>CAKJTW010000115.1:1200000-2400000 GCA_917880005.1 Nanger dama
AATAGATGGGGAAACAGTGGAAACAGTGTCAGACTTTATTTTTTTGAGCTCCAAAATCACTGCAGATGGTGACTGCGGCCATGAAATTAAAGATGCTTACTCCTTGGAAGGAAAGTTATGACCAACCTAGACAGTATATTCAAAAGCAGAGACATTACTTTGCCAACAAAGATCCATCTAGTCAAGGTTATGCTTTTTCCAATTGTCATGTATGGATATGAGAGTTGGACTATAAAGAAAGCTGAGTGCAGAAGAATTGATGCTTTTCAACTGTGGTGTTGGAGAAGATTCTTGAGAGTCCCTTGGACTGTAAGGAGATCCAACCAGTCCATCGTAAAGGAGATCAATCCTGGGTGTTCATTGGAAAGACTGATGGTGAAGCTGAAACTCCAATACTTTGGCCACCTGATGTGAAGAGTTGACTCACTGGAAAAGACCCTGATGCCTGGAGGGATTGGGGGCAGGAGGAGAAGGGGACAACCGAGGATGAGATGGTTTGATGGCATCACTGACTCGATGGGCATGAGTCTGAGTGAACTCCGAGAGTTGGTGATGGACAGGGAGGCCTGGTGTGCCTCGGTTCATGGGGTTGCGAAGAGTCAGACACGACCGAGCAACTGAACTGAACTGATACCTATATCTGGGCTTCCCTGGTAGCTCAGTTGGTAAAGAATCCACTCGCAATGCAGGAGACCTGGGTTTGATTCCTGGGTCAGGAAGATCCCCTGGAGGAGGGCATGGCAACCCACTGCAGTATTCTTGCCTGGAGAATCCCATAGACAGAGGAGCCTGGAGGGCCACAGTCCATAGGGTTGCAAAGAGTCGGACACGACTGAGCAGCTAAGCACAGCACACAAACATCTCCTCCCTCTGGAACCTCCCTCCCCCGCCCCCGCCACCCCCCACATTCGATCTTTTTAAGTACCTAGCATATCAGTTCAGATCAGTTCAGTTCAGTCACTCAGTCATGTCCAACTCTTTGCGACCCCATGAATCGCAGCACGCCAGGCCTCCCTGTCCATCACCAACTCTCGGAGTTCACTCAGACTCATGCCCATCGAGTCAGTGATGCCATTCAGCCATCTCATCCTCTGTCGTCCCCTTCTCCTCCTGCCCCCAATCCCTCCCAGCATCACAGTCTTTTCCAATGAGTCAACTCTTCGCATGAGGTGGCCAAAGTATTGGAGTTTCAGCTTCACCATCAGTCCTTCCAATGAACACCCAGGATTGATCTCCTTTACGATGGACTGGTTGGATCTCCTTACAGTCCAAGGGACTCTCAAGAATCTTCTCCAACACCACAGTTGAAAAGCATCAATTCTTCTGCACTCAGCTTTCTTTATAGTCCAACTCTCATATCCATACATGACAATTGGAAAAAGCATAACCTTGACTAGATGGATCTTTGTTGGCAAAGTAATGTCTCTGCTTTTGAATATACTGTCTAGGTTGGTCATAACTTTCCTTCCAAGGAGTAAGCATCTTTTAATTTCATGGCCGCAGTCACCATCTGCAGTGATTTTGGAGCTCAAAAAATAAAGTCTGACACTGTTTCCACTGTTTCCCCATCTATTACCCATGAAGTCATAGGACCAAATGCCATGATCTTTGTTTTCTGAATGTTGAGCTTTAAGCCAACTTTTTCAGTTTCCTCTTTCACTTTCATCAAGAGGCTTTTAGTTCTTCTTCACTTTCTGCCATAAGGGTGGTGTCGTCGGCATATCTGAGGTTATTGATATTTCTCCCAGCAATCTTGATTCCAGCTTGTGTTTCTTCCAGCCCAGCGTTTCTCATGATGTACTCTGCATAGAAGTTAAATAAGCAGGGTGACAATATACAGCCTTGACGTACTCCTTTTCCTATTTGGAACCAGTCTGTTGTTCCATGTCCAGCTCTAACTCTTGCTTCCTGACCTGCATACAGATTTCTCAAGAGGCAGGTCAGGTGGTCTGGTATTCCCATCTCTTGAAGAATTTTCCACAGTTTATTGTGATCCACACAGTGCATTCAAATCACTGATGTTCTTGTGACTCAAAGCAGAGTACACGGTGGGGATGGTGCTGAATTCTGCTGGGGCTGGTAGAGCAGGCAGGGGGAAGTTGTAGGTGGCTTCTCTCATCTGGATGAAGCCTGTTTTGACTGGGGAAAGAGGAACATAGGCTCCCACTAGCCAGAGCATCAGCAGAACAGAATAACCAGAGAGGTGAGAGGCAGAAGGGAGGATCAGTCCTACAGAGGATGGAGGGTGGGAGGAAGTAATGCCACCCAGGGTCCAGAATTCCAGGGGAAGATGGTGGGCAGGGGGTGGACTGCCAGCAATTCCCAAACCCATGTTGGTGGAAATGGTTTATCCCAACTCTTCGCAACCCCATGGACTATGTATAACCCACCAGGCTTCTCTGTTCGTGGGATTCTCCAGGCAAGATTACTGGAGTGGGTTGCCATTTCCTTCTCCAGGGGATCTTCCCCACCCAGGCATTGAACCCAGGTCTCCCACATTGCAGGCAGATTCTTTACCAACTGAGCTACAAGGGAAGCCACAGATCCATAGGAAAGAAGTTTAAGGAAACAGGCCCCTAATCCTCATGTCCTGGAGTCCACAGATTGAAGTCCCATTTCCCTTCATATTCAACAGTGAAGACAACTGGTCTCAGAATCCTTGAGAGCTCAGACTTCACTGAGGACTGGAAGACCACAGTGGACCCGAGGTCACCCTGTGAAGCTGAACCTGTGATGCAAATGTCTATCAGGGTCATTGTCTTCTAAGGACAGTGGAGACCACTGCTTTGGAAAGCATCTTCTTGCTTTGTTTTCCTAGACACGCCTGCATTCACGTGGTTTATCCACCACGTGGTATATCCAGCAGTCAATAATGCGTTTCTGGGGCGGGAAAGTGAGGGCAAGCTGGAGAGGACCCTTCTAGAGATGGGGAGTCGGGACGCAGAAAGAGGCCATGGTCACTCCCAGGGAGCAGGGATGGGCTTCAAGGAGGCAGGGCGACTTCAGGGGCCTTTGTGCCTCCCCACTGCTGAACTGCTGCAGATGCAGCCAGGTCTTCACGCTAAAGGCTGGCGTGCAGAAAGCAGACAGGGCTGCAGCCGCTCATAAAATCTTCATATTCTCGGTGGTGTGGGGGATGCGTGTGTATATACATACTTGAGCTGTTGGAAATACAAACATCTTACATATTTTATTTGTTTTTCTTCCAACTAAGAAAAGGCCTTCCCTTTGCTCTGTAATCTGTAATCCCCTTGGAAGCTCAGGGCGTAATCTGATAGAGGAAACTCAACCCCACCAAGGTTTCATGGGATCTTGAGTTGGCTTTTCTTGGGAAATGGCTTCTCCTAAGATCGCTTGCGGTGTGAGAACACGTTTTTACAAGGCCATTTTGGAATACTGGAAGTGACATTTGATTGGGCCTTCCTTTAAAGGTCAGGTTAGCTTTAATAGTGGCACATGTCATTCCCTACTTGTAATGGGAAAATACCTGGCCAGCTGACAGATCTGAGGCAGAATGTGTTTTTCAACCATTTGCTTCAGACCTTCTTGGAGTAGTCACCCAGCAGTGTACATAAACTCTTGGAATGTGGTAGTAATTATAATGTGTGAATAGGACAGAAAGGTTAATTCTGTTTCATTTTGACACCTGAAAGTGTCCAGTGAAACGTCAGTTTAAAATATCCATATAAAGCCAAAGTCCTTCAGCTTCAAGTAAGAAATGAACATCTGATATTAGCCAAAAAACCAATAAGTGCTAGGGAAAAAAAAAAAAAACAAAAACAGATAATTCAAACCATCTTCCATTATCTACCTTCCAAAGTTTGATATCCTCACAGAAACAGCATGGGACAATTTGCATCATTCATGAAGGTCCAAAGAAAGATGGCTTGTCATCTAGACTCCTAAAGTGGACCCAGAGAAGAAGCCAAGCCCTTGCTTTCAGGCGAGAGAACAAAGAAGTGGCCTCCAGGGTCCAAGTCTCTGGCGTGAACACAGGCTCCGTCTCCTGTGGCTCCACCTTCCTGGGGCCTGGGCCCCTGGAGCCTGGGTGTCTACGTGAATCTCCTCTGGCCTTGGCCACCCGCTGGGGAGGGCCCCAGGCCTTGCTGTCTACACTTTGCCGTCCTTTCCCCTCCTCTACACTCCGAGGCTCCAGTCCACCTCTCTGCTCGGTCGACCGCGGCTTTCCAAGTTGCTCTGTGCTGGGAACTTGAGCCCAGGAAGCAGTGACATTCCAGCAACTGGAGAAAGTGAACAGTGCATGTGGTCCCCGGCTCTGTGGCTTTAAAGACGCTCTTCCCAGACTTCTTAAGCGTGTAATCTAAGAAGGGACACAAGTGAACTTAGTTACTAACCAGAGACAAACTCCCAGACAGAAAGCAGACTCCCAGCTACCAAAATGGAAAGGGGAAGATAAATTAAGAACTGGGGATTAGCTTATACACACTTAGATACTTAAAATAGATAACCAACAAGGACCTACTGTATAGCACAGGGAACTAAACTCACTATCTTTTATAATGGAAAAGAATCTAAAAGAAAGAGTATACACACACACACACACACACACACACACACACATATATATTTCTGAATCATTTTGCTGTATGCTTGAAACCAACACTGGATGTTAAACTAACATCAGTCCTGAATATTCATTGGAAGGACTGATGCTAAAGCTGAAACTCCAATACTTTGGCCACCTGATACTAAGAGCTGACTCATTGGAAAAGACCCTGATGCTGGGAAAGATTGCAGGCTGGAGGAGAAGGGGACGACAGAGGATGAGATGGTTGGATGGCCTCACTGACTCAATGGACATGGGTTTGAGCAAGCTCCGGGAGTTGGTGATGGACAGGGAGGCCTGGCGTGCTGCAGTCCATGGGGTCACCAGAGCTGGACACGACTGAGCAACTAAACTGAACTGAACTGAAAGTAACACAACATTGCACAACTAGATTTCAATGGAAATTGAATTAAGAAGGTGCCCTTTCCTCTGGACTCACAAGATTTCATGAGATATAGCCTGCTGGATGGACAGTGCCTGCCTTGGAACACAGATCATGAGCCCTCTTGCTCTCACGGTCCCCTCAAAGGCATGACAATTTATATGATGTGATAGTTCACATGCTTTTCTAAATCACACACCAGTCTCGCAACCAGGAGTTACTGTGAGGACAGACATCCAAGTACAGCCTTGGATAGAGGCTGCCTTCGATTTGTCTTTAGGACTCTCCTTGGACTCCCCTGTTCACCACTGAGCCCCACACCCCCACACCCCCACCAGAGCAGCCAAGGAGACCCCGCTGCTGCCAGAGACAAGGGCGGGCCAGTCCCTGGAGTGGGGACTCCTCTGTCTGCTGCTGGAGAAAGTCACAGCCACAATGCAACACTGAGCAGAGACAAACAACAAAAAAAGGGGCTGTGTAATAACCTATAATGGGAGAGAATGTCCGTATATGGATGTACACACATATGCACATATGTACACACATGTGTATGTGCCCAACTCTTTACGGCCCTGTGGACTGCAGCCCACGAGGCTCCTCTGTCTGTGGGGACTCTCCAGGCAAGAATGCTAGAGTGGGCTGCCATTCCCTTCTCCAGGGGGTCTTCCCAGCCCAGGGACCCATCCTGGGTCTCCTGCATTGCAGGCAGATTCTTTACCACTGAGCCACCACGGTATTTACTGCAGACAAGTCCCCGGATGATCGAAAGTGCTAAATGGGGTCAGGAGAGCACCAGAAGGAAAAACAACATTCAGAAGTCGCTATTAACCCTATTTTCTATTTCTCCAAATTCTTCCTGCTAGTTCAGAGAGGCAACGCCTCCTAAATGCTGTTACTAGCCACAGCTGCCTGCCCCATCGGGTCTCTAGGGACCACCCCCTTCTTCTTATCAGATCGGCACTGTCCTCTTCCCCTCCCTCTCTGAGTCAATTGTCTTTGGCTTCAAATGTCTTTTCCTAGTTTTCTCCAAAGGCTGAAATCACAGGCATGACCTCCAGACATATATATATCTGTATATATATGTGTGTGTGTATAAATGAATCACTTTGTTGTAACTAACACAATATTATAAATCAACTATATTTCAATTAAATGTTTTTAAAAAGCAGGGATTTGGGAATCAGATTTTCCTGAACACAGTTCCCAGATCCATGACCTACTGGTCATGTGAACTTAGGCAAGACGCCTACTTCTGTGCCTGCAAAATAGGAATATTCTGGCCCTTGAAGGGCGTTTATAGAAATTAACCGAGATGTTAAATTCCTGTTTGTACATAGTTACCCAGTGTTGGTGCTCTTCCTTCTACTTCTTGTCCACAAATCAAGCCCCCATCCCCCCTCTCCCTGATGGGCCCCGGCGCCACCTCACTAGCCATCCTACTCAAGGCTGCTGGTCAACCTCTCAGAGGCACTCCAACGAGGTAGTCCTTTTCTTTTCTTTTCTTTTTTTAATTTTATTTTTACTTTATTCTACTTTACAATACTGTATTGGTTTTGCCATCAGTTCAGTTTAGTCACTCAGTCGTGTCCGACTCTTCACGACCCCATGAATTGCAGCACGCCAGGCCTCCCTGTCCATCACCATCTCCCAGAGTTCACTCAGACTCACGTTCATTGAGTCAGTGATGCCATCCAGCCATCTCATCCTCTGTCGTCCCCTTCTCCTCCTGCCCCCAATCCCTCCCAGCATCAGAGTCTTTTCCAATGAGTCAACTCTTTGCACGAGGTGGCCAAAGTACTGGAGTTTCAGCTTTAGCATCATTCCTTCCAAAGAATTCCCAGGGCTGATCTCCTTCAGAATGGACTGGTTGGATCTCCTTGCAGTCCAAGGGACTCTCAAGAGTCTTCTCCAACACCACAGTTCAAAAGCATCAATTCTTCGGTGCTCAGCCTTCTTCATAGTCCAACTCTCACATCCATACATGACCACAGGAAAAACCATAGCCTTGACTAGACAGACCTTAGTCAGCAAAGTAATGTCTCTGCTTTTGAATATTCTGTCTAGGTTGGTCATAACTTTCCTTCCAAGGAGTAAGTGTCTTTTAATTTCATGGCTGCAGTCACCATCTGCAATGATTTTGGAGCCCAGAAAAATAAAGTCTGACACTGTTTCCACTCTTTCTCCATCTATTTCCCATGAAGTGATGAGACCGGATGCCGTGATCTTTGTTTTCTGAATGTTGAGCTTTAAACCAACTTTTTCGCTTTCCTCTTTCACTTTCATCAAGAGGCTTTTAGTTCTTCTTCACTTTCTGCCATACGGGTGGTGTCATCTGCATATCTGAGGTTATTGATATTTCTCCCAGCAATCTTGATTCCAGCTTGTGTTTCTTCTATTCCAGCATTTCTCCGCCACAGGTGTACATGAGCTCCCAATCCTGAAACCCCCTCCCACCTCCCACCCCGTATCATCTCTCTGGATCATCCTCATGCACCAGTCCCAAGCATCCTGTATCCTGTATTGAACATAGACTGGCGCTTCGTTTCTTACATGATAGTATACATGTTTCAATGCCATTCTCCCAAATCATCCCACTCTCTCCCTCTCCCTCAGAGGCCAAAAGTCCGTTCTGTACATCTCTTTTGTTGTCTGACATACAGGGTCACCATTACTATCTTTCTAAATTCCATATATATGTGTCAGTATACTGTATTGGTGTTTTTCTTTCTGGCTTGCTTCACTCTGTATAATCGGCTCCAGTTTCATCCATCTCATTAGAACGAGGTAGTCCTTGAAAGCCAGCTGGCTTTGGATTCAGCCTGGATTTAAATCCTGGCTGCTATTCCTAAGCTAGCTAGCCTGGGGCAAGTTGCTTAACCTCCCTGCCTGGCTTCCTCAATCACAAATCACACTCTCCCCTGAAGGATTATTTTGAGTGATCAACAACTGCAATTGGGAAAGTGCCAGTGACAGCCCTGGCAAGTCCTAGATCCAGCTCCCTCTTCTAACCCTCTCTCCTGTGGGCTCCCAGAGTCTGCATGGCTCTGGCAGGGTCAAAGGAAGTAGCCTCCGAGGAGCTTCAGGAGTGCATGGCACTGTCCTCGCCGACACTCACTGAGGTCTGTTCCCTGCTGTGGTCCTAGGCAGGGCTGGATGGGAACCCGCCTCTCTCATCTCCATATTGAGGGGACTCATCAGGCTCCCAAGGTTTGTTAATTCCATACCTCAGTCCTGGGATCCACTCTCCGTCTCTCTTAAAGGAGACAGCAGGAAGATGAAGCCATCTCCTGGGCTCATTTCGGTTCCTTTCTTCTCTGTTTCCCACAGTTCTTATTCTCAGCTCCTTCTGCCACCCTAGTGGACTTGTGAGTAGCCTCCTGGATCTTGAAACTCGAGGGTATCTGCTTCTCCCTTAAGATTAGATATCAGTCAACTTGGGTCAAAGGAGCAGCACCTCACTGAACACCCACACACATACACAGACACACAACACAAGGAATCCATTTGCAACAGCTCACCCCAGAGAGCTCCTCTCAGTTATTCCAGGAGGAACGCAGACCCACATGCTTCTCACGGAGGCCAGGATATTTTTCTGTGTTTGCCCTGGTGTGTTCAGAGCAACTTAAAGCCAAATAGGATAGACTGTCCACCGCTACCTTCCCAGGCAGGTTGCCAGACCCCTGAGCAGCTCAGACACTCCAGAAGGAGGATTTCCCTTGAGTCCACAGCCTTAGAAGGGGCAGTTTGCTGTGCGAACATTTGTATCCCTCAGGAGGCTTGGTAAGGGGGTGGCTGGGCAGCAGAGGCCGTTCTGCTCTAGCTTTCTTTCCTGAGTCAGCACTTAGCAGTTGTCTGGTACTTTGAACTGAATAAACCATAAAATAAGCAATGGCCCCTAAGATCAAAGGTCACACTGGACATTGCAGAGCAAGTAGTAATACCAGGCCTCATTTCTGGGTGGGAGGGGGCAAAGGCATCTCCGTTTCTATGCACAGGAGGGATCTGGTTCAATGCAGTTCCCTGACTTCCCAGCAAAAGTTATATCCCCCAAATTTTGGAAAGCATAGGTAATTATTGCAGGTGTTTACTATTCAGAAATCAGTCTGTAAGTAACCTAAAAATAGAACTGGGTGCATTTTTTTAGCTTTTTCCTTTGTGTTGGTGCATAGCCAATTAACAAACAATACTGCGACAGTTCCAAGTGAAGGCGACCCAGCCAGTGTATCCACGCACCCGTTCTCCCCCAAACTGCCCTCCCACCCGGGCTGCCGCTGATATTGAACAGAGTTCTCTGTGTTCTACAGTAGGTCCTTGTTGAACCAGATGCATTTTTAAGGGCCTGTAAATCTTTTTCAATCAAAAATTTACTAATTTTCAATGATAAAAGACTCACATGGATAGTAAGAGTAATCATAATAAAACACATGCCGCATCCACTAGCTGATAGTCCAGTGGTCAGTTTTGAAAGGATGACACAGGGTGTGTTTACCTCGGAAACTCTCAGCATGAATTCTAGGAAGCTTTAGAACTGGAAAGGACAGTACAGGATAAGCAAATAGATTAGTAAATTAAGCACGGCTTTGGGTGCTCACTGCTAAGGTAAAGCTTAAGCAAATAAAGTGAGGACTTATTTCACACTACAAAACCTTCGGCAGACTTTACAGATCCTTGCTCTGCCCACATAACACCCACATGTTTCTGTCTCCAGCAACATGCCGGCGTCGCGCACCTGCACCGGGAGAGAGGACGATGGCGTGGGCCAGCTCTGGAGCTGAACCGCTGCTGAGTTCTCATCACGGCAGGGACCCCCTTTTCGTGTCAGAAGCAGATGTGCAAGAAAGCATCGGACCTAAGGGCTCCGGGTCATTTCTGCAGTGATCCACCAGCTCAGCTGCTCCATGCATTGAAGGGTGGCTGCATTCCAGAGCTGCGGGCAGGGGCAGAGAGAGTCTCCCCTCAAGAATCTAACCCTCTTTTGGGTGGATAATACATGTATTAAAAAAACAAGGAGAATTTAACAGTAGGAGGGGAACATGTACAGGCTCTCTCTGTGCATCCAAGGCTGCTCAAGCATGAACCATTTCCCTCTTCCTCCCGCAAGCCCTGTGGGGTGGAGGGGTCTCCTCTTTGTTCTGACTATTGACAAACCAGGAAAGGCTCCTAGGCTGACTTCCAGAAGCCTTGTAAGCTTCATCTTGTCTCCCAGTAGTTCTGGCTTCCTAACCTCCTTTGCTTGCGGGGCATGTAGTTTTTTGTTAACTGCCTTAGATCACTTTGTAGAACATGTGATACTTTTACAAGAAGGTGTTTACTAAGATCAGCACGTCTGAACTCACACTCTTTCATTTTCCCCAAATCTGCTTCTCGTCTGGATCACCCTATTCTGGTTAATGGCAGCTCCCGTCCCAGAGCTGGAACCCTGGAGTCACCTTTGCTGAGTTGCTCAGACCCTCCCTGCTTTGTCTTTCTGCTTTGCTGGTCAAGTGTTGTTGTTATTCAGTCGCTATCTCATGTCCGACTCTTTGTGGCCTCATGGACTCCAGCTCGCCTGGCCTCCCTGTCCATCACCAGCTCCCAGAGCTTGCTCAAACTCAAGTCCATCAAGTCGGTGATGCCATCCAACCATCTCATCCCCTGTTGTCCCCTTCTCCTCCTGCCTTCAATCTTTCCCAACATCAGGGTCTTTTCCAGTGAGTCAGCCCTTCACATCAGGTGGCCAAAGTATTAGAGCTTCAGCTTCAGCAACAGACCTTCCAATGAATATTCAGAGTTGATTTCCTTTGGTATTGACTGGTTGGATATCCCTGCTATCTAAGGGACTCTCAAGAGTCTTCTCTAGCACCACAGTTTGAAAGCATCAGTTCTTTGGTGCTCAGCCTTCTTTACGGTCCAACTCTCACATCCATACATGACTACTGGAAAAATCATAGCTTTGACTACAGGACCTTTGTTGGCAAACTGCTCTCTGCTTTTTAATATGTTGTCTAGATTTGACAGAGCTTTCCTTCCAAGGAGCAAGTGTCTTTTAATTTCGTGGCTGCGGTCACCATCAGTCACTTTATTCCTTCAGAATGCCTTCCTGGCTCATTCTCTAGTTTCCATTCACACGTTTGTCACCGTGGGGTGTACACGGTATAGTATGAATCTGGGATATGGAGATAGGCTTCCAAGTCCCCTCCCTCCTCCCCATCCCCTTCTGCACCACTGTATACACTGCTGCCACACTGAGTTCCCAGAGCAGAGTTCCCAAGGTGAGCCCACCACAGCCAGCCTCACGGAGCTGGTGGCGCCTATTCCATCTATTCACCCACCCAGCCACCCACGCGTTCACCCACCCAGCCGCCCACGCGTTCACCTACCCATTTACCTTGCATCTTCATCACATGCCTTTCCTTGCCTCCATAACTGTTCTCACATCAAGAGGACGAGATTTTCTTTTCTCTGCCCTTTTCAAACTTGACTGTCTTCCCTGACCTAAAAGCTTAACTGAGGGAGCAGTTAGCACTGAGCTGGTGGTGGGTGAGCCCTGGGGGCCCAGAGCCACCTGCTCCTCCAGACCTCCAGAAGTCAGGCGTCCAGGCAGAGATGGTGGACGGAAGGGGAGCCAGAGTTACCCACAGCAAGAAGTGACTACCTGCCCTGGTTCACCCCAGTACCAACCTCAGAATCCTGATGGGGCACCCACCTCTTCCACAGCCCTGCCTCCCTGCCCAGCAAGTTTCCTTCTCAACTTCTTTCCTGCTCAGCACCTTGACACCTTCAGGGGACCCCAGGGTCTCCTGTGTCTCCAGCCCGCGCCCCCTGCAGTGTCTAAAGCTGCCCAGTGTTGGGATATATGTCCCTGGTGGGACTGTCCAGAGTGAGGATCAGAGGCTGTCCCGCAATGGCTGGGCCCCAGTATCATCGGTCATCTTCCTGTGAGCCTTTCAGCCCCCAGCAGGTGGGTCATCTGGGCCTGTGGCCCTCTTGGACAGCTGCTGCAGGAAGTCGAATCTGTGGCCCAAGTCCTCCTAATTTAAGCAAGGGCTTCACCAAGGCCTGGAAGGGCAGGATTCAGGGATGGAGGGTACAAGTTCAAGTCCTCAGGCCTCATCTGTGAGCAAATACAATAGAAGAGAAAAGCCCTTCATTTTTGCAAGGCCAGGATGAGCACAGGGAGAAAGGTCCTCTTTGCCTTGAGGCCTCACCTGGCCAGTGGCAACCTTCAGGTGTCCGGGTGGGCTGGGCCACCCTCCGCTACACAGGGTTGATGGGCCCACTCCTCACCCAGAAGCCTCAAGGCAAAGACTTGGCTGTGGCCCCACGACAGAGGACCACAGGCTGGGCCAGGGGACATTCCTAAACTGGAATCAAAGGAATCAGTGGTAGAGACTGAGGGAGCTGGAGGCGGAGCCTGACCCCAGATAAGGGAGAAAGGCCCATGGCAGTGCCATGGTCTTTGGTGAGCATGGGACCAGAGATGGAGAGGCTGGAGCAAGGAGAATGCTAAATGCTGGCCTCTGAGCCAGAAGCTTCTAGCGTGTGAAAGGTGCCAAATTCAGCTTCAACATGCTGGAGGCTACATCCTACACAAGTAAAGTAAGAGAAGATGGAAATTTGGAAATCATTCTGTGCTGGACTGAGCGCTGACTCCTCAGAGAAGATGACCATAAAGCGAGCACCCAAAACACCACTGCAAGGAGCCTCAATATTGAGGGGGTTTGGGAAAAGGAGAGCTGCCTGCCATCCGCATCCTCGGGATGAGAGGGTGCCGGGTTGCCACCCCAGCCAGTTTCAGCGTCCCTGAGAAGGAGCTCAGGGAACACGTGAGTGACTGAATACACGCACACACTGGAGGGCCCTCCTTTTAATCTCAGGCCAAAAATAACTCCCTTTCAGCTTGGGCATCACACCTGACATGTGTGCTTGTAAAGAAGCCATATGATTGTTTTCGGCTTGCGATGAATAAATTTACTCAGTAGAGTATTCTAAGCCACTCCCCCAGCTCAGAACTGGAGGCGCCAATCAGGAAGTGAATCGAGGCTCTGTTGTCAGCTGAGCCTGTCTGCCGGGTGGTCCCTGAGCTACTAGGCTTTCCCCATGTTTATTTCTATAACAAGACTGCCTGTCACATTTTTGCAAATGCATTCGCTTGAACTAAAACCAGTTCAAAATGGTTTGACCCCAAGTCAGTGCTCCTGGAGCCCCTCCACTAGCGAACACGACCTGCCTTCTCCCCATGGACCCCACAGACACTCTAGGGAAGCATCCCTGGCACCCGAGGCCCCGGGACAGGGCAGGGAGCTTCTCCAAGTCCGGTGCCCACCTCCAGGTCTCGAGTCCCCTGTGGCCCTGTCATCCTGGGAGGGAGGTGAGAGCGCAGTCTGGATAGCTGTGGGGCTGGAGGGACCACCTCGTAGCATCAGAAGAAACCCAACAAGCCCTTTAGCGGGCGCGGCAGCTTCCTCTGCAGTGTGGCCCTTCCTGCAACACCCGTTTCCAGCCACGTTTCACAGCCCCTTCCCGGACACGCATCGCCCTGGAAACCAGAATGCTTTCCCAAACGTCACCCTATTCCCACGGCGATCAGGAACTCTCTGGAAATAGGTGGAGACCTTGGGATTGTTCTTACAAAAGACGGAGCGGGGAAGAGAGGAAGAGTGGACACGTTTTCCGCAATCATCTCTGTAAGAAGCCGAATGACACCCCTGACTCCCCTTTAGAAACCCAAGAAGAGTGGAAATCCAAATCTCAGCACCAGTTAGAGCTTTACAGGCTGGTGTGCAAAAGGAACCACTGGTGGCTTCGTCTCCACAGATGACTTTCCTGGCGCTGGATGACAGGGCAAAACTCTGCCCTCAGGGACGGTGACAGTGGCAGCGGACACCCCCGCAGCCCCCGGGCCTCACGTCCTGGACAACAGGCCAGATAAGGAAGGGACGGGTGGCAGCTGGCCGCGAGCAGATGTCCAGTCTGATGCTGGCCTGCAGGAGGACAGGGAGGGCCCGGGGTAGTGATACAATGAGATTGGCAACGAGAGAAACACAAGACCACCGCTCCCTTTGCACACTTATTCACATGCAATGTGCAGACTGATGTTTTGCTGACTTAAAGCCCCAAAGAGAGCTGTCATATCCCAGGGCAAGATACGCATTTTCCTTCATAATCTTTCTGGGTCTGCGGACTGGACCGGTAGGATGTCATCTCTGCCTGGGGACAGGCTGGATCCTCCAGAGCTGTCCCTGCTCGAGACAGGCTGCCCCAGCCAGGGACACTGAGATCCAGGCCCCCGACCCTCTATACTCTGTTCCAGAATCTTCCACCTGAGTCCTCTGTGCTGTCTGCCTTTTAGCCCAGACACCGCACGTCGGAACCTGACTTCACCAGCTCTCCTTCCCCACAGGCATCCCGTGGGGCCACCTTGACTCTGCCCTGGCCTCCGTGTGATCCTGCCCTCCATCCTCATTTCCACGGGCTGATGCCCCGACACTCTCAGTTCCTGTGAGCTCACCCCAGTTGCCTGGGCCCCTGTCCAAGCGTTGACAAGCCCCACACGCCCAGAAAAGCCTGAACGACCACAGAGACTCCCCCATCCCCACTTCCTGTCTGGAAGCAGCTTCCCAACTGAGCCTGAAGGGAGGGGAGAAGCTTCCACAGCAAGTTAAGAAAGGCCGGCAGGGAGCAGAGGCTGCTGCGGGCCCAGCATGGTCATCAGACAGCCCGAGGCTCACATATCAGGGTTCACGTCCACAGGTCAGCCTCCTCCGGGGGCCCAGCATTCCAGCCCAGGCCTGATAGGGGGCCAGCGTGAGAAGCTCTGGTCCAAACAGGGGACACTTCACTCTGAGCAAGCAGTCGAGAGTGCTAGGCACATGCACATACACACTCAGAGGCACACGCATGTGTACACATGAACCCACACAGAAACACACAGGCACACACATACAGAGGAGCACAGAGAGGCACACACATGCACAACCAGGAATCCACATGGAAACACACAGCCACGCACAGCCACAGAGGACCACACAGGCACACACATGCACAGGCACACACACGTACACACAAGCACACACATATATACACAGGAACACACATACACAGAGGACACACAGGCACACACATGCACAGGCACATACATACACGGACACACACAGGCACATGCATACACAGGCAGACACATGTACACACAGGCACACACATATATACAAAGAACACAGGCATACACATACAGAGAGGACACAGGCACACACATATATACATAGGAACACAGGCATACACATACACAGAGGACACACACAGGCACACACATACACGGACACACACGGGTACATGCATACACAGGCACACACATGTATAACAGGCACACACATGTACACACAAAACACAGGCATACACATACACAGAGGACACACACAGGCACACACATGTACAGGCACACACATGTACACACAGGCACACACATATATACATAGGAACACAGGCATACACATACACAGAGGACACACACAGGCACACACACACACGGGCACACACATACACGGTCACACACAGGCACATGCATACACAGGCACAGACATGTACACACAGGAACACAGGCATACACAGAGGACAGGCACACACATGCACAGGCACACACATGTACACACATGTACACACAGGCATACACAGGAACACAAGCATACACATACACAGAGGACACACACAGGCACACACATACACGGACACACACAGGCACATGCATACACAGGCACACACATGTACACACAGGCACACACATATATACACAGAACACAGGCATACACATACACAGAGGACACACACAGGCACACACATACACAGGCACACACATGTACACACAGGAACACACAGGCACACACATATATACACAGGAACACAGGCATACACATACACAGAGGACACACACAGGCACACACATATACGAGCACACACATGTACACACAGGCACACACATATATACATAGGAACACAGGCATACACATACACAGAGAACACAAAGGCACACACATACACAGGCACACACAGGCATACACATATGCACATAGGAACACAGAGGCATACACATACACAGAGGTGCACACAAGGCACATATACACAGAGGCACACACAGGACACACACATATATACGTAGGAACACAGGCATACACATACACAGAGGACACACATAGGCACATGCATACACAGGCACACACATGTACACACAGGCACACACATATATACACAGGAACACAGAGGCATACACATACACAGAGGACAAACAGGCACACATACACAGAGGCACACGCATGTACACCCAGGAACACACACATATATGAGCACATACATGTACACACAGGGGCACACACATACACAGAGGTGCACACAGAGGCACACACATGTACTCATAGGCATACACACGTACACAGAGGTGCACACAGAGACGCATAGGAACGCACAGGCACACACACAGGCACACACACATACAGAGGTCAAGGAGCACGAGCGGGGACACTGCTTCCCCAGGGCCTGCGCGCTTCAGCCTCTGCCTGCCCGTCATTTTGTGTGCTGTTTTGGACATAATTATAAAAGCAGAACTGGGGCTAAGAGAGGAAACGGTGCTGGATTCGGAGGGAGAAGTGGGAACTGGCTCTGCTCTGGGCAAAGGGCCGCAGACGCAGCGCGTGGGCCAGCGCCCGGCCTCACTTCACCCGGTGGACACGGCGAGCTCCAGCTGCACCCGCTGCCCCGCAGGCCACGGCAGGCTCCGCTCTGTGCCCGGCTCTGCTGACCATGGGCTCAGGTGTGAGCAGGAAGCCTGCCCTGCCCACAGGGCCCTTCACATGATCAGTGATCAGAACAGACACGGAAAGGATGGGGGAGGGCCCCAGGGATGCTCGAGGGAGGAGGCAGGGACAGAGGGCGCAGGAAATGGCCGTGGTGAGGAGCTGGAATTTTATTCCAAATACAATCTTGAGCTTGTAGCTGGCTTTAAGGAGAAGGAAAATAGGAATTCTTATAGGGCATCACCCTCGCTGTTGTGTAGTTGCAGGAGGCAGTGGGTCGGGGTGGGGCAGAGAGCACAGTCTCTGGCAGGGACCCTGAGTATGTGGAGAAGCTGAAAGGTGGAGGATGTAAGATCCATGCATGAGTGGCAGGCGGTGCGAGGAGCCAGCGGGCCACAATGCTGAGGCTCGAGCTGGAGCAGCTGAGTGAGTGGGGTCCTGGGGCACACGGGCAGGAGCCACTGCAGATGCCCACTCCCTGGGGCTCATTCAGAGAGGAAGCAGGAGGAAGAGCCCAGAGACCATCCACATGCAGGGAATTCCAGGCCCAGAGGCTGGGTCAGGGATGAGCTCAGAGCACGAGCAAGACCAGAAGGAGGTGGAATAAGTGTCAGACTGGCTCCTCCTGTGTGGGTGGAGACCCCAGGTGGAAGCTAGGTCATTGCACACAGATGATGGTGGAGACAGGCCCAGCTGGCCCGGGGCATCCTCTCGGCAGAGACCACCAAGGGAAGGCAGGACGGATGCACCTTCTGCCTTCAGCGTCGAGTTTGGGGTTATAACTGACTTAAATATAGGAATGAAAGAACGGCCTTCTTCTGCCCTACAAGCTTCTGGAACTAGGTTTCCAGCATCCCAGGAAGGCAGGCTTCTGCTACTGCCCTCTTACAAGAGGCACAGAAAGGTGGGCTGCCCCCAAGGGAAACACCTTGGGCTGCCCACCAGGTTGACTCATGGGCTAGAATGTAGCACAATGGCCTACCATCCAGCATCTACCACGTTAGGGCCAAGCCAGGTCAGTGACTGGACTGGGCAGCCCTACCCTGTCCCCACGCATGTAGCCTTATACATGGAGTGATCAGGGGTCTCTCTGCTCATAGGAGCTTGCTCATGGCTGCAGAGGTCCTTTAATCCCAGTGGAGGTGAAAGGTTTAGAATGGAAATATCTGGTTGAGGCAAAAAAAAAAAAAAAAACAGCTGAAATAAACACACACACACACACACACACACACACACACACACACTGGCTGAAATACACAAAAGTTATTAATGTAGTATTATTCAGTTCAGTTCAGTTCAGTTCACTCGCTCAGTGGTGTCTGACTCTTTGTGACCCCATGAATCGCAGCACACCAGGCCTCCCTGTCCATCACCAACGCCCGGAGTTCACTCAGACTCACATCCATCGACTCAGGGATGCCATCCAGCCATCTCATCCTCTGTCGTCCCCTTCTCTTCATGCCCCCAATCCCTCCCAGCATCAGAATCTTTTCCAATGAGTCAACTCTTCACATGAAGTGGCCAAAGTACTGGAGTTTCAGCTTTAGCATCATTCCCTCCAAAGAAATCCCAGGGCTGATCTCCTTCAGAATGGACTGGTTGGATCTCCTTGCAGTCCAAGGGACTCTCAAGAGTCTTCTCCAACACCACAGTTCAAAAGCATCAATTTTTGGCACTCAGCTTTCTTCACAGTCCAACTCACATCCATACATGACCACAGGAAAAACCATAGCCTTGACTAGATGGACCTTTGTTGGCAAAGTCTCTGCTTTTGAATATACTGTCTAGGTTGGTCATAACTTTTCTTCCAAGGAGTAAATGTCTTTTAATTTCATGGCTGCAATCACCATCTGCAGTGATTTTGGAGCCCCCAAAATAAAGTCTGACACTGTTTCCACTGTTTCTCCATCTATTTCCCATGAAGTGATGGGACCAGATGCCATGATCTTCATTTTCTGAATGTTGAGCTTTAGGCCAACTTTTTCCCTCTCCTCTTTCACTTTCATCAAGAAGCTTCACTTTCAAGTGAAGCTCCTCTTCACTTTCTGCCATAAGGGTGGTGTCATCTGCATATCTGAGGTTATTGATATTCCTCCTGGCAATCTTGATTCCAGCTTGTGCTTCCTCCAGCCCAGCATTTCTCATGATGTACTCTGCATATAAGTTAAATAAGCAGGGTGACAATATACAGCTTTTCCTTTTACTATTTGGAACCAGTCTGTTGTTCCATGTCCAATTCTAACTATTGCTTCCTGACCTGCATACAGTTTTCTCAAGAGGCAGGTCAGGTGGTCTGGAATGCCCATCTCTTTCAGAATTTTCCAGTTTGTTGTGATCCACACAGTCAAAGGCTTTGGCATAGTCAATAAAGCAGAAATCAATGTTTTTCTGGAACTCTTTTGCTTTTTCCATGATCCAGTGGATGTTGGAAATTTGATCTCTGGTTCCTCTTGGAGAATTTTGAGAATTACTTTACTAGCATGTGAGATGAGTGCAATTGTGCGGTAGTTAGAGCATCCTTTTGCATTGCCTTTCTTTGGAATTGGAATGAAAACTGACCTTTTGCAGTCCTGTGGCCACTGCTGAGTTTTCTAAATTTGGGGGCATATTGAGTGCAGCACTTTCAAAGCATCATCTTTCAGGATTTGAAACAGCTCAACTGGAATTCCGTCACCTCCACTAGCTTTGTTCGTAGTGATGCTTTCTAAGGCCCACTTGACTTCACATTCTAGGATATCTGGCTCTAGGTGAGTGATCACACCATCATGATTATCTGGGTCGTGAAAATCTTTTTGTACAGTTCTTCCATTTATTCTTGACACCTCTTCTTGATATCTTCTGCTTCTGTTAGGCCCAGACCATTTCTGTCCTTTATCGAGGACATCTTCACATGAAATGTTCCCTTGGTATCTCTAATTTTCTTGAAGAGATCTCTAGTCTTTCCCATTCTGTTCTTTTCCTCTATTTCTTTGCATTGATCACTGAGGAAGGCTTTCTTATCTCTTCTTGCTGTTCTTTGGAACTCTGCATTCAGATGCTTATATCTTTCCTTTTCTCCTTTGCTTTTCACCCCTCTTCTTTTCACAGCTATTAGTAAGGCCTCTTCAGATAGCCATTTTGCTTTTTTGCATTTCTTTTTCATGGGTATGGTCTTGATTCCTGTCTCCTGTACAATGTCACGAACCTTCATCCATAGTTCATCAGGCATTCTATGTATCAGATCTAGTCCCTTAAATCTATTTCTCATTTCCACTGTATAATCATAAGGGATTTGATTTAGGTTATATCTGAATGGTCTAGTGGTTTTCCCCACTTTCTTCAACCGAAGTCTGAATTTGGCAATAAGGAGTTCATGATCTGAGCCACAGTCAGCTCTTGGTCTTGTTTTTGTTGACTGTATAGAGCTTCTCCATCTTTGGCTGCAAAGAATATAATCAATCTGATTTCAGTGTTGACCATCTGATGAGGTCCATGAGACATCACCTTCTCTTCTCTTTTGTTGTTGGAAGAGGGTGTTTGCTATGACCAGTGCATTTTCTTAGCAAAACTCTATTAGTCTTTGCCATGCCTCATTCCGTATTCCAAGGCCAAATTTGCCTGTTACTCCAGGTGTTTCTTGACTTCCTACTTTTGCATTCCAGTCCCCTATCATGAAAAGGACATCTTTTTGGGGTGTTAGTTCTAAAAGGTCTTGTAGGTCTTCATAGAACCGTTCAACTTCAGCTTCTTCAGCATTACTGGTTGGGCATAAACTTGGATTACTGTGATATTGAATGGTTTGCCTTGGAAACAGAGATCATTCTGTCATTTTTGAGATTGCATCCAAGTACTGCATTTCAGACTCTTTTTGTTGACTATAATGGCTACTCCATTTCTTCTAAGGGATTCCTGCCCACAGTAGTAGATATAATGGTCATCTGAGTTAAATTCACCCATTCCAGTCCATCTTAGTTTGCTGATTCCTAGAATGTCGACGCTCACTCTTGCCATCTCCTGTTTGACCACTTCCAATTTGCCTTGATTCATGGACCTGACATTCCAGGTTCCTATGCAATATTGCTGTTTACAGCATCGGACCTTGCTTCTATCACTAGGCCCATCCACAACTGGGTACTGTTTTTGTTTTGGCTCCATCCCTTCATTCTTTCTGGAGTTATTTCTCCACTGATCTCCAGTAGCATATTGGGCACCTACTGACCTGGGGACTTCCTCTTTCAATATCCTATCATTTTGCCTTTTCATACTGTTCATGGGGTTCTCAAGGCAAGAATACTGAAGTGGTTTGCCATTCCCTTCTCCAGTGGATCACATTCTGTCAGACCTTTCCAACATGACCTGCCTATCTTGGATTGCCCACAGGGCATGGCTTAGTTTCACTGAGTTAGACAAGGTTGTGGTCCTAGTGTGATTAGACTGACTAATTTTCTGTGATTATGGTTTCAGTGTGTCTGCCCTCTGATGCCCTCTTGCAATGCCTACTGTCTTACTTGGGTTTCTCTAACCTTGGACCTGGGATATCTCTTCACGGCTGCTCCAGCAAAGTGCAGCCACTGCTCCTTATCTTGGACGAGGGTATCTCCTCACTGCTGCCCCTCCCGACCTTAAACGTGGAGTAGCTCCTCTAGGCCCTCCTGTGCTAGCGCAACCACTGCTCCTTGGACGTGGGGTTGCTAGTATTATTAATATCTATTAAAAACTGAATTCATTCTATGTGTTAATCACCAGGCCAAAAATCTACAGAATTTTCTCATTTCATCCTTACAGAAATCCCAAGAGGCAGACTCTGTGATTCCACTTTATGGAGGACCAAGAAAGAGGTGGTCCAAGAGTTTAGACATCATTCTATGAAGGGCAAGACCTAGGATGCCCATAATCCAGATTCTTCTCCAGCTCAGGGAGAAGAAGACTGAGTCATCAGGCCACCGTGGCTCAGAGCAGGCAAACGACAGCAGGGAGGAGCCTTATTCTCTCCTCCTGGAGGAGAAAAGGTCCCAGAGAGGGAGCCTCTTGGGTGCTCCAAATGGACAAAATTCACAAGTAGGGAGAAAGTTCAGAAACTGGAGACCAGACACAGACTGCACGGTATGTTCTTTCACCATTTTGTCTCTAATTGCAGACAAAGAGGCATTTTAAAATTTTTTTTAATTCTTTTTTCTATTTCTTGCAATGTGCCACACGTGGGGTCTTAGTTCCCCGACCAGGGATCAGATCTGTGCTACTTGCCGTGGAAGAGTGGCATCTCAACCACTGGACCTCCAGGGAAGCCCCAAAGAGGCTTTTGTGGAGATAAACCCTGGCAGCTACAGCCCAGCGCCACCACTCACGGCGGGCGTGACCCTTGGCAGCTCTCGTCTACCTTAATTTTCTCTTGTGCAAGACTAAGGTGGTTGATCAACCCCACAGGTGGGTGAGAATTAGAATTTGCCCTGAATAGACTCTCCTGGCTCAGTGAGTGACTTAGAGGGAACAGAGCAGCTCCTCCCATGGACCAGCACCAGCCTCAAGCTCCAGGATTTATGAAGTTCCTTTGTTTTCCTTCTGAAGTAAGGCCAACTTACTTTTATAGACACAAGCTTCCCAGAAACTGGCAGATCAAGGTGTCTCTGCATTCATTTCTCTTTTTCTAAAGTCTGCAGAGATGAGAATAAGATTTCTTTCCCAAAAGGATCCACACTCTCTTTATTCTTAGTCGAGTCTAGTAAATCAAAACCAGAGAATAAAAGAACCCAAAATAACAGGGTCCGCAAGCTTTAGAAGTGGAATAGCACAAAAGCACTCTTTCTCCCAGTTGTTTCAGTCACTAATATTTCCTAGCCTCTTGCTTTCAGAATTTTCCTACTACAGAAACTTTAATTTGTTGTTCAGTTGCTCGGTCATGTCCTACTCTTTGCCTTCCCATGGACTGCAGCGCACCAAGCTTCCTTGTCTTTAACTGTCTCCCACAGTCTGCTCATACTCTTGACCACTGAGTTGGTGATACCATCCAACCATCTCATCCTCTGTCATCCCCTTCTCCTCCTGCCTTCAGTCTTTACCAGCATCAGGGTCTGTTCCAGTGGGTCAGCTCTTTGCATCAGGTGGCCAAAGCATTGGAGCTTCAGCTTCAGTATTAGACCTTCCGATGAACACATAGGGTTGATTTCCTTTAGGACTGACTGGTTTGATCTCCTTCCTGTCTAAAGGATTCTCAAGAGTCTTCAGTTTCAGTTCAGTCTCTCAATCATGTCTGACTCTTTACGACCCCTTGAATTGCAGCACACCAGGCCTCCCTGTCCATCACCAACTCCCAGAGTTCACTCAGACTCATGTCCATCGAGTCAGTGATACCATCCAGCCATCTCATCCTCTTTAGTCCCCTTTTCCTCCTGCCCCCAATACCTCCTAGCATCAGAGTGTTTTTCCAATGAATCA
Source organism: Nanger dama (assembly GCA_917880005.1). Lineage (NCBI taxonomy): Eukaryota > Metazoa > Chordata > Mammalia > Artiodactyla > Bovidae > Nanger > Nanger dama. The sequence continues at coordinate 1,223,123 of CAKJTW010000115.1, forward strand.
ACTCTTCGCATGAGGTGGCCAAAATACTAGAGTTTCAGCTTTAGCATCATTCCCTCCAAAGAAATCCCAGGGCTGATCTCCTTCAGAATGGACTGGTTGGATCTCCTTGCAGTCCAAGGGACTCTCAAGAGTCTTCTCCAACACCACAGTTCAAAAGCATCAGTTCTTCGGCACTCAGCTTTCTTCACAGTCCAACTCTCACATCCATACATGACCACTGGAAAAGCCATAGCCTTGACTAGAGGGACCTTTGTTGGCAAAGTAATGTCTCTGCTTTTGAATATTCTGTCTAGGTTGGCCATAACTTTCCTTCCAAGGAGTAAGCGTCTTTTAATTTTCATGGCTGCAGTCACCATCTGCAGTGATTTTGGAGCCCCCAAAATAAAGTCTGACACTGTTTTCCCATATATTTCCCATGAAATGATGGGACCAGATGCCATGATCTTCGTTTTCTGAATGTTGAGTTTTAAGCCAACTTTTTTGCTCTCCACTTTCACTTTCATCAAGAGGCTTTTTAGTTCCTCTTCACTTTCTGCCCTAAGGGTGGTGTCATCTGCATAGCTGAAGTTATTGATATTTCTCTCGGCAATCTTGATTCCAGCTTGTGCTTCTTCCAGCCCAGTGTTTCTCATGACATACTCTGCATATAAGTTAAATAAGCAGGGTGACAATATACAGCCTTGATGTACTCCTTTTCCTATTTGGAAAAGAGTCTTATCCAGCACCAAGATTTGGAAGCATCAGTTCTCCGATGTTCAGCCTTCTTTATGATCCAACTCTCACTTCTGTATATGACTACTGGGGAAAAAAAGAAACACCTGTAATAGGGAAGAAATATGACTCCATATTAGACCTGTTTCTTTTCCTGTGCTGAGTCATGCTGGCTCTGCACCTTTTGTAAAAGAATGTTGCCTACAGCCTGAAATATACAGAAGAGCCCATTCTCAGGGCTCTGACCTTTAATACACATTTACATTCATATAGATAAACAAAGCTGCAGAACAGAGAATAACATTTGTCTTGTTGGAGGTTTAAGGGAGATATAGAGACCTGACCTATGTGGACAGCTGCAAGAACAAAGGATTCATGTATCATGAAGTCTGCAACAACTAATCACGCCCCTCCCTCAACTCTGAATATTCAAAGCCCTTTGAAAACTGCTTTGCTGAAACCCTCTGAGGAGCGTGGGGGTTTGGGCACAGGAGCCTCCTGTCTCTGTGGCCCTTTCTCTGCCCCCAAACGCTGACATTTCAGCTTGTTTGGCCTCACTGTGCGTGCACAGTGTGTGTGTGCACACACACTTGCACTCGGTTAACAAAACTGCGCCATTTGCAGGTTTCTGGGGTCTTGATGGTGTCGGAAATCCAGAAGTACAGCTGGCTCAGGGTGGAGAGCCGCAGAGACAGGATCCAAATCCTCTCACCAACAGCGCAAACTCATCAGCTGCTTGGCTCACCGCATCCTGTCCCTCCGCTGTGAAAGCAGGTAAAGATGCTCCCTGCGGGCGTGGCACCACGATCAGATGAGGGACCGGAGCGGCGTGTCCCATGAGTGAGCACCCTCCCTGTGACTTCTCTAGGGGATCAGAGAACATGGGCGCTGCAGCTCAGACACAGCTGTCTCCTTAGCTATTGATACAAACTGCATGGGCAAAGCACAATTCAATTTCCAGATTACTGGTATCCCATGAGGAGCCCAGTGGTTCCAGACCTGAAAATCCCCAGGGCTCATGGAGCTGGAAGGCAGAGTTCTGGGAAGAGAGCTGACTGCCTTCAGCCCCATCCCTCTGAGCAGCATCAGCCCATGGAAGTGATTATCTTTCTTAGAACCAGGCAGCTTTATTGGGATTGCTGGGAAAACTTGATCCTTCAAGCTGACTTTAAAGAGAGAGAGAGAGACAGACAGTGGGAGCTGCAGACACGGGATTCTGCTGTGTTCTCCCTCCAAGCCTCAGTTTTCTCCCTCTGGGTGACCCTGGCCCAAAACCCAGGAGGTGCATTTCCGTCCAGATGATGCCGGTCTGTGCGTGCCCCACGCGGTCTGCCCACTAGCATGGCATCTGTGTCTCAAGGGTCAGGGGAGGGGCATCCAGCCTGAGCCTCCTGTAAATGGACCTCACTGACCCAGCTTCCTCCCCTCGTGTCCCCCTCCTAGGCCCCTCCTGCCAGCCTGAGGCCATGGTGGGCTGAATCCCAGTAAAGGGAAGTTGCATTTTGTTTTTATGGGTAAGTTCTACTTGTTTGGCTTTGACAGACAGTCGGGTGGCTTTAGATGGGAAGAAGGCCTGAGAAGGAGCTGCATCAGGGCAGTGGCAGGGTTGGGGGTTAGGGAGTGATTGTGGGCATGTTTGCCGCAGCCCAGGTATGAGCAAGCCCGAGGCTGGCTGAGGGAAGGCATGCCCCTCCCACAGTTAGAGAGAAGCCAGGCACCGAGGGGATTCCATGTGTCCTTGTTACTGAACCAAGCACCTCCTTCACTGGACTCTCCTGCTCTGAGACGGGCGTTTTACTGCTGCCTTTCAGCCAAGAAGTAGGAAGACAGTTCCCCCAGCCCTGGAGTCCCAGCTGGCATCTCTGCCTTCAGTCAGATTGGGTACGGTGGAGAAAATACGATGGAATAGTATATTTGCATAAAGCAATAATAACATAGAAATGTTCACACTACTAGGATTTTCCAGCATATCGTGAGCCTGGGGCCCAGAGTTCCAGTAGGAAAATACATGGTAAGTCTTCTCACCTTTCCCAAACAGCTCAAGAAGGAGCTGGGTACCAAGGTGACCGGTTTTCACCATGTGAGACCAAACAGCAACAAAGAATTTGAAAATAGCTTTAGATTATTTTATTAATACATAAACTCAGTAAATAACCTTCCTGGAGGGAGAAGGCTGTTGAGGTTCTGAGGTTCTCAAATATTACTTGCTTTGGGGACTTCCCTGGTGGCTCAGAGGATAAAGCGTCTGCTGCAGTGCCAGAGACTTGGGTTCAGTCCTTGGGTTGGGAAGATCCCCTGGAGAAGGAAATGGCAACCCACTCCAGTATTCTTGTCTGGAGAATCCCATGGACAGAGGAGCCTGGCGGGCTACAGTCCACAGGGTTGCAAAGAGTCGGACGTGACTGAGCAACTTCACTTTCACTTTCACTTTGGGGATGGAAGAGTAGTTATCAAAATTTCTGCCTGAGCTGATTATACAGAGTGAAGTAAGCCAGAAAGAAAAACATCAATACAGTATACTGACACATATATATGGAATTTAGAAAGATAGTAATGATGACCCTGTATGTGAGACAACAAAAGAGACACAGAGGTATAGAACGGACTTTTGGCCTCTGAAGGAGAGGGAGAGGGTGGGATGATTTGGATGAATGACATTGAAACATGTATACTATCATGTAAGAAATGAAGCGCCAGTCTATGTTTGATACAGGATACAGGATGCTTGGGGCTGGAGCATGGGGATGAACCAGAGAGATGATATGGGGTGGGAGTTGGGAGGGGTTTCAGGATTGGGAGCTTGTGTACACCTGTGGCGGATTCATGTCAATGTATGGCAAAACCAATACAGTATTATAACGTAGAATAAAGTAAAAATAATTTTTTTAAATTTCTGCTCAGCTTACCCACCCTGCCAAGGTGTCCTCACAGGCTGCTTCCAAAGGAAATTTACAGGCGACACCAAACATCTGGAAGCTGGATTGCAGCTTCCATTCAGCAGATCAGAGTCATTTGCAACATCACGTCACTCTACACGGATACAGTTGCAATTATCTACACACAAAGCCTGTTACTGGGGATGCCTTTTAGAGAAGAGGGATTATATGGAAACAGTTAGGAAGGCCAAAAATGTCTTAAGTGAGAATGTCAAAGGCTATTTGATGAATATTACCTTTGAAGACAAACTAAGCCTCTTGGGATTGGGGTTGGTTTGCCAGATAAAATAAAGGATGCCCAGTCAATTTTAATTTCAGATCATCTATGAATTTTTTTTTTAGTGTAGCTCATACAATATTTAAGATAGACTTACATTAAAAATGTTGGTTGATGTTTATCTGGGAATCAGATTTAACTGTATGCGCATTTGCTAAATCTGACGGTGCTAGATGGAAGCCCTGGGCCAGTCACTCCATCACTCCATCACTCCTTCTGAAGACTGACTGGTCGTTTCACAGCTTCTGTGTAATGTGTTATGATTCCTAACTGGACATTCGTTGTTTGACATTTCTAGTTCATGACATCACTTTTCTACAACTGTTCCCTTAACTCTTCATTGTGATCAAGTCCAAATCATTCTTGACTTGTATAAACCCGCAGATGTATGCCAGTATTGTTTTTGTTTTGCATGTTTGTTTTACAGAATTTCTTTTTTCAATCTGCAGATAAGATTTGCACGCTGCTGTGTTTTTAAGGAGAAAACTTGAGTACGGTTAAGCGTCACTTCCACGGTCAGGCAGTTTCACATCGCTTTATGTCTCCTACTATGGAAACTGAGCTTGTTAAATTTCAAGCACAAAATACTTGGCCTGGTTGCAAACTGCCTGGCTGCTTGCAACAGAGCCCCAACCAGCCTCAGTGAGGGCTTGCTGGGAGGCCAGGGTTTGCCTCGTGGAGCCCAGTGGCAGGTTATACGCGTGCTCCATCAGGAGCCCAGCTGCCTTCGTCCCATGCCGCACACTCATTCCACCCTTATCATATCTGACTGCTATTTCTGACCAAAATCTCGGCTTTCTTTGCCCACCGGAGCTGAATAAAAATACGAAGGCAGAGTCTGGAGGAAATAGAAAGGGGGCTTTAATTCTCAGCCAGCAGAGGGGGAACACAGTAGATCCGTGTCTCGATAACTGTGACCCCCTCCCAAGAGGAGTCTAGGGGTGGTATATGAGATGGGGGTTTGCAGTCATGGTGGTGGATGAGGAGCAAAGACGTAGGATCTTGTCTTCTTCCTCTTACATTGTTTCAAAACTAGGCAAAGGCTGGTGTCAGGTGGCCTCTGGCAGTCTGGTGGCCCAGGTGTTGGATCCATTGTCTTTTATATACCATACTCTGGCCTTCTTCTGATACGTGAAAAAGAGAAACTACAAGGGGCGGTTTGCAGAGTGCATGCGTGTGCATTCTAAGACCCTTCAGTTCACCACCCGACTCTGTGCGACCCCGCGGACTGTAGCCCAGCAGGCGCCTCTGGCCATGGGATTCTCCAGGCAGCAGTACTGGAGTGGGTTGCCGTGTTCTTCTCCGTGGGGTCTTCCCGACCCAGAGACAGAGCCCGAGTCTCTGATGTCTCTGCACTGGCAGGCGGGCTCTTCACACTAGCGCCATCTGGGAAGCCTAGACTGCAGACAAGGAGCAGGTAAAGTAAAACTAGCAATGTTTAGGCCCGCTCACTGTTCTCTATCTTTGTTCTCAGGAAAGAGAATGAAAAGAACACATTCCTCTTTTTCCCTTTTCACTCCACCACCACTGGTCCTCTGCGTCCCTGTAGAAATCCCTCCCTCACAGTCCAATTTCAATGACCCCTTGAGATTCCCAGCTCCAAATTTAGTTACTTCTTTCCCCAATAGGAATTGGATTCATTGGGTTCCAGGTCCAAATGATGGGGAGAGCCTCTGATGGGCTTAGGGCCAATTAGCTGGGTTAGGGCCCTCCCTGGCAGAGTCACTCATGCATCCGTGGCTCTGGGAGCTGGTCACAGCAAAGTGGGAGGTGGACCCCTGGGAGAAGATGCTGTATGGTGAGTGAATCCAAGATGTATTCACAGATATAATCTTGGATACACTCTAAGGCAACACAAGGATTATGATAATAAGGTTGGAGGAGAGAGCTTCCAAGTCTCTGAATCAGCTAATCTACCAGTCACCATCTCTGCTATGAGACTCTGAACCGAAGTATATTTTGGAGTGTTATGTACCCTGCAGCCATCATTCTGAACACACCACCAAGAAACTCATCTTGTTGACACACGTCACCACATTTCTGGAAATAAACATAATCAATTCATTTCAGGAACTTCAAACCTTTGCCGGTTGGGAAGTAGGTTTCGGTTACTATGCAAATAGTGGAGATCATCAACTGGGCATGATCAGAGGAAATCCGCACACTTGCTAATGAGAATGTATCAGAATGAGTGTGTGGTAGGTATAAACTCTCTGGAGATTGTAAATGAGCAAAGCCCCACACCGAGAGTTCCATACATGCATGTATCCACATGAAGCCACTGGATGCTTCTCTTGGCTGAAACGTGACACATCCCCACCCCTAGCCTCCTCTTTCGTCTATATGTGTTTGTCTGTTTTGTTACCTAATTAATGCATGTCCATGGAGACAAAGTAGAAAATAGCCATGAGCAGAAAGGAAAAAATTGCCTGCGTTACCCTACCACCCACAGATAAAACATAATCATAGTTTTTTAAAGTGGGATGAATCTGTACACCTAGCCATCCTAAAATGGCATGAGCATCCTTCCATGTCAATAAGCAAGTTTTAGTGGCCACACAGTTTTGCAGTATCAGAGCATGGGCATGCCGTCGTGTTTCCCACTGGCTCCTCATTGTTGCCTAGTCTGACTGTTGTAATCAAGGCTGTAATTTTCTCACTGGTAATCAAGGCTGTAATATGCAGCATTCCCCCTCGGGCTGAATTTTTGTACAACACGGTACCTTTTAATAGTTTATAATTGGGGTTTTGATTTTGTCTTTGAACCAGTCATTACATAAGGCTGTTTTGTTTTGTCCTGCTTTGTTTTAATTTTCTGATGGCTACAGTTTCCTATTTATGTATCTTTGTCATCTTGCTTGTTTTACGGCACTGTGGTCAAAGAATGTGCATAGTGTTATTTCTGCTCTTTAACATTTATTGAGTTTTTAAAAGATAGTTAAATATACAGGCCATTTTTGTAGCTGTCCCATGGGGTGGTTAGATGATACCGGATTGTCTCCTCGGCGAGCACGCCAGTGGACTTTCCCCTCTCAGACCTACGTTATTAATTATAGTATTCGAATCCTCATTCTCATTTTTTTCCCTTAAGTAATCTCTTAGAGAAATGAGGCCCTGCTCTTTATTTCTGGCACACTCTCGCTCTAACACCGTCAGAGTGTTCTGTGGTTGCTGTTGTTCAGTGTGGCCTGAAGGTCCAGGGCAGATGTGTTCTGGGATCTGCTTGACGAGCATTCTTCATGTGTTAGATATTTTCCTTCAGCAACAAAATTGTAGTAGGGAAGAAGATTCCATAGTGGGCCTGTTTCTTCTATTTTAACCTTTGTATTCTGCTGCTTTTGTTAGAGGTCAACAATGTTGCCTATAGCCTGAAATACACAAGCAAGCCCACTCTCAAGGCTCTGATCTTTCAAGGTATAATTCTTTTCCATTCATACAGAGATTAAAAAGTTGCAGAACAGAGAATAACCTCTGTCCTATTGGACATTTACAGGCACATGGTAATCTGACCTAGGTGGACAGCTGAAAAAACAAAGGATTTTTACACCAACCACACCTCCTCTTCTTTTGGTATAAAGAAGCCTGATTTCTAATTTGGGAAGATAGTTCTTTGGGACAGTAGTCCATCATCTCAGTCTGCCGGCTTTCTGAATAAGGTCACTATTCTTTCAGGCCTTGGTTTATTGACCTGTCATGTGGTAAGCAGTATGAGCTTAAACTCAGTAACAAAATCATAATTCACTGAAACACCACTATCTCTCGTACACAACTACTGTATTTTTCTAATATCTTTTATCTCTTCTCTTTTCATACTTCATCTTAAAAGAGATTCTAAAATGTGCCTGTTTCAATTTTTTTAATTCCAACTGACTTTTACCTTTCCTAATCCCATTTTAAATTCCGTTGTCCTCTATTTTCTCTAGCCATTGCTTCCTTCTTCACTTCTGTCTTAGCATCTCCTGGTTTATATCTTACTGTGCAGAGTCTGTAAAAGGGGAAAGAAGATGATGTCTAAATGTCCCTTCTGTTTCCTGTAATAAATTTTTATAATCTGTTCTCTTCCTGTTGATTGAAACATGAGTTTGTCTCCTTCTCCTGTGTCTTGGAATATTCTCATGGTCAATGTGCTGGTCTGAGACGTCACAGGATGTTTTCTGGCTGAAAACAGTTCTCTGGCCTACTCCTGTCCAGGCAGGGTTACTCTCTCGCACCCAGCCGCCAGACCTGCAGCTGGAGGGTGGGTCCCTGCACATTTATACCAACAGTGCCAAGTCTCAGGGGTTTAACTGCGAGAGTGGCCTTGGTCAGCCCTTGATGTCTTCTCTTATTGGCACACCCTCACACAAATACCCAGTTGGCCACACCTAGCTGTGTGTCCCATCGGCCACTACCCCAGCACCAAGGCGGCACTGGCTGGTCCTCTCATGCCACGTGGGATGAGGGCTTCAAACGAACTGTGGGTCTCAAAAGTGCTCAGTGGAATCCTGCTGAGGTCAGGAGGAGCTGCTTAGAGATGAGTTCCTCCTCAGTGCATTAGACCTGCCTGAGGGTCACTGCAGGCAGGGGCAGAGGAAGGCCAAGTGACATCTCTCACCTTGAGCCCTGCTTTGCACAGCCCAGTGACTTTCCCCAAAACAACCCCTACAAATCCCCACAAGCCTTGCTGATTTCTGGGAAAAGGTGAGGATTCTTCTGTGTCCACCTTGTCTCACCTACATCCCATGCAGCAGAAAGCCTTCAGTATTCTCAGCCATGGAGCCTGCAGCCTCTGCTCTCAGTGCTGGCGACATTTACTTCCAGCGATTCAACAGCTTTGTCTTAATTGATTAATCCTTGCCATCAGTTGCAGGGAGAGAGAGACAGAGAAGTGAACCTTACCCCCATGACGTTCATAGGAATAATAATAATAATAGCTAGTAAAATAAATTTTGAAATAAATATTTTTAATTAAAAAATGATTATGATTTTTTTTTAAAAGCTAGTAAACTAATAAGGACTTCCCAGGTGGTGCAGAATCCACCTACTTTAATGCAGGGGGTGCAAGAAACTCAGGTTCAGTTCCTACATCTGGAGATACCCCAGAGAAGGAAATGGCAACGTGCTCCATTATTCTTGCCTGGAGAATTCGATGGATAGGAACCTGGTGGGTTACAGTCCATGGGGTCACCAAGAGTCAGACATGATGGTACATACACACAAACTAATAAGGCACTAATTATGTGCCAAGAACAGGCTTAAGCATCCAATATACATCAATCTATTTCATTTTCATGAAGCTGGTACTATTATTTTTATTCCTCTTTTACAGAGAAGGAAACTAAGGCACACAGCGCAGATGCTAAGTCACTTGTTTCCGGTCATATAGTTGCCACGTGGTTCCAACAGACCAATTTCAGCCCAGCTCAAGTCTGCATCTCGATACACCTTTTATACCTTTAGCCCAAAGTACGTAAGTGGCCCCAGCGGCTTTATGTTCCAGTACTGGGTTCTTCAAATGACTGAGTAGGAAGAACACAGGAAATGGTAGCATGAGCTTAAATCCTGGCCCCAACACACAATATTGGGGTGGATCCTCGGGCCATCTGTGGGTTATTAGATAACTAGTTTGCAGAGACAAGAGCCCACACCCATGCCACCCAGCTCTGTGCCAGGGCTGGTGGAAAAACACTGGCTTCCTCGTGATCAGGAAAATTATCTGAAGTGGCCTTTCCATGTGGTGCTTCAGAGAAGCATTTGGCTAAATAACCACTGCTTTGTTGCACGTAAGACACAGGAAAACCTCCTGTCTGCACACGGGGCTGTCCGGACTTCAAACTCCAAACTTGGCTCCTCTTTTTAATCTCTTCAGTAAGCTCCGCTCTGGCACATTCTCCATCTCGGGCACAATATAAATTTTAAAAGAAATACAACTCGGCAATCATAAAAGATTCCAAGAAAATGCTAAATAACTATCTTACAGTCAGTGCCCAAGAACAGCAGAGCACTGGGTGGTATTAATAATAATATTCAGGTGCCCTTCAGATAGGTGGAGATGCCACAGAGGTTTGTCTGAACAACTCCTTTTTCTGGCTTCTCTACCAGCCACCCAGGCTTCCCAGGTGGCTCAGACAGTAAAGAATCTGCCTGCCAAGAAGGAGACATGGGTTCAATCCCTGGTCAGGAAGATACCCTGGAGAAGGAAATGACAGCCCACTCCAGTATCTTGCCCAGAGAACTCCATGGACAGAGGAGAGTGGCAGGCTATAGTCCATGGGGTCACAAGGAGTCAAATGCAACTGAGCACGCATGCAGCCCACCAACCATCCACCCACCTTCCTGCACACGCCCCACACAAGTGTGAATTACTCTGGATACTGTGGAAAACTCAGTACCATTTCTTTGCCCAACTGGGATACCTCCCAACTGTCTGTTCTCTAGGTACCAAAAGCCAACTCCATTACTAAAGAATCAAAGTGTTTAAAAGATACTTTGCCCAATTAATGCCATGACACATAAACAGAAGTGTCTGTGGGGTTTCTACTTTCCCTAATTAAAGATCTCCATGGAGAAATAAACAAATACTGTCTATTCACCAACATTTAGATAGGAGGTTGGGAATGCATCACCACGTGAGGAAGAGAAATTTCTACAATCAGAAGGTATGTGATTAATTTGGAGGATCCGTGGTCTTCCTGGGTGATCTCAGGCAACTTTCTGTGCTTCAGCTGACTTTCCCAATCTGTAAAATCTTCCAGAGATACTAAGATCAGTCAAGGAATGTCTGTAAAGTTCTTTGAACTCCTAGAGTTAGACATTAAATAAATACCCAGTGTTATTAGAACTCCACTGAGGCAATAGAATGTTCAAAATGGGACTTTATTATAAATACTCTCTGACGTTTGCCAAGAATAAATTGAATGGGCAAAGGCAACATACTTGGCTGTAACTTAATCCAAACTTGGCCTTTTTTTTTTTTTTTTGCCAAAACTTGGCATCATGATTCATGAATAGAGAGCTCTGGAGAGAACATGAAAGGGTCTATTCTTTTGAGCCAACTCTTCAGCTAAATTTCCATGTCTTCCATTTATTTGTTCTAATCTTTAAATTGCTGCTTTATAGCAGAGAGCAAAAGTACAAAATAAAAATAAAGGTTCATCAGCCTGTTTGCCTTTTCCTGTAATGAATAAAACTGAAAGCAAAGTGATTTAATGACCACAAAATCAACCCCACATCGATTGACTAAGATGGATAAAAACCAAGATTCCCTTTTCTAAGTTCTCACAGCAAAAGCTACAGCAGGATTAAACTGACTTTGCACGGTGACAATAACTATGTTCTCTGAGTTGATCAGAGAAAGCTATGCCTTCAATCAAATTAGATGCATTTTAAAGTCTGACCCCTTATAAAGAAATCCTGACTTTCCCTGAGTTGGAATGAAGTTTAGAATTGCAAATTCAAAACGTTTGCCTGGCCTCGAAGCTTTCATTATGATTTGGAGGTTTTATTAAGACACGATGTGAGGCAATTACCTGCCATTCCTAAGAAGCAGAATATTCCCATCTATGGTGTGATATCAGTCATGGCAGACAGCAGGGTGCAGAGAAAATCCCACCAATGTTGGAGTGGGGTTTCTGGAGTCTGGTCTCATTTCTGTCCTCAACTAGCAATTTTGTGGGAGTCAATACCCTGGATACACTTCAGTTTCCTTATCTGTAAAATGAATACGTTGTAACAGTTTTGAGGAACCAGTGGACACTTCCTCAAATAGCAACTCTTCTTCAAAGCATTCCAAGTGAGGATCTGGCCAAAAGAATACATTCTTGGAAGGAAGTAGCCCCAAATTGATGCTTGCTGCTGCTAAGTCACTTCAGTCGTGTCTGACTCTGTGCGACCCCATAGACGGAGCCCACCAGGCTCCCCCGTCCCTGGGATTCTCCAGGCAAGAACACTGGAGTGGGTTGCCATTTCCTTCTCCAATGCATGAAAGTGAAAAGTGAAAGTGAAGTCGCTCAGTCGTGTCCGACTCTTCGCGACCCCGTGGACTGCAGCCTACCAGGCTCCTTTACACCCTCGTTAATAGCCAAAAACAAATATTTTCAGAATAGCATTTTTAAATCAGACCTAATATTTGAAGTGTTTTTCCCCATCACCTGTTACAGGAAAAAGAAAAAGCCTTTGTATTCGCAAATGTCATTGGCTATGTTCTTGTGCATCCCTGTGTTTAAACTCAGCACTAATTTTAATTCTTTCTCTGATCAAGAAGTCTTGAACTCTCGGACTCAAGAATTAAATGCATACTTTGAAGTGTGCTTCCAGACGTGCTTACCAGGAAAGTAAATCCCCCTGCGATGGATGGCAGGAATCGCCTCAGAGGAGCTCTGGATTAAAAGTAGGTCACATGTTTTCTGGATGGGTACATGGGGGAAAACTATAAGGTTCAGAAAATGATTTCAGTGAAACCGCTCACTCAGGGCTTTTGCCCTGAACATGTGCTTTTGGCAAATGAGCAGATCCACTCGTATTCTAACTAAACAGGGTGGAAAGCAAAAGCCCGCCAACATGGCCTCAGGGAAATGTAGAGGTTGGAGCCAGACCCTCAGCCAGGCCTGCAGTGCATCCAGCCAGCTTCCCACCAGCTCCTTCTCCTCCAGGCCCAAGTGGCAGAGGCTGCGACAGCAAGGCTGACCTTCAGCCAGGATCTGAGCGGAGATCATGCTGTGAGGCTCCGCAAGAGGCCTGCAGAGTCCCACTGTCCTTCAAGAGAAAGCAAACGTTGGTGCTTGAATATTTGCAAAGCTACCAGCTCACCAGCCTGTGAATTGCCGGCCACCGAGTTCTGAGGTCCCAGGAGCTACTGGCGACAACAGGCATCAACAGACAGGAGAGCGCTAAGTCCCACCTGGGGTCAGGATGAGAAAGGGGTCTCCCAGGACCCAGGACCCCCTGAGGTCTGTGCAGGGTGGGAGCAGGTCCAGCCCTCCCAACCTCCTGATCACTGGCCCCAGAGCACCCCAGCGGCTTATCGAGCAGGGGGGTTGCCATGGGGACCGACATAAGGCGGAAGACCACGCAGCCCAGGCACCAGGCGCCCGGCCCTAAAGATGCTGTGGATGAATGCGGATGACCACCTCTCATTAAAGATGCCGATCACCGCACCCACTCTGCCGCACCCTCCTGAATACTCTGCATCATCGCGTCTTGGGGGTGGGGTGGGGGTTGCCGGGCAGGCTCCAGGCAGGGGTCACAGAACAATGTGAAAGTCCTGCTCTTCAGCACGTTGGCCAGTGTGTCATCACATAGCCAGTTAAATAAAGAACCCGAATCCCTCGTCAGCTTTGCCGTGATGCAACAGCAGCAACACTGATGAACTATTCCAGGGAAGTTGTTAGTTTCATTTCCCTGTGAGAGCTACCACTCCTGAGAGCATCCTGTCCCCCTGGTTTCCCGGCCACCAGAGGAAACATCCCCCTTCCCACATCCTCGCTCAGAAAGGTCAGCACTCTCTGCTTTCAAAGCCAAGGGTGATCATTTCTAGCCTCGTCTGAACTTTTGAGAAATGCACAAGAGTCAAGTCAGCAATGTTTTTCCTTCTCGTGGAAGGGGGGTGGGGGGGTGGGAGGGAAGTGGGTCACACTCATACACATTCACACATGTGTACAGTAGCATGGACTCATCTGTTCACACTCAAACATCACTTACACGGACACACACAGGTTCATACACACCCAAATACTCAGGCTCACACACTCAAGTGCATGAACACACCCACACACATCTGTAAGCAGTCAGGTCACACTTATGCTCACATGCACACACTCACAGGCTTAGGCAGATATTCACACATGCTTGTACTCATACACATGTGTGCACACAAAGTCACCCCCACACCTGGAAAACTGCATGCTGAAAAGATGGGGTCATTGCCCTCATCCCCCGGGGGCTGGGCCTCACGGCCAAGCCCCTGAGGCCTCGGGGCACAGAGGGGGCTTGTTTATAGTCCTGTCAGTCCCAAGTGTGCAGTTACCAGACAAGAGGCATCCACTCTCCCCACCTCACTCCCCCTTCCCGCGGCCGGGAACTCGTGTAGGGACCGAAGGGGCTTGCCCAGTGCAGCCGCGGAGCCGGCCAGGGCGCCTCCTCTCATGGCAGACGGCCCTGACCCACCGCGCGGCCTCAGGGGCCCCCGAGGGAGCCCTCCTGACCCGAGACCCAGGTCCCCACTGGGCAGAGGGCCTGCACACACACTCACACTCTCACACAGACACACACACGTGGTCTCACACACCTGTCACACACACACTCAATGCACACTAACACACACAGACACACACTTATAACCACCCACACATACACACAGTCTCACACACACAAACACACACATGGTCTCACACACACTGTCACACACTCAAATGCACACTAACACACACACACTCATAACCACACACACACTCATAACCACACACACATGCACTCTAACACACACAGTCGCACACACACACACTTTCACATACACTCATACACACTCACAATACACTCAAACACACACAGACACACACACACACTCATATACAAACATACATACATACTCTTTCACACACTCACACATACACTTGCACACATACTGACACACTTTCACTTAGTCTCACACAGTCACACATATACTCGCACAAACATACATGCTCACACACACTTTCACACACACATACACACACAAACACACACTAACAGTCACACACACTCTCACATATACTCATGCACATATACTCACACACATACTCTGACCCACTCTGGCACACCCTCACACACACACACTCAGTCCCAGGCCTGGCTCTAGGCCTCCAGAGCCCAGATAGACCCAGGGCCCTTCATGAGCCTTCCTCCACTTGGAAGAGGCTCAAATTCCCACTGTTCAATGAAACTCTTTTTTTTTTTAAGAGGAAACTTGGCGGCCCAGCAAGCCCCATTTACTCTTAATATTTGTAGAACATGGACGTTTTGATTTCAAAAACTGACGCTGCAAGATTTGAAGCAGCAGATTTTTAGCATTTTGCCAGTGCTCGAGAGTTCTACTTTGCTGGCACAAACAGGCGGTCAACTTACCTCCTGCCGGTTAACCAAGGCTTGCTGCGGGAAGGGCTGTGGCCCAGGCCGCGCTTCGCGTGTGCCGCGTGTCCTAAGCCCCCTCCTCCCGGCTGCCCCCACAGGCCCCGGGCTGCGCCCTCTGCCGAGCGGCCCACGTCACGGCCGCCAGCCCTGCGTCCCTCCACTGCGGCCGGGTGGGGGCCGGAACCACCAGTCCCATCCGGGGAGCACCTCGAGGGCTCAGGGGCCTGAGGGGAAGACCAGCTGGAGCCCAGGCTGTCCCCAGCAGCCTCTAAGCGCCGCCACTGCCCTGAGACGCGCCCACAGCCGGCCACACCGGGGCCCAGCGGGCACCTGGCAGCATCTCTGTGAGCTGGGCTGGGAGCAGGGGCACAGCGGGCGAAGCCGTGGAGGGGGCAGTGTGAGCATGGCGCCCTGTGGGGGGCACACGCACAGGGGATCCTCCTGAAACAGGGGGCAGGGGCTGCGGGGTTGGGGGCACGGGGGCGGTGGAAGCACCTTCTCTTCCTCACACACAGGTGAGCATGCTCGCCTAGGTCATTTTGGGGAGAAGATGCTCATGTGGATTATTTTCTGAATTGAACTATAATTAATTTGCAATGAATTCGTTTCAAAAGTAAAGCAAAGTGGCTGCATTGTGCAGGTATACATGTTCTCCTTCAGATCCTTTTCCACTATAGTTATTACAAGAGGCTGAGTATATCTGATAATAGGGTATTTATGCCAGTGCAGAAAACGGGTTTGATTCCTGGGTCAGGAAGGTCCCTTGGAGAAGGGACTGGCAATCCACTCCAATATTCTTGCCTGGAGCATTCCATGGACAGAAGAGCCTGGCAGGCTATAGACCACGGGGTCACAGAGTCGGACGCAGCTTTAGAGAGGAAACAACAACGACATAGGTTATTATAACAGCACTGACTTCCCTGGTGGCCCAGTGGTTAAGACTGCAGGCTCCCAGTGCAGGGGCCCAAGTTCAGTCCCTGGTCAGGGAACTAGACTCCGCATGCCGCAACCAAGACACGGCGCGGCCAAATGGAAAAAAACTAATTTATGACAGCAGAAACACGCGAGAAGCTAGTCTGCTAGAGCTGCTGTAGCAAAGGACCACAGACTGGGTTGCTTGAAGCAACACAAATTCACTATCTCTCAGTCCTGAAGCCTGGAAGCCAGAGATCACAGTGTCAGCAGGGTTGGTTTCCTCTGAGACTGCAAGGGGACACTGTGCCCGCCTCGCTCCTTGGCTTGTAGAAGCCATGTTCTCCCTCCTCTCTCCACGCCATCTTCCCTGTGCATGTTTGTCTGCCTGTCCAAATCTCCCCTTTTATAAGGATGCCAGTACTGGAATAGGGTCACCCTGCTGGATCATTGAAAAAGCAAGAGAGTTCCAGAAAAACATTGATTTCTGTTTTACTGACTATGCCAAAGCCTTTGACTGTGTGGATCACAATAAACTGTGGAAAATTCTGAAAGAGATGGGAATACCAGACCACCTGACCTGCCTCTTGAGAAACCTATATGCAGGTCAGGAAGCAACAGTTAGAACTGGACATGGAACAACAGACTGGTTCCAAATAGGAAAAGGAGTACGACAAGGCTGTATATTGTCACCCTGCTTACTTAACTTCTATGCAGAGTACATCATGAAAAACACAGGGTTGGAAGAAGCGCAAGCTGGAATCAAGATTGCCGGGAGAAATATCAATAACCTCAGATATGCAGATGACACCACCCTTATGGCAGATAGTGAAGAGAAAGTAAAAAGCTTCTTAATGAAAGTGAAAGAGGAGAGTAAAAAGTTAGCTTAAAGCTCAACATTCAGAAAACTAAGATCATGGCATCTGGTCCCATCACTTCATGGGAAATAGATGGGGAAACAGTGGAAACAGTGTCAGTCTATTTTTCTGGGCTCCAAAATCACTGCAGATGGTGATTGCAGCCATGAAATTGAAAGACACTTACTCCTTGGAAGGAAAGTTATGACCAACCTAGATAGCATATTCAAAAGCAGAGATATTACTTTGCCAACAAAGGTCCATCTAGTCAAGGCTATGGTTTTTCCTGTGGTCATGTATGGATGTGAGTTGGACTGTGAAGAAGCTGAGCACCAAAGAATTGATGCTTTTGAACTGTGGTGTTGGAGAAGACTCTTGAGAGTCCCTTGGACTACAAGGAGATCCAACGAGTCCATTCTAAAGGAGATCAGTCCTGGGTGTTCTTTGGAAGAAATGATGCTAAAGCTGAAACTCCAGTACTTTGGATACCTCACGCAAAAAGCTGACTCATTGGAAAAGACTGATGCTGGGAAGTACTGGGGGCAGGAGTAAAAGGGGATGACAGAGGAACAGAGGATGAGATGGCTGGATGGCATCACCGACTCGATGGACATGGGTGTGGGTGGACTCCGGGAGTTGGTGATGGACAGGGAGGCCTGACATGCTGCGATTCATGGGATTGCAAAGAGTTGGACACGACTGAGCAACTGAAATGAACTGAACTGAACTGAACTGATGACATCATTTTTAACTTGATATCTCTATATAGATCTTACCTCCAAATAAGGTCACACCATGGGGCGTAGAACCCCAACCTGGAGGTGAGGGAACACAATTGAATCTGTAATAATTAGCTGAATAGTGGTAAGTTATAAACCGTTAAGAAGGTTCCACACTCTACATTAGTATGGAAAATACTTGGGTTGTGATGTGAAAAGATATAAAGAAAATAGATGGGGAAAGTACAGACAAATGAAAACAATGGGTATGCTCAGGTCAAAAGTTCTTTAGTAATCTTTGTCCTTTTTCCATTTCCGAGTGTCACTTGGTAGGATTCCATCACCTCTGTGATACAACATTTGCCTTGTATTAGCGGCTCTCATCTGCATTGGGAGGCCAGGCTCAGGGCTGATAGAAACATTCCTTTCAGTTCTCGAGAGGCTGTGAGTGTAACAGGGTCCAAGCAAAATCCAAACGAGAGTCCACAGGATGCCCCTTCACCCCCCTCCCCCACTCACACACACACACACCTCAAAGCTCCTGGCCCTGGAAAAGCCCTGGCTTGTCATTGGTCAGAAGCTCCAGCTCCATCCGGTCCAGAGAGGTGCTGGGACAGCAGAGGTGTCAGGCCTCTTACAGCCCAGGTGCCTGCAGAGGAGACCAGGAAGGGCTGGTGTGATGCCTCTGGGCACCTCCATCCCTGGTCCAGAAAAGCAGTGCAGGGTCCTATCCCCAGACCACAGCGTAGGATGAGCTGGAGGGAATCGGGAATGAAACTGCACACCCCATCCAGCCCAACAGAGTCCTGTGCCCTGAAGACCCAGGACCTCTAAGGGGCCACCAGTCTGGTATGTGGGAGGGTAAGCAGGGTTACCAAGCCCTGAGCATCTCCCTGATGCACAGCGGCCATCCTGGGCAGTCAGGGGCTCCACTGTGTGCTGCGGACCCTGGTGTGTTGAATCCCTGGCACCGCGGGTCCCAGGCTCTCAGTGTGGTGAGTCCAAGGAGCTCATGAAGATGTTGGGTAACACATTGCTCTGTATCAGGCTGAGAACCAAGCTTCAGAAGCCTCACTTGCTGGAAAATTGGGGTCATTTGGGTTTGCTACTTTCCTTTGGGAAAAAAAAAAATCAAACACTCTAATGATAACTGTGCGAGGTAAAGCCAATGTCCTCTTCCAGGATGGGAAGGCTGGAGAAATTCAAGAGCTCAATTGTGTGCAGTAAATGGTCTCAAGGCTGCTTTTGTTGCTGGTAGATGTACAATTTGGAACAGTGCTGTGATGGGGGAGGAGGAGGAAGCCTGGTCTAACACCAGAGTGCTCGGGGCAGGAGGGGTGGACCCTGGGAAAGGAGGACACAGACATAAGCAACCCCAGGCCAGGAGGCAGAGGCGGTGCCTGGAAACGGCAATAGCGGGGAGCTAAGGGCATATGGAGCTTCAGGGAACCCCACTGGGAAAGGAACAGCTGCAGGTTCATGTCAAGGTGACTTTTCTGCGTGGTAAGCTCACCGCTGGCCTGGCCTTCATCCGGTTACATGAGCTGTGACAGCTCCATCTTGGCTCTCCTCTGGGTCATTACAGAAGGGGGCTGTGTCCGCACTGGGGAGACGCCAGGTGCTGGGGAGCAAGAAGCCTGAGAGAGGTGGAGTTGAGGTGTGCAGAGGCGACCTGCAAAGGCGTGGAGCATGGTGCAGGGTGACTGTCGGCTGCCGTGAAAATGACCTGCAGGGTCATCCCCAGGCACCACCAGATGCAGGGAGGAGCTGCCCAGAGTGAGTGCCTGTGATTTGTTATAAAGAGGGCTGCTGAGCAGCCTGAACAAGCTGCAGGAGCTCCAGAAAAGGGTGAGACCTTGGCTATCATCACATAGACCACTGGCCAGTGAGTGAGGGGCAGTGGGTGACAGAGCTGCCCCGTGTATCTGTCAGGATAGATAAGGTTATGCTATGTAACAAACAGTCCCCACATCTCAGTGCCTGAGTAACAAAGTCATTTCTCACTCATACACGTGTCCACTGGAAGGCAGCTGGGGGCACTCAGTCACCCAGGGAACCAGCTGATGGAACCATCTCCACCTCAAACTGAGCTCAGGGAAGAGCCTTTGTCCCACTTGGACACAATGCACTTCTGCTCACAACTCAGGACCGAGCACACAGTCCCATCTGATTCTACATCAGAAGTACAATCAGAAGTACATCAGAAGGCATCAGAAGTACAATCCTATCAGACTGTGGCAGGGGGCCAGGGACACCAGTGGTCGACCACTCAAGCCTCCTGTGTCCCAGTGAGCAGCTGCCCTTGGCACTGTGTCCAGGAGCCCCAGCTGCCCGCACTGTCCCCTTACAGATGGAGAAGGGGAAGCCCACCCCACACCTCCCCTCTAGGCACTGGCTCCATCCGCTCCCCAGGGGAACAGAGTTTGGCTTCTGCCAAGAGCAAGGGGAATTTAGATACCTAGACCTGTGCAGCTGGCAGGGCTGGAATAGAACTCCACTGCCTGCATCCTGAAATCTGCAGATTTACTCAACATGGGGATGTGACCCTCAGGTCATGCAAAACTTGCCCTCTAATGTCAACTGAAGAGACAGTGATTCATCTTTGATTTTCTAAGGAGAAGCACTTAAGACTTGTGCTAAGTCACTCAGCTGTGTCTGGCTCTTGGTGACCCCACAGACCATAGCCCACCAGGCTCCTCTGTCTATGGGATTTCCCAGCAAGAATACGGGAGTGGGTTGACATTTCCTCCTCTAGGGGATCTTCCCAACCCAGGAGTTGAACCCAAGTCTACTATGTTGGCAGGCGAGTTCTCTACCACTGAACCACCTTGGAAGCCCCACTTGAGACTCAGAGGAAGATTTCCTTCATCCTGGAGCTGGTGTTTTTCTCTCTCCGCTGAGAACAGCGGCACAGTTCTATCGGTAGATATAGGAATCCCTCCTGGAAGCCTTGCTCTCAGCCGCCCAGAGCTGTCTGCATGTAATTACATTCCGCCCTCACCTAGGAGCTGCAAAGGGCAGTTTTCGGGTTCCATCAAGGCTGGTGCTGAGTGGCCTCAGATTGTTCCTGCAACCTTCACTCCTTCCTTCCCAGGGTCACCCTTGTCATTTGCTCCAGTTTGAGCCAAACAAGCTCTGACCCGTCCAACCTGGACCTAGTGGCTGACAGATTGAATCCAGCCTCCCAAAGCGTTCTGTTTGGCTCTGCTATTTTTGAACACCGCATAATTTGTCAATATTAATTTCAAATATTTGTGAACTATTCCACGAATCACAAGCTGGAGTCATCCAGCTTTAAAATAGTTCACATTTTAAGAAGTCCAGATACGTGGCTTCTTTTGAAAATCCAAGTGTTAAAAAAGCCGAGACTTACATCCTTGCAAGGTGAGTCAGGTAAGCCACAGCACAGGGGCCAGTCGCCGGCGGCCACATCCCAGTCCCCTCCGAGGCCTCCCAGCCCCTCCTGTTGCCTGCTGGCCCTGAGACACCTAAGGTGTGGCTCTGGATAGAGGGGGTGTGAATGCAGCTGTGCTCTGAACTCTAGCCCCGGCGCCTAGTGTCAGGTCCAAATCGTGGTGGGGGCCGTGAGACCTGCTGAATAAATAACTGAATGAGTGGATACTGAATAGAGAAACACGCCAGGCCTTTGGGTCAGGTGCCTTGGCTCACCTCTCAGCTCAGTCGCTTACTGGTGTTTGGGCCATTCTCTCAGATGGGGCTTCCCTGGTGGCTCAGACGGTAAAGAATCCACTTGCGATGCAGGAGACCCAGGTTTGATCCCTGAGTCAAGAAGATCCCCTGGAGGAGGAAATGGCCACCTGCTCCAGTATTCTTGCCTGGAGAATCCCATGGACAGAGGAGCCTGGCGGGCTACAGTCCACGTGGTCACAAAGAGTCGGACACGACTGAGCGGATGACACAGTGCTCACAGGTGACCGTGTCCAGCTCAGCCAAACAGCAGGGTGGTTCCTGTTATGTGGCTGCTCTGGTGAATAGTTCTCCCTCCATCCCAGCCCTTCCTTGGGGTCAGCAGAGGCAGTGACCAGAACTAGGCCAGTCCTCCCCAAACGGGCCTTTCCAAGGCAAGGGCACCTGAGTTCAGGTGGGCATGGGGCAAAACTCCCTGCCTTTGAAGACAGTAAGAGCCCCGCCCCTCAGCCCCCTGCAGGTGGGGGAGCACCGTCAGCACCTTTGGATGCTGCGGGCACCCTTGGGTGCTGCGGGCATCCTGTTAGTTTCCTTGTGTTGCTGTAGCACCTGACCACTCAGGGGCTTAAAGCAGCACCAACTTCTCACCTTACAGCTCTGGAGGCTGGAGGTCTGACATGGGGCCCCTGGACTGCCTCCTTGTCACATGTCCCCTTGACTCTCCCAGCTTCCAAAGGCTGCCCACATACCTTTGCTTGTGGCCTCGTCCATCTTCAAAGCCAACGGCTGCATCGCTCTAGCCTCTGCTTCTGTTCTCACATCTTTCTGCTGGCTGACTCTCTGCCTTCCTCTTCCACTTTCAAGATCCGTGACGACATTGGACCAACCTGTGTAATGTGCGTTCATGCTAAGTTGCTTCAGTCGTGTCTGACTCTTTGTCCCATGGACTGCAGCCCACCAGGCTCCTCTGTCCATGGGACTCTCCAGATAAGAATACTGGAGCGGGTGCCACGCCCTTCTCTGGGGATTTTCCCACCCAGGGATCAACCCTGTGTCTCCTGCATTGCAGGCAGATTCTTTATTCTCTGAGCCACCCGTGCAGGCTAAGTCCCTTCAGTCATGTCCGACTGCATCATCCCGACAGTCTCTCTACTTTAAGGTCAACTAATGAGCAACCTTAATGCTCTTTGCCATGTAATCTAACACATTCACAGGTCCCAGGGACAAGGACGACGCACCTTCGGGGGGAGGAGGCAGTTATTCTGCCACCACAGGCATATTCTTGGGGAGGAATGAGGTGAGAAAACCCCTCTGAGCAAACGCAATCACAGGTTACTTTCAACCAGTGCAGCTGGGATCCCCTACCAGCTGAAGTCAGTGCCCGGGGCAAAGAGGATGGCCGTCAATTAAATTCAAAGACCCTCCCTTGCAAGCTCCTCTGCAGAGGCACTGAACCCTCCCTCCCCAGCCCATGACTCAGGACCCATCTGCCATCCTTTAACTCAAGAAAGAAAAGAAAGAACGTGAAGTCGCTCAGTCGTGTCCAGCTCTTTTCAACCCCATGGACTGTAGCCTCCCAGGGTCCTCTGTCCATGGGATTGTCCAGGACAGAATACTGGAGCAGGTTGTCATTCCCTTCTCCAGGGGATCTCCCCAACCCAGGGACCAAACCCAGGTCTCTCCCATTGCGGGCAGATGCTGTGCCGTCTGAGCCGCCGGCAAAGCCTGACTTAGCTATGGGATCCTTTAACTCAAAAGAAGAGAAAATCCACTCTTCCTTAGAAAACTGCCGGAGACCAGTCCCGTAGCCTGAAGGCTTGCCCCTCCTTCTGAAGTCAGCGGTGTCACCGTGGCCCCTTGCTGGCAGCACAGAGAGCTCCATCCTGCTTCAGCTTGGCCGACTATTGGTTGCGTGACTTCAAACCACTCACATGAGCTCTCTGTTCACCACCTCTACTCTCAGGCACCCGAACCCCTCAGGTTCGCACATTTTATTGTTCTTTCCTTTGCCAGTGGACCCTTTCATCCATCTGAACCTCTGTACAGAAGTCCAGGATAAGAAACCAGTCAGAGGCAAGGGGCAGGGGCCAGGGTCACAGCCACCCCTGACCTTTCAGCTACCAAGCAGAAACCCCCAGGGAGTCCTGGAGGCCCCCTTGCCTGTAGGACCCCTTGGGGCCCTGCCCTACAGACTCACAGGTGCTCCTGTGAGGGTTTTTTCTCTTTAAAATCTGGATTCCGCATGGCTGTGTAGACAGTTTTTAAAGAATAACTCATGGGCATGTAAAATGTCCCAGCAGCCTCTTTCAGGTTCTCCTTGGTCATCACAGACTCATGCCACGTACAACTGGACGATGCTGGTCTCAGAGAATGGGCCTGGTTTCTTTCAAGCTTGGCTGAAACTCCTGGTTCTACGTGGCCTGTAATTAGTATCTCGTTCCTGTGTGTGGTCAGAAAGCCTCGTGATTCATCCAGAAGCCATGCTCAACATAGACAAATTGAACTGTTATAACTTGTTCAAATGACTCGATCAAGCTTGCAGAATGCTTC
Organism: Nanger dama; assembly: GCA_917880005.1. Taxonomy (NCBI): domain Eukaryota; kingdom Metazoa; phylum Chordata; class Mammalia; order Artiodactyla; family Bovidae; genus Nanger; species Nanger dama. The sequence goes on from CAKJTW010000115.1 coordinate 1,246,818, forward strand.
AGAATCCATCTGGATGAAAGCACCATCATTAACCTCAAACCACATCATTGCAGCAACAACCACCGTCGTGCCAACATTCCGAGGGTCCCACCACTCCAAGAAGCAGACCCAGCTCTGCCGGGGATATTCAGTCTGGGTGACTGCTGTGCAAACAAACATCTGCCCTGATGAGACAGCATCTGCCCAGGGTGGGCGGGATGTGAGAAGGAGCAAAGTGCGGTCCTCAGGAGTGAAATGATTCCCAGGCTTGTGCTCTGAGAGCTGGAGCCGGCCTGCTAAACTGTCAGCCACGTGCCTCTGCCATCAGGACTGCGGTCTGGGCAGCCTTTCAAAGACGCCCCCAGGAGACGCTCAAAGCCCTTCTTAGCCCAGCACAGGATGCTGGGTGTTTTTATTGCAGGGCAATCAGAGTTTCTGGAGAGCCAGTGATAACTTAGGAGCTGTCCATACATACTCATTCCCCATACGCATCCTAAATTTTCAGTTCACGTCTGGCCTTTTCTTTTTTCCCTTCTGGGCAAGATTCACAGGTTTGGCCGTGAGAACCTGTCTCCCTGATAGGAGGACACGGAGGCCAGGCCAGCAGAAGGAGAGCCAGGGAGACTGCGCTCGTGAACAAGGGTCCTGCAGGCCTGCTCCTGGAATTTCACCCCTCCCCATCCCCGCTTCACCCCTCCAAGCCCAACGAGGACTTCACTCTGGCCAAAACATCAACTCCACAAGGACAAAGTGAAGCGGGGGCTGGAGACACTAGGAAACACAGCACACGATGGAAGCCTCAAGATTCTTAACTTTGAGCTTAGTAGAAACTGACAGCAGGGAGCTGGGATTTGCCCATCCTATCTAGTCAAGGCTATGGTTTTCCCAGTGGTCAGGTATGGATGTGAGAGTTGGACTATAAAGAAAGTTGAGTGCTGAAGAACTGATGCTTTTGAACTGTTGGAGAAGTGTTGGAGAAGACTCTTGAGAGTCCCTTGGACTCCAAGGAGATTCAACCAGTCCATCCTAAAGGAAATCAGTCCTGAATATTCACTGGAAGGACTGATGCTAAAACTGAAACTCCAATACTCTGGCCACCTGATGTGAAGAACTACTCATTGGGAAAGAGCGTAAAGCTGGGAAAGATTGAAGGTGGGAGGAGAAGGGGACAACAGAGGTTGAGATGGCTGGATGGCATCACTGACTCTATGGACATGAGTTTGAGCAAGCTGCAGGAGTTGGTGATGGACAAGGAGGGCTGGTGTGCTGCAGTCCATGGGGCCGCAGAGTCGGGCATGGCTGAGTGACCAAACTGAACACCGAGCCAAATCTGACCTTACCATAACTTCTACATAATATTTCTTCACCTGCCTCTGTAATCGCACAAACCAAATCCAACCTGTTTTAGTAAATCTACGTATGCCCTCCTAAGGACAGAAGACTGCTACCACCCACCTAAGGCATCTCTGTCCCCAGATGAAACCTCTTGGGTCTACAGGCCCTTCTTTCTCTCCCAGCTGGCCCCCTGCTAGGTAAGCTACAGATGGGTCCCAGGTGGGAGATGCTTCTCCTGTGAATAGTTTCTTGAGTTGGTCCATCCCTGGAACTGGATCCAAGGCTGGAAGGGATGCGATCAGAGTAGGGGCCAGCTGATTCTGTGTTCTTCCAGGTAGTCCTGTCCATTGTGGCAGGCTCATCGCCATCCTTGGCCTCTACCCGCCAGAGGCTGAGAGCATTCTCTTCCCAGTGGTGACTAGCTGATTCTGTGTTCTTCCAGGTAGTCCTGTCCACTGTGGGAGGCTCATCGCCATCCTTGGCCTCTACCCACCAGAGGCTGGGAGCATTCTCTTCCCAGTGGTGACTAGCTGATTCTGTGTTCTTCCAGGTAGTCCTGTCCACTGTGGGAGGCTCATCACCATCCTTGGCCTCTACCCACCAGAGGCTGGGAGCATTCTCTTCCCAGCAGTGACAACCAGAAATGTCCCCAGACATTGCTGATGTCCCTTGAGAGGCAAAGCCACCATGGGTGAGGACCGCTAGGGAGAATGTTGGATGAGAGTGCCTCCAACAACAAGGTTCAAACCTTAAAAACTCTGTGAAGTTCCTAACTTTCCCCAAATCGTCTACTTAAGTCAGATTGTGAAACCAATGAAGGCATAAGACTAATTTAACACACACACCAAAAAAAAAAAAAAAAAAAACAAACCCTTGGTATTTTGCAAGTTCTCAGTGGGTAATGAAAATCATGCTGAAAGGTTATAACGGTAAAGGTGGAACTGCAAGAATGCCCAGTCTCCTTTGGAATGAAAGGAGTGGGGGTGGGTGCAAGAACTGAGCAGAGGGAAAGATTCCTGAAATCTTATTCCTTGAGGACTGCTCTTTCTGGCTAAGAGCATTCATAGCAGACAGCTTAGCAAATGAACTTCAGGAAATGTTCTTTCCACCTGCAAATGGTGGTTTCCTATAATTTCAGCTGGCAGGAAGAGAGAGAAAATAAAAGAGCAGCAGTTTAAATTAAATGGAATAGGATAGTCGGTGCTCAGACATCCTCAAATAAATGGCTGGCTGGCAAAAACCAAACAAGCTTTAAAGAAAATCAAGAGCCAGCTTTCAGATGTCTCGTTACTGGCTGTAGTGAGGCCAGGATTGTGTATTGGTTAAAGAATGCAGGGGGATGCCTGACCTGAGATTTCAAAGCATCTGATTCTGGTTTGCAATTAACTCGGAAACCCACAGAAAGAAGAGACATACCACTCACATCCAACACATTGTAAAATTTCATTCTCGGAGCCCAGAAGATTGGATAGAAAGCCAAGGAGATGATTGCCTCGTTGCCTGCCTGATGTATCTCAAAAAACATCTTTTTAGCTTGATTCTCTTTTATATGGAAAAGTCAATGGCTAAGATTAAAGCAAGAGGCCTTAAACTAATTGCTGCTAATTGCTGCTCAACGGTGCTGAGCTGATACATGCTAACAGCTTCCCAGGTGATTATGTGTTGTTTTAACTTGCTTCTGTTACATCTGACTCTTTGCAACCCTCTGGACTAAAAGCTGCCAGGCTCCCCTGTCCATGGGATTCTCCAGGCAAGAATACTGGAGTGGGTTGCCATGCCCTCCTCCAGGGGATCTTCCTGATCCAGGGATTAAATCTGAGTCTCTATGTTTCCTGCACTGGCAGGCAGGTTCTTTACCACTGGCACCACCTGGAGTTGGGGTGGGTAACCCTGATTTTCAGCACTTGCCAATTGTTGTTGTTCAGTTGCTAAGTCATGTTCAACTCTAGGTGACCCCATGGAGTGCAGCACTCCAGGCTCCCCTGTCCCCCACGATCACCCAGAGTTTGCCCAAGTTTATGTCCATTGAATTAGGGATGCTGCCTAACCATCTCCTCTTGCCAATTGCAGTGGTGTAAATATTCCTGCCACAACCAATTTCAAGCTACTATCAAGTAGTCAGCTAGCTCTCCTGACATCTGGAAATTTAACACTCAGCTCTGGCAAGCAAGCACAAGACAACTTTGGTGTACCAGCGTCCAGCCCCACCCACCCCCACCCCCCCGCCCCCTGCTCTTTCTCCCTTGCAAGACCCCCTGGGTAAGAGCTCTAAAACATCTTATTTACTTGAATCTTATTTATTCTTGTTCCCTAAGTGCCCGGACCTTCCCTGGTGGCTCAGCTAGTAAAAACCCATCCGCCAATGCAGGAAACACAAGAGACGCAGGTTCCGTCCCTGGGTCAGGAAGATCCCCTGGGAAGGAAATGGCAACCCGCTCCAGTATGCTCACCCAGAGAATTTTACGGACAGGGGAACCTGGCGGGTTACAGCCCATGGGGTCGCAAAGAGTCGGACGCGATTAAGAGCTCATGCATGCCTGCGTAAATGTCAAAGGGTTAAAACGTCTTTGGCAAGAGAATCAGATTATCTGGCTCTGGGCAAGGCAAAGGGAAGTTTGAGTAAGTTTAAGTTCGCTTTTTGTGTGTGTGTGAGAGAGACAGGGTAGGTGCAAAGTAGTACAGGAAACTTTAATGTTCTTAACCCTGAACTCCTAAAGAATATACGCTGTACCTAACAACAAACACCACCAGATTTTACCTCCCAGAAGAGGGAAAGGTGATTTATTTTTCTTCAACTCTTCTCAGCTAGGGAGTAGCCTGCCTCATACCATGAAGCTAATCTTTACTATTTATCAGGGACTGCTTTTACCCGTTAATTTTTTTATGCCTGAGTATTGACAATGTCTCCCCAAAACAACCAATTCTACTTGACCTCCCTCCATGAAATGAGCTTATAATTTACCTTTAGTAACAGGAAGAACAACAATAAAGAAGCTTCATAGCTTGACTTGAGACATTCAGGTCACTGCTTCCTTCACACTGAAAAATAAACAACCACTTTGTTGTAAAGATGACCACAGGTTTGTAAATATATCCTCCACTAGAATTCCCCAGGGCAAAGAGAGGCTGAAGAAACGGCATCTCTAGGACCCATCAGTAGGAGAAAGAGCTTCGTAAACAGAGAAGAAATGCCATAATGGTCTAGAAAGAATCGGAAGAGACCCTTAATACTTAAACACATTTAAGGAACTTAATATAAACATGAAATTAACTTGAAACTCCCTTCCCATCCTGTTGCACTTTTATATTTATCCCAGATGAGAAACAGCCGAAAAGAATGAATAAAGGGACAAACGCCTTTTCATGCTTCAGGATTTCCAAGGAGACAATGTGCGTGATTTTGTCTTGATGGCCAACCAAACTAGGTTAATGCATAATCCCTTCGCTTAGCCTGCGGCTGGGGTGGGGAGTGCAGAGGTGAGGGGTGGGCAGTGGAATATGAGAATGACTTGAGCACTAATTGATGGACTCCCTCTTAAATAAACTCACCAAGTACTCATAACTTGGAAGCAGTTCAGGTCACTCTGTAATTTGCCAGACAAGTCCGCTATGATCCATACTTTAATGTACAAAGGCAACGCGAGAGCCAACACGGCAAGGTGGTGCCAAGACTCAGTCACCATTAATGTGCCTATTAAAGGTCAGCAGGCTGCGCAGCGTGGTTCCATCATGCAGCAATCAGTCATGTCTAGCGTAACCCAAGGACTCCCTGAGACAGCCCATAAAGCCATCTAAACTTCACTGCTTGTGAAGGTTAACCTAAGAGCACTGATTACAACCACGGGTTGACACACATAATTAGGTTAGAACAGCTCTCCACGCGAAACCGAAGACAGAATCTTATAGAAACAGACGCTTATCCAACTAAAGCTGCTGGGTGAGTGCCATGTGGCCGGGTCTGGGAGACGCTCCAGCCTGGAGCATCCTTTTACTATGCCTCACTGTAACTCTGAGCCTCCGTTTAATGGAAGCCAACTGCACTTCCCCAGGAACCAGCAGATGTGGCGTGAGAAGGCATGCCTGCCTGATGCCCTGTCCCTCACACCTCTTTTACAGCCTGGGACTCAAACACCAAGCAAGAGATGGAAGGAACCTGGCAAGGGGCCAAGTATAATAGGGATGATCAACACAGATGTAGCACAGGGAAAGCTACTCAGCCTTCTGCAGTGGCCTTCACAGGAAAGAACTTGAAAAGAATGGATGTGTGCATACATATAATTGGAGAAGGAAATGACAACTCATTCCAGTGTTCTTGCCTGGAGAATCCTGTGGACAGAGGAGCCTAGTGGGCTGCCGTCTCTGGGGTCACCCAGAGTCAGATGGCTGAAGAGGGTTGGCAGCAGTGGCAGCAGACCTGTGACTGAGTCGCTTAGTTGCATGCTAACAGCACACCAGCACTGGAAGTTAACTCTGGTTGCGTGGTTGTTTGGTTTAATCACTCAGTCATCTCCAACTCTTGCGGCCCCATTGACGGCAGCCTACCAGGCTCCTCTGCCCATGGGATTCTCCAGGCAAGAGTACTGGAGTGGGCAGCCCTTTCCTTCTCCAAGGGATCTTCCCAACCCAGGGATCAAACCAGGGTTTCCTGTGCAGATTCTTTACCAACTGAGCTATGAGGGAAGTCCAACATAAAATAAAAATTAAATTTAAAAAGAAGAGAACTGGCAATAGCAGCCTGGCTACAAAGAGAGAAGCAACCATCTGATATCAGAGCATCTTGATAGTGGCTCCACAACGCTAACAGTGGAAGTCCCGGTCACAGGGGACGGTCCACAAGCTGGGAAGTGGGATAAGGCGGGGAGGAAAGGTCCAAGAGGCTGCTTAGCAGGCCCCCTTATCTTCTCACACCGAGAGGGTCAAAGAAGGGAGTGGTGAGTGACAGTCAGATAGACCTCAGGAGGCAACACCTGCCTCCACCCCTCCCACCACCAAAGGCTTTTCTTTCTGGATCACACGTCGGACAGTGCCCAGCCATGACTCAGCAGACAGGAAACGGTGTCCCTCACCAAGGGCTGCACTCAGGTAGCCAGAGCAGTTTCACAAGGGCACCAGTCTGTGCGAGTGCCCCCATTTCCTTGGGAAACTTAAGCTCCCTTCTCATTCTGACTCATTACCCTCCTCTTCCTGCAACTTCACGAACAGCAGAAGGCTGGGATATTGGCTCGAAATGGACATGCGTGATTGTTCCTCTCTCCAAACTTCCTCCTGCCTGCCCCACTAACCGGTCATCCATCGGCCAGCATCCCTGGACTCATCCTCACTGCCAGACCATCACTAAGTCCTGTCACTCCTACTTCCAAAATTATCTTGAGTCTGCCCAAGCCTGTTCCTTCTCCTCCACGCCCGCCCTGCTCCAAGTCTCTGAAATAATCTCACGTTTGGCCTCTCCCCTCCCCTCCTGGCCCCTCTCAACTCTATCCCACATATGACAGCCAGAATGATCCTTTTAAATTGCTACTCAATCATGTCAACTCCCCGCCTAAACCCTTTTATGGCTTCCTACAGCCCTTTGGATAAAATCCAAAATCCTTCACATGCCGAAAGGACTCTGCATGATTGAACATAATGAAAAGTAGTACAATTAGAGACCATTTTAAAGACACAGGAATGAATGCTACAATACCCCAATATGGGCTTATTATTACAAGTTTGTATTAAATTTAGCAATGAGTTTCCCAAAGGCCAATCAAAAGTGAAATACTTTGGTGCCTGATTGGCATTTTTAAAGAAAATGTTCCATGCAAGTACATCTGGAAAGTTCTCCTGACACTATACCCAAGGACTTAACTCATGCCTAATGAAGGAAAACTCTTTCCTATGAGTGATGTGATAAGAAAACTCTCTCTGCAAATCCAAGGGGTTAGGACTAGTACCAGGTTCAAACAAGAAGTTGCCAACAGTAAAAGCGCTTTGTAAACTGTAAAGGGCATTAACCGATCTTAGGCGATCTAAACGGAAAGGTGTGTTCCATCTCCACACTACTTGCATTGCCTCTCTGTCTTCACAGTGAACTGGAAACATTTGGGGTGGGGGGATGGATAGGTGAGGTCACATGATCAAGGCATTTTGCTTTCTGATGATCTACAAGTGTTTGGTTCGTTTGCTTATTCTAAAATGAAGGATGGACAGGATTTTGACTCTCCTTTTTTTTTTTTTTTTAGTTCTAGTTAGTTTATTTTTTTATTTTTATTTTTTTAATTTATTTGCTTATTTTTTTAATTACAATACTGTATTTGTTTTGCCATACATTGACATGAATCAGCCACCGGTGAACACAATCTCCCAATGCCGAAGCCCCCTCCCACCTCCCACCCCACTTCCTCTACCTGAATCATCCTGTGCACCAGCTCCATGCATCCTACATCCTGCATTGAACATAGATTGGCACTTCGTTTCTTACAAGAAATTATACATGTTTCAATGCCATTCTCCCAACCCATCCCACCCTCTCCCTCTCCCTCAGAGTCCAAAAGTCCGTTCTATACCTCTGTGTCTCTTTTGTTGTCTCACATACAGGGTCATCATTACTATCTTCTAAATTCCATATATATGTGTCAGTATACTGTATTGGTGTTTTTCTTTCTGGCTTACTTCACTCTGTATAATTGGTTCCAATTTCATCCATCTCATTAGAACTGAGTCAAATTTATTCTTTTTTTAATGGCTGAGTAGTACTCCATTGTGTATATGTACCACAGCTTTCTTACCCATTCATCTGCTGATGGACATCTAGGTTGCTTCCATGTCCTGGCTATTATAAACAGCGCTGCAATGAACATTGGGGTACATGTGTCTCTTTCAATTCTGGTTTCCCGGTGTGTATGCCCAGCACAATAGATGCAGAAAAAGCCTTTGACAAAATTCAACATCCATTTATGATAAAAACTCTCCAGAAAGGAGGAATAGAAGGAACATACCTCAACATAATAAAAGCTATATATGACAAACCCACAGCAAACATTATCCTCAATGGTGAAAAATTGAAACCATTTCCCCTAAAGTCAGGAACAAGACAAGGGTGTCCACTTTCACCACTACTCTTCAACATCGTACTGGAAGTTTTGGCCACAGCAATCAGAGCAGAAAAAGAAATACAAGGAATCCAAATTGGAAAAGAAGAAGTAAAACTCTCACTGTTTGCAGATGACATGATCCTCTACATAGAAAATCCTAAAGGCTCGATCAGAAAACTACTAGAGCTAATCAATGAATATAGTAAAGTTGCATGATATAAAATCAACACTCAGAAATCCCTTGCATTCCTATACACTAATAATGAGAAAGTAGAAAAAGAAGTTAAGGAAACAATTCCATTCACCATTGCAAAGAAAAGAATAAAATACTTAGGAATATTCCTACCTAAAGAAACTAAAGACCTATATATCGAAAACTATAAAACACTGATGAAAGAAATCAAAGAGGACACTAATAGATGGAGAAATATACCATGCTCATGGGTCGGAAGAGTCAATATAGTGAAAATGAGTATACTACCCAAAGCAATCTACAGATTCAATGCAATCCCTATCAAGCTACCAGCAGTATTTTTCACAGAACTAGATCAAATAATCTCAAGATTTGTATGGAAATACAAAAAACCTTGAATAGACAAAGCAATCTTGAGAAAGAAGAATGGAACTGGAGGAATCAACTTGCCTGACTTCAGGCTCTATTACAAAGCCACAGTCATTAAGACAGTATGGTACTGGCACAAAGACAGAAATATAGATCAATGGAACAAAATAGAAAGCCCTGAGATAAACCCACACACCTATGGACACCTTATCTTCGACAAAGGAGGCAAGAATATACAATGGAGTAAAGACAGTCTCTTTAACAGGTGGTGCTGGGAAAACTGGTCAACCACTTGTAAAAGAATGAAACTAGACCTCTTTCTAACACCATACACAAAAATAAACTCAAAATGGATTAAAGATCTAAATGTAAGACCAGAAACTATAAAACTCCTAGAGGAGAACATAGGCAAAACACTCTCCGACATAAATCCCAGCAGGATCCTCTATGATCCAACTCCCAGTATACTGGAAATAAAAGCAAAAATAAACAAATGAGATCTAATTAAAATTAAAAGCTTCTGCACAACAAAGGAAACTATAAGCAAGGTGAAAAGACAGCCCTCTGAATGGGAGAAAACAATAGCAAGTGAAACAACTGACAAACAACTAATCTCAAAGATATATAAGCAACTTATGCAGCTCAACTCCAGAAAAATAAACGATCCAATTAAAAAGGGCCAAAGAACTAAGTAGGCATTTCTCCAAAGAAGACATACGGATGGCTAACAAACACATGAAAAGATGTTCAACATCACTCATTATCAGAGAAATGCAAATCAAGACCACAATGAGGTACCATTTCACACCAGTCAGAATGACTCTCCTTGAGTAAAGCTTTGTCATTCAGTTTCTCAGTCATGTCTGACTCTGCGATCCCATGGACTGCAGCATGCGAAAAGCAAAGCTTGAAGTGAGGTGAAGTGAAGTCGCTTAGTCGTCTCCGACTCTTTGCGACCCCGTGGACTGTAGCCTACCAGGCTCCTCAGTCCATGGGATTCTCCAGGCAAGAGTTCTGGAGTGGATTGCCATTTCCTTCTCCAGGGGATCTTCCCAACCCAGGGATCGAACCCAGGTCTCACGCAGTGCAGGCAGACGCTTTAACCTCTGAGCCACCAGCTTAGGCAGGGTCAAAACAACAGCACAGAATGGACATTCCAGGTCAGAGAAGCGAACCCTGTAGGTTTTCGACAAGAGATGAAGGCATTCTGGCTCTACTCTGTCATGAAATCTGAAACTGTAACACAGCGCTCTATGAATTTAGTTCTTTAGGAATAACAAATCCTTCCTTGCTCCTCCAATTCAAAAGAGATATCCAGGTTATGATAAAATGTCTGTTTGTTGTTCTTGGCCATGAACAAAAGTCAAGAGCGTTTTCAATGGGAAATAGTCAATTGTGCGATGAATCCCAGGAAAAGCCCTATTCTTATTTCAGTACTGTTGGAAGTGATGGTGTGGGCACCCAGCCAAACACGGCAGGAGGGTGGGTCTGACACCCCTTCCCTGCACCTGCAGGCTCTCCTCCTCCCCTTCCCCAGTCCTCTGAGCCAACACCTCTCAATGTTTTCCTGGAGGCAGCCAGTGAGGGTCTCTACCCCACGCCTACCCAAAGCAACTGGGAACTTAAGAAGCCCTGAAGTACAGATGCCCTTTCTCGGGACCATTTCTATCACCGTGTAAGACCGCACAGTGCAAACCCTGGGTGTGTCATTCCAGGGGCCCCCCTTGATCTGACCAGTGATTTTCCACTGCGCCCCGGACCTCGGGCGGTGCATTAGGCTTTTGGATTCCTGATGAATCTCCTGCTCTCGCAGTAGTCACTCAGTCTAGGTTGGCCACACAGGGTCTGGCTGACCTTTGTGGGTTGCAGTTCCAGTGACAGTCTGAATTAGGCCTCTTGCTGTGCCATTCTGTCAACTCTATGTGCAGCTCAGGGGCTGCTTGGGGAGCCTGGCTGTTCTTCCATGCTGCAGTCCAGCTCTGAGACCTGGAGGTTGGTTGTAGGTTTAAGGTGGCCAGGAGTTTGCCCAGGACTTTCTAAGGAAATTGAGAGAGCCCCTTTCTTCAGCTCTGCCCCATCTGGGAGTCTCCCTCACTCTTTAAGTTCAGAGGGAAGAAGCCCAGAGTCCCTTCTCTGTCTGCCCTGACCCTGGGTCAGTGGGGAAGGGGGATCTTCCCTGGGTCCTCAATGGTACGAGAGGTGGGGGGGCCAGGGTGGGTGTCCACACTCTGCGTGGGGGGTGCTGACAGCACCAGGGGGTGGGACAAGGAGGAGGGCTCATGGCTTTAGGCTGGGGGGCCGGGGATTGCTGCCAAACCTCTCCGTCCTACTGGGATGTCCCTTTGCTCGTCTCTTGGCCAGAAAGCCTGGGATTTTCTTGGGCTTTTATTGTCTGCTCCTGTTGGAAGTCCTGGGTTTCAGGCTCATCCAGCACCCACTCTACAGTATATGGAACATAGAAAGAGGGGCCCGGGGGCTTCTGCCCTGTTGTTCCTGAAGCCTGGGGTCCTTAGCCAGTCCTTTCGCCATTCAGAGCCGTCTTAGGACTGTCTTCAGTTGGCTGTCCAGGGTTTTGTTGAATTTAGCAGAGGAGCAGGATGAAGGTGGCTTGGAATTTTGATAAGCTGTTAATTTTGGAATAATTCTGGATTTACAGAAAAGGTGCAAAGGCAAGGCTGAGGGTTCCTGTATCACTTTACTTGGTTTCCCCAGTGTTCACATCTTACACAACTGAGGTGCCTTTCTCAAAACTGAGCAATGAACACTGGTATGTTGCTATCAGCTGTGCTCCCTGGCCATCTCTGGTTTATAACAGTTTCTCAGGGTGTCCTTATATCATGATCTCATAGACTGGAGAATACTGGTCCCCTCCACGGCTCCCCTCAATCTGGGTGTTTTCTTGTGATGACCCTCGGAAGAAACCACAGAGATGCAGTGACCTTCTCATCTGAGGGGGCGGGCATGACATCAGAGCAACTCATCTTTGGAGGTCTTAACCTCAGTCCCTTGGCTAACGTGTTCTCTGAGAGGCCTCCTCACTGTTGTGTGAGGATTCTTCCGTCTTCATACTTTGTTTTTTTGGAAGCTAGTCATTAAATCCATCCACACGTGAAGGAAGAGGACTTTACGGTCCCCTTCCTGGAGCGAGGAGTCCTGCCCAGGTGGCCTGGAATTCTTCTGCACGGAGGGCTGGTCTCTCCTCCCCTTCCTTTTCCCCATCTCTGTGGGATGTGTGAATGGCACCCTGTGCATCTGAGGCTTTCAGTTTTAATCCGGTACCGTGCTGTCTCTTCTGTTGCCAAATTTGTTCTAGCTTTGACCACTGGGGGCCCTTTCAGGGCTCTTCCTCAGTTTTCACAGTGAAATTAGTGAAGGGAGCAGAAACCCTCTGTAGGGTCCTCCGGAAAACCTCCCTCCTCTGCACACCAACACTGAGGAGGAACATGGAGGTGAGGGGACTTTGGTCACGGCCAGTGTTTCCAAAACAACATGTTTGTGTGTGTGTGTGTGTGTGTGTGTGTGTACCCCCAAATGACACCATTCAACCTTCGAGTGCCACAGAACACTGACTCCAAGACATTGCATAAATTTCAAATCTATTTCTTCGCCACACCGCATGCAAGTGTTATTTCCCCAATCAGGTTTCAAACCCATGCCCCTTTCACTGAAAGCGTGAAGTCTTAACCATTGGGCTGCAAGAGAAGTCCCTCCAAAACTGTGTTTTTAGACCAAACTTTATTTCATTAAGGACAGGAAGCCTGGCATACCGTGGCCCACGGGATCGCAGAGTCAGCCCTGAGTGAGTGACTGAACACCAGCAGCAGGGTAAGCTCACCCCTTGGCAGAGAAACAAGCTGTGGGCCCCACATGCCTGACCGGGAGACAGCCCATGTGAGACTCGCTCTGCAGCTCACGCACGGGCTTCACGGAGCAGCAGAGACAGAAAGGCTGCCCTCCCTCCAGGCGGAGAGGAAAGGGAGACAGAAAGGCTGCCCTCCCTCCAGGCGGAGAGGAAAGGGAGACAGAAAGGCTGCCCTCCCTCCAGGCGGAGAGGAAAGGGACCGTGCACACAGGAAGTGCGCTTTTACGTAAGCTCCGTTATGCAGTGCTCCCCTAAGAATTATAATTGCATCGAGCTGCCATTGGGACACTTGTATAATCACTTAAACTCCAGCAGCAACATCAAATGAGAGAAATTTCAACATTGCTTGAGAAGAGAGACCAGAATTTACAGTTTCCGAATCAGTAGAAGATATTGTGAAAGAGTAATAACAAGAATACTACTGCTCACAGAAGATGGAAACAAAAAATTGAAGAAGATCCACATCTGTATGTGGATTTATAAAACGCAGTCCTAAACATTTTGCTAGCAAGTCTCCATTTGAATCATTGTATATTTACCTAAGCAACAGCAGTAACAGCAAAGGAGAAAAATTTCTAATTTATTCTAGGAAAATGACAAAATAAAATCGTTGCCATCTTTTTGGATGATTTGTGAACAACAATAAAGACACTATAACACACTCCTTACAAATATAATTCAATCAGTAAACTTATATGAGTCAGATTTATACAAACTGTAGTTATAAAACAGTATCTAAGAATAATAAAACCCTATCACATTTCCGTCTGGGCCAATAAAAACTAACAGCAATAAAAGGCAAAGGGAAAAAAGAAGAAAAACAGCAAAATTATCTGAGTAGAGAGAAGAGCCTCTCGCTGTGGTTCTGATCCGCGGAAGCAGCCTCACTGGAAGGAAGGTGACTCACTTCTGCGTTCTCCTTCTGCTGTGTGGACAAGGCTTGGTGTAGACATGCTGTGTCTATGCGTAGACACGGTGTAGACATGCAGACACTCGCATTTCGTGGAGGATGAGCCTAGGGGAGTGCCCATGAGGACCCATCCGGGCAGTCTCTTCCTCCGTTCTGGAATCTAAGGCAGGCTGGGGAGAGGGGCGAGGCAAAGAGTCCTCCAAGAGCTGCCCCAGGGACATCAGACAGGAGAGGCTGGAGCCCAGGCCAGAGGCTCTGTCTGAAGGTGGGAGGGTTGGAACAAGAGCCAGCCCTGCCTTCTCGTCTCAGTGAGGAGCTGCCGCGTGGGGATGGGCTGACCATCAGAGGCTCTGGCCTCTGGACCCTGGACCCCTTATGGGGGTTATCCTTGCAGGCGTCTGCCAAACTCCCCATGTGCAACATCAGAAACAAAAGGATATTTTGGAAACTTTTAAAAGGCTTCTCGATATTTTTGGTCTCTGATAAGCGCTCATTTTCAATTTGTGCCAGCGTCTCTCGGCCAAAAGAACACTCAGCTCATTATCACGAGCTCTTCTTTCCCGGAGAATTAGCTGCTTGGATGTCAGCCAGTGACTCTTTCAAATTTTCCTGCAAGAAATTTGACTTGTATGTTCCAGGTGTCACATGGGACTGCTGCACACGTGTGACGGATCGTGTCATATACTTGGAAAGGGTCTCCTAAACCGTGACGGGGTAAACTGTCTCTAAGTCTGGAATTTGGCAAACATGCCTGCTTTCCCCCTGATGCAGGCTGGGAGGGCGTAACCATTTCCCTGGGGTCTGCAACCTCCTCTGTCTGACTGTGGGGAAGCTTTCCGGAGGTGCAGACTTCTGGTGTGATGTCTAAGGGCATTAATTATTTCATCTGCTTCAGCTGGTCTAATGTACACTTGGATTCTTTCTCCATCAGGATTTTTAAACAAGTATTTAGCTCGGCTACAAGATTCCTGTCTTCAGAACCCCTTTCATTCACTTCCTGGGGGTCTATTTCCAATCAGTTTGTTCCCTTTGGTTCCACGTGAATGGCTCATAGGAAATCTGCCCCCGGGAACTTTGCCACCTTCCTCCTTCAGTCAAGAATCAAGCTCTGTATGAGGATCAGCACCTTGGAATCAGAATTCTCCTGAGTGGCAATCAGTTTCCCAAACTAGTTTCCCTATGGCACCTCCTCTGCTCCAACTTTCCATGACTCTGATTAACATGTCACAGAGCCAGCACTAGAGTGCACTTTGGGAAAGGTGGTTGTGGTCAGGGGCAAAGAGGCTGGGTCTTTGTAGGGGCTTAATAGAGCAGGTGAACTTGGACTTGGGGCCATCATATCTGCCTCATCCATGAGGAGGACAGGGCACAGTGTCTGACTTTCAAAAAACATCCAGTAACTTGGAGAATGAGTCTGTTCTTTCTGTCGGGGTCCTGTCCTCTGACTTCAGGGTCCTGCAGATGCTACCAGACCATCACCTTGGAATGACTCTCAGACCCTCCAAAACTGTCTGGGTCTGAAGGGAGCCAGGCTGTTCTGACCTGCAGTAAATGTCTTTCACCTGGAGGCCTCCCTCCTCTCTGTGAGCCTCACAGCTAGAAAGTCAAGAAGGAAACTCCAACACGGCCTTGCTGGATTTCCAGTTTCAGCTCAGATGCCTAAAGTGCTTGGAAGTCAGCATTCTCATCCTTCTACTAAGAAAAGCTGGATGAACTTAACAGGAACAACTTTTCTTGGATCCATCAGAGAACTGAGGCTCTGGGCAAACCACCACCCTTAAATCTGAAGAAACGGGCTTTCAGGGTAAATACAGGGGAGATTTGCTAACCTGGAGCAGACACCGCCGGACGCCACAAGCCAGTGGGAACAGTAAGGTGGGGATTCTGATGAACTGCTGGCGTCTGTGTGTGGCATGACACGTGAGAAGCTCCTGGGGGCCGGAGTCCTGCAGGGACCCCTCACCTCTGCAGACTTTTCCTCCAGGAACTCCAACACACTCTCACGGAGAAAATCAGGGTGAAAGTAAATGGTGCCTCCTCTTCCCATTGTCCTGACTGAAGGAAGGAAAGGGGTAATCATTGTGTAACCCAACCAAGAGCATCCTCCCTACAAATCAAAAAGCCTTGCTCCCAGGCAGGGTGTTTCCGGGGAGAACACAGCAGGGTCCCACCCAGCTAGTAACAGGGCACCTTCCCCATTCCCTTCCTCCAGTTGAGGCCTCCAGTTACCATAATAGTTGTCACAGCTGGGTTGCTGTCAGAGCCAACTGAGGAGGTAAAAACCAAGGAGACAAGGATACTCCAGTTAACTGATGCCCCAGTGACACCATTCAACCTTCAGGCACCACAGAACATTGACTGTAAGAAACTGCCCGAAGCACAGACTCCACTGTTGGCCTTTCGGTCCACAGACACAAAGCAGTGTGCGTCAGACCAGCCACCAACCCACCATTTTTCACAATCTGCTGGGGGATGGCCTCTGCACACCTATTTTTCAGTCCCTTCACAGAGAGCCAAGCATGTCGTCCCATTTCCTCCTTGCCTCCCAGTGATAAAACCATGTGATATTTACAAGGAATAGACAATTGAAGAGGAAACTGGTCAAGGTATATGAAATTGCATCAAGTAAATGACAAGTGATAATGGGCAAGAAAAATTCCCATTGGACACAAATGTATTTACAGAAGAAATAGGTGACCCCAGGAAAGCCTCTGCTGCTGCTGCTGCTGCTAAGTCGCTTCAGTCGCGTCCGACTCTGTGCGTCGCCAGAGACAGCAGCCCACCAGGCTCGCCCCGTCCCTGGGATTCTCCAGGCAAGAACACTGGAGTGGATTGCCATTTCCTTCTCCAAGAAAAGCCTCTACCACCTTTCCAAAGACTGTACAAAAGCAGCCAGAGGAACACAGGAAAGGTATGTTTATCAACATAAATGAGGACAGTGGTTCTGTCAGTAAGGATGAGGCTCTCCAGCGCTGGTGATGCCAGACAAAATTTCACATTCAAGGAATTCCCAAAGATGCTGCATGATGTTATAAGAGCAAAGGGTAAAATGATGTAGGCTGATCGAAATTTAGAAAGAAGTATGACAATTTATAGAAGCATAGAAAAGATGTCCACTATGTACTACTACTTACATAACGAGCAGAAGGCAAGCACGGGACACGCACTGTTGGTAGTTTTTTTGTTTGTTTGTTTGTTTGTTTTTACCAATAATGAACACATTAATTCTCAATGTTTCTAATGCTTTTAGGGAATTCCCAAGCGGCTCAGTGGTAAAGAACCTGCCTGCCAATATAGGAGATGCAAGAGACTTGAGTTCGATCCCTGGGTTGGGAATATCCCCTGGAGTAGGAAATGGCTGTTCAGTTCAGTTGCTCAGTCATGTCTGATTCTATGTGACCCCATGGACTGCAGCACGCCAGGCTTCCCTGTCCATCACCAACTCCTGGAGTTGTTCAAACTCATATCCATCAAGTTGGTGATGCCATCCAACCATCTCAGCCTCTGTCGTCCCCTTCTCCTTCTGCCCTCAATCTTTCCCAGCATCAGGGCCTTTTCCAGTGAGTCAGCTCTTTGCATCAGGTGGCCAAAGGATTGGAGCTGCAGCTGCAGCATCAGTCCTTCCAAGGAACAGTGTGAAAAGGAAGTGGCGACCCACTCCAGTCTGCTTGACTGGAGAATCCACGAACAGAGGAGCCTGGGGGCTCCAGGCCATGGGGTTGCACCTAGCCAAACAACACTGAGCATGCGTGCACGTACTAATGTCTTGAATGGCAGGATTCTAAGTAAATAAGAGTTGCACAATTGTTTCATTTTTCTATATTTTTGTCATCAAAAGCAGGAGACTTGTGAAAGATTAGAGGTTATGAAACCATGTTAATTTTTCCATTGATCATTAAGATCACTTTGTATTGTTTTCTCTTCCATATTTAGCTCCACAGGCCACACCGCTCTACAAGCAAGGCAGGCCTGTGTAGGAACAATCACTTTAAACACAAATGGCTTAGCCAGAACAGCTAAAAATCAGAAATCGTCAAACTGGATTAAAAGGGATGAAAAGATTCAACTATATGCTATTCACAAGAAACATGTTTTAAATTAAAGACAGCTACATCAAGAGTTAAGGGGCAAAGGAAGATAATCTTATGCAAATACTCATCTAAGGAAAGCTGGTATGCTTAATTGCTTAGTTGTGTCCAGTTCTTTGAGACCCCATGGATGAACTGTAGCCCACGAGGCTTCTCTATCCATGGAATTTTCCAGGCAAGAATACTGGAGTGGGTTGCCATGCCCTCCTCCAGAGGATCTTCCCAACCCAGGAATCGAACCCAGGTTCCCTGCATTGCAGGCAGATTCTTTACCATCTGAGCCACCAGGGAGGCCCAGAAGAAAGCTAGAGGAGCCATACTAACCCTGTACAGAGTAGATTTCAGGACAAGGAGCATCACCAGAGATAAAGAGGTTCATTGTATAATGATAAGTGATTAATTCTTGTAGAGGACAGCAATCACAGCAATCCTAAATATGTGCACACCTAAAAACAGGACGCTGAATTATATGCAGCAAAAGCTTGCAGAACTGAAAGGAGACATTGATAAATACACAGTTATCTGTGGAGACTTCAACATTCCTCTGTAAGTATTATAATTGACAAAACAAACAGAAAATGAGTAAGGAAACAGATGATCTGAAGAGCAGTATCAATTAATTTGTCCTAACTGACATCCAACATTAGCAGAATATCCATCCTTTGCAAGGGCACCTGGAACATTCACTAAGGTAGACTACATTCTAAGGCATAAAACCTACCTTAACGATTTCTTTTAAAACTAGAAATGGCACAAAGTACATTCTCAGACCATAACAAATGAAACTGAAAATTAACAAGAAAGATAGTTGGGAAATCCCCAGCTATGTAGAGAGTATGCAATGCATTTCTAAGGAATCCGTGTGTTAAAGAAGAACTCTAAAGGAAGTTAATATAATGTATGTTTAACTAAGTGAAGATGAGGCAAAAATGTGGGATTCAGTGAAATCAGTGCTTGGAGGAAAACTTCCAGCATTAAACGCACATTTTAGAGAAATGTATTTAAATTCCATAATCTAAACTTCACCCTAGGAAAGTAAAAGAAAGAAGAGCAAATTTAACCAAAATGCAAGCAGAGGAAGGAAAAAATTAAAAAAATTAGAGTATAAATCAATGACATTTCAAATAGGAAAGTAATAGTAAAATTCAGGATAGGAAGTGGTGAAGCTGAAAACTGGTTCTTTGGGAATACCAACGAAGTTAACAGGCTTCTAGAGAGACTAATCAAGAGAAAAGAGAGAAAACAGATTA
Organism: Nanger dama; assembly: GCA_917880005.1. Classification (NCBI taxonomy): domain Eukaryota; kingdom Metazoa; phylum Chordata; class Mammalia; order Artiodactyla; family Bovidae; genus Nanger; species Nanger dama. The sequence continues at coordinate 1,265,877 of CAKJTW010000115.1, forward strand.
TTAATATCAGGGATGCAAGAGAGGAAAAAATAAATGGACACTAGAGATCCAGAAATAGACCCCTGCGAACATGGTCTCAACAAATGTACAAAGACAATTCAAAGAAAGGACAGTCTTATCGATGAATTATGTTGGAAAAATAAACCTAGACCTATACTTCCCTCCTTACATGAAGTTTAAGTCAGTGAATCAGAGGCCTAAACATAGCATGTAACACTATAGAGCTTTCAGAAAAAGCATAGGGAAAAAATTGGTGACCTCCTGTTAGGAAAAGAATTCCTAGAAAAGACAATGGAAGCACAATTCATAAAAAGAAAAAATAGATCAATTTGATACCATCAGAATTTCAAACCAGCTGTTCTGTAACAGAGAACAAGAAGACAAACCACCAACTGAGAGAACATATTTGCACATCATGTAACTGACCATAAACTTGTATTAAGAATATATAAGCAAGTCTCAAAACAACAAGAAGAACAAAACCCAACTTTTAAAATCTTTATTGGCGTATAGGTGACTTACAGTGTTGCGTTAGTGTCAAGAGTTACAGCTAAGTGAATCAGTCACACGTATACATACATCTACTCTTTTTTAGATACTTTTCCCACAATAGGGAATATGTACGTCAGTCTCAATCTCCCAATTCATCCCTCTTCCCTAATTTTTAAAACATGGACAGAAAAAAAATACAAGTATCAAAGAAGCACATGAGAAGATGCTCAACATCATTACTCACTAAGGAAACAGAAATTAAAACCATGAGATATCACTAACACTTAAGAAATGACTACAAATTGTTAAAACCCAACAATACCAAGTGTTTGCACAAATACGGAATAATTGGAACTCTGCCTGGTGTCTCAGTGGTAAAGAATCCACCTGCCAATGCAGGAGACACAAGAGACATAGGTTTGATCCCTGGGTCAGGAAGATCCCCTGGAGGAGAAAATGGCAACCCACTCTACTATTCTTGCCTGGAAAATCCCATGGACAGAGGAGGCTGGGGGCTGTAGTCTCCACAGTGTGGCAGAGTCAGACAACACTGTGCAACTGAGCGTGAACATATGTAGTTTGTAGAAATGCAAATAGGATAACTTTCGAAGAGCAGCTTGACAGTTCTTAATAAAGTTAAAAATACACTTCCTTTGGAACTCAGCAATTGTCTCCTAGGTTCTTACCAGAGAAATGAAAATGTATGTCCACAGGAATGTTTATAATAGTTTTATTCCTGATTGCCAAAAACTGGAAACAACCAAAATTTCTCTCAGCTGGGAAATGGATAAACTGTGGCACAAACGTACAATAGATACTGTTTAGCCCTCAAAGGACAGACCATTGATTCAAGTAGCCACACAAGTGAATCTTAGATGCTCTGTGCAAAGTGAAATACGCCAGACCCAGACAACTGTCTACTATAGTATGCTATTAATTCCACCTTCTCACAAAGGCCTAATATAGGGAGAGAGAACAGATCAGCTTGACTAAGGGCAGCTAGAGGGACTTTGGGGTAGATTGTAACTAACTGTCTGTGCCCTGATTTTAACAGTGGTCACATGACCGTGTGCATTGCCAAAACCCACAGAACTGTAGTCCAAAAATGTAATGGAGCAGGACCCTATGGGATCTTCCCATGACAGAACCCATGCCCTCCGCCTGCTTCATGTCTGTAAGAAAAGACCCAAAGAATAAATTTAATCAGAGCAATTTAGTCAATGAATAATTTAATCAGAGAAATTAGAAAATCCAGAAACAAAGGAAAACAGTCAAGACAAAATAATGATAGTTTAACCATTAAGCAAAGTCCAGGACATTCAGTTCCCCCTCAAAGGCTATAGGGCCCGAGCCACATCCTTTAAACACTGAAACCCCCATCAGGTGGGAGAAGTTAATTACATGATGACTAGACTGGAGCCACGACATAAACTGCTCCATCTTGCACAGTTCCATGAACTGGCCTCGAGGAAATGGGAAAAACTGACCCCAGAGTTGAAGATTGTACTTAAAACAATTAAGATGCTGCTGATCAAACCACTGCATGACCAGTTTCCCGAGCTGCTCTGCACATCGCCCCTCCCCATACACCCCTGAAACTCCCCTTTAAAAGCTCTTGCCCCTTCCCTGGCAGTGAGGAATCGCTTCTTTGGAATGTGAGTCTACCTTCTCCCCAGGATTGCCAGCTTCCTTACTAAAGCTTTCTTTCCTTTTACAGAGCACTTGTCTCTCAGTACTGGATTCTTGAGTGATGGGCAGCCAAACGTTAAGTTCAATAACAAAGATCATTTGTACTTTGTATAGATTTTAAAATAACCTTAAAAGTCAGTGTCCTTTGTAAGCATTTGTTCATTTATATATGCAATCTGTCTTCACCAAGTGACCGTTTTATGATACAGCCTTCACTTGATTCTGTGTGGTAGCAAAGGAGATAAATACAGTTTCCACTCTCTAAACTCACTGTCTACTGCCAGGGTTGACGAACTATAGTGTGAGGGCCAAACACAGCCCACCACTTATTTATGTAAATAAATTTTATGGAAACACAGCCAGTGGCCATCCACCCAGAGCATCATCTGGAGCAGAGCTGGGTAGTTGTCACAGAGACCTGTGTCCACAAATCCTGAAATATTGACTACTTAGCTCTTCTTAGAAAGTGTTTACCGACCCCTAACGTAGCAGGTCCCAAACTTTACGTTGCCTAAATATCTTTCTGAAGCCTGTTAAACTCAAGTTCTACCTGGAAAATTTCTAACTGAGTAGGTCTGGAGTAAGCCCAGAGCTGTAAGTCCACAGATGTCTAGACGATTCTAAAGCAAGTAGTTCTGGACCACACTTGGGAAAAACTGCTTAAGAAACACAGACGTTAAGCAACGAATTACAACTGAGGGGATCTTCTCTGCAGGATTACAGTACAATTCATGCATTAAACTCAAGTTCGACAGCCTGGTCCTTTTAGAAGTTGCTTCAACTATTTGAAAGTGGCACCCTCTGGGTAAAACAATATTTTGAAAACATATGTTTCAGAAAAAATTATGGGCAAAGGGTTATTTTACTCATCTTATCTTCCACTAAGAATACATATAAAACTGCTGAAGAATTTGGTAATAAAACCACACATTATTTTAGGTTTCAGCACTAGTCCAGATCAGCCAGGGTTCATCAGGGAGGCAAGACGGCCCCTTGGTGGGGAGGGCCATATCTGTCTCCGCATGGAATCCTGAGGGGTGGGAGTATAGGCAGCTGGGTGGAGGAGACAAAGGGATGCTGTGGGAATGGGGAAGGCATGCTGGAAGAATTGGAGATTCTCCTGGGGGAACTTGGCAATAATACTCACTGCATGACCCCTCCTTTCTCTAAACTTTTCCCCACCAGCACAATCATTCAAACTTCCCTGCTTTCCAAGCATGAAGGCCAGTTCCTAGTTGGGCCCTGGTATCCTCGACACTTGTAGGGTATAACATAGAATTAAAGGTCAAGGCAGAAGAGAGACCATCTTCACGGAGCAGAGGAAGCTGTTGTGAAATAATTATTACCCATGATCACTGCACTTAGCTCTGAGTTTTCTCAAAGCTACAGTCGAAAAAAAATAAAATGAATAAACAAATCACAAACTCCTCATATTAGCGAAATTCCCTAACCATGGGCAGGGGTGAGTCAGAGAATAAGAGAAGGGTCAGGAGGAAAGGAAATGTTTGTTTTCGAGGTTGCCCCCGGCAGCCCGTCTCCAACAGACACTCAGTGGGATCTGTCATTAGCTGGCCTCTGTTTGCCTCCATGGACAGCTCTGGTGGTTGATTTCAGGACTCTTGAGTCAGCCCAGAGTCATCTGGTGAATTCCGTAAACTTTTGCATTCTAATCATAAGTATTTTAGAACATTACAAGATGAGACTCTAATTGCTTTAATTAGTAATTAAGTGACATCATGACTGGGGAGATTTTATTTTGAAAGTGAAGTTAGCCATGATGCAAAGTAAATTTATTTTGGGTCTCTCATAGCGTCTCCTTGGTGGCTTATAACTCTGAAGTCTCACAGAACGTGTGAACTATGTCCAATGTGTAAACATAAACTTTTTAAAAATACTGCTTTGTTTCCAAATATACTTAACTGGAACTCTACATCTGAGGCTAAGATGGCCCTGCTGTATAATTAGTAATGAATTGTTGTCTGCCTCCTTTCAATTATTTTCTTTCTGGTTATGTTTTGACAAAAGCAGTATGTCCAACAGGTGGCCCATCTGACCCTCCTCGCCAGAGTCCATGACTGGCGCATTCCACCACGACGGAGGGAAGGGGGATGAAGCCTGCATGCCACGTATGCAGAAAATCAGAAGATACACTTCGGGCTGGAATGAAAGGCATGCTCGTTGCTCCAGGGAAGGCAGGGGCATCGCAAGGCCAACGCTGATTTATCCTGCCAAACACAAGACTTCATACACAGTTCCAAAGAAGCAGTGAAGGAGAGAACCCCAGGATGCTCTTCTCCATTAGATGTGAAGGGGGAAAAGAGGTGGCCACCGGTTATCTGCATCCTCATGAGGTCATGAGTGATCTACCTCTCTCTATTTCTTTATCAAGATTTGTTTTCTATGAGCTATCTTATCAGAAGTCAAACTGAAAGAAGACGCCGCTTCAGGAAATGTCAAATTCTGCTAGTTGAGATGCAAGCCTGACAACACGCGCGACCTAAACGACAGATGTGTAATCCAGATCGCCTGAACGGTCACAGTGAAAACTGACACAGGGTACATTTAGACTCTTTATTCTCAGAACACTAATAGTGTGCTATTAGCAGTGTCCATGTGCTGAAAGCTCTTGTCTGAGAAAGGAAAGCTGGCACCAGCCCACGCTGTAAGATCATTAATGTCTCAAAGTTGACACGTGTGCACAAAAGGAGGGCGAGAAAAAAATCAAGATTCTCCTCATTAAAATCCAAAATGGCTCAAATTATCCTTAAAATCCAAATGGGGGAGGGTTAAATTAGGAGTTTGGGATTAACAGATACACTCCACTATATAAAAAATAGATGAACAAGGGCCTGCTATATAGCATGTGCGTATGTGCTCACTTGCTTCAGTCATGACTGTTTGCGGCCCTGTGGACTGTAGCCCACCAAGCTCCTCTGTCCAAGGGATTCTCCAGGCAAGAATCCTGGAGTGGGTTGTCATGCCCCTCTCCAGGGACTCTTCCCAACCAGGGACTGAACTCGGGTCTCTTCCATCTCCTACACTGTCAGGCACGTTCTTTACCACTAGCGCCCCCTGGGGAAGCCCTTGTATATATGTCTAAAACTGTATATATATATAGTTCATATATATATAGCAGAGTCACTTTGCTGTATACCTGAAAACAACATAATATTGTAAATCAACTATATTTCTTTTTAAAATATTTTTTAATCCAAATGGTAAAGGGAAGAGTCACAGAATACATTTCAAGAAAAATAAAAGTCTCAGTCTACAGCTGGGTGAGAGAGACATGCAGTCATGAGACAACATGCTCAGAGAGACACTGAATTAGCCTGGACCCTGAGGGCGGCCTGGATGCTAAGGGGCGAGGAGCAGACCGGAGCCGCAGAGCCGACGCAGCAAGCAGTGGGAGGAGCCAGGGGAAGGGCGTGGCCTTCAGCCAAGAGGACGGAACTGGGCTGCACGCATGTGGGCAGCAGACGTCGTGCAGGTCGAGCGTGCGGCCCTTCTGTCGGGGCACAGAACTGAGAGCCGGACGTCCAGGGTCAATGACTTGGAGACCGAGGCTGGTGGGTGGACGCCCGCAGGGCAGACACTGAGGACCTGGATGGAGGAGAGGTGCAGGGTCAAAGGAGGAGACAGTCCTGCCTCTGTGCTGCGGCCAGAGTCCTAGCTGCTCTTCAGCTGCCCTGTGGCCTGCAGAGTCCCACCTCTGCATTTACAGCTCCCTTGCTAGGGGGTGTCTGTCTGTCTGTCTGTCTGAGCTTCCTATGCCTGCCATCGCAAATCACCACAAACTGGGTGGCTTTAAGCTACAGAAGTGACAACTCCGGAGAACAGATCCCTGAAACCAAGGTCCAGGGGTCCCCCTGCCTCCTCCAGCCTCGGGGACTCCTGGCATCCCTGGCTCATGTCTGCATCCCTCCAGTCTCTGCCTCTCCCTCTGTGTCCCGTAGGAGGAAACTTGCCATTGGCTTTAGTGCCCACGGGATAGTCTAGGATGAATTCCTCACTCAGAATGCCTTACTTAGTGACACCCACAAAGATCTGTCATGAACTTTAAAATTATGCAGTTAAATTAAATTAATATTTGCAGGGGTCCCAGGGATTCTGGTATGGACACACCTTTTGGAAGCCCCCCCGTTCAACTCACTACATCTGCTTTGTTGGCGTTTAATGAAGCCTTTTGCTGTGCTTTCTCAGGGCGGTGAATAGAGGCTGCGGGTTGATCTGGGAGGACTGAGTCTTAGGGGCAAGGGAGTTAGAAAGATGCCTGGAGGGCCCAGGTGGGCTGCGTTGTGTCACTCAGGAGAGCAAGCGGCCAGAAAGGCAATCTCCAAAGCCATGGGAGCCAGCGACGGCCAGAAGGTCCTGGAAGCATCAGGACATGGGACCCAGGCAAGTGTTGATTCCCTTGCCTTTGACCTTGACTTGGTCTTCTCAAATAAGAGCCCAGGGAAAAGATGCTAGGCATTTATTTGAGAAGCTCTGCTGGGGCAACTAGGTACTTAATTGATGTGTCCTAACTGTTAGGGCTTCCCTTGTGGCTCAGCTGGTAAAGAATCTATGGGCAATGCGGGAGACCTGGGTTCAGTCCCTGGGTTGGGAAGATCTCCTGGAGAAGGAAAAAGCTATCCACTCCAGTATTCTGGCCTGGAGAATTCCATGGAATCACAAAGAGTCAGACATGACCAAGTGACGTTTACTTCCACTTTCCAACTGTTAGGGCTATAGAATTTTATACTGATAGAGCCGTAGAAGAAATAAGGTCTAAAATTTGAGGAATTCCTAGGAAATCTGGCCTGTGACATTTCCAAGTCTGTTTACTCTCAAATTTTTGAACAGAACCAGCTTTGCAGTTAACACACAGAAAGCACGGTGATAGGTCGGGCTTGGGCTTTTTCTTGGAAAGGGCATGATTCAGCTCAACCAAGAGGCTGCCTGTGAAATCTGAGTGGTCGGAGCTGTCACGACCCAGCCCTTCCTCGTCTGAAAACCGGCTTGTTTGAAATCAAACCCATTTGTCATCCCACCGGCTATTTTCCCTCCACTCTCCACTCAGGTTGAACTGACCCTTCGGAAGGCACGGACCCGGCCAGCGAGCATGAAAGCATTCCTCCCTAGGGGTGGAGGGGCGGCCACATCTGGAGGACCAGATGTGAGCCGAGGAGAACAGAAGCTCTGCTGTGACTCAGCCTCACTCGGGAAGAACGTGCGTGGCCCCGGCGCTGGGTCCGTTTCTGCAGCCCTGTTTTTCTGCTCCTCTGGGATGTTTTGGAAGCCACTGAACCACCCCGCCTCTGGAATGAGCTCTGCTGGACATCATTCTGCTCCAATGACTTTCCAACAGACACCACAAACTTTCTAAACATGACGTGTGGTTTCAGACCTGCTGGACGAGAGCCCCCAGGAGGGAGAGCAGACATGTGCTCGCACAGGGTTTTGTTCTGTTTGTTGGGGTTTCATTGCTTCTCAACGTTGTGTTCGTTTCTGTTGTACAGCAACATGAGTCAGCCGTCCGTGTACATATATCCCCTCTGTCACCCCAGGGCACTGAGTCGAGCTCCCTGTGCTGCACAGCACGTTCTCAATAGTTATGTATTTTATACACAGTAGGGTTTGTACTGCAAGGAGATCCAACCAGTCCATCCTAAAGGAGATCAGTCCTGGGTGTTCATTGGAAGGACTGATGTTGAAGCTGAAACTCCAATGCTTTGGCCACCTCATGCGAAGAGCTGACCCATTGGAAAAGACTCTGATGCTGGGAAAGATTGAAGGCAGGAGGAGAAGGGGGCGACAGAGGATGAGATGGCTGGATGACCTCACAGACTCAATGGACATGGGTTTGGGTGGACTCCGGCGGTTGGTGATGGACTGGGAGGCCTGGTGTGCTACAGTTCATGGGGTTTCAAAGAGTTGGACATGACTAAGCAACTGAACTGAACTGAGGGTTTGTGTGGTTTGGATTTTCATTGTTTTAATGTTCTACAAGTGACCCAGAGATTTGCCACCTGAAGCACGGGGTCCACTGGACCAAGGTGACTGTCCAGGACAACCAACACCTGCTTCCTGCCCCTGGGAGAGTTCAGTGTCCTGCCCAGGTCACCAGCCAAACTCACTAAGACTCCCGCTCCTGATGTCCAGGTATTTTTCCTCCCACAGAAGGCTGCCCACTGCCTCTCAGGGGAGAAGCCACCCTAAGATGGTTTTCCCAGGTGGCTCATTGGTAAAGAACTCTCCTGCCAAAGCAGGAGTCATGGGGTTGGATCCCTAGGTCAGGAGGATCCCCTGGATGGAAGGCATGGCCACCCACTCCAGAATTCTTGCCCAGAGAAGCCCATGGACAGAGGAGCCTGGCGGGCTGCAAGTCCACGGGGTTGCACAGAGTCGGACATGACTCAGCACCAGCACGCACACCTCTCTAAGAAGGGAATTCAGAATCTTGGCCTCATCTGGGCTCACCTGATCCAACCCCTGCAGAGGAAGCAAAGAAACAAAGGAAAAAGAAAAACACGACTCGCTCATATGTGAAGGTGGTTTACGAGTCAGAAACCCACGAGTTCAAAAAATAGTTTGTGGCCAGGCCGGGAGGCCTCAGACAGCAGTAAAATCTTCTTGCGTGAATTCCAGGGATCTGAGGGGCACTTATTACAGGGAATGTTGAATAGAACAGCTGGATTGCAGCCACGGGAGCCCGGCCAGGGAAGTGACCTGCTCTCCCTTCAGTAAGCTGGAAGCAAACGCTGAGTGACACCATTCCTCACTGGTCTCCAGGCCCCCCAGTGAGTGGGAGAGGGAGCCACGTGACCCCAGTGCAGGGGCGCTCAGCCCTGGGAACAGAGGCCCCGGCACCTGCAGGCCTTTGTGGGGCAGCAGAAGAGAAGCTGGGCTTAACCATCTCCACTTGGCTGCCCACTGCACACCTCCCCAGTCACCCCAGATGCCCTTCAGAGAGGTTTCAGCTTTTGCCCCAGGGTCCAGGTAAACTTCTTCACTGCATGTTATTGTTCCTATATTTTTACTTTATTTTAGGATGGTTGCCCATCTTTTGCTTGTTTGTTTTTAATGACAGAGAACAGTCTAGACAAGTTGTTTTATAGAACACGAGGCTTTCTGGATCCGCCTGATTGTCTCCTTGTTATAACATTTTGTGGAGGAATGCTACTAGGTGAACTGGTTGCAGGGCATAGTTGTCTTTTCTGATGGCCGATATGTCCTCTGGAAGGCCTTCAAGCCAGCACCTGTGCCATTTTCCCCTCGGCCCAGGGACACTCCCGGGGTCTCTGAAATCAGATGTTCCAGGTGCAAACTGCGCCTTGCCTACCCGCATCAGTCATGTCTCCGAAGACCCCTGGCTCCCTTTACTGGGGAATGGTGTTTAGAGACCAAGGTGTGGATGCCAGGTGTGTTCACTCGTCCTGGGATGTCATTGTATCTTGCCACTATTGGTAAAGAATCTTCCTGCAATGCAGGAGACCTGATCCCTGGGTCAGGAAGATCCCCTGGAGAAGGGAATGGCTTTATACTATAGTATTCTTGCCTGGAGAATTACACAGATAGAGGAGCCTGGTGGGCTACAGTCCAAGGGGTCACAAAGAATCAGACACGACTGAGTGACTAACACACTGCTGTCATGCTGGTGACAGGTAATCAATACACGTGTGTTCCTGTCTGATGCCTCTAATTCAAACCCAATACCACGGTTCTTCCTCACCTCCTCCATTCCATATTTGTGTCTCTCTTCTCCCACAGTGAGTGCCCTGGAGCCCAGCAAGATGAATGCATTTACTTACTTGATCTCTCCTACAATAGTCACAAGGTAACTTAAAAATTGCAGAGGCTTCCCTGGTGGTCCAGTGGTTAAGAATCTGCCTCCCACTTCAGGGAACATGGGTTTGATCCCTGATCAGGGAACTAAGGTACCACGTGCTGTGAAGCCACCAAGCCTGTGAGCTGAAACTACCGACCCCGCATATGACAGCTAAGAATCAACACAGCCAAATAAATAAATAAAGTCTTCTAATTGCAGAGTTTTGGCAGCCAAGCCACTATCAGTAGCAAATCTCCTTGGCAACATTCAAAATTACTTGAATTAATTCTTTTTTCCTGTACAATTAAGGTTACCAATTTGACCCACTGCTAAATTCATTTCTTTATGTTTTTATTCAATACTAGAGTTTGCAGCTTCTGTATTAAACTTTGTTTTTCAATAATAAATATATGTGGCATGAAGATCACAATTCTATGAAAAATCATATGCAAACAACCGTTTCTTCCTTGGAATAGGAAATGACAACCCACTCCAGTGCTGTGGCCTGGAAAATTTCGTGGACAGATAAGCTTGGCAGGTTACAGTCCATGGGGTCTCAAAGGTCAGATACAACTGAGCGTATGCACACATGCATGACCCTTTCTTCCAGTCCTATGCTCTGCACCATTTTTATCCAGTCTCTGTAGCTCAGAACTTTTACTAAATTCTACTTTATTTTTTGGCAGCTCTTTTTTCATAAATATGCAAATATAATCATATATTTTTACTTGTTCTCTGTAACAGTCTTTTTCATCTTAACATCTTCACTTGACAATAAATATATCTTGGAATTCATATTATGTTAATTCATATTATTATATTATATCCTTATTAATTTTGCTGAGCATATTATTCCATTGATTGTCAATCCATCCCATTTCATTGTCTACACACATCAGTTGAGGAGAAAATGGGAGGTGATGAAGTTGTGAATAGCAGAGGTTAGAACAGAGACAAGAGAATGGTGATAAATAGGGGTAGGTCAGGTCCAAAGGGTACTTTGATAGAATCTGATACAGCATGAAGCACAAGCTGGAATCAAGATTGCAGGGATAAATATCAACAACCACAGATATGCAGTTGACACCACCTTTATGGCAGAAAGCAAAGAGGAACTAAAGAGCCTCTTGATGAAGGTGAAAGTGAGTGAAGAAGCTGGCTTGAAACTCAACATTCAAAAACTAAGATCATGAAATCCAGTCCCATCAGTTCATGGCACATAGATGGGGAAACAATGGAAGCAGTAGAAGACCTTATTTTGGGGGCTCCAAAATCACTGTGGATGGTGACTGCAGCCATGAAATTAAAAGACACTTGCTCCTTGGAAGAAAAGATATGATGAACCTAGACAGTGTATTACAAAGCAGAGACATTACTTTGCCGACAAAGGTCCATCTAGTCAAAGCTATGGTTTTTCCAGTGGTCATGTATGGATGTAAGAGTTGGACTATAGAGAAAACTGAGTGCCAAAGAACTGATGCTTTTGAACTGTGGTGTTGGAGAAGACTCTTGAGAATCCTTTAGACTGCAAGGAGATCCAACCAGTCAATCCTAAAGGAAAGCAATCCAGACTATTCATTGAAAGGACTGATGCTGATGTCGAAGCTCCAATACTTTGGTTACTTGATGCAAAAAACTGACATTGGAAAAGACCCTGATGCTGGGAAAGATTAAAGGCAGGAGAAGAAGGGGATAACAGAGGATGAGCTGGTTGGATGACATCACTGACTCAATGCACATGAGTGTGAGCAAGCCCCAGGAGATGGTGGAGGACAGGGAAGCCTGGTGTGCTCCAGTCCATGGGGTCGCAAAGAGTTGGACACAACTGAGTGACTGAACAACAATACAGCATGCCCTCTGTGTGGAAGGAAAGGCTTCAACAGGACAAAAGGTGAAGGGTCCCCATAATGTCCAAGCAGTGGGGTTCCTTGCGAGATCAGAAGGGGTCCCAGAGTGCTGCCAGACTGAGTAGAGGACAGTCCTACACAGCAGATTAACCAACAAATCGGATGCAGTGCAGACCCAATGAATGAAGTCAGCTTTGCCGATTAGAATTTTGAAGCATCCGTGTAGGATTACTTATGCAAATGTCACAGTGACAGAATAACAGCCACCAAAGCCGGGGTTCTCAACTGGGGTGTGTGTGAACACTCTGAAATTCCTTGCAAAATGAGTGGATTTTAGGAGGAAAGCATGCAAAATTTTCAGCAGGTTTTGAAAAGGAGCTGTGACTGAAACTCTTTTTAAGTTAAGAAACAGTGATGTAGGGGCTGGAAAACGAACAGATGAGCAGATGGCTGTGGCTGCTGAGTGGACTGTACCAGCCAGTGCGGTCAGTGAGGCTGACTCTCCCAGGCTTCATCCCTTGCAACCGCAGATGTGCTTCACATTGGTTCACGCATCTCTGTGAAAGCGTTAGTTGCTCAGGAATGGCTGAATCTTTGCCGCCCCATGGACTGTAGCCCACCAGGCTCCACTGTCCGTGGGATTCTCCAGGCAAGAATACTGGAGTTGGTTGTCATGCCCTCCTCCAGGGGATCTTCCCAACTCAGGGATCAAACCCAGATCTCCTGCACTGCAGATTCTTGACTATCTGAGCCACCAGGGAAGCCCTATAAGCATCCCTATCAGTTCAGGTCAGTCGTTCAGTCGTGTCCAACTCTTTGCAACCCCATGAATCGCAGCACGCCAGGCCTCCCTGTCCATCACCAACTCCCGGAGTTCCCTCAGACTCGCGTCCATCCAGTCAGTGGTGCCATCCAACCAGTGGTGCCATCCAGCCATCTCATCCTCTGTCGTCCCCTTTTCCTCCTGCCCCCAGTCCTTCCCAGCATCGGAGTCTTTTCCAGTGAGTCAACTCTTCGCATGAGATGGTCAAAGTGCTAGAGTTTCAGCTTCAGCATCAGTCCCTCCAAAGAAATCCCAGGGCTGACCTCCTTCAAGATGGACTGGCTGGATCTCCTGCAGTCCAAGGGACTCTCAAGAGTCTTCTCCAACAGCAAATGTTTATTATTAGCCCTGTCCCAGAGGAGTTGATAACAATCACAAGGCCATGACATTGACAAGTGGTGAAGCTGGGATGCCAGCCCACACCTGCCTTATTCCAGAGGCCACGTGCTGAAACCAGCGACAGATCCCTTCAGTGATCTGGCCGGTCTGACCAGCCTGGCCACTCCAGTGGCCACTGCTGACACCGCGTCAGTCCTGCCTACCTTCCTTAGAGACGGAAGTGTAACAGGCCCAGAGAAGAGTAGCCGCACAATATGAAACTCACAATCTTGTCGCTGCAAAGACCAGTCCGGTGCCCTTCCCAGACTCTCCCCTGCAGTCAGTCGCACCCCCGCACCCTCACTCTGCCAGCTCCTACATCACAGGGCTCCAGGAGGCAGAAAAGGCTGGAGATTTTGAGCCCACCTGGCCCCCGGGAAGGACGCTGCGACCACCCAGTCTGGGCAAGTCACTGCCTTCACCCACCACTGGAAGCTGATCCCTTGGGTGGGTCTGCATTCTGAGTTCCTTGGTACTAGAATATTTTTTGTTCTCTGTCCTGCATCTGGACCTTTCTCCACCCTGCCAGCTCTCTTCTAGGAAGACCCAGCCTCTCCACCTCTGACCCAGATTCCCACCGGGGTTCAGACCCTGGCTATTATAAGCACCCCCTCTTTCATCACCAGCTCTGCTAGCTCACCTGCCCCGTGGACACAGCTTTGCTTTTCCAACAGCACCTGCCAATCTGTCTCTTGCTATACAATGTTTTTAGTGTCTGCAAAGTGAGCTCTTCTTACAAAGCACATCATGTTAGCAATCAAGAAATTGATGTCAAAGCCAAATTACAGTTTATTACTTTTTAATTAGTTTTAAGTACTTTTTATGAAATGCCCACATTGTTATAACTTCTCTGTCCTGAAAAGGAGAGAGTGGGTCATCTCTGCCACCACTGCAGGACTGCCCCGCAGATTCAGGGTTCCTCATGAATATTTATGCCAATAGGGAAATAAACACCACTGATACTGAGGCATCTGATGAGAATACAGTTAATAACAAATGGAAAGAATTCACTGACTTGAAATCGTTACAGCAAAACCTTGTGATTCCACTTTTATTTGATTGTATTTTTTCTGGAAATTGGTCTTTTTCCATGACTTCTCTCTGGAGGGAAGTTAGGAATATTTTTCAGTATTTAATAAGGAATCATCTCCTTCTTGAGGACATTCTTGTGTTTCAAATCTGGTGCTTGGCCTCAGGTGAACAAATGGGATTTTCCATTATATCCTTTTAGAGAAAACTCAGATTCTGAGAGTCTGGAATCAGCCTAGAAATTCAGCCTCTCCTGATAACACTGCCATTTAGGGAGCTGATTAGCAAGAATGTTTCTAGCACTTACTCTGTGCCAGGGACAGTTACAAACTCATGTAACTACGAACACTAACTCGTGTAACACACAGCCCTAGGCACAGGAGCTTAACCATGTTAGAAGTAAGTCTGTGAACCTGGCCTTCCACACGTGACTTAAATTCTCTAGAAGTAAAATTTGCTCCTAATGATATGCTATCTCAAGTCAAAAATATGCTAAAGTTGGAAAAATGATAACTGAGGAGTGATTGCTAATGGCTTTCTTTTGGGGTGATGAGAATGTTCTGGAATCAGAGTGGTGATATTCATTCAGCTCTGTGAATATTTGTGCACCCGTGGCTGATCTATGTCAATGTATGGCAAATCCAATACAGTATTGTAAAGCAAAATAAAGTAAAAATAAAAATTTTTAAAAAACAGATTGAAAGGTACACTTTGAGCGGGTAAATATTATAGTGTGTTAATTTATCTCTATTTTTTTTTAACTTAACAAGAGAAAAAGACAAAAATGCAACCACTGTCCTCTGTCTCAGGTTCCAACCAGCCGGGCCCCACGCTGACCACGACTTCTTCCCCTTTTGCCTGCAACTCAAATGGAGAAGGAAGGGCAGTGAAGCTGCAGAAAGAGCGGGAGCATGACGGCGCTGCTGGGGCCGCCCGGGCAGCGGCCCCCACTTTGCAGTGGGAACAGCGTTTGGCTCCCGGAAGGGTGCTCCCTGCTCCTGACCTGAGGCTGCCTTGCAGCCCTTGCTTTGGTTTCAGCAACATTCTCCAGGCGGCTACCAAGCTGGGCCGGCCGGACATGCCTGCTGCTGGAGTGAGGCAGCAGGGAGAGGCCAGAGACAAGCAGAGACGCGAGCAGTGTCCTTGCAGGAGGCACGCAGCCTCCAGGAGGGACATAACGCTGGCGCGTGGGCAGATGCTGCAGTAGCGGCCCCGGCTGGGAGTGGAGGAGGCAGTGGGCTCACTAGGGCCCCAGGAAAGCTTTCCTTAGTAGCACCAGCTGCTTGGGGCTTTGAAGGATGATTAGAAGCCCACCGGGAGAACAGAGGGTACCCTGGAGAATGGGGCTGGGGGGTGACCGTGCGTATTTGGCGCCAGTAAAAGCACAGATGCCTGATAGCTGGAGGGGCCAGAAAGGAAGCCGCGCTGAGAAGGGAAACCTGGAAACAGGCTTTGAGAAGGGGAATGGGAGCTCGCACTGTGAGCCAGAACCACCCTCTGGACGGTGGATGCTGGTTTGGGGAGGAGGGAGGAGGAGGTGCGGCCAGAGAAAATTCTGTTCACACCACTGCCAGGGCTCCCGGCTTCAGGTGTCAGAGCTGCCTGGACAGAAAGAGCGGGGCTCGGCCTCACTGTGGGCACAGAGGCGGTTGGGGGAGGAGGGGGGAAGAAGGGACGAGGGTAAGGTTGGAGCCCTCAGGGGCAAGGAGGCAAGGAGGCCTCACGAAGGAGACGGAAAAGAAGGAATGGACATGGGCCAGACAGGGGAGGAGGAGAAGCGGAACACTCCAGGGGGGGACCACGAGGAGGGTGGACACCAAGGATGCGGGCTCCAGGAGACCCTGTAGGTGGGCATAAGGACAGATGGGCAGGACCTCAGTGGCGACAGGGGCCATGCCCAGCGTCAGGATGGCTCCTGGAGAAAGAGCTAGTCTCCGCGCTTCCTCGGAGAAAAGGAGGCGGCCCAGACGGACCGGGCGGCCTGTCAAACACTGGGCCCTGGGCCAGGAAGACCTGTCCTCCTGACGCACTCCCCTCCGCTATTAGCTCACATCTCAGAACAGCTGCTTTCCTGGGCCAAGTCTGTGCTTCTGATTCAGACCATGGAGGAGGCCCTGGAGCAGAGGGCTGGTGTGCCGAGTGGCTCATGTCATAAAGAAGCATCTTAGGACCGCGTTCCGCCCGGCCTGAAAAGCTTCTCCAAACACACTCATGGAAAATGCATTCTGGAGGCACTTTGGAAAGCAGGATTTTCTGAGGTTTACAAAAGGATTTGTTGAGAAAGAATGAGCTGTCACTAGAGAAGGGTAACTGTGTGTGGTTATATGAGATTGATAGCGCAGTCGTCACACATGCTCACACGCTCACACACACGTGTACGCATGACAGCTCACGTGTGGACCTCCTGGTGACCCCTCACCCGATCACCAGCGGGGGGACTCTGCTATTCTGACCTGGATTCTCCTTCTTCTAGGCTCTGATCATCCCGGCCGTCTCAGTGGACATCATTCCAAGTTTAAAACCTCATGACAGGGCTTGCATGATGGCTCAGTGGTGAAGAATCTGCCTGCCGAAGCAGGGGGACACGGGTTCGATCCCTGGCCCAGGAAGATCCCTACCTGTCGTGGGATAACTGAGCCCATGCATTGCAGCTATCAAGCTTGTGCTCTAGAACCCAGGAACGACAGCTACTGAGTCCTTCAGCTACTGAAGCCCGTGCGCCCTGGAGCCTGTGCTCTGCAACAAGAGAAGCTGCTACAGTGAGAAGCCTGTGCACCCCAGCTGCAGAGTAGCCCCCTGCAACTAGAGAAAAGCCCGGGAAGCAAGGAAGACCCAGCGCAGTCAAAAATTAACAGATATTTAAAAAATAAAAGACATGACTATCT
This sequence comes from Nanger dama, assembly GCA_917880005.1. Lineage (NCBI taxonomy): Eukaryota > Metazoa > Chordata > Mammalia > Artiodactyla > Bovidae > Nanger > Nanger dama. The sequence goes on from CAKJTW010000115.1 coordinate 1,282,830, forward strand.
GAAAAGAAATTGGTTAGACTTTGATCTGAAACTACCCGGAGTCCCATTTACATTCTTTTTTTTTTTTTTTTAAATTAAAAACATCAAAAACATTTTGTATTGGGGTATAGCCAATTAACAATCCAAGGTAGTTTCAGGTAAACAGCAAAGGGGCTCAGGCATACATATGCATGTATCCACTGGGAGGTTTCTACCAGGCTCAAGTCTATCAAAGAGCCTTTCAAATGAGCTCTGCTAGCTGCCCTGTGGGCTCAGAGATGACCAGTGGATTAGGAAGTGACCAAGAGACACTGCTTGTCCTGGGCTTCCCTGGCGGCTCAGCTGGTAAAGAGTCTGCCTGCAATGTGGGAGACCTGGGTTCAATCCCTGGGTCAGGAAGATCCCCTGGAGAAGGAAATGGCAACCCACTCCTGCTTCCTGGCCTGGAAAATTCCGTGGACAGAGGAGACTGGTGGGCTACAGTCCATGGGTTCTCAAAGAGTTGGACACACCTGAGCAGCTTCGCTTTCTTCACAGGAGACACTGCAGCTCTCCCTCTGTCTTTACATCAGTCAGGGTCTGCTCTGCCATGTGGGGGGCCCTGAGCTTCCCACCCAAGTCCACACTGAGCCAGGATTTCTTGTGGGCGGAAACGTGGACATTCAGATGCACTTTCTGCATGAGGGCATTAACCACCATTGTCCTTGACCATGGCAGCTCTAGAAAGCCCCTGGGGCCTGATCTCAAGGTGACCTTCACCTAGGCACCCCCAGAAGCACTCATTCACCCTAGCAAGCCTTGAAAGGACCTTTTCAGAAGAATCTGATTCACTTGGTGTGGTGGGACTCGAGTTCAGTTTTTAAAATGATCCAAAAGATTGTTCCCAACTGCAAGCGTGGCCTCTGGGCTTCCTTGGACAGAGGCTGCTGTCAAGGTGCAAGCACAGTGTCTTGTGTTAAACCTCCTGCTAGTCTTAGGGCTGAATTCCTCACCCTCTGAATGTCTGTACACTCTGCTCAGCCCACAGAAAGCTGACATGGCTTGTCACCCTCTTCCAAGATGTTTCATTATAGAATGGTAAAATAGGCAAGGAAGCACAAGCTGGAATCAAGATTGCTGGGAGAAATATCAATAACCTCAGATATGCAGATGACACCACTCTTATGGCAGAAAGTGAAGAGGAACTAAAGAGTCTCATGAAAGAGGAGAGCGAAAAAGTTGCCTTAAAGCTCAACACTCAGAAAACGAAGATCATGGCATCTGGTCCCATTACTTCATGGCAAATAGAAGGGGGAAACAGTGGAAACAGTGTCAGACTTTATTTTTCTGGGCTCCAAAATCACTGCAGATGGTGACTGCAGCCATGAAATTAAAAGACGCTTACTCCTTGGAAGGAAAGTTATGACCAACTTAGACAGCATATTAAAAAGCAGAGATATTACTTTGCCAACAAAGGTCCATCTAGTCAAGGCTATGCTTTTTCCAGTAGTCACGTATGGATGTGAGAGTTGGACTATAAAGAAAGCTGAGCACCGAAGAATTGATGCTTTTGAACTGTGGTGTTGGAAAAGATTCTTGAGAGTCCCTTGGACTGCACGGAGATCCAACCAGTCCATCCTAAAGGGGATCAGTCCTGGGTGTTGATTGGAAGGACTGATGTTGAAGCTGAAACTCCAATACTTTGGCCAACTGATGCAGAGAGCTGAGTCATTTGAAAAGACCCTGATACTGGGAAAGATTGAGGGCAGGAGGAGAAGGGGATGACAGAGGATGAGATGATTGGATGGCATCACTGACTCGATGGACATGAGTTTGGGTGGACTCTGGGAGTTGGTGATGGATAGGGAGGCCTGGCGTGCTGCAGTTCACACAAAGAGTCGGACACGACTGAGTGACTGAACTGAACTGAAAATAGGCGAGAGTGGCAAATAGCTTTCTCCTTCCTGACTCAGAGGATCTGCTGCCTGCAAGACTTACTGCTGAGAGTCTGAGCAAGTGAGTGAAAAAAGAAAGTGAAGTTGCTCAATCATGTCGGACTCTTTGAAACCGCATGGATTGTAACCTACCAGGCTCCTCTGACCATGGGATTTTCCAGGCAAGAATACTCAAGTGGGTTGCTGTTTCCTTCTCCAGGGTATCTTCCCAACCCAGGGATCAAACCTGGGTCTCATGCATTGCAGGCAGACACTTTTACCAAATGAGCCAGCAGGGAAGTCGCATGAGTGAGTGAGGCCCCACCACAAGGTCCAGAGAGGGGCCCCAGCCTGGGTGTGGAGTTTCCCACTTCAAGCCCCAGCAGGGGGATGTACTGGGAGTAGGAAGACGAGAAGAGAATGAGCACAGTCAGTCTTACTTGGTCGCCAGTCAGGCCGACCATCTCACTTTGTCTTCACATCTTCCCGCCGCGGGGAGGGTGGCTCAGTTGTGTCCGACTCTTTGCCATCCCATGGGCTGCAGCACTCCAGGCCTCCCTGTCCTTCACCACCTCCCAGAGTCTACTCAGACTCATGTCCTTCAGTGGTGATGCCATCTAACCACTCATCCTCTGACGTCCCCTTCTCCTGCCCTCCCTCTTTCTCCAAAGTCCAAAATCAAGGCAGGGCCATGCTGTCTCTAAAGACGCTGAGGGGGGGTCCTCTGTGAGTCCCCCCACATCTGGGCTCCAGGAGTTCCCTGCCTGGGGCTGCGCCCCTCAGTCTCTGCTTCAGTCCTCACACTGCCATCATCTCCGTGTATCCTGCCTTGTCCTGTCCTCTCCTCAGAAGGACCGCAGCCACTGCATGTAGGGCTGTGGGTGAGAAATCTTGCCCCTGTGTCAGTAAACAGAGGATGCTGCCGCCATCCAGCATCGGAGCTGCCCTGCCCCCACTGTGCACCCTGAGGGGATTCGGGGCAGAGGGAAGCAGGAGGCCGGCCCTGGATGGTTAGCGAGCGCCTCAGAGGGATGCTTTTCATTTGTTTTTACTGAAGTGTAGTTGATGTATAATATTGTGTTGATATCTACTGTACAGCAAAGTGACTCAGTTATACATACACGTGTATGTATATAACTTTTTTCAGATTTCTTTTCCACTATACTTTATTATGTAAATAGCACAGTTCCTTGTGCTTTACAGCAGGACCTTGCTGGTTCTCTGTTTTACACATAGTGGTGGTTGTATAGTCTCTAAGCTGTGTCTGACGCTTGTGACCCAGTGGGCTGTCGCCTGTCAGGCCTCTCTCACCATGGGCTTCTCCAGGCAAGAGTCCCGGAGCAGAGCTGCCTCATATATAGCAGTCTGTATCTACTCTATGTCCAGACTCCTGCGTCTTCCCATACCTAGAAAAGCACTAGATTCATTTACTTGAGATGTCTAGTTTTTCTTTGATTAACATCTTGATGCTCCAACTACCGATTTTTGTTGCAAGAACTCCTATGTGTCCTGGCTCGTCCATCACCTCTTTGGAGGAATCCCTCAGAGCTTTTCTGAGAGGCTGCCTCCCAGGCTTAAGTCCTCAGCAAGTCTGCCAAATAAAACATAATTGTCAACTCTTGGATTGTGCTTTTTTTCACTCAACAAGGTCCACTTAAATCCAGGATAATCTCTTCTAGGAGAAGGCAATGGCACTCACTCCAGTACTCTTGCCTGGAAAACCCCATGGGCGGAGGAGCCTGGTGGGCTGCAGTCCATGGGGTCGCACAGAGTCGGATATGACTGAGCGACTTCACTTTCACTTTTCATTTTCATGCATTGGAGAAGGAAACGGCAACCCACTCCAGTGTTCTTGCCTGGAGAATCCCAGGGACGGGGGAGCCTGGTGGGCTGCCGTCTATGTGGTCACACAGAGTCAGACACGACTGAAGCGACTTAGCAGCAGCAGCAGCAGCAGAAACAGCAGAGATCCTTAACTAGTCACATCTGCAAAGACCCTATTTCCAAATAAGTTCACAAAGTTCACAGGAACCAGGGCGGAACCAGGGAGGAGGGTGTCAGTATTAAACCCACTACAAGGGGGTCGCCAGGTCACCCCTGCTTCACAGAGGACACAGTAGGAAGAGTCACTGATAAGGACACAAAGCTGGAAAGAAGCAGAGCTCAGGGCTGGCGCGTGCAACAGTGAGTCTGAGTGTTCGTTCTAAAGAAGGAGAAAGAGAACTCGCAGACATCTGATGACACCCAGAGCAAAGTTCAGTCCCCAGAACTGGCGCTGGTTTTGACCCTCCCAGATCTAGGCACTTATGTAGATTCTTTCGGTCCGTAAACTGTAGGCCACTGTCCAGGACAGGGCCTCCAGCAGGCAGCCACCCTCCCAGCCAGGATCTGTGACACTGTCCCCAGTGACTGTACCACTAAATAGAAAGATGCTGCTTTAGCAAACACACTCACTGGTGATTCTCCCTGAATAGGCAAGGATGCTTCCCATGCTAATTAACCAAGACTCACAGGCAAGTCTCTCAACCTGGGGCTCATGAGGCAGCCTTAATTTATGAGGATTGATCATAAATCCTCATTTAATGCGAATCATTCCACAGCTCGTGGGGAATATGTCAGCTGTCACCAGCCCGGGGGCGTCGCTTCGCAGCCTCCAGTGAGTTGAGCCTGATGCTTGGAGAGAAGGCATGTGAACCAGCCTCTGGAAAAATTACAGAAATCTAGGAAGAGACATCCGAGATCTCCAGCCCACTGATCCAAGACTGAAGGGCTGACAACAGAAAATGTGGCGTTAGCGGGATGGATCCATCAGGGCGCTCTTGCTGCTGAGAGGCAGAGGGAAGTGGGAGAGAAGGAAATATGGAAAGTGAATTAACCTGCCAAACTCAGAATCCTTCACCTGTAATTTGGAGGCAGAAGGAGATGACAGGGAAACAAAGGAGAAGCATTTCTCACCTGCAAAGAGCATTTAGCAGCTGACCCTCCATTCCCAATACTGGACCTGGAGACACGTGTGTGCTGAGTCACTGCAGTCCTGTCTGACTCTCTGTGAGAGTGGACTGTAGCCCACCAGGCTCCTCTGTCCATGGGATTCTGCAGGCAAGAGTACTGGAATGGGTTGCCTTCTCCTCCTCCAGGGAGTCTTCCCAACACAGGGACTGAACCCGTGTCTCTTATGTCTCCTGCGTTGGCAAGCTGGATCTTCACCACTAGTGCCACAAGTCAGAGCAATCAGGAGACAAGACAGAAGTCATCCTACTCCTCCAGGCCAGGCTGCTGGTAGCAGCCGGGCTCCTGATGCAGCTCACCCCACTACACCCAAAAAGAGCTGCCGTATTTCCCTCTGACTTTAATCAATACCAGCTGAGGACTTCACTTTCTTCCAAAACCAGTAGCCGGTCTCCGAATGAATTGGTGTAGATCTTAGCCTGGGCATCGGGTAGAGATGGTTGAGCTGAGTGGTGTCAGATGGGACTTCAGGTTCGTTGTGTGGCTGCTTCTGCAAAGATGCGCAAGCGTGACAAAGCAGAGCCTACAGATTGGTTTTCAGCAGTCGGGGGCAGCCTCTAACACCATTAAATGAATGCTCCAGAATATTACAGACCCAGGAACCATATCTGTCCAAAACACTTGATATTGTTGGTGTGAGTCCACATTTAGATCTGATTTGCTCTCCCATACTGCTGCCCCAAGGATTCTGCTTCTGACTGCCAAGGGGCCAGCTTCCAGGCTTCTCACCCACCCACCCCCCCAGTACCTCCAGGCAGATGACCCGCACAGCCTACTTTCCAACCAGGTCCCTCAACTGTCTGAACAGAGCGTATGCCCTGGTGCCTCCCCTTCCTGCACACCTGCTTTTCCCGCTTCAGCTCCTGGGGGCTGGATTTCAGCCCTGCCATCCATTCAGCCTGGATTGGAGGGTGTCACCCCTCTTGGGTCTCAGGCCAGCCCGCCATCTCCACTTTATCCCCTCTTTGTCTTCCCCCTTCTCATTTCTTAACTCATTTGATCGCTTTCTCCCCATCGCCCATCCCCCACCACTGAGGTCCTCTTTGGAGACTTTTCCAGGAAGCCCCTGACCTCTGTCTCACCACCTGAGTCCCAGCGGAGAACAGCCCTCCCGATGCTGTGCCCAGGTGCCATCTGAACGCCTCCCTGGCTTCTAAGCCCACAGAGAAGGGATGCTCAGTGTGACTCGCAGGTCATCTGCAGTCCCATCGCCCTTAGTCTCATCCACACCACATCCCAGAAGTGCAAACCACACACTTTCGGCCCCTCAGCGCTGTCTCACGCCCCTGCACCTGTTCACCTGCCTGCCCCTGCCTGCACTGCCCTTCTCCCCATCACCTGCCTGGCCAGCTGCTTCCTTGAAAAATGCTTTCAGGCTTCTAACCTGTAAAGTCTTCTCTGAACACCCACCACCTCTGCCCCCCATCACCCCCACCCCCACCACCCCACAACAAGGTCAGTCCATTTACGCCCCCGTCACCACCTGGACTGTCTTGCATCCCACATGCACATACTGCTCTATTCAAAATGGAGAGCCAGCAGGGGCCTACTGTGTAGCACAGGGAACTCTGCTCCACGTTATGTGGCAGTCTGGGTGCGAGCGGGGTTTGGAGGAGAACAGATGCGTGTGTGTATGGCTGAGTCCCTTCACTGTCCACCCGAAACTCAGTTCAGTCGTTCAGTCGTATCCGACTCTGTGACCCCATGGACTGCAGCACGCCAGGCCGCCCTATCCGTCACCAATTCCCATAAATTCCTCAAACTCGTGTCCATTGAGTCGGCAATGCCATCCAACCATCTCATCCTCTGTCATCCCCTTCTCCACCTGCCCTCAATCTTAACCAGCATCAGGGTCTTTTCCCATGAGTCAGTTCTTCCCATCAGGTGGCCAAAGGACTGGAGTTTCAGCTTTAGCGTCATTACTTCCAATGAACACCCAGGACTGATCTCCTTCAGAATGGACTGGTTGGATCTCCTTGCAGTCCAAGGGACTCTCAAGAGTCTTCTCCAACACCACAGTTCAAAAGCATCAATTCTTTGGTGCTCAGCTTCTTCACAGTCCAACTCACATCCATACAAGACTACTGGAAAACCATAGCCTTGACTAGATGGATCTTTGTTGGCAAAGTAATATCTCTGCTTTTGAATATGCTATCTAGGTTGGTCATAACTTTCCTTCCAAGGAGTAAGTGTCTTTCAGTTTCATGGCTGCAATCACCATCTGCTTCAAAAGCATCAATTCTTTGGCACTCAGCTTTCTTTATAGTCCAACTCTCATATCTATACATGACTACTGGAAAAACCATAGCTTTTATCAGGACATTGTTAATTGGCTATTTCCCAATATAAAATAAAAAATTAAAAAAAAAAAATCCCCCAGATGCAAAATGGGGAAGGCATGCAGAGAAGTTATCTGTAAGTCTGAACCCCTGGTCTCATGGCCTAGGTCAGACTCTGGTGCCACTGGGGCATCTAGGTTGTGAAGATGGGCAGTGGACTCACAGGGTGGTCCCCCACTGCCTCCCCCCACCTCTCATCTCAGTGCTGCCAGCCTGAGGGCCTGTTTAATAGTCACATACACCCCACCCCGCAAACTGCCCAGTGCTTTTTCTCATCCTTGGAAAGAAGCCCAGTATCATCTGCCTAAAAGACCCTGCCTGCCCCCAACTTTATCTCAGTCCCTTCTCTCCCTCCCTCCTCTCAATGTGGACACTCCTATCGGACCCCTTCCATCCCCTGGACACTCCAAAGTCCAGCTTCGTTGCCTGCCCTTCCCCCATTGCTGACATACCTGACCCTCCAAGTCTCCTCTAAACTCTCCTCTCCCCGAGTCAGTGTTCTCGTCTGAGATGTCTGGCCTGCTGGCCGCCCTCCCCCACCCACTGACCCAGTCAGCCCCTTGACAGCAGGACCACACTGGCCTCGTCCAGCAGATCAAGGGCCCAGAGGCTCATTAACACTTACTGAAGGGGTGAAGGGAATGATGCTGGCCGCGGTTAAGCATTGAGGAAAGACTCGCTTTGGGGCCAGCTCGATGAGCATATGAAACAGAACTTCCAAAACCTATCTACAGCAGAGCCGCCTTCCTGGGAAGAAGCCCCAGATAAAAGACACCACGTCACAAGGTTGCAGGGATTAAGTCAGATAAGGGGTTTGAGGAGCCAAGCCCAGTGTCTGGCACGGAGTAAGACGCTCATTAGCCCTTCATTTCTGTAAGATATGGTTAAGCCAAGAGTATATGTGTTTCAGTCCTTTCCAGAACTGACTCTGGCTGTCATTCCTCCAAACTCCAAAAAGGCCTCATGTTTCAGCTCAAACCTGAGTCATCCAAAGCAGCTCATTACATACACACACAAACACACAAAAAATGCTCACTTTACACCTTTCTCATGCATCCAGAGTTCCAAAGAGATTCTAATGATGTTTGGAAGCAAATGTTTCTTTTTCTGCAGGTAGAAAATACAAGATGAATTTGAAAGCGCCACCTGGAAGGAAGACGGTGACTTCTGTAAGACGGTGACTTCTGTGTCTTTTGGGGTGGAAACTGAAGCCAAAGAAAGACTCCAAAGAGAAGAGGAATCTGAACAGGAAATGGAAAGAAAGAAAATAAGACAATGACGTTCCGCCCTCAGTCCTGTCTTTGCTTTGAAACCTCCTCCTCGTCAAATTCTAAAAGCAAAAAACTCTCTTTCTTGGGAATGATTAGAAAACTTACCAGAAAAGTTTAGGAAATGGTGGCAAAGCATAATTTATGGCAGTAAAGACAAATGTCTGTCAAGGACGACAATGTGCAAAGAGGGAGAGAGAGACAGACGCCCCGAAACAACGGTGCCCGTGGAAGGGCTGAGTGGGGACCCCGGGCCTGGCACCACCGGGCGCAAGGATAAAGCAGTATTGCGCAGCTACTCACCCGGAGAGAGGCTGCACCCGCCAGAGAAGCTCCTCGGCGGGGGTGTGGACCGCCCTCGATGGATGGCTGGGGCGCCAGGGGCATGGTGCACAGCAATAAAGAGACAGCTGGTAAACTCACTCTCTGGCAGGGCGGGGCCGCGGTGTATGAAGGCTCCAGCCCACCCGAGGTCCCTCTGGACGGAGGCGTGTCGCCCTGACAGTGTTCCCTGATCAGCATCAGACAGACAACAGCAAGAGAAGTAACCTCGGGGCCTTGCTCCCAAACCCGCAGGCTGAGCGGAGGGTGGGGGCTCAGGGCCCAAACCTCCAGCTCCTGAGCACATGGGCAGGGCCCCTTGCACACACCACAGGCCTGACTTCTGAACTCAGGGGTTCAAAGCGACAATCACTCCGCCTGCCCTCCCTGGGTCTGGAAGACTCCCCTGGAGAGAGCACGGCAAACACTCCAGATTCTTGCCTGGAGAAGCCTGAGGAGCCTGGCGGGCTACTGCCCATAGGGTCGCAGAGTTGGACGTGACTGAACCAATGGTGTGCTTGCAGTTTATTAGGATCGACTATGGGAGCCCCAGGGAGCAAACGCACGCAGCTTCTTCAAGTCCAGCCAGACTCAGAAGGGTGGAAACCGCCAGAAGCTGGGTGCAAGGGACAGCCCCGCCCCCACAGCCCTGTCCTCCTTCCAGCAGCCACCTGTGGGGGTCAGCTGACAGTGAAGAAATCACAGGTCAGAACAATGCATTTTTTTTCCTCCAGGTCACCCTGGAAAAGTCGAGAGCAAGTTTACCAAGACTTCACTGAGCTCTCCATGTCACCCCCTACCTCCTCTGCTGCAGCTCCAGAGCTTTCCCTGGGGTCACCTGGGGACCCCACAGGCTGACATTGTTGCCCCCTGCGCCCCCACCTCCCCAGCTTCTTCCAGACGATAATTATTGCAGGAAACCAACCATCCCCTTCACACAGCGTGGGACTCTGAGGTGCTTGAAGCCTGCCCATGAGGATAGCAGCAGAACGTACACAAAGAAAGGGCTCCATTTCCAGTAAAAGTCTAGAACTCTCTGGAAGAAGGAATTAAGACAAAGAGGTTCGTTTCTCACCCGAGTCTGCAGAGCGAGCTAAGGATGGCGATGCCTGTCGTGAGGGGCCAGGGTGGGTGCACTGGGCTGAAGAAGGCCCCCAGGTTCATGTGCATCAGGAACCTCAGAAATGTGATATTATTTGGAAACAGGATCTCTGCAGCTGTAGTTAGTTACACTGAGATGAGGTCCGAGGGGATCACGGCGGGCTCCGTTCCAACAGGACTGGTATTCTCATCACAGGGGACAGACACGCGGGGGAGGCCGCTTGACCAGAGACGGGGGGGCCGCTGTCACGCAGCCGCAGGAGGACGCGGCCAGGAGGGGCCTGCCCAGGAGCCTCCGCAGGGCCTATGCTGCCACCTTGATTTCACGGTTTCTGGCCAGAACGGCGGGAGAAGAAACATCTGTCTTTAAGCCCCTACTACTCTGTCACAGAGGCCGCAGGCAGCCAGCACCATGGGCAGCCTCTCCCCATGCTGTGTGGTCCAGCAGGCCTGCCAGGTGGAGACCTGCCTGCCCACCCCGTCCTCCTCACTCCCTGGCCCTGTGGCCGCGGTGAGGTCACCAGCCCTGCCTCCTTTCCCCAATCTGTGAAATGAATGGGGGTTATGAGCTGTATGAGTTAAACTGTAGTGTTGGAAAAGGACTCTCGAGAGTCCCTTGGACTGCAAGGAGATTCAGCCAGTCCATCCTAAAGCAGATCAGTCCTGAATATTCATTGGAAGGACTGATGCTGAAGCTGAAGCTCCAATACTTTGGCCACCTGATGCAAAGAGCTGACTCACTGGAAAAGACGCTGATGCTGGGAAAGATTAAAGGTGGGAGAAGGGGATGACAGAGGATGAGATGGTTGGATGGCATCACCAACTCGGTGGACATGAGTCTGAGCAAGCCCAGAGGTTGGTGATGGACAGGGAGGCCTGGCATGCTGCAGTCCGTGGAGTCGCAAAGAGTCAGACACAACTGAGCGACTGAACTGAACTGATGAGCGGTTATTGAGGTGGAGGTCCGCAAGGCCTCAGGGACAGCTCAGCCACCCGCATCACCTGCCCTCCTCCTGTGATGTGGGCCCCCGTCCCTCTCCGGGAGTCCCCAGGGAACCCTGGGATACAGGAGCCTCTGCCCAAGTCTCACTGTCCCTCTGCTCATCCCCTCCTGACTCTGGGCTCCTGTGGGAGGAGGGCTGACTTTCTCTGAGAACTTTCACATCCCACCCCCAGAGTGACTGCCCGCTGCCCCAGATGCCCCGCAAGGTCAGGATCAGTAGGGCCAGCCTGTATGGGTCAGGCCCTCTCCCTAAGTGCGTCTCTCCAGGTAGTGACCCTTCTCAGCCCCTCACCCAGGCCTCTCCTCTGGGTCCAGAAGCTGGGAGCTCAACACTTGCCTGCCTTCTTGGCTTAACACCCATTTCCCAACCTGCCCAGGACCGAGGGGCTCCCAGGACACTGGAAGCCCAGTGCTAAACCAGCACCATCTCGGCAGGCCAGGATGAGCTGTTCACACTCCTCTCCAGCCCTGCCAGGACCCCGAGTCTGGCGGAAAGTCTGCACCAAATCCCAGAGTCTTGGGTGAGCCCATTGACCTGAGTGGCACCCCTGTGTGTCACACAAACCCACCCAGGAGTCACCCTCCCCACCTCCCCCACGTACCCACAGCCCGACTGAGCACAGGCTGGGCGGAGGCGAGAAAGGCAGCACACGTTTCCTCAACCTTGGTCTGGAGACCTTTGTCTTCTGGGTCCCACCTGATCACCATCTTCTCACGGATGGGTTGGTCCCCGGAAACCCAGAAGATGCCAGTCAGCACAGGGAGGGCCCCGGGCACAGCTGCTGGTCTGATGCCTGGGCCCCCCCGACATCACTGAAGTGTGGGCTCTTCGCCCCCCAGGCCCAGCACTGACCATCGATCCTGTGTGATCCTGCCAGCCCCCAGGGAGGAGGACACACTCTGGGTGGCGGAGCAGGGTAGGGGGGGTGGGGAGGTGCAGACAGACATGCAGGAAGGAGGACCTGAAAGCCACACTGGAGGGGGCAGGGGTCAGGCCGGTCTGAATCACCCTCCCCTCTGACCTCAGCGTCACAAGCTGGTCCCCAGAGCAGCTCACTCATATCCCACCATGCACCCCGCTTCCACACCCCACAGAGAGCACGACTACACTCTAAGCCTCACTTTTAACTCCCAGCCACCACCGCCCCTGCCAGCTTAGCTCCTTCCCAGCTTGCCTTGCAGGCAGTGGCCCTGCAGGGACAGGCTCCTGATCACGCTTCTGGGAAACAGAGGAATGAGAGAAACTACGTACTGGCCCTGCCCACGATGTCTCTCCCGTGTTGATGCATTAGTTACATGGTCCCTTTTCCATGACACTGGGCTGAACTTGAGAGAGGAAAAAACCATCAGAGAGTCTGGGGGTCCTGGGTATGGGGGACATACTTCTCACATGTGAAGGTCTTTGGCTCTACTACTGCATCCATTTTACAGATGGAAAACTGAGGCTCAAAGACAAATCATTTTACCAGGGTCATGTAGCGAGGGCAGCTTCTTTACTGAGGACTGACAGGTGCCTGTGTGTTCATTCAGGGCCCGTCTCCGCACTGGGACTCTTCCAAGGGCAGGAGATCCTTAGGTGTGGGAGACAGCAACCAGCAAATGCCAGGAGCTCCTGCCCTTGGAAGAGTCCCAGTGTGGGGATGGCCCCTGAATGAACACACAGGCACCCGTCAGTCCTCAGTAAAGAAGCCCAAAGCAGGGTGCCTGGAGGCAGGCCTTCGATGCCTGTCTGCTACACAGATGGTCACAAAGTTTTTTAAACAAAAGAAATCCTTTACCTGACTCCCCAAAATCTTACATGGAATTGCAGCAAGACATGCTGACCCAAAGCGCTTTCTCTGGAGGGGATGGGACTAGGGAGGGTCCTCAGTGCCCCTCATGCTTGCCAGGTCAGCCCCCTCCAGGCCCTGAGGTCTGGGAATCATCAGGGTCTGTGGGCCCCACGGAGAACCTCAGAGCAATGGCTGGGATTGCGTTCCCTCCACAGGCTCCGCGGCCCTGACTTCAGCTGGGAGCCAGGCCCTGCCGTCAGGAGGAGCCAGGGGCTGCCCCCCTCCCCGCCCCATCCTGCCCACTCTGGGTGCTTCCACACTGAGAGGGAGACGCTGAGAGCCTGGCACCCCCGTAGAGATGGGGGCCTCCAGGGTGCTTTCCTGGAGATGGATGACGGTGACAAATGGCCCTCTTGTCTAAAAAGGCTCAGATGTTCATAACGGTGGCACCCAGGCCATGGCACATTAGAGGGTCCTGAGAAAAAGGGGCCCCGGGCCACCTCCCCAGGCCTTTATTCACACATCCACACTGTTTCGAGGTAGAGGCGGATCCAGCCAAGGAGTCAGCGAGGGAGACGATTGGTTGGTTTCTGAGCAGGGATGGCAGGTTCCCTCGGGACTTCAGAGAAACCTTTAACTGTGTTTAAGCTGGAGGCTGACGTGCAGAGGGATGCTGAAACGAGGGTGCCAGCTCGGGGGAAAGCGTCTTGAGCCCCATCCACAGCTTCAGCTCATTCCTGTGTTACCTGAATCCTCTAAACCCTTTTGCTGGCTTCTCTCTGTCTCCCCCTCCTCTCTCCTTCCTCTGACTTTTATTATGCCTGCCAGCTCCTTCCCCGGGCTGCATCCAGTGCTCACTCCAGAATAGCTGATGGATTGGATTAAAAGCTGAAAATGATTAAATGGAAATCAAGGTCAGGAAGCATGTTACCGTCTGTGATCAGTTTCCCAAGATTAACAAATGGGCAGGATAAGGCAGGAGGGGCCGAGCTAGGAGGCGATGAAGAGGCGTCCAGTCCTGCTGCGAGCAGAGTGGACGCTTGAACCCAGGGTCCCAGCGGCCTGCCCGGCCCGGTCTCCCACCTGGTGGACACAGGCATCACGTCCTCCCTGCGACCCACCCTCCTTAGGCGGCACCTTAGGTCACCTCGGTGTGCGTTTACCTCTGTGCTACGCCCTTCCTTACCTCGGCACCCAGCTCCTCCTGCTCCTGACACAAGGTGGGGACTCAGCGGGCTCCTCCTCGAGCCCCACCCATCTTTCCCTGGTGGATGCTTCCTTACTCTCCATTCCCACCCTCCCTGGGGACCAGGGGCCGTGGCTGCCCCAGCTTTGCCCCACAGGCGCTCCATCAGTGTCTGAGGCCAAGTCCCTGAAGGTCGCAGTGACATCCTGAGATGACACCCCACGCCCCCCATGCTTCATGTCCCAGCCCTGAAGTCGGTATCTTTAATTAAACCACATGCCCCACTCACACCTTAAATGCAGTCCCCAAGTAGCCCCCTAATTGTTTCTAAGAACAAAACCATCCAGAAGAATGATAGGACAAAGCAGAGAGCCCAGCCGACGTTTGCATTCCAGTTGGCGTGGCTGCCACTGGAGGGAAAGGCTCAGTTTCAGAAACTGGGCACCCACCAGGCCCCCGCCCCCTCCTTGGTCTGCCCCTCTCCCCCAAAGTGTTCCCCGGGAAGATTTCTAAGTTCTCAACATCCCATCTGAGCCCCAGAAACCACCCCCCCAAACCTGCACAGAGCAGGTGAGCACAAGGCTGCAGGGCAAAACGTGGATCCTGAAGAATGGAGAACAAAGCCATGCTCAGATGCTGGAAGGTCCTAGCACCCCGGGAGCCTCTGAGTAGCTGGGTTTTCCTGTCTAGGCTTCCCACGTCAGTCCACAGGCAGGGTATAAAGCAATTTACTCTCGGGGTTGAAGGTCACCCCCACTTCAGGCACAAAACTCCTTCACACCATCCTAGAGAAGTGGCTGAACACCTCCTCTTGAATGCCTCTGTTGACCAGAGCCTCATCACCACTAATTCACAGTCCACGCTAATGACCTGGGGGAATCTCTACACTGAGCCAGTCTCCTGCTCCTGGTCTTGGACCCCCATCTGGAAGCATGTGAAGGGGTCTAATCCACGTCCATGGGACCTTCAAACAGGTACCACCTCAGAAGGCGCGTATTTCCTGACCGACACTGCCCATTGACTTGGACACACTTGGCCAGTCCCGACCCATCTTAAAGTCCAGCCTGGCACCAGAGCCATCTGCAAATGTGCTCTGGCCAGGGCACAGCTCAGGGGACCCCCTCTCCCTGCCTTGATCTGCTGGCTTACTTCAGTCTCAGAGCTCAGGAGCCTCAGAGCAGCCCACCACTGTCCTGACTACAGTCACAGCCACAGACTCCCCCGTGTCATTTTCAGATCTCCTGTTGTGAAGTCAACCCTTTCCCGTCCACTGTCCTTCATCAGTTGGGCTCTTCTGTACCTTAGTGTGTCTTTAAAATAATGTCTATTGTTGAAGGCTTCCCTCATAGCTCAGCTGGTAAAGAATCCACCTACAATGCAGGAGACCCTGGTTTGATTCCTGGGTCAGGAAGATCCACTGGAGAAGGGAAAGGCTACACACTCCAGTATTCTTGGGCTTCCCTGGTGGCTCAGCTGGTAAAGAATCTGCCAGCAATGTGGAAGACCTGGGTTCGATCCCTGGGTTGGGAAGATCCCTTGGAGAAGGGAAAGGCTACCCACCCAGTATTCTGGCCTGGAGAATTCCATGAACTATATAGTCCATGGGGTCTCAAAGAGTCCATGGGGTAGTGCATGACACGACTGAGCAACTTTCTCTTTCACACTTTTCACTTTCATTGTTAGGGATCGTTAGGGACTTTGGGATGGACATGTCCACACTGCTATATTTAAAATGGATAACCAACAAGGACCTAGTGAATAGCGTGCGGAACTCTGCTCAGTATTATGTGGCAGCCTGGATGGGACGGGTGCTTGGGGGAGCACAGATTCATGTATACTCGTGGCTGAGTCCCTTTGCTGTTCACCCGAAATCATCACAATATTGTCAACTGGCTATACCTCAATACAAAATGAAAAGTTTAAAGTTTGAAAAATTAAGTGAGGTGAAAATTTTTAAAAATATATAGATGACCCCTGGTGGTGGCTCAGATGGTAAAGAATCTGCCTGATTGCAGGAGACCTGGGTTTAACCCCTAGGTTGGGAAGATTCCCTGGAGAAGGCAAGGGCAACCCACTCCAGTATTCTTGGCTGGAGAATTCTATGGACAGGAGCCTGGCAGGCTGTGGTCCATAGGGTCACAAAGGACGTGACTGAGAGACGCGCACTTTCACTGTCTATCAAGATATTTCAGTATCTTAAAAGAAAGATATAGAGGAAACAGCACAATCCAGGCAAAATGGGGAAATTGCAAGTATACAAAACACAGAGCTAATGCCTCAAGTTCTTTGAAATAAGACAGCAAACTTTCACACAGAGCTTCCTGGAAGAGAGTTAGAGAAGGGAAACACAAAAGTTTCCACCAACTGGTTAAAGGAAGCCAGCAGGCCTCGGGTCAAGACCAGCGTTTTCCTGGCAGGAATTCAAAACAGAACGTGTCCCATATTTTCTTAGGTGAGTTCTGTGATGAAGCACGATGGGGAAAATTAGCGCCTGCGGGGTTCTTCCGGCCGGCGTTTCTCATCCTCAGGCTTGGAGAGGACAAGCCGTCTTCTGGCGCCAGCACAGGGAGGCAGAGGCAGCCCGTTAGGACCACGTTTCAGCACCTTCAGCTAAGTTCGCTGCAGAATTCAGCCCCCAGGGCCATTTTGGATCCGAGTTGTTTCCAGCAAGCAGCCTCCTGCCGTTTGGAATTTTAATCAGCAGGCCTTCCGAATGTGCGCCGGTGTCCCTGGTCACAGGTTGAGCAGCAGGGAAGAGGGAGCAGTCACAGTCTCTGCGCCGGGGGCCTTTGGCCAGAGGAGGCTGGTTTTGCATTCTGGCCAGAATGGTCACACCGACCAGGTACCAGGGAGGAGAAGGGGCCCCAGAGGGCCAGGAGCCCTGGACCTGGCGAGTGGGAGGTGGCAAGGCAGAGCGCACAGCCGTGTGTGCATCCCGGGGGCCTGCAGAGCGGCTCTAAGCCCCCAGAAGCTGCAGAGCATCTCAGATGACTGACGCTCGCCCTTTCCTCCAAGCCCTCACTCGGCCTCAACTGTGATGTCTTCCTTTCCAGTTTATTTTTCCTTTCTGTTTTTTCTGAATATTGTTTTCTACTTGTCTTTGTTGCTTTCATCCTTAAAGATGAGGTCAGCAGGAAGCGGGGGCCTGCATCATCAGCTCCTCCTTCCAGGAGCCCCTGGACCATCCTGCCCCTCCCCCACACCCAGCCCCAGGCCTCCCACCTCCCAGGACTCCTCTTGAAGCTCCTTCAGCGGTGTATCCCTGTGAGATGACATCCCTTCCAGGCCAGTGAGGACCTCTCCTGATGGTAGCTCTGGGTCCTGCTGGGGCAGGACCCCCTGACCTGGAGCCACCAAGTCCCCAAGAAGGAACTGAGTTAAACCTGGTCCTGCCTGTGAGCTCCAGGGAACCAGGCACACCGTGTGGGCCAGCTGACTGCCTGCAGCTCATGTGACCAGGACCTGTCCAGTCACCTGACGCATCTGCCTTTCTCGTCTAAGTATTGGGAGCACCCACTAGGGGCTGAATATCAGAATCACCTGAGGCTGCCCAGCTCCGTGGAAGGAGCAGAAGTGGGGGTGTGGCTTCCCACAGTAGAACTCCATCCCCCTTACCCTACGTGTTGTGGGCAACAGCATCCCCGTCTGCCCAAGGTGCCATAACTAAGCACCACAACCCAGGCAGCTTGAACAACAGAAATTTATCTTTGCACAGTCCTGGGCCACGGAAATCCAAGATCAAATCACTGCAGGGTTTCATCCTTTTGGGGCCTCCCTCCTGGCATCAATAGATGGCTCCCTCCTTCATCAGTAGATGGCCACTTTGCCCTCACACCATCTTCCAGTTCCATATCTATGTTCTAATCTCCTCTTCTTAATAGACACCAGTGCTACTGGATTGGGCTTCCGTGGTGGCTCAGCGGGTAAAGCGTCTGCCAGCAATGCGGGAGTCCTGGGTTCGATCCCCAGGTCGAGAGATCCCCTGGAGAAGGCAATGGCAACCCGCTCCAGTATTCTTGCCTGGAGAATCCCATGGACGGAGGGAGCCTGGTGGACTATAGTCCATGGGGTCGCAAAGGGTCGCACACGACTGAGCAACTTTCCTTCTGGCTGGATTAGCATCCACCATTAAGACCTCAGTGTGATTCATTACCTCTTTAAGGACTGTCTTCACACACAATCTGAAGCTCTGGGGGTTAAGATTTCAACCTGCAAGTGATGGGAGCCATGGTTCAGCCCAGAATGTCCCCCCCAGCTGAGCGCCTCCAAGGTGACCCTCTCCCTCCGTCCGCTCTGCTCAGCAGTGGTCCTCACAGCATTGCCCTGCAGTGAGAACAAACTCCCTGTCCCTGCTTCCGACCCCCCGCCTCCCAGCCCAGCCCAGCCCTCAGCTCCCTAATCCATCTGCCAAGTTGCCCCCAGTCACCAGGCTGCTTTTTCATTTAAACATCATTGCTGTGACTCTGCTCCTTGCAGGAGAAAAAGACTAATAATGTCTTTCCACTTGCTGACCCAGCTGCTTCCCCCCCCCCTGACCTTCCACTTTGCCCACCAGGTGCCCTAAATTGATACAAACTCTCAGGCAGAGGTCAGAGCAGCTCTTTCCCTCTCCCTGGACCCATTGCTCCTCTTGTCATTTACTCCTTTACTTGGGAAACCAGACAACTCTTCCTCCTCCAAGAACTGCCCCCGAAACACCCCTGCAGCGGAGGCATCCTACCCTCGCCCCCAGGTGATGGTCACGCCATGCTCTGCGCCTCCCGAGGGCTTCAGGCAGACCCGTCCCCTGCACAAAGCTCGGGACGCTGTTTGCCCCTCTGTCACCCACTGACTCCAGTGGACAGAGGACAAAGCCTTTCCATCTCCACTTTTTAGATTTACGTATGAAGCTTTTGGTTGTTCCAGGTCTTTGTGGCTGCACGGGCTTTGGTTGTGCTGGCGCGGGCTCCTCGAGGCGGCGGCGTCTCTGGTTGTGGCGTGCGGGCGCTAGGCATGTGGGCTTCAGCAGTCGCAGCCCGCAGGCTCAGTAGTTGTGGCCCGTGGGCTTAGTTGTCCGGCAGCATGTGGGATCCTCCCAGAACAGAGGGTGAACTGGTGTCTCTTGCATTGCAAGATGGATTCTTAGCCACTGGACTGCCGGGTAAGCCCTCCTTCTCTGTATTGACGGTGCCTGGTATGGGGCAGACACCCCCTAGGCCTTGGATAAACGAATGAATGATTAATTCCGGGAATGAACCTACAGCCCGGGGCTCCTCCACTCAGAGTAAACACAGAGCCTCACAGAAAGCTTATTTTGCAGTAGCGTGCAGGCTCTAAAACATGAATCACTGTCTCTGAATTCTAAGAAATCCGGTATCAAAGCCCGTAACAGGAGACGGAGCTGTGCAGAGAATTTAAGGAGCTCTGAGCTTTGCAGCATCCTTCCGTCTGCCGAGCCTCAAAGCCCAGGGGTGTTCTTCGGAGGTTGGCTTCATCCTGCCTGCCAAGGCGTCCACTTTGGGGAAGGCTGACTGTCTGATGCACACTCATTCTGCAGATGCGGGTAATTACACGTGAAGGATGCCGGCAGCTCCAGGGAGCGACCGCAAGGAAATGCCAGCCTCCGTCTGCTGGATGCGGCCAGCGGGACAGGCCGTGGGGTGCCCCGCCCTGCTCTCTCATCTGCCGCCGGTCTGGGGTTACAGCTGGAGAGCTGGGGCTTTTCGGTTCTGTCTCAGAAGCAGGAAAGGGAGAAGGGGGAAGTTTTTGGAATAATGAAGAGCTCTCTTGTTGGCGTGGAATCCACTCCTTGGCTTCTAGACATGAATGCTCTCTGCTTTCTAAGCCTCACGTCTTCTCCTTCAGAAAATGGGACAGAACCCAAAACCTTGAACCTGGCCAGGCTCTCAGCTCTGTGCACCAGAGCTCCATCTATATTCCCGCCCACGTGCCTATACCTTTCCTCTGGGCCCAGTGCCACCAGACACAAAGCCCGCAGCCCCTGAAACAGAGCAGGTGGAGGAGGTGTGCTCTCTGCACCCCGTTCTCATTCCTGGCACAGGGCACAGCCAGCCCGCATCCCAGATTCCCACGGGGATTTACAGAACCCAGCCTCGGGAGGCGCTGGCCCAGGACTGTGAGCACAGCTCCTGCCCAGTCGCTAGCAACGTCCTCACTTACTCGTTCATTCGACAGACCCCGACCGGGCACCTGCCCTATGCCAGGCACTGATGGTGCCGCAGTGTAAAAGTCAGGCCAAACCCTCATCTTTCTCCCTCCGATGCCCCCTCCTAGTTGTATGGGCATGGATTCCCTGGAGGTCAAGTCTTCCTTCTTCTGCCTCCTTCGTTAGCGTCAGTTCCATCCCTTCCCCAAACACGGAAGGGCTTCCAATAACCATTTCCAGTTTTGTTTTTTTAAACATTTTATTATGTACTAGAATATAGTTGATTAATGATGTGTTAGTTTCAAGTATACAGCAAATGATTCAGTTATACATGTTCGTGTATCTATTCTTTTTCATATTCTTTCCCCTTTTAGGTTATTACAGAATACTCAGCAGAGTTCCCTGTGCTATACAGTAGGTCCTTGTTGGTTATCTATTTTAAATAAAACAGTGTGTACATCTCAGTTCTAAACTCCCCATCTATCTGTCCTCCCCCACCCTTACCCCTGGTAACCATAGTGAGCCCTGGTTCATTCTCTAGGTCTATGAGTCTGTTTCTGTTTTGTAAGTAAGCTCATTTGTATCATTTTTAAGATTCCTCATAAAAGCAAATATCATATGATATTTGTTTTTCTCTGTCTGACTTACTTCACTTAGTATGATAATCTCCAGGTCCTCCATATAGCTATAAGTGGCATCCTTTTCTTCTTTTTAATGGCTAAGTAATATTCCATTGTGTGTGTGTGTGTGTGTGTGTATACCTGTATACCACATGTTTTCATTCATTCATTGGTCAGTGACCATTTAGATTGCTTCCAGGTCTTGGATGTTGTAAACAGTGACTCAACGACCACTGGGGTGCATGGGTCCTTTTGGACCATGTGTTTTCCCACATATATGCCCAGGAATGGGATTGCTGGATCATATGGTAACTGCAATTGTAGGTTTTTTTAAAGGAATCTCCATACTCTTCTCCACAGTGGTCTTATCTCTTCCACCTGGTGGTGAGCTAAATGATGCTCAGCCACTCACATGAAATATGCCCGACCCCTGTGACCCGTGAGTGTTTCCTATGAGGCAGAGGGACTTTACAGATGTGATTAAGATGGAGAGATGTCTCCTGAGATGGACAGATTCTCCTGTGCCCTACGTGTAGTCACGAGTATTCTTATGAGGAGGAGGCAGGGAGAGAGAATGCAATGTGATGACCAGCAGAGGTTGGGGTGATGTACCTTGAAGGTGATTGAAGGGGCCATGAGCCAAAGACTACAGGCAGCCTGTAGAGACTGCAAAGACGTGAAACAGAAGATCCTTCTCTAAAAGACTCCAGAAGGAGCCAGTCCTGCCAACGCCCGACTTGAGCCCAGTGAAACCAACATCAGACTCCTGACTTCCCAAAAGTAAAATGAGTAAGTGTGTTGTGTCAACTCACTGTTTGCAGCACTTGTTACAGCAGCCCCAGGAAACTCACACATATCTTTTCCCTCAAGTGGGGACTTCATGGCCCCACTCCGGGAAGGCACAGCATTGGCATCTCATACTTCTCCAGATTTGTAATAGCACCTCATTAACTGAGCAAACAGTATGGAGGACGGCCGCGTGGAGTGTGGCGCCGATGCTGGGAGTGGAGGTGACAAGAACGACCTTGCTGCCTGGGCTTGAGGAGCTCCCCGCCGTGAGGCTGTCTGCAGACATCCAGCCCAGGGACTTCACTCTGACCCATGGAAGCCCACTCATCCTTGGAGAGCTGTTAGAAAGTTCCAAGGACCCCTTGAGAATTACATCTTCCAACAAGCTCTGAGAAAGACTGCTGCCCAGAAATGAACACACATCCCCAGGGGCTCCTTCTGCATTTTCACTGCATGAGCTACAGGTGCGTGAAGGCAGCCCAAAGCCACGCGGCTCACCCCTTGACTTCATTACCTCATCCTCCCAAGTCCCCAGCCTCCTACACACCTGCCCTCACTCTGACACGTCCTTGTGTCCATGCAGTTGGTTTTCTTGAGGTCAAGTTAATTTTGCTTATGAGATTGCATCCTTTTAGCTGCCACCGAGTATTCCTCCCTAACTGTTCGTCCAGATCATTCATAGACTTCTTAGCTATCTGTCATTGGGAAAGTATGTCCTCTATTTGTTTGAGTGTGGAGGTAAAAACTGCTACAGTATCCCCCTGCAGTTAACTTCTCCCGACTCCCGGGCCTGCCCTGCCAAGGGCTGCTGGACACACATTCAAACATCCTGCTCTTAAATGCCCACCACCCTCACGGTCTCTCCTCTCCAAGCAGCGCCAGCTTCTTGCCAAACAAGAAGTGGTTAACGGGCCTCCTCGCCCTCCTCTATCTGGAGTCCCAGACATCAGTCCTCCGGCGTGCACATTCCATGAGCATTAGGGTACCAGGCGAAATCCTCCCAGACAGATTCCGCAGAAGACGCATGGAGGCAAAGAGCACGCTAGTCAGGAGGCTGGCCTCCAGCAAAGGTCGGTGAAGCCTTCCTTATCAGTCTGGCAGCTGCTGCTGGTCACCCAACACACTCCCCCGTCCTACCAGCAGAAAACAGATTCCGGTAATGAGGGGCATGCCATTTATAGGGACAAAAAACTGGTATCACCAGAAAGCTGAGTTTAGGAGAACTGGAGGGGAAAGGTCAAAATGTAAATCGGGGGGGTGACAGCTTTTGTGTAATCTTGCCAAGCCTTCAGCAAAGCATGTTCTCAAACTTCGGGTGCGTGCTCACATCCTGGTCACAGATAGGAATAAAGAGATGAAGACAATCTTTCACTAAAACATAGAGTAATTTCTCAGAGTCACTGTGGCCCCAATCCCCCCACCCCATCCACTGCCCAGAAGTGAGCACTAATGACAGCTTGTGATTTCTCTTTCCAGATCTTTCCAGCCCTGAGCATGCACACACCGAAAGCCATGCTGGCATAGGCAAGCACCCTTGAAGTCTCCGTTTGGCTTGTCTGTTTCTTTTCACATGCGTATAACTCACGGGTCGTGCACAGTTTTTCCGGTTAGCTGTGTGGGTTGGGTTTCCTGTTGTGTCTGCACGTATAAACTCACTGTTCTTCATGGCAACCTAGCACCCTGCTGGAGGAACTCACTTGAGATCTCCTCACCGTTCCTTCCATGCTGAACCTCTGGGCTGTTTCCAGCTACTGGGTTGGCCAATAAGTCAAATCAGGTTTCCCCACAACTTGGGCTGTTTCTGATTTTCTACCTCTGGGGTCTTTGTCAACCCGCTACTTCCATCATCATGTGTTGAGGCTGGTGTCTCACCTCCAGACCTCAATTCTCCTCCCATCATTCATCCATGCACAGCCCAGGGAACCACATGTCACACCCTGAACCCAGGCTAAGGTCCCTCCCCTGGCCATGGCCCACACAGTGACCTCACTGGATGGTCCCTGCTCGGCCTCTTGGTCACCTACCTGGCCTACTCCACCCCACCCCCACCCATTCCCGGCTCCTTGGACACGTCTGCTTGAGGTCATCCTGGGTCTGTGCAGGCAGAGAGCCAGACTCCCCATTCGTAGGACACTGCTCAATGAATCACACTCACTTCACACCCCAGCCCTTGCACCATGCCTGGAATATAACAGGCATTCAGTTTTGTTGAGTGGATATCAGAATGAACTCACTGGGTCCACGCCTACACACAGACAATGCTCATCTCGTGGTGGTAGACCGCCCCTGGCGTCCACACATTTGCTCTTCCATTGTTCCGATCGGCCACCCCTCCATGCCATGGCCCTCTAAGCAACATATTCCTTCCTGTCTTCTTCCGGGTGATGCTCCTGGTGTGCTGCAGGAATCAGAGGGGCGTTACTGAGCTCCCCACGTGCCAGGAAGAGCTCTACAGGCTTTATCTCACCCGACCTCATTCAGGAATCACCAAATGTCCTGAATGGCCGGGTCCAGCTGTGCTGGGCTGAACAGCATCCATCCAAAATTCACGTCCACCCAGAGCTCGTGAAGGTGACCTCATTTGTAGACAGAGTCTTGGCAGATGTGATCAGGTTATGCTGAGGTCACACGGGGTTAGGGCGGGCCCCTAGCCCAACTTGGCTAGTGTTATGGGCTTAATGACTTGGCCCCCAAGATGCCCATGTTGAGGTCCTAATCCAAGTGATGGTCTTAGAGGGGGTCTTTGGGAGGGAAAGAGGTCAGAGGGTGGAGGCCCCATGAACAGGAGAGCCAGGTGGCTTACTCCCTGCCCACAAACATGCAGTGAGAAGCTGGCCATCTGTAACCTGGAAGCAGGCACTTCCCAGAACCCAATCCTGCTGGCACCCTGCTTCCAGAATCCCAGCCTCCACAATGATGAGAAATCTGCCATCTGTAAGCCATCTTGTCTTTGGTACTTTTGGTAGAGACACAGAGAAACAGGTAAAGAGAGGAACCATGTGAGGGCGCAGGAAGAGAATGACAGGCTGTAGCTTCAAGTCAACGAGCGCCAGGGATTGCCAACAGCCCCCAGAAGCTGGAAGAAGCCAGGGTGCCTTCTCCTTGCAGGTTTCACAGGGCGCATGGCCCTGGGACACTTGATTCCAAGATTCCAGCCTCCAGAACTGTGAGACAGTACATTTTGCTATTTAAGCCATCCGCTGGTAGCACTGGTTACAGCAGCCCTGGGAAACCATCCTGCCATCCTGCCATCTCTCTTTTCTTCTTTCCTTCATCAGCCAGGCGAGTCAGGGACCCCAGTTACACAATCCCCTGCCTCATTAGGCTGATTGCACACCGCTAATCCTGCACCCTCAGCAGAGGCCGCCCAGACGCAGAGGAAGCTGCACAACTTGCGAAGGGCACGTGCGCGCGTGCTCGGCCGCGTCCAGTTCCTTGCGACCCCGTGGGCTGCAGCCCGCCAGGCTTCTCTGTCCATGGGACTTCCCAGGAAAGAACACTGGAGTGGGACTAGAGAGGAGTCGCCACTCTCTCACTGACCCTGGATGTTGTCGGTGGGGAGCTGATGCAGACACGTGCAAGTGGCCTGTGTGTGCACACTCTGGGTGCGGGGTGTGTGCTGAGAGCTGACCCTCTGGAGGCAGTAGATGCCCTGCTCCCAAACAGACCCCAGCGCACAAACCGCATACACAAAATACCTATTTTAAGTGAAACAAATGATTAAAGTCATCAAAACACATCTTTTCTAGAATGATGCCATTCATTGCCAACAAAACTGCCTTTTGGCCACATAAAGTGCGCCCTTGCCAGGGTGATGCTCATTTGGTGGCCTTGGCAAACGCCGACCTTGGAGAGAAAAGCAGCCCCGGCAGCTGGTGCAATGGACCAGCTCTTGCTGTCAAGCCTGGAGGCGAGGCCTTGGCCAGCGTGTCCCAGGGCCCAGCTGGAGCGCAGAGCTAGGGGCTGAGAAGCAGCAGCAGGGGCCAAGTCCCTCTCCTGGCCCAGCACAGACCAGGCGTGAACCCACGGGCAGGCGCAGTGCCCTCAACTGTGGGTGGGAGGATGGTGGTGAGAAGAGCTCAGTGAACGAGCACCAGTGGTACCCAGGCCAGGGCTGGAACACGTCCTCTGAGACATCATGTCGCTCTGCATCCTTGTGTGCCCGCATTCACACACCCACGACACAGATGCAGCTCTGGTTCCTCGGGAGCAGGCAAGCGGGCAATAGGCGGCTACTCTCCACCCAGAGTGGTCTGGCCTGTTCACAGGAATCTCCGTGGGCCGTGGAGAGAGCAGCTGCCGCCCTCCCGGGTCAAGCAATATTAATTCAAGCAAAGACTAGTGAGGAACCTTGACCAGTTGGAAAACACGACTGTGGGTCTGGCTGTTTTTCCTTAAATCCCACTGTTTTGAGAGTGCGGGCTCTGAAGGTCCTGTAGGATTCCCACCCTGGACCCATGAAAGGACACCAACCAGCCAGGGTGGTGGGTCTGCTTCCCCCAGGGTTCCGGGTGCTCGGCCAGCATAGACAAGCAGCCCCTGGGCTTAGGGTCCTGTGGTCTCCTCGTGGGGACAGCCACACCGGGAAGATCCTGCCCTTCAGAGACACAGACAGAGGTCCATCAGGCTACATGGCTGCTTCCAGCTCTACGACATGGTGGCAAGGAGAGGTCGGACTTGGCACAGCTGGGTCATGAGTCTCTCATCTTCCAAGCTGACTGCTGAGGAGCAGAGAGCAGGAGGGAAGGCAAGGATCAGCCAGCGATCTTCTATGTCACGCTGAGTAAGGCCTGTCTGAAGGACAAGGAGGAACCCTGGGTGAGGACAGAGGACTCAGACGGTCCTAGGACCCTGGTGGGCATCAGCGGGCCCGGCACTAACTCTCCCTTAGGGGCAAGTGGAGACGTGAAGACCCAGCAAACAGGATCTGTTCAAAAATATGTCTATTTACTTACTTGGCTGCATCGGGTCTTAACTGCAGCACATGGAATCTGCGTTGCAGCACACAGACTACTAGCCGTTCACCAGCTTAGCAGCCTCACAGCACGTGAGATCTTAGTTCCCCAGTCAGGGATGGACTGGACTCCCCGCACTGCAAGGCAGATTCTTATGCAGTGGACCACCAGGGACATTCCAACTGGGGCTTTTTGCAATCCGTGTAATTAATCCAAGAGCCTGGGGACCCTTGGGGGTGCTTTAGAGATCTAGGACTTTCCAGAATTCACACAAAGCTTTTAGCTGCTGACTTTTCCCAAACTAGACACACCCGTTACAGGGAAGTGCCTGCAGAACCATGGCGGGTCCCTTAACTGCGGTGAGACCCTTCAGAGCAGCAGCCGCCAAACTATCCTTCTAAAGGATGTCAGTGAAGACTTGGGCTTGAGTAAGTGAGGGCAATCGTTTGCTGTTTTCCATGGAGTAAGCATCTCTCCTCGTCTCCGCTGGGAGTCTGGCTCCCAGCCGCTCAGCACTCACGTTCTGAGAACCCTGTGCTACATGCAGGCGCTCCACCTGACGGAGAGGTGAGCGGAGTTCAACCTCTGCCCCGGGCATTCTGCGGGCTAGGTAGGACAGAAGAGGACCATGAGGCTGTCGTGGTCACACCCAGAGATGAGCAGCAACGAGCTTCAGCCCCAGGTACTTCCAAGGCCAGACTCACCGTGCTCAGCAGGCAAAGGCCACATTGTCCTGTCCCCAGCCCCCACCCCACATTCAACCCAACGGGAGACTCCCTAAAACCAAAGCGACCAATGAGCTGCCCCTTCAGGGTCAAACCCAGCTGATTGGCAGTGGTTCCTGTGATCAGGGTTTTGTGCCAAGCCTGTAAGAAGGGACTGATGGGGAAGAGAACCAGGATGGATACACCACACCTGGCAAGGACACCAAAGGTGTCCATGTGGCCACACGTTCACTCCTGACCTGCAGATATTTCTGCATACCTGGTTGGTTTCCCCAGCTGGGCCCAAGTGAATGACCCAACTTCTTCAAAGCTCCTCTAACTCATAGCTTCCCAGGGCAGCCTCTGTTTCTGCTAGCTCACTGAGAGGTTGTTAGCAAAATAAATTTGGATCATGCAAACCATCCACAAGTAAGGAGCAGGCTACAAGGTTGTTCTTTAGTCACTCAGTCATGTCTGACTATTTGTGACCCCATGGACTGTAGCCCACCAGGCTCCTCTTGTCCATGGAATTCTCCAGGCAAGAATACTGGAGTGGAGAGCCATTTCCTTTCCCAGAGGATCTTCCCGACCCAGGGATCCAACCCACATCTCCTGTATTGCAGGTGGCTTCTTTACCATCTGACCCACCAGGGAAGCTGAGGCTAGAAGGTGTGGGCTGATCAAAACTTGTCACAGAAGCTGAAGGTAAGTAGTTGTGTATTTTTGAGTGGCTGAACTGTAACTCACTGGGCTTACATCATGAGCTGAACTGTTAACAGGGATGGCTTTCATGGGGCTCGGAGGGGTGACTAAGCGTCCACATTCCCTCCTTTTGCCTTGCAACCAGGTCCAGTGCCAAAGGCTCACTGTCAACTTGACATTGTTTTCATAAAACCTTTGTGGAGCCAAAACAGAGCAGGAATTTTTATTGAAGATCCTGATGCCCACCCAGGATAAGGGCACCTGCTCTGGGGTTACATGTCACACTGGCTGGTCTCCCCCAGCCCTCTTCCCAGGGAGGCACTCTGGGTGCAGCTGTCCCTGTTGTTCTCTGCCTGAAGCAAGCCTTTCCTCCTGTCTCTTTACTGTCAAATGGTCACACACGGGCTTGATTGTCCGTTTGCTGTTGCAGCTGCTGGTGGCCTTTATCATGGTGACCTGTGGAAAGCCCCTTGACTCATCATTCCAAACCTGCCCCGTGAGGACCACAAGTGGTCATTGGAGTCCTCTTCTGCACCCTTTAGGATGTGTTTGTTTGCACGGACTTGAAATTTGGCCCTGGAAACTAATTTCTAACATTAGTGTCTACAGTAGACAGATAACCCTCAAATTCCCGAACAGCCTTGGACATACCTCACTCCTCTCTTCTCTAAACTAAGCCACACGGGCGCTTGGGGTGCCCTCACGGGGTGGGAGCTGGTTTCGCACTCCTTGGTGATACTCCACATGGGTGGTGGTGTTCAGTCTCCAGGTGGCGTTCGACTCTTTGCGACCCCCATGGACGGTAGACCTCGAGGCCACAGATATTGCTTGCATTCATATATAAAGCATACAGGAAGGTGGCTGAGTGAGTATTCTGCATGTCTTGATCTCCGTCAGCCAGTCACGAACCATCACTTTCTAATTCATCCCAGCTAATGTTGAAAAGAAAACCCAACTTACTGTCTCATAGACGGAAGAGCTAGGAATGAAGGCGACGCAGGCTCCAGTGGCAGCAGCATGGGTGAGATGGGTGGGTGACCACACGGACAGTCTCCCAAGGCGGCCTTGAAAGCATGTGAGATGCTGGCTGAGGAGCCCTGGCCACACAGCGGGAACCCCGTGAGTTAGGGCTCTTGTCGGGGGACCTGCTGGCCCAAAGGAACAGTATCTTCTCCCATTTCTCAGAATCCTAACTCCACGGAGCACTGGTCTCTCCCACCCAAGTTTAGGGTTTGTCTCTTGTTTAGTGAGATCTCATCTAAAAACTTGGTTTATTTGGAGAATCTAGCTCTACACAAATGAGAAACAATGCTGATTCATTTCTTATTTATTTATTCATTTATTATTTATCATCATTTATCTTTCAGTCATTTGCTTATTTCCCCGTTTTCTGTAACCAATCCAAAGTTGATTATAATATACATAATAACTTGATTTCTTTAAAAATACCAAGCAAGAGTATGCAATAAGTCAGGTGAGCAAAGAAAGTGGCTGGAATGAGCTTAAACTTGGCTTTGAGGCTGGTTTGCATTTAAAGATGGCAATTTGAGCTCAGGGACTTCATCCTCACCCCACTCTTAAACCTTCCCACTGACTTCACCTTCACAATCAGAGAGAAATTCTATGGCTAAGCTGGAAAACAGTGTTGCTGTCCCCATGGGTCATAAATAAGCAAGACTATTTACAGGTACATAACTGGTGGAACACAGACCTGGCCTGTCTTTGGAGTGACCAAGTCAAGCTGTGAAAGAGCAGGGGTCAGAATACCTTGCTGCAGTTATCTTTGAAAAACACAGAATGCCGTGGCACCTTTGACTACTTCACCATTATTGCTGGGGGTGCATTATTGTTTCAGTTAATGAACTAGTTCAACTAGCTGACATAAAGATGTCATCATTTATCTTTCATCAGAATAAATTCAGTAAGGAGTCCCAGTCCTTGGTAATTCTTCACGATGAAACATAGCAGAAGGTAGCGCTCTTGATCAGTGAACGTTAAAACGCAGTGCAGATGCTGACAGCTCTGGGTCTGACTCGAGTGGGATCCACAGATTTTACACTGTGTTCCCCAGCAGTGTCCCGATTCTCTTGTAGAGGTGGGGAAAGGGAAGCTTATATTTCGTGATTTCCACCTTAACTGAAGCAGCTTGGATTTTTCTTTGTTTGTGTTTTACTGAATGCTCAGTTGTGTCTGACTCTTTGTAACCCCATGGACTGTAGCCTGCAAGACTCCTCTGTCCATGGGATTCTCTGAGCAAGAATACTGGAGTAGGATGCCATTTTCTCCTCCAGGGGATCTTCCTGCCGAGAGGTTGAACCCACGTCTCCTGCGTCTCACGCACTGGCAGGCAAATCCTTTACCACTGTGCCATCTGGGAAGCCCTTCGTGTGTATTACATATCTGAAAGACATTACAGCAACCTTGAGTTAATGCAATCCCCATGTTTACAGATAAGGAAATTGAGGCTGGTCTCCCTGGCACCTGCCTGGAGTCCCCTAGCTACCTGAGCACCTCGCCCCACCCAGGACCCAGGCTCACACCCTTCCCTGGGATCCTGACTAACACATCAGGCAGCTGCCACAAGTCTGAACTCACCTGCATTTCTGTAATCGAATCAGTCAGAGCCTCCTAGGCTTGGCCTAGGGGGTGATTGGGTGGTTTTATTACAACCAAACATAAAATTAGGCATAATAGGGCAGAACCACACAACACAGGCAGACCTGACATTATTCTCACATAAGGTGAAGGTGAAGGTGAAGTCACTCAGTTGTGTCTGACTCTTTGTGACCCTGTGGACTGTAACCTACTAGGCTTCTCCGTCCATGGGATTCTTCTACCTCCAAGAATACTGGAGTGGATTGCCATATCCTTCTCCAGGGGATCTTCCCGACCCAGGGATCAAACCCGGGTCTCCCGCAGTGGAGGCAGATACTTTAACCTCTGAGCCATCATTATTCTTACAGGACTCAGTGAAAAATGGAGATATGACATGGTTTGAGGTTATTCCAGAAAGCAAAACACAAAACAAACTCCCTGAGGATAGAGCATAGCCCTTGGGGCATGTGAGCTCCCCAGAGGTCTTTCATCCCTGCTAGATTTGCTAAATAATGTCAAGAACCGAAAATGTCAGTGACATCTATTACTAAAGACTATGGCTTTTTTTTAATGGTTAAAACCTGGGTTTTTACCTCTTGTTCAGCTTGGAGAAATGTCAGGACACATATCATGTGAGCCCAGCAAGCCCAAGGAGCATCTGGGACGGGCTCACAGCCCTGGTATCTCGGATCTCTCATCTGGAATTCATTAGGTGGTAATATTATTAAGCTTCCAGTCACATAGAAAGGAAAAAGAAAACTGTATTCATTGGAAATGGAAGGTATGTGAGTGTCAGCAGCCAGGCCCTACCTCCAGGGACAAGGTTTCTTAAAAGAAATGTTATTGCAGCAACCAGTTTGCTTTCCTGGCGACACCACCCCATTTCCATGTGGTTGGAATATGCAGGGCATCGACCTCCCCAGAAGCCCTGTCTCCTTCATCTTTACCCCAGCCCTGTGGAGGACACGGGGCTCTTTTTGGAAGGTTGGACAAGCTGTGAACTTGGCTGAGGTCACCCAGCCAACAGGTAGCAAAGCTGAGTCCAGAAAGCCACCCTGGGGCTCCTGGCCCTGGGCACCACCCCAGGTCCCCTCCACATTCCCAAGCCCCAATGCTTCTAGACGGAACTGTGGGCTCCCAAATTTATATGTTGAAGTCCTAGTCCCCTCCCCACCAAGTCCCATGTGACTGTATTTGGAGATAAGGTCTTCAGGGAGGAAATTATGCTTAAATGCGGTCAAGAGGGCGGGGCCCTAACTGGGACTGTGGCCTGATCAGAAGAGTGAGAGACCCCAGAAATATACCCTTTCTCTCTCTCTTCTCCCCCAGACACACTAAAGAAAGGCCACATGAGGACACAGCGGGAAGGTGTCTGCAAGCCAGGAAGCAGGCCTTCGCCAGAAACCGAGCACCTTGACCTTGGACTCCTGGCTTCCAGAACCATGAGAAAGTAGACGAGTGCTGTTTAAGCGCCTGGCAGGCGATTGGTTGTGGTGGCCCAGACAGGCCAAGAGAGCCACTTTCATCCAAATCCATGGGGTGTGAGGTGAGTAGAAGGCCTTAGAGGCCAAGGGAAGGGTCCCCAGAAGTCAGGCCAGAGGCACAGAATGAGGAGTTCATGGACCCATATTTGGTGTGGGTAACTCCAGTACTTTGGCCACCTCACGCAAAGACTTGACTCATTGGAAAAGACCCTGATGCTGGGAGGGATTGAGGGCAGGAGGAGAAGGGGACGACAGAGGATGAGATGGCTGGATGGCATCACTGACTCGATGGATGTGAGTCTGAGTGAACTCCGGGCGTTGGTGATGGACAGGGAGGCCTGGCGTGCTGCGATCCGTGGAGTCGCAAAGAGTCGGACACGACTGAGCAACTGAGCAACTGAACTAAAGTTCGCTTGCTGTAGGTGAACTGCGCCCTCATCGAAATGGGAGCCTTAACCCCTAGCTCCTTCGAATGCAACCACATTTGGAGAGAGAGCATTTAGAGACATCCACAAACTGAGGTGGTTAGAGTGGGCCCTCCTCCGATCTGACTGGTAGGCACCAGGGATGCGCACACGCAGAGAGAAGACTTTGTGCAGACATGGTGAGAAGGGGGCCTGGTGCAAGTCGAGGAGAAACGTCTCAGCAGAAACCAGCCCTGTGGACACCTTGACCTTGGACTTTCTGCCTCCAGAAGGTGCAGAACCAAACTTCCATTGTTTAAGCCCAGTCCGTGGCAGCCCGAGCAGAAGACAACCAAGGAATCCTGCAAGAGGTCAGGATGCTGGTGAGGTGTGAGTCCAGGTAATAGAGGACAGAGCCACGGAGAGCCGGGGGAGGGCAGAGGGCACCCTCCAGGAGGCACCACGTCAAGTAGATATTTCCTGGTGAGGCCATTCACCGGCGAAAAGTCAGGGCTGTTTCTATGGGGCCGTGGGGTCCAGGCCAGGCTGGGTGGAGTCAGCAGGAGGACAGACCATGAACGCAGCAGGAGCAAACTGCCCTTCAAGATGCCTGGAGTCAAGGGCAGAAATGCTGGGGAAGTGGTGTGAAGGGGACTGAGCATCCAGGGAAGACTTTTAAATTCTGCTTCTTTTGCTCTCAGTAAAGAGCATGTGAATTATGTGAGAATCTCAAGACTGCTTCTGGAGAGGGAGTAGCATGTGGCTGGCATGGGACATGTCCTGCAAGATCCTACCAGACAGTACAGCACACTCAGCAAGGAGTGTGCGGAGAATATTTCCAGAGAACTGTGGGGCGTTAAGGGAATGAAAGGGGATGCTAAGACACCCAAGTGAAAGAAAGTGAAAGTGTCATTTGCTCAATTGTGTCCAGCTCTTTGCGATCCCATGGATTGCAGCTTGCCAGGCCCTCCTGTCCATGGTATGCTCCAGGCAAGAATATGGTGTGGGTTGCCTTTTCCTTCTCCAGGGGAATCTGATCCCAACCCAGGAATTGAACCCAAGCCTCTTGCGTTGCAGGCAGATGATTTAGTGTCTGAGCTAGGGAGACACCCAAGGACTAAACATACAAGAGCTGAAGGGAGGAGAGAGAGAAACGGTGATGCCCACACTGTGCTTGTCTACTGAGACCGAGGAGGGGAAGGTGCCCGACAGAAGGCAGGCATCAGAGGACCTGGCGCTTCCAGACCCGCAGCGTCATCACAAGAGGGTCTGAGAGCAGAGCCAGACGCCTCTCCCACCGCTCATCTGCTCATGGAGACAGGCCCAGCCAAGGACCAAGGGCAGGAAAGCCCAGTGAAGAAGCCAAGGGGGCCATGCCCCTACATACAGGGCAGAGCTGGTCATGGATGTGGGGGCTGACAGACAGGAATTGTGTTTCCCTCCCCCAAAAAAAATACACTGAAACCCTAACCCCGAGGACCTCACAGTGTGACCTGACTTAGGTACAAGGTCGTTGCAGATGTAATGAGTAAGATGAGGTCACCGCAACACAGGGAGGCCCAACTCCAGCGTGACTGGTGTTCGTATAAAAAGACAGCTGTGTGGAGCCGGACACACAGGCAGAGCCCCGTGTAAAGACAGGAGATTAGCGTGAGGATCTATGAGCCCTGGAAGGCCAGAGGCAGCCTCCAGGGACTGGAGCCAAGAGAAAGGCAAGGGTCGAGGCCTTTCTTGGGGCCTCCCAGGAAGCAAAGGCCTGCTGGCACCTGGGTTTCCAGCCTCCGGAACTTTGAAACAATGCTTTCCTGGGGTTTAAAGCACCAGTTTGTGAGGTCGGCCCTGGGAAACTAATGCAGAGGGGTGAAGAGGCTGATGGGCAAATGGGAAGCAGGGATAAACGAAGCCCCTGGCTGGGCTGAAGAGTCGGAATAAGACGCAGGAAGCCAGACTTGCTGTGAAGAAAAAGGAGAGGGGTGATGAGCGTGGCATGGGCCCCTGGAAAGAAACGGAGGGCACCCCCTGCTTCCCTGCTTTCTCCAGGGTCCTTGGCCAGGAGTTAGGGGTAGGGGCTGAAGTGGGAGTTGGGTCAAGGGAGAGCTGGGCACATGTTGGGGGAATGGACAGGAAGGTTCTGGAAGAAGGACATCGTTTCCAAGGGTCTAGGGGGACCCGCCTAGATTAAACACTGTGCCCTTGACAGCACCAGTCTTCACAGTCTTGGGATTTTTCTCCAGCAGTGACAGTCCTGGTACATGACAAAGTGTTGGTATCATTTGGGGGTGGGGATTTGCAGGGTAGACCCTGAGAAGAAGGGCTACCCAACAGGACTCTGTGCCACGAAAGAAACATTAGGGCCACCAACCGCGTCTGGCTCCTGAACACTCTAAACTCCAGGTGCAACTGACAAACTGAACGTGTTCTACTTCCATTAATTCACATTTAAACCGCAGGTGGCTCTTGGCTACCATATTGGATCTGGCCTGTGCGAGCCATGGTGGGCAAAGAAAAGGCCAGTTTCAGCCAAGGATCTGGGCCTGCCAAGCCGGCGGCCAGGCTGGAGGCTCATCCAGATGAAAGAACAGGCTGAAATCGTTAGAGTCTCTCTTCCCTGAATTAACCCCTCAAAGGGAAATCAGCCAGGGGCCTAGAAGTTGCTGGATTATTTTTAGGAGTAAAGCTGTGCTGAGGTGTGAAGCCTGGAGAGGAAGGTTACTCTCCAGCATCTTTGCACAGTCGGCCGAGGTCACCGTGCCCCCCCAAGCAACTCATGTGCCTGTCATGTGCCAGCAGCTCTCTGAAAAGTCTCAAAACATCCCAGACATGCTGAAGAGCTACGTCCTAGAAAGTTACAGGCCTGATATTTTCATGGCGCTTTATCAGATCCTTGGGTCCTTTCCCCAACAATTTTAAAGAAGCCCCTTGAGGGGGGTAAGATGCCTGTTGATTAATTAAACTCAGTAACCAGCCACTTGCCCCCCACCTGGGGCTTGTTAAGCCACAGAGATTCCATAAAGGAGTCCCTGAAGGAACTGCGATGTCCAGAGAAAAGTATTTAATCACCTTTCCATCATCCACTAAATTCCTCGCTGGTTTTCTTGATGACAAAATGCATTTTTGGAAACTTGGCAGCTCCTACCCATGCCCGTGTTCCCTCCCCAATAAAGTCTTGAGAGCCTTCGACAGAGGACCTGCATGTAACAGAAAAGTGAGCTGGGCTGCAGTCTCCGGGCAGAGGGGACCCAACCCAGACCTGCGGACTCTTCCTCCTGTCCTCTTCCATAAGTCCTGTCACCTGCTGAACACGACTGATCCAGAGCAAAGCAAAAATGTTTTATATTCACCCTTCTTCCCCAAGCTCTATCAAATTTCTACCATGGTGTATGCTCAGATGCAAGGCAAGTGAAAGAACTATGAGCAGTCACAAAAAGAATTCTAAGGACATAAGCAAAATAAATGGTAGGAAGTCTGTGCTCGTGCCAGCAATGGAAAAACACACACACTGGTACCTGTTAGAGCAGCTGATAAGTAGTCCTTCTAAGAGAGTCGGAAATGCGGCCACGGGGCCGGGTACCACAGCCCCACACATACACAGAGGGTGTTCAGGCTCCCAGATGCCAAAGGCCAAGGAGGCCAGGGGTCTGCCATATGTTTCCAAGTGATAAAATGTAAAAGACTGAGGACAATTTGGCTTACACAATATTTTTCCTGGATTGATTTAAAAATTTTTAAAAAAGCAAGCCCTTTGTTTCAGCTGGTCATGGTCTCTGAGCTGCCAGCCCCAGGCCCATGCGGCTCCACGGCCCCCCACATGGGCCCACGCAGCTCTTACGGCCCCTCCACCCAGGCCCCTCCACCCAGGCCCACGCCCCTCCACCTGGGCCCACAAGGCTCCACTGCCCCCCCACCCGGGCCCACGCGGCTCCACGGCCCCTCCACCCAGACCCATGCGGCTCCACTGCCCCCTACACGGGCCCACGGGGCCCACGGCCCCCCACCCGGGCCCACGCAGCTCCACGGCGTCTCTACCTGGACCCATGCGGCTCCACGGCCCCCCCACCTGGGCCCACAGGGCTCCACGGCCCCGCTACCCGGGCCCATGCAGCTCCACTGCCCCCCCACCCGGGCCCACGCGGTTCCACGGCCCCTCCACCCTAGCCCAGAGAGCTGGGGCATGGGGAAAAGCATCCTTCTGTGATCTGTGAGGTTTTCATACACAGACTCTTAGTGCTCCCCCCACCCCATGGGTTCCTCCCACCCTGTTTATTCAAACCTAACTGGCAAAAAGTCATTCCAAGAGCCCTTATTAAGTGTGGTCATTTCAGATGTGAGAGTGTAATGGTTATGATGTCATTTGGAGATTTTGGAAAGCAGCATTTTGTTTTCAAAATCTATGAAGTTGGCCTGCCCTCTTGAAGTTCAGATGTTGTCTCAGTAAAATGAGTCTCCCCAGGCAGTGTGTTCAGTGGGGAGTGGGCTGGTCCACCCACACACCGGCGACCAAAACGGCAGTGTTTCCCTCACACCAAATAGCCCGTGAGGTTTCTCTTACTAAAGCAACATCTAAAGCTTACTTCTGGTTCCTGCTGGTTAAAAGTCAATTCTAGCACCTGACCGGGGAGCAGGGTTTCATGATGAATGGACTCATTCTCTGTAGTCTGTTTGGTAGCAGAAGTGAGTCGCTCATAAGCTGCAGAGCTAGACAAGGTAAGTAACTCTGGATTGTGGGTTTGGTTCTCAGTAGGAAAAAGAAACCATTTAAAGTAATATTTCACGATTACCTCTTCTGAAAATTACTTGACAGGCACCAGGGTGAAGGTGGGCTTGAGGAGACTGGCCCGAGGCTGGTTTAGAGGTTGTCCCCTTGTCCATCTACAGCGATGTGTCCACTGTCGGATGCTCACAGGACGTGAGAAGGCAGCGCACTGACAACTCAGGTTTCGTTGTGATGACGGCTATTATTTACAGACCCGTCCAGTCTTCAGCCCCCACCGCCAGCCACTATTCCCCACAGAAACACTGCAGGCAATTAGAGAGGTGCCTGCCTCCCCAGGGCTGTCGATGGTAAGTCCTGGCATGATTTATGTTGTTTGGTTTTCATTAAGGAAGCCGCAGATAGTTGCTTTCAAAACCCAGCCTGCCCTGAGGATAGATGTGGTAAGTCTTGGCCAAGTTTATGAGAGTCTCATGAAAGCATGTAAATCCATCAGCTGGATCTGAATAAGTGAAGTCTCTTGGTTCCCTCTAAGGCCAAGAGTCTCATTCATTCATTCCTTAATTCAGAAAGTATGGATGGATCACCCCATGTTTTAAACACTAGAAGGACCCAAAGACACTAAGATGAGCAGGACAGCCTCCTGATTAATGGCTCCACTGCCCTCCCAACTCCCTTAAGGTGAAAAATACAGTAGAAGTTAGAGAACATGCAAGTGAAACAAAACCCAGACCCTCTTGTATGCCAGGGTGCTCCCAGGTGGGTATGGTTCCCAGTGTTCACATCCCTTCTCTGTCATCCCTGAGACTGAAAACCAAGCAATGGAGCATCAAGAGGACCAGGTGTTCAGGGACAGAGCTGCCCTGAAGTGGCATGTGGAGTAGATTCTGATTGAGGCCCGTCAGGGAATTCCACCTCCTCCAGGCAGCCCTCAGGGGTCTGAAAGGCAAGCTGGAGCCCCATCCGTCTGCTTCAGTGTTGTTCCAACAGACCAAGTTAATTGACTTTGGGGGAATGGCGCCTGATCATGACTTACTCAAACCCTGGCTGAGAAAGAGAGTTACAAAAATTGAGTCATCATAGGTGGGGTCAAGAATGTTTTTTATTTTCCCTACTGTTAACAATTTTTAGAAATATGTGAATACCTCAAATATTATGCACATGACCACAGGGGCAGGGTTTTAGAAACTAATCACAGAAGGCTATTAAAGAGAAAAGAACTCTGCATTTGAAATGTAAGAACAAACAGCTTCTGGTAAATATGCTTAGAAGGAGGGATGTTGTGGAAAGACTTCTCCTTGAGAAGACCAGGCAGGCTACCGTGCGATCAGAGATCACCGGGTCAACTTAGAATCTGCCAAAGTTGAGGGCTGGGAAACTGAAACAACGGATGGATTCATTTAATAACCATCCTCTGAGACGCCCATGGGCAGGGTCTATGGTGGGCACAGGGAAGTCCCAGCATTGTCCAAGCCTGTGTATCATGAACGTGCTCTCCTAGCCTCAACTGTCCTTTCACGATAATGTTGAACATTGGAGGAAATTCAAAAGAATGCTGTTGGACCAGGGGAAGAGGGAGCCAGCCCTGAAGGGACAAGGGTGCTAAGCTGTTATCAAATGCAAGTCTGTGTGCCACCAAATGCAAGTCTGTGTGCCTGACACACAGTGTGGCCAGACAAACTGAAAGGTCAGAGTTTGGACCAGAGAAAGATGTATTGCGGGGGCTTTGCAAGGAGGTGGGTAGATCATGCCCTGAAAAACCTGGGACTCCCTGAAAGATTTTAGCAAAGCATTTTTCAAGGCAAGGTGAGGGAGGGACACGGTGGTTGCTGCAAACTTCTTTCTCATGTGTGTGTGTCTGTGGATGGGTTTTTCTCCGCGCCCCCCACCCAATTTTTTTAAAATTTATTTTAGTTGAAGGATAATTGCTTTACAGCATTGTGTTGGTTTCTTCCTGGGCTTGGAATCCTTTGTTCCTGCAGCTGTCCATGTAGGTCAGTCACCCTGTCTTATAAACCTCCAAGAGGACAGATGTTATTCTCTGTGTTGCAACTTTCTTTTCTCCATATGAATGGAAGAGTGATGTACTCTTAAAGGTCAGAGACCGGAGAACCAGCTCTTCTGTGTATTTCAGGCTCTAGGCCGCATTCTTTCTTGAAACAGCCAGATTGACTACGTACAGGCAACAAAGCACAGGGTTAAAGGAAGAGAGGCAAATCCAACGTGGAGTCAGATCTGTTCTTCCCTATTACACGTGCAGTCAGGGCAATTATTGAATTGTCTTAACTCTCCCACACTCTTTGAGATGGATGCTAGTATGGGATCAACACTCTCGAGGAAAGGATGAGGGCTCAGAGGCGCTGAGTCACTTGTCCAGAGCGAGAGTATGGATCTAAGTATGTCTGATGATGCCATCTCTGAACTAGAATGCTCTAGACCAGCAGAGGAAGGCTTCCTTGGGGCATGGGCAGCACGTGCTTCCAGAGCAGGGCTGTGAGCTTGATGGTCCAGACCAGGGGAATCCAGATTGAAAGTCTGGCTCGCTGAGATCCTGGCTCCCAGATCTGAGTTGGCAGGATCCAGGTAGACTGGGTGGTATTGGGCCCACCCTGGAGTCCAGGACATTCAGAAAAACATATCCAAAGGTGGAGTGATGCACCACCTCATCTGGCTCAAAGCCAGACCTGACCCCACAGCCATCAGCTCAGGCTCCTCCAGTTTCTTGGAGCTGGCTTAGAATTCAAATGCGTCTGCTCCCTCACTAAGACGAGCATTGCCAGAAAGAGGAGAAGAGGAGTCATCTCCCGTATCCGTGTGATTGCTCGTTGAGTCAGGGAGCCTCTGTGAGGTCTACTTTGTTGCCAGGCTCAACATGAGACCTGGAGGTGCAGAGAAGCAGCAGGAGCCTCCCCAGTCGCCCTTCTCTGGGATTATGATTGAGTGAGAAGCTAACCGCAGGGAAACATACCAAGGGCACACTCTGCTGAGCCTTCAAATCCATGGGCATCTTCTAGATCAAGGAACCAAAAGTAGGCCCTGCACAGAAGCCAACAGCCCCCACAGCCATCTGTTAAAGGAAGTTAGGGTTAGGCTTAGCAGAAGAAAGTTGGCCGCCTCTCAATACAGAACCTTCACAAAGTCTCTGATTGGCTTAATCTCCAGTTTCAGACATTTCCGATTTTTTCACCAAAAGCAAGCCGGCTTTGGTGTCCGGCTTCATAGCCTGCCCTACCTACACCCAGGATCTGGCTTCTGAGAAAGAGCTTTCTATCCACATGCCACAAATAATCATTTTTATGAACAAACAGGAAAAAAGAGATAGTCGGTTTAACAACCTTCAAGTGATCTTAGAAGACTCAACCCAGCCTCAGAAAGAAAAGGCCGGGGGAGGGACTTCCCTGGTGGTTGAGAGGTTGAGAACCAGCCTTCCAACGCAGGGGCACAGGATCCCTGCCTGGTCAGAGAACCAAGACCCCACACGCCTTGGGGCAACTAAGCCCACGAGCCACAGCTGGAAAGCCTGCATTCCCCACCGAGAGGTCCCATATGCCGCAGCTAAAACTCAGTGCAGCCAAACAACAAAAATAATCTGTTAAAAAATGATGGGGAAAATGAACAGCTAAGTAAAAATCAGTGCACTTCCTTTGCTCGGTTTTAAACCCTCCCCTCATCTTCTCCTTCCTTTGAGCGGAACCCCAAAGGCCCAATTTTCTGTTTTCAGATAGTCCCCCTGGGCTGCGATCTTGCTTGGCCTTCATATAACTTCTGAATTTGGCAAATTCTCAAAAATAAATCTGTATTTCATCAGGTGTATCTGCTCTTGAAATCAAGGACTCAAGGAGTTCACAGCTCAGCAAAGAGAAAGAAGGACCCAGAATTCTTTTGCAAATTGGGTCCTTTTTCTGGAGGCAGCTGGTGGAAGAGGCCTCAGAAGCAGCCAGTCCTGGGTTCAGACTCAGGCTTCATCCCCTCACACACTCTGTGGGGGTCTCTCTAGCGTGAAGCAGGCGGCGGTAGCCATGCTCAGTCTAGATTCGATGGCGTGGCGTTTGCCAGGCTCACCGTGCACTGAACACCCACAGGGGGCTTCCTCCCTCTCGGTCCCTCTGGAACCTCGGGCTGCACCGGGCCGTCCCCCAGTCCACCGTCTCAGGCCAGCTGCTCCCCGGGGTATCGTTGCTGGAGCTGCCAAGGAACCAAAACTTGAGCAAAACTGCTGGGAGCTTCTGCTTTTGTCCACCAAAAATGCAGGAGGTATTTCTTGTTGTTGTTGTTGTTGTTTTTCAGTTTGGAGTGGGTTGCCATTCCCCTTCTTCAGAGGATCTTCCCAGGCCAGGGATGGAACCCAGATCTTCTGCATCGCGGGCAGACTCTTTACTGTCTGAGCCTCCAGGGCACGTCTGGTGGCTTTTTCACTTTTTCATTTTCATAGTTGATTTACAATGTTGAGTTCATTTCTGCTATATAACAATGTGATTCCACTATCATCTACATACAATCTTTTTGTTCTTTTCCATTATGGTGGTGACTTATTAGTGACTTATTAGTCACTAAGTCATGTCCAACTCTTGTGACCCCATGGACTGCAACCCGCCAGGCTCCTCAGCTCATGGGATTTCCCAGGCAAGAATACTGGAGTGGGTTGCCATTTCCTTCTCCAGGGGATCTTCCTGACCCAGGGATCGAACCCAGGTCTCCTACACTGCAGGCAGATTCTTTGCCAACTGAGATACCAGTCAGTATTATGATGTATCACTATAAATCATAATAAACCATAATGTTTATTTTCTTTGAATCATGTGGGCTTTATACTATTTTATAAGCTGAAGCACATGGAAGTATTTCTGTTACTTTCGCACAAAGAAAAGAAAACCCATATCCCATTCAGTGTCTTGGTTTTCAGGTCTGAGTGGGAAACCACTGGACACTATGGTAGACCAAGGGGAACAGGGAACACTAGGGGGCGCACTGCAGCCTCCAGGGCCCCTCGGGTGGCGTTTCTGAACGCGTCCAGAGGACCTGGCCCAGGACGCCACTGTGTAATGGACGTAAACCAGTGTTCCTGCTGTCGCTGCTCATTGTCACAGCGTCTCTCTGAAGGCAGCAGACTCTGGCGTGAAGCGCTTGGGGCTTAGCGTTAAAGCGCCAACTCTTCTTCTGTTCATTCATCTGTTTATTCAACAGCTGTGCTCTGAACGGCTGGCACAGCAGGCACGGTGCTGGACGCTGGGTGGGCAGTGACGACCTGGTTCCTGATTGAGCGCACTCGCGTCAAACTGAGGACGCAGAAAATGAAGAGAGACAGATCCACAGGGCACGGGAATCCAGAGGGACCGTAACTTCTGTGTCTACACCGACCTCGTCCTGAGTGAACACGCGGATCGGACATCATGCCGTACAGTTAATGCGCTTTCTCTGAACTAGCTGTCAAAACAAGCCCGTGAAAAGTCACCCCCTGTATTCCCATGCAATGGTCATCAAAACCAGAGCTCTGAGATGCTGTGTAACTCTCTCAAAGTCACACAGAGACAGAGAGTAAGACCCAGATCTGCAAGACCCTCAGATTCCAGGGCTTCGCCGTCGCTTCACTTCTCTCTGTTTCACTTTAGACCTGAGTTTTCCACCTACGCCCCTTTCTGCACTGGCTGCTATTTAAAGCCCCTGAGGCACCTTGATGGTGTGGGTGGAGAGGTAGAATAGTTCATGCATGCAGAGTATGATTAATAAATTCCAGCGTTTTCTATACAAGGAAGTACTTGGTGAGCTAAGCAAGATTTCGACCCATTTAAAACAGATCTGAACTTCACTGGAGGCTGAGATCTGGTCACTTATTAAACATGACTTGTTCCACTGATTTGCAGATTCTTTTGTGCAGCCAAGCTTAACCACATGAGGTTCATAAGAGCTGCATGGTGTCCTGTCCTGCCCACCTTCCACTCCCCTCGGGGCTCCCCAGCCCAGGGTACTGTTGCTTTGGGTCTACTGGAACCACTGCTCAGCGGGACCTGATTCCATGAGAGTAGGACAGCCTCAGTTTTTGCCAGTCCTTCTGTCCTACCTGGTGGCTCAATGGTAAAGAATCTGCCTGCAGTGCAGGAGACCTAGGTTCCATTCCTGGGTTGGGAAGGTCCCCTGGAGATGGGCATGGTAACACACTCCACTATTCTTCCCTGGAGAATCCCATGGACAGAGGGGCCCATAGGGTCACAAAGAGTCTGATGTGGCTGAGGGACTAACACTTTCTAACCTGCATGATGATTTTGGCACAGAATTCCAGACGGCCAGGCCCACTTGCCCTCAGCGCCTCCCCTGGCTGCTCATGCTTGCCTTTGGCAGCCTGGGTAATTGCCATTCCCCTGTTACTAAAGGTGCTGGTGGATCAGTTCAAATCCACAGCCTCAGGCTCTTCCTCAAATGGTTCTAAATGGGTCCATCCTGGGTTCAGATGTCTCTTTCATCTTGCTTTTTCCCAAGAGATGTAGGACACATTTCCCAGGATGGATGGAAATGTACTAGAAGCACTTTCCTGGATGTTGTGCAAGTCAAGGGTGAGTAAATAATCACAGAGGAGGCCCTCTCCTCCCCTCCACTTTCCAGAGGGAGAGCTGCTAACTCAGCAATTCAGTCGCAGCACAATCTCACAA
The DNA here is from genome assembly GCA_917880005.1 of Nanger dama. Taxonomy (NCBI): domain Eukaryota; kingdom Metazoa; phylum Chordata; class Mammalia; order Artiodactyla; family Bovidae; genus Nanger; species Nanger dama. The sequence continues at coordinate 1,326,474 of CAKJTW010000115.1, forward strand.
TTTTGTGCAGTCTCACAATTTCACTGCAAGTCACTGATGCAAAGTTACTTTCCCAAGAGCTGTCTTTCCCAGCCCTTGAAAAGCATGATGACCCCAAGGGAGTCTCTGCTGAGGCTGAGTTTTCCAAGATGCCCACCACCTAGGGTAGATCTAAGATGGACTCAGACCACCACTGGCCTTCCCTGTTTGCCTCTGGGGTGCTTAGACTTATCAGAAAGAAAAACTCAACTCTAGGATTCTGTGGCCACCAAAATGCTCCTCTGGGTGTTTTAGTCCACATCCTAACCTGAGTGATCATGAGACTCTCCAGAGAAGTTTTAAGACACCTGGATTGTGGGGTCCACCCAGGAGTTCCTAAACCAAAACATCCATGGGTGGACCCCACCAAAGGGTGGACCCTTTGGTTTCAGACCTTCCCAGGGAGCGTCTTTGATACCTGATGCCAGGCTCAGAAACTGCCGTGTTCCGTGTGAGCGCTGCCAGCAAAACCAGCTCCGGGGCCAGAAACACCTGACCAGTTAGGAATGGGTCCCACGGCCACCAGAGCTGAAGGGGGGTTCTTCACCTCCAGACTTTCCGACCCCTGGAGGATGCACCTGCCGTTCCCACAGTGCAAGGTGGCTGATGAGTGCTAAGTCGTGTCCAGCTCTTTGCGGTCCCAGGGACTGTAGTCCACCAGGCTCCTCTGTCCATGGGATTCTCCATACAAGAACACTGGAGCAGGTGGTCATTTCTTTCTCCAGGGGATCTTCTCAATGCAGGGATTGAACCCGGATCTCTTGAGTCTGCTGCATTGGTAGGCAAATTCTTTAGCAGTAGCTCCACCCGGGAAGCCCAGCTCTTTTTAAAAATGGATGGTCACAGAACGCCCTTTCTCCATGAGCACTGGGACTCTGGCTGCGCTGGACACCCCTGGAGAAGTGCCACTGGGACCGAGTGCTGAGCATCACTTCATCACTCATCCTCACTGTAGCGTGTACTCCACAGAGCTAGGGCTCCGCTCCCTGGAGCATAACTCAGCTGAAATCCGATACCCCAAGGACAATCCCTCAACCTCCACCAAGACACCTGCCCTGGGCTGTGTCTGTTTATTCTTCATAAAACAAGTGCCAGCCTGAATCCCAGAGTCGGCTATACGAGAAGCCATCTGTGACCAAGGAGCCTGGGGCCCTGGGGTCTGGTCACAGATGAGGGTGATGATGAGGCTGGTTTTCTCATGATTTGTTTCACCCTGCGGGCACTCGAACCAGGAAGGTAAATGAGTAGGGTCTCTATAGCAAGCTGAGCTCAAGTGGGCCAGAAATGACAAATTGATTAAGTCAGCCTCCAGGCAGACAACCAGTGACCACACCTAATTACTCAGTGGCTGCTCGGGGCCTGACTGTTGGGATTCCACACCCGTGAGTCAGTGCTCCCCTGCTCTGCTGGGCTGAGTCTCCTCCTCCAGCCTGCTTGTTAGTGCCTCTGCATAGCTGGTGCCTCTGCCAGGGCCGAGGCCTTTGGGCACCATCAAGTAAGAGGTTCAGCCCTGAGCGCAGGCGAGGAGGTGTTCTAGGTCCCAGGATGCTACATGGGCAGCATTGGAAATGAGCCGGAGCTTTGGGCTTCCTTGGTGGCTCAGACGGGAAAGCGTCTGCCCGCAATGCCGGAGACCCGAGTTCGATCCCCGGGTTGGGAAGATCCCCTGGAGAAGAAAGCGGCAACCCACTCCGTACTCTTGCCTGGGAAATCACAAGGACAGAGGAGCCTCATAGGCTACAGTCCATGGGGTCACAAAGAGTCGGACACGACTGAGCAACTTCACTTTCTTTCTTTCTTTACCCATGCTAGTGTTGAGTACAGAATTTACTAGAAAGAAAAAAGGAGAAGAAAAATATCAGGCATGAGTTGGTGGGAGCACGCAGTGGGAATCAGGAATGCCCCTGCTCTTCCCTACCAAGGGCAGGAGACTTTGTCAGGTTCAAAGGCAGGATTCACTGATTCAGAATTTGGCCAGGAACAAGGACTCCACGCCTGTCCTTGAGTAGAGAGAAGGCTGTTGTTCAGTAGCTCAGTCATGTCCGATTCTGCGACCCCATGGACTGCAACATATCAGGCTCCCTTGTCCTCCACGATCTCTCAGAGTTTGCTCAAACTGATGTCTTATTGACTCAGTGACGTTATCTGACCATCTCATCCTCTGTCGTCCCCTTCTCCTTCAATCTTTCCCAGCATCAGGGTCTTCTCCATGAGTCAGTTAGTTCTTTGCATCAGGTGGCCAAAGTACTGGAGCTTCAGCTTCAGCATCAGTCCTTCCAATGAATATTCAGGACTGATCTCCTTTAGGATGGACTGGTTTGATCTCCAGGCTGTCCAAGAGACTCTCAAGAGTCTTCTCCAGCATCACAGTTAGAAAGCAGTGATTCTTCCAGAGCACGTAGTACAGGGAACTTGGTAAACAGTGCTGACCCTGCTAAAGAGTCATTCAAGGCCAACGAGGCCACCTGGAGAGCAGCACTGGGGTGGAGGTGGTACCTGAGCAGGAACCAAGGCCACCCAGCGGGAGCGGCTCTGTGGTCAGGCACAGCCAGTGGGAATTAGGATTATAGAGACAATGTGGGCCTCGCTGGAGACAGTGACCGAAGCAGAGACTGGGAGGAAGGACAGCCTCGCTCCTGCCCTCTCACTGGCCCAGCCTCTGGCCCAGGGTGGCCAGGAGCCAGTGCCCAGGGGTCCCCAAAACCACCACTTGCAGGAGTCAAATCTTTAGTGCCAAACATTTGGGAGAATAACTCTGACATTCCCGTGAAGGGTGAGCTGGATGGACAGAGGTAAGGTAAGGGACCAACCAACAAAAGAAAGCTAGAAAGGGCTTAAGCTGAAGGCCCTAGAGGGAGAATGACGGGGTGGCTGCAGACTGTGAGGACAGACCAGCCCATGAGACAGTTCACTTGAGCTTGAACTTGCCATGTGACATGGCAGGTGGACACTGCTCCACCCCCTCCTACCCCATCTCAGTCAGGGGGAGAAATCTAAACAGGGAGTTTTAATGTAAAGCTATAAAGTACAACAAGGAACACCTGGCACACCTTCCCAAAACCTCAGCACAGGGCAGCAGAGAAAGTAAGAAGAAATGCAAACACAGGCACACACGTACGTGTGTAGCTGTATGTGTGCACGTGCACTCACTCAACCCTGTCCAACTCTGCACACTCATTTACCTTCACCACATCTTTTACTTTCCACCTTTGAAAACTGGAAAGAAATCAAAAGGCCTGAGGGGAGAGAAATCACGAAGAAACAAATCTATTTACACCCCAAGTTCCAGAAAGCCTTAGAAACTTGAGCTCCCGTGTACCAGTGAGGGGGAATGCGGCCCAGTGGTGAGGTGTTCGACCAGCAGTTCGTATCAGTTTGCAAGAACCAGCAGTGACACGTTCAAGACTTTCGTGAGCCAGCTTTTGAAAGCAGCCATCATCGACACTTTTAAATCACAGAAACTTAGAATTTAAAGCATTTTCTGTAAAACCATGTAGACGGTCCTCAGATGGCATCACTTCCTAATTCTTCCATCACGTTTCCCTACTGTCCTTTCTCAAGGGGACCCGGTCGCTTGTATCTACGCGGTGGGTGTGGCACAAGCATCTCTGACAGACTCCACCTCCAGGGACGTCACATGGCCGCTGGAAACAGACCACCAGGAGAACACTGGCCACACGGAATGGGCAGACACTAGACACCAGGGCTGGCTTCTCCTGTAGAAAGGAGTTGTTTAACGTTTCCTAAGGCGCCGCTGGATGAGGCTGAAAACATACCATCTTAGACCCTCCTGTCCCACCTCTGCTTCATACTCTGTCTCCATCCAGACAGAAGAGTAAGGGTGTCCTGGCGGGGAACTGAATCGAGGTCTGGGCTTTGGGACCTCAGGCAAGCAGATCATCTTGAAAATAGAGCCATTAAACAAACTTATCCCCCTGGATGGTAAGACATGGTGGGCACAGGATAAAGGCTAAAGAAAGGGATGGCTAAGAAAAAGTGCCCCTCTGGAGGTAAGTCTCACCTGCCAGCCCTCTTCCCATTCCCTTTCCCTGGGTCCTTCTCCAGGGGCCACAAATCACGTTTATGCACCCAAGACTGGAGGAGGGTCTGGAATAAGAGACCCATGTGAGATAAAGCCCCCAGGTCCTCACACTCAGGGCACTGAGTGAAGCATCTCGGTCCATCTGTGAGTCCTTCCACAAGCTTTGCTGGATGCCAGGGCCCCACAAGTGCACGGAGTCTCACTGTAGATTGCGGCTAGGTCACCAAAGAGCAGGAGCTATTCAAGGAAAAAACCCTCACGTGAAAGTCAGAGGCCAAAACCAACAAGCAGGCAAACAGGGAGAAGGGCTTGCCTGGAGCTCTGTCCACACCGGGTCCCGTATGTGCGGGGCCAGGCTGGCAATCAGGACACGGGCTGACCATGTCCACCCCATCCATGGGCAGGAGCATCCCCGAGGTGGGCTGATCAGTGTCCCCCCAAGACATGCCTATCTGGAGCCTGTGAGTGGGGCCTTCCTGTGGAAGGGTCTTGGCCTGGGTGCAGCACGCATTGGAGTCCATCCTGACTGAAGCCCCCATACCCCGACAGTGGCCACATGCCCTCCAGGGCACCCCCAGGACTCTTACGGATCAGGAAACCCAATCCCAAAGAAAGCAGGTTGGGGCTCCAGGTCTAGTCTTTGTAGCCAAACGCACAGACCAGGTGCAGAAGGTGGGCAGCTGGGAGTACCCCTCCTGGGGCACTGCATGCTCCTGGCTCCTCTTGGTGGTGCCTGAGTTGTGCTGTGTTCATAGCAGATAATCCAAGACTCCTTCATTTACAGACCCCATGGGGATCAGGAAGAGATGCTATGGAAACCCTGGGACCTGGCGACTAGAAGAGACCCTGAGAGCTCAGCTTTAAAACGTGGTCTCCATTCCCGCCGCCCTGGAACTGCCAGAGACTTTCCAGCTGCAGCCAGCCTACTGACTACAGTCAGACGTTGAGCAGGACAGGAGTCCAGGCTCTCCGAGGACCACCCATCCCACTGACACACGGGTCCAGTCGTCCATCCCACAGCTGGTGAGAGTGGAGCACGTGTTCCCCAGAGCCTCCATCCTTTGCCCAGGTCCTTGTCCTGAAACCCATCTTCCGTCCTCAGGATGGGCGTGGCCCTGCTGGCCTCGGCTTCTGACCTAGAAACACACGCCTGTCACACAGTGCTTAACAGTGGCAGCGCTGATTGATGTCGACACCTCAGGCTCCTTCGCTTTTCCTGAAATTGTTTCCTTTTAGCAGTGATAGCATTCCCAAAGCTGTCCTGGGGACTGCCAGCCCATACCTTGTCCCAAGGGCCTGCCCACTGGAGTCCCGGCTGCCCCCAGATGGAGATGGGGCAGGGCAGCTCTTTGCAGACATTCCCCCATTCCTCCTGGGGCAAATCGCTGCCTCCTCTCAGCTCTGAGCCTCCCCAGAGTCTTCTTACCATGCTGCCAGTAACAACATCTCTGCATCTTGTCATCCATCTCCACTTCCAGGCTGGGATCATAGAAAACTAGGAAAACAGGGGTTTCCCTGACAGTCAAGTGGTTAAGAGACCATGCTTCCGACTGAGGAAGTACAGGTTCGATCCCCGGTCAGGGAACTGACATCCAACATGCTGCATGGCATAGCCAAAAAACTAAAAATAAAATTTAAACATTAAAAAGGATAAAACAAAGCCCCAGCCATCTCTAACATCTTAAAGATGTGCCCAGCGCCTGGCACACCATAGGCGTTCAGTAACGACGGCCTGATCCATGATTGAATAAATTATCAGGAGCCAGGGCGGAATAAACCACAGGGAAAGACATTCACAGGCTGCACGGCTGGGCAACGGGCGATTTTCTTTGACACCCCAGCTCCGCTCGAAATTCAAATTCTCATTAGAGCACAGCCTAAAACACAATCCCCACTTTAACCACGATCCTGAGAAAAGCAGGGATGGGGGGACCTTAATGCGTTCTTCCTATTGACGACAGCCCCGCGAAAAGGAATGAAAGGCTCAGCTTCAAACACTTTGCTGTGAAAGCCTAAAAGGAAGCAAATTCAGCGTGGTAGCGTGAGGCCCGGGCCCTTTCAGACACACCACGGCCACCGACTCGCCGGGTCTGCGACGCGCCCCGTGACACGCCGCCGTGCCAACCCGCATTCTGAGTCACCCAAGCAGATTTAATGCCCTCGCCACAATGCCTCTCTCGGCCTTTTCTTCTGAACGTGGTTAAAGGGAAGATTCCGATCTACCTAGGAAAGGATTTTAATCAGTTTAGTTCCGGAAATAACTATGGAAATTCAGATTTTTCCATGCTACTGCTTCTGAACATTATATTCTAACAAATGGCTGATGAAGCCCCCCCTTTTTCACCCCCTCTTTTATCCCCCCACCCCATCGGGAGAAATGACATGATAGTCAGCCTTTCTGAATCCCACATGGAGAAGGCCGAGTGAATAAGCATATGAAAAGCCAGCAGAAATGAAGCTTTGGAAATTAAGAAAAACACCAGCGTTGCCCATCGCTTGTCACGCGCCCCACAGATAAACAGCACCCCCGCGCCCGTGAAGAGCCTTCCTCCCACGGTCAGTCATCTCAGGCCTTGGGAAGCGCAGCCTGGGAAACCCAGACAAGGCCACACGGACGGTGGCTGACAGCCCGGTAGGGTGGCTGTGAGCGCGTGCAGACGCGGCACGGGCCTGCAAAGCGCAGGGCGCCCTCGAGATGCCGCGGAAGACACTCCGGCCGCGGGCGCGGAAGCGCTGGGCCCCGGGAGGAGGCTCGCCCAAGCCTGGGAATCCTTGGTGTGGCTCCAGAGGCGCTTCAGAGGGGCAGAGCACTGACTCACCCCTTTATCCCGTCGCTCAGCCGTGTTTACTGGCACACACACACCTCTGACCTCTGCAAGAACCCTTTAACAAAGGTGGGGAAGCTGGTTTAGAGTGAGAAAACTGAGGTTTCTGGAAGGACTATTTCGCGCATCACCCAGTTACTGAGACACAGAATCGAATCTGTCACACTGCTGTCTTCACGCAGCCCTGCCACCAACCGCGCTCTTTCTGGGGCCTTCGAAACGAAATATTGTAATTCTCTTGATTTTGTTTTTATTTCTGCTTTTTTAAAAAATTGCTTTATTTATCCTACTTTCTTCACAGATTCCTTTAGTTCCGATGTCTTCCTTGCTTTGTAAATCGAATGTTTCATTTTTCTTCCTTCCTGCTTTAAAGGTATTTACAGCTATTGCAAAAAATAAAAAGATAAAACCTCCCAGGGGCACCTCAAATGTTGACTACAGTTTATTTGCCTGTGCTGTTTTCACAAGTGTCTTTAATGTAAACTAGTAATGAACCAAATTTTTGAAATTAAAGTGAGAATTTCTGTCTGAATCCTGTGAAATTAAAATATTTTCAGGCACCATTGGACCCTCAGTGTGAGTCCTGCACGAGCACTGAAGGTGCGCCTTGCCCTCACCTGTCAGCTAATATCCTTTTGCAGAGCTGAGAGGCAAGGAAGGGGGAGCTGGGGGCTCTGGGGACCCCCTAGGATGTACCCCCAGCCCCAGGACCGCCGAGGACCTGCTCCGAACAGATTGGAGGCAGGCAATGAAAAGCAGCCTGCCTTCTCGTGTCTCCTGGTTGGCTTACCCGAGACCCAGGTCCCTCCGTCTCAGCTCTGCTGACGCCGGGGGCCAGCAGTTGTTTGCTGGGGGCCATCTGTTCACTGCAGGATGCCCGGCCCCTTCCTCGCCTCCTCCCACCAAGTGCCCATAGTGTCCTCACCCCCAAGAGAGACAACCAAAAATGTCTCCAGACGCTGCCCGTAGTTCCCGGGGGACACAAGCGCCGGTTGAGGCAGGTGCCCTGCTCCTTCAGTCTCCGCCTGCCGGCAGGTGTTCACTCCATATTTCTCTGCAACGCATTGTTTCTTGCACAGAGAATGCAGACTGCGCCCAGAGGCTGCGGAAGAGGGGCTCTGGACCGAGCGCAGTCTTTGTGTGCCCCAGGCAGCCGACCAGCACTCTGCAGGGTCTGTGACACTGGGCCCTCTCAGGAACTCTGAGAAGCAGGAACTATCATCATCCGACTTTAAAACTGAGGAAACTGAGGGTCTCCGAGATTCCCCAGGACACGAGCACTGAGGGCTCTTCAGGCTTCGTACTCAGCTGCCCCAGCTCTGGCAGGGGCCCCGTCTTCTAGAAGGCAGACTTCCATGCTGTGGTCCAGCCTTTGGCTAGGCCATCCTAGACATGACCGTGGAAGCCTTGTCCATGAGGCGTGTGTTAATTCCCAGATGATAACGAAACCACATGTGTGAGTGAGTGAATGTAAGAGCCGATACCAGGGAAGAAAACCCTTAGCATTTTATAGAAGCATCAAGCCGCCATTAACCACCCAGAAAGCAAAAACCTTGCTGCAAATACAAACTGCCTACAATAAATAATTTAATTTCCTATCAGACCTTCCCCAAACTAGCATCATTCCATATGAAATGGCCCTGTTATCAGTATCTTAGAGTCCTGGTAGGCACTGCCAAAGGTATACAGGAGCTTTCCTTGGCAGGTCCAAGACCACAGACAAAGGGAAGCAAAGTGTTTTTGGATACTGGGTGGATCATTTCAAACATTTAGCTACCATTGCTCAGGAGAGATGAGATCTCAGAGACTCGTATCCATACAAAGGTACCCTCCTGGAGCTTCAGACTGAAGCCTGGTCCTTCTGGGAGGGAACTTTGGGGACCTTCCTGAGCTAATCCACCATCATCACTGAGCCCATTCAGGGCAGATTCACGTGAGACCCCAGATTCTGCGATGCCAGGCTTAACTTAGATGGAAAGTCTCCTGGACCCATGATTGATGGTCAGTGTCCTCACAGGAGGAGCCCAACAAGGGCAGGATTTCCACATTCCTAAAAATGGGGTCACACTGCTGAGCTGCTCTCTCCTGGGGAGACCCAAGAAAAGGCCAGCTGTCAGTGATTTGGAATTTTTGCTACTCAATCAGAGAACTGAACACCAGTGTCCACGAGGCCTCATCCCAGTTTGCAGCAAGGCTGCTGGGAGGACTAAAGTCCATTGTTCCATGGATTGCTTTGTCCCCAAAAGATTTCACATCTGGTGTTTTCAGTGGCATTATTTTTCTTCTTCATTTTCAGGGAACCCAGTAAATAGCTTATACATTGAACCAAATGAAAAGCCTTTATTACTGACACCAGACTGCCACCTGGGTGGCTTGCCATGGTCCTCCTGCCCGCTGCCCTTAGGAACAGAGCGTCAGGTGGAGGTGGGGGGGCAGAAAAGCTTCCCCATCTCCAGCGCCAGGCAGAGCTGTCAAGGATCTGATGGCCGATTTCCTCCCCAGCCCAGACCCTGCCCCACATTGGAGCTCCTGATATCCATGAGGGTCCAAATGCCATCACTCGTTAGATCACCAACAGTTTTATTACCATCTCAGAAGGCTGGAATTTTCAAAGATCTTTCTTTTTTTCTTTTTATTAGAAGTTTTTATTTTGTATTGGAATATAGCCAATTAGGGCTTCCCTGGTGGCTGAGACAATAAAGAATCTACCTACAATACGGGAGACCTGGGTTCCATCCCGGGGTTGGGAAGATCCCTGGAGGAGGGCATGGCAACCCACTCCAGTATTCTTGCCTAGAGAATCCCCGTGGACAGAGACTTGAGGGCTATAGTCCATGGTCGTAGAGAGTCAGACACAACTGCGTGACTAAGCACAGCACAGCACATAGCCAATTAACAAACAATGTGGAGAGTTTCAGGCTAACAGTGAAGAGACTCAGCCATACAGACATATATGTATGCATTCTCCCCCAAACTCCTCTCCCATCCAGGCTGCCACACAACACTGAGCAGAGTTCCCCGGTGCTATACAGTAGCTCACTGTTGCTTATCCATTTTAAATACAGCAGTGTGTACGTGTCAAGATCCTTCCATCACCAGAAACGCCAAAAGAATGACAGAAGAGCAGAATTCAGACTCTGATCTCTGCATCTGCGGAGAGCTGCGGGCTTCTGCCCAGCCCCTCTCCCCCAAGTGGCCACCACAAATCCCAAACTGCGCACATGACCTCTGCCCACTCCATGTTTAAGATATTAATTGATGACATCCCCGCTGATGTTCCGTACCTTTGACATGGGCCTCAATCATCCCACCTGCAGCCACATTGCCCCATGCCATTGCTGCCAGGAGGGATGTTACACCAGAGATTAAAGGAAAGGATTCCAATCTGCATAAGTGGGTCTTCAGAGGGGATCCCAGGTGGCTCAGAGATAAAGAATCTGCCTGCAATGCAGGAGAAGCAAGAGATATGGGTTTGATCTCTGGGTCGGGAAATGCAGAGGAAATGGCAACCCATTCCAGTATTCTTGCCTGGAGAATCCCATGGACAGAGGAGCCTGGCAGACTAGTTCATGGGGTCGCAAAGTCAGGTATGACTGAGCAGCTGAGTAGGCACACACACAAGTGGCAGGGCAGAGAAGAGGATTTCTGGAAGGAGCAGAGAGGGCTTAGTCACTGGCACATCCCGCAGATGGAGCCTGCACCCCGAGGATGCACAGGGGTCTGCGACACTGTGTGCTGAGCTCTACAGGGAGACAGGAAGTCCACACGATGTGTCTAGAGTCAGTCCCTCCTCTCTCCCTCCACACCTCCATGCAGGAGGAAACAGCTGGTGATTTTCACTGGCTTCAAGAGGTGGGAATGCAAAAAGAGCAGGCTGCAGCCTACCCAGTACCCAAGTACACTGTGGTCCAGCGTGGTGTGGAATGGCAGAGAGAGACCCTTAAACAGGGCTGTCAGAGGAGCCCTGAGAACCAGAGGACATCTCAGCAGATGCTAGTGGGGACGGGGGGCAGGCGCCTCTGAATGGCAGAGATGGGGCCTCAACATTGAATTATTTTTGTTTGCCTATTACAGAGCTGTTTTTCCACTAGTCAAGTATGGATGTGACAGCCGGACCACAAAGAAGGCTGAACGCTGAAGCTTTTGAAGCTTGAAACTAATGCTTTTGAACCGGGGTGTTGAAAACTATTAGAGTCCCTTGGACTGCAAGGAAATCAAACCAGTCAATCCTAAAGGAAATCAGTCCTGACTGTTCATTGGAAGGACTGATGCAGAAGCTGAAGCTCCAATCTTTGGCCACCTGATGCGAAGAGCCGACTCACTGGAAAAGACTCCGATGCTGGGAAAGACTGAGGGCAGGAGGAGAAGGTGATGATAGAGGACGAGATGGTTGGATGGCATCACTGACTCGAAGGTCATGAGTTTGAGCAAGCTCTGGGAGATAGGGAAGGACAGGGAAGCCTGGAGTGCTGAAGTCCATGGGGTTGCAGAGTTGGACACCACTGAGAGATTGAACAACAAATTACAGAGCTGAACTTGGGGGTGCAATCCATACCCCACTTTGCACTTAAGCATGTTTCTGTCTGAACTCAGGCCACTAGAAGGCACAGAGCAAAGCTGCAGTCCTTGTCTATCATCAAGAATGTATATTCAGGTCAGTCTGTGCTTTCACTTGCCTCCTCCCATCCCTTCTCCCTGATCTTGGTGTCTTCACTGATGGTTACATCATTACCCACCTGTTCCATTGCCATCTGACCTGAATCCTATTTGGAAAGGCAAGGGCTTCCCTGATGGCGGCTCAGCGATAAAGAATCCGCCTGATAGTGCAGGAGACCCAGGTTTGATCCTTGGGTCGGGAAGGTTCCCCTGCAGAAGGAAATGGCAAACCCTTCCAGTATTCTCACATGCTGTTGCTGCTGCTAAGTCACTTCCTCTGTGTGACCCCATAGACGGCAGCCCACCAGGCTCCCCATCCCTTGGATTCACCAGGCAAGAACACCAGATACATTGCTATTTCCTTCTCCAGAGCCTAGAGAATCCCATAGACAGAGGGGCCTGGTGGATGAGTCTGTGGGGTTGCAGAGAGCCAGATACGACTTAGGGACTAAACCACCACAAGGCGCACGTGGACCTGAGAACTTATATGCGTAACAAGCAGATGTTTAAAATAATATGTAAGCTGGGTTTCACAACTCAGCCCTAAGCCCTCTGAAAAGTCAGAGCCCTCCTGCAGCAGCTTGGAAGCAGGACCCGGGCTGCTGTCTGCTGTGGAAACCGCCGTGCTCAGGGTATTTTCCTATAGTGGGGGCAGACCCCAGGTTCCCAGGTGAGCCTGAAGTCCCAGTCCAGGTCCACCTTTGTGTTGGCAAAAGCTCTGTCTGTTCATCAGTCCCATCAGAGGTGGGGGCGGGGCGCATCGGAAGCCACGCCCTCCTCTGGGTTCCTGCCCAGACACGCCCACCAAGCCCATGTAGACGGTAGGGCCTTCCTGAGAGAGCTCTTCCCGATTACTAGCAAGGTGGGTTAATTTGGTGACAGCACAGGCCAGAATTTTACTTATTGCACGGCCTGAAGAATAGGCTCATGGATGGATTATCTTTTAAATGAAGAATCTGTCTTGACCAGAGAAAAAGAGGACTTACACCACAGAGCCTCAGCAGGGAAGGTTCAAGGCCTGGCGGATACGAGGGTGAGTTCCAGGCCCTAGCAAACCCGGAGTTTTCCTTACCAATTTTGCATTGACAGGTGCACCTACCAACCAGCTCCCTCCCTTACACACAGGCAGAAATTAAAAAAATTAAACCACAACACTCGCACTCAGATTTGTCTCCTTTCATATCTTTTCACCCGCGTTAACCTCCTGGGTTTTGCTCTTCTGGCAGTATTCCTTTCTTTAAACATATTTATTAGGTTGATCACCTATGTTGTAAATATTTGTATATTATCATCAAACATGCTGCCTGAATGCCAAACATGCTTTGAAAACTGAGATCTGAACAGCTTTTTAGGAAAAAAAAATCTTTATTAAAAAAAAATAACTTACAAATGGAAAGAACTCTCTGGAACGCAAGGGTTTGTGTTGTGTGCCGTGTTACAGGCTGGGACAGTGTCGCTGCATCCATTTCTAATGTCGCTTTGCAATAATATTAATGTCACAAACTGCACTATAGAGCAGTTTTCGTTCCGTATCCCAGACCAGCCCAAAGCACCACACAGATATAAAACTATCGTAAATAAAACATTTCAGCCAAGACTGGCATATATATTCATTTATATATATATATATATATTTATATAGCGAGAGGCTTTCAAAACAGCTAACAATTAATGTCATCCTTAGTCAAAACGGAAGTCAAGCTAACCTCAGAACTACGACACTGAGTACATGTCAGCATGGGTCCTCCGATACGATATTTAAAATATAAACTTTCAAATACATTGAGAGGGTACATCGAGAGTGAGAAAAATAGTCATAAGATTTAAATACAAATCCCCATTATAAAACCTTCAGGCAGCAGAGAAAAGTCCTATGTTACACAAGTGCAGGCAAGCCTGTCCCGAAGCAGGTGTGACGAGCGGGGGGCTTGTCACAGGGGCCTTGCGAAGGCCCCGCTGGGCCGAGAGCCAGAAAGGAGCCAGAGGGACGCAGGCTGGCCCTCTCCACGCCAGCGAGGGTCACCAAGCCCGAAGCCACTCAGCGTTCCTCCGGGAAACCAGGCGGCCCAGCGGGTGCCCCGGGAGAGCCCGCGCACAGGTCCAGAGGCCGCATGGAAGCCGTCACTTGGCGTTCTGCTCCAGAGCGGAGTACTCTGTCTCCGACACGCGGGAGGCGTCGATGAGCTTGGTGAGGCCCGTTTTGGCTGAGTACTTGAAGATGAAGGCCTTCATCAGCTCGTACCCGGTAGTTGCGGTTGATGAAGCTGTAGAGCACGGGGTTGACGCAGCAGTGCACCAGCGAGAGGCACTGCGTGACGTGCAGCGCCGTGAAGAGGAAGGCCTCCAGCTGGCAGGTGAAGGGGATGTAGTGCAGGATGGAGAAGATGTCGAGCAGCACCACCAGGTGGTAGGGCAGCCAGCACACCAGGAAGACCACCACGTAGGAGAGGATGATCTTCCGGCTGCTCTGCTTCTCCTGGTCACTGGAGGAGGCGATGGCGCGGGCCAGCAGGAAGTAGAAGACGGCGATGATGGAGAAAGGAATGGCGAAGCCCAGCACCACGGAGACCAGCTCCATGCTGATGAGCCACTCCTTGACGCTGTGCTCGGGGTAGAAGGCCCGGCAGTAGGTCTCATTGCTGGAGGCGGACGTCACAGTCTTCAGGTAGTAGGTGTCGGGCAGGGACACGCCGAAGGCCAGCAGCCACACCAGGACGCACACGGCGCGGCGCACCAGCCTCTTCTTGCGGCCGGAGGTGCTGGCGAAGTAGGCGACAGACAGGTAGCGGTCCACGCTCATGCAGGTGAGGAAGAAGATGCTGCCGAAGAGGTTGATGGAGAAGATGAGGTGGGTGATCTTGCACGTGAGCTCACCCATGGGCCACTGGTTATGCTGCACGAGGCTAACCACCCAGACGGGGATGGTGACCACCACCCACAGGTCGGCGATGGCCAGGTTCAAGATGTAGCAGTGTGTGTCGTAGCCTGTGGTCTTGGCCTGGATGTTCACCCAGACCACCACGGAGTTGGCAACCATGCCGATCACGAAGATGAAGATGTAGACAAAGGACAGCGTGTACAGCAGCGCGCTCTTGTTGGGCACGTGGCCGCACTGCAGGGTGTCCACTGCGATGCAGTCGCTGCCGTTGCAGGGCCAGCTGATGTCGGAGAAGTTCCCCGGCTCCGAGTAGTCCAAGAGATGCAGATCCATGGTGTCGAGGGCAGCAGTCCAGCGGCCTGTGCGCAAAAGCAAACACAGTTTTAAAAGATGCAAGAGTAGAATGGCTCCCTTAGCACACGCTCCAGGCCTGTAAAGCGCTTTCCCAGCACCCCCGCCTGCTCAGCGGTTTCACGGTAGCTCCCAAGTAACCTTGCAAAGAAACGAGAGAACAAAACTGACCGCGACAGAATCTGCAAAACAAAACATACCCAGGTTCTAAAACCAAGTGAATCCGTCTCTCTCAAAGAGTGAAAGTGTTCACTTCCTCTATCTTTGCAGGACTGTGTTCTCCAGAGGTCACCAGACTGAGCTGTGCCCCGGATATGAAACTGACACATTCTGGGGGGTCGGGTCAGAGGGCCGTCGGGCAGCTGAGCCTCAGCCTGGAGGTGCCTGTGGCCAGCTCGCTTTCCCCTGCAGACAGCAGAGGCATTTCACCCATGTACCCAAGAGCAGAGGGTGGATCTGTTCCCAGCACTGGTGAGTAACAAGCGTCCTGCTCGGCCGTGTCTGGCTGCCTGCGGTTTGCAGACCCCTGGAGGTGTGGACAGTGTGTAGCCCGCCCCACAGCTTCACTGCGCCCCCATCCACAGCCTCCAACTTTGCCATGTGATTTGCAACTCAGAGCCACCAACTGGCCATCTCCGAATGTGGCCATTGCCTGGTTTTCCATCTTTTATTTGTCCAACTGCTTTGAGAGCAACTTGTACCAAGACCCATAGCTGGGTCTTAGAGGGGCTGGCTTTTCCTAATGGTCTTCCCTGATGATCTGGCGTGAGGTCAACACTGTCGACTGGCACCATCTTAACACCCAGAGGAATCCAGGCCTGAGCCGTTACTGTGCCTGGGGATGACAGCCCACGAACCCCAGCTCCGAGAGCTGCCCGGGGCTGTCTTCTCTTGCTGACCCCGGCCACCTGAAGGCTCTGAAGTCCCACCACCACCACCCTGGGTGGACAGCCTCACTGCGTCCCCACAGGAAGGGGCTGTAAAATGAAACCACTCGGCCCATGGGTGCCCTGCTTGGCATCACCTTCTATAGTAGGGAGTCTGTTCCTCCTCTCTTGTCGCAGGTAAGGACTGACTGCAGGCCAAGCTTTTTGCCAAGTTCATCTAAAATGGACTCCAGGCCACACTTGAGAGGTCCTGGAGGATGGGGAAGGATGGTCCCTGAGTCGGGGCCTAGCGGCCGGGCTAATGGTCCACCGAGACCCAGCTGGGAGAGCACCCCTCTGGTGACCAGACTGTCCTGGGCTGGGATTCGTGCTCCTCCCTCATTAGCGCTTCATGTGAGTCTAGTTAACCCGTCATCTGCCACTGCTTTCTCAGCGCACCAGACCCCATCTCCCAGGGCTCCCTAAGAACTCAAGGGCTGAGGACAGAATCTAACAGACAGAAGCTCACAACTGCATCCTCCCCCTCTCTTGACCTATCAAAAGCACAGACTCGCTCACTTCTTGCTCCACATTCAAAACTGACCAAGTGGCTGAGTGGTCAATGTCCCGCCCTGGGAGCGGGTAGAGGCAGGAGCTGCCTGCAGACAGCGAGCTGATGCCTTTACCTCCAGGGGAAATGAGCAGGCGCCCCAGAAGTGAGGCCATCCACCTGCTGCCACCCGGGGCCACCTCAGCCCCCAGACTCACAGCTGAGGACCTGCCCGAGGACCACAGGTATGGAGGTGGCCCTCAGCAGCTGTCTGTTTGCCTCTGTGAGTGGTAAGTGGCCGCGAGTTCCCTTCCAGGTGGCCTGACTGGGCCTCAGTGTCCGCTGCTGCTGCTGGACACAGCTGGACCTCTGAGGAGGAGGTGGTGGAGACACAGGGCCCGAGGCCAGGAAACCTGGTGGTCCTCAGAGCCTCCCTCATCACTAGGAGGACACTCAGGCCCTGGGACCACCAACTTGTTGCAAAACACAACCAGAGGGCATGCATGGAAAATCAGCAAGGTCAAGCTGAAGTAAAATGAAGTGAAAGTCGCTCAGTCGTGTCTGACTCTTTGCAACCCCAAGGACTACGCAGTCCAGGGGGATTCTCCAGGCCAGGACATTGGAGTGGGTGGCCTTTCCCTTCTCCAGGGGATTTTTCCAACCCAAGGATCGAACTGAGGTCTCCCATATTGCAGGTGGATTTTTTGCCAGTTGAGCCATCAGGAAAGCCCAAGGTCAAGTTAGGACAAATAAACTCATCCGCCCTAAGAGACTGTGGAAGACGCAGCTGGAGGACCCCGAGCGGACATGGACGCACAGCACACGCCTGTGAGCGGCCTGGACTGGCCTTGGGTGGGCAGCCACCTCCAGACCCTGTCTTCAAGGTCTTCCTGACCCTCCCGCCACCCTGGGCCACTAAGCAGCCAGGAGCGGATGGTGCCCGCTGCACCCCGACTTTAGGAGAGCGGGCAGGGAGCACCTGGGCTTGGCTCTCCTGCGTGGCTCTAAGGTGTGACGCCCTTTATTCCCATCTCCTTAAAATGAAACACATCCACAGCTGAGCGTCGTTTCCGATTTGGCCCAGCCACCTCATTCTTTCTGGAGCTGTTAGTAATTGCGCTCTGCTCTTTCAGGAGAAGCATAGACACTTTCCAGCCTGGGGGGCTTCCAACCTCCTGGTTTCATATTTTCTTGTCTTTTCATACTGTTCATGGGGTTCTCACAGCAAGAATACTGGAGCGGTCTGCTCTTCCCTTCTCCAGTGGACCACGTTTTGCCAGAACTCTTCATTGTGACCCGTCCATCTTGGGTGATGGCCTCGCAGCTCATTGCTTCACTGAGTAACACAAGCCCCTTTGCCACGACCAGGCTGTGATCCATGAAACACGCTTGCAGCAGGGTGTGGGGCTTCCCTAAGGCCTCACGGTAACGGTGGCGCTAGTGATAAGGAGCCTTCTGCCAGCGCAGGAGATGGAAGAGACATGGGCTCAGTCCCCGGGTCGGGAAGACCCCCTGGAGGAGGAAATGGCAACACAACTCCAGGATTCTTGCCTGGAAAACGCCACAGACAGAGGAGCCTGGCGGGCTGCAGCCCGTGGGGTTGCAGAGTCGGCGCAACTGAGCAACTAACACTTTCCCTTTAGCTTATAAAGCACTTTCAGCCCATGACCTCATCTGACCCGGGTCCCTGCAGAACTCAGCCGGAGGACGAGCCGCTGCCCCACAGAGGCGGGCAGAGCGGGGGATGGGCCCTGGCTGGGGGTCCTTTCCTCTGCCTGCCCTGGTGCAGCCCTACCAGGCCTCCACAGACACAGCTGGAATCCCTGGGGTCTGCGCCGTGCACACGGGGCTCCAGAAAAAGGAAGCCTGATCGAGATGCTACGCCCCTGCCTCCGTCTTCCCTGCAAGGAGTCATCCTGCTCACTGGACACGCCGTGCCCCCCAGCACCCAGGTGGAAGGGCACGCCTCAATGTAGACAGAGGGACTCATGGGTGCAGGAGGCCTACAGGAATCACCAGGAGTCTGTCCCTCCAGGGCCCACGTCTCCCGCACAGCAGACCGTCCACACTCACACCTCTGAGCCTGGGCCAGCCCTCGGTGTCCCCTGGGTCACAGCCAAGGTAGGGAAGGGGTCAGGGACCCCATCGGGTCCTTAGGTTTCTGGTCTCTGGACAATGAAAACCCAACTTAATGCTCGCTCGTCCTCTGAGACCAGAAGGTGACTTAAGAGTCGGTCCACCGCCCCCCCGCCTCCCGCTACCCACAGTCGTCCTGTTTCCTCTTGGGCAGTGTGGAGAATCTTCCAGGAGGGGCTGGGGGGTGCCATGCTGGAGCTTGAAGCCAGCTGGCCCACCGATCATCCAGCACCGATCACTGGCCAGCCACCAGCCCAGGAGATGAGCCAGAGGCCTACACTGTGCCCACCAGCCTTCTTCCAGGGAGCCTACCGGCCCCTCCTCTCCCAGGGCAGAGGCTCCAGGGGTCCAGAGAAGGAAGGGAGGCCGTGAGAGAGGAGCTGTGCACACAAGGAGTGCAGCAGTCCAGCCCCCTGCAGATGTAAATGGGAAGCCAAAGACGGAGGAGAATGCCACAGGAGAGCACAGCCTGCGTCACCTGTCATTTTTCACCTGTTCTGTTTTGGAAACAAACAAGGGCTCTTTCCAGAAAAAGAGAATAGTATCATATAAAGACCTCTGCCTGGTCACGTCAAATGCAATCGGTGGGCCTCTGAGCGTGTGTTCAGGAGGCCTGAGGCTAACTATGGGTGGTCCCCGCACCTAAGACAACAAACTTCCAAAAAGATTTTAACAGGAGATGCTCTCAAGACCCTGACCTGAACAAAGATGTGATCCAGCAACTGCAAAACATCTACCCAGGCCCCTGGCTCCCTAAGGCCCGGCCAAACCTGAGGGAGAAGGGCTGAGGAATGCGTCCCAGCAATTCCCTGAGGCCACTCAGACCCCGAGACCCTTCACCAGAGTCTCCACTTGCCCCCAGGAAAAGCGAGGGGCCATCCCATACAACTGGAGGGCTCACTGCCTGTGCCAGCTGGGAAGCATGGGCCGTGAGCCTCGTACACACGGTGACATCTCCAGGCCATGTGGCCGGTCTGCGATGGCAGGAAGGGCAGTGGTGAGGCTGAAGATCCCAGGGCCTGAAGCTGACTCCCAAGTCCACGTGGACCAGCCCCCTCTGCTGCAGTAAGTCAGCAGTTCTGTTCCCATCAGCTTGGGCCAGAGCCCAGGCGGGACCTCTGGGTGACAGTCACACCTGCCCACCAGCTGCGCCCCTGGGGACCAGAGCCCCCACCAGGGAGGGCAGGAGAATGAGAGACGACTTCTGACACAGGTTAATAGCATCTGTGTAAAGATTCCTCATGGGAGGAAGGCAACAGGGCTTGGGATAAAAGATTCTTTCAGGTCTTTGATCTCACAAGTTCACACATTCTCTTCTCAAAATAAATATTCCCAAGATGCAAGGATGTTTATTGAAGCACTATTTTTTATCAGCAAAAAATTGGTGACAACAGTCGATCCATAAAGGACCATGAACCACTGTCTGGAATATAATACAGATGTACAAAGAAAGAGGGGGTGCTTTTATGAACATGGAAAGTTACACATATATACATGCCCCAAAAAACAAGAATTATGAGCATTTTTATAGGTACCTGTATGTGCATAAGGGGCTTCCAGGGGCACTAGTGGCAAAGAACCTGCCTGCCAAGGCAGGAGGCTAAGAGATGCAGGTTCAGCCACTGAGACAGGAAGAACCCCTGGAGGAGGGCACGGCTGCCCGCAGTGGTCTCCCTGCGCTCACTCGGCAAGCTGAAGGCAAAGCCAGAATGAGACATCTCCAAGTTCAGGGTCTCCACAGGCTGGTGCTTTGGCCTGCAAGGAACATGTCCTTCCACTGGACCACAGCCGCTCCCTGCAGGACACAGACGGCCCCACGTTCAGGTGCCCAGCCGGAGCTCCCGACAGTGCTGCCAGCACAGGTGCAATGCCCAGCCTCAGACCTGGAGCGCCGGGTGGGCCCTCCTCTCCCCATTTACGCCTCTAGTGCCCCCACCTTCTCCCAGCCAGGCCTAGACCTCTACTCTGTGTCACTGGCTGTTCCCTGTCTCCCCTCCTTCCTCCTCAAGCCCCCGCGCCCACGATGTCTTACTGCCTGTGTACAGGGGAGCCAGCAGTGGCACCTGCACAAAGCACGTGTTCAGTGAATTCATAATCAGTGAATCAACAGTGAATCAAGCTCCCGAGACCAGAAATGTGAGGTTATCAAGGAAACAGGAGCCCCGAGGAGACTATTCCGGAACCTTCCCTTGAGCTAGGTCTCACCTGTTTCTATGCCCCCAATGTTTATGAAGCCCCTTCTATGAGGCACTGCTCTGGGGCAATAACAGACTAGAATCATCACTCCACACCCACCTCCGGGGAGCCTGCCAGCCAACCGAGAGGGGCGGGAAGGCGGGAAGGCAGTGTGGACGCCGCTGGAGCGTGGAGAGGGACTTCCCTCCAGTGACCGATGGGGACCCCCCAGAGGAAAGCGGGTGCTGGGGTGGCCAGTGATGTGCTACCAGAGGGTCACCAAACCTGGCTGAGCCTGTCCATGCGGGAGCCACCACGGTCTTGAGCAAGGGCCTGGCTTTGGGGCAGAAAAGGCTTTTGAGGGAGGAGGTGGCAGGCCTGCAGGGGGAAGCCGGGTGCTTGTCAGGCCCGGGTGCAGTGCAGAGAAGGTGACCTGGGCCAGGCCACCCAGGGCACCGCCTTGGATGCCGAGGGGATCCTGGGCTCTCCAGGATCTGTGCCCGCAGGCGACCTTCTTCACTGGCTTTTCTGCAACTGGGGCTCAACTCATGTTCTCCCAGGGTGGAATTTCATAGGGCAACTCATTGTTGTCCCAACACGATCACCCAGCTTGGCTAACCTCGCCGCTGGGCACCTAGAAACTGAGGCCAGACAGGCAGCGGGACCAGAAACTCAGGGATGTGGCTGAAACCAATTCTGTTCACCCTCCCTACTCCCCAGGGACTCTCCAGGGGACGCAGAAGCAGGTCTCCTGAGAAAGCCCAGCCCTTTCCACTCCAGGAGCGCAATTTATGTATGGAAGACCTGCACCATTCCTTTCTTTTTTTCAAATTAATTAATTTATTTTAACTGGAGGCTAATCACAATATTGTGGTGTTTTGCCAAACATCGACATGAATCAGCCATGGGTATACATGTGTCCCCCCATCCCCCTCCCCACCCCATCCCTCTGGTCCCAGAGCACCGGTTCTAAAAGTCCTTAGGAAACTGCACAGCTCTGGGGTTTGTTTCATTTCTTATCAATCCTGCATTAAATCTATGGGGATGTCCAGGAAAGTTTCGGCCCAGGCTTGAGAGGCCACCTGCTAGGACTGAGAGCAGGATGGGGGCAGGAGGGCAGTCTGTCTCCCCACCCCATGTCAAACAGACAGAACAATGCCATCCTGCCTGCTGTTATTTTTCACAAGTAAAGCACTGCTCTGAGTCGTTTGAGAGAGAAAAAAAAATCCAAACCCTAATCCAGATAGAGGCCATCTATTTCCAGAGTCCTCAGACACACTTCGCATTGATACACAGGGAGGACTGGGGGAAAGAGAACGAACACCAACATCCAGAAACCTGATCTGTCCTATTGTGCTCAGCAGCCCGACTGGGAAGCAGCACAGGACCCAGGAGGGCAGACCCAGAGGTTCCCACGGCACAAAGGCTGCCGTCTGGGCTGGCGGGTGTAACCAGAGCCCCAATTCCCACCCAGCTTAGAAGCAGGACGAACAGTGGGGGTCAGCCAGCCTAGGACAACCCCAAACCCTGGGCTACACACAGTGGGATTCCCATCTTAGACTGAAAACTAGGAGAAGGCGTGACAGAGGTTTCCTGGACCGTAAGAGAACTGGGAGGTGTTAGCCATCTGGCTGGCCCTGCCCCCTTTATCTGTCCCCTGCCGGTGGGCACCACCTGAGGGTGTCTCAGCCCCTCCACCTCGTAACAAAAAAGCAGAGTCAGCTTCCAAATCTGCTTAGGGCTCTGCAAAATTTTCCCTATGAAAATACGCAACTCTCTCATCACTTGAAGAACCAAGCAACGGCGTTTTTTTTCCAGTTCTAAGCTGAGTCGATTCTTGTGTAACCAAAGGATCAAAAGATTCCAGCAGCAAACCATTAAGTATTCAAAATCAGAGAAGTGCCCCCTTTTTTCTCATTCTTTCCCTTTTTTCTGCTTGCTTTCACTTTAATAAAACATATGTCTCCCAGAGCTATAATTTCCTGAAGTTTAAAAACACTTGACATGACACACAAATTTCCACCTACACACACGCAATTTGTCTGGAAGCCCTTCTAAAATTATTTCTGTTCCTGACCAAAAACCAAGTTCCATGATTGCCTGGATGAAAAATACAAATACTTTCTAGCCCGGAATTCCACTTGTGTTCGGCAGAATCACTGAGAACATCTCAAGTCCTAAAACCTTTAAGGTTTTTCCTTCTCCTGGTTACCCTTACGGTTCATAGAATGACCCTCTTTCAGTCTCAGGTTTGAGTAACCAATTTCCCTGGTGTCTCCTGGAAAACACGAGCCTCTCTCTTTGCCTGGAGTGATCAGACAAAAAGCCACTGTTCCTGATTAAGTAGGTTTTTTTTTGTTTGGGGTTTTTTTTTTTTTTTCCATCCAGAAAGACTATACTTTGCCTGTTCTGGACCTGATTAGAAACCATAATACCTTCTCCAGTCTCTCAAGACTGGCTGCTAATATGGGATAACCTCGGAAGTCCTGACTCAGTTAAGCATCTGCATGCTACCTACACTGTACTTTCCAGAACTTTTAAAAAATGACAACTGCAATGCACACCCCTTTAAAAATCAAATGAGCAGCAAAACACAGCAGCGAGTCTCAATTTTCTTTTGCTTTTCCACCCAAATCCCGTGCAACCCTCCTCCCCCACCCTCATCTCCAGGAGCTTAGGGCGTGGAGCGCCACAGTTGGTGCACACTGGACTGTTTATGGCAGAGACTGGGGAAAAAGAGCAAGCTGTTTCCAAGCTAGAGCTCCCCATGTGTAGCTCTGCTTTAGAAAAAGGCTCTGCATCTGGGGAAGCTCAAGGGCTGATGAAAGAAGGGCAAGCAGTTTATCTATTAAAATCTATGGAAAGTGGCGCGCAGACACCAGCCGCCTCCACTTGCCTTTCTACGAGAGCCTATTTGATCTCCGCATTTCCCTGGAATAAATAAAGCGACACAAAGGCAGCATCTGCCCATTTAAAAAGAAAAGAAAAAGGTACCACATTGAGACTCTGCAGAATGAATGTTTCAAGAGATGTCAGGGCATCAAATACCTTCAAAGGGCTGTAAACCATTTGGGGGGGGCTCTTCCACGTCTGGAAAACGTAATGATCCTGGTGTGAGCAAATGAATTGAGAGAAAGAAAGAAAGACAGAGAGAGAAAGAAAAAGGGGAGACAGGCAGTCTGACTTTTACAGCTTCTCATTCTCCCTGGAACTTCCAAGTCTTGGCTAACCACCCAAGCCTGACCTCACCGCAGTTTTGAGTCACCCCTCAGATCTTTATGCAGGCGAACAAAATCGAACAAAATTTATTTTTTTAGTTCAAGAGTACAATGAAAGTGCAAAATCCTAGACTTGTGTGTGTGCCTTTTTTTTTTTTTCCCAACTGAAGTCAGATTTAACACCTTCTGAGCGAACAGCAAATAGATTAAGAAGGATGCAGTGGAGAGACAAGAGGGCCGGGCTGTATTTAACATGCACTCTTATAGCTTCCGGATTTACAGGCTCTGGTAATCCTCCAGAGCAGTGAATTCAAACCCATTATGGACCCACAAAGACTCTCAGCCCCGTTTTCTTCTCCGCTGGAGGACGCCTCTTCATAAGGGGCACATCTTTCTGGAATTACACGTTTAGTGCCAGTTCCGTTTCCCCAGTAGAGAGGCAGAAGAGAAACCAGGCAGGCAGCGGTGCTAAGCTGACCCCTATGCCAACTCTGAGCAAGCGGGATGGAGTCTGCGTGCAGATGAACCTCAGACTCCTCAGTCCAACAGACACACAGAGAGCGCCTTCCACTTCAGGAAACAGCCCTTGTTGACTTTCTGCAGCCCACGCGAAGCCCCGAGTTAGCAGCCGCACTTCGCAAAGCAGCACGCCGCCTGGGCTTTCGGAAACCAGACCTGCGGACTCGCCAGCACCATCAGAGCTTATTAGAAAGAAGAGGTCTGGAAAAAGACCACTGCGCTTAAGAGCAGACCCTGCCCGCCGTCCGCACGCCCTGCGGACCCAGCAGCGTTTCCTTACCTGGCGGCTGGGCTCCTCCGGCTTCGGGCTTGCCTTCTGGGTTCCGGCGCTCGGTGCCTTAGGGCTGAGCAGTTCACAGAAGAGTGAGCTTTCTGGGGCTTCAGACTCGCGTTATATACACTGCGGGCGGGCGGCCTCTAGATGGCAGCTTTGCAACCGGCATCTGCTGCTTCCTTTCCCGGGCCCCCTCCCCTCCATCCCTCCGCCCTGGCCACCCACCCTCCGTGCGCGCGCGCGCGCGCACACACATGCTTGCATGCACGCACACACTTGAACTCGCGCGCGCACCCTCACCCCTCGTGTAAACCCCGATCTGTGGTTTCCGGCCAAGCTCTCGCATACAAGCATACTCTGGGGAAATCCCAGCCTGCCTTCATTTGCAGAGTCTAATGAAGCTACAAGGTCCAGACCTTAGGTGGAGGGGGGAGATGCGTCAGCAGAAGAAACACCGGCAAAGAAACCCCAGCGCTTTGCCAAATCATCAAATATTTATCTGGGTCTCAGGGATATCTTTAATAATCCCCTTAACAACAAGAATTCCTTTGAATGCCTCTTAGCTCTAGGGAAGACTTTGTTCCCAAGACAAATTGCTCTGAACTTCTGAACTTCGGTGTTGATTTATTAAGCCTGGATTGTCTTTGTTAATTCCTCCAAAACAGAAGCAACAGTTTTGGAAGGGGAGCAATGAATCTGTACCACATCGTACTACCCCCAAAGGAGGGGACGGAACATTTGTAATAGATTTTATTTAGATTCTTTTATTTGTAAATCTTGAAAGTCTGGTGAAAATAACATTCTGAACCACCTACCTAGTGCCAGACAGACATTAGAGGTATCAGACATGTCTTTTGATAATGTCCTGTTTGGAGGTTAATTTAGCAAATATTTATTTTTATTATTGACATATATATACATTCTTATCTAGAAGTGGGTGGCTGAAGTTCTGTCCATGGGGGAATTAGACCTAAAAATGTGCTTCACATAATAATCACCTCTACTGCCCTATTTAGATAAATCAAGAGTAAGACAAGGACCTGAACTTTCACTTTTAAAGCCATGCTTACTGAGCTTTTCCCCCAGAGTAAGGTGCTGTTCTGCAGCTTCTGTTTTGCTTTCTGCCTCCTGGTGGTGGTTTCATGGCTCAAGTCACTGTATGCAGGGACCCAGTCCTCCCCCTCTCCCTCTCCCCAGCCCAAACTTTCTGAGGTTCTTTTTATACTTCTACTAAAAATACCAGCAGACGGCCAAATGCCGAGTCTGGAGAATTGGGAGGTCAAACTCTTAGGTAGCCAGAAGGCCTCCGTGTTGCAGAAAGCCCTCAACAAAAGAAATATTTTGTTTAGATGAAACCACCAGCGCAGTGAAATCACTCCAGAATACAAGCTAAGAGCACGCCTGCTCCGGGAGGCCCTCGGAGGGGTTGCCCACCCTGCCCCTGCTCATAGGGTCGCTGTCCTTAACAACTGGCAGGGACCTTCTTCCTGCCCTGTCTCCTGGGCACCCAAAGCCCCATCTCCGAGCTCCAGAGTGGCTCCAGAGTGAAAGTGGCTGTGAAGTAAAGCCGCGGGCCAGCGGGATGCACACACAGGATTTGGGGGAGTCTGTAAGTACACGCTCAGGACTTTCCTGGACCTGTTTTCTCCCGGCAGGTGACCCTGAGTCTGAGCCTGACAAATGCCCGCGGCGGCAGCCAGGACAGGGCTGCCCTCCTCTGGACAGCAACGCACAGGCTGACCTTCTATGTCTATGAACTTGATCTGTGCCTCAGTGAACGCGATTCTCCTTTGGCAGGTTCAGGGGCCAGACCGAAAGGCAGGATGAGTTTGAGTCTGCTCTCAATTAGGCGTGCTGTGTTGAAAAGAAAGCAAGCCTCCTCGCAGAAAAACCAGTGCAACAGGATGCAGTTGCTAAAGCGGAGGAAGGAAAACGCAAACTAGATGTTAAAAAAAAAAAAAAAGAACCCACTTCAGGTCAGAGGCTGTGGGGCCCGTGCTCCCTGAGAGGGCTGGGCTGGGGCGCCCAGCTCAGCGTCCAGAGAAGGGCGAGGGGTGCAGATATCCTGGTACCGGTTCATGCAGAGCTGCGTGCGCCTGCCCACCACCCTCCTGGGTCTGAATACTCCCCTGGCTGTCCCCACCCCCAGTCCTCTTGGAGAACCCAGTCCTGGGGGATTTGAGAGGGTAAGTAAGCCAGGTTTTGCAAGGGAACAGGAATCCAGCACCCTGGGACCCAAAATGTCTCTTGGAACATTCGGAAGTCTGCCCTGCTGTTGGGAGGATTGCGTTTCTAATGGAGGGGTTAGTTGGGGAAGAATGGGTTTGCTTACCCCCCATGGGAAACTCGGAGAAGCAGGAATAAGTCGCTGTGCCTAGGGCTGTCCAGAACTCATAGTTCCTTGACCCGTTCCTAGCCCTGATTACTTCATGCAGTGGCATCGTGAAGCGGTGTTCAGCCAAGCCCCGCTTTCCCTGTCTGTAATCTGCACCTGGGCTTTTAGACTCCCATAGAGCAGCTCCCACGGGGCTCTGATTTGCCTGTGGATGTGGCCCCATCAACCTCCTGCCTCGAAATCCCAGCGCCTTTTCAGAGAGATCCTAGAGGGCCAGAGCTGTGGCGGTCAGGGTGAGGGCTTCGGGGGCACAGTAGGATAGAGAGACAGTGGTCTCTGATGACGGGCAGGGTGAGGGGCTTTGGGGGACACAGTTAGGATGGAGAGATGGTGGTCTCTGATGACAGGCAGGATGGGGGCTTTGGGGGACACAGTAGGATGGAGAGATGGTGGTCTCTGATGACAGGCAGGGTGGGGGCTTTGGGGGACACAGTAGGATGGAGAGATGGTGGTCTCTGATGACAGGCAGGGTGGGGGCTTCGGGGGGCACAGTAGGATGGAGAGACGGTGGTCTCTGATGACAGGCAGGGTGGAGGCTTTGGGGAGCACAGGATGGGGGAGATGGTGGTCTCTGATGACAGGCAGGGTGGGGGGCTTTGGGGGGGCACAGTAGGATGTAGAGACCGTGATCTCTGATGACTGCATATGTGGCCCACAGAGGCTCCCCTGCACCGTCACCCGAGGGCTGAAGACTAACCTTGCCCCAGGGCAGGTCTTCCTTGCAACCTCAGCACATCACAGCAGCTGTTACGGATTCCTGGAACCAGCTAGAGGCTTGGCCTGGCGGGAGTCATCTCAGCCAGGGCTGGACATCCCCTCGACTCAGAACCACAGATGCCAATGTCTGGCGTGGTGAGAGGACTTGGAAGGGAAGACAGAGCCCTGCCCTCAAGGGGATGGAGGTCCCAGGCTGGGCCTGGGTCCAATGGGTCTGATTTAGAGCCTGACTTGCACACCATGTCTCCTTAGGCATCTTGTGTCTTTGGACGCTTAGGTTCCTGTCTTTAAAGTGATTATAACAGAACCTTCTATTCTTGGCAGGTGCATCTCAGGCTTAGGGTTTCCCTGGTAGCTCAGCCAGTAAAGAGTCTGCCTGCGATGCGGGAGACCCCTGTTTGATTCCTGGGTTGGGAGGATCCCTGGAGAAGGGATAGGCTACCCACTCCAGTATTCTTGGCCTTTCCCAGTGGCTCAGCTGGTAAAGAATCCACCTGCAATGCAGGAGACCGGGTTCGATCCCTGGGTTGGGAAGATCCCCTGGAGAAGGGAAAGGCTACCACTCCAGTATTCTGGCCTGGAGAATTCCATGGACTGTATAGCCCATGGGGTCACAAAGAGTTGCAAAAAGTCGCAACTGAGAGACTCACTGTCACTCTCAGACTTAAAAGAAAAGGTTGGAGTCACCTTGTAGGTCCCAGAAAGGCTATTTCTCTCCTTCCTCATCCTCTGGCTCTGGCCAAATTCTGGTGACATAGAGCACCACTGAAGATATAAAACTAAAGCCTTGCAACATTTTATGAACTCTTTCTAAACTTTGCGCAATAACAGCTGTGAGTGTGTGACTTTTGCCAGTCTCTGTGCTAAGCGTTGCATTCTTTCAGTTAACCCCATCACAGCAGCCCTTAACCTAAGGTGTCTGTTTTTGTCCTGGTTTTGTAACTGAGGAAACTAAGGCCCAGAGGGAGTGGGCAGCCTTCCCCTGGGCAGGTCATTGCCTGTTAAAAGAGGGAGATTCAACCTGGTTTGCCCAGCTTTCTAGCACAGAAAGACATACTCTTAAAAGAAATGTAAAACGTGTATCAGGGTTCTAAAAGCAGACTCTTGGATGAGAATTCAGGGGGCACTGATGTATTAAGGAAGTGCTCCCAGAAGAGGCTGGCGAGTGCAGGGGGGGAAGGTAACCAGAGATACCATTTCTGACTAAGTCTCAACTGTAGCCTGATTCCTAATGTCTCTCTGAAGCCTAAATTGCCCTCTAATTTGTGCCAAACCCCAGCAAGGAAGCTAGTTTTCCTGTCCTGTATTCTTCAACCAGTGGATCTGGACTGCTGCGTGCTGGGTCAGGGAATATAACCACAGATACTTCCCCTTCTCAACCTGTGTGGGCAAAACTGCTCTAGGAAATCAACGTCAGCCTCTCATAGATTCACCCAGTCTCAAGCCTGGGCAGTAAACCCACCTTAAGGGTGCCAGGGGTGTACACAGAACTAGAAAGGGGTCAAGGGGACCTGGGACCAACACCACCAGCGTCCACTGCACTTGGCCTGTGCAGCATATAATTTATCAGATTTGACCCACCTAGGAAAAAAAGTCTTTAATCAAGACCTGGACCAGCTTGTTTCCACCTCAGGACCTTTGCCCCTGATGTTTTCTGTTCTTGAAATGCTGTTTCCAGTAATTGTTATATGGCTGCCTTCTCATTATCTTGTTCCAGGCTTAAATACAATTGCTTTAGAAACACATTCTCCACTCTAGCCAAAGAATCTCCCCCATCCCAGTTACTCTCTTCATTATTTTGTTTTCTTCGTTAACACTTACTCACCATCCTAAGTCATCACTCCGTGTCTGTCTTCTACCCGCTGGAGTGTAACTTCCTCCAGAGCAAGAATGTGCCTGTTTTGTTTCAGTGCTGTGTTCTCGTGGGCTCACTCAATGCTTGGCTCGTGGTGAGTGCTCATAAATATGACCTGAATAAACTCAGACAAATCTCACTTTCAAATCAGGGTTTTACTCTCCTCCTATTTTGCTTACTTTCTCCCTCGTAGAAGTGGGGCGTGGGGTTTAGGGAAAGAGTCCAGGTTAAGGGTTTTGGGGAAACCTAAAACATTAACACTGAATCAGGAGCTTGAGATTAGCATATGAACATTACTATATATGAGATAGATAACCCACAAAGACTACTGTATAGCACAGGGAATCATATTCAATATTTTGTAATGACCTATAAGGGAAAAGAATCTGGAAAAGAATCTGAAAAATAATATATGTGTGCGTGTGAGTAAGCTGCTGTGCTATATACCTTAAACAAACATGATATTAGAAATCAACTATATTTCAATTCTCAAGACTCTTGAGAGTCCCTTGGACTGCAAGGAGATCCAACCAGTCAACCCTAAAGGAAGTTAATCCTAAATATTCATTAGAAGGACTGATGCTGAAAGTGAAGCTCCAGTACTTGGGCCACCTGATGCGAAGAGCTGAATCATTAGAAAAGACCCTGATGCTGGGAAGGATTGAAGGCAGAATGAGAAGAGGGCAACAGAGGATGAGATGGTTGGATGGCTTCACCAAATCGATCAACATGAGTCTGAGCAAGCTGCGGGAGATGGTGAAGGACAGGGAAGCCTGGTGTGCAGCAGTCCACGGGATCGCGAAGAGCTGGACATGACTGAGCTACTGAATGACAACACTTCAGCTGAAAAAACATAAACCTTGCAAGCGGGCAACAAGTGTGAACAGGTGGATATTTCACGCAGAGGGACCTCCAGACGACCTAAATACTTAACGGAAAGTGCACAACTTCCTTAGTCATGGGGAAAATACAAACTAAGATAACGGGGCCAGACAACTGGACCCCCATCAGAAAGAATGAAAATGAGACGACTGAATGTTACCAAAGGCTATGGAACCACCGGAATTCTCCCACGCCCCTGCTTCTCAAACTCTGTGCGGTGAAAGACCAGCATCCTTTGCAGGCTCCAATTCATATAAGACCAAAACGTGGTCCACTGAGAAGCACCAGGACAGAAGCCCCTGCCTGGGCCCCCTCAGGAAGGTGTGCCGTCTGAAGCGTCGGTCTGCACTGTCACACAAAGCTGCCGACTGTGGATCCGTGTACCATAGCTGTGGCACATTTCTAGAAGTTTCTAAATGCTCACTCTCGATTTCTGGACCTAACACTTTGCAGACTAGCAGCAAGTAGCTCATAGCACACATGTCCAGTGACACACTCTACCCGGATGCTGGAGGTGCAAAATACCACAACCGCTTTGGCGGGATTTGCTAAAATTAAACATATGTATACCCTGTGACCCAGAAGTTCCATTGCAACATATACACACAACTTAAAGGTGTTATACTGCAGCGAAAAAAATGCCAGAATGTTTATAACAGGACTATTTATAAGAACTCAAGCTAGAAATAACCAGACATTAGCCAAAAGGATCTTGCAGACCTATATCCCTCATGAACATAAAAATCCTTTAAAAAGCAAATCAAATATAACAGTATAATATATCATGACTAAGTGGGGTTTATTCTTGAAATACAAGGCCAATTAAACATTTCAAAATTAATAGAATTCACTAAATTAATTTAAAAAGCATTTGAAAACCTTCAAAACCAATTCATGATAACTTTCAGCAATCTGAAAATGAAATGATCTTCATTTAATTTTTAGTTTGATATAACCAATGTATACACTTGATACAGGGCATGTATGAATACTTAGTTAACATCATACTTAACTCTGAAAATTTGAATACCTTAACTGCATCTAAAATTAAAAACAAGCAAAGATACCCACTTTTACCATCTCCTTTCAACATTGTACTGGTTTCTGAGCTAGTCTCAATAAGGAAAAAAATAAATAAAGGCAATGGATTGGAAAGAAAGTGAAAGTGAAGTTGCTCAGTCATGTCTGACTATTTGCGACCCCATGGACC
Source organism: Nanger dama (assembly GCA_917880005.1). NCBI lineage: Eukaryota > Metazoa > Chordata > Mammalia > Artiodactyla > Bovidae > Nanger > Nanger dama. The sequence continues at coordinate 1,358,041 of CAKJTW010000115.1, forward strand.
GCAGCCCACCAGGCTCCTGCTTCCACAGGATGTTCCAAGCAAGAGCACCGGAGTGGGCTGCCGTTGGAAAAAGCATGTGAAACTTCTTTTATTGGCAGTTGACATGATTATTTACATAGAAAAACCCTGATGAATCTACAAAACAAATTCAAGAACTAAACAGCCGTGAGGGAAATTAAATGAAACCAAAGGGAATGGAGCCTGCCAGGCTCCTCTGTCCATGGCATTCTCCAGCCAAGAACGCTGCAGTGGGTTGCTATGCTCTCCTCAGAAATGAATGAGGAGGCAAAGCGTGCTCAGGGATTGGGAGACTCAATGCATGGTAATACATTAATTCTTCCTAAATCTGTGTGTAAACTCAATGCAGTCCTAATTAAAACCCCAGAATACTCTTTGGCAGAATTAGCAGGTTGATTTTCATATTTTAATGGTAATTGAAAAGACCTAAAAATATTTAAAACTAACTTGAAAGAATGTTGGAGAACTTATATTTCGTGATTTTATGCCTTAATATAAAGATACATGACCAATCTGGTGTGGTATTTGTATGATAGACAAATATTAATAGATAGACCAAATAGTCCAAAAATAGACACACATGTACAGTCCAATCAGTTCAGTTCGGTTCAGTCACTCAGTCGTGTCCGACTCTTTGTGACTCCATGGACTGCACCACGCCATGCTTCCCTGTCCATCACCAACTCCCAGAGCTTACTCAAACTCATGTCCATTGACTTGATGATGCCATCCAAGCATCTCATCCTCTGTTGTCCCCTTCTCCTCCTGCCTTCAATCTTTTCCCAGCATCAGGGTCTTTTCCAGTGAATCAATTCTTTGCATCAGGTGGCCAAAGTATTGGAACTTCAGCTTCAGCATCAGTGCTTCCAATGAATATACAGGACTGATTTCCTTCAGAATGGACTGGTCAGATCTCCTTGTAGTCCAAGGGACTCTCAAGAGTCTTCTCCAACACCACAGTTCAAAAGCATCAGTTCTTCAGCGTTCAGCCTTCTTTGTGGTCCAACTCTCACATCCATACATGACTACTGGAAAAACCATAGCTTTGCCTAGATGGACCTTTGTTGGCAAAGTAATGTCTCTGCTTTTTAATATGCTGTCTAGGTTGGTCATAGCTTTTCTTCCAAGGAGCAAGCATCTTTTACTTTCATGGCTGCAATGATTTTGGAGCCCAAGAAAGTAAAGTCTGTCACTGTTTCCATTTTTTCCCCATCTACTTGCCATGAAGTGATGGGACCGGATGCTACAATCTTAGTTTCCTGAATGTTGAGTTTTAAGCCAGGTTTTTCATTCACCTTTCACTTTCATCAAGAGGCCCTTTAGTTCTTCGCTTGCTGCCATAAGGGTGGCATCCTCTGCTTATCTGAGATTATCGATATTTCTCCCAGCAATCTTGATTCCAGCTTGTGCTTCATCCAGTGCAACATTTTGCATGATGTTTTCTGCATGTAAGTTAAATAAGCAAAGTGAAGGTATACAGCCTTGACGTACTCCCTTCCTGATTTGGATCCAGTCTGTCATTCCCTACCCAGTTCTAACTGTTGCTTCTTGACCTGCATACAGATTTCTCAGGAGGTAGGTCAGGTGGTCTGATATTCCCATCTCTTAAGGAATATTCCTCAGTTTGTTGTGATACACGCAGTCAAAGGCTTTGGCATAGTCAATAAAGCAGAAGTAAAGGTTTTTCTGGAACTCTCTAGTTTTTTCAATGATCCAACAAATGTTGGCAATTTGATCTCTGGTTCTTCTGCCTTTTCTGAATCCAGCTTGAACATCTGAACCTACTGTTGAAGCCTGGCTTGGAGAATTTTGAGCATTACTTCACTAGCGTATGAGTGCAATTGTGCAGTAGTTTGAACATTCTTTGGGATTGGAATGAAAACTGACCTTTGCCAGTCCTGTGGCCACTGCTGAGTTTTCCAAATTTGCTGGCATATTAAGTGCAGCACTTTCACAGCATCATCTTTTAGGATTTGAGATAGCTCAACTGGAATTCCATCACCTCCACTAGCTTTATTCATAGTGATGCTTCCTAAGGCTTCTTGACTTCACTTTCCAGGATGTCTGGCTCTAGGTGAGTGATCACACCATAGTGATTATCTGGGTCATTCAGATCTTTTTGTATAGTTCTTCTGTGTATTATTGCCACCTCCTTTTAATATCTTCTGCTTAGGTCCATACCATTTCTGTCCTTTATTATGCCCATCTTTGCATGAAATGTTCATTTTACAGTCCAATATACAGTTCATTGATATTCAACAAAGGCTCCACAGCCATTAGAAAAGTTTAAGAACAACGATATTTACAGTATCAGCATAGAAATCAAATGGTTGTTGCCTATAAGGGGAGAGATTAACTGGAAGGGAATTTTCTGATGTGAATGGCCATGTTCTATATCTTGATTGGGCAGGTGGTGACATAAGTGTATATACTGATCAAATTTTATAAAACTGTCTACTTGAGATCTGTGAGTGAAGTGAAGTGAAAGTCACTCAGTCGTGTGTGCCTCTCTGAGACCCCATGGACTATGCATATACATTCAATGGAATTCTGCAGGTTGGAATACTGGAGTGGGTTGCCATGCCCTCCTCCAGGGGATCTTCTTAACCTAGGGATCAAACCCAGGTCTCCCGCATTGCAGGCGGATTCTTTACCAGCGGGGCCACCAGAGAAGCCCAGAGATTTTCATTGAATTTTACTGATTCTAAAAAGTTGTAGAGTGTGCGTATGTGTTGTGGCTGTTCAGGTGCTAAGTCATGTCCAGCTCTTTGCTACAGTACACCAGGCTTCCCTGTCATCCACTGTCTCCCGGAGTCTGCTCAAATTCACGTCCATTGAGTCAGTGATGCTGTCTAACCATCTCATCTTCTCCTGCCCCCTTCTCCTGTTGCCTTCAATCTTTTCCAGCATCAGAATCATATATATATTTATGTATATATGATACACTCAAAGTGATACTATTTATATAAGAATGTAAAACACTTAAAGAAAAGTATATATTGTTTGTGGAACTATACAGAGAGCCTACATAGATGGAAGACTGGTGATACAGCAACCTGAGGACGAAGGTTTCACCAGCAGAGAGAAAGAGAAATACAGTGGAGTGAGGAATGGGAGCATGCACTCTGTCTCTGTAACGTTTTTATTTCTTTAGGCAAAACACGCTCATCTGTTAAATCTTACTGGTGGGTTCATGGGAATACGTTATATTACTTGCTGTTCTCCATATTTGAAACTTTTCATTCTTAGCTTTTAAATTTTAAGAAAAGAAAGAAAAAAAGACTTGCATAGAAAACTCTGAGTGAAGCACGGCTTCTTCTACTTTTACTTCACTGTCAAGTTTGACACAGAATAGAATGTTTTCTGATCTCTGAGTGAGCCCAGGAGACTTTTGCCAGGAGAGCGCATCAAAGCATGGAGAGCGTAATGAGATACCAAGCACATCAGGTCAGACTAAGTCTCATTCTTCTGAAACTTTGGCAACATTCAGAAGCATTGTGATTTAACATTCCACAAACTTCAATATAAAGATTTTAGCTTCAAAGTCTAAAAGCAATTTCAGCTTAAAAAATATCTAAACCTGAAGACAATCAAAGAAGAAATATCTGAGTATATCTAATAAAATTATTCCAGCTGCTATGGATTTTAAGAATCCAAATTTTATACCTGCTCATAGGGTTATATATGTTCATTTCCATGTAGTTTGAAAATACCTCTAAAAAGCTTAAAACACCATATGAGGCAAAATTGGAATGAGATTCCATTCTTCCTTCCTTTGTTCCTTCTTTCTTTCCTTCCTTCCTCTTTCCTTTTTATTTTTAAATAATTACAAATTTACAGAAAAATTATAAGTAGAGAACAAAGACTCTTCTTTTCCTGAACGATCTAAGACTGAGTTGCTGACATGATGGTCTATCAGCCCTTTAAATAAATACTTAATGTGCTTTTATCACAAATAAGGATATTCTCCTTCTTTTATCCCAAAGCAGCCACCAAATCCAGAAAATTAACATCAAATCGTTCATGCCGCCAAGTCTCCAGAGCCCATTCAAGTTTTGGCATTTATCCCAGCAGTATCTTGTATAGAAAAAGGAGCCTCTGAATCGTGGCTTGCCCTGGTCATTATATCACGTTCCTTGTCCATCCAGCAGTTTCTCAGTCTTTTCTTGAGTTCCATGGTGTAGACAGGTTTGAAAATAACAAGACAGTCATATTGTACACTGCTCTTCCATTTGGGTTTGTCCAATGTTTCCTTGTGGTTAGATATAGGTTATGCATTTTTGCAGTGGCCACAGGACTGGAAAAGGTCAGTTTTCATTCCAATCCCAAAGAAAGGCAATGCAAAAGAATGCTCAAACTACCACACAATTGCACTCATCTCACACGCTAGTAAACTAATGCTCAAAATTCTCCAAGCCAGGCTTCAGCAATACGTGAACCATGAACTTCCAGATGTTTAAACTGGTTTTAGAAAAGGCAGAGGAACCAGAGATCAAATTGCCAACATCCGCTGGATCATGGAAAAAGCAAGAGAGTTCCAGAAAAACATCTGTTTCTGCTTTGTTGACTATACCAAAGCCTTTAACTGTGCGGATTACAATAAACTGTGGAAAATTCTGAAAGAGACTGAAATACCAGAGCACCTGACCTGCCTCTTGAGAAACCTGTATGCAGGTCAGGAAGCAAGAGTTAGAACTGGACATGGAACAACAGACTGGTTCCAAATAGGAAAAGGAGTCCATCAAGGCTGTATATTGTCACCCTACTTATTTAACTTCTGTGCAGAGTACATCATGAGAAAAGCTGGGCTGGAAGAAGCACAAGCTGGAATCAAGATTTCCAGGAGAAATATCAATAACCTCAGATATGAGGATGACACCAACCTTATGGCAGAAAGTGAAGAGGAACTAAAGAGCCTCTTGATGAAAGTGAAAGAGGAGAGTGAAAAAGTTGGCTTAATGCTCAACATTCAGAAAATGAAGATCATGGCATCTGGTCCCATCACTTCATGGGAAATAGATGGGAAAACAGTGGAAACAGTGTCAGACTTTATTTTTGGGGGCTCCAAAATCACTGCAGATGGTGACTTCAGCCATGAAATTAAAAGACGCTTACTCCTTGGAAGAGAAGTTATGACCAACCTAGATAGCATATTGAAAAACAGAGACATTACTTTGCCAACAAAGGTCTGTCTAGTCAAGGCTATGGTTTTTCCAATGGTCATGTATGGAGGTGAGAGTTGGACTGTGAAGAAACCTGAGTGCCAGAGAATTGATGCCTTTGAACCGTGGTGTTGGAGAAGACTCTTGAGAGTCCCTTGGACTGCAAAGAAATCCAACCAGTCCATTCTAAAGGAGATCAGTCATGGGTATTCTTTGGAAGGAATGATGCTAAAGCTGAAACTCCAATACTTTGGCCACCTCATGCGAAGAGCTGACTCATTGGAAAAGACTGATGCTGGCAGGGATTGGGGGCAGGAGGAGAAGGGGCTGACAGAGGATGAGATGGCTGGATGTCATCACCGACTCGATGGACATGAGTTTGAGTGAACTCTGGGAGTTGATGACAGACAGGGAGGCCTGGCGTGCTGCGATTCATGGGGTCGCAAAGAGTCAGACACGACTGAGCGAATGAACTGAACTTATGCATTTTTGGCAAAGAGTCTCACAGGTGGGGGTGTCCCTGGCGGCCCAGCTGGTAAAGAATCCACCTGCACGGCAGGAGACCTGGCTTTGATTCCAGGGTTGGGAAGAACCCCTGGAGAAGGGAAAGGCTATCCACTCCAGTATTCTGGCCTGGAGAAGCCCATGGACTGCATAGTCCATGTGGGTCGCAAAGAGCCAGACACGACTGGGAGACTCACTTTTCTCTCAGGTGTGTGTTCTCTCTGCAGCCCACTGGGGGTGACAGTTTCCTTGGTTCTACTACCATACAGACAATGTTCACTTGATCCCTTGATTCTTCACGGCACTGATGTTCACTTTGATCCCTTGATTCTTCACGGCACTGGTGTTCACTTGATCCCTTGGTTCAGGACCTGCCAGTCAGACTTCTTCACTGTCTTACTCTTTTCTCCTATGTGATTTTGAGGGAGGGACTTTGAATCTATGCAAATACCTCATTCTTCCTCAAACTTTCTGTTTATTCATTGACTTATTTATATCTATATGAATTTGTGGTTTCCTGTCTGTGAGTTTCTGTCCATCGCTCTCAGTGTCTATTTTTAACTAACTGTCCCTGAAAAGTCCCATTTCTAACGTAGATCAGGAAGTAGGCATTAAGTCAACCACTGTGGCCAGTGAGATGAATCAGTTATGAATGAAATGGTCCTGCTCAGTTTCACACGACCAGAGCACAGACTTCTGGGTGGAGAGACTACCCCGCCTCATACGTGCGCTTAGTGGCGTGAAAAGCTTCTGAATGTCCGGGCGGTTATAAGGACACATCATTTGCAAGAAGCAGAAGACTTGGGGGAGAATAAAAGAGGAAGGTCTGGGCTCGTGTATTAGCACAGCTGTCAGGTGGACGACGAGATAATTGTCCCCGAACCAGAACCAGTGATGGACGCTGGCTCAGTACGTGGAGGGACTGTCTAACCATTTTAGACAAGTAACTGCCTTGCCCTGGGTGTTTCATCAACTTGGCCACCCCACGATGGGGAGATGAGCATTTGGAATCAATAAGACTTTCAAAAGATTATTGATTTTTGGCTTGCTGGGTCTCTGTTGCTGCACGAGGACTTTCCCTAGTCGCAGTGCATAGCCTTCTGGTTATGGTGGCTTCTCTTGGTGTGGACCACGGGTTCTAGGCGCACGGGCTTCAGTGGCTGTGGTGCCTGGGCTTAGTTATCTTCCCAGAGCAGGGATCGAGCATGTGTCCTCTGCACTGGCAGGCCGCCCCTTAAGCCCTGGACCACCAGAGAAGCCCACAATAGGACTCTTAAAGCCCCTTCCAAACTTGACACTCAGTGAGACGCTCCTGTCAAGCTCATTTATTTATTGCCTCTCAGCTACAAATCCAAACTTTTCCCTCATCCTGTGAAAGTGGGTATTATCTCTTTCAATACTTTTACTTTCTGGTTGGCACGGTGTTCAGCTTTGTGGGTGGAAGGGGCCCTAGGGAGCCCAAGAGTGATAGGAGGAAGTATTTTGCTTCTTAATTTGGGTGTAGCCAGCAGCTTTCCCCAGCACCCTGGGTGATTTTGTTTTGTTTTGTTTTTAGCAGAAATCTCAGTGGGGTTTTTTTTTTGGTACAAAACCCAGGTAATCTATGATGAGATACTTCTCTGTGGAGGGTTCTGGTAAGGCCTGATGAGGCATCGCCATAGCAACATCTCTGCCACCAGAGAGCCCTGGCTGTGCCCTCTTCACTGAGGTCTGCGGTTCCAGCCCTGGGGTTGTGGCTGCTCCTATAGTTAATGTCTTTATATTAAAACCTGCCCTGTTCAAGTTGCGTATGGCCTCTCTCTCCCATCTGGGCCTGGACCAGTATACCCGCCTCGTCTCCCATGATGACATCCTGCCTCCTGCCATTCAAAATCTACGGCCCTCAAGGATCCAGAGAGACTTACCTAAATCTGTGGACACTGCCTCACACCTCACTTTATTTGTGTAAAATGCACCAAGTTACTAAAGGCCTCTTGAGGGTAAAGGGATGTGTCCTAATCACCTGCTTTAGTGGAATGGAGGAAAAGAAAGGAGGCAGGCCCCGTAACCATCTGGGAGCTTCTCAAACCACACTTTCCTCCTTGCAGTTAAGTCCCATGTGTGCCTGCCCAGTCACTCAGTCGTGTCCGACTCTGCAACCCCATGGACTGTAGCCCTCCAGGCTCCTCTATCCATCGGGTTTCCCAGTCTGGAATGCTGGAGTGGGTTGCCATTTCTTTCTCCAGGGATCTTCCCAACCCAGAGGTTGAACCGACGCCTCCTGCATTGGCAGGCGAATTCTTCACCGCTGAGCCGCCAGGGATGCCCTTAAGTCCCGCCCGAAATTCAAATCCACCACTGACTCTCAGCCATGTGAGCATTGCTCCTTAGGGCACTGTGTCCTGCCAACCCCCTGCCCCAACACGACCCTTTTGTGAGTCTCTGACCTGGATCCCATCTAGCAGTGCTACAGAGATGAGATGCAAAAACAGATCCTAAACAAAACCCCACACCAATGGAACAACAGTGCTGGACAATTTTCCCAAAATGGCTGAAACAAGTTAAGATGAAACAATTAAAATATCACCAAAGAAAACACTTTCTTCTTCTGAAGTCTGTATTTTTTTTCTGAGACACTTCGTTCTTATTTTACCATATCAGATGCCCACACCAAACTGTCCCTCTCCACAAGCCCAACATCTGAACACAAGCCTGGGGTGGGGGTGCAGTGGGGGAGGGCTCCCGTCTCCCACCCGCAGAGCCGGTTCTGCAGGCCTCTGAGCAGCTGTGTTTCACGTATTCTCCCAAACACATCCAGGGCTGAGGGGTTTCCTTTCCACCTCAGATTTGAAGCAGGTGCGTCTCTATCTGTGCCTTTATTTATAGAACTGGGGGTTCTGTTCCAAGCAGCCAGGTCATTTTCCAGCTTCTCCTTGACTGAGACCCTCAGGAATCTGTTTTCTCATTGTTCTGGTTCTTCCTCATTGGCTTCTCTGTGTCTTGGTCTTTCTGGCCTCAGGCAGAATTCTCTTTAAGGACGGTAAGCGTACATGTGACACAATGTCACCAGCGGCTGCCTTGATGGTGGGATGTACTCAGTGCCAAGATCTTTCCCTCAGTCCTCAGTGGAGCCAAGAACCATCCCTCTGTGATGGGATCCTCACATCACCCTCCCCACCTGTTCTCCACCAGGAGGCTGACCTAATGGACGCATCCACAGGGTCCACAGCAGATAGGAAGAGAGCTCCCCCTGCCCTCCCGCCCTCACCTCAGGTGCCTCCAGATCCACCAACGTCAGGCAACCCTGTGGACTGTAGCCCACCAGGCTCCTCTGTCCATGGGATTGTCCAGGCAAGAATACTGGAGTGAGTTACCATTTCCTTCTCCAGGGGATCTTCCCAATGCAAGGGTTGGCCTGTCTCCTGCATTGGCAGGCAGAGTCTTTACTCCGAGCCACTGGGAAAGCCCTTACCCCTTCTACATGGTGGTGGATCCAATGTTGTGGGGCCTGGAACTGGTGCATTTCTGTTGCCCGTTTCAGAAAAAGAGCTCAGAATTATGACTAAACACACCTGGGCTGCTCCAGACCACCAGACACAGGAAAAGGGGCAAGGGGGACTTGAAATCAGAATGGGAAGAGACATGCATTACCTACTGTCAGTTAAAATGTGTTCCTTCTACAAATGTCCCAAGCAACGTGATGCCATGAGCCTCCCCCGGGGCCTGGGAAGGGAGGAGCCTATGCAAGTGCCCAGCATGAAGTCTTGTGGATATCGCTGTGGTCCCTCTGCTTCTGGCTGGGGTGGTCGAGAGGGGCCCCTTGGCTCTGCAGCCCTGTTACCCCACCACTTCCAGTCCCCACACCCAAATCTTAGTACAGACACACTTTGTAGACAAACACACCTCATGGTGTCACCACAATCAGTTTATATTTGCTAATTTTTCGACAATAGCAGATATTTACATTTTTTCCAAATAAGAATCCTTACCCCCAGAGGAAAAAAATGTTTGGGGGTCACGGAAGCCCATGGCGATCAGTACCCACCAAGGAGGAAAAGACTGGAAGGAAGTACGCCGAAACTCTGCAGGGCGCTTTGTTTGGATGGTGGCGCCCATGTTGGTATGTTCCCTTAGTTCTGATTTCGCTAATTTTCTCAGTTCTTCACCATGTAAAATAAACATGAGTGAAATAAACAGTAGATGGATGACAGGTGGAAAGAGTCCTTTCTCTGTCCCCAGACTTTGCCCCTTCCCGCTGCCCTGAGACATGCCCTTCAGGACACAGGTCCTCAGTCAGAGACCCCTACCAGAGAGGTCTCCTCTGCTTCACATCTCATTCAGGGTTTCACAAAGCACATTTACATCTTAAAAGATCAACCCTGGGCTTCTCCAGTGGTCCAGAGGTTAAGACTCCGCCTGCCTGCAAATTCAATCCCTGCTCCGGGAAGATCCAGTATCAGATCTCCTAAGCCTGAGACCCACAGCTACAAAATACCTTTCTCTGTACTCTGCAACAGGAGAAGCCCCAGCAGAGAGGCCTGTGCCCAGCAACGGAAAGCAGGCCCTGCTGTCCTCAACTAGAGAAAGTCTGCGAGCAGCAACGAAGATCCAGCACAGTCAATAAATAAATGCGAATTTTTCAAAAAGATCGTCCCCACTTTGCTTTGAGAAATCTTGTCTCCCCCACAAAAAGGTAAATACTCTGAATGAAAGTGCTGGATCGGAAATTCTGCAGAAGTTTCTGCAGGAGACAGAGACCATGTTTCAGTTACTAAAACAGGAGAAAAGGAAGAGCACTTGATGATACGGAGCAAGGCTAGAGTCCAAAGTGCAGAAGGGCATGGCAACCCACTCCAAGATTCTCATCTAGAGAATCCCAAGGGCAGCGGAGCCTGGCGGGCTACAGTCCATGGGGGTCACAAAGAGTTGGACACGACTGAGTGACTTAGCATACACACAGAGTCCAAACAGGGGTACCCAAGTCCCATGAGAGGATGGGTGGGACCAGTGGCCAGACCAGAAGCTGGGCCTCTGAGCCACAGCCATGGTCTCCCCGATGCCCCAGCGGGCTCCAGGGGCATGGGGCCCAGCGTCCTCCAGGTCCCAGCTGCAGGGACCAGAGACCCAGGAGCTCAGGTGTCCAAGCTGGTGGAGGGCCTGGAGGTCTGGGTTAAAATATAAACCTGTGCTGGCTGACACTGGAAAGGAGAGGTCCTCTATATCAAACAGCCTCTGACACATTTTGTTGTTTTGAAATATTCCATCTTGTCTTTCAGAAGCCATCCTTCTGTGGATTAGGTGGTGAGGGCGGGAACGAGTGGACCGTTCCCACACAACCTGTGTTGACTTTGGGGTCAGTTAGTGAGTGAGTAGGGGTGGCAGCCTGACTTGGGGAGGGAGCTGACAGCTCAACCCCCTCGAGTCAGTGTAGACAGCCCACCCCGGGGCTGGGGACTCAGAGTTCCACAGGGAAAAACTCTCTGAGCTCCCCGTAGGCGGGCTGGAGCACACTTTCCTTCCTTCCTGCACGCCCACAGCTGCACCTGCCAGCAGCCACCTTCAGCTCAAATTCATGGTGAGGCTCCCTGGCCAGGGGAGGGAGGGGCTCTGGCACGTGAGAGGTCAGCCTCCCGAGGGGGCCTGGGCAAGGAGCCAGGATGTCCCAAAGATGGCGTAGAAGCAGGTGCCAGCGAGGCAGCTACTTGTCCTGCCAGCCAGGCCCCTCTGAGACCAGCCCGCAGGTGGGACGTGAGATGCAGAGGTGGGCAGTGCCCTGTGGAAGAGAGTGCTGAGGGCAGGTGCATCTGCAGTGCTGAGGGACCAGGAAGACCAAGGAGGGGGACACTCATGGGGAAGAAGACTCTGCCTCCAGAACAACGTACAAGGGAAAGACTTAGCAATAAGATGCCAGGAGCAGGGAGCTCCAGGGCTGACACAAGGAATGGCTTTGTTTTCACAACAAAAAGTACGACGGCAAGAATAAGTAGGTCCTTACTGAGCCTCGACTCTTTACCAGAGACTTTGCATTTATCTGTGAACCCAGGTAACAGCCCTTCAGAAAGCATCAATACACCCATCTTGTAGATGGGGAGACTGAGGCTCAGGGAGGTGCCGTGCTTTGTGCCCCAAACTTGCCCACCTATTCAGTCGTCTCTGACCTGGGTTTGGGAGGCTGGGTCATTTGCTCCCAGAGAACCCGCCTCGCCTGGAGCTGGCCTAGGGCTTTTGTCACCCTTTGCATGAGACTCTGGCCTAAAACAAAGCAAAGCAGTCCCCCAGGCTGGATTCCTCGAAAGGTAATGCCATCCATCAGCACGGATTTACTGCTCGTTGACATGAAGAATGTTGACTCACCAGTTGCATCTGCACCTCTGGAAACTCAGAGCTTGTCTCTAACCTGACTAGACGGGTCAGCTCACTGGCCTGGTAGACAAGAGGGCCCCAGGGCGCCCACTCACCCCCCGACATCCCCCGCTGGGCCTTGTCTGGCAAAGCAGTGCTCTTGTTCAGGCATTCCAGCCCATTCTATACCAGTCACAGACACCAGAAAGGATGTAATTGACTTTCCCCCTGCAACTCCCACACTACACAGCCTGCCTGTAGAAAGGCCCTCTGGTGACCACGAGCATGGAAAAAGACGGTACAAAATTCACAATGCTGAGCCGAAGTCCGTGATTATCCACTCTCAGGTTGCACTTGTCAAAGGTCAGTGAGTGTCCCCAGCAGACAGTGCCCTGTCTGGTCAGATGTCCTCGCCAGCAGTCACGCTACAAAGACTATGTCAGGGACGAGAGTCTCATAGAAATGTCCTCAGTCACAGTAGAGAAAGTGATTTGCCAACACTACTCACACATCAGCCCTCTGGAAATAAGTGAAGTGACTCATGGTTCCTCATACCATTGTCTTCTACTAAGCACAAAACATCCTCTGTTGCCCCCTTCTCCTCCTCCTGCCTTCAGACTTTCCCAGCATCAGGGCTTTTTCCAGCGAACCGGCTCTTCCCATCAGGTGGCCAAAGTATCAGAGCTTCAGCTTCAGCATCAGTCCTTCTAAAGAATATTCAGGGTGGATTTCCCTTAGGATGGACTGGTTTGATCTCCTTGCCATCCAAGGGGGATGGAGACGAGAGAGGATGGGATGGTTGAATGGCATCATCTATTCAATGGGCATGAACTTGGGCAAACTTTGGGAGATGGTGAGGGACACGGAAGCCTGGCATGCTGCAGTCCATAGGGTTGTGAAGAGTCAGATATAACTTGGCGACTGAACAATGACAACAAACAGACATAATGTCCACCTTCAAAACACACTCCCTGGGGACGTACTGGGCACACAGCCCAATCCTGTGGACCTGTCACAGCTCTGCGGGCACACAGGTGGTGGCTCCCCCGCTGCGGGAGCAGCGTGGGAGGGGGGCCCTGCTCCAGTCTCTGGCACCAGCTATGGCCATGTTTTCACTGTCAGACCTACAGCCTCGGAAGGAGGATGTTGCCTGGATGAGCATCTTCACTCAGTCATGGTTTAGTTAAAAACTGAGGCAACTTGGAAACCTACTGGCATCTTGCTTCCCATGGGATCCAGACCCAACAGTTGGTAAAGATACCTCATGGAGAAGAGCCCTTGGGAGGAATGGGCCCTCCAGCATGCTGTGTGGGGATTCCAAGGATGGAAGCCTGCCCATTGAAGAGGAACATGGGGTACCCAGAATCACCTTGCAGGCAGGAGCAAGGGCAGATGGCACCCCCAGAAGGGTGGCTAAACAGGGACCCATAAAGGATGATGGGCAGTTCACAGACACACCCAGAGACTGTGAAGCATGTTGGGGCCACAAAGGTGGAAGCACCCCTTTCTGCAGCCCTTCAGGCCTGAAGGGTTGGGTCAGGTGTGAGGATGCAGCCTGGAGCTGGCAAAGCTAGAACAGAGGGAAGTGTTCTCCATGGAAGTCATGAGCTCAGACAAACCTCCCCCAGATGGACAGACAGAGACAGAAACACATCAACCTCTCAAAAGCATCTCAGTTCAATTTTATCGCCAAAGAGGAGAGTTTATCTCATTTCAGATCAACAGAGTTTGTGAAGATTGCCAAGGGTTCTTAGTAACTGGTTAAAGCTGTTTCACATTTCCTTCCAAGGTTGAACAAAGAAAATTAAGGTTTTCTATTAAATAACTCTAATTGGTGACCAAAAGCTGCTCAAGTTAAGAGTTTTAAGGCTAGCATATGTATGCCCTTGCTGTCTGCCTTTAGGCAATATACTCCAAAATGGTAATACTGCCTCTTTAGATACGTTTTTAAATGAGCTAGCTGGCAGGAAACTCATCTAGTAAATACAAGCCACAATTAAATAAATGCTGAACTGTGCTGATGTGAATTTTTATTGGCTCTTATGGCAGAAAAAAGCCAACATCTGCAAGTCTCCGCAGACGATGCTCTCCAGCCTCTCTCTGCCTGTGTCACACGGCACTCCATTCCCAAGCAGAGCAAGGGCTCCCGGCCGGAGGTGCACAGTGTCCTCTCTGCTTCCTCTTGCTGGGTTGGTTTGCTCAAGAAACATGGGGCAGGAGACAGAGAAGAAGGGTCAGGTCAGGGACCTCCACACACAGTACCGCACCCTCCGAGAGGAAGTTAACTAGGGAGATGATGGAGAATCTTCCTCTCTTGGTCTTGTTCCTGCTACCCTCCAAGAGGAGGTTAACCAGGGAGATGATGGTCTTGGTCCTGCTTGCTGTTGTTCAGTGGCTCAAGTGTGTCCGACTCTGCGACCCCATGGACTGCAGCATGCCAGGCACCTTCATCCTCCCCTATCTCCCAGAGCTTGCTCAGACTCATGTCCATTGAGTTGATGATGCCATCCAACCATCTCATTCTCTGCTGTCCCCTTCTCCTCCTGCCCTCAGTCTTTCCCAGGATCAGGGTCTTTTCCAATTAGTTGGCTCTTCACATCAGGTGGCCAAAGTATTGTAGCTTCATTTTCAGTATCATTACTTTTAATGAATATTCAGAGTTCAGAGTTGGTTTCCTTTAGGATGGACTGGTCTGATCTCCTTGTAGTCCAAAGGACCCTCAAGAGTCTTCTCCGGCACCACAGTTTGACAGCATCGATTCTTTGATCCTGCTTACAGGGAGAAAAAATACTCTCCAGACTTCATAATAACAGGCTAGACTTATGTGAGTTTTGGGGCTGATTTTGTCTCACTTTTGTGGCCCTGAAGTTAGTTTGAGCCATAGAAGTTAGTCTGAAGGAAATCTTCAAGCAAGAGCCAGACAGAAGTGAATACAAATATCTCTGGAAGAGGTGCTCTCAACCCAGGCCTCAGAGAGTTCCCTGAGACAAAGACCACTGGTCATGAGCTCAAAAATAAACTTAGAAGTGAAAACACAGGATACGTGAGCAGACAAGGCACGAGGGAGGCTGACTAAGCACAGACAATAAACAGCAAATCCAAACCTGCTGACACAGTGATGGACTTGTGGGCGAGAAACAAGAAAATAGGAACGCAGCCCTTTTACTGCTTTGCATCTAGGATCATCGTCACCATCTTTCTAAATTCCATATATATGTGTTAATGTACAGAATTGGTGTTTCTCTTTCTGATTAACTTCACTCTGTATAATACCTCCAGTTTCATCCACCTCATTAGAACTGACTCAAATGTGGTTTTTTTTTTTCTAGCTGAGTAATATTCCATTGGGTATATGTACCACAACTTCCCTATCCATTCATCTTCCGGTGGACATACCTAGGTTGCTCAGGATGGGGGAACACATAGGCACCCATGGAAGATTCATGCTGATGCATGACAAAAACCATCACAGTATTATAAAGTAATTATCCTCCAATTAAAATAACTTAACTAATTAAAAACTAGGAATGTAAGAAAAGGGAATGAGAAATGAAAAGATC
Organism: Nanger dama; assembly: GCA_917880005.1. Classification (NCBI taxonomy): domain Eukaryota; kingdom Metazoa; phylum Chordata; class Mammalia; order Artiodactyla; family Bovidae; genus Nanger; species Nanger dama. The sequence continues at coordinate 1,373,606 of CAKJTW010000115.1, forward strand.
GAAAGGACCAACAGGAATGTGTAAGATGCCGGATAGAAATTCCGGGAGGAGAGACATTAGAGAAGGAGGATGACAAGTAATCAGGAAAGATGGTTCCACGTTTTCCAGAATTGATGAGAGACACCAGTTCATAAGTTCAGGAAACATTATAGTTCTCAAGCAGAATGCAGGCAAAGAGCTCAACACTCAGATACATTATTTAAAATTTTAGGAGTACTAAACATGAAAAAGAAGATCTTAAAAGTAACCCCAGAGAAAAGACAGTATCACAAAAGAATGGCAATTAGACTGAAATCTGACTTGTCCAGCTATGGTAATGAAAGTTGGAAGTCAGTGGGATAATTTATTTAACATGTTCAATCTAGAACTCTCGACCTAGAATTATAAGCCCAGGATAATTATCTATTAAGAATGAGTGCAAACCAGTGCTCTTGAACAACCCAGAGAGATGGGGGTGGGGTTCAAGATTGAGGGGATGCATGTATACCTGTGGCCTATTCATGCTGATGTATGGCAAAAGCCATCACAATATTGTAAAGCAATTATCTTTCAATTAAAAGAAAATATTTTTAAAAAAGAATGAGTACAAAGTAAAAAGCTTCTGTAGCCGTATACCATAAATTTCACCTGTTTAAGTGCTTTCTAGTGTATTTATAATTGTGTATCCATCACCAATTTCAGAATTCAGTTTCAGAACATTTGAGCATATTATCTCAAGAGATACACTTCATTTTAAATTTAGGTTCTACTCAGCCATAAAAATAAATGAAATTTTGCCATTTGTAACAACATGGGTGGACTTGGAGGGCATTATGATTAGTGAAATGAATCTGACATAGAAAGACAAATTCTGTATGATCTCACTTATAGATGGAATCTTAAAAATACACAAATTAGTAAATACAGCAAAAAGAAGCAGACACACAGATACGGATAACAAGCTAGTGGCTACCAGAGGCAAGGAAAGATGAAAGGGGAAGGGGCAACAGAGGGTAAAGAGTTATTACGGGACTATATGAAGTCATGTGTGTGGAACTTTTGAAAATTGTAAAGCACTATAAAATTATTTAATTTAAAAATAAAAATTAATTCAAGTATTCATTCCCCAAGAAGTATTTGACAATAAAATATCACCCAGAGATATGTATACTGTCAAAAATTCTTCTGTATCATTAAAAATTGAGTTTTTTCAGCAACAAAACTTCCAAAAAGTAACTTCTTTAAAGTTCTAGATCTGGAAGAAATAAAATAATCTCAGGGGGAAAATGATCTGATATTTATGAAGAAAGGACAAGCAAAGAAAATAATAAACTTGTGGGTAAATCTAAACAAATTCTTATTATGTAATTGTAGAGCTTATTCTTTGGGAACAAGGATACTTATTCTTTTGCAGATAAACCTAGAACAAATTGCCTCTTTTCAGAGCATTTCTTAATTCAAACCTAATCAGTAACTGTGCTTGTACCTTTAGAGTGTATGATCTAAGTTTAAAAGCAAAAAACAAAAAAGAAGGATCATATTTATGAATAGTTGTTATCTGCACTGAGAGGCTCTGGGTGGTTTTTTTTTTTTCCTTTATGCTTTGATATGTTTTCTAGAGTCACTCTGGCAGAGTCTCAGGAGGATGACCAAGCTGGTAGCCCGAGCACCTGCTCCAGAGCAAATGACATCCACCCATCTTTGTATTTTATAACAGAAATCTCACAGGTTACTTTTATTGCCTTAAATCTGATTCCTGACCGTAACCATCAAGAACTGATTATGCATTTTATTTAAATTTGTAGTGAAACGATACAAATGAAATAACCCTTGCCCTTGTGCAGGGGGAGACTGGCAGAGACGAAGCAGAATCTTCACTGGCCCCTGAAGCCATGAGGACTCCATGGGTCCATCCTAAGAAGACATCCTTCCTGAAGGAGCCCTGAAGGGGTCTGGGGTCCCTTACGAGCACACCAGTTATCAAATTCCCGTTTTACCTACAAGCATCTTCGTATCACAATTCCACAATTCCACACACTTGGCCAGTCACCTAGTTTCTCACGGGGCCATGAGAGGTGAGAAGGGAAGTCCAGTTGCGTTGCAAGTGATGGAGCACCGCGGTGTGTTTTCTGCAGTTACGCATGCGGTGGATCTCTGAAAAGGAAGCAAAACCCTTGTGGTTGAAAGATGGCTCCCTCCTCGGTAGTCAAGCCAAAAACAGCGCAGAGAACAGCTGCTGTGTAGCTTCACTTCCTTTCCCACATGCTGGAAACTCGGCCTTTCAGTTCTCACCCTACTGTGTGTTTGAGGCATGTGAACTGCAACCATGACAAGCTAAATCATGCAAATAATTTCACAAATAAACATGACTTCTCTTTCTAGTTAAATAGAAGTATTTATTGGAAAACAGCACACTCTCCCCGTAACGGCTGTAAATTCCCAGAAGTTTTATGTTACTTCCCTAGAGAGAAGAGTTCCCAACATACATACCATGAAATCTTCCTATTTTACAACCAAAATGCAAAGCAGAGTGTTAAACAGTTGCTGTGCTGATGCTGCATCCGTAGAGCAGCCCCTGTTCCCTGCTCACCACGGAGGAGAGAAGCATCTTTACAGGAAGAGAAAGTAGAACAACAGGCCGCAAGTGAACTTCCAAGCCTTATTGGTTTGAACTACATTCAAAAGACAAGTGGACTCTGTCCACTTGTTTCCCGTACCAAGTCTTGTCTGGAATCCTAACATTTGGCCTGTCTTTTGTTCCATATCTTGAACATCATGGTGAAAATATGCCTGTGGCACTCTGGCTTCATGACTGTGAAGGGTAAAACATATTCCTTAGTCTCTTCTCCCTTTAAATACAACACGGGGTATTTGTCCTGATGGTCCAATGGCTAAGACTCCATGATCCCCATGCAGAGGGCCCAGGTTTGATACCTGATCAGGGAACTCGACCCCACATGCTGCAACTAGAAGTTCACACACCACAACTACAAATCTTGCCTGCTGCAACTGAAAGATTCCACAGGCTGCAATGAAGACGGGAAGCAGGAGCTGCAACTAAGATCCAGAGCAGCCAAATAAATCCATACAGCACGGATGGAGAGTTCTGAGGACCTACAGACATGTGCACAAGTTCTAAAGAAATACCCAAGTAGAGGCACTGACTTTGGAGAGGGTGAATGGAGAAAGAAGCAGGAACATTGTATTCTTGGGCAGGGTGATGAAAGACGGAGGTGAGTGCTGTGGACTCTCAGTGGAGGGGTGTTTTGGAGCTGTGAATGATACCCTTGGCCCTGATTCCCAAACGTGTTTGAGTGACAGAGCCCCTGAAGGTCAAGGTGTGTGTCTCACATCTTTCAGTTGCTATAAACAGAAGCCCTCTCAACCTCACTTAAGCTTCCGACAATGAAGAATGTATAGGAAATATGCAGGGTGATGCAGAGAACACAAGGGAAGCAAGACCGTTATCCTGAGAGCTTGTAGAAAACATGGAGCACCAGCTGCCTGAGATGTGAGACTTCTGGGGGTCACATGTCTCTCCTGTCTCTGCTCTGATTGCCTGCTGCCATCTGCAGACCAGATTTGTCTTCTTTGGAGTGAAAACCAGTGGCTCTGGACCCTTGTAAAAATGTCTGTGTGCCTTCAATTAAAAATAAATGAAATCCATATTGTGTCTTCTAGATTTCTGCCATGCTTTCTAGGTTTCTTAGATAACTGCCTACACTCTGTACCTCTACCTTCTTCCAAATCAAGCCCAGATCTCTCTTCAAAGCATCAGCCAATCGACTCCTTCCTCAATGCACCTCAAATTCCTGGATCGAGCCAATCATCTTCCCCTTAAAACCTGCTCCTCCTCTTATATTCCCCTAGTTCAGTCGTAAGACTGATCCGTCCATCTGGTCAACCCAGAATACTGGGAAGAGTCATCTCTTCTTGGTCTGCATAGCCACTATTGCCGTTGATCTAGTCTCTGGATCGCTCTGGAATCTGCCAGCATCTCTACAGTCTCAGGTTCAGACACAAGCCCTGTGCTCCTACAGTGGCCCCCTCACTCAGCTCCCTGCCTCCAGGCTTGGGTCCACCCCATCAGACAGGCCTCTCTGTCACCCAAGGCAGAGGTAAGGATGCTGCTCCTGTCATGATCAGCACAGCAGCACAACAGCCTCCCCATGTCTGCAGCCACACTTAGAACCTCCCAGTCCTGGGCCCATTATAAAGCTATGATTCTCTACATGGAAAAGATTGGGAAGCTCCGTAACCACTGTGTTGAAGAAGCACAATTCAGGGGTATAATAATCTGTTAATTTTATTTGGGGTTCCACTGTCCCTTCAGATTGCTCTGGCAGGATGATTCTTTCTGTGCCCTGGGATGGAATTTGGATCATATCCCATCACTGTTCTGATCACATTCAACCAATAAGAGTGCCCATACTGATCAGGAATGACAATGACCGGTATAGTGATGTAATCAAAATATGTGATTTCATTTAAGAGTACCGATCCTGGTCAGCCCATGCCAGCTGTAGGCCAGTCACCTGCTTGGAAGGGTGGGGGGCTTCATCTCACGCCCCCTCTATACTGTGCATTTGCCATCACCTCTTGGGGATGAGACTGGACACACAACATGTTAACAATTCCCCAAACCTCTTCACCTCCAAGCTGGCTTTTGCTGTGAACTCAGCATCTGGGGACTTCTCCAGTAGCACATTTGATAAAGAATCTGCCTGCAATGCAGGAAATGCAGGTTCAACCCCTGCATCAGGAAGATGCCCTGGAGGAGGAAATGGCAGCCCACTCCAGTATTCTTGCCTGAAAAATCCCATGGTCAGAGGAGCCTTGCGGCTACAGTCCACGGGGTCAGAAAGAGTCAGACACGGGTGAGCTCACAGGCACACTCAGAGTGTGTGAGATAAAGGTAATGAAACAGCTTTCACTTCTGTATTTGTGTGTGATTTCAAATCACTTATTTTCAATTAAAGGAGGCCCTGATTCAGTTATTTCCTGATAGAAAATTAAAAATAGTACTTAGAAAATTTTAGGTGCATTACTGTTATAACCATTCTCTCCAATCCCATCTACTTTTTATGGGAACAAGGTGTTTCAACACTTACATCTGTAATTAGTCATTCTCAAAATGTGGTCCAAAAGCACCTGGGTGTCCCTGAGGCTCTTTCAAGAGTCCATCAAATCTTTCCTCCAGCTACACATTTGTGTGCAGTCAGATTTTTCTACATATACTTCAATCAAAACAACACATTACAAAAGGTTAAATGTATAAATAGATATGAGAATTCAGTTGCCTTTTCAAGGAAAGCATTAAAGAGATTTGCAAAAATAGAAAGCGATGCTAATATTTTATATTTTTAGAATAGAGCCTTTATTAAAAATCTGTCATTTATCATCACATGTAATGAGTTTCTTTTTATTTTTAATTTTTATTTGAAGTAGAGTTGACTGACAATGTTGTGTTAGTTTCAGATGTACAGTAAAGTGATTCAGTTATGTGTGTGTATATATGTATATATATATATACATATACAGATTCTTTTACAGATTCTTTTCCATTTATTGGTTATAGGTTTTCCTAAGATATTGAATATAGTTCAATACACAGCAGGACCTTGCTGTTTAAACAGGTTTTGTCTTCACCACTATCTGAACATGGCCTCAAATTCCTCTTTGGAACATAGCATCCATTTCTTGGGGTCTCAGCTCAAACAGTGGAGAAGGAAATGGCATCCACTCCAGTTTTCTTGCCTGGAGAATTCCAAGGACAGAGGAGCCTGGCAGGCTATACAGTCCACGGAGTTGCAAAGAGTCAGACACGACTGAGTGAGTACAGCTGAAACAGAAACAAACCGGTTCCGTTTCAACACCCTGCTGCACACAGTGAGCCTGTGCTTGGCGCCCACGACTCTCCACACTCTGAACCCCACAGAGCACGTCTCCTCCTGTGCACTTTCTCCTCTGTCTGCCCGTAGCAACCTCCTTTTCCTACCCACTAGGATGAGTCCCACTCATGCATTTATACCCCAAATAGCAGCTTGTCTAGAAGGACTCCCTGATCTCCCTTTAGGTTCAGGAAAGCATTTGTCACAGTATTCAGTAATCACTTTATAATCTCAGTCTCCCATGAAAGATTTGTACCCCTGGAAGGCAAAAACTATATTCTTTCACATTGTATTTTCGTAAACTATTTAGCAGAGGGCCTGTGTATAGTAGGTCTTAAACAAATAGTTTTCCATGGATAACTTAACTCAAAGACCCCCAGAGAGAACAGAAACTATGATGGAAAATGCTAAGCAGCGTGGCATGCTCTGAGCTTTTCACAAGACACTCAGAACGCAGGGGAAGAAATTTCACATTGGATTCTCCTACGTGAGCAGTGTCCCAGATCACTACTGCTTTCCTTGAAGGTTTACACTGTGGGTAAGAAACGTCATACACTTTTCCTCTTATACGTAAACTTAATTCAAACTGAAATGCAGCGCCTCTTGGAATACCACGACACTGCCCAGAACGAAAGCTGTACCACTCCTTCCTAACCCAAAACACGTGTAAAGGGGATTATAAATTTCTTGCTGCCAATTTATTCTGATGGCATGAAAGACCCAAGAGAGTCCAAATGCTATAGGGTAATGACTGAACTACAGCCGGTTGGGAATGTTTCCAACGCTTTTTAAGGCAGCGTGCCTCTGCATAAGTAGGTGTAGCAATTTTGAAAATGGGATCCTTATCTTTTGCAATTTCTGGAGTCAGTGAGTGGCTGGAAGGCAAACACAGACCAGGATGCATGGGCCCAGAGCATCCTCCGACTGGTCTCTCTCACTAATTAGATGTCATCCCCAAAGGAGCCCTCGCCGGTGATTGGCTCTAAGGTTGTTTTGGGGCCAGATTCCATCATAACACTGCATGATTCTGCAAATTATCACAGATTACTCGGGAAATCTGGCCAAAGCAGAGAGATGTCAGTCCTTAGTGTCCTGAGATCCTTAGTCCTCCCTCACTGCACACAACACATCTGAAAACTCAGTGGCTGTCCTATCTCCCTACCAGCAGGAAGGTTGTGTCCCCTGTTCAGTTCAGTTCAGTTCACTCACTCAGTTGTATCCAACTCTTTGCAACTCCATGGACTGTAGCACACCAGGCTTCCCTGTCCATTGCCAATCCCCATAGCTTGCTCAAACTCATGGCCATCGAGTCAACCGACCATCCATCTCATGGTTGGATGAGATCCAACCATCTCATCCTCTGTTGTCCCCTTCTCCTCCCACCTTCAATCTTTCCCAGCATCAGAGTCTTTTCAAATGAGTCAGTTCTTTGCATCAGGTGGCCAAAGTATTGGAGTTTCAGCTTCACCATCAGTCCTTCCAATGAATACTGTTCCCATGATACTGTCCAATGAATAGTGTCCCCATGATGTGCTGATAAGTGTTTAGCAAACCATCCGTTGGGGGAAAAGTCCTAATTTGTAGGTCTTGCTAATTTGCACATTGTAAATGCTCTCATCATGACTGATTCCAAGCACCTACAAGGCATCTGTCATTGAATGGGGAGTTGGGAAGAGAAGCACAAGCTGGTTGGGCCCTAACTGTCATCCCTAGAGGGACCCAGGGTTAGCCTAGTCCTTATTTGCGCATCTGCCTTACAAACATTAAGTCCTCACTGGGTTGCCGCACTGTGCAGAGTCGCACAAAAGACAGAGCAGCGGATCTGCACTGGCTGCTGGGGAACAAACGGTCTGTTTCTCGCAAGACAGCACCAGGGTTTGGGGACTTCCCTGGTGGTCCAGTGGTTAAGGATCCACCTTCCAATGCAGATAATACAGGTTCGATCTCTGGTCAGGGAACTAAGATCTCACATGCCGCAGGGCAACTAAGCCCGTGCACCCCAACGAGAGAAAGCTTGTGCCCTGCAACAAAGACCCGGTGCTGCCAACAGGAAAAGGAAGGAAGTACCAAAGTTTACAAGCACTGACTACTGAAAAGAGAGATTTCCCTTAACTAAGGCGGCTCAGACGTTTTCCTTTAATGTGCATTTCTGAGCAGGGGGCAAGGGGGCAAAAGCCCAGCGAGCTGCACAGGGCCAGGGCTCTCAGCCTCCTTCATCAGCAGAAATCGATCTGAGGCCAGACAAGGAGTTGAGGCAAGGCATTACCGGGGACCTTGCTCCAGCAGTGGGGCGTGAGAATAAGTGACAGGCTTTCTAGCTTGTTCCCTGGGAGAGGGTGAGCTGGTTCCTTATATGGGGTGAGGGTAGAGGCAGGTCCTGACAAACCTAGACAGCGTGTTGAAAAGCAGAGACATCACTCTGCTGACAAAGGTCCCTATAGTCAAGGCTATGGTCTTCCCAGTGGTCACATATGATAGTGAGAGCTGGACCATAAAGAAGGCAGAGCATAAGGAATTGATGCCTTCAAACTGTGGTGCTGGAGAAGACTTGAGAGTCCCTTGGACAGCAGATATAGAGCCAGTCGATCTTAAGGGAAGCCGCCCTGAATACCCATAGGAAGGACCGAAGCCAAAGCTGAAGTTCCAGTACTTTGGTCACCTGAGACAAACAGCTGACTCACTGGAAAAGTCCCTGATGCTGGGAAAGATTGAGGGCAGAAGGAGAAGAGGGCATCAGAGGATGAGATGGCTGGATGGCATCACCTATGCAATGGACATGAACTTGGGCAAATTTGGGAGTTGATGATGGGCAGGGAGGCCTGGCATGCTGCAGTCCATTGGGTCAAAAAGAGTCAGACACGACTGAAGAACAGTAAGAGGCAGGTCCAGGGCTCAGGCTGGAGCGGTGGCTTGGGTGGTTGCCCATCCCTTAGGTGGTGCTGAGTGCAGGTGGTATGCACAATATGCTGCTTTGCTCCCAGCTCTTCAGAAGTGGCAGCTGGGATTTTTGGTCTTTATGTATCTTGTTGTCCATAATTTGCCCCAACTGCTGCATGCACACAGTTATTTTTAGTCCCTCATAGTTTCTTTGTATTTTATTGCTCCAGGAGACGTTTGTCCAGGTGCAAGCTCTGCAGCAAACTCCCAGGTCCCAGCCTGTCTCACTGGGAGTCACCTAGAAGAGAAACAGGACTGCGGAAATGCATCAGGTAGGGTATGACACCCATTTCACTCACCATAGGTTTGTGGCGGCAAAAAAAAAAAAAAAGACTGGAAATGCCTGGAATTGCCATGCAACACCAGCATCTGTCTGTCTCATCACCGTGCCGTTTTCACAGCAAAAACAAGAAGATGATTGGAAATTAAGAGGTTAAAAATGCAAAGTGTTACTTTTAAGAACTTTCAACAGCTTTTACTTTTATACCATATGAAAAGAAAAGAATGGTCACAGAGAGGAGCAGGGGTCGGGAAGCTGTCCTGGAGTGACTCTCCTAAAGATTACCAAAGTTAATGCTTTTTACATATCAGTCCAGAAATACATATTCAGGGAAAGATCGGGACGTAAACACAAATGCCAGTAAGGAGCTGCGTCATCAGGTTTTCCCCCATCGTCCTAGCTTGGTTTCCCCAAGAAAAGTGGAGTTATCTGTGAGAGGGACTCGGGCGGGATTTCCTATGAAGCCACGGTAACCAAGACACTAGGTGTTGTTACTGACCCGTGGTCTTGGACTCTTCAATCAAGAGAAATTGATAAGAGGCCAAATGAAAAATTCAGGCAAGGCCTAATGGAACTCAGTGCAAAGGGATCAAAAAACAAGTGAGTTTCTTTTGCTCACTCCCTGAGTGAGGGATAGGGGGTGACCTGGTGCCTTGCATGGGGGAGGGGCAGCTTGCACGATTGGCCTACCCCCTGGGGCTGCTGTACACAGGGACCACACTCAAGACTCTGCTTTTGCTCCAGCACCTCAGAAGCAGGAGTTGGTTTTTTTGTTCTTTCTGTATCTTTTTGTCCATAAATGCCCCAACTGCGCATGCACACAATTACTTCCCTCATAGTTTCTTTGTATTTTGTTGCTCCAGAGAAGGGGACGTTTATCCAGGTGTGAGCTCTGCAGCAAAGGGCCCAGGCCTCTGGTCCCAGGCTGTCTCAGTGTTGCAGTAAAGACAGATGTATCAGTCGAAGGACAAGAATGTGCCCAGAAACAGGGGCGCAGAGGCAGGCTCAACTGATTGTCAGCAAAGACACTGAAGTAATTCCATGGGGAAAAGACAGTCTGTTCAGTAAACAGCACTGGAAAAAAAAACAGAAAATATGTGGGAGGGAAATTGAAGGTCCCCTTTTACTTTGTAACATACATCTCAGCCTCCAGAACTGCAGGAAGTGAATTTCTGTTGTGTATAAGTTACCCAGCCTGTGACGGCTCATTCTAGCACCTTCAACAGACTAGCTAGATACTGTTAGGCACTCAGTTCTGTGTGATTCTGTGACCCCATGGACTGCAGCTTGCTGGGCTCCTCTGTCTGTGGAATTCTCCAGGCAAGAATACTGGAGTGGGTACCATTCTCTTCTCCAGGGGATCTTCCTGGCCCAGGGATTGAACCCGCATCTCCTGCACTGACAGGCAGATTCTTTACCAACTGAGCCACCAGGGAGCCCCTTGAACAGACCCAGGAAGCTGCTAAGAGGACACAGCTGTATTGCCATTTTGGAAAACTGTTTGACAGTCTTTTATGAAGCTAAACTTACCTTTAGATCCAGCAATTTAATTCCTAAGGTTTCACCCTAGAGAAATGAAAATGTATGTCCACAAAAAAATTTGCTCACAGAAACACATAGTGGCTTTTTTTTTTTTAATAACAGATGACCACTGAAAATAACCCAAAGGCCCATCAGAAGTAAATAGATAAACTGTGGTGCTTTCATTCACTAGAAAAGCACTCAGTAATTATTATTTTTTTAAAAAAGAACAAACTACTGATAAAAGGCAACAACGGGGAAGAATCTCAAAATCATACTGAGTGTGAGAGGTGAGACACAAATAAGAACACTGCAGGTGTCCATCTCCTCGAAATCCTAGAGGCTGGGAGCGTGATAAAGACAGCAGACTTGTGGACACAGAGCAGGAGGGAAGGGTGGGGCAGACGGGGACGACAGCGCTGCCATGCGCATGCGTGAGGCAGATGACCGGGAGGAGCCTGCTGTGCGGCACAGGGGGCCTCCACTAGGGGATCCACGATGTCCTAGAGGGGTGGGGGGGGGATTCAAGAGAGAGGGGAAACTGTCTTCCCTGGTGGCTCAGACGGTAAAGCGTCTGTCTGCAGCGCAGGAGACCTGGGTCCAATCCTTGGGTTTAGGAAGATCCCCTGGAGAAGGAAATGGCAGCCCACTCCAGTACTCTTGCCTGGAAAATCTTGTGGATGGAGGAGCCTGGTAGGCTACAGTTTACAGGGTTGCAAAGAGTCGGACACAACTGAGCGACTTCACTTTCAAGCTTTCGATGGCTGACTCATGTTGTTGTACAGCAGAAATTAACATAAACATTGTAAAATAAAAACAATTATACTCCAATAAAAATAATTAATTAGATTCTTTATAGGTATGTTAAAAAGTCTTGCCCTCTCAAAAAACAAAAATGTCCCACCAGCACAGCCTGTTGGGGCCTTTTTGCCCTGGAGTGGGGTTGCCAAGGTTCATCAAGTAAAATTTCAAATTACTCAGTTAAATTTCAGCCTCAGATAAACCGCAAATAACTTTCTTAGAACTAGTGTGTCCCATGCAATTATCTAGGACATGGGTGGCATGTACATGCATGGGACATACTTAAACACTGATTTATTTTTCATCCGAAATTCAAATGTAACAGGCATCCCGTCTTTTTTCTGGCAACTCCGCACCACGGTTTCCTGTGGCCTCCCTGAAGGCAAGCACTGCCTGACGAAGAGGCCGCTCAGGCCGGTCCTCCCCTCCAGTCCTCCCCTCCAATCCTCAGAGAAAACAGAAGCAAGCCTTTACGCCCCAGCCCTTCCAGCTGGCCCACCCTGGCCAAGCTCAGTGCCAGTTCTGCCCTTTGGTTTCTCAAAGGGTGGAGGGGTGCCCACCCTCCCTCCACGGGTCAGAGTGGGGCGCCCACCCAGGGGGCACATGCCTTCCCCTGTGGCCACAGATGGAGCCCAGTCCCCAGTCTCCAGCTTAAATGAATCCTTCCACATGTCCATGATTTCACATCACAGAAAACACGTCCTTGCTATGCTGCTGTCCCCTGTATCCAAAGCTACTCTGCAGGACACGCGCAACCACAGCTTATCAAGCCTGAGTTATGCAGTGCTCAAGATTTTCAGCCGGTTTTCAAGAAGTCAGACCCCAGGTGTGATGTGCCCGGATATTAACTGCACAAGGGAAGGGGGATCTGATTTATTCATGGTGCGTTTCATACCAGGGACAAAAGAGCTCTTTGAATCAAAACCTGTTGAGTGGTTCGGGGGTATGATTTTTAAAAGACTACCTACTTGGAACATAAACACTTTCTCAATAGGTTATTTTTATTTTCCTGGTCTGGCAACTAAAAGAGGTATAATTTGCAAGGGTTGGTTCACTGGAAGAAGCACATTCAATTGCTTGAAAGAGCATGAATACGTGTCAGTGAAAGAAACTAAATTTGATGAGGAAATTATACCTTTTGCAGAAAGTGCAGAAAATAATAATAAAGGTAGCAGAAAGGAATCCTTTGATCATAAAATTATTATGTATTTTCCCTAAAAACCACTAACCTTTGCTCATAAATAACAGTAGCAAAAAGATGAAGACGTGAAATTAAAAGCAGACTATGTTTAAAAAAAAAAAAAGGAAAATGCATGGAATCTAAGCTGTTCTGAAGGACAGATTGGAAGGTTCTCGTTGTGCCCAGAGGTGTTCCATGGAGGAGCGGGTTGCTCCTTTTGTATTTATGTTGGGGTGGCCTGACTAAAGTGGCTTTAAAACTTGGGGTCATGGATCATTAAGACTCTAATAAAAATTACGAACTTGCTTCCTGGAAAAGTGCATGCACACGCACATGTACACTTTTTTTACAGACCATTTCGAGAGTTTCAGACACTGCCCCTGAATTTGTTCACAGAGCCCCAGCCAAGAGGCCCCGTGCTAAGCAAAACCCACATGTTTACCATCCCCTGCTTCTTTACAGCTGATCCCCATGTGGCCTCTCACACTTACGGCAGAAGCAGGCTGCCTGCTGCCCTTTGCCCTCTCTGCCTCCCTTTCGGGAGCTGGAAGTATGGGTTTCCCACCACTAGCCTTCCTCAAATGTGATCACAAACCCCAGGATGCTGGCCTGGGTGTTACACTGCCAGGTGACACCATGCTCTTCCCAAGAAAGAGAACGGAGCCAGGGCAAGTCCCCTGTGCCACCCTGGGCCCAGTGCCCTGGTCCCTTTGAGTTTCTGTATCCCTGTCCGTAGATGGGGATGAAGCAGTGACCACCTTTGAGGCTGCAGTGAGGATGCCATGACGGCATATATGAAAGCGCTTGAAGGCAGCAGGCACTCCGAAAGTTTAAGAGGCTGGCTGGTCCAGCTGGCACACAGTTCAGACACATCACTGTCTGCCCTAACTGTCAGTGTTGCTTCACACTTGGGCAGTGATTTACAAGATTCATTATTCATTGCTGGTAACACAACACCTGGATTCCCTGGTGGCTCAGAGGTAAGAATCCGCCTGCCAATACAGGAGAGGCAGGTTGGATCCCTGCGTCAGGAAGATCCCCTGGAGAAGGAAATGGCAATCCATTCCAATATTCTTGCCTGGGAAATCCTATGGACAGAGGGGCCTGGTAGGCTACAGTCCATGGGGACCTAAAAGAGTTGTACATGACTTAGCAACTAAACAACAACACAACACCCACAGGATATGAAAACTTGAGACTAATGCTTCCATTCTACAGGCAAGAAAACTAAGTCTCAAGTTAAGTGAGTTGGTTCCTCCAGAGCATACATCCTGCAAGTACCAGGGCGGAACACCCTGTGCAGGGCTCCCAACGTGGGAGCAGGGGCCCCAGCGATCTGGTCTCTCTCCATCCTTGGGGGAACATTCTGGAGGCATTCTCCATGTGGCTCTCAGAGGGTCCCAGAGGATGGGGCTGTGTGCCCAGCAGTGGGGCCAGTGTCGGGAAGCACTAGGGCAGCCTGAACCCCCCAAGTTTCCCTCCTTGCAGACCCTGGTCCTGCTGCCGGAAGAGGACTTCCCAAATAAACCCCATCCGGCTGCTTTCCAGAGGGGGAATTCAGGCTAAGACAGGTGCCCGCTGTGGGTCTCCATCTTCTGCTACTGCCCCCCTTCTGTGCCCACCTCCTTCAGCTGTCCTTGCTGGTAGGGCCTACAAGCCAGTAAGAAACCCTACCTTTGAAAAAGCCACTGCAATTCAGGACTGAGCGGACTGCTATCCAAAGAGACTGGGCTTCAAGTTTCCACCCCTGATGGGCTGGGATGGGGCTGACAGCTCTCCTCTCAGCTAGGATGCCCGAGCTGAGGCTGGGGCTCTCCTTGGTCATGGCCAACCGACTCTGGGGGCAAAGCGCTGCTCCTGAGCACCCCATCCCGAGTCTTGGGTCTTCCCATCCACAAGGAGATGCTGGCAAAGGCAACGGCCTACATCCGCTTCCACTAAGACCCTATCTCCCTGCCTTGACCACTTGTGGGCTGCCTACGGCATAGCTAGGACCCATGTCCCTTCCCTGGACTGGAGTCAGGGGAGATTGCTGAGCCCTCGGAGACAGACCTTCTCCTTAGAGAGTCTCGGCTTTCAGCTGGTTCCACACACAGTCTCATGCGCTCTCCCACACCAAGGCCGGCTCATCCTGGTTGGTCATCCCATGACTGCCTTTTATCTTCCATGTTTCCTTCCCGCTCTCTGCCAGGCCCTGCCCAAGAAACATTAATGTAATGAACAAAACGCCTGGTCCTCACTGGTGCAGCTTCACAACTGCTGCGTCACTCCCCATGCCCCTGTTCTAGACTCCAACCCAGCTCCCTCTCTCCGTCCACCTCAAGAAGACCCCTGGGGCTTCCCTGGTGGCTCAGTTGTATACAATTCACCCCGCAAGGTAGGAGACAGGGGTTCAATCTGAGAAGATCCCACATGACACGTGTCGAGTAAACCCAGAACCACAACTCCTGAGTCCACATGCTGCGACTACTGAAACCCGAGTGCCTAGAGCCTGCGCTCTGCAGCAAGTGAAGCCACCATGATAAGAAGCCTGCACAACACAAGGGGAGAGGAGCCCCTGCTCAGGGCAACTGGAGAAAAGCCTGCACAGCAATGCATGCCCAGCATAGCCAGAAAACCAAATAAACAAATGAATACATACATACACACACCTATATATATATATAAGAAAGCCTCCAATTGTCAGGAGGATGTGCCAGGAGGCACGGGAGGCAGGGAAAAGGCAGCCCCTGCCCCCAGGATGACGTGCTGCCTCCGCTCCCCCATCTTTGGGATGGGACACCACACAGCTCTCCAAGTGCTGCGGGTGAGTGTGCCATGGTTCACGCCAACTAACTGATAGTCCATTCTTTTCCAGATCATAAGCTGATCACTAGTCTCTGTCTTCACTCACAGAGCATTCCACACCTTCATGTGTCTACTTGGAGGTTCCTACAGTTGTGCCTCTATTCAAAAGCAGCTTCTCAGGTCTTTTTCAGCTAGGTCCAGTGGTTGCTGTTCAGTCTCTAAGTCATGTCCCACTCTTTGTGACCCCATGAACGCCAGGCTTCCCTGTCCTTCAGGTTGAATTCAGAACCAGTGCCCAGGAGTGGAGGAAAACCAGTCATATTTCACATGGCCTGTCCTCACCTTTACGTGGCAAGTTTGGAGATGGCATGACATTTGAGAACCTGTTCAGCTCTGAGCTTCTGATTGCTTTTTTGTACCTTTTTTCCGAAATTCTGATTTAAGTATTTTTGTTTTGCCGATAATCTTCTATGTTAACTGTAGAATGGTTGTGTTGAGGCTGCTACTGTGATGTATTTGGCCATTTTCTTAATATTGAATGTTGCTTCTTTACTGAAAATAAAACTGTACTGAGAGTTCCTCCTCTGTTAGGAGAAATTCCCAGGAGTGAGCGAGAATATTATTGCATTCATAATATTCAAAATCACTTCCCCTGGGGGGTGGGGGGATGGAATTATGTCCTTTGATTACTCGTGGGAGGGAACATTTTCCCATCTTATTTATTAAGTGCATTTACTCTTGTGAATAATACCCATGATCCCGTCCATTTGTTTACCAAGTACTCAAACTGGTCTTCTACCAGTTTGTGTGCCTATGAATATAATATGCATATTTCTTGGTATTTTTCATGCAATCCTTTCCCTCATGTAAGTTATGATTGTAGACCTGCCTGACTTTCCAGTTTTGGAGGTGTTTCTGGATCCATCTCTATGGCAAGCATCACATAAGAGCATCCTGTGAGTGCCTGATGTGAATCACATTCATCATTTCCTCACTGAGTTCTTATCCACACAGCTGAAAATGTTGGGAGACGGAGTCTCCTGGTCCTGATATCTGTTCCTCCTTCTTCTCAGATGCCCATCATGGAACTTTTCTAAACAGCATCATGTTTTATAGCCTCATTTTATTTTATCTTATTTTAAAAAATCCATAATAGTCCTATTTTTTTAAGTGTGTGGGTTAAATATAATATACACTGTTGAGGATCAGTAATAATTCTGTGTACCAAAAATCCTATATCAGGAAGATTCTATTTAAAAAATGAATGAGCCAAAAATGTTTAGTACAGATGGCTGCCTATCTACAAAATTCATCCGATGCAGTAAGTGAAAAACAACTTCACCTTGTTTAAAGATGATTTACAACTGAGGCAATATATAATAATGGCCTGCCTTGTAGCCTCATGTTGTTCTTGAGTAAATAATCTATTAGAATGAATATTGTATTTTATCAGTTATATGCTTCCTACTTGTGGAAAACGTTGGACTGGGAGGCTCAGACTTTACAGTCTGAAATCTGACAAAAGAGAAGTGAGTGAGGCACAGAATGGATGAGCAGAGGGAAGGAGCTCCTCGGAGAGGCAGCAGGTGGGAGGGCTGGATGGAAGTGCCCGTGAAAGAGGCCTTATCTCAAGAAGGGAGGATGGGAAGGACTGGCGCACCCTCAGATTTTTCATTCTCCAAGAAAACACAGAACACTTACCACTCTGTCCTTTGCCACTCAACCGAAGTTTGTTTGATAAAGACACAATTTTTACTTTGGTTGAAAAAATGGTTTTGGTTATTCGAATTGCGGCTATCAGTTTTGTTTTTCTGGTGGCATAGGAAAAAATGCCATTTTGTCAAGTGCTTTGAACTCTTTTCATCAAACTGAATATTTATAAAGATTCAGCAAAATGGATTATTTCCTCCTTGTAAACTGGAGAAAGACAGACATCATAGCCACAGATCAGAGGCAGCAATCAGAATGCTCCATAAAAATATCACACACACCTTAGGTTTTGAATGAAATTGATGCCAAGATTTTAAGAACATCATGCACATGTGATTAGATGATGCTGCTGCCTCAGGATGACTCCATGGTGCGAGCTGAGAAGCATATCCTTCAAATAGTAAGTCACTTCAGTAAGAGATTAGCCCCTCCTCACAGAAAAGCATTGATAACTTTAAAGTAAAACATTCTCACTTGCTGTAAGTTGTTGCTGTTGTTCAGTCACTAAGTCATGTCCAACTCTTTGTGACCCATGACTGCAGCAAGCCAGGCTTCCCTGTCCTTCTCCATCTTCCAGATGGAATTTGCTCAAATTCATGTCCATTGTGTCGGTGATGCCATCCAACCATCTCATCCTCTGTCGCCCTCTCCTCCTGCCTTCAATCTTTCCCAGCATCAGGGTCTTTTCCAGTGAGTCAGTTCTTTGCATCAGGTGGCCAAAGTATTGGAGCTTCAGCTTCAGCATCAGTCCTTCTGATGAATGTTCAAGACTGATTTCCTGTAGGATTGATTGGTTTGATCTCTGTATAGTCCAAGGGACTCTCAAGAGTCTTCTCCAGCACCCTAATTCAAAAGGATCAATTTTTCAGTGTTCAGCCTTCCTTATAGTTCAACTCTCACATCCATACATGACTACTGGAAAAACCATAGCTTTGACTATACAAACATTTGTTGGCAAAGTGATGACTCTGCTTTTTAATATGCTGTCTATGTTTGCCATAGCTTTCCTTCCAAAGAGCAAGTGTGTTTTAATTTCATGACAGTTACTGTCTACAGTGATTTTTGGAGTCCAAGAAAATAAAGTCTGTCACTGTTTCCATTGTTTCCCCATCTATGCATCATGAAGTGATGGGACCAGATGCCATGATCTTAGTTTTTTGAATGTTGAGTTTTAAGCTAGCTTTTTCACTCTCCTCTTTCACCTTCATCAAGAGTCTCTAGTTCCTCTTTGCTTTCTGCCATTAGAGTAGGTATCATCTGTATAGCTGAAGTTGCTGAGATTCTCCCAGGAATCTTAATTCCAGCTTGTGAGTCAGCTAGCCCAGCATTTCACATCACGTACTCTGCAGGCATGCAAGTATGCTCAGTCGCTAAGTTGTGTCTGACTCTTGCAATCCCATGGACTATAGCCCACCAGGCTCCTCGGTCCATGGGATTCTCCAGGCAAGAATACCAGAATGGGTTGCCATGTCCTTCTCCAGAGAGTTTTCTCAACCCAGGGGTTGAACTCATGTTTTCCACGTCTCCTGTGTTGGCAAGCAGATTCTTTTCCACTGAGCCACCTGGGAAGCCCATAGAAGTTAAATAAGTGGGGTGACAATATATAGCCTTGACGTACTCCTTTCCCAGTTTTGACATGGTCCATTGTTCCGTGTCTGGTTCTAGCTGTTGCTTCTTGGCCTGCATTCAGGTTTCTCAGGAGACAGGTAAGGTGGTCTGGTATTCCCATCTCTTTAAGAATTTTTCAGTTTTTATGATCCACACAGTCAAAGGCTTTACTGTAGTCAATGAAGCAGAAGTAGATGTTTTTTCTGGAGTTCCTTTGCTTTCTCTATGATCCAACTTGCCATCAGTAGTAAAAGAAAAAAATCCTCCTTATCCATCAATCAATATTACTTTCCATAATTAAAAACAAATCATTACCACACTTCCCAAGGCCCAGAAAAACAGAAAAGATGCACCAATAATCAGACCTTCTAACCATATGTAGATCTGTTTATTCTTATACAAACAAAAAGAGAAATGAAGAAGTGATCCAGATGGGAATGCTATAGGCCCTATAACTCTTTAAATTACTGGATGGGGGCAGAAGTACAGCTGTCTTGGGGTCATCGAGAGAAGTGATCCATCCCAGGCCACCAGGCAGGGACTGAGAATCAGTCAGAGAGAATGAGATGCTGGTGTTTGCAATAAGTAAAGCAAGCCTCAGTCCAGTTTTACATGAAGGTGGTGTTAACCCCAAGGCTTTTCAGGCTTGCCAGCCAATAAACAGTGCTTCTCGCTAAGCCCATTGGAGTGGACTTCTCTGCCATTTACAGCCTAAAAAATAAACAACGGCTTGTGCAGGAGTTTAGATGAGGCAGAGATTGCTGCGGCTGGTCTGGTAGGAAAGGTCTGTGGCGAGTGGGGGTGGAACTCATCTGGTCTTTGAAGAGCATAGAAGAACAAGGCTAAGCAAAGGAAGGGGGAGGGAGAGATCGTTTGTGATGCTGGCCAGGAAGGCATTATTCCGTAAAAGGTCCCACCTTGGTGGAGAAGAAAGGGAATTAAAAACTTGTTCTCTGGGAAGAAGGCTTCAATATTAAGAAAATAAACATGGTCATTCTGCTGGATGGTTTGGTTAATCTTTCACAGAGCAGATGAGAAGCAGCCTTAGTCTGATCAACAGCTTGAGATTCCAAATACTCAACATTATGAGAATTCATGGGTAAGCTTAGTCTTAAGTCTAGTATTGAAAAAGCCCACTCAGTGTGGAAACTTTGTAGAGCAATTAAGCAGAGTCTCTTAAGCTGAAGAGAGATATATCCTTGAACTCCACTCCTAGGTATATTTTGTCAACCAGAAAAAATTCTTGTTACAGTGGCTCATGGGCCGCAGTGTTGGTAGTGCATTGCCTGTATTAGAAAAACTTGGAAACAATCCAAATGTCCAATGAACAAAGAATGGCTAGATATATATTTTTACAATGACTATAGAGCAGGAAAAAGGAGCTAGAGCTGAGTATTGGATAAGGCTCCCAACATAATACTGAATGATAATACCCACATGAAGATAGCACTGAAATAAAATCCAAACTCGTGAGAAACTAAAGTTTGTGGCTACTGTAGAGCGAAGCACAAGAATAGAAAGCAGGAAATTCAGGTTCATAGATACCTTGGGGGAAAGAGAGGAAGGGCAAGTAATCAGGGAGGGATACTTCAGGGTCTTCAACTAAATTAGCAGTTTTTTAAACCTCTGGAGTGGGAATCTATGTGCTCATTATGTAATTCTTTATACCTTTTTAGTTGCATAAGGTTTGTCATAATTAAACTTTGGAAAAAAACACTCTACCCAAGTGGAAACTTTTAGTCTAAGCTGAGATGTGGTTGATGATTGTTATGGAAAGCATACCTTGTGTGCCCACATTTAAGACAAAGATTTCCCTCTCTGAGCCTGGAGAAGGAGAAAGGCTTTCAATAATGCCTCTTAACTTGCTACAAGTTCATACCAGGCCAACGTGCTGCTCAGTCCCTTCATCCAACAAATTTATGTTGCTCCACCACAGGTATTTATTTTACACTATGAGCAACAGCCTTCTTGCCAACCCACAGGGAGCTGGTTTTAGCAGTCCTGTGGACGCTGATGGTATGTCGCACACCACGTGGCTGTCAAAGGCCCACCATTCCCCAAACCCTCCCTGCAAACTAGGTTCACCTCCGCCTGGGGAGTCGGCAGCTCCAGGCTAGTGCAGGTCACTCTAAGGACCATTAGGTGCTACTGTGGAATTTTAAAGTATGTCTGCATTCAGTATCCTTTTCTAAAAATCTTTGTATCATGTTAGCTGCTCAGGTGTGTCTGATTCTTTGTGACCCCATGGACTGTAGCCTGCCAGGCTCCTCTGTCCATAGGAATCTCCAGGCAAGGATATTGGAGTGGGTTGCCATGTCCTTTTTCCAGGGGATCTTCCAAGACCAGGGATCAAACCTGGGTCTCTTGTATTACATGCAGATTTTTTTACCATCTGGGATTCTCTGGTGGCTCAAAGGGTAGAGTCTGCCTGCAAAGCAGGAGACCTGAGTTCAATCCTTGGGTTGGGAAGATCCCCTGGAGAAGAAAATGGCAACCCACTCCAGTATGCTTGCCTGGAAAACCCCATGGATGGCTACAGGCCAAAAGATCACAGAGTCAGACACGACTGAGTGACTTCACTTTCACTTTCACTTTTCTTTACTGTCTGAGCCAAGGATTTCCCAGGTGGCACTAGGTGTAAAGAACCCGCCTGCCAATACAGGAGACATAAGATATGTGGGTTTGATCCCTGAGTCAGGAAGATCTCCTGGAGGAGGGCGCAGCTACCCACTTCAGTATTCTTGCCTAAAGAATCCCATGGGCAGAGAAGCCTGGTGGGCTACAGTCTATGGGGTCGGCAAAGAGTCAGACACACCTGAGCAACTGATCACTCACAGCAAAAGTAATTCAGAATGGCATGTTGTGATGTGATGGAAGCCTCACTGCTACTCAAAGTAAGTTGCTTTGTTTTAACACAGAGCATTTCTAAGAAGGCAGAGACCCTGAAGAGTCACCACATTTGATGGCACTTTACCTGGTGGCAGCAGGCATTCATTAAATGCCGCATAAAGGAAGCCAGTGAAATCTACTGACGAGGACCCTCCAGGACGGGGTCAGCCCTCCCCCTGCACGGTGACTGCACTCAGCCTTACCGTGCTGAGTGTACGGTAGACTACCGTCCCTTTATTTCTTCATGACTCTAAGTGGATGCCAGAAAATAATTAAAGTGCAAACTCTATGGCTGGAAAGGCTCCAAATGGGAAGAGATATAAGGTAAAAAGAAATGACAAGAGAAGGTGGCATGTGTTAGCATCTTATAAGAGGCAAAGGTGCAAAAAAGAAGCAGCAAAGATGCAGTGGGAACAGAACTTCTGGGTGGGGAAGAGGAGGCAGGTGAGGTAGACCGGCTCACTGCAGGCACAAGCACGGGCCAGCGCGGGCCCCAATTCTCTTCTGTTGATATTTGCAGATGCAGTTCACATGCTTGAGTCCAGTCACTCTTGCAACAACCTCACATAGGACAAAGGTTCGGAGTAACATCTCCATTGTATTTCCTGGTGGCTAAGGACTTCCCTGGTGGCTCAGATGGTAAAGCATCTGCCTACAATGTGGGAGACCCGGGTTCGATCCCTGGGTCAGGAAGATCCTCTGGAGAAGGAAATGGCAATCCACTCCAGTATTCTTGCCTGGAAAATCGCATGGACAGAGGACCCTACAGCCTACAGCCTATGGGATCTCAAAGAGTCGGACACAACTGAGCGACTTCACCTTCTTTATAGTTCCCTGTGGCATACAGAATGTCTTTGTTGTTAAACTGGTTTTGTAAAAGAAATCATCAGATTTCATAGTCTGTGGTGGGAAGAATGCTAAGAAGTCCCTTTATAGTCCCTCCCCTATATCAGCCCCTCCCCCGAGAGCAGCTCCCTCGATCAAGTCAGAAGCAAGACTCCCTTGTGGTCCCCAAGAGAGAACCTCTCTGGTTGGCTTTAGAGAAGTGGGCTGTCTGTGCTGGGAGACGACCCCAGGCCTGGGACCTAAGCTTGGCTTCCAGGAGCTGAGTCCTGGGGGCTCAGTCCTACCTTGCAGGGAACTGGTTTCTGTCAACAAGCCGCATGAGCTTGCAGGGGACCCAGAGCTCCAGCAGGAGCTCCAGCCCAGCCAGAGCACGACCCTGTGCAGAGACCCCCAGCCAAGCCACATGGGACTCTGACCACAGAAACAGTGAGATACTAACAGATGCAGTTCAAAGCCATGGGGTGTGTGGTCATCAGTTACAGACCAGCAGGAAGTTTGCTACATAGAGAGCACGTCTGCTGTGACTTGTAGCCAGTTCTTTTTCTTTTTGCCTTTTGTTCACATCTGATCATTTTCCTCCATTTACCTCTGCCTGAATTCTACACCGGTGGGCTTCCCAGGTGGCTCAGCCAGTAAAGAATCTGCCTGTGATGCAGGAGACCCGGGTTTGATCCCTGGGTTGGGAAGATCCCCTAGCGAAGGGAACAGCAACCCACTCTGGCACTCTCTGGGAAATTCCATGGACAGAGGAGTCTGGCGGGGTACAGTCCTTGGGGTTGCAAAGAGACAGACACAGCTGAGCCACTAACAGTTTCACTCTCCCATATTGTTTAATAGTAATATAGCCTCCAAATCAGTAAAAAAAAAAGAAAAGTGACCCGAGCCCAGCTCCTCTTCTAATTCACCCAGGCAATCCTTTGATGACTGCTGATGGTGCAGAAAGGAGAACTGTATCCTCCCCAGACACCGCAGCATTCCGCAGCAGACTCGGGCCCTGGGCAGTGCAGGAGGGCGGGGGCCAGGCCTCCATGCCCAGCCCCACGCCTGAGGAATCCAGAACGTCTCCCAGAGTCCAGAGACAGTCACCATCACACCACCAGCCAGGGAGAGGCAGGCTTCTCTCAAAAGACACAGATAACAACAGGCCTGGCTTCACCCAGCCTACCCAACCCTTTCTCTTTTGTCTTCTTTTTAATTTATTTCTTTATATGAATTGGAGGCACACATGTGTCCTCTGAACCCCTTCCCACCTTCCTCCCTGCCCCACCCCTCCTGGTTGTCACCAAGCACTAGCTTCGGGTTCCCTGCGTCATGCATCAAGCTCCTTCGATCCTCTGAGCAGCACCTGCAGGCTTCTGGGGCACTGTCATTTTTCTTCTTCATCCTCATGCCTTTGGGGGAACATAGATAATGGCTCCAAACCCAAAAGGCTTGGGAAAGGAAGTCTCTTCTGGGAGGCATCAAAAGTTTAAAAAGTTTAGATAGCCTAAAACCAAACCCTTCTATTAGTACACAAGGAAGCTAGAGATGGACACATGGGGGAAAAGAATTAATTCCTGCTTCACATTTTATGGGCTTCCCTGGTGGCTCAGAGGGTAAAGTGTCTGCCTGCAATGCAGGAGACCCGGGTTCAATCCTGGGTCGGGAAGATCCCCTTGGAGAAGGAAATGGCAACCCACTCTAGTATTCTTGCCTGGAGAATCCCATGGATGGAGGAGCCTGGCGGGCTACAGTCCAGGGGATTGCAGAGTCAGACATGATTTAGTCACTTCACTTTCACATTTTATAGGGCTTCCCTGGTGGCTCATGAGGTTAAAATCCGCCTGCAATGCAGGAGACCTAGGTTCGATCCCTCGGTCAGGAAGATCCCCTGGAGAAGGGAATGACAACCCACTTCAGTATTCTTGCCTGGAGAATTCCATGGACAGGGGAGCCTGGTGGGTTACATGGACTCTAAAGAGTCGTACATGACTCAGTGACAAACACTACTTTTCTTTTATATTTTATAGAAAAATTAATTCTAGATAGATTACAGATCTAAATGTGAAAGTTAACAAACAGCTTATAGAAGATAATATTAGAAGAACATTCTAATTTAACATTATCCATAAGATAATATTAGAAGAAAAACTCTAGAAGAATAATTTCATTACCTTGAAGCAGACAAAAAAATTTCTTAAACAGGACACAAAAAGCATTAATCATAAAGAAATAGATGGGTATATTGGATTTCATTAAAATTAGGAAATTCTGTTCATCAGAAGACATCATTAAGAGACAGGAAAGACAAACCAGAGGATCGGTTTTTCAACAAATATATTCAACATAGAATACACGGAAGAAATGTACAAAAAGATCTTCCACGACCCAGATAATCATGATGATGTGATCACTAATCTAGAGCCAGACATCTTGGAATGTGAAGTCAAGTGGGCCTTAGAAAGCATCACTAAGAACAAGGCTAGTGGAGGTGATGGAATTCCAGATGAGCCCTTTCAAATACTGAAGGATGATGCTATGAAAGTGCTGCACTCAATATGCCTCCAAATTTGGAAAACTCAGCAGTGGCCACAGGACTGGAAAAGGTCAATTTTCATTCCAATCCCAAAGAAAGGCAATGCAAAAGAATGCTCAAACTACCGCACAGTTGCACTCATTTCACATGCTAGTAAAGTAATGCTCAAAATTCTCCAAGCCAGGCTTCAGCAATATGTGAACCGTGAACTCCCTGATGTTCAAGCTGGTTTTAGAAAAGGCAGAGGAACCAGAGATCAAATTGCCAATATCCGCTGGATCACGGAAAAAGCAAGAGAGTTCCAGAAAAACATTATTTCTGCTTTATTGACTATGCCAAAGCCTTTGACTGTGTGGATCACAATCAACTGTGGAAAATTCTGAAAGAGATGGGAATACCAGACCACCTGACCTGCCTCTTGAGAAATCTGTATGCAGGTCAGGAAGCAACAGTTAGAACTGGACATGGAACAACAGACTGGTTCCAAATAGGAAAAGGAGTACGACAAGGCTGTATATTGTCACCTTGCTTATTTAACTTATATGCAGAGCACATTATGAGAAACATTGGACTGGAAGAAACACAAGCTGGAATCAAGATTGCTAGGAGAAATATCAATAACCTCAGATATGCAGATGACACCACTCTTATGGCAGAAAGTGAAGAGGACCTAAAAAGCCTCTTGATGAAAGTGAAAGAAGAGAGCAAAAAAGTTGGCTTAAAGCTCAACATTCAGAAAACGAAGATGATGGTATCCGGTCCCATCAGTTCATGGGAAATAGATGGGGAAACAGTGGAAACAGTGTCAGACTTTATTTTTTTGGGCTCCAAAATCACTGCAGATGGTGACTGCAGCCATGAAATTAAAAGATGCTTGCTCCTTGGAAGAAAAGTTATGACCAACCTAGATAGTATATTCAAAAGCAGAGACATTACTTTGTTGACTAAGGTCCGTCTAGTGAAGGCTATGGTTTTTCCTGTGGTCATGTATGGATGTGAGAGTTGGACTGTGAAGAAGAAGGCTGAGCACCGAAGAATTGATGCTTTTGAACTGTGGTGTTGGAGAAGACTCTTGAGAGTCCCTTGGACTGCAAGGAGATCCAACCAGTCCATTCTGAAGAAGATCAGCCCTGGGATTTCTTTGGAAGGAATGATGCTAAAGCTGAAACTCCAATACTTTGTCCACCTCATGTGAAGAGTTGACTCATTGGAAAAGACTCTGATGCTGGGAGGGATTGGGGGCAAGAGAAGAATGGGACGACAGAGGATGAGATGGCTGGATGGCATCACTGACTCGATGGATGTGAGTCTGAGTGAACTCCGGGAGTTGGTGATGAATAAGGAGGCCTGGCGTGCTGCGATTCATGGGGTCGCAAACAGTCGGACACGACTGAGTGATTGAACTAAACTGAATCCAACATAGACTTGTCAGAATACATCATAGTCTTCTAAAAAATTAACAAGAAAAAGACAGAAAATTCACTGAAAGTTGGTGAAAGATTTCCAAAAGCACTTCACTCCCAAGAAATGCTCAAATGGCCGAAGAGGCATATGAAAAGGTTTTCAGGACCAGCATTTGTTAGGAAAATGCAAATTAAAACCACAACAATTGAATAATACCACAATTTCAAAGAAAAAGACAGCAAATACTAAGTATTAGCAAACACATGGAGCAATCAGAACACTGATTGGTAAAACTGAAAAAGGTATTGCTACAGTGACTTTGGAAAACTTTTTGACAGTATCTGTCGAGGTTGTCCTTGCATGCTCAGTCATGTCCAGCTCTTTGCGACCCCATGGACTGCAGCCCGCCAGGCTCCTCTGTCCATGGGATTCTCCAGGCAAGAATACTGGAATGGGTTGCTATTTCCTTCTCCAGGGAATCTCCCCAACACAAGGATCAAACCTTCGTCTCCTGTGTCTCCTGCATGGGAGGTGGATTCTGAGTCACCTGGGAAGCTCCATATACTGAAGTTAAATATACATATACCCCATGACCCAGCAAGAGACAGGCTTGTGCAGTAAGAGATACACA
Organism: Nanger dama; assembly: GCA_917880005.1. NCBI lineage: Eukaryota > Metazoa > Chordata > Mammalia > Artiodactyla > Bovidae > Nanger > Nanger dama. The sequence goes on from CAKJTW010000115.1 coordinate 1,400,585, forward strand.
GGAACTGGATTACAGCAGCATTATCTGTAATAACCCTAGCCTGGGAGCACCCCAACTGCCCATCACCGGTAGAATGGATAACAAACTGAAGTCTGATCATACGATGGGAGACTGCTCAGTCATGGAAACAAACCTCATCTCCATGCAACAAGGTGAGCAAAACTCACACACACAGTGGGTCAAAGCTACTATGCATCATTGTATAATTCCATCATACATATAAAGTCTTCCTTTATAAGGGAAAAATTAACCTTCTGTGTTAGGTAGTAGGAAGCAAACCCAGAGTAAGATTAGGAAGGACTCGGGAATTCTTTCAGCTTTTCTCCTGTGCCTTGATCTTTCTGTTTGTGTTTGCAAGCTGAGAAAATGATCTGGGTGCTTAAGAGTTTCACAGTTTGGGGCATTTATTATACATTAAAGCAGGGGTACTTGTTAGCTCAGTTGGTAAAGAATCTGGCTGCAATGTAGGAGACCCCAGTTCGATTCTTGGGTCAGGAAGATCCGCTGGAGAAGGGATCGTCTACCGACTCCAGTATTCTTGGGGTTCCCTTGTGGCTCAGCTGGTAAAGAATCCCCTTGCAATGCGGGAGACCTGGGTTCAGTCCTTGGATTGGGAAGATCCCCTGGAGAAGGGAAAGGCTACCCATTCCAGTATTCTGGCCTGGAGAATCCCATGGACTGTAGTCCATGGGGTAGCAAAGAGTCAGACACAACTGAGTGACTTTCACTCCACTTCAAGCACCCAACCTTTGGGCTATAATGCCTGATGATCTGAGGTGGAGCAGATGTAAACTGCGCAATAATTATAATGTGCTTGAATCATCCCCAAAGCACCCCCTCCCCAGCCTGTAGAAAAATTATTTTTCACAAAACTGATCCCTAGTGCCAAAGAGGTTGGGGACCACTGCTTTAAAGTACTTGTTACAAGTGTACAGTATAGTGATTCACAATTTTTAAAAGCTATACTCCATTTACAGTTGTTGTAAAATATTGGCTCTATTCCTTGTGCTATACAATATATCCTTGCAGCTTATTTCATGAGTAATAATTTGTACTTCTATTACTTCTATGATAATAATTTGTACTACCCTCCCCCATCTCATCCCCCCCACCACTTCTCACCTACAGGTAACCACTCACCTGCTGTCTACGTCTCTGAGTCTGGAAGATGGATGGAGAAGGAAATGTGCATATACAAATTCTTACCAGCCTCCTGCCTGATATTTGAAAACCCAGATTATATTTCTATGAAGTCAGGCTCTGTATTGCGGCAACTTAATAGATTAAGTAGATGTTTTCTCTGTTGCTAATCTTCATCTTACAGCTGCAGTCGGGGCTACTGGCAATTCAAGTCTTTAAATAAATAAGCCTCATTCATATATTGCTTCTGTTTTATGAACAATGCAGCTGTTGCTTGTAATGGGCTCTCTACCCGAGGTACCAAGAACTATTGTTTCATTATAAGCATTGTGAGCACAAAATAGCACAGGAGGAGGGAACACATATAAGAGTGGAATGGAAAGAAAACAAACCAGAACTGGACAGACACGTGTTGGTTGTTCAGAAGTGGCACCAACATATAGGAGAGAGCCATTTCTGAGGAAGGTTTAAGGCTGAATTTATCAATGGGCCTGTGGAAATCGGGTTCGTTTTGAAAGACAGCAGGTGTGAAAACAATGAGAAGTGACCTCCTTTGCACCTGGGTTACAAAAGCTGCCCGAATGTGTGTGTGAAACCAAACAGGACAATGATAAATTAAAAACATCCTGCTTCTGACGAGTTCCTTTTTGTTTTCTTCTCACACTGGGCAGTTTTATTTATAGATAATAAAGGCAGCTTATAAGAAACACACACACAGTTACACTCATTTCCTGGTGGAAGTGATGTTTATTTGACGTAAAATAGCTTTGGTGTTTGCAAATTCTGTTATCTTTGGAATCTATTCCAGAAAGTAACTTTCAGATTGCTCACATCCCTTTTAAATCAGTTTACTAACATATTCTCAACAAAATTTATCAAATGGACTTATTTCCAGTCCCAAACATCCTTTGATATGCGATTAAACGGACTAGAGGGAAGCCAAGGTTCACAGCCAAATGTCTCCTGTTTGGGAATGTCCATTTCAGTGGGTGGAGACATTTGTAATTATCACTGTGGTGATGATGGTATAGCCACCAAACCTCTCATATGGAGCAGGTCTTTGACATCAAGATTTCTGTGAACCCCCAGATTAGGAGTACTGCCAGCTGACTTAGGGCATCTGAACAGACACCTAGATTCTCCTTGGACCGTAAGGAACTGGCTGACACACCACAGCATGTGCTTCTAATTTGCGTCAAGCGCTTTACCTACATTATTCTCCTAATCTTTTGCATAATCCTTGGAGGTAAGTGGAACTGTCCCTGTTACAAATGATAACATTCATAGACATTAGGGGATGTCAGAAAGAGTCAAGACGAGGAATATTGGAACACCAGCAATCTGTCAAAGCTTACCTTAATAATTATGAACTGATGAAACCCATGCTTGATTCATTTCCAGTTATGTAAGCAAACATAACAAGTTAGCATGGTATCAGTGTTTTTTTGCACAGATATAACATTAGATGCAAAAGCCTGTTATAGCAGAGCTTAACATCTGATACTTTATAACATCCTGGGTGGTACTAGTGGTAAAGAGCACCCGTGCCAATGTAGGAGACGTAAGAGACATGAGTTTGATCCCTGGGTTGGGAAGATCCCCCGAGAAGGGCATAACAATCCACTCCAGAATTCTTGCTTGGAGGATCCCATGGACAGAGGAGCCTGGCGGGCTGTGGTCCATAGGATCACCAGGAATCGGACACAAATGAAGAAACTCAGCACACACTTATGTGGAATGACATTTCATAGTTAGAAACATAGAAAATGCTCCTTACGGCTAAGTTGAGAAGACCGTCAAATTCCAGCTGAACATAAGCCCTTTTCACTTCTAACCATCCCGTTTCCTCTGCCTGTTGCTCTGTAGGCCCATCTGAGGAACACATGGGAACTGAACCAAGGTCCATTCCACTTCAAAGCCCATCGAGCCAGGGGAGGGACCGCAGCCATCACTCCCCAAACTCCTTGGACAACCTGCACACCAGCCGCCCTCGGGGCTGAGGGAACTCAGCTCTGAAGATGAGTCCTGTCCCATGCGCAGCGTGAGGGAAGTGGGGAAAACTGTCAACAAGGCTCACATACTGAGTCTTCAGGAAAACATCATGAACTAAATCTCCAGAACCTCAAGTACACAGGGTCGTAACATCCAGTTTTCTAACTCAAGGCAATTCAAAGACAATGAAGGAGGAGACACACCTCAGGCTCTCCGGGATGAGGGGTGGTGGGGACTGGGGGAGGTCTGTTCTCACCGAGGGTCAGAAATGTTCCCCGGGCCGCTTCAAGTCCCCCTGGCAGAAAATGGAAGGACTGGGATGGGGTGTCTGATGCTCTGGTTGCCTGCAATCATTCCATTCATGGCCATAAAGCACCCAGATCCTATTTTCAAATGAACTGCAAGCTTATGGTTTGCCTGATTACACTCTAACCTATTTTTGAGCATCAGTGAAATAATTACAGCACTAAAGGAGGGACTTCCAAGGCGGCGCAGTAAAGACTCCATGCTGCAGGGGGCACAGGTTCAATCCCTGGCCAGGGAACTAGGATCCCACAGGCTGCGTGGTGCCAGCAAAAATTAAATTTACAAATAAATAAAGTATTAAAGGAGAAAAAAATGACATCCTGTGCCTTACAGACTAATAAGCATGATCCGTATGCTGGGGGCTTTTGGGGAAATCTGTAATTGTGCAGAGGATGGAAGAGACACAACGTGATGAGAAATCTGAATTGTGCAAAGGATGGAAGAGATGCAACGTGACCCTGGGATGCTCCCTGCGGAGAGGCACACAAGTGTGCTGGTCCCTAGAGATGCATGAGCAGTCTTCCCGGTACACCTGGGGTGCTGCGGGTTACGGAGAGATTTACCCAAACTGAGGGAGCTGCCGACTCCAGTGACCCTTCGCAGGCCAGATTCCGTCATATACACAGCACACAACTTGCCATTTAAACCAGTTTTAAGTATACAGTTTGGTGGCATTCACAACGTTCCACAAACATCAGCGCTATTTCCAAAGTCATTCATCACCCAGACAGAAACTCTGTACTCGTTCAGCAACAACTCTCCACCCCTCCTCCCCCCTCCAGCCCCTGGGAACTGCTAAACTACTTTTTGCCTCTATAAACGTGCCTATTCTAGATATTTCACATAAAACAAACTCATACAATATCTGTCCTTTTGTATCTGGCTTATTTCAGGGTTCATCCACATTCAGACACACATTAGAAGTTTGTTCGTTTTCTGGCTGAATGCTGTCCCCTTGTATTTATACCTCATCTCATTTATCCTCTCATCTGTACTTCTCGACTTTTCCATGAGCATGTCCACCTTCTGCCCAAGTGGACCTCCCTGGTCCATAGAGTTCAGTCCAAACTTCTCTGGCAGCTACTGAGCACAGACACCATCCGGCCTCATGCTAGGATGTGAAGCTTGTTCCTAGATCAGATCAAAATGGAGACCATCAGATAAAGAGCTCCCCACACTTCTGCTTTTAAGTCTTTGCCCATGTTGTTTCCTTTGCCTGGAATGTTCTCTTTCTGTTTGCTCAGGTCAAAGCCAGTTGAAATTCCACATGCGGCATCACCCCTTCTCCTTCCCCAAGAGCACGGTGGCCCCTCTCTCTTCTAAACTCCCAGGTGACTTGGCACTGTGGCATTTAACCACCTGAGACCTGTCTCTCCTCTCCTCTCCTCTTCGGAGCCAGAATTCCCCAATCACTGTTGTCAACTGCACAGCGCTGAGTGTGGGGCTCTGTGTAGAAGAGGTATCAGTAAACAGCTGCCCAGGGACATCACACATATCAGAGAGCAATGACTTTTCCCAGAGAGCTGGTGGTCAGATTATGAGGCCGTGTAAAAGGCATTTTCATTCTAAATGAAATGTGTGTGTTAGCCGCTCAGTCTTGTCTGACTCTTTGTGACCCCATGGACTGTAGCCCACCAGGCTCCTCTGTCCACAGAATTCTCCAGCCAAGAATACTGGAGTGGGTTGCCATTCCCTTCTCTGGGGAATCTTCCCAACCCAGGGATCAAACCAGGTCTCCTGCACTGCAGGCAGATTCTTTACCGTCTGAGCCATGGGGGTCAATTGAGAGGAAATTACAGAAAGGTGAGTCAGAATAATGATTAGGGTGCCAGATGTCCAGGGAAGCAGAGCGTATGGCCTCTAAACAAAATGAACTTCGTATTTTCCTGCCAGAAGAGAGACGCTAACAGGAAAGGACTCTGGGATGGACTAGGGAGGACAGAGGGGTTAGAGAGGGTGGAGCTTCTCTGGGCTGTTCTAACTCTGGTGCAGACTTCTCAGGAGACTCACGTGTGAGGAGCCAGGTCCCCAGGCTGGCTGAATCACCATGCTGCCCTGGAAAGCAGTGTTCGTGCAGAGCAGGGACTGGTGTTTCAGAAAAGAAAAGCAGGTTAGGTTCTGGTCTAGTGAACTTCATAGTGGATCCAGAATAGATCATTAAAACGATTTGCATTTGAGTCAGTTCTAATGAGGTGGATGAACCTAGAGCCTATTATACAGAGCAAGGTAAGTCAGAGAGAGAAACATAAATATCATATACTGACGCATATATATGGAATCTAGAAAGGTGGTACTGATGAATTTATTTGCACGGCAGCAATGGAGAAACAGACATACAGAATAGACTTTGGACATGGGGAGAGGGGAGGAGAGGATGGGATGTATGCAGAGAGAAACACGGAAACTTATGTTACCATATGTAAAAGAGTTAGCCAACGGGAATTTGCTGTAAGGCTTGGGGAACTCAAACAGGGGCTCTGTGACAATCTAGAAGGGTGGGCTGGGCAGGGAGATGGGAGGGAGGTTTGGGAAGGAGGAGACAGGTGTATACCTAAGGCTGATTCTTGTTGATGTATGACAGAAGACCACAAAGTTCTATAAAGCAAATACCCTTCAATTAAAAAAAAATAAAATGGGAAAAAATACAATTTGTGGGTTCTCAGTAAAAGGAAGCAGGGACAAGTGGGTTCTCTACAACAAAGCATATGAGATGATCTGGATTTTCAGTTTCCATAGTGACCAGCCTAGTGGACAAGGCCAAAGCTATAGAAAGAGAGAGCCCTATACTGGTGACAAACTCGACTGCATCTCTGTCTCATGGTCTTGTTGAGGACCAAGAGATGACACGACGGCAGGGGAGGCAGATAACGTGCCAGACTGATGCTCACTTAGACACACTGCTGGTACTGGGCTGCCAGGCTCTCCAGCTTTCTCATAGAGAACATTCTCATCGATGGCTTGGATCAAATCTGAGGACGGACAAGGGCCTGGCTGGCATGGTGTGCACGATGAATGACAGAAGGGGCTCAGGAGGCGGACTCTGGGGCGATTTAGAGGTTTGTTTGACTGTGACTGACCAAGAACAGCTGGACGGGGCGAAGGCCAACGTGGGGCCCCTGTTGCTGCCTGATGGAGCACCTACCAGCCTGCACCTGGAAAGTTCTCATCCATTGGTCTATGTCTAAAGGATATTGACAGAAAACAGAGATACAGAGTAATTGATGGCAAGGGAACTAGTGTTGAAGAACTTGACTGGGCTTGCTGCAGTCCATGGGGTCGCAAAGAGTGACTGAATTGAACTGAACTGAACTGAACCCTGTAATTAAGAAGAACTTGTGGGAAGCAGACATTTTAATGGGCTTAAACATTTAATAGGCTGCTCCTGTAAGAAGAGGGCTTTTCTGTTTTGCCCTAGAGCTTCAATGAAAAAGACTAATAGTGAGAGTTGTCCCAAGGCAAGTGGACTTTCTCAAGAGGCTAGAAGGTCCCCTCTCTCTGCCAGAGTGTGGGCAAGAAGGGACGCTCAGAAAACAGAAATATCTGGAGGGCCTGAAGTATCTGAGACAGAAGTAAATCAGACAAGTGCTGATGGCTCTTCTGGGCCTGTCATTCCTCTAGGAATGTTCCCAGGATAAGGAAGCCTGAGATCATCATTCCCCTGGGTCAGTACCGTCTCTGGTCCTGGGAGGCAGGATTTGTTCATATCAGACAGATCTCTTCCTATTGCACAGTGAGAACCATTGTGCTTGGAATAGAACTGCTGTTTAGTTGCTCAGTCATGTCCAGTCCTTTGAAACCCCATGGACTACAGCACACCAGGCTTCCCAGTTCTTCACTGTCTCCCAAAGCTTGCTCAAACTCATGTCTATCGAGTCAGTGATGCCATCCAACCATCTCATCCTCTGCCATCCCCTTCTCCTCCTGCCTTCAATCTTTTCCAGCATCAGGGTCTTTTCTAATAAGTCAGCTCTTCACAGTAGGTAGCCAAAGTATTGGAGTTACAGCTTCAATATCAGTCCTTCCAATGAACATTCAGGATTGATTTCCTTTAGGGTTGACTGGTTGTATCTCCTTGCAATCCAAGGAACTCTCAAGAGTCTTCTCCAGCACCACAGTTCAAAAGTATCAGTTCTTTGGCACTCAGCCATCTTCATGGTCCAGCTCTCACATCCATACATGACTACTGAAAAATCATAGCTTTGACTAGATGGACCTATGTCAGCAAAGTAATGTCTCTGCTTTTTAATATGCTATCTAGGTTTGTCATAGCTTTTCTTCCAAGGAGCATGCGTCTTTTAATTTCATGGCTGCAGTCACCTTCCACACTGATTTTGGAGCCCAAAAAAATAAATACAGAATGGGCATCAATCAATGTTTATCCAAATGACTTCATATATATCCAGAAGACTGAAAAGATGAATTTGCTCAAAGACCTGGTGATATGATCAGGAAGCTGCATAATTAAATACTGAGGACAAAGTCACCGTTTCTAGAGTGATTAAGTAGCAAATTTTTTTTCTTACAGAAAAATGGTTTGGGAAATACTATCTTTAGTAACTATGCCAAAGCCTTGGACAGTGTGGATCACAATAAACTGTGGAAAATTCTTAAAGAGATGGGAATACCAGACCACCTGACTTGCCTCTTGAGAAACCTGTATGCAGGTCAGGAAGCAAGAGTTAGAAATGGACATGGAACAACAGACTGGTTCCAAATAGGAAAAGGAGTACATCAAGGCTATATATTGTCACCCTGCTTATTTAACTTCTATGCAGAGTACATCATGAGAAACACTGGGCTGGAAGAAGCACAAGCTGGAATCAAGATTGCCAGGGGAAATATCAGTACCCTCAGATATGCAGATGACACCACCCTTATGGCAGAAAGTGAAGAGGAACTAAAAGCCTCTTGATGAAAGTGAAAGTGGAGAGCGGAAAAGTTGGTCTAAAGCTCAACATTCAGAAAACGAAGATCATGGCATCTGGTCCCCTCACTTAATGGGAAATAGATGGGGAAATAGTGGAAACACTGGCTGACTTTTATTTTGGGGGCTCCAAAATCACTGCAGATGGTGACTGCAGCCATGAAATTAGAAGATGCTTACTCCTTGGAAGGAAAGTTATGATCAACCTAGACAGCATACTAAAAAGCAGAGACATTACTTTGTCAACAAAGTTCCATCTAGTCAAGGCTATGGTTTTCCAGTGGTCATGTATGGATATGAGAGTTGGACTGTGAAGAAAGCTGAGCACCGAAGAATTGATGCTTTTAAAATGTAGTGTTGGAGAAGACTCTTGAGAGTCCCTTGAACTGCAAGGAGATCCAAGCAGTCCATCCTAGAGGAGATCAGTGCTGGGTGTTCATTGGAAGGACTGATGTTGAAGCTGAAACTTCAATACTTTGGCCACCTGATGCAAAAAGCTGACTCACTTGAAAAGACCCTGATGCTGGGAAAGATTGAGGGCAGGAGAAGAAGGGGATGACAGAGGATGAGATGGCTGGATGGCATCAGCGACTCAACGGACATAGGTTTTGGTGGACTCCGGGAATTGGTAATGGACAGGGAGGCCTGGCGTGCTGTGGTTCATGGAGTCGCAAAGAATCGAACACGACTGAGCAACTGAACTGAACTGATCTTTAGTAACATTTGTCTCACAAGAAACCAAAATTTTAAACAAATATCCAATAAGATAAGCATTGCTACCAACAAAAAGATAATAGTTAGGGGTGTGATCTTTAACGGGAGAGTACCAGGTGGTCCAAATAGCAACTCTACCATAACTGGAGGATGGCCTTGGATATAGAATTAACCTGAGTCTCTACTTGGGAATTTCCACATGTGTAAAACGAGGATGAAAATATTACTTGACTCATAAAATTAATAGGAAGATTTAATGAATGAATAGTCAGGTCCTCAACAGTCCCTGGCATAGAAATCAAAGCTCGTGGGGTGTAATCAAAGAACAATTATGTTTGTTCTCCTGGTATGTGGACCTTGGGAGACCTTGTCTCTCTTATACTGAGAGACAGTGTATTTCACAAGGCTTGTATGTTTAAATCGCTGGATTTCATCAACAAGTGCTTTATTTTATAGAAAAGCTCATGGGCTGTGGCACACATGGAATATTGCCTTACATGACAGCCTACACTTCTTGATACAGTTCTTTTACTATCTACCTCTGTCTTAATGCAGGTAAGTGCTGCTTACTCTACAACAGTAATGGAGGTCACAGTTCTCAGCTGGTCCTTTTCTATTTTAAGTGTTGCAGAGTGAGGCTGTGGAGCCACTGCAGAGGCTAAGTCACCCAGCATCCTAAGGATGACTGACCGCTTCAAAAGAGGGAAAGACCATCAAAGACTGGTGATGCCCCTGAGCCACTGAATAATCAGCTCCAAAACAGCCTCAGCTCTATCCTTGTTGTTAAGGAAGATTATAAATTTCCCTATTGTTTAAGCCATTGGACACTAACCCGGTGGTTTTCTATCACCTGCATTTGAAAAATGCCAGTTTACACAATGTTGTGTTTCCTGAGAGCATTCATATTTTGCAAAATTAACTACAACCAGTAAAAATATCCTGATTTACATTTTTCCTCAGGAACCTTAGAAATATCGCTACCTTTTCATCTGAAATTGAAAGCTACTATGGAGAAACTCGAGACCAGCCAGATTCCTTGTACCACTTTTCCTTGAAGTTCAATAACATACCCAGGATATCTTAAGTGTTAGTTGTTCTATGTCAGCTTTTCCTGAAACACAGTGAGAACTTCTGATGTGCAGACTTCATTCTTTTGTTTCAGAAATGTTTCTTTATACCTTTCAGCTGCATTAGTTCTGAATATGTTCCAGTAGGTACTGCAGGTTATCAAGTTTGCAAATAAATCTCAACAGATACGAAAGGTGATGACGGAACAAGGAACCCAAATACTCACAGTGGCCTGCTTACCGCTAACATCCGCAAGGCGTCCTACACTTATAATCCACTGTCGCTTTATTCCATTTTCATTAGACCCAGGAAAGGCAGCATCAGCATCTACTCCGCACCCCTAGAACTGACGTATGCGCTTGGTACAGAGTAGAAACCCAGGAAAGTTTCGAAAGAACGAAAGGCTGCTACACCGCTTTACAAATGGGAAGACTGCGACTACAATCATTAAGGACCTGGTCCAAGGCTACGTATCTCAAAGTGGGGATGAAAATGGGCAAAAGAGAAAGCGAGACGCTGGCGTGGAGAATAAAGAACCGGTGTATGGGACGTGGTGCCAGCTCAGGGGAACGCCGGGGAGGTCCTCCGAGAAGCAAACTCCTCGCGGAGGTTCCTGAGAGATGGTGACTCCTACCAGCGCAACCACCAACGGCGCCGTAGCATCCGCCCCGCGCGGTTGCCAGGGAAACATCAGGCAGCGCTGCGCAGGCGCATAGCACGCAGGGGAGCACGCGGCAGAGAGGACCGCCCCCCCGCAGTGCGTACTGCGCAGGCGTAGCGTCTCCGTTGCTAGGTTCCGCCTCGCGCTTCTCGCCAGAGTCAAGTTCCCGAGCCTCCTAAAGGAAGGGTCTGGAATCCCCCGTCTTGGAGACTGTAGGCATTCCTTTCCTACCGCCTTTCCCTTCCCGAAGTCAGAGGATATCCCATTCCCAGTCCCTCCCTCGGAAGCACCTTCCCCTAGCCCCTCTGGTGCTGCCCCGACCCTGCAGCCAGCCGCGCATCAGAGGACGACGGAAGAGCTTCCCGGCAGGCGAGGCAAAGAGCCAACATGTCGAACGCGTAAGTGAGGGGCTGCCCGGGAACAGCCGCGGAGTGGGCTTCTTCAGCCAAAAAGATAGCTTGCTTTTTTCCTTTTCTTTTCTTCTAACCCCTTCTTTTTGCAGTTTTACCAAATAAAGATACACCTCAGCATAGGCTGTCAGCTTCTGCGGACAGGCCTTGCCTTTTCCTCAGATGCTCCAGCTCCCCTCGCGCTCCCCTCCGGCCCCAGTAAAGAAGAGCTCCTCCAGATGCAGTGCTTACTTTACGCCCACTGAGCCCTTATGGACTTATTTTTGAGGACGTGCTGCCCGCGTTCAGTTCATCATCCTCTTTTTTCTTAATCTTTCCCAGCAATGTTCATTGCTTTGTGAAAACTACCCTGGCCCCTATATTTAAGAAAGATCTTGAGGAGGCTTTATTGTACCACTTCGCTTTCCAGCAAGAAACCCCAGTCAGGAGGCCGTGGCCCCAAAGAGTCTTCACCCAGCGTTGTGCCAGTTACAGAGCATTGCAGTTCAGTTCAGTCGCTCAGTCGTGTCCAACTCTTTGCGACCTCATGAATCCCAGCACTCCAGTCCTCCCTGTCCGTCATCAACTCCTGGAGTTCACTCACACTCATGTCCATCGAGTCAGTGATGCCATCCAGCCATCTCATCCTCTGTCGTCCCCTTCTCCTCCTGCCCCCAATCCCTCCCAGCATCAGAGTCTTTTCCAATGAGTCAACTCTTCGAATGAGGTGGCCAAACTACTGCAGTTTCAGCTTCAGCATCATTCTTTCCAAAGAAATCCCAGGGTTGATCTCCTTCAGAATGGACAGGCTGGATCTCCTTGCAGTCCAAGGGACTCTCAAGAGTCTTCTCCAACACCACAGTTCATAAGCATCAATTCTTCGGTGCTCAGCTTTCTTCATAGTCCAACTCTCACCTCCATACATGACCACTGGAAAAACCATAGCCTTGACTAGACGGATCTTTGTTGGCAAAGTAATGTCTCTGCTTTTCAATATGCTATTGAGGTTGGTTATAACTTTTCTTCCAAGGAGTAAGGGTCTTTTAATTTCATGGCCGCAGTCACCATGGCTGCAGTCACCATCTGCAGTTGTTGGGGGCCAGTGTGAGGAACTCCGCCCTTGGCAAAGGTCATGAGGAAAAGAAGCTTGGCATACGCAAAGGTGTGATCAAGCCTCAGGAAATCCCCTGTTCCCGAGCATCTACCCCAAAACCAGAGTACTTCACGGGGAGCTCTCCCCCATAACCATTTCTCTTGGAGAAGGAGTTAACTTGCAGCCCCATTTAATAAAAATTTCTGGGCATGACAAGAGTGTTTCAGCTTACAAACTCTGAAGGTTCTCTAGCCTGCCTGATCAGGTTGTTCAGCGGCATGTGATTGTTTACAGCCTCCCAGCTGTGAGAGGCATGGGATGCTTTAAAACTTTCTAAATACAGACTCTTTTGAGAAGTTAGAAGATTATTAGTATAGTATTAGTGGGTTGATTAGAAATTATATTGGTGAAAGAGTTTTTTCATTTGTCATGCCAATAATTACTGCTAATTCCCTGCCTTGGGTGTGACAAGGGTGCCTCAGGTCAAACCTCTCTGCTGACAGACTAGCTTGTGTGACAACCTCTCAACCATAAACAGCGCAGAGAGTTTGGAGTATTAGCATAGGGCTTTTCTCATTTGATTGCCACCAGGTCTCCATATCCTTAGGCACCTGGGAATATATTAATCAATGTATTTGGAATATAGAAAGGAAATATAGTCGTTTTTGATGTTAGCAATACTAGACTTTTTGAGTTAATGAATTTTCTATTTTGTTATAGATCACTGTACTTTGTTATAAATCACTGTGTCCTTGCTATGCAAAAATGTAACCTTATCACTATCTTAAGACTAAATAGATTGTAAAGGGAACATTGGTGAAGGGTTTTCATTTGTTGGGCTGATGTTTGCAGCTAAATCTTCATATTCCCTGCCCTTATAATGAATATAACTAGCATACAGGAGAAATAAGTATTAACCTTTAAGCATATAAGAGAAATAAGTATTAACCTTTAAGACTAATCATGTTAAACCTTAGGTTAAGTAAATTCCTTTCTTGATTGTAACTCACTACACCCTCACCCTATAGGAATGCAACTTTATTTGGAGGGTGGTGCCTGAAAAGATCACTCCTGGAAAAATAAGCTTTCTGGTTAACTGACAGGTATCAGAAAGGGCCATAAAATGTCAGCAGACCTCATGGTCAGAAGATGATATAAAAACTCATAAGACCTTTGTATAATTTTATATGAAACACCTGATTGTGACAAGGGTCAGGTCTGCTGACCCCAGCGTGACTCTGTATTCATCCCTATGTGTAACAAAAGGTATATAAACAAACCTGAAAAATAAAGAAATCAGATCAGTTCCAGAAAGACTGATTCCGTCATGTCGTTCCTTTCTGCTCCCCAATTTTCTGGCTGAATTCCCATCTGGAGCATGGGTGCCCTCCATGTCTGCTTATTTGCCCTGATTTTCAAGACCAGACGTGGCACTGGTGGCCCAACGCAGATGGTGCAAGTTCCTTGTCCGGAATTTTATTGGTACCCCACGTAAACCAAGTTATTCAGCCCCTTTCTCTCTCTCCTACTATTTTCTGGCCGAATTCTCATCTGATGCATAGGACCCACCAAGCCTACTAATTTTGCCTACGCTTCTAAGATCAGACCGGGGGCTCTCAGTGCCTCCTCTCCTTCAGGAGAACGGGAAGATGCCTGTGGCCTACGTAGGTGGTGATTGGTACCCTGTGTTAACCAAGTTATTCGGCCTCTTTTTCTCCGTTAAATTCCTAATCCCTCTCTATCTGTAATTAGATAGTTTTTCTAAGACGCCTACTTTGTCCCCACCTTCGAATTACCCTGGATCCACCGGGGCTGGACCCTGGCATGCAGTGATTTTGGAGCCCCCAAAATAAAGTCTGACACTGTTTCCACTGTTTCCCCATCTATTTCCTATGAAATGATGGGACCAGATGCCATAATCTTCGTTTCCTGAATGTTGAGCTTTAAGCCAACTTTTTTACTCTCCTCTTTCACTTTCATCAAGAGGCTTTTTAGTTCCTCTTCACTTTCTCCCACAAGGGCAGTGTCATCTGCATATCTGAGGTTATTGATATTTCTCCCGGCAATCTTGATTCCAGCTTGTGCTTCTTCCGGCCCAGCATTTCTCACGATGTACTCCGCATAGAAGTTAAATAAGCAGGGTGACAACATACAGCCTTGACGGACTCCTTTTCCTATTTGGAACCAGTCTGTTGTTCCATGTCCAGTTCTAACTGTTGCTTCCTGATTTGCATATAGGTTTCTCAAGAGGCAGGTCAGGTGGTCTGGTATTCCCATCTCTTTCAGAATTTTCCATAGTTTATTGTGATCCACACAGTCAAAGGCTGAGGCATAGTCAATAAAGCAGAAATAGATGTTTTTCTGGAACTCTCTGGCTTTTTCCATGATCCAGCGGGTGTTGTAGCCCGGCAGTTGTTGGTGGTCATCTCAAACACCTGCCACAGTGCTGCCTCTGCAGGCACTCAGCACAGAATAGCTCATGACTCCCCTGTGATGCCGCAGCTGTTAGAAGTATTGTTTCCATTTTACAGTGGAGGACTCAGGCACACAGAGGCGAAGGAGTTCATATACAGCAGGAACATGATGCCCAAAGCACTGCAACTCCTGCCTGATTTCTAGCTCTCAGTGACCCTGTTTTCCAGGTCAGAAAGGAAAAGCAGTGAGGCTGAGACTGAGCGCTTGCAGAGTTTTGAGGGTGGGGAGATCGGCAGTTCGTTTCCGGAGATGCTGAGTTTGAGATGCCCTTTGGACATCCAGTGAGCGTAAGTAGGCAGCTGACTTGAGTTCAGACCAGAGGTCTGTGTATGAAATATAAATTCTACAGCTGTTGGCATAGACAATTTTTATGAGACAGGAGATGGAGTGTAGACAGAAGAGAGAGCAGGCTCAAGGACTCAGACTTGGCCATCCAATGGCAAGAGACGGAGGAGGAGAAACCAGCAGAGGAATTACAGGCGTGATTGTTGAGGAAGAAACACAACTGTGGAGCCCTAGAAGCCAGGAGGAAAATGAATGCAAAGTTTCTGGGAGGAGGGAGTAGCAGAGCCTATCAGAGGCTGCCGAGGCCAGAAGACGGCTGAGGATTGGCCAGGGGCAGCGCTGTGAAATCCCGTGGTGGCTTTGATCTTCATGAGCGAGATGGAGTAGAAAGATGGACTCAAGTGAACGTAGGAGAGAGGAAGAGGGGAGAAACTGTAGACGGTGCAAGGCTGGGTTTTTAAAGTCGTTTTGCTGTAGCTGGTGGCAGGGGAAATGGGATCCGGAGACAGATTTAAAGATAGGAAACAATAGCCTGTTTGTTTGTTAAAGGGAATGGCCAGTGTAAAGGAAGTGGGGTGAAATAGGAGGAAGGAGAAGTGGGGTGATGTCCTTGCTAGCAAGGGCACGGGCCTCAGCATGCAGAGAGAGGAGCTAAGGTTCTTTATTGCAGGAAGATGAGAAGGCAGAAAGCTGAGCACCGATGAATTAATGCTTTTGGTGTTGGAGAAGACTCTTGAGAGTCCCTTGGAATACAAGGAGATCCAACCAGTCCATCCTAAAGGAAATCAGTCCTGAATATTCATTGAAAGGACTAATGCTGAAGCTGAAACTCCAATCCTTTGGCCACCTGATATGAAGAGCTGACTCATTTGAAAAGATCCTGATGCTAGGAAAGAAGAAGGCAGGAGGAGAAAGGGACGACAGAGAATAAGATGGTTGGATCATATCACTGACTCAATGGACATGAGTTTAAGTAAATTCCGAGATTTGGCAATGGACAGGGAGGTCTGGTGTGCTGCAGTCCATGGGGTCACAAAGAGTTGGACATGACTGAGTGACTGAACTGAACTGAACTGAGAAGGCAGGGCAGAGGCTGTCGCTAAAGAGTCCATTTGGAGGGTAGATGTCATGGTGGGGCGTGGAAAGATGATGCAGATGGTAGATGATGGTGACACTGAAATGCTGTGGGCAATACCATTAGATGAAATGAGTTTCAGGATTAGAGAGTGGAGGAAGGAGTGAAGGAGAGTGGTCTGGAAATTGAGCGAGGAGCGAATACTTGGCCCTGTTCCCTGCCACTGTCAGAGGGCTCTGAGACAAAGGAGGGTCACAGGAAAAGCTGTGTCCTTTAGGGAAGGCCAAGCCTCCCTTGCCCTGGAGAGGAAATGGCTACCCACTCCAGTATTCTTGCTGGAAGAATTCCATGGACAGAGGAGCCTGGCGGACTACAGTAGCCAAAGAGTTAGTAGCAAAGAGTCAGTCATGAGTGAGTGACTAAGACTTTCACTTTCTTTCACTTTAGGCTTCCCTTCGAGCAGGAACACTAAGGAATATTCCAGAAAGAGTACAAACAACTAGATAGGAAAACTGGAAAAATTTAAAAGCTTATCATGTATAAAATAACTTGAAAGTTCCCATTTTGCAAGATGTAGATTTTTCCACCCCAGCACATGGTGTGTCTGAATATTCAAGTTGTTTTCTTCCCTTCCCCCCACCACAGGCACTTCACGATCCCCTAGTAATAGGAAAACTGCCAAGCTGTAGAAATAACAATCTGGTCTCTTTCAGCCGTCATATTCAGTCTTTTGCACCCACGGTCCTCCTGACTTCAGTATCTGTAACTTTTCTAGGTCATATGCTGAAGTCTGAAACCAATCAAGTACTTAAAAAAAAAATTCTAAGTGGTCCCATGAATAAAATACTGCCTTCTCTTTACAAGGCGCATTTAAGATTTCAAGAACACTTTCACATCTGTTATCCCATTCCTCAGTAATCCTGTGGGGTGTCCAGGGCAGGTGTCATTATCCAGATTTGCCACTTGAGGAGGTGAAGACATGAGGTTAAGTGACCCACCTGAGACCAACTACCTTGGGAGACGGATTCTGCTTTTAAACGCAGAGCACTCACACGTTTAAAAACCGCCGTGCCATACCCCAGAGAAATAAGAACACAGGTCCACAGCACAGCTTGTACAGGGATGCTCAGAGCAACATCACTCCCCAGACCCAAACAGCAGAAACTCTCCATGTGTCCCTGAACTGAGGAGCAGATAAACAGAATGTGGGATATATCGGCAATGGAACATTATTGGTCAGTATACTGAAATGAGGTGATGATACACGCCACAGTACAGTGGGCCCTGGAAACATTATGCTGAGTGGAAGGTGTGGTGAAACGTCCAGAATAGGCAGGTAAATAGAGACAGATTACATGAGTGGTTGCCAGGGGTCTGGGAGGGTGGGGGATAATGGCAAATAGGGAGTGACCGGCACGGGGCTTTCTGTTCAGCGTGACAAAAATGGTCTGAAATCAGAAAAAGGTGGTGAAGGGTGCACAACTCTGTGGATGAAAACCGCTGATTTCTGCACTTTCAGAGGGTGAATTTGTGGTGTGTGACTTACGTCTCAGTAATGGTCTCAGTAGTTAAGACATCCCCTTGCCCTCTTCCTTGTTTCAGGTCGTCTTCCTGGGCACTGGCTCAGTGGAAGGATGCTGAGACTTTGAGCTCAAGGCAGGGTGGGTGTCTGGGGGCTACACAGGATGGGGGTCCAGGGAGTGGTAGGGTGGCAGCCAGCAGGGAAGGGGCAGCAGGGAAACTGGAACACTGAAGCCACAGTCCGCGGGAAACAGTAAGGATGTCGGATGCATGCTTTCACAGCTATTGATGCTTAATATTTCCCTATCAATCAACAACCTTACCTGGTCTCTCCAACAAGAGTTCCCTGAAAAACAGCAGGTGAGGAAGAAAGAGGGTGCAAGCCAAATGCCAAGACTTGGAAGGATCAAGCCCCCAGGAAGGTCTTTGGCCAGAAGTTCCAGATAGGAGTCGGCTCTGCTCTGGCCCTGGAGCAGCATATTAAAAAGCAGAAACATCACTTTGCTGACAAGGTCCATCTAGTCAGAGCTGTGGTTTTTTTCCAGTAGTTTTTTCCAGATGTGAGAGCTGGACCATAAAGAAGTCTGAGCACCGAAGAATTGATGCTTTTGAACTGTGGTGTTCCAGAAGACTCGAGAGTCCCTTGGACAGCAAGGAGATCAAACCAGTCAATCCTAAAGGGAATCAATCCTGAATAGTCATTGGAAGGACTGATGCTGAAGCTGAAGTTTCCATACTTTGTCCACCTGATGTGAAGAGCCAACTGATTGGAAAAGACCCTGATGCTGGGAAAGATTGAGGGCAGGAGGAGAAGGGAATGACAGAGGATGAGATGATTCGATAGCATCACTGACTCAGTGGACATGAATTTGAGCAAGCTCTGCAAGTAGTGGAGAACAGAGGAGCCTGGTGTGCTGCAGTCCATGAGGTCACAAAGAGTTGGACATGACTTAGCAACTGAACAACCACCAGCCAATGAGTGCACTGAATTAGGTCAGCAAGACTTCCCGGGCTGGGTCTGCCCCAAAGCAGAACCTAGGCATGAAGTTCTAGATGCGTCCCATCCATTCATTTGGCTGTTGTTTCCCCTGGAGGAGGCCTCCTCTACCCAAAATCCCTTGTTATGACAGGTGTGGACCTTTATGGGATTCAGGTCGCCCCCTGCATCCTATGAAGACAGCCTCCATAGCCTCCATGGGTGGCAGGACACACCTTAATACTTGCTGGCATGGTAAATGCTTTGACTTGTGATAAATGCCCTTTATCTTTTACTATCAACTCCACCCCTGCATTTAGAAATTATGACGATTTATTTATAGAGCCTTCCGGATATTGTTAGCAAATTCTTGGTAATATTAAATCTGCCTGTCAGTCTCAAGAGTCTGCTTTCTTTGTATCTTGGGTCTCCAAACAGAAACAGAGAGTCTGCCTTCTGTAGGATCCAGCCCTCTGCAGCTCACATTCCAGAATTTTCTTCAGCTGCATCTCGTGTGGCTTTTGCCAAGTGTATTCTTAGATGTTTAATGTTCTTAATCAGGACTGTGAATGGAGTTTCATTTTTCATATATTTTCCCTGCGTTTAGTTTGGAGGGCTTTTTCTATGTCTTGCAACTTTGCTGTACTAATTGACTTCTTACTTTTTGATACTGATTTCCATGGATTTTGCAATGGTATCATTTACAAGAAGTTTTTAACATCTTTTATATTCACCCCTTTTCTATATGCTTCATGCTTTTTCTTAACTCATATTATTTAGCTTTCTAGTGTTTTTCTACCGAAAATATTTTTGGTCTCTGGTTTTCAGCATTTTGAAGAGGGTTGTCATCATCTGTTTTGTGGGGCGTGTGGACAGCATTCTTTATCAGGCACTTGCCATAAATTGAATTTATAGAGCACCTCCTTGGCCTCTGTGGAAATAATCGACAGCTCTTACTGTCCTGTGTGTCATTCGTTCAGCTTTCCTTCATGTTGAACTTTTGTGAATTCCCCGGGTGACCCCTCCTTGATCAGAGGGAACAGTTTGCTTTTGATCTGATGCTGTGTTTTGTTTGCTGAGTGGAATTTCAGATCTGAGTTCCAGACAAAATTAGCCTGTCATTTTCTTCTGTAACGTCGTCCTGCTAGGTCTAGGCCCTGAGTCCTACTCAGCCACACAATGGGCGAGTTTTCTTTTGTGGGAACATATGCTGAGTCTTTTGGCCTGTGGGCCTGCCATCACCTGTCGGGTCAGTGAAAGCCTTGGGTGTCCTGCCCCTTCTCAGATGCTGTAAGTCTTGGCTTTGGAAAAACCAAGAACCTGCTCAGCTTCTCAGTGTCTGTTTATCATGCAAACAGTGAGACATTCCGAGCTGTGTGGAATTCTTTCTGATAGTAGCTTTCTGTCGTTATAATAAAGTTGTCTAGCAGAGTGCTGTTTCACTAACAGTATTTTTAAAATATGGCCAAGTTTGGAGAAATCTAGTACTTGAACCAGAGATTGTGGACTAGCAGGGGCAGTATTCAGCCACCAAACTCAGGGGGTGCTGGGAGGGAGGAGGCGTTCAGGTGTGTGTGTGTGTGTGTGTGTGTGTGTGTGTGTGTGTGCTGTACTGTGCTAGATCTGCATTGCTGCACGAGAGCTTTCTCTGTTTGCAGAGAGCAAGGGCTGCTCTTCATTGCGGTGCTCAGGCTTCTCACTGCGGTGGTTTCTCTTGTTCTGGAGTACGGTCTCTAGGTTGCTCAGGCTTCAACTGTGGCCCACAGGTTTAGCGGCTTCATGGCATGTGGGATCTTCCTGGACCAGGGATTGAACCCGTCTCCTGCATTGGCAGGTGGATTCTTAAACACTGAGTCACCAGGGAAGCCCCAAAGTTCAGTTTTTAACTGTACATCTTTGTTTTCTTGTGGTGTCCAGCACACCTCTGCCCTCCAGGGTTTGTCCTGACAAACTAGAGTCCATTATGTTTCAGGGCCTGAATTCTGGAGCCAGGCTGCAAATCCTACTTTCAGATTACACAACTCTGGGCAGTAGCTTCTCTGTGCCTCGATTTTCTCATCTGTAAATTGGGATAATAATAACAATCGCCTCATAGGGTTTAGAGGATTTATGAGTTAATATATGTAAAGTACTTAGAACAGTGACCGACATGATGTAAATATGAGCTGTTAACCATCCTCTTCATTTGAACCTAAAAGAGTTTTCACATCAAGAGAAGCTTTTTATTTTGGGCCAGGAAGATGAAAATCTCCCATCTCTGTTCCAAGCATAAGAAAAAGAAATAGTATAAACTAATACAGCACTATAAGTCAATTATACTTCAATAAAATAAAAATTTTAAAGTATCAGTTCGGTTCAGTCTCTCAGTCGTGTCCGACTCTTTGCGACCCCATGAATCGCAGCACGCCAGGCCTCCCTGTCCATCACCAACTCCCGGAGATCACTCAGACTCACATCCATCGAGTCAGTGATGCCATCCAGCCATCTCATCCTCTGTCGTCCCCTTCTCCTCCTGCCCCCAATCCCTCCCAGCATCAGAGTCTTTTCCAATGAGTCAACTCTTTGCATGAGGTGGCCAAAGTATTGGATCAGCTTTAGCATCATTCCTTCCAAAGAAATCCCAGGGCTGGTCTCCTTCAGAATGGACTGGTTGGATCTCCTTGCAGTCCAAGGGACTCTCAAGAGTCTTCTCCAACACCACAGTTCAAAAGCATCAATTCTTCGGCGCTCAGCCTTCTTCACAGTCCAACTCTCACATCCATACATGACCACAGGAAAAACCATAGCCTTGACTAGACGGACCTTAGTCAGCAAAGTAATGTCTCTGCTTTTGAATATACTGTCTAGTTTGGTCATAACTTTTCTTCCAAGGAGTAAGCATCTTTTAATTTCATGGCTGCAGTCACCATCTGCAGTGATTTTGGAGCCCAAAAAATAAAATCTGACACTGTTTGCACTGTTTCTCCATCTATTTCCCATGAAGTGATGGGACCGGATGCCATGATCTTCATTTTCTGAATGTTGAGTTTAAGCCAACTTTTTCACTCTCCACTTACACTTTCATCAAGAGGCTTTTTAGTTCCTCTTCACTTTCTGCCATAAGAGTGGTGTCATCTGCATATCTGAGGTTATTGATATTTCTCCGGGCAATCTTGATTCCAGCTTGTGTTTCTTCCAGTCCAGTGTTTCTCATGATGTACTCTGCATATAAGTTAAATAAGCAAGGTGACAATATACAGCCTTGATGTACTCCTTTTCCTATTTGGAACCAGTCTGTTGTTCCATGTCCAGTTCTAACTGTTGCTTCCTGACCTGCATACAGATTTCTCAAGAGGCAGGTTAGGTGGTCTGGTATTCCCATCTCTTTCAGAATTTTCCCTATACTTGAATAAAATAAAAATTTTAAAGTATAGAAATGAGTATATAAACAGTAACAGATTTAAGTTCCTTTCTTGTTTTATGAACACTAACATGTCAGTAGGTTTAGAAATTAAACAAATGTCCTGCCTATTGAGGTTGTGGTAATACTATGATTTCCGTATTTATCTTTCTCTATAAATAAGAATATTGCTTTTTTCTTATATTTTGTTCTTAAATTATTTCAGGTCCCCAAAATTAACAAAGCAAATGTTTGTTTTGAATTTACTGTGATTTATTGAGAGAATGGTGGTAGATCAGTAGAGTCTAATACTAAAAATGAAGAAACAACACAGTACTTAATTTTGAAAAATGTTCAGAGTATAGGTAGTGGCTTACAGTATTTAAATAACTTAACATGACATCTGGTTAGTAAATGTTAATCATTTGTATGTTTAATTAGAAATTTTGATCAATAAAACAAAATCAAATTACAAAAAGGAATATTTTAAGTGTTATTTTCACTTATCTGAAACTTTTATTTTTAAAAATATTTAAAGTTTACTTTTATATTAACTTCAGGCAGATGGACATGGAAATCCTCTTTCTTACCTGTTGTCTCAGATGTTGTGGTTATACATCTCCTGGTGGTGAGGGCGCTTCTTTTATTTTGAGTGGAGGTGGAGGTGGCAGCATGGGTTGGACTGTATGTTCAGCTCACAACTGTGCAGACCGCGGTTCAGGTGCTGACCTCCCCCTCTGAAGGGCAGACCCTATCTCCCACCCCGGTGGAGAGACGGGAGCCGCCCTGCCCTGTGGATGCAGCGAGGATGGCCCACCACTCGGAACTCGGTGGCGGCTGGTTTCAGTGTGTGATGCTCTCACATTCTTAGCCACGGGAGGGAGAGGAGCCTGCGTGAGGGAGGGCAGATGGTGGAGGAGAGTTCTGGAGGGCATGCCTGGGGATGACCTCAGGCAGGAGATGAGGGCCTCCCCACTCAATAAGGTGGGTTGACCAGTATCTCCACCTCCTCCCATGACGGCCTCTGAAACGGCAGTAAGGGCTGTAAACACACAAGGGCCGCGAGAACGCTTGACCAGAGATAGCAGGATACTGTCAAGGGATGGAAAGCAGATGTGGATGAAAGGGAGGGCCTGGGTAGAGAGTGTGACCTGCAGGTCAGCAGAGGTGGGTGACCAGCAGTCTGCAGGACTCTGGGAAGGTCGTTCAGAGGTGAGGGGACTGGTTACGGATCAGCAGAGGGGCATTTCCACCCGAGAGAGCAGGGGCCAAGCTGTTCCCATCCTGGTGGCAGAGGCCTGTGCATGTGACCTGGACCCAGGGCGGGACACAAGACACAGGTGGGTGTGGGCATGAGAGTCTGGGCTGACCTGGGACAGGCTGTGAGAGCCCGTAGCCCTCTGGACCCACGAGCTTCTCAGGCAGATGTTGAGCCACTCTCGCCAGAGCGTTCCTGGGAAGACCTTATGGAGAGAGATGGACACTGGTGGGTTTTACCCTCTTCCCAGGGAGACAGCCAGGATCCTGCCCACCCCTTGTCCCCAGTTAGGCCCGCTGGTTATAAGATGTCCCTTCCCAGACACAGTAAACTTTCACTGTAGCTTTTCAGAACTGGATCTTGGATATAAAATGAAAGCCAAAAATTGCCCAAATTCTGAAAGAAAACAGAAGTCTCTTCCATGAGTGTTTTGATCAGAGCCCTGGCAGGGATAGGAGGGCACGGTCAGTGGGAATGGGGGATAGGGTACAGTGAGGGTGTGGGGGATAGGGGGCAAATAGGGGGCCAGGTGGCAAAAGTGTGGGCTGAATCTTGGGAAACCAGCAAGGGATTGTGGAGGAAGTGGCTACCACCCTACATCTTTGGTAGAAGAAGGGGATAATGGAGGGGACACCCTTCCACCTAACCATCCCACTCCTCAGCACCCTCGGCTGTACCCCTCACTGCCTCAGACAAGGGTGAGGAGCCAGCCTCCCAGGCTGGCTGGTAACTCAGTTAATTCCAACTCAGCCATGTCATTCTTCGGCTGCAGGATGTGGTGATGGGTTGAGCTGGAATGAACTGAGGAGGCGTGCAGCCAAGGAGGCTGAGGAGTGGGAGAGTTAGGTGGAAAGATCTCCCTCCACTGCCCTCTTCTTCTACAAAAGGTGAAAGGCTTTTTAAACTATCTATTTGATAATAATAGTTGTAGTCATATCCAAAACTCACATGCACAACAAAACGGAACACATGTGGTCTAAGGAACATTGCAACCACATGCAGTGTTCTCAGCTCATATTTATGGTATGTTACTTTTTGTTGGCACCAGATGCCTAGTATCTATGCCTTGCAAAGTAATTTCTGCTTCCTGAACTGTCTACTCTGTCTTCCCTCAGAATGTATAATAAGATGTGGCATCAGACCCAAGAAGCCCTCAATTCTTTGCTTGATAAAGAATCTCAGAAGATGATGGAACCACAAAGGAATCAAGTATTCATCTTCCAGATGTTAGCTACCTTCTACATAAAATACGTGCAGATCTTCAGAAACCTGGAGAATGTCTATGACCAGATAGTCCACCCCCAGAAACGCATTCTGATCCGAAAAATCCTGGATGCAGTGATGGGTCGCATCCTGGAGCTGAAGAATGAGATGGTTGAGTTGGAATTAACTGAGTTCCATTACTTTGATGATATCTTACAGGATCTAAAGTTGGCGCCTGTAAGTACTTGTTCTTTTTCATATTATTAGTTTCTTTTTGTTGTAAATAAGATATGTAGGCCTGTAACCAATAATCTACAGACTTTCTAGGCATATTGACTGGTTGCATGTTGTATTGAAAGTTGAAGCATAGCCCTTCAGTGAAACTTTACTGCCGTGGTCAAGGATGGGGTTCATGCAGCTTTGGGTTCAGATGAGTCGTTGCACAGCCCTGGGGTCTGCTGAACACTGGGGTTGTTGTGGTCTTACTTGTCACCATGGTATCTGCCCGAGCCAGTTGTAAGAATGGAGTAGGACCCTTTCACAAATAATCCTCCCAGTTTCCAACAGCAAGGCCACTTCTGTCTCCAGAAGACAGCTCTCTCTGGCCTTTGCCTCCCATCGTCTTCTTGATGAGCAGCCTCTTGGTTGCTGGTTCCTAATTCCCAGGA
Source organism: Nanger dama (assembly GCA_917880005.1). Taxonomy (NCBI): domain Eukaryota; kingdom Metazoa; phylum Chordata; class Mammalia; order Artiodactyla; family Bovidae; genus Nanger; species Nanger dama. The sequence goes on from CAKJTW010000115.1 coordinate 1,425,712, forward strand.
AGATGCAGCTCCTCCTTTGCTCTGGGTCAGTGGTGACTCAAATCCTTTAGTAACACTTCTGCAGTTTTGATCATTGACCTTGGAATGGGAAACATTCAGCTGACCTCCACTAACAGGATGAGACGGTTGGATGACATCACCAGCTCAATGGACATGACTTTGAGCAAACTCTGGGAGATGGTGAAAGACAGGGAAGCCTGGTGTGCTGCAGTCCCTGGGATCGCAAAGAGTTGGACACACTAAGTAACTCAGCAACAGTTTGAAATACCTGCACACAAATGAAGAACAGGCATTTAGTATATAGAAACAAATTTTCTAATAACGCAAATTCATTTTGTAAATGATTTTTGCAATGGGGTAATTAAGGTAAAAATAAAACCAAATTTTTTTTTTATTGTAACCATTTACACAAAATGGTTGATGTGCTGATGTTAAAGTATTAGATTTATTTCAAAGAGCTCTATAGCTCAATTCTTTGCTATCTGAGTTTAAATTATTATTTTAGGTAGGCTCAGATAGGATTATGTTTCTATAATTGATATGGATTACTGGAATTTTGCAATAATGATCAAAATGAGGTATGTTATACTTTCCCCCTTTGACTTTATTTGTGCCTACCTTATGGGGACAAGCTGTCTTCACACCACTGGCTACCTCACCTTGTAAGTGAGGGTAGGAGGTCGAGTGAGTCTCTGATTCCCTTGTCCTGACTGTGGGTTTTACACGGATTTGGGTCCTGGCATTGTGACTGAAGTACTCTTTTGTTTCTTCTTTCTCTTCTCTAGCAACAGTTAGATATCCCCATACCCAAGTATTTTTTGAAGGAGAAGTTGGAAGTCATAAAAGGAAGAGAGAAAATCCTTTCTCAGATATTAGCAGAAAGTGAATTAGGTGTATCTGCAAAGGTGTGTATATCATTTTAATAAACTTCATTGCATAATCTGTAAAACCTCCTTTTCTGCTGCTCCTAATTGTAGGAGAAACAGGACTATTCTCAATGCGAGGGGAGCAGCAGCCTTTCCCCCATGTTATTCAATCAGTAAGACATTGCATAGCTTTTGGCCAGTTGTAGCCCCTCCTGTCCAAGAACTTAGAGAGCAAAACACAGTATTGGTTAAATCACTCTGAGATTGAGTAGATGATCAACTCAGTCTCATGCTTCATCTCAAAGTCCCCCAGCCTATGGTCAGAAACTGAACGTTGTTCATATAAAATAATTAAGTACTGAGTAACTAGGAGCTATAAACCGCACTTTCTGAAAATGCTGATTGACCTCCTGTAACTTCAAGCTGAGGGAGACTTTCGTGGGGGTCCAGTGGTTAAGACTTTGCCTTCCAATTAAGGGGTGCAAGTCCCATCCCTGGTTGGGGAGCTAAGATTCCATATGCCTTGTGGCCAAAAAAACCAAAAGATTAAAAAAAAAAAAAAAAAAGAAGAACTAGCAATGTTATAACATATTCAATAAAGACTTCAACAACGGTCCACATCTAAAAAAATGAATCTTAAATAGTAACTTCAAGTTGAGTGGCACTTAGAGCACCTGGAGTAGACTTTCTCTGGGAAAAGGGGAGAAACCCATAGACCCCCTGGACAGTCCCTGGCAAAGCCCAGTGGGAGCGCTAACTGCTTCCCCTCTTTGTCCCCCCGGTATGCATGCAGCTGTACCCTCTGCCTGTTACAGTAGCTGTCTTGGCTTAAACTCTCTGCCTTCCGATGGATTCTGCATTTATTTCCCTGTAGACTCCTGGCGGCAGCTCTTTCCGCAGGGCACTGCCATCGCTACCTGATGCGTTCCAGGGCCCCTCCCTGCCTCCAGAGTGATGCCCCTGCCCTCCGACCTAAACATTAAGGCAGCAGCGACCTTCCACCCGGGGATGGTGCAGGGTGGAAGGGGCATCGTTAGTAGCCATGCTGGGACTGTGGGTGCAGCCAAGGTGCACAGTGGAAAACGACTACCGTGGCCTTCAGACGGGTATGCCCAGGGGCATTGCCAGCCCGCGCGCTGCGCCACTGCCACCGTGTTAAGGAAGACTCCAAGTGCCTCCAGGATGGCAGCGGGGAGGGAGTAGCGCGTGCCCTGTCGGCCCAGCGCGGGACACAGATCGAGTACTGCTCTCTGTGAGCACACACCCCGAGCCCTGTCGTTTTGCACGGGCGGCTTCACACCCTAGCCATACATGCCAGCCAGTCAAGCGGTCCTCTTCCTGCAGAGCCTGGTGTGACACGGTGTCCCTGCAGATGCCTTGCCTGACCCACCTCACTCAGGACCATCCGTCCTGCCACTGCTCCTCCCCTAAACATCTGGCTCCTCTTCTGCATCAGATTTTCTTCCAAGTGGACTCCTGGGAATCTGGCCTTGGGGTCGTCCAGTCATCCCTTCACCACGGGCTCCTGGGTCTGTGCCTCCAGTTCCCACATCACTAGAACAGAACCCGCCCCCGACCAGGCATCCCCACCCCCTGGGAGCCCTTGGCCCAGAGCGTTGACACGCACTGCAGAATCCACAGGATCTCCTGGGAAGACGGAAAAGGGCAATTACATCGCACTCCAGCGCAGTCGCAGTAAGACATCCTCCCTGCCATTTCTCCTCTCCCCATCCATCTTGGCTTGTGCAGGGTCAGCAGTAGAAAGGTTTCTGCCCCTCCTTCACTCAGCATCCAGCCTCAACAGCTCCTCTCTCCTTCTTAGGTCGAGCTGTTAATCTCTGTTTTCCAGGCCCCATTTCTGGGGTACCTAAGGGTGCTCAGTGGAACATGGGGCCTCCGGGCAACACCTGGGTGTCTGTGTGACTTTTCTGGGCCTGTCATTGTCTCACTGGACCCCCTGCTCTTGCCTTAAGCTGTTTATTTCTTGCAGATATTTACAATGTATATCCCAAGAAGGATTTTTTATTCTTTTTTTTTTTTTTCCTGTGTGGCATATGGCATATGGGATCTTAGTTTCCAGATCAGGGATCAAACCTAGGCCCTCTTCATTAGGAGTGCAGAGTTTTAGCCTTTGGACCACCAGGGAAATCCCCATATGAAGAATTTTGATAAAGGGAAAATATCTGCCCACTTCTGCACTGGTCATTCTGAGTATTTACTCTTATGGCCTCCACTGACGTTCAGATATCTTTGTTGTATTGAGTGGACATCTCAAATCCCTCACATGTATCCCATAAGGGCTGAAATTATTTTCAGAATGGCGGTGTGCAATCTAAAGGAAATAGACAATAAGAAATGGCATTTGCTGAGTACCTGCTCTACACTTAAGGGTTTATACATACATCATCTGATTTACACCAGCATAATATTTATTTTCGGCTTCCCCAGTGGCTCAAATGGTAAAGAATCTGCTTGCAATGCGGGAGACCTGGGTTGGATCCCTGGATTGGGAAGACACCCTGGAGGAGGGCATGGTAACCCATTCCAATATTCTTTCTTGGAGAAGCCCATGGACAGAGAGCCTGTGGGCTACAGTTTACAGGGTCACAAAGAGCCAGACACGACTGAGGGACTAAGCACAGCACAGCAATATTTATTTTGGGCTTCCCAGGTGGCACTAGTGGTGAAGAACCTGCCTGGCAGCGCAGGAGACTTTAAGAGATGCAAGTTTGACCCCTGGGTTGGGAAGATCCCCTGGAGAAGGAAATGGTTACCCACTCCAGCATCCTTGCCTGGAGAATCCCATGGACAGAGGAACCTGGCAGGCTACAATCCATGGAGTCACAAAGAGACACAACTGAATTGCATGCACACAATATTCATTTTACCTTCACTTCCAAAGTGCATTATTGAAAAGAACTGCTCCCTGCAAATCTGAAGCAGCAAGATGGCCCCGGACACCGAACCCTGAGCAGTTATGTGAAAGAGCTTCCTTGGAAGGCTCTGGTGCCTCCATGCTGAGGGGCCATGGGTGCTTTCATGAAAGAGGGTGACCCGTCTCACTTCAAATGGGGTGAGTCCCTTACTAACCGTGGGAACTGCATGAATTACTTTACTTTCTTCAGCCTCAGACTTTTTTATATGTGTACAAAAGGGAAAGTGTTAGTCTCTCAGTCCTCTCTGACTCTTTGCAATGCCGTGAACTATAACCCACCAGACTCCTCTGTCCATGGAATTTTCCAGGCAACAGTACTGGGGTGGGTTGCCCTTCCCTTCTCCAGTGGATCTTCCTGACCCAGGGATTAGATGAGGGTCTCCCACACTGCAGGCAGATTCTTTAGCATCTGAGCCACCAGGGAAGCCCTTTACAGATGAATATTTGGCTGCACTGGGTATTGGTTGCAGCACTCATGATCTTTAGTTGCTACACTTGGAATCTTAGTTCCCTGACCAGGAATCAGAGCCAGGCCCTGCTTTGGGAGTGCGGAGTCTTAGCTGTTAGGCCAGCAGGGAAGTCCCCAGCCTTGGTCACAGGAATACCTGTCTTGGCTGTTGCCTTGCGAATTGGATGAGGAAGCATATGGAAAGCATTTCTGGCATCTATAGGTCCTCAATAAATGGCCCTTCCCTCCCTTTCTTGCCGCTTTCTCTGCATTCCCCACCGCCCCCACCATTACACGAAGTGACTGTCCTGAGGAACGGTGGCCCAGGGGATGAGCTACAGCCCTGCCCGTGGGCTGCACTCTCCTGCCTGGACCCACATGTGGCCATTGCTGCCCTCTGAGGCCTGGGAAAGGGCTCAGCCCATGATTGAATGGTTTTTGGATTCAAACAGCCTCTCTCTTCTGCCTCTGTCCAAGCAGGAGGCTTGAGTGAAGCCAGACCAGGTCCACAGCTTCGCCCTCCCTCCTGGGACAACAGAGGGCCTCGGGCCTGAGTTCACCCAGGGCCCTGGATGCACCCCCCCACCAGCAGCAGCCTTGCTCTCATCCCTGTCCCCGAAAAGCTGCACTGCCCCTCCCTGACTCTGCCCAAACTTCCCCCATGTGAGATCTCCAAAGACAGCATTCTTGAGCAGTTCCCACCACGGTTAGATGTTTTAAAGGACAAATATGGAGGTGCTGGGAGAGGTTTTCTCTTACAAAGTTAAATGCTTCTGAAATGGTCCAAATATTAGTCACATTCACTACATGGTTCTGTAATTGATTTTAAAGCCAGAATTTGCCTTCGTCTATATTTCCCATTTTAAATTCTCATAGTAGATCTATATTTTTAATTTCTACACTTCTACTATGAAGTTAATGGAATGTTGGTAGCCATTTCAGGTTGATTTCGATCCATGTTCATTGGCACCCCTCGTATAGTCTGCTGCCAACCTAAAACATTGCGGAGCTAGTTAGTGTTTTGTTCAGAATGGTAGAGGAAGGCTTAACAGGTCCTTACATACAGGCTCACAGCTTGAGCATGACATATTATCAAAATATGCGTATGCATGGGAAAAACGAATCGTATCGAATGGCTACAGTTCTCTCTGTAGTTTGGAGACTCTTAGCAGGGTGGTGTTAGAAGTAAGCATGTGATGTTTCTGGAATCAGTTATGGTCATGAGCGTGTTTAAACATTGATTTATCTAAATGTTTTTGCAGAAATACCAAGTAAAGCCTGTCCCCCTAGAAGAGGCTGTTAAATTGATCCAGATTGCCGAGAGGGCACGGCAAGGGCGCCTGAGAGCCATGTTCATGAAGCAGATCTACCTGCAGGAGTACAGAGCCAAGCAAGCCAGGCTACTTGGCGATAAAGTGTCAGATGTGAGCGCCGCTGCACTGAGAATCCAGAAGGTGTGACCACAGGGGACAAGGTGGAGATGCAAACCGGGGCTGGGGGAGCTCCAGAACTCAACATTCCCAAGCCCCACCTCTAGTAGAAGAGTGGAAGTGATCGTGTTAGTCACTCAGTCGTGTCCAACCCTTTGCAACCCACCTGGTGGGACTGTAGCCCACCAGGCTCCTCTGTCCATGGAATTCTTCAGCCAAGAATACTGGAGTGGGTTGCTATTTCCTCCTCCAAGGGGTCTTCTCCACCCAGGGATTGCACCCAGGTCTCCTGCATTGCAGGCAAATTGTTTATGGTCTGAGCCACTAGAGAAGCCTTTAGTAGAACTGGACTAAATTCCAGAAAAGACTGTTTTATCCTGAGGAAACTGTTAAGTACTCTTGGTTATCTTTTTTCATATTGCATTATAAATAGGTCGGAAACTCAGAACCTTTTATTGAAGTATTTTTAAAAATCATCTATACCTTTCGGAGGCAGTATTGCTATTCAAGTCCTCACTGAATTTTTAAAACTACATTTACACACAGACATGATTATAGAAGGGAGCAGGGTTAACACCTAGAAGCTTACAGAGCGTGTACCATTCACATAAGCTCCAGGGAACACCGCTGATAACCACACATGGATGCTCCTTTCAGAAGGAACCTTGGAAATTTCCTTGCCTTTGTCAGATGACTCCCTCGATTTATACTCCCATCTTTTTTTCAAATTGTGACTGAGGTCGCTAATGGAAAAATGAAGAAAACTGCAGCTCAATACAAATTAGGATTAGATTGGCAAGAAAGCGAGTATAAGGACATAAAGGGAACCAGAAGCTCAGAGCTCTTGTCCCTAGTTGCGTTTGAATGGGAATTGGGAGGTGGCTGAGGAGAGGAAGAAAAAGACTACTTTCTTGCAAGTTTCTGTGGGGACATAAAGTCTTTTTAAATTTATTTTATTGAAATATAGTTAATTTACAATGTTTTGTTAATTTTTACTGTACAGCAAAGTGATTCAGTTGTGTGTGTGTTTGTATACATATGTGTGTATACATGTGTGTGTGTGTGTTTCATATTTTCCATTATGGTTTATCAGAGGATAGTGAATAGCTTTCCTATGCTCTACAGTAGGAGCTTGTTGTTACCCATCCTATATATGGCAGTGGTGCCGATCACCCTGTTGGCAGAGCAGGAGTAGAGATGCAGACAGACAGAGTGGGCTTGGGGACACAGTGGGGAGGGAGAGGGCGGGGCAACTTGAGAGTGTGCCACTGACCTGTGCACACTTGTTCAGTCGCTTAGTCGTGTACGACTCTGTGTGGCCTCGTAGACTGTAGCCTGCCAGGCTCCTCTGTCCATGGGGTTTTCCCCAGGCAAGAGTACTGGAGTGGGGTGCCATTGCCTTCTCCCATGTATACAATACTAAGTATAAAATGGTAGGAAGTTGCTCTGTAACACAGGTAGCTCAGCCCAGTACTCTGTGATGACCTAGAGGGGTGGGATGTGGGAGGGAGGGCCAGAGAAATGGGATGCATGGATGCATATGGCTGATGGACATTGTTGAAACCAGCACAACATTGTAAATCAATTAACCCCCTAATTAAAAATTTTAAAAAGACAGTAAAAAGTAATAATAATAATAGCTGCATCTCCCACCAGCTCCCACTCCATTTTTTTCCAACCCCACTTGGCAGCTGAATGTCTGGTCTCTATGGGATTTGAAGTTTCTGGGATATGGGATATGGGATACACATCTGAGTTCAAAGCTTGAGTTGTACAATTCTTGGATGTTACTCTGTAATATTTCTCCACGTTACAGTGGAAATCTTGTAAAACCATGAAGTACCACCCTCAGATTTAGCCCCAATCCTATAATCAAGGAGTTTCTTTTGAAGAAATACAAGTAGAGGAATCTCACCATAAAAAGAAAAAAAAAAACCACTATAGGCTATTTCTTTATGTTCTCCAGATTTATGGAGATGTATTTGACATGTCATCCTGTGTGACTTTGCGATGTATGACATCATGGTTAGATGTATATGCGCATTTCATTACGATGGCCGCAGTAATCGGCCACACTTAACAGGCGCATCGCCTCCCGTGAGTGCCACTGTGTCTTATACTGAGAGCGTGTAGCGTCTGCTCCCTAGCGCCTTGCAGCTATGAGACACAGTGTTCTTCACCGCGGTCACCACGCCATGCATGCTGCATCCCCAGAACGTGTTCACTTTAGGACTGGCCCCTTGACCACCTTGACCTGTCTCCTTCACCTGCCCCACCCCCTGGGCAGCCACGAAGCTACTCTGTTTCTATGCACTTGGTATTTTTGGATTCCACATATAAATGAACCCGTAAATTGCTTGTCTTCTTATGACTTATTTCCCTTAGCATCATGCCCTTAAAATTCATCCATGTTGTTGCAAATGAGAACTTCCTTCTCTTTGTGGCTGAATCATACTTCCTTGTATGTATATACCAGGGTTTCTTTATATACTCGTCCGAAAACAGATGAGCTATCTCCATGTCTTGGTTACTGAGAATGGTGCTGCGCTGAACACTGGTGGGCATGTATCTTTTCAAGTCAGTGTTTTCCTTTTCTTCCGACAAATACCCAGGAGTGGAATTTCCGGAGCACACAGTAGTTCTATTTTTAATTTTTGAGTACTCTGCTTACTGCTTTCCATAGCGGCTGTACCCAGTTCCATGCCCACCAACCATACTGGAAGCTTCCCTTATCTTCACATCCTCCCTGACACTTGTTATCTTGTCTTTTCGATAACATCCATCCTAACAGGCATGAGGCTGTCACTGGGTCAGCAGTGTGCTCTGCAGTTGCTACCAGGGTCTTAGATAAGGGTGGATCCTCTTTTGTCCCAGAGTGGACAGAACTGCCTTAGTCCTCCTTGTTTAATAGGGGATATTGGGACAAGGTTCTTCATCAGGGTCCACAGTTGGGTCCTCAGATAGTGGGCAGTGGCATAGGCCACTTCTGTGACTCATTCTTTCTTTAAAAATGTCACTGTGATCACAGAGGGAAAAGCACTCCATCAACACAGACATGCGCACAACCCTGAGTGCATCATCATTGCATCATTTGGCACGTGCGGGTTATGTGGGAGAAACGGTGTGACCGTGTTTGATTTATCTTTACGTATTAAGCAAGCGTTTCTTTGTCTTTAGGTTTGCGCGGTTTCCATCAGTGCAGGAGAACCGAAAGAGAGAGAGAAGAGGAGATGATATTTCTGGGTATGGTAAGTTTTCTTATAGACAAGATCAGCATCCGGTTCTCTTAAAGACCATGGAATCTGTAAGACTCGTGTCCTCCTTAGGGAGCATTTGAGAAAAGAAAGGAAAGCAAAATACATGACTGGTGACTTAAGAGAATAGAATCCAGTGTATTATCTAGAAACCTCCCTGGGGAGGGAGGGGTTCTGGAGACAGAGGATCGTGTCTGTTTAGACGTCTGTTGGAGTACATGGGCTGCTGTGAAGCGGGGACGAGCTGTGAGCTGCTCACCAGTATCAGCTGTGGCCTCCACTCTGTTAATATCTGTTAGTATTCATGGCTAGGAAAATGGGTTTGCCCCAGTATAACTGCCTTCTCCTGGGTGATCTCCATGAAGTGAAGTGAAGTGAAAGTCCACTCAGTCATGTCTGACTTTGCGACCCCAGGAACTGTAGCCTGCCAGGCTTCTCAGTCCATGGGGATTCTCCAGGCAAGAATATGGAGTGGGTGCCATTGCCTTCTCCAGATTCTCTGGAGAAGGCAATGGCACCTGTCACTACTGAATCAAGAGTTGAACGGATATATTCCTTAGTTATTACCACAAATTTAGCAGCTTCAGCAGCCCAACTCTGCTCCCACAGTCTCTGTGGGTCAGGGATCTGGGCTTGCTGAGTCCTTTGCTCCAGGGCTCATAGGCGGCAGTTTGGGTGTTGCCTGGGGATAGGGTCTTACCTGAGGTTCAACCAGGGAAGAAACAGTGCCCAAGCTTGTGTGACTGTGGGCCAGACTCAGTTCCTGGTGGGCTGCCAGGCTGAATGCCTCAGTTTTTTCCTAGTTGTTAGCTGGAAGTGACCCCCAGCCCCTTGCCATGTGGACTGTCCATGTGGCAGGTTGGTGGGGTGGGGAGCTGCTTACAGTCCCATGCAAGGATCACGAAGGTGGTGTGCATCAACTTTGCCCTGATAGTGAAAGTGAAGGTCGCTCAGTCGTGTCAAACTTTGTGACCCCATGGACTATGGGGTCCATGGGATTCTCCAGGCCAGAATACTGGAGTGAGTAGCCTTTCCCTTCTCCAGGGGATCTTCCCAACCCCAGGGATCGAACCCAGGTCTCCTGCATTGCAGGTGGATTCTTTCCCAACTGAGCCACAAGGGAAGCCCAAGAATACTGGAGTGAGTAGCCTATCCCTTCTCCAGCGGATCTACAGATTCTTTACCAACTGAGCCATGAGGGAAGCTCTGCCCTTTGTCTCCCCTAGTCCGATGGTAATCAGGGAGTTGTAGGGTCCACTCTGTATTTTTAAGACAAAAGTGATGAAAGTCATAGAGCAATGCCCCGAGTGTGGGACCAATTGCTACTTTTTCTATATACAGTAATGTCACTGATACAGTCTTTTCATTGACTTTAAATCCTAAAACCTCAGAAAATGTAAACCATCTCATTTTTGGTTGATCGCAGAACCAACTCTGTGCCCTTGCATCACTTTTGTCCTGATCTGTTCTAAATGCCAGATGATGCGATAAGTCATTTTAGAATAGCATACATTTACCTCTGGGAGAAGGAAATGTCAGCCCCTCCAGTATTCTGGCCTGGAGAATCCCGTGGACAGAGGAGCCTGCTGGGCTGCAGGTGACAGGACTGCACAGAGTCGGACTGAAATGGCTCAGTGCGCACACACATTTTCCTCTGCCCCTCATCCTGACTGCTCCACCTGCACACTGGCCCCGTGCGTCATCTGTTGTCAGCACAGGATGGAAACAGGAGTTATTTTGCTTGAGGAGGGGATTCACCACCGTGGTGCCAACACCTGGAAGAGCATCTTTCCCTGGTGAGGGGATGTGTGCCCACCACACCTCTGTGCAGAGTCTCAGTTGTGGTGGCCAACCTTTACTGTCTCAAAGAATATGGTGACTCATCCCAGAGGGGCATGTGTGATTCAAGAAGTACCCTGATTTGATCACCTGCATTCTTGATTCCCTTTCATCTTTGATTTTCAAAAACAAGTTGACATTTCTGTGGGGATTGAGGGCCCCTGGGATCTCAGCTCCTCTTCCGTTTCTTGGTTGGTGGGACACTGTGAGCATCAAACTGGTGAGTCACTACCAGCTGTTACAGATCTTTATGATTTTAAGACGGTGCTGGGTGGAATATTATTCAGCCATTAAAAGAGGGAAATCTTGACACATGCTATAACGGGGATGAACTTTGAGGGTGTTACACTAAGTGAGACAGACCAGTCACAAAAAGATAAATCCCACACGCTTCCATCTTTATAGGGGATCTTCAGTTCAGTTCAGTCACTCAGTCGTGTCCGACTGTTTGCAACCCCATGAATCATAGCACGCCATCTCCCGGAGTTCACTCAGACTCACGTCCATTGAGTCAGTGATGCCATCCAGCCATCTCATCCTCGGTCGTCCCCTTCTTCTCCTGCCCCCAATCCCTCACAGCATCAGAGTCTTTTCCAATGAGGCAACTCTTCGCATGAGGTGGCCAGAGTACTGGAGTTTCAGCTTTAGCATCATTCCTTCCAAAGAAATCCCAGAGTTGATCTCCTTCAGAATGGACTGGTTGGATCTCCTTGCAGTCCAAGGACTCTCAAGAGTCTTCTCCAACACCACAGTTCAAAAGCATCAATTCTTCAGTGCTCAGCCTTCTTCACAGTCCAACTCTCACATCCATACATGACCATAAGAAAAACCATAGCCTTGACTAGACAGACCTTAGTCAGCAAAGTAATGTCTCTGCTTTTGAATATACTATCGAGGTTGGTCATAACTTTTCTTCCAAGGAGCAAGAGTCTTCTAGGGGATCTAAAGTTATCAAACCTGTAGAAATAGGAACTAGAAGGGTGGATGCCAGAGCATGGTGGAGGGAAGCTAGCAGTTCTTCAGTGGGCATAAATTTTCAGTCTGGAAAATTAAAAAATCTCTCCAAATTTATTGCACAGCAATGTGAATATACTCAACACTATTGAATGGTTTACTTACAAATGGTAAAGGTAGTACATTTTATGTTACATGTTTTTCACCACAGTTAAAAAAATTTTTTTAGCTCACTGAGACATTGAAATGCTTTTATATGAATCATGACTATTCACATGTTAATACATGTCAAAAAAACTACAAGTTAAAAATTTAATGAGACACTGTATTTCATTGAATCTAAGATTTCATTCATTATCGGATACATCATGATGGAAAGTGAAAGAAAATGTTTGGGCAAATAAATCAAAACACCCCCTTTTTTGTAATACGTATATCCTTGATTTCAGATATGTTAAACTGTGAAAAATGTATAGCTTAGAACTGGTAACAGAGGCGAGTTTTACCAGTCTTATTGGGGAGGGAAGTTTTTTCAAGTTATAATTATATTGGAAGAGTTAATATTGTTAAACGACCATATTCTCTCTCTCTTTAGTTGCTAAGTTGTGTCCGACTCTTGCGACCCCAAGGACTGTAGCCCACCAGGCTCCTCTGTCCATGGGATTCTCCAGGCAAGAGTACTGGTGTGGGTGCCCTTTCCTTCTCCAGCGACCGTACTCACACAAGGCAACGTACAGACCTGGTGTGCATGCTGCACACTCAGTTGCTTCAGTCCAGTCTGACTCTTCTTGACCCTATGGACTGCAATCCGCCAGGCTCCTCAGTCCAGGAGATTCTCCAGGCAAGAATACTGGAGCATGTTGCCATGCCCTCCTCAGAGTCAATGTAATCCCTATCAAATTACCAATGGCATTTTTCATAGAACTAGGACAAAAGTTTTTTTAATTTGTATGGAATCACAAAAGACCTCAAATAACCAAAGCAATCTTGAGAAGGGAAAACAGCTAGAGGAATCAGACTTCCTGATTTCAGACTATACTACAAAGCTACTATAATCAAAACAGTATGGTACTGGCACACACACACAAAAAAAGACACATAAGTCAACAGGATAGAAAGCCCAGAAATAAACCCATTAATTGACCATGGTCAATTAATCTATGACAAAGAGGCAAGAGTATAAATGGAGAAAAGACAGCCTCTTCAATAAGTGGTGCTGAAAAAACTGGACAGCTACATGTAAAGAATGAAATTAGAACATTCAAAATATCTGCCTACCAGTGCAGGAGACACACAAGATGTGGGTTCAACCTCTGGATTAGGAAGATCTCCTAAAGAAGGAAATGGCAACCGGCTCCAGTATTTATGTCTGGGGAATCCTCTGGACAGAGGAGCTTGGTGGGCTAGAGTCCATGGGGTCGCAGAGAGTCAGACACAACTGAAGCAACTGAGCAGGCACATACCAAGAGCATACACAAAAATAAGCTCAAAATGGATTAAAGACTTAAATGTAACATCAGGTTATAATTACTGATAAGAGTGTGATGAGATGTTTATCCTCATACATGAGGAGTTAAACTGATTCAGCTTTTCTGAAAGAGGCAACACAATCATGAAAATATACCCTCCCCTCCAGTTCTGTTTCTATCTTAAGTAAATCATCAGAAATAAAGGTTTATGAGCATAGACATTTCCTACAATGTTGTTTTTATTAATGAAAAATTGGAAATAATCCTAGTGTTCTAGAGTAGGGATGGAGTTAAATGATTTATGGTGGACTTGCATTAAAGTAATGATATGCCACCATTGACAAAATGTTTATGACTCATTTTTGATGTGAAAATGCTCAGAGTGAAAATACAGGATTTAGAATTACACATATAATATGAGTTGAACTAAATATGTACATATATCTGTGCACACAAAAGAAAGTTTAAATCATGCTCCTTCTAAATGTCAGGACTTTGGAAGTTTTTGTTTTGATTGTATTTTCCAAACTGTTTAAATTTTACTGCATTAACTGGGAAAAGACACATATTTAAAAATAAAAGCAAATGGCCATAGAGTATTATCAAATTTTTCTTTTCAGATCTCTGAATTGTTTGATATATATGCATAGGTGGACAGGTAATGATACAAAATTATTTCTCTGTTCCACTCATTAGAGAAATACAGAGAAGAGATGTACTGATAAAAACAGTGGTTATCTCCAATTTTCTACTTCAAAAATTAAGCTAGCAGTCAGAAGATCCAATCTAAGATAATCTAAATTTAACATGAAATTTTACATAAGAAGCAGTTTTGACATAACCATTTCCATTTAATTTAATTCAGCCTATATTTACTAAAAACCTACGTGTAGTACACCAGAAACTCAGAGAATGGTCAAATGCTATTTTTCCACGGTAAAGTCTAAATGGCTTACACTGATACCAAATAAAGATAGAATTACTTGTTTTTTATTGTAATTTTTCTGTTTTACTTTGCCGTTCATATTTTCTCAGTCTAAATAAAATAAGTCTGTTTTAATTTTTCAGCGATACAGAGTTTGGGCAGTGGAAAAAGGACAGCTTGTCTGTTTTGTATTAAATGCAACTTTCTCCAGTTTTCTTTTTCTCCAAGCATGTCTTCTCTTGGTATTACGTGTTCTAAATGAAATTGTGCACCATTGAGAAATGTATGGATCCAATTTTTAAAAGAATGGTATCTTCTGTTGGCTGGCTGATAACCATAAAATCCATTACCCCAAATCCTAGGAATGTTTTTCAATTAAGTCTGTTTTCCACTGTATCACTAATTAAGATAGTGTCTACTCATTTTAAAATTTCATTTTTCCATTATTTTATTTTGTTATGTTAATATATAAACTGTTGCCTTCTCTGATTAAAAACAGTGTTTATATCTTTGTGGGAAGCCTGGCATATTTCCAGGGGTGACTATTTAGTAACTGAATCCAGAATTAGAGCAAAAGACATCATTATGTCCTTAGTTCCTGACCAAATGTTGCCTTTACCATTGCCATATGAATTATTTTTTGATATTGCCATTTTAAATATTTATATTCTAAAATCTACAAAAGAAAATAAATAGCACTCTAGAAATTCATGTGCAGTTATTTTAATTGGCAGAGCCAATGGGGTGGATCAAGGAGGAAACTTAATGAATGTAATACATTTTCTTCTGTGGATCCCTTTGAAATAATGTGTCCTACTGCCATGACCGTGGCGTATTTTATGCTACCCTGAAGCTATCAATGTTTGCATTGTAATAAAGAACACTAGGGGACACTTTATATTATAGAGGAGGAACTGGCGCTTCGAAATACATCAGCTAAACCCTCAAAACACCATAAAACCCTGCTCATTTTCAAATTCTAACATGAAACAAGCTACATTATAGATGATTTTTTTGGTCAATAAATTGGACTTCTTTCTGATTAACAAATCCCAGGCAGGAGTTTGGGCGCCCAGTGAATGCTCCGGAAAGGCAGCTCTCTCCAGGGGCTCCCCTTGGTCCCCTGTCCTCAGAACTTTCAGGCTCCTCTTTGGGAACTGCTGTCAGGGCCAAAATGAACTGAGAACCAAAATGAAATGGTCTTTGCGATCACACTTGGATTTCAACCCCAAACCACAGGATCCAGCTTGGTTCTGTGCGATATTCATCATATTTGGCTCCAAATGACATTTGGTTGTTTTCTAGATGTAAATGTACTAAAAAACACATTTGCTGTGATATATGGGGGTTTGTTTTGCTTTGTTTTGTTGTTGTTCAGTTGCTGAGTCACATCCAACTCTTTGCAACCCCAAGGACTGCAGCACACCAGGCTTCCCTGTCCTCCACTCTCTCCCAGAGTTCACTCAAACTCACGCCCATCGAGTCGGTGAGGCCATCCAACCATCGCATCCTCTGTCGTCCCCTTCTCCTCCTGCGATCAGTCGTTCCCAGCATCAGGGTCTTTTCCAGTGAGCCAGCTGTTTGAATCAGGTGGTCAAAGTATTGGAGCTTCAGCATCAGTCCTTCCAGTGAATATTCAGGGTTGGTTTCCTTTAGCGTTGGATCTCCTTGCAGTCCAAGGGGCTCTCAAGAGTCTTCAACACCACAGTTCAAAAGCATCAATTCTTCAGCACTCAGCCTTCTTCATGGCCCAACTCTCACATCCATACAAAGACTATTCAGAACTTTGTCAGCAAAGTGATGGCTCTACTTTTTAATTAGTTTCGTTTTAGTTTTTAGATGCAATAAATAAATAAATACCTATTTATGTTTCCTAAGTGTCTGGGGGCAGCAGCATCTTAGAAATGGATGCATGTCTCTGCAGGCTTTGAAGGGTTGCTCAGCCAGATGGATGAAGAGACAGGCATCCTGATGGGCCCTTGGCCATGTGGGGCAGGAGTGGGGACACTTTGAACTACACACTCACCTGCCCTCCGAGGCTCTGTTTCTCCTTCTCTAGAAAAGGATGGTGCCACCTATTTCCCAGAGCTGTTAGAAGGGCTTCCGGACCCAGCCTGGAGCTTGGACAGGTTGCCTTCAGGAAATGGTGGCTGATGTTTATCATCTTGGAGAATTACCTTACACTGTTACAATGACAATGATTTTGTGCAAAGGATGAGTGGGAGGGCCTGTGATGACTTATTCTATGTAACAAAACACAAAATATTTCAAAATAAGTCATTGCCTAACAACATACACAGGCCACTGATTTCAAAATAGAAACTTTTTGGCCCTTGCTTTGTGCTGTTCATGTTATAGACCTGAGTTCTTGGCTTTCTTAATCGATAGAAGTTGATAAGGTAGGAGGTTCAGGCAAGGCTTTTGGGGCCCTGATGCAGCAAGGGGACAACACAAGGAACAGGTTCCCTTGCTCACTCCCAGGGTGGGGGTAGGGGTTGTGAGCTGGTTCCTTATACAAGATGAGGGTAGGGGTGTGTCCAGGGATCAGGCTGGAGGGGTGGCCTAAATGGTTTGCCAACCCCTAAGATGGTGTTGTGTTCAGGAAACATGCCCCCAGAACCTTGCTTTTGCTCTCTCTCATCTCCTCAGTGTGTCAGGCTTCCCAGGTGTTGAGTTCAGTTCAGTTGTGCCCTACTCTTTGCGACCCCATGGACACTGCCAGGTTTCCTGTCTATCAGTAACTCCTGGAGCTTGCTCAAACTCATGTCCATCGAGTCTGTGATGCCATCCAACCATCTCATCCTCTGTCATCCCTTTCTCCTCCTGCCTTCAGTCTCTCCCAGCATCAGGGCCTTTTCCAATGAATCACTTCTTCACATCAGGTGGCCAGAGTATTGGAGCTTCAGCATCAATCCTTCCAACAAATATTCAGGACTGATTTCCTTTAGGATTGACTGGATTGATCTCACTGTAGTCCATGGGACTCTCAAGACTCTTCTCCAGCACCACATGGTAAAGGAGATGCAGTGAGGAGACACAGGTTCGATCCCTGGGTTGGGAATGGAAATGGAGAAGGAAATGGCCTCCAGTGTTCTTGCCTGGAGAATTCCATGGACAGAGGAGCCTGGTGTGCCGCTGTCCATGGGGTTGCAAAAAGAGTCAGACAGGATTTAGCGACTCAACAACAACCTCAGAGTGGCAGTTGGGGGTTTGGTCTTTCTGTATCTTGTTTGTAATTGACCACAACTATACATGCACACAGTTATTTGTAGTCCCATATAGTTTCTTTGTGTTTTGTTGCTGGAGGAGATTTGTCCAGGTGCAAGCACCGCAGCAAAGGGTCCCAGGTCCCAGCCTGTCTCATTCAGATTTATGAACTTGAAATTAGTCTGTTAAGAGTATGATCTGGAAAAGCAGTGCCGTTGGAAAGCCCACAGGGTCCCAGTCTTAAGGCAGCTGCAGAGGGAGAATTCAGGATTTCCCTGGGGCGGTGGGTACCGCCCACCATGTACTGTGTGTGTTATTCCAGGAAAATATTTGCAAAGCAGGGAAAGCAGTGATGCTGATACAGGTGTGCATGGAAGGCTGTCAGACTGAGCAGGGGGCTGAGCATGGGAAGGACGCTCTGAATAACCTTGTGACGAAGAAGTCCAGCTCAGGAGGCTTTGGGGAGAAAAAAAAATCACCGTTTTCTGTTAAATAGGATTTTACAGTCTGGTTAACTGGGAACCTTTAGTTTTTTTTCTTTTTTTACTGAAGTGTAATTGACATGAGGATCGTATTACTTTCAGACGTGCATCATAGTGACTTGACATTTATACACATTTAGAAATGGTCACCCCCACAAAGTTTTTACAGTATAATTGACTACACTCCCTAGGCCTTATGTTTCAGTCCTGTGACTTATTATTTTATAACTGGAAGTTTGTATCTCTTTATCCCTTTTGCCCATTTCTCCCACCCGGCCCCCTCATCCCTCTTCCCTCTGGCCAGGCCACTTTGTCCTCTGTGAACGAGGAGTCTGTTTCTGTTTTGATGTTCATGTGTTTTGATTTTTAGGTTCTACATGTAAAGGAAACCATATGCTATCTGTCTGTCTTTGTCTAACTTATTTCACTTAGCATCTTGCTCTCCAGGTCCATTCCTGTTGCCACAAACTGCAAGACTCCATTCTTGTGTGCGGCTGAGTCATATTCCACTCTGCGTGTGTGTTGTATATATTCATCATCTGTATTCATTTGTCTGTTGTGTGGACACTTCGGTTGCTCCTGTATGTCAGCTATTATAAATAATGCTTCAGTGAACATGTATCTTTTTGAATGTTTTGGTTGTCTTCAGATCAGTACCCAAAATGAGATTGCCGGATTGTATGGTAGTTCTGTTTTTAATTTTTGAGAAATCTGCCCACTTTTTCGTAGTGGCTGCACCAATTTACATTCTAGCATTGTACAAGGATTCCCATTTCTCCACGTCCTCACTTTTTTTTTTTTTTTTGGTCTTTTTAATCACCAGTCAGACAGGTCTGAGGAGATATCTCACTGTGCTTTTGCTTTTGATTTCCCCGGCAGTTAGTGGTACTGAGCATGTTTTCATGTGTCTCTGCTGGCCATCTGTATGTCTTCTTTGGAAAAGTGCTTCTTGTCATCTGCTCATTTTTTTAATCGGGCTGTTTGTTCTTTGCCATTAGATTGGATAAGTTCTTTATATAATCTGGATATTAACCCTTTATCAGGTATATAATTTGCAGGTAATATCTCTCTCAGTAGGTAGCCCTTTAGTTTTGTTAATCATTTTCTTTACCGTGCAAAAGCATGTAGTTCCACTGGTTATTTTTGCTTTTGTTGCCTTTACTTACAGTTGTTGTTCAGTCACTAAGTCGTGTCCAACTCTTCGCATCCCCATGAACTGCAGCATGCCAGGTTTCCCTGTTCTTCACTGTCTCCTGGAGTTTGCTGAAACTCATGTCCGTTGAGTCAGTGTTGCCTACCAACCATCTCATCCTCCATCACCTCCTTCTCCTCTTGCCCTCAGTCTTTCCCAGCTTCAGGGTCTTTTCCAGTGAGTTGGCTCCTTGAATCAGGTGGTCAAAGTACTGGAGCTTCAGCTTCAGCATCAGTCCTTCCAATGAATATTCAGGGTTGATTGTCTTTAGGACTGACTGGTTGGACCTCCTTGCTGTTCAGGGGACTCTCAAGAGTCTTCTCCAGCACCACAATTTAATAGCATCAATTCTTCAGTGCAGAGAGAAGTCCAAGATAATATTGTTCAGACTGATGTTAAAGAGTTTATCGCCTATGTTTTCTTCCAGGAATTTTATAGTTTCAGGCCTTACATTGAAGTCTCTAATCTATTCTTGGGGCTTTCCTGGTGCCTCAGTGGTAAAGAATCTGTTGAATTGGGAAGATCTCCTGGAGAAGGAAATAGTAACCCACTCCTTCTCTTGTAGCTCAGCTGGTAAAGAACCTGCCTGCCATGCAAGAGACCCTAGTGTGATTCCCGGGTTGGAAAGATCTCCTAGAGAAGGGATAAGCTACCCACTCCAGTGTTCTTGGGCTTCCCCTGTGACTCATTGGTGAAGAATCTGCCTGCAATGCAGGCGACCTGGGTTCAGTCCCTGTGTTGGGAAGATCCCCTGGAGAAGGAAATGGCAACCTACTTCAATATCCTTGCCTAGAAAATCTCAAGGACAGAGGAGCCTGGTAGGCTGCAGTCCATGGGATCAAAAGAGTCAAGCACGACTGTGCGAGTAACACTTGACTTTAACCAGTATTCTTGCCTGTGAAATCCCATGGACAGAGGAGCCTGATGGGCTCTAATTCATGGGGTCACGAAAGAGTCAGATGAGTCTTAGCAACTAAGCAACAACAACAATCCATATTTTATTTATTCTTGCATGTGGAGTGAGATGGGGGTCCAGTTTCACTCTTTTGCATGTGGTTTCCAGTACTCCTACCAGCGTCTGTTGTAGACTGTCTTCTCTCCATTGCATATTTGTGCTGCCTTTGTTGTAGATTAACTGGCCATATGTGCACGGGTTTATTTCTCGAAACTATTTGTTGTTATTTTTACTCTGCTTTATTCTTGCCGCAGGCCCCCAGGACATCAGAAACTCAGTGAGGTAGAGGATTCTCTTCCTTCTGTCACCTGATCCCAGGGGGTCTTTATGTGTATTCTAGGGCAGGACATTTGCTTTTATTCATCTCAGATTTGGGCCCATTACAGAGTCCACTAATGGGAGAAGAGAAGGGAAGGCCAGCCTACCCTGGTTCAGGTTCTGTTTCCACCACTTACTCACGTGTACCTGGGGAGGAGACTTGACTTCTTGGGGCCTAAGTTCCGACATGTGCAAAGTGCAGATAGTGCTGGCACCAAGCTCCTGGATGTGCGTTAAAGAAACTAGTGCCCATAAAGCTTTTGAAACAGTGTCTGACACGAAGTGTTCCCTGTTAGTTTTTGAAATGGCTGATCGTCGTGGGTTTAAATACATCATTCATGATTCAAAATGTTTACTCCGTTGCCATTTTTATCTGTTTAAGTTAGTCATGATCAAAACGGTTAATATCCCAGAGTGGGCAAGATTTGGGATAGAAGGCCATTGTTTACTGTGGGCGGGGAGTGGGAGGGCGGGAAATCAACCCTGCAGTCTCTCGCCAGGCAGCTCAGCAATGTCTATTAAAATTACAAACGTGCATTTTCAAAGTATGATCCTTGGTACCCATAAAAGCCATTTTCACACAAAATAGTCTAAGCCAGAAGAAATGCATCAGTGAAGAGATAAAACAGAGCATAGAGGATTAAGAGCAGAGACTCTAGAGGCACAGGCTTCAGGTCAAACCACAGTCTGCCACTTGCTGGCTGTGTGACTCTGGACAAGTTTCTTGACCTCTCTGCACCTCAGGTTCTGCATATATAAAATGAAGGTAGTAACGGTATTCATATATTAGGCTGCTTATTTATTGTTAGAAATAAATTAATGAATATTTGCAAACCAGTCAAAATAGCATCTCAAAAACTGTAAGAGCTGTTGAAATGTTTATTTTAAAACATTTTTAAAGACAATAGGACACAAAATAGCCAGTTAAGCTCCCACCACTACGCTAATCAGCTAACAGGCTCAACTGTGCTATTCTAGCCTAGCTGCTACTTAATCAAACTTTACTAAAAATTTTAGAAGTTAGATGTAACAGGATAGAAATTGCTTTATTTTTCATTGTGTTTCACTCATTGAAATTGTGGCATGGAGATCAAACCAGTCCACCCTAAAGGAGATCAATCCTGACTATCCATTGGAAGGACTGATGCTGAAACCGAAGCTCTGATACTTTGGCCACCTGATGCAAAGAGCCAACTTGCTGGAAAAGACCTTGATGCTGGGAAATATTGAAAGCAGGAGGAGAAGAGGATGACGGAGGATGAGATGGTTGGATGGCATCACTGACTCGATGGACACGAGTTTGAGCACATTCCAAAAGATAATGAAGGACAGGGAAGCCTGGTGTGCTACAGTCCATGGGGTCGCAAAGTCATACATGACTGAGCGACTGAAAAACAACAGCAAAAATAAAGATTAACCATAACTAAAGTATAAGCTGCTGCTGCTGCTGCTGCTGCTGCTGCTGCTGTGTCGCTTCAGTCGTGTCTGACTCTGTGCAACCCCATAGACAGCCCACCAGGCTCCCCAGTCCCTGGGATTCTCCAGGCAAGAACACTGGAGTGGGTTGCCATTTCCTTCTCCAGTGCATGAAAGTCCTGTCAGTCCTGTCTGACTCTTAGCGACCCCATGGACTGCAGCCCACCAGGCTCCTCCGTCCATGGGATTTGCCAGGCAAAGTATAAGCAGAAGGCAAAACAAAGCCACCAGCTGTGACTCTCCACACAGCCTTCACTCCACTTCTTCTTGCTGGGTTCGTCTTTCTGAGTAAGTGTGTTTCTATAAACACAGGTATATAAATGTAGACGTGTTACTCTGAAATGAAATGCTGAAACAAAGGGCTTATTTTTGTAAATGGGAACACACATACACAGGCACACACACGCATACACACACTCTTAAAACAGACCAACTGAAGAGCAGTCTACTCCACAGCATGAGGCATTCCGGGAGTAAATTAGAGCCAGAAGCGTGTGGCATGGCTGATGGGTTGATGGAGTGGCTCTGAGTGCTCCCTAATGATGCCCTCTCAGCCTATGTCCAGGAGGCAACTGAAGCTAATTAATCTCTGCATTGACACGCCGGGCATTTGCTGGAGTGGACAGTGGACCCTCTTCCTTCCCATCACTTCTCCATCCTCACCTCCCGTGACTACAGAGCATGAAAGAGAAGCAAAACCCCAGGACCATGAGCTGCTCAAGAAGTTTCCAGCATTAAATCACTTATTTGCAAGGCTGATAAATTGGCCAGATTGTCATTTGGACAAATGTCCATTTTATCTTACTAATTTGAAGAAGGATTTTTAAAGACAAAGCCCATCAAGCATTAGATAAGCATTTTAAGTTAATGGACCATAGAGTCCTATTTCTCCACAAACCCAGGAAGCATCATCTTATGTCCTATTTTTACAGCACCATCAATTATTAATATGTATATTTTTGCTGACGGAGGACCTTGCTATAAACGTAGGTTTCGTTAACCAGTTCTGGGTCATTAGCCATGGAAAGCTTGTAAATATAATGGTTTATTCACATGGGAAGCCTTCATTAAGATGCATTATTCTACAGCTGATGTGTTTCCATATATAGTATATTATCATGTTCTCTGTTCCCCTTTAATATTCGTAATTTATTTTTAAATGAGTTGCTGTTTATGTGGCAAGTTAACAAATTTGAGTTCCATATGACCAAAGTTGCTAAAGAAGAAAAGATGTTTCAGCCCAAAGGAAAAGCTACTCACTAAACATAGCACCTAAATATATTATAACCTTTAAATTCAAAAGCAACTAGAGAAAGAAACTACAAATGACCCCAAGTGTATTTTTGTCAGAGAAAGTCTATCTCAAGAAACACGCATGAATACACACATATTAACAGCCCAGCATGGTGTAATAGGAGAAACACACACCCAGAGGACTCCAGAAATCTTATTGCCAGCTTATTCATTAACATATGACGGCTTGGCAGGGCGTGGTCATTAGCTGATGGGCCTCAGTGTCCCCATCTGTTCATTGGGATAATCACATCCTCACTTCTGTCTCCTAAAGATGGAGGTAACATCAGTGAGGAGATGTAGAGCAAGAAGGTGTGGGACAGAGTGTCATACCAGTTACAAAACTCTGGTGAGGGCAGGGAGGCTTCTGTTTCATCATAGATCGTGGATGTGTCAGAAAGTTGGCTGACCACTTTGTATAGAACAGTTGAGAGGACACCAGTCAGAGTCGCCTACTCATTAATTCAATTAAAATTTTTTTTAATTTATTCACTTCTGGCTGCAGTTTCTTCATTGTTGATTGGGCTGTTTGCTGGTTGCGTGTTCTCATTGCGGTGGCTGCTCCTGTTGCAGAACGTGGGCTCTGGGGCACACAGGCTCAGTGGCTGCCTCTCTCAGGCCCAGCAGCTGTGGCACATGGGGCTTAGTTACCCAGTTACCCCGCAGCACGGTGGATCTTCCTGGACCAGGGATCAAACCTGTGTCCCCTGCATTGGATGGTGGATTCATAACCACTGGATCGCCAGAGAAATCCCTTATAAATTCACTTTTAAGGACTCAAAGGGGGCAAGGCCCGGCTAAAACACAGTTTGCATGTGTTGACTCTATGGAAAAAATCTGCTATGATTTACCATAAGAACAATGTAGTGTGTGGGGGTGGGAGGGGAATGTCATATGAGTCACTGGTAAAGAATCATAACATTGACGCATGACCTTAAAACAAATTTACACTTTCATCAGAGACAAAGAAATCTGGGTTCTTTGTAGCAGAGAGGCATTTGAACTTCTTCATAAAAACAATGAACTTTAAGAGAGATCAGATAAAAATCTCTGTGAATTATAAACTTGTATTTCATGACACCAGGAATGTAAAACATTACCTGAAAAATATAAGAATTGGTTATTTCTCTCAATGATTAGATAAGGGGAATTCCTATCTCTTTATTTTGACACAAAATCATGACTTTGAGTTATATATTGAAGCCAATTCAGATCACTGGTTTTTTAACGTTTTTAAAATGATTCTGTAATTCTTATTCTAGGTTCACTTTTAAAGTAGTTTTAGGGTTTTTTTTCCTAGTCAAAAGTTGTACATTCTCATGTTCTCATTATACTCAACTTAGACAATAGGCTCATTTTGTTAGACATTCTAACGCATATTTCTATTGAGTATTATGTGTGTGGTTTTCTTTTTTTCAACTGACCTTATGTCATTAAGTGAATTCTAACAGCGTCTCAGTTGTGAATTCAAGTAGAGAAATGCCTCCTGGGGCTTATAAATATTTCTTCGGAACTGTGTGTGTGTGTTTGCACCTGCATACTTGCTACATTTAATTATTTCATCTACTTGGAATTTACTTTTGTATATATATTAAATATATATATTGGCATTAGTGGTAAAGAATCCACCTGCCAGTGCAGGAGACCTAAGAGACTTGGGTTCAATTCCTGAGTCAGGATTGAAGATCCCCTGAGGAGGAAGTGGCAACCCATTCCAGTATTCTTGGCTGGAAAATCCCATGGACAGAGGAGCCGGGTGGGCGACAGTCCATGGGGTCGCAAAAGAGTCAGACACGACTGAGCATCTGAGCACATGACCTAAAATGAGTCTTTTAAGACTATTTTTTTTCCACGTAATTGATTTAAATGTATAGTTTTGCTGATGCCTTTTGTAAAGAAGGCCTTAAATTTTGTCATATACTTGTTTCACAGATTGACTTTCATGTCTTTCTCTTATCCCTGGGACTCTTTTTTACCTGGTGCAGTTCAGTTCCAGTTCAGTTCAGTTCAGTCGCTCCTTCGTGTCCAACTCTTTGTGACCCCACGGACTTCAGCACACCAGGCCTCCCTGTCCTGGTAGCCCCTAACATCCTTGAGTTTGACCCGCTAAGATGTTGGTGCCCCTGGTGTAACAATAAAGCACGACCAGGTGCCAGGCTCCTTGGCTGGCTTTGGACTCCATGGACTCCTCACAGCCTAATGCTGTCCCATCCTTAGGAGAATCAGAGCCTTGTTCACTATCACAGAGGCGGCAAGTGGCCCTGCCAAGACATACCCCAGGCATTCTGTCCCTAAACCCCGAGCATGGCCTTGGATCACAGAAGCTAGGGGTCGGTGGCTGCCTCTGCCATCTGCCTGCTGTGTGAATTTGGGAACATTAACTAGCCTCTCCAGTTCCATTTCCTTGTTTGCTGTTGTTTTTTTCCCATTTCTTTATATGATAAGAATACCTGCCTGGCTGGCTTTCTATGAGGCCTAAAACATTGTCTCTGTCCCTTGAGCGTGCACAGCAGAAGCTCAGGAAGTCACCTTGTGTCTTCCTCTGTGATTCCTCTCATTCCCCCCTCCTCCGTCTCTCCTTCTCTGCCTGATCCCCTTTCTCCCCCTCCCCGCCTCACTTCTCCCCTTCCCCTCTTCCCTCCCTTTTTCCATCTCCTCCTCCCCCTCCCCTTCCTCTTCTCTCTCTATCATCATCCTTGTAGACTCTGTAAGCCATATGGCCTCTGTCCCAGCTATTCAGGGTGGCCATTGTAGTGTAAAAGCTGCCATAGACAACGTGTATGAATGGGGATGTCTACATTCCAATAAAACTTTATTCACAAAAATAATGGGCCAGGTTTGACCTGTGGGCTCTCAGTGACTAAATCATTTTCTAGAGCCAACTCGTTTTTCCTCAAACCTGATTATTATCAGAATCACTTGAAGATTTTACCAAACTACAATATTTGTTTGCTTCTACCTCACGACCAGGGTGGAACTAGGAGTCTGTACTTTTTTTAATGCTCTTCATAATTTTGAGGAAAAATGTGAACGTGGAAAAAAAGAGCTCACTAATATATCTGAAGATGTATTCCATCTGAAATAATTTCCCTGAACAAGTTCTGTTCAGTCATGTCTGACTCTTTGAGAACCCATGGATTACAGCATACCGGGCCTTCCTGTCCATCACCAACTCCCAGAGCTTACTCAAACCCATGTCCATCACATCAGTGATGCTATCCAACTATCTCATCCTCTGTCGTCCTCTTCTCCCACCTTCAATCTTTCCCAGCATCAAGGTCTTTTCCAATGAGTCAGCTCTTTGCATCAGGTGGCCAAAGTACTGGAGTTTTAGCTTCAGCATCAGTCCTTCTAATGAATAGTCAGGACTGATTTCCTTTAGCATGGACTGATTGGATCTCCTTGCAGTCCAACTGACTCTCAAGAGTCTTCTCCAACACCACGCTTCAAAATCATCAATTCTTCAGCACTCAGCTTTCTTTATAGTCCGAATCTCACATTGGTACATGACCACTGGAAAAACCATAGCCTTGACTAGGCAGACCACTGTTGACAAAGTGATGTCTCTGCTTTTTAATATGCTGTCTAGGTTGGTCATAACTTTTCTTCCAAGGAGCAAGCATCTTTTAATCTCATGGCTGCAGTCACCATCTGCAGTGATTTTGGAGCCCCCAAAATAAAGTCTCTCACTGTTTCCACTGTTTCCCCATGTATTTGCCATGAAGTGATGGGACCAGATGCCATGATCTTAGTTTTTCTCTCCCCTCTTTCACTTTGATCAAGAGGCTCCTTAGTTCTTCGCTTTCTGCCATAAGGGCGATGACCCTGAAAAAAGTGGCTACTAAAAACAAGAAAGGAGCAAATATAAAATGAGAAAGAAGTTTGAGAAGATAAAAGCATGCTTAAAAAGGCAAAACAATAATAACCCTCCTAATATTCTAAATAATTACAAATAATAAATGGACATAACTGAAAGCCAAATTAATTGTGAAAGATAAATCTTTTGTAGCACAATGCAAGCAAATAAATGAGAGATGGAAAATACAAGAGAAAAGTTCAGATCAAACTGGTGGACTGCCATTTATGCAATATTTATTGCTGGAGGAGAAACAGACATAAATGACAAAAGGAAAATTTATAGAAAGGAAGGCAAAATTCTTTTTTTTTTAGTAAACATCTCTTCATTTTCCTTAGTCCTTTGGGCCACGCCATGTGGCATGCAGCATCTTAGTTCCCTTCCCAGAGACCCAACCAGCACATTGGAAGCACAGTCTGTAACCACTGGACCTCCAGGGGAGTCCCAAGAAGCAGTTCTTTGTATTGAATTGACCCAACATTTATTCGTGTGATACACGAAGAAATGCACTCGCCTAGATTCCTTGTGATGAATTTTCAAAAGTCTGTAAAGCATCCTAAGAGCAGAAAAGCTTAAGTCCCAACAAACTAGTTTCTGGCAGCTGTGCCTGTTAGAAGAATTCCCCAAGGTTGCTAGTAAACTGCCATTTGAGGGGGACGGACCAAATGAAGACATTTTAGAAATGCAAGTACTTAGGGTATTTCTAGCTGACTGTATCCATTCTGAAAGTCACACTCAAGGACATGCTTCAACAAAATGAAAACTGAATAAGAGAATGAAGAGTAAATTGAGAAACCAAAACAGTGGTTAAATCTAAATAGTAACTTTTAAAATTAATCACAATCTGTGATTATAGAATAGAAGTGTGGGGGAATAAAGGTGAACACCTGCAGAGCTCTTAGACTTGCTTAAAGAAATGGCAGAGATACTAATGAATTCTAGACATAGAAATACAGGTGATAATTATTGTGTTTAAAGAAACTTCAGAATAGCTGGCAGAAGATTAAAAATAAGATGTACAATTTATTTACCACTACATGGCAAGAATGAACAAAGCTAACTGCATAAACCCAACAAAAGGTGTTTGTTAGTGACTCAGTCATATCTGCCTCTTTGAGACCCCATGGACTGTAGCCCTCCAGGCTCCTCTGTCCATGGAATTCTCCAGGCAAGAATACTGGAGTAGGTTGCCATTCCTTTCTCCACGGTGTCTTCCTGACTCAGGGATTGAACGTGAGTCTCCTGCAGGCAAATTCTTTACTGTCTGAGCCATCAAAAGACAGGAAAGGGAAAACAAGAAATTGTGTTAAAAAGTGTAAGATGGCAGAATTAGCTCCAAATATTTTACTTATCTAAATGAATAAAGATCCTCTTTTCTGTCATTCTCAGATTGAATTTTGATACCCAGTTATATGCTGTTGAAAGGGAGAAACTTCAAACGAACTGATGCTGAAAAGTTTAAAACAAAGGAGCATAAGAGATGTATCAGTGTTGTCCAGCGGCTCAGTCACGTCTGACTCTTTGCGACCTCGTGGACTGCAGCGCACCTGGCTTCCCTGTTCTTCACCATCTCCCCGACCTTGCTCAAACTCATGTCTATTGAGCCAGTGATGCCATCCAACCATCTCATCCTCTGTTGTCCCCCTTCTCCTGCCTTCAGTATTTCCCAGCGTCAGGGTCTTTTCAGTGAGTCAGCTCTTTGAATCAGGTGGCTAAAATATTGGAGCTTAAACTTCAGCATCCAATATTCCAATATTCCAATGAATATTCAGGGTTGATTTCTTTTAGGAATCACCATGGAATTTCGTGACTGACTGGTTTGATCTCCTTGCAGTCCAAGGAACCCTCAAGAGTTTTCTCCAACACCACACTTCAAAAGAATCAATTCTTCAGTACTCAGTTTTCTTTATGGTCCAGCTCTCACATCTGTACATGATTACTTGAAAAACCATAGCTTTGACTAGAAGGACTTTTGTTGTCAAAGTAATGTCTCTACTTTTAATATGCTGTCTAGGTTTGTCATAGCTTTTCTTCCAAGGAGCAAGTGTCTTTTAATTTCATGGCTGCAGTCACCATCCCCAGTGATTTTGGAGCTCAGGAGAATAAAGTCTGTCACTGTTTCATTGTTTCCCCATCTATTTGCCATTAAGTGTTAGGACCAGATGCTATGATTGATCTTCCTTTTTTGAATGTTGAGTTTTAAGCCAGCTTTTTCACTCTCCTCTTTCATCAATAGGGTCTTTAGTTCTCTTTTCTCTCTGCCATAAGGGTGGTGTCATCTGCGTATCTAAGCTTATTCTTCTACGACAATCTTGATTCCAGCTTATGCTTCATCCAGCCTGGCATTTTTGCATGATGTACTCTGCATAGAAGTTAAATAAGCAGGGTGACAATATGCAGCCTTGACATACTCTTTTCCCAGTTTTGATACAGTCTGTTGTTCCCTGCCCAGTTCTAACTGTTGCTTCTTGACCTGCATACAGGTTTCTCAGGAAGCATGTAAGGTGGTCTGGTATTTTCCATCTCTTCCAGTTTGTTGTGATTTTCTAGTTTGTTGTGATCCACACAGTTAAAGGCTTTAGCATAGTTAGTGAAGCAAAAGTGGATGTTTTTCTGGAATTCTGTTACTTTTTCCATGATCCAACAGATGTTTGCAATTTGATCTCTGGTTCCTCTGCCTTTTCTAAATCCAGCTTGAACATCTGGAAGTTCTTGGTCCACTTCCTGTTGAAGCCTGGCTTGGAGAATTTTGAGCATTACTTTACTAGCGTGTGAGATGAGTGCAATTGTGCAATAGCTTGAGCATTCTTTGGCATTGCCTTTCTTTGGGATTGGAATGAAAACTGACCTTTTCCAGTCCCTCGGCCCCTGGTGAGTTTTCCAAATTTGCTGGCAGCTGCTCAATAGTGCAGCACTTTCACAGCATCATCTTTGAGGATTTGAAATAGCTCAACTGGAAGTCCATCACCTCCACTAGCTTTGTTCATAGTGATGCTTCCTAAGGCCCCCTTGACTTCACACTGTAGGATGTCTGCCTGTAGGTGAGTGACCACACCATCTTTGTTATCCGGCTCATGACGATCTTTTTTGTACAGTTCTTCTGTGTATTCTTGGCATCTCTTCTTAATATCTACTGCTTCTGTTAGGTCTATACCATTTCTGTCCTTTGTAGTGCCCATCTTTGCATGAAATCATCCGTTGGTATCTCTAATATTCTCAAAGAGATCTCCAGTCTTTCCCAGTATATTGTTTTCCTGTATTTCTTTGGATTGTTCACTTAGGAAGGCTTTCATATCTCTCCTTGCTATTCTTTGGAACTGTTCATTCAGATGGGTATATTTTTCCTTTGCTCCTTCACCTTTTGCGTCTCTTCTTTTTTTCAGCTATTCATAAAGCCTCCTCAGACAGCCATTTTGCCTTTTTGCATTTCTTTTTCCTGGGGATGGTTTTGATCACTGCCTTCTCTACAGTGTTACGAACCTCCGTTCATAGTTCTTCAGGCATTCTGTCTATCAGATCTAACTCAAATGTATCAGTGAGTTTGGGTTAACTTGGTAGAGTAAGTGCATGTGTTTTCTTGTTCTTTCTGCCCAGTGAGGAGTGAGCTGAGATCCTGTTCTGAGAGGGAGGATTAAGAGAACTTCTGTGTTCACAGCAATGAGACCCACAGCTCCCTCCCTCTGCTGGGTTTGGGCAGCCATGCTTGTTTCTACCGCATCCGGAGCATGTGGGAGGAGTTCTATCTGCAGAAACTGACCAGCTCAAAAGAAACACATTTGGATACTGATATTCAGATACCTCAACAAATATTCAGATACCCCCAGGCTCCTCTCTCCATGGGATTCTTCAGGGAAGGATACTGGAGTGGGTTGTCATTCCCTTCTCCAGGGAGTCTTCCTGGCCCAGGGACTGAGCTCTGGTCTCCCGTGTTGCAGGCAGACTCTTCACCATCAGAGCCATCAGGGAAGCCCATCTCCAGAAACCTCCAGCAAAACAGCTCCTGACCCCAGCGGCCAGCAGCCGCCCTACACGGCCTCCAAACAGGCCTGGGAGCCTCCCTCCCAGTTATGGGGGCATCAAAGAGCTGCCAGTCACTCAGAGAGACAGAGGTGCAACTGAACAGAAACTGGAAGGAGAAAGAGGAAGAGAATAAAAACGAAAAACAAAATTCTGAAAGTAATAACCTTAGAGAAGCAAAAACAGATTATTGAATCCAGGGATTAAAATACCATGCCCCCCACCAACGGAAAACCAAAAAAGAGGACAGTGCTGTTGAAAAGTTAAAATATAATAATAGAAATTTCAAAAATAAAGTTGAAAGAAAAAGTTAAGGAAATCTCCTGAAAAGTAGCCAAATGACAAAGCCATGGATGAGGGACATGTGTAAAGAAAATTGCAGGAGTTCCTTGAAAAAAGAAGGGAACAGAGGAAGGAAATTGTAAAGAAACAGTAACCAAAAACAACAACAACAAACTTACAACAAAAGGCTAGAGAGTTTCCGATCAACTGGGCCCTGGCTCTCGGCTGTATCCATATCTTAGCTATTGTGAAGAAGGCTGCAGTGAACATGGGGTGTAGATATCTCTTCAGGTCATTTCCTTTGAATTCAGTTCAGTTCAGTCACTCAGTCGTGTCCAGCTCTTTGCACCTCCATGGACTGCAGTACGCCAGGCCTCCCTGTCCATCACCAACTCCTGGAGTTCACCCAAACTCATGTCCATTGAGTCAGTGATGCCATCCAACCATCTCATCCTCTGTTGTCCTCTTCTCTTCCTGCCCTCAATCTTTCCCAGCATCAGGGTCTTTTTGCAATGAGTCAGCTCTTCACACCAGGTGGCGAAAATTTTGGAGTTTCAGCTTTAGCATCATTCCTTCCAATGAACACCCAGGGCTGATTTCCTTTAGGATGGACTGGTTGGATCTCCTTGCAGTCCAAGGGACTCTCAAGGGTCTTCTCCAACACCACAGTTCAAAAGCATCAATTCTTCGGTGCTCAGCCTTCTTCACAGTCCAACTCTGACATCCATAGGAATATATACACAGAAGTAGGACTGCCGGGGCATATAGTAGTTCTCTTTTTAATTTTTTGAGGAACCTCCAGAGTGGCTGCACCAATTTACATTCCCATCGACAGTGCACAAGGGTTCCAATTTCTCGTCTTTTCTCTACTTGATAGATGTAATTTTTACAGATGTGAGGTGCTGTCTCATTGTGGTTTCAGTTTGCATTTTCCTGATGATCAGTGATGCTGACACATTTTCATATACCTGTTGGCCATTTGTGTGCCTTGCTTGGCAAAAATTGTCTCTTAGTCCCTTTGCCTGATTAGGCTATTGTTAAGTTGCATATGTTCCTTATATTTTTTCCACACTCCTTATTGGATATGTGATCTGTAAATATTTGCTCCCTTTCTGTAGGTTGCTTTTTTATTTTGTTTCTTGTTTGCTTGCTGTGCAGAAACTTCTTAGTTTGGTATAGTTGACTTGTCTAGTTTTCCTTTTGTTGCCCATGTTTTTGGTGTCATACCCAAAAGATATTGCTAAGACAACTGTCAAGAAGCCTCTTCTTTATTTCTTGAGTTGTTTTCTGGCTTCATGTTTTATGTTTAAGTCTTTAATCCATTTTGAGTTGACGTTTGTATATAGTGTGAGATCAGGGCTCAGTTTCATTCTCCTTCATGTATATATCCTGTTTCCCAACACCGTTTATTGAAGCAAGTAATCTTTTCTTATTGCTTTGAATTTGGGCGTATGATACTCTTGAGGAGACAATTACTGAAGTTTTGAAAATTAGGTATATGTAAAATGAACATATTTTTAAAAACCACAGAAACACATGCATATAATGATGGAAGTTTTTCCAAGTGACACAGGAGCCAACTGAAAGAGCTCCCAGTGATCAAAACTGGGACAATTTGAAAAGAAAATAATAAAGCAGCACTGGATTATAACCCGAAATGTAAAATGAATATCCATGAGGCCATACAGATATAAATACAAGATCAAATAAATTAACAAATGTGAGCAAACAGAGAAATCATCTATGCTGCATGATCCCAAATAATTTTAGAAGCTGTATCCTCAAGGAGAACTTAAGTTTTCACTTTTAATTGGGGGTTCACTTAAAGACTTTCTTCCAAAGAGGGCAGTGTAAAGTCTAAGTCAGGTCTTATCATCAGCCATAAGTCTTGCTGATAGTGTGTGCCCTTGCTACGATGTGATGAAAACGGCACTTTATCTCTGTGGCCTTTCTCCCAGTCATCCATAATCCCAGCCTCATCGTTACCAGGTAGAGCTATATGTCAGTGTAATTGGTTTCCCATATAAATCTATGCATTTGATCTTTGTGATGGTTTGGCTGCTCAGTCATGTCCGACTGTTTGTGGCCCCATGGGCTATAGCCCGCCAGGCTCCTCTGTCCATGGAATTTTCCAGGAAAGAATACTGGAGTGGGTTGCATTTCCTCCTCCAAGAGATCTTCCCGACCCAGGAATTGAACCCTCATCTCCTGCATAATGTTTAACCATGACTCTCTGGAAAGAAATACATGCATATGTATTCAGACCTATGTTTATTACCATGTCATTGACATAGGATATGTACATGCAATTTATAAATAATAGTGAAATATGCACTTCTCTTCCTTGCACATTCAACGTAGCTTTGGATTCTCTCAGAGCACTGTCCTTGATTTTTACTAAACCCATGTATCTGTTGTCAGCCTGTGGTTGCAGTTGACAAATGAGTGTCGTTTCAGTATGAATGTTGACTGATATTTCTTCTTTGTGTTAATGAGGAAGATGAAAGTGAAACAGCAAAAGCTATGCCAGGACGTCACTCATTCAACTTTTTTTTAAAGTCGTGAACTCCTTTGCTGAATCAGATGATAATTTTGAATGCTGGAAGAATATTTCCTAAATTTTTGTGCTATTCACAGTGTGACACAGACATGACACACTTTTATGTTTATCTGCACTTTTATTTTCTCTACCACTTTCGTAAGTCTGCACAGTCAAATCAAAGTAGTAAATCAAGCCTTCACCTGTCATATTTGCTCATTTCTAGACTTTATTTTGGGGGCTCCAGAATCACTGCAGATGGTGATTGCAGCTATGAAATTAAAAGACTCTTACTCCTTGGAAGAAAAGTTATGACCAACCTAGATAGCATATTCAAAAGGAGAGACATTACTTTGCCAACAAAGGTCTGTCTAGTCAAGGCTATGGTTTTTCCAGTGGTCATGTATGGATGTGAGAGCTGGACTGTGAAGAAGGCTGAGCGCTGAAGAATTGATGCTTTTGAACTGTGGTGTTGGAGAAGACTTTTGAGAGTCCCTTGGACTGCAAGGAGATCCAACCAGTCCATTCTAAAGGAGATTAGTCTTGGGTGTTCTTATGAAGGAATAATGCTAAAGCTGAAACTCCAGTACTTTGGCCACCTCATGTGAAGAGTTGACTCATTGGAAAAGACTCTGATGCTGCGAGGGGGTTAGGGGCAGGAGGAGAAGGGAACAACAGAGGATGAGATGGTGGACATGAGTTTGAGTGAACTCCGGGAGATGGTGATGGACAGGGAGGCCTGGCATGCTGCAATTCATGGGGTTGCAAAGAGTTGGACACAACTGAGTGACTGAACTGAACTGAACTGAACTGACTGATGGTGTAAATATTCCCATAGCTGACTTCAGGCTGCTAACCTGAATGAACATGGGAAGATCTGCACAGAAGTACAGCATTATACAGTATTTAATCATACAGACAAGACAGACCTAATAACAGCAAGAGCAGAGAAGACAATAAAATCCAGCACAAAATATTATGAATCAGTGTGTTTTTAGTATTGGTAGCTTGTGTGGTCAACATGATTTATTCTTTTTATAATTTTGTGTGTTTACTTCTGGCTGCACTGTGGGTCTTTGTTGCTTTTCTCTAGTTGTGAGCAGGGGCTGCTGTCTAGTTGTGGCGCACAGGCTTCTCGGTGTGATGGCTTCTGTTGTGGGGAGCACGGGCTCTGGGGTGTGAGGGGTTCAGTAGTTGCGGCACACGAGCTTAGACATTCTGCAGCATGTGGAATCTTTCCGGACCAGGAATGAACCCGTGTCCCTTGCAGTGGCAGGCGGATTCATATCCGCTGGGCCACCAGGGAAATCCTGCTAGTGTTTTTCTTGAAATCAGAACACCCAAACTCTTTTCATCAGTTCTTGATTTCTTACTCTATATTCTTTTCTCTCCCCCAACCAAGCAGATTTAGAAAAGCTTTACTTTCTGTAACTTGAAAGATTTTGGAACGATTTACCAAGTATGTGTTTTTAAGCTACCTACCCCAACCCCCAGCCAGTTTCTTGAAAATGTACGAAGTGATCTGATCCTTCCTCCCCACGGTGGCGAATCACTCCTTCAAGTTCTCCTGCCAGATCTGATTCTTTCGTTCTGTTTGTGCTGCTTAAGGGCTCTGGGTAAGACACTATTGAAGATGTTGACATGTTTCACTAGTCTCTGATATTTTTCACCAGCACTATAACCTTCATGATCTCAAACCCTTTGGCCTGTTTTTTCAGAATCCACCTCCATTGTTTAATGAAGTCAGTGCTGCAATGATCCAGGCTGACAGGCTGTCCCACCTGAGGGATAAGGTGCAGACAAAGCATGAAGAAGAATACAGAGATGCCTTAGTCTCGATCAAGGATGACCTGAAACTCGCAGAAGGTCCTGACATCAGGGAGAACCTTCAGGATCAGATCCGTCACTGGTTCATCGAATGCAGGTCAGTGCAGGGCGTCTGTCCTGACAGTCTCTTCTGTGGTGGGTGATGTCCTGGGATATTTTTAAGCATAGAAATATCCTGATATAGATTCGTGTGCTTTTCTGGCTTCAGTTTAGAAAAGTAGAAGGGCTAAGAGTTGAAGGACAGGGAAGCCTGGTGTGCCAAAGTCCCTGGGGTCGCAGAGTTGTACACGACTGAGCGACTGAACGACGACAAGTCCCTGCGGTAGGCGGATGGCCTCTGCTGACCCCACGTCTTCCCCCACTGATGCCCTCCCCTCCTTGCGTGTGATGCAGACCTAGAACTTCAGTTCTAAAGGAAAGAATGCAGCAAGAGCAACGGCGACGCTGCCGTCTTGCTTGCCTCCCGGTCCCTCACTTGCACTCTCCCTCTGAGAGTGGTCAGGTGCTGCCCAGCAGAGGGGCCAACTTGGAAGGAACTGACAGAGGTTCCTGGCAGCAGTCAGCAAGGAGCCTAGGGCCTCCTTCCAGCCTGAGAAGAGCAGAGCCCGGTCCACAGTCACGCTGTGAACTCAGGGCCTTCTCCCCCGGGCGAGCCTTCCAGGGGAGGCTGCGGCCCCAGCCAGCACTGACTGCAGCCTCGAGGGGGCAGGGACCCTGAGACACGGGTATTCTGCTAAGCCATACCTGGTTCCCCTCCCACAGTGACGTGTGTCGCTGCCGTCACTGACTGTTGGGGTGACTTACCACACAGCAACAGGTGTCTGACATACATCAGTTACTTTACAGTGATTCAGAAAGACCTCAACAGTCGTAAACTTCTCTTGCATTAACTCTGTATGGGATCTAAACACAGTATCTCCTCAATAATCCTTAAATTTTATAACAAAGATTCTTTTGGAATGTTCGATATCAGAGTTACATGGTTTTGATTGGGGAGCTCGTCCTTTATTATATAAATAGAGCTTTTAAATATTTATGATTTCTTAAAATTAGAAATTGATTACTTCTGTGAGTTTTTCTCTTTATATGTGTTTTCAGGGATATTTTTATAGCAAAGCGGGTTCTCTTTTTATCAGCTTCCCCCTCATTCTTCATTGTGGTGATGGTTTCGTGAGACATAAAATATACATAGATAGGTAGATAGGTATCTCAAACTTATCAAATTTTACACTTAAATATGAACATTTTGTGTGTGCTCCATCGCTCAGTCATGTCCAACTCAGTGCAGCCCTGTGGACTGCAGCACACCAGGCTCCTCTGTCCTTCACTACCTCCTGGAGTTTGCTCAAACTCATGCCCATTGAGTCGGTGATGGTGTCCAACCATCTCACCCCCTGCCGCCCCCTTCTCCTTCCTCGTGGCAAAGGGGCTTGTGCAACTCAATAAAGCTGTGAGCCATGCCATGCAGGGCCACCCAAGACGGACAGGTCATGGTGGAGCACTCTGAAAAAGTGTGGCCCACTGGAGAAGTGAATGGCAAGCCACTCCAGTATTCCTGCTGCTAGAAGCCCATGAGCACGAACAGTTTATTATGTATTAATTAAGCATCCATAAAGCTGTTAGAAAATACATCAAAGAAAAGATATAGTTACCAGCAAAGATGTTAGCGTTTCATTTTTAAAAATAGCATGTCTTTCTGTTACTCAAATACCAAAACTGAGTATTCTAATCACTTGTTCTCAGATTGCCCCATCACCACCCTCCACTAAACCCCGCTTTCAGTATAGGAAGAGCTTAACAGGTAGCAATCTCTTCTGGTTTAAAATAGTCTCTTTAAGGTTAACTATGTACTTTGAGTATATCTGCAGTCAGATATACTTCATATGCCTCCTCATCACAAATGTCCCCTCATGGCATCTGACTGCAGAGCGAAGTCACCAATTCTTGTAACACCAGCTGGGAGCCAGGCCGAGTCCCCGGGCAGCTGCAGTTCCGGCCTCTCGTCTCTTAAACAGGCCTCATCCCGCTGGGATGCTGAGTCCTTCCCAAGCTCCATGTTCCCCAGGAGCACCCGGGGTGCCATGCTCAGGCCTCCGGAGACCAGTGGGCTCTCACCAGCAGGTCCGCTGCTCCCGGCTCCATCCAACCTGCTCGCATGCCGCACGCACAGGAAGACACCTCGCATCGCCCAGGCTGTCCGTGACACTCTCCGGGCAGTCCGGGGTCTCTGCCCGGGTCTCAGCACTCATCCCCTCCTGGTCTGATACTTTGGAGGGTGGGGCCCAAGGTCCAGGTGGTGTCCTCACTCCTCTGCCTTCTCTTCCCTGTTGGCCTGGACCACCAGCTTACTGTTCAGCTTCAGCCCCTTTATGACACCCCCCCGCTCAGGGCCGCCCCTGCGATTCCTTTCTGTCTCCCCCTTGGGCTCTGCTGGTACCCTCCCCTTTCCTCCTGCAGGCGGTCTGTGTGAGCCACACACCGGAGCCTGAGGACAGCTGTGCAGCCTCGGGAAGTGGCTCAGTCTCTCCGTGCTGTCTGTCTCCTCATCTGTGACACGTGGACAAGACTCATGGGGTTGTTGAGAGATGACCGACTTAGCCCCAGAGGCAGACTGTAATTACTCCCGCTGTGTTGTAGCCAGCTGCTCACCCCTGGGCCCCTCCCTGAAGCAGTGGACGCCCCGTGAGGATGGTGCCCGCTGCAGAGAAGGGACGGTGGTGATCACATTTCCCATCCAAAGAGTGGCCTGTGCAGACCAGCAGGGCCGAGGTTTTCCATTCTTATCTGATTACCTAACTGTGTCTGGAAGAAATGCACTCGGGATGGTTTTCTGCAATCATGGAAATTTAGGTAGAAAGGCAGCTCTTTAAAAGAATTGCCTTCTGTTTAAATCATCTTGGTTTATAACTGAAACCTTCCTTTTCATAGTTAACGAAGATGATCTGCCCTCTGTTCGTGAACTTTCCTTATCAGCAACTTTCTTCTCTTTTCTGAGGACTTCAGAGAACAGATGCGCACAAATACATTTCCTGCAGATGAAATAATTCTTTACTTTTTTAAAAAGATTCTTATTTGTTCATTTCTTTTTGACTCCTGGACCAGGGATTGAACCAGTGTCCCCCTCATTGGCAGGGAGAGTCTTAACCACATAACCATTCTTAACCACCGGGGATGCCCTCTTTACTTTTATCTAAACTTTAAAAATCCAGTTTAAAAGGTAACATAACAAAATCGAAAAGCACTTTGTACAGTTATAACACCAAATAAGCTAAAATATATAAATATATATATATATAAAATATATAAAAACCACTTAACCATTCTAAACCACTAGGGAAACCCTCTTTACTTTTATATAAACTTTTAAAATCCAGTTTAAAAGGTGACATAACCAAATTGAAAGCACTGTGTACAATTATAACCCCAAATAAGCTAAAATATATATAATCTATACCCACATATACAAAGATACATTCATACATGGATTTTAAAATATGTGTTTGTGTATGCATGGAAAATTTTTGAAAGGATTCACTAGAAACTTTGTTAGCGTGGCTACCACTGGAGACAAGAATAGTGATGTTGGTGGTGGTAGTGAGTCACTCAGTCAGTCGTACTAACTAACTGTGACCCCATGGACTGCAGCACGCCAGCCAGGCTTCCCTGTCCTTCACCGTCTCCCAGAGCTTGCTCAAGCTAATGTCCGTTGAGTTGGTGATACCATCCTTGTCCTCTGTCGACCCCCTTCTCCGCCTGCCTTCAGTCCTTTTCCCAGCAACAGGGTCTTTTCTAATGAGTCAGTTCTTCGCATCAGGTGGCCAAAGTATTTGAAGCTTCAGCTTCAGTCCTTCCAATGAATATTCAGGACTGATTTCCTTTAGGATGGGCAGGTTGGATCTCCTTGTTGTCCAAGAGACTCTCAAGAGTCTTCTCCAACACGACAGTTTGAAAGCATCATTTCTTTGGCGCTCAGCCTTCTTTATGGTCCAGCTCTCACATCCATACATGACTGCTAGAAAACCCATAGCTTTGACTATGTGGACCTCTGTTGGCAAAGTAATATCTCTGCTTTTTAATATGCTGTCTAGGTTGGTTATGGCTTTTCTTCCAAGGAGCACACATCTTATAATTTCATGGCTGCAGTCACCATCCGCAGTGATTTTGGAGCCCAAGAAAATAAGGTCTCTCACTGTTTCTGTTGTTTCCCCATCTATATGCCTTGAAGTGATGATACTTCATGTAGTGATGTTACTTTTTAGTTTATATTCTTCTGTACAGTTCAAAGTCTTTTTTATGAATATTATTTTTGTAATTAAAACCCTCATTGAAAATATATTAGAAAGTAAAGAAAGGCATGAAGTTAGTTTGGGATAATCCAAAATAAACATTAAAATGTTAAAACATTCTGTTAAAAACAGACACACAAAAAAAGCAGATTAATACCATACCTGCAGAGCACTCTTAGAAATTCTCTTCTGATGAGAGAATAGGGTGCCTGGAGGCTGGCTAGTTGAGTTGTCCCCAGATCTGAGATGCTGAAGGGTCATGGGAGACCCTGTGCCTCCTGGGAGCCACCCTTCCCACTGGCTCTTGGCTTCCTTTGAAGACCCAGCGCTCCCAGCCCAGCCAGTCCCCTTGAGAACATTCCAGCCTGGTGTTGCTGACCTGGCAGTTTGGAGGCTAAGTTAGAGCAGGTCCCATGGGTGTGCTGTGTATAATTCACACAGACATAAAGACCCATTCTTTTGAAGTAATGCAAGATCAAGGGTGGATTTATTTTCATAATTGGATCACATTTATCTGATTGACTTTGATAAAATCCTTTTCTTTGCTGTTTTAAATCAAAGGCAAATAAAAGCAAATATTGTCTTTTGAAACATGAAACATTGATCAATCCTCAGGATAAATTCCAACAGGGCACACAGTGATAAATAAAAAATGACTGGAAGTTACAATTAATATAAACTCCCATAATTTAGAATACTTATTCTTAGCACATTTAGTCTATACTTGTAGTTGTCAAAAGTAGGATTTCTTTCTCAAGTCAATTTTTAAATTATTGTAAAAGAAGTCTGTCTCCAGTAGTAAAAGTAATACATGCTCACTGTAGAAAATTTACAAGATTGAGTTTAAGAAGAAAATCTACAATTTTAGTATACAGAGATACCTACTATAAAACTTTTTGGCAAATTGCTCTCCAGAATTTTTCTCTCATGTATAATGCATGTTTTAATTAGTTTTATGAATCTTTTTCTAATTTATAAAAATTTAACATTGGATTTCCTTTGGTCCTTAAAATATTTTCCAAAAGAGGTCTTTTGTGATTGTTTAACATTCTATTGGATAGATGCATTGGCTAATGAATCAGTTTTTATATTTTTAATATTTGCTAAATTGATATGAGAACAGTGACTTCTCAGTAATCTTTTAGTTTGCATTTATTGTATAATTTGGAAGAGTTGGAAAATCTTTCAGTCTTTTTGTTGATAGCATTTCTTCTGTGAACGTCCCAGTCATTCAAATGCTTTTCTTTGTGATGTCTCTTTTATTAAGTGATCTAAACTATAGTTATTTAAATACATTTTTGTGGTGATTGTGTAGTTACTAAGTCATGTCCGACTCTTCAGACCTCGTGGACTGTAGCCTAGCAGGCTCCACTGTCCATGTGATTTCCCAGGCAAGAGTACCAGAGTGGTTTGCCGTTTCATCTCCAGGGGATCTTCCTGACCCAGGGATCAAACCTGTGTCTTCTGCATTGGCAAGCAGATTCTCTACCACTAAGCCACCAGGAAAGCCCTGCCATGTGTCATTGGAGGCTACCATATTGGATGACACAGTCATGGGAATACTTGTTTGGAGACCATCTCTTGCTGTAACTGGTATTTCTCTCAGCTTAGGATGTTCCCTGAACTGTCATCTAAGTTTCACTATCCATGGCTGACCTTCATTTTGAAGTACCATAAAGGAGTCTTGGAAGTGACCTCATCCAGCCTCTTCAAGGAGAACCTTGACGTCTATGGAACTGTGGACTCTTGTCGTTGAAGATGCACAGTTTCTTCCTCCATTCCCCACATGGGCATTAGAGACACCTGAGTGGCTGTCAGCTCTGATTCTAGGCCTTTGTTTCTTTGCAAATGATCCCATGCGGACCATTTCTCCCCACCCACATTTTTCATCTTAATTTGTTGAAAATATCCCTGGCGTCCAGCTCACCTTCAATCTAGAGAGAAGGAAGACCCGGGTGGGGGTGGCAGCCCTAGGGCTGGCCTTGTGGCTTTCCTCCTGGGCTCTGAGCAGACTCCTCTAACCCGTGCAATCCTGAGGAATCTGGAAATGGTGTAAATGACATAGCCTTGTTCCAGTTTCTAAGCCAACACACCAGGAAATGCACATTCTTCCTGAAGAGGTCCTGGAATGCTTTGCTAATCTTTTTTTAATTTTGAAGATTCAGTTCAGTTCAGTTGCTCAGTCTTGTCCAACTCTTTGCCACCGCATGGACTGCAGCACACCAGGCCTCCCTGTTCATCACCAATTCCCAGAGCTTGCTCAAACTCATGTCCATCAGTGATGCCATCCAAGCATCTCATCCTCTGTCATCCTCTTCTCCTCCCGCCTTCAGTCTTTCCCAGCATCAGGGTCTTTTCCAATGAGTCAGTTCTTCACATCAGGTGGCCAAAGTATTGGAGCTTCAGCACCAGCTCTTCCAATGAATATTCAGGACTGATTTCCCTTAGGATGGACTTGGTTGGCTCTCTCTCCTGAGAGTCTATAGGACTCTCAGAAGTCTTCTCCAACACCACAGTTCAAAGGCATCAGTTGTTTGGCACTGAGCTTTCTTTATGGTCCAACTCTCACATCCATATGTGACTCCTGGAAAAACCATAGCTTTGACTGGGCGAGCATTTGTTGGCAAAGTAATAGCTCTGCTTTTTAATATGCTGTCTAGGTTGGTCATAGCTTTGAAGATTAAGATAGACTTTGAATGCAGTAAAATTCACCCTTTTAGGTCAATCAGAAGTGATAGCAAAGAGGCAGGACTCTGGGGTCTTGAAATGATTTTCATCCTCAGCAGGGTGAGCCTGGCTGAGAAATAAAATGACTCTGCCATTTAATCTAGTGATGGGAGGGCACCTATCACGCTCTGTATCATAAGCAAGTGCACTGCAGGTCATGCACATGCAGTGGGAGTGGTCTTGAGAGCCAGGCTGCCTGGGTTCAGATCCCAGCTCTAACACTTACAGGCTGTGTGACCTTGAACCAGTTGTTTAACCTCTCTGTGCCTCTTTCTCCTCATCTTAAAATGAGGGTATTAACAGTATTGACCTCACAGACAGGATAACAGAATAATATATATAAAGCCCTTAGGACAGTCTGTGGCACATAATCCAGCCTCAGTAATTATTTTAAATGACACCATCATATCAATGACAGCAAGAACAGCCAACGCTGTTATCGGAAAGCCAGCACGTTCTCAGGCATACAAGCCTGCAATGTGGCATAGCTGCCACAGTCAGAGCATTCTGCGTTTTCATTCCTGGGTCTGGGCCTTTATATTTGCAGCCGCGAGCATCTCTTCAAAATGCTACATTCCTGATGGCAGGAGGGACTGGCTGGTGGTGGAGGCGGGGGCGGAAGGGCTGTGAGGGCTGGGGGTGGGGATAAAGCTGAAGGGATAATGACAGGGCAGGCAAACAAAAATTAGACAGGGTGGAATGCGCTTCTAGTCCCCGGGGTGGGGAGCCGTGATGTGACTTGTCTACAGGAGCGACATGTCTACAGATCATCAGGAAATATACATTCTTCCTGAAGAGGTCCTGGAATGCTTTGCTGATTTTTTTTTTTCAAGATTAAGATTGAGTTTAAATTCAGTAATATTTTCCCTTTTGGGTACCATTCAGCAAGTGAAGCTTTATGATTTTAAGGCTTGTGGACCTAGACAGACCTATAGACTCCTCTCTCACTGCCCAGTAGACCTCCCCAGCCACGAGCAGAAATCTGCTGAGAATGGTGCTGGGAAGGTGTTTGGAGCAGGGCAGAACCTGAGTTTCCCATCAGCCTGGAAAAGTGAATGTCTCTTTCAGGAAATACATTTGGATCTCTCCTATCCAGCTCTGTGCTGGAATCTCCTAGGCCCCTGGGTCTGCACCAGCTTCCATCATTGTTCACTCCTTAGGAAGCTGGGCCCTCCTTCTGGACCTGTGTCCCTGACCACTTCTTCTCCAGGAGGGTCTCGCCAGGTGCTTCCCATGGATGCTCTTCTGGGAACCCAGGGCTGGGAACCGTTGAGTGTCTTTCTTGGAGTCCATGACTCACGAGAGGCCATTGATACCCAGGTCGCTTGGTTCCAAAAGCCTTGCTGCTCCCACCACACTGAGCTCATACCCTCCTTATGAACATCCCAGCAGCCAAAACCCTGACCTGTGCGTCTTGGACTCCGCTGTCATTTCGTGAGAAAGGATGGCAGTTACCTACGGCTGGGTTGCTCACTGGGTACCGCCTGGAAGCCTGGCGCTTCCCTTGTTCCTAGCTCCTTCTCTGCCCCGGCCTCTGAGCCTCTTTCTGCAAAGCGTGGTGACAGTCTGTGTCCGTAAATGGGAAAGAGCCACAGAGGAACCGTGGGATTTGAGCATGCTGGCTGACTCCAATTATTTTGCAGGTGACAAAGCG
The DNA here is from genome assembly GCA_917880005.1 of Nanger dama. NCBI lineage: Eukaryota > Metazoa > Chordata > Mammalia > Artiodactyla > Bovidae > Nanger > Nanger dama. The sequence goes on from CAKJTW010000115.1 coordinate 1,469,943, forward strand.
GACTGGGCAGCCAGGTAGCTTGGCTAAAAGCTGGGGTCGCTCCTGGCAGAACTCAAGCCAGGGTGAGCAGAGGCTTTCGGAAGCTTGATCATTGTGTCAAACCCGGATTGCTCCTCAGGGGAAGGTTCACAATTGTTCAGAGGACTTTGCAGGACATCAAAAGAAACCACTAGAATGTTCATGATCGATAGCTTCCTGGGAATGGAACCACAGCTCTGTCTGTTCTTTGCCTTTATATTCCAGGTTTTCTCCTTTGAGCATGAGTTTCTTTCAGAAACTAAAAAGAGATTTCAGGAGGATAGAGGGAAACGGATGGCCAGGGGAGGTGACTGCGGGTCATCATTTCGAATTCCTTGTGTAATTATAGTTTCAGTAAATTCTCCAAAGCAGCTGTGGTCTGTGGAAGAGACATGAACACGTGTGGATGACTCCTCTGAGAAGGTGAAGAGCTTTTTTTCTGCCGTTGGCTTTGGTGGAAAATATATTAGCTTGAATGGGGGACATAAGAGGTGGATGAGAAGTCAAGGCCTTTGACATTACTCACAGAGGCCTTCGGGACGGGTGCACACCCACGTAAAATCGCATATTTTGCTGTCCATCGTCACAGTAAATCAGACGGAGAGCACCCAGCAGCTGTAGGCTTGTCCAAGTCCCACGGAAAGATGGGCCCTGGGGCTCTTCTGCAAGTGCAGTGGCCAGACTGTCTCTCTAAGGCCCATAGATTATTCCAGGTCACACCCCTAGCCCGCAGGTCCCCTCCACCAAACCTGTGTGTTCCCTCTGGATTGCAAGCTTCTGGGGGAAGGGACAGGGCAGTGGGGTCTTCCTCAGGTTTTCACTGAACCCAGCAGAGTGCCTGCGATTTAGCGGATGCAGTAGATGTGCGGAGCTGAGCTGAAGGTCCAGCTAAACTGTGTAATTAGCATCAGGTCAGACTGCAGCGCCTCTCACCCTGCAGTTCACGGCACTTCCCTGGTGGTTCGGCGGTTAAGACCCTGTGCTCCCAATGCAGGGGACACAGGTTCAAGCCCTGATTGGGCAACTGGGATCCCACATCCCACGTGGCACGGCCTGAAAAAAAAAAAAAGAGCAAGTCAGCTGAAAAGCTTGTCAGAACAGATCCCCCTTACCCCCGAAGCTCTGATTCAGTAGGTCCTCAGAGGGAGGAGTCTGAATTTTCTATAATTACCTCCCATTCTTTTCTTGATTTACTGTTGCATGTGCATTGAGAGCGTGTAATATCATTTACACCCCCTTAGCAAAAACGTGATGTGTGCGGTACTGTAAACTCTAGCTCCGTGCCATGTGGTAAATTCCTAGAAGTTACTCGTCTTGGCTGACAGAAACATGATCTCCTTGCAGTCCAAGGGACTCTCAAGAGTCTTCTCCAACACCGCAGTTCAAAAGCATCGATTCTTCGGCGCTCAGCTTTCTTCACAGTCCAATTCTCACATCCATACATGACCACTGGAAAAACCATAGTCTTGACTAGATAGACCTTTGTTGACAAGGTAATGTCTCTGCTTTTTAAATATGCTATCTAAGTTGGTCATAACTTTCCTTCCAAGGAATAAGCGTCTTTTAATTTCATGGCTGCAATCACCATCTGCAGTGCCCCCAAAAATAAAGTCTGACACTGTTTCCCCATCTATTTGCCACGAAGTGACGGGACCAGATGCCATGATCTTCGTTTTCTGAATGCTGAGCTTTAAGCCAACTTTTTCACTCTCCTCTTTTACTTTCATCAAGAGGCTTTTAGTTCCTCTTCGCTTTCTGCCATAAGGGTGGTGTCATCTGCATATCTGAGGTTATTGATATTTCTCCCGGCAATCTTGATTCCAGCTTGTGCTTCTTCCAGCCCAGCATTTCTCATGATGTACTCTGCATTGAACATAGATGTGTGTAAAAGAAGAAAACATTTCCTCCTGTGTGTGTGTCCTTGGCTCACACACTTTGACCATGCTGCCTTTTGACTCCCCATGTGTGTGGGTTGTGCACACATTAAGCTGTGCTTTGCAAGGCCAGCTGGGGTGTCCTGTGATTCCGTGTAGTTCTGACCTCCCTAGCAAGAGCCTCAGACTACCCCCCACCTCATGTTAAGGGCTCATCCCTGCAAAACTGCTCCCTCCAGCTTCAGATACCAGTTTCAAACCCCAGGTTGCCACCCGTGCTATTGACCATTTGGCTGTAAATCTGGGTTTCCAAGACTCCTCCCTTGGGTTTGACAGTTGGCTCCAACAGTGCATAGAACTCAGGGCAACACTCTGACTTGTTTATTATAAAAAGAAATGACAAAGGATACAAGTGGATATCCAGATGGAAAGGATACACAGGCAAGGTGTCAGGAGGGGCACCAGCTGCCATGCCCTGCTCCAGACACCAGCCTTGCAGCTCCAGAAGCTCTCCAAACCCCTGACTTCGGGAAACTGTATGGAGGCTTCTTCACATAGGCAGAACCAACCATACACTCAGTGTTCATTCCTCCTGCCTTCCTAGTCAATAGAGCATGGAGCTGAAACTTCCAAGCTGCTAGTCATGGCTCGGCCTTTCTGGGGGACAGCCCCACTCAGGAGCCCACCAAGCATCACCTTGTTAGAACAGAATACTCTCCTGCCACCCAGGAAAGCCCAAGGTATTTAGTTCCTGTGCCAGGAACTGGAGGCAGAGACCAACATACATTTCTTCTGTTATTTCACAGGGTACATATAATACTTTGAGATACCAATTTTATTTCTTTTGGATATATACCCATATATATATATACATGTATAGGTTACCCACTCCACTATTCTTAGGCTCCCCTTGTGGCTCAGCTGGTAAAGAATCCGCCTGCAATGCGGGAGACCCGGCTTCAATCCCTGGGTTGGGAAGATCCCCTGGAGAAGGGAAAGGCTACCCACTCCAGTAATCTGGCCTGGAGAATTCCATGGACTGTGTAGTCCGTGGGATCGCAAAGAGTCGGACACAACTGAGTGACTTTCACCTTCACTTTCATGTACCCAGTAGTGGGGTTGCTGCATTCTGTGGTAACTCTATGTTTGTTTATTTTTTTGAGGAACCTCCATACTTTTTTTCCATAATGACTGAACCAATTTACATTCCTCCCAACAGCAGACAAGGTTTTTTCCACTTTTCCCCACATGGTTGTCATCAACACTTTCTTTGCTCTTCTGATAACAGCCATCCTAACACACGTGAGGTGATACTTCGCTGTGGCTTTGATTTACATTTCCCTAATGATTCGTGGTGTTGGAGACGACTCTTGAGAGTCCCTTGGACTGCAAGGAGATCCAACCAGTCCATTCTGAAGGAGATCAGCCCTGGGATTTCTTTGGAAGGAATGATGCTAAAGCTGAAACTCAAGTACTTTGGCCACCACATGCGAAGAGTTGACTCATTGGAAAAGACTCTGATGCTGGGAGGGGTTAGGGGCAGGAGGAGAAGGGAACAACAGAGGATGAGATGGTAGACATGAGTTTGAGTGAACTCCGGGAGATGGTGATGGACAGGGAGGCCTGGCGTGCTGCAATTCATGGGGTCGAAAAGAGTCGGACACGACTGAGTAACTGAACTGAACTCAATGATTCGTGATGTTGCGCATCTTTTTTGTGTACCTGTTAGCCATTTGTATGTCTTGGAGAAATGTTTATACACTTCCTTGGCCCATTTTTAAATCAGATTACCTGCAGATCTTCTGCTGCTGAGTTGTAGGAGTTCTTTACATATTTTGGATACTAATCCCTTATCAGATACATGGTTTATAAACTCTTTCTCCCATTCTGTAGGTTGCCTTTTCATTTTGTTGATGGTTTCTTTTGTGGCACGCAAGCTTTTACTTTTATGTGCTTCGAGTTGTCTGTTTTTACTTTTGTTGCCTGTGTTTTTGGTGTTGAGTTTGAATTTCTAGCAAGCTCTTCGGAGATGCTAAGAGTCCTGGACCTGGGATAAAACTTTGAGTAGCCTTTCCCAGTGCTCCTGTGGTGAAGAATCCACCTGAAATGTGGAAGACGTGGGTTCCATCCCCGGGTTGGGAGGATCCCCTGGAGAAAGGCATGGCAGCCCACTCCAGTACTCTTGTGTGGAGATCCCATGGACCGAGGAGCCTGACAGCCAGCAGTCGACAGGGTCACAAAGAGTCGGACCCAACTGAAGCAACTTAACATAGCCTTAGGCTGGAGGCATGGCCAGCCCTTCCTGGGGGAGGGAAAGTGTAGATAGTCCCCTTAGGAATGTCAGAGAATTACTGAAAAAAATTAAAGCCAGTATTATCCTGGAGATATGAAAGTCCCCAAATCTCCTGGCTTTCTGCTGAAGCCACTCTAACTGTGAGAGTTGGATGGCTTGTGAGCCTTTATAGGCACTTAATACCCTGCAAGGCTGGACAGGATATCATTTGGATATAAAGCCTCTGGGTTTGATGCAGCAGACGCTTCACTTCTGTGTCATATGGTGACAGACGTCAACATGTGTGTTGCTCCAGACAGGAACTGTCATGCCTTTATTTCATAAACGGGTTTGTCACTTGATAGAATCAGGTCAGAGGAGCTTCAGAATTAACCTTGAACTCTAAAGCTTCCCTTTTCTGTAATCACTCCGTTGCTGTCTGTAAATGATTCTTTTTGAAAGTAGGGCATAGGAACCGAGTTTGGAATGTAAACGTGGACACTTTGCTAACTTCCCTTCCCCCTTGTGTCTGCCTTCCTAAGCTTTCTGGACTCCTGAGTTAGGAAGGGCAGAGGCTCCTTTTGAAGAAGGGTCAATGAATGAATGGTGTTTGGGGTTTAAAACGACAGGTGTGTGAACAGAAATGGATAGGCATTTGTTTAAACAGAAAATTCTCTGCATTCGTTCCTGAAATGATCTGTTCTTGCATATTAAATTTTCTATACAGATAAATATTTAAGACAAAAGGTGAAAATATAGTATATTAATCATTTTCTCAACAGAAGAGTAATCAAAGTCTAGATAGTCGATTATGTTATTGGTAATATATTCTTCCTTTTAATAAAGTAAACGTGAGCACTGGGTAGGGCAGGGAGGCTCCTGTAGGAGTGGAGCCTGAGCAACAGTGATGCTTTGGGATGGAGAAGGAGGCTTCCTCTTGGAATGGTAACTGCTAATAAATAGGCCACTAATAAGTAGAAACATCAAGGAATAAATCAGATTTTGTAAAGTGAAACTGAGACATCACCTCGATTTATACACTACTCTCTACTCCTCTCCTTTGAGAGACGGCGAACCCTCAGTTTCCCAACAAGGGCCATGGTAATTAAGTCCATGTGTAGCCAATTGCCTTTATTGAGTGTAAGTGAATTTATAGGCAGCAAGTGACACTTTCGGAGGCTTCTGTGTGGTGGCACAAGCTGCTTTCTTTAGAACGCAGGAGAAATTTATGAGCCTGCTGACATTAATGGAGGTGGTTGAAAGACTTGGGGGGTTGCTGGCCGGAAACCCCTCCATCCATATATTTTTCATACTTGATGAAACACAGATAAATCTCTGTCCTGGGCATCTGAAACGGTGGGACCACTGAAGCTCGGTGTCAGAGCTCAGGGGGAGATTTATCATTTTAGGAGTTCTGCTTTGTAAATCACTGCAGACTCGAGAGCTGGTCCTTTTCACGTTTGTGCAAGAATTTTTGACAATATGCATAAATTCTTAATCAGCCTGAAATTTACCAAATGTTCGGAGCCTCACATTTGCTAACTGAAATATAGAAGCCGTGGGTGTTTTTCCTCTTCAGGCGCCTTTAAATAAAAGAATATAAAGGCAGGTAGCTCTGTCGAAGGTATTTTTATAAGAAAGCAACATTAACCATTGAATATTCTGTAAGAAATTAACATTGCCCTTCCCCCATTAACATTGTCACATATAAATTATAGTTTCTAGAGCTGGAAGGGACTTTAGAAATTGTGTGATAGGCACACAGTACTTACTTTTAACAGTGAATGAGCGGACCTAGCTCAACAGCATCATTTGACACAAGGAAACTCAACAGGCGCCCCCAGCTCATGGAGCGATTTGCTCAAATCACACCTCGAGTTGGTGACTGCAGCCCTGGTTTCTTCATTTCCAGTTAAACACCATTTGCATTATACATTTAGCCCCCACTAAGTGCTTCCTTATTGGGTCTACAGATTTATTTTAACGCTTTGTTATTGAAACCTAAACCACCCGTGTGCTTTTGGTGGCCATCAGCTCAGCTCCGCCCGTGGGTCCGGGTAAAGTGTGCCACAGCCAACCTGGCAGGTTCTCTGGTTGCTCCACATTCGGCCCTGCTGGGGCAGCTGCTGAAACTCGCCAAACCTCGGTTTTCTCATCTGAAAAATATTAACAGCAGCAACCCACCTCTCAGGGCTGTTGAAGGGATTAAAAGAGATCATGATAGCAAGTTCTGAGCACAGAGTGCTTAAAAAATGAGTATATTGCTATGGAAGAGTCTTTGCCGATCATTTCAACATGATCGCTTGATCAGGTTATCCAGAAATAACACTGTATCTTCTTTTTTAATTAATTAGTATATTGTTCTTGGCTGCTCCAGGTCTTTGTTGCTGTGCAGGGCCTTCTCTGGTTCCAGGGAGCGGGGGCTAGTCTGCAGCTGCAGAGCTTGGCCTTCTCATTGCTGCGGCTTCTCCTGTTGCAGAGCACGGGCTCTGGAGCTCAGGAGTTGTGGCACACGGGCTTAGTTGCCCCGCAGCGTGTGGAGTCCTCCCGGTTCAGGGATCAAACCTGTGTTCACTGCACTGGCAGGCGTGTTCTTATCCACCGGGCCACCAGGGAAGCTCCAGCTTTGCATTTTTAAACTAAGATCCAAGGTCGTCACATTTAAGCCCGTCGGTTTACCGTAGAGAGCCAGCAGCTGATGGAGAATGGAATCCACCTTCTGGGGACCTAGGACCTTGCCCAAAAGGGCAAGAAATAGCTGGAAAAGCAATCTGACTTGAAGTGGGCTCTGCTGCTCCAGAAATCATCAGCTTTGCCCAACAAATGCCCTGTCTTGAGGCCGATATAGGTTACATGACATAAATGGCAGTGGAGCAATCTGAAAAGAGAGGAGAAAAATCGTCCAACAGAAAATATATGATAGGAGCTACTCAAAGGCATCGCCAGTTCCTCCCTCACCTCCCTCCGATTCCTGCCCTTCTCAGTATCCATGGTAACCTCATCCCGCTCACGCATTCCATTCCATCTCTTATTTGGTTTACGCCAAACGTGAATCCCCACCTGGGGCGCTCACTCCCCAGAACTCCGGTTGTGGAGATGTCACTGGCGCCCAGCACCCCCACTGGTATGCAGGAGTAGGGGCAGAGATCTCGGGGAAGGGGATCTCAAGCTCCACACATCCAGAAGTAAGCTGGCATCTCATCCCCTCAGCTCTGCCCCTGACAGCCCCTCACCCCAGCAGATGAGAACCCACCCAGCCAGTCTCCGAGCACCACCCCAAGTCCACGTCTTCTCTCAGCCCAGCACACAGTCAGCTGGAAAACCCCATTAGCTTCACAATATGCCCCAAGCCCACCGACCTCCCAGGGCTCCCCTGGTGGTTCAGACATAAACCATCTGCCTGCAGTGTAGGAGACTTGGGTTCGATCCCTGGTTTGGAAAGATCCCTGGAGAAGGGAACGGCACCCCACTCCAGTGTCCTTGCCTGGAGATTCCTCTGGACAGGGAGCCTGGCGGGCTCCAGTCCATGGGGTCGCAGAGAGTCGGACACAACTGAGCGACTAACACTGCTTCCACTACTACACCGACCTCCCAGGCCTCGGGCTTCGCTGCCGCCTGAGGTCTGAGAGGCATCACACCCAGCCTGGAGGCAGAAGCCTGGCTCCGCAAGTCTGTTTTCGGGTTGATGACAGCATATTCACGATGTATGGCTGAGTCCATAACAGCATCCCTCAGACTTACAAACCTACTTACTGACTTAAAAGCACACATGTTGCTGCTCCCACGGTCTCTGTGGGTAGGAGTCTGGGCTTAGCTGCGTCCTCTGCTCGGGGTCTCACAAGGCTGCAGCTCAGGGTCTCATCTGCACCCACGCCCTCCAGGCTGTGGGCAGCATTCAGCGACTCCGGGCTGCTGGACCACGGGCTTCAGTCCCTTGCTATGTGTGGGCTGGAGGTGTCGTCACGCTTGTATGTAGCACCAGCTCCAAGCCAGTCTCGGGTCCCAGCCCCACTCAAGGAAGGAGGTGCACAAAGGCGTGGACCCAGAGTCTGTGGACGCAGAGAGCAGGGATTGTCCTGTAAAAACCTGAAGTGGGTCATGCCCCTGCCTTTTAAAGTGGCTCCCCTCATTGGGAGATCGTGGACACCTGTGGCTGATTCATGTCAATGTATGGCAAAACAAATACAGTATTGTGGGGTGGGAGGTGGGAGGGGGCTTCGGCATTGGGAGATTGTGTTCACCTATGGCTGATTCGTGTCAATGTATGGCAAAACAAATACAGTATTGTAATTAAAAAAATAAATAAATTTAATTTTTAAAAAGAGAGAGAAAAAAAAAAGAACAACAACAACAAAAAAGATAAGGACAAGTAAGAACTCTGAGCAGTGGGTAAGGATAAAGCGGAGTTTGCTGGACTTTCTCTGAACTAGGTGGTAAAATATAGGTATTGTAAGTGGTAAAATATAGGTATTGTAGCATCCAGGTTAATTGTATGCTCAGGACCAGCTATATAAGGTGACCTGCAACATGAAAATGCATAGCTCCTTATCCAAAAATTATTAATAATCTCAAGACAATTAGAAAAGAACCTTAATTATGGGGCCTTTTTATATGTAGAGCCCTGCATAAGAAGAAAACTTGCAATTGGCCTCTGGATTCAGACTGCCTGTTCTCAAATCCAGACTCCGCCTAGTACTAGCTTCATCTGGTCATTTATGTTCTCAGTTTCCTCCTCTTCAAAATGATCATTTTGTTATTCAAATAAAAGGATTTTGATGATTTTAAAAAAAAAAAAAAGTGGCTTCCTTTCCTCTCCAGGAGGGCGAGTGTTCCTTGGCCACCAACCATGGCCTGGCTCTTCTCAGGGCAACCCAGGGACACCTCCTTGGAGTGTCGCCGTGGCCTGGCCCCAGCGGCCTCCTCCACAGGGCGTCTGGCACATGGGAGATGTGCTTCTGTAGTCTCCGCTCCCAGAGCTCTCATCGGGGCAGCTTTTGTTGTTTCTGCTCAGGAGATCGTCCGGGAAAAGGGAGACTAGGGGCTTCCACTTACTTACTGACTCCTTGAGCTGTAGGATGAAGAAGTATTATGTTGTGATTGGTTTCTTGGTTCATAGCCAACTTGTTTGTGTTCTGCCTTCCCTCTCTGACTCACTTGTTATTTCAGAGAGGACTTTTAGGTTTCCAAGTCTTTGAAAATTAGACACGAGTGTTTATTCCCAGGAATATAAATAGATCCATGGTAGGAAAATGCAATATTATATACATCAGGAAAAGCACTATAATCATTTCAGATCATGCAGAAAAACTATTTGATGAGATGGAAAGCCCACTTCTTATTTAAAAATTCTAAAACAAAGAGAAGGGTTAATTCTTAGCAGAATAAAAATGTAAGCTGAACAAAAAACAAGGATTTGTTTAATCTTCTGTTTACTGCTTTTTCCTGTGCCCAGAGCAGTATCTGGCACATAGTTCTAAACGAGTGTGTGAGTGAATGAAACAGCAAGTATTTTTTTAAAAGAGAGCTCGGCACCTAATGAGGAAACACTATAGGCTGTCCCACAAACAGAAAGGAAAATGTGGATGATTTTGTCCCCTAATAATGTGTGCCTGCGTGCTCCGTCGCTCAGTCATGTCCAACTGTTTGGGTCCCTATAGACAGTAGCCCGCCAGACTCCTCTGTCCATGGAATTTTCCAGGAAAGAATACTGAAACGGGTTGGTTGCCATTTCCTACTCCGGGCCTAATAATTAGTACCATAGTATACATTTTTGTCAGTATAGTGACATTGAAAAGAAAGAAGGATATTTTTAAGAAAGTAGAAAAATGTATTTTTAAACAAAATCAGTGATCGACTGTGAAAAAGAGAGATATGAAAGCTTAAGAAGTTTAAGACATCTACAAATGTCGAAGAAATTTTAAAAGACTTGAGTAAACGGTGAGACACGCCATGTTTCTGGTTAAATGGAAGGATGACATGACTGCAGTGGGTAATTTATAGACAGGACACGATTTCAGTTAAAATCCCGACAAGATTATTTATTGAACTTGAAAGCATAATTATTGAAGTCATTAGGATTAAAATCAGGAAATAAGAACAATAAGGAAGGACAAATGGCACTGTGTTTTCAAGAGTATTATAAAGAAAAATAAGGTGGATGCTTTACACTGATACAAAAGCACACGCACAAGTCAGTGAGACACAGAAGAGAGCCCCAGAGCGAACAGAGACAGGAACAAATCGCGTATGATAAAGTAAGTTTAAAAAGTAACAGGAGTGGGAAAAATACACTCACAATAACTAGATTGCCTTAATTGCTAAAGCCAACAAGCAGGAGAAAAACAGAACAGAGGATTTAGCTTCCCTGGAGAAAGGTCACCGTTTTCCAACTATAGAAACAAAAATTTTTTCCACTGTTAAAATTACAGGGTCTATATAGTAATCGAACCCTAAAATAAGAAAGGAAGCCAACCAAAAATAAAAGTTATTTTTTATTATAAATTGTTATACTTTATAGTTTTATTTAATTATAAACATGATTCCTATTTGCTGTAACAAGTAAAATAATACTGAAATATACACAGAAAAAAAATCAATGTTCTCCTCCCTCCAGCCCCTCCCTCTTAGCTAATCCAGATGAACAGTGCGTGCCTTCCCCTGGACCTGCAAACATAAACACACGCTTGTTTGACGCTCTCCTGTCCACACTGAATTGGTGATGCCATTAAACCATAACCAACTCAGTGGACATGAATTTGAGCAAACTCCAGGAGATAGTGAGGGACAGGGAGGCCTGGGCTGCTGCGATACGTGGGTCGAAAAGAGTCAGAACACGACTTAGCGACCGAGCAACAAGTCCTGTCCCCTTTTATCTCGATAACGCAGATCGATGTCCAGCCCAGTTTTTCCCCTACATATTCTGTCTTTAGCATCCCCTCTGTTCACTTAGCACTTCCCCTGGTGGCTCAGTGGTAAAGACCCCGCCTGCCAATGTGGAAGACGTGGGTTCGATCCCTGGGTCAGGAAGATCCCCCGGGGAGGAAATGCCAACCCACTCCAGTATTCTTGCCTGGAAAATTCCACAGACAGGGGAACCTGGGCTACAGTCCATGGGGTCGCAAACAGTCAGACACAACTTAGTGATTAAACAATAACACCTGTTCACACAGAGGCGAGTCGTCTTCACGAGAACTGAATGTGTTCATCCACCTAAATATTTATTCAGTGCTGGTGGTGAAAAGCTAAAGTGGGGCAGGTGAAGTTTAGTCCCATGCTGGATTCCACACTGGGGCTTAACCACAGTTACATAACCATTCCCTGCAATCTGATTATTTTCAGTTTCTTATTACAGTTTTTTTTTTTTTTACAGCTTTTGCTCATACAATAATGCATCACAAAGCTTTAATATCTCTGCTTTTAGTTCAGTAGGGATTCCCAATAGTGGAATTGTTGGGTTAAATGTGTACATATGAAAGGTCCACACATGTGAAAGTGCATGCCTGAATGCTCAGTCGTGTCCTACTCTTTGTGATCCCTGTAGACTGTAGCCTACCAGGCTTCTCTGTCCGTAGAATTCTCCTGGCAAGAATACTGGAGTGGATTGCCATTTCTTGGCCGGAGGATCTTCCTGACCCAAGGATCGAACCCAGGTCTCTCGCATTACAGGCAATTCTTTACCATCTGAGCCACCAGGGAAGCCCACGTATGAAAGGTTTATAATGCAAACTTAATAGCTGAAGACTTAAGCAATCCATTGTCTAAGGATTTTTGACAAATCCAGCGAGTGACTGTGAGTAGTGGTGGATCCTGGGCATCTAGGCAGAAGCCCAAGGTTAGAATCTTGGCTCTTCCCAGAAGGAATTGTTTGCCTTTGGAAGAGTCATATAAACTCTCACATTTTCCAGTTTCCTCCTTTGCAAATTGGAAAGAAGGGCTCATCTCTCAGAATTTCTGTAAGGATGAAATGGAAACAATTTGTGTATGGTGTCTGTGGAAATGCTGTGTAAACCTGCGCACAGCAAACCCACACACGATGATCGTTTCTACTTAATAAGTGAGTCCAAGGAGTGCATGCATGCTCAGTCGCTCAGTCGTGTCTGACTCTTCGCAGCCCCATGGACTGTAGCCTGCCAGGCTCCTCTGTCACTTGGATCCTCCAGGCAGGAATACTGGTGTGGGTTGCCATACCCTCTGCCAGGGGATCTTCCTGACCCAGGGATCGAACTCGGGCCTCCTGCATGGCCAGCAGATTCTTTACCACTGAGCCACCAAGGAGACAGCTACACCTAGCATGTAGCCGAGTGTCAGTCAGCATCAGTAACAGCTGCTGCCGCTGCTAAGTCACTTCAGTCGTGTCCGACTCTGTGTGACCCCACGGACTGCAGCCCGCCAGGCTCCTCCGCCCATGGGATTTTCCAGGCAAGAGCACTGGAGCGGGTTGTCATTGCCTTCTCCAGTCAGTAATAGCTATGCAAATGCAAATTCAAGTTGTGCTTCCATTTGACACCCAAACTGGTCTAAACCGAGGCGTCCCAGGAAGAGGAGTGCTAATGCGCCGGCGAGACAGGTCAAACAGACTGCAGGGGCTCAGAGCTGCCTGGCCCATCTGGGTTTGAATTCTGCTCTTTCCAGGATGGGACTGGGGCTTTTCTCTGTGGACTTCCATCATCGGCACCCCCCACCCCACCCCAGAATAATTGGCTGGGGTAAGGGGTTGTAGTTACACCGAATTTTATGTCCTCCTGTTTAAAATAACGAGCCATCGGCATCCTATGCAGAGCATCTGACTTCCGAGAAGAGGTCGCTGCTGCTCGGAGATGCCCGTGAGGTGCGAACGAGGTCACCTGAACTGCTGTGAGTTCTGATGCTCAGGCATTCCAAACGGGCCAGGCCGGCCCCTCTCCGTCTGAGTGCAAGAGAGTTCCTGTGCCCGTCCCAGGCTTCTGCCTCCAGACCTTGAAGCCACCTTTCAGGCATACTAAGGAAATCACAGGGCTTCCCAGGTGGCTCAGCAGCAAAGAATCCACCTGCCAAGCAGGAGACGCAGCTTCAGTCCCTGAGCTGGGAAGTTCCCCTGGAGAAGGAAATGGCAGCCTGCTCCAGTGTTGCTGCCTGAGAAATGCCATGGACAGAGGAACCTGGCAGAGGACGTGGAGTCAGAAAGAGCTGGAGAGCTGGACACAACCTAGTGACTAAACAACAACAAAGGAAATGGCTGCAAGGTGGCCTGAGTTACGCAAATGCCAGACAGACACCACTTGTACAAAATAAAATGGAGGCTACCTCCCACCTCCCTTTGTAAGATGAGGAGGGGGCAGGTCTGGGGAGCTGCTTCCATGATGCCTCAGGCAGGGGCTATTCTCGTAGGCTCTGAGATGTGCGGGACAAATACATCTTCAGGACCAAAGAGACATTGAAAGCCCAGTCATGGACCAAGGGTTTGGATTGGGATTTGGGGAGAAAATTAAGTGAGAATAGTATGGGATCAAACCATATGGCTGTGGTTTCAGAGTCATTGTGAGCCCTGCCTGGAAGCCCATTTAGGGAGGAGATGGTGCAGGGCCTGCTCAAGAGCCTGAGACTCAGAGGCCATTATCCCAGGTAATAATTTTGACTATGCAACATGCAGGTGATGCTTTCTGAGTCAAGAACTAAGGTTGGTAGCAATCGAAGAAGCAGGAAGAAATGTCAAATTACTGGAGCTTTCTAATGCTGGAGCAGCTGGCAGGTATCATCACTTAGAAGGCTAATTCTCTGGCAAGGCGGCAGCCTGGCTGGCTTCTCAGCTTCTTTCTTTCATAATTTTTCAGGGATGATCCAGGTTTTGTGGTGGGGAGGTATCATTTGATTTTGAGAAATATTCAACCATCTCTAAATTTGTTGATAAATCTCAAATTTGATAAATATATTTCATATTCAGAGTTCCTATTCAAATTTTCCTATTTTTAATTTTATTTTGCTTTATTTACTTCATTTTTTAATTGACGAAGCAAAAGACTTTATTGGGAAGGGGCACCTGGGTGTAGAGCAGGAGGGTAAGGGAATCCAGGAGAACTGCTCTTCCAAGGTATTTTTAGGGAGTGGATTTAATGAATACCTGAAAGTGTATGTTTTGGAAATTATACTTAATTTAATACAAATAAATATTGTTCCAGAAAATTGAGTTGTTGATTTAATTAATCCTCTTGGGGCTTCTCAGGTGGCACTAGTGGTAAAGAATCTGCCTGCTAATGCAGGAGACTGCAGGTTTGATCCTTGGGTGGGGAAGATCCCTGGAGGAAGAAATGGCAACCCACTCCAGTGCTCTTGGCTGGAAAGTTCCATGAACAGAGGAGCCTGGGAGGCTGCAATCCATGGGGTCACACAGAATCAGACACGACTGAGTGACTTAAGAACTGTCCCCAACCATAATCCCCCTGAGATGTGCCAGCATTTGCTAAGAGATGATGAAATGCTAAGAGCTCACAAATAGCTGGTGAGTCCTGTCTTATCAAGTTCCACTTTCATTTCTCAGACTTTGTGTTTTTGGATGATTCTCACCTCTTATTTCTCCTGTTCTGTCCATCTGGGTGAAATGTCTGTAGTTCAGGTTATTTTTCACACAGCCGTGTGATGAGTTCCATTTTCTGCATCACTTGGTCCATCTGGCAATTTGGATGCCCATTTGCAGAACAGGCTTCGGCCTTGCCTGTTGCGGCAGTTTGAGAGCAAATGGAAATTGGTTAGTGGGGGCGGGAGGGGCGTGGAGTGGGGAGGTGGCAGGCAGTGGCACAGCAGTGGCGGATTCTGGCACGCACTGCACGGCAACTTTGAAAATCAGCAGGATGATGAAAGTTGAAGATAAACGTCTGTGAAATTAAGATTTAAACTCTAATTGAGGGAAAGCTGTGACATAAATAACCACCATTTACCAAGTCAGGATCTTTACCACATAATAATTTTGCGGATGGTGACTGCAGCTATGAAATCAGGAGATGATTGCTTCTTGGCAGGAAAGCTATGACAAACCTAGATATTGTATTGAGAAGCAAAGACATCACTTTGCCAAGAAAGTTCTGTTTAGTCAAGGCTGTGGTCTTTCCACCAGTCATGTACGGTTGTGAGAGCTGGACCGTAAAGAAGGCAGAACGCCAAAGAATTGATGCTTTCAAACTGTGTTGCTGGAGAAGACTCCTGAGGGTCCCTTGGAGAGCAGAGAGAACAAACCAGTCCATCCTAAAGGAAATCAACCCTGAATATTCATTGGAAGGACTGATACCAAAGCTGAAACTCCAATACTTTGGCCACCTGATGTGAAGAGCTGACTCTTTGAAAAAGACCCTGATGCTGGGAAAGATTGAAGGCAGGAGGAGGAGAGCGTGTCAGGATGAGACAGTTGGATGGCATCACTGATGTAATGGACATGAACTTGAGCAAACTCTGGAGGGTGGTGAGGGACAGGGAGGCCTGGCGTGCTGCAGTCCATGAGGTCACAGAGTCAGACACGCCTGAGCGACTGAACTGAGCTGAACATAGTGGGTGGTCACCCACCGTCCCCTCGGGTGATGCGTCTGTCCACAGACCCCCCCACCAGCAGCACACTGCACTATTTCCAGTTCCTTTCAAAGCTACACTGAGGAGCTGAGTCACATGCCGACTGAGTGAGCCCCCGGACAAGGTTCCGGAGACCTGCAAGATTCTACATAGACAGGGATGAAGCCGCCCTAAGATGCTCGGGGGGCAATCTGTAGCAGGGACAGGGGCCAAAGCAGTGGCCGGGGCGGATGGTGAGGGAGCTGCTGGGTGCTGGCTTGGCCCAAGGCAGTGGCCCCAGTTTATCTAGAGCCTCACTGCCACGCACCTGCCTTGTTAAGAAGTTCATTTAACAATATCCTTGCGGACACAGTAGAAAATAATTGTAGGCCTTAACCCTTGAATACCTAGCTTTTCAATATTGTACGTGAGGGACCTGGAGATGAATGACTGCCTTCTGCTGCACCCCAAACTGTGACGGCCATTCAAGGTGGGCGCCTGCCACCCGTCCAGTTTCAGACTGAGCAAGCCTTTTCTATGGAACCTCCTTTTTCACTGAAAAGATGACAGACACTCTGGCTGTTCAGACTCAGGTTTGCAGGAGACACTTTCTCAAAAAAAGGACCAAGTAAGCCTGAAGGAAAACAACTGAGGGTATTTGTTGCTAATAATAAAATCCAAGCTTTCTAGCAAAAATTACAAGTTTGGAAATCTTCTAGTCTGAGAGACTGAGAGTCTGAGAGCTTCCCATTGCTCAGCTTTAGAGCCTGAGATTGGCGGAGTTGCCATTCGGTTGCTCAGTGGTGTCTGACTCTTTGCGACCCCATGGACTGCAGCAAGCCAGATTTCCCTGTTCTTCACTATCTCTAGGAGCTTGCTCAAACTCATGTCCATTGATTTGGTGATGCCATCCAACCATCTCATCCTCTGCTGCCTCCTCCTCCTGCCTTCAATCTTTCCCAGCATCAGGGTTTTTTCCAATGAGTCAGGTCTTCACATCAGGTGGCCAAAGTATTGGAGCTTCAGCATCAGTCCTTCCAATGATTATTCAGGATTGATTTCCTTTAGGATTTACTGGTTTGATCTCCTTGCTGTCTCAGGGAGTCTCAAGAGTCTTCTCCATCACCACAGTTCAAAAACATCAATTCTTCAGTGCTCAGCCTCTTTATGGTCCAGCTCGCACATCTGTACATGACTACTGGAAAAACCATAGCTTTGACTATACGCACCTTTGTCAGCAGAGTGACATCTCTGCTTTTTAATATGCTGTCTAGAAGTTACTGATGACTGTGATTTTTGATGCTATGCAATATAGATCAGCTTTGGGAAGATCTGCTTAAGTCAGTGGACCATTAGTTTTGAAATGATCAAGACCTGATGTTACAGAGTCACGTCTGAGTGAAAGATCTGTTCAGCGCACAAGACACATGACTTGTAATGTAGCAGGGATGGCAAAGTTCCTGATAAGGTTTCAGATTCTGCATCACTGCCAGTCTTTAGGAAGTTACCATTCATCAAGCTGTGGTGTGGAGTCAAAGCAGAATATTCACAGCTATCTAAAAGGCTATTAAAACTTTCCTCTCTTTTCTAATTAACATCTGTGTGAGGCCAGATTTTCTTTGTATACTTCAACCAAAACAACCTATTGCAGCAGACTGAATACAAAAGCATATATAAGCATCCTGCTAGGTTCTACTTGGAGCCAGAACATTAGCACTCTTCTAATTTTTTTCTTCTGGAAAATATATTCTTCATTAAAAATGTTACTTATGTGAACACCTAATGGGTTTATTATTGTTGTTTTTAATGAAAATGTATATTTTAGAAAGGTTGCCATTTTAATACCTAATACAGTAACTATCAATAGCTAGAACTCACATAAACAAAAGCTTTGGGGATCATCAAAAATTATCAAGCGTGTCAAGAGTGGGACTTCCCAGGTGGCCCAGTGTTTAAGACTCTGCCTTTCAACGCAGGGGATGCAAGTTTGATCCCCGGTCAGGGAACTAAGATCCCAGCTGATGCAGGATGCAGCCAAGAATTTTTAAAATAAATAAATAGAACTTGTTTTTTTTTTTTAAAGAGTGTCAAGAGCAACTAAGGCCAAAAGTTTGAGAGTAAAGAGTCATCTTGAGCATGGGCATCTTACTAACCCTTAGATTAATGGAACTAACTTGGTAACTGTTTTCTTTCTCTATATGGAATAAATATAACACTAGTGTCCAGGCAGTTTCTCCTGGAAAAATTAAATTTGTATCCCTTCTGAAATTTCTCAACATGAAATTTCAAACTCTGCCTTTAAAACATAGAAACTATATGGTTACAGAAAATAATGTCTATTCCTGTCTCTTAACATGTGGGGCTCAGACTCACTGAAATCTAAAGCTTGCGTGCCTATGTCATGCACGAGGACCAAGTCTGTAATTTGAACAACGCCATGTTTCTGTTTTATTTCAAAATCCTATGTTTATCCTACATTTTAAAACAGGAAGAAATAATTTGTGCTTCTGTCGTCATTCTTAACACAAGCATGGAGTATTGCAATAACTTAAAAAAAAAAAAAAAGAGGCAGAGGAGTACAGTCTGCTTTAAGGAGAGAGGTCTGACTCAGAGTAACAATTGCTTTGAGGAGAGAAACCTGCTTCTGAATGTCAACATGTCCTTCTGCTCCTTAGAGACTGCGTGTCCAGCCAGCAACTGGCAGGGAGCCCCATCCTAATAACTATCACTCATTTCAGTGAGCCTGAGCAGAGCCAGCTCGTCCGGAATGTAGCAGAGAGGGCTGCGCTCCTGGATGTTTATTCTGTCTTTTTTTTTCCTTCTCAGGAACTTAACGGGCACTTTTCCCGACTACCCTAACGAAGAAGAAGGAGGTTCTGCTATTATTTTTTCCAATAAGACCCCCACAACAGGTACTTAAGAAATAAAATGTAGCTATATCATAATTGCAATCCTTTAAACCTTAGAATTAATGAGTTTGCAGGGTTATTAGGTCTTGGTTATTTACCTACAGATGTTTACATGGAAATACTTTTGATGTTCATCACTTAATGTACTTTCAAACGTTTTTAACGAAATTCATGCTTTCTCCTGTCTTTGAAGGCTATATGACAACATGAGATTCTCATCTTCTTAGTAAGTGATGAGCATGGGACCTGAACACCTCAGCAGAAAAGAAGGCAAAAAAATATTAACTTATTAAAAAACATTAATTTTTAAAACTCTCTGGGAAAGAAACTTAAAGCAATATTACTCTATCTCCTTTCACCTGTCAGATTGCTAAAAATTTTAGATTGTGATAAAAATTGGAGTAGGTAAACATGTGGGGAAAAGTCACTCCCGAACATTATAGCTGGATACATAAATTAGCGTGACGTTTTGTGAGGGCCGTGGAATGAGTATATATCAAAATGTTTATTAAGTATACCCTTTGACCCGTAAATGCTATTTAAGGAATTTATACTAAGGAAATAAGAAGACACGTTGCCATAGGAAACTTGTCATAGGGAACTTGCCATAGGGAACAGCAAACTTTTTCCATTAGGAGAGAAATAGTGAGTAACTCGGCCATTACAGCCTGAAAGCACAGACCATATGTAAATGAAAAGGAAGGCTGTGTTCCAGTAAAACTTTATATACGAACATGGGCAGCAGGCCACAGCTGGCCCATGTGATAGGGTTTGCTGACTCTTGCCACAGATCACCGAAATAGCTGTTCTCATCTGCACTGTTCACAGCATTGACAGAGAAGAAGCCAGGCTGGTGTGTGTGTGTTAGTCATTTAGCCGCGACCAACTCTTTTCAACCCCATGGACTACAACCCGCCAGGCTCCTCTGCCCGTGGGATTCTCCAAGCAAGGACACCGGCGTGGGTTGCCATTCCCTTCTCTAGGGGACCTTCCCAACCCAGGGATCAAGCCTGGGCCTCTGGCGTCGCGGGCAGATCCTTGGCCGTCTGAGCCGCCGGGGAAGCCCAGCGTCCATCAGCCGGGCGCCGAGCCGAGCGGCGTGGAGCGCTGGCTAAGCCGCGGCGAGAGCTGTGCCGCGGGGAGGCCCCGTCAGCGCTGCCGGCCCTGCGGCCGGCGCCCCGGCGCCCCGCGCCGCTGCCTGAGCCCTTGCGCTCAGGCGGGAACGCTCCTCTCCCGGCCCCCTGCCGGAAGCCAGCGCCAGCCGCCAAAGCTCCCTCCACCCTCGCGCCCTCCGCCCCACCTCAGAAGCACCCTCCTGGCGGCGCTCAGCAAGCCCTGCCTGAGCCACTGCCGTTGCGATGTGCTGTTACTCCACTTCCGTGTGTAGGCCTTGTCCCTCCAGCTGAATGAGCCGGCGCAGGTTGTGTCTTGAAAGCCCCTGGCAGGCAGGCAGACGTGCTTCATGTCAGTTTAGAAAGGTAACGATCACAGAACTAGGAGTGTTGGTGGAAGGTCTAAAGTGCCCATTGGAAACTCGCGAGAGTCGAGCCAATGTCCACTCAGACTAAAAGCAAAAAGAAGACTGAGGACATCCGCTTAATACACTAGGATCAACGCACAGGGCAGGGGGGCCACCCAGCAGCGTGCTTTCAAAAGGCAGGTGCGGGACTGCCCTGGCAGTCCGGTGGCTAAGCGCTAAGAGCTTGCCCTGCGGAGGGCCCAGATTGGACCCGGGTTCCACCCCTGGTCAGGGAACTGGATCCCACCTGCCACAGCTAGTAGAGTTCTCATGCCTCAACAAAAGGTCCCGGTTGCCACACCTAAGACCCAGCGTGGCCGAATAAATAGACAAACGTTTTTTTAAAAGGCAGGACATAGGTCTTTAGTTTCTTTAGGTAGGTATATTCCTAAGTATTTTATTCTTTTCATTGCAATGGTGAATGGAATTGTTTCCTTAACTTCCTTTTCTACTTTCTCATTATTAGTGTATAGGAATGCAAGGGATTTCTGAGTGTTGATTTTATATCCTGCAACTTTACTATATTCATTGATTAGCTCTAGTAGTTTTCTGGTGGAGTCTAGGATTTTCTATGTAGAGCATCATGTCATCTGCAAACAGTGAGAGTTTTACTTCTTCTTTTCCAATTTGGATTCCATTTATTTCTTTTTCTGCTCTGATTGCTGTGGCCAAAACTTCCAGAACTATATTGAATAGTAGTGGTGAAAGTGGGCACCCTTGTCTTGTTCCTAACTTTAGGGGAAATGCTTTCAATTTTTCACCATTGAGGATAATGTTAGCTGTGGGTTTGTCATATATAGCTTTTATTATGTTGAGGTACGTTCCTTCTATTCCTGCTTTCTGGAGCGTTTTTATCATAAATGGATGTTGAATTTTGTCAAAGGCTTTTTCTGCATCTATTGAGATAATCATATGATTTTTATTTTTCAGTTTGTTAATGTGATGAATTACATTGATTGATTTGCGGATATTGAAGAATCCTTGCATCCCTGGGATAAAGCCCACTTGGTCATGATGTATGATCTTTTTAATGTGTTGCTGGATTCTGATTGCTAGGATTTTGTTAAGGATTTTTGCATCTATGTTCATCAGTGATATTGGCCTGTAGTTTTCTTTTTTGTGGTGTCTTTGTCAGGTTTTGGTATTAGGGTGATGGTGGCCTCATAGAATGAGTTTGGAAATTTACCTTCCTCTGCAGTTTTCTGGAATAGTTTCAGTAAGATAGGTGTTAGCTCTTCTCGAAATTTTTGGTAGAATTCAGCTGTGAAGCCGTCTGGACCTGGGCTTTTGTTTACTGGAAGATTTCTGATTACAGTTTCAATTTCCATGCTTGTGATGGCCTCTGAGGGAAAGGGAGAGGGTGGGATGATTTTTGAGAATGGCATTGAAACATGAATACTATCATGTAAGAAACAAAGCGCCAGTCTCTGTTCAATACAGGATACAGGATGCTTGGGGCTGGTGCACGGATGATCCAGAGAGATGATATGGGGTGGGAGGTGGGAGGGGGCTTCGGCATTGGGAGATCGTGTACACCTGTGGCTGATTCATGTCAATGTAGGCAAAATCAATACAGTATCGTAACATAGAATAAAGTAAAAATAAAATTAAAAAAAAGAAATTTAAAAGAAATTCTGAGATCAGAAGATCTCAATGGCTTTTAATAGTTCTAATATTCTAGGAATCTGCAATTAACTTAGAAACCAAACTATTTTCAGAGAATTATATGAGAATTATAATGTCTAAAAAAATAAAATAAATTAAAATTCTCTAAAATGCCATTACAAGGTGCTTCTGATGTTACGAGGAAGTTAGTGATGCTTTTATTCTTTATTATGATTTCTCCATTAATGAAATTTTAAAATAAATTATATATTAAAATATCAAAAAAAAAAAAAAAAGGCAGGACAGCCTGGTGGTGCAGAATCAGAGTTCTGCTGGGTCTGCAGGCTCAGGCAAGGGTCTGACCCGCTGTGTCTCAGCTTTCTTGTCTGTGGATGCAGATACCAGCAAGACCTGCCTCCCTGGGCTGAGGAATCATTAGATGAGACGATATGTGTAATGTACTCAGAGCAGAGTCTGGCCCTCTGAAATTGCTCAGGGACTCTTAGCAGTTGTTACTAATGAGGAAGGGGAGGAGGAGGGGAGTTGAAGAAGAAAGGGGAAGGGAGGAAGTTGAAAAGATAGACCAAGCATAATCATTATGGCATCCCTGTGTCCCTGTGTGTAGTCATTTATATTTGTAAAAAAAAAAAAAAAAATTCCATTGAAGTGAGTATAATCACATTGATGCCAAATGCCCCAAAAGATGGAATATAAATAGAACCTCAGATCAGTCATACTTTTGAGTATTTATTCAAAAATTCAAAGTGAAATATTAGCAAAACAGTGCAGCCAAGTGATGTTTATTCCAGAATGCCAGCATGGCTGTGCTTTGGATGTCTATGAATACACTGCATCATCTAAAGAGATCCAAAAGGGAGAACCGCAAGCTCATCGCTGTGGCCGCTGAGAGGCATTTTACAGAGCCAGCTCCCACTCCCGACACTAAGAAAGCAGGACAAAAATGGAATACGTGGATGCTTCTTTAACATGACAAAACATTTCTTAGGGCACAAGTTAATGTCATACTTAGAGAAATTCACAAGAAGCACACTGATGTCATGAAAAATGCAGGGATAGCCAACATCACCATTGATGAACAGGATATTGAACACTCTTAGACAAGAGAAAGAACACTGAGCAATGAATTGGAATGGAAGAGGGAAAACGAGCACTTTTTGCAGGTATGTTCTGTACTTAGAAAAGCAAAGAGAATAAACTGAAAAAAAAAAACAACCTTAAACAACATGAGAAGATGAGGAGTTACAAAATTAATATGCAGAAAGACAAAGCTTTTATATGTTCAAACAGCAGCTACATTTAGAAAATATAAGAAGAGTCCATTTACAATAGCAACAATGACACAAAGATAAAACCACTCCAGGAAGTCAATAATAAATGTGTGATATGTGTAAATAAAAGCTTGAAATGTTCTGAAAAATGAAATTGAGCAGATGGAAAAGCATATTGTGTTCTTAGGTAGGAATGTTCAATGTTATAAATACTTCAGCTCTCCCAAACATAGTTTATACATATAATACGATCCAAATAAAAATACCAATAGCATTTTGTTGGCGTAGGGAGTCAGAGCATGCAGAGGGTGACTAATTTGATCTTAAACTTCAGGCAGAAAGTAAATAACCAGGAATAACTAGTAAAATTCTGAGAATGAAGGGTAATGAGGAGGAACCAGCCCTGCCAGGTATTAAAACGTGTTTTTAAGAGCCCATTGGTACAGGCAGATGATTAGATGAAAAAGAACAGAAAGTCAAGAAATACATCCAAATACATGTGGAAATTTAGTATATAATAAAGAAGCCTGTCATCCTTCTTATATAAGGAAAAGTAAAAGGACCATTTAATGAATGGGATGATAATAACCAGGTTGTCAACTGGAAAAGAAGAAAATTAAATCTCTGTCTCTTTATACTTTACCCCAGAATGATTCTAAATGGATCAAAAAGATTTAAATATCAAACAAAACAAAAACACAAAAGAACTAAAAGCAGCCAACAGAGAAATATGTCATAACCTCAGAGTGGAAAAGACTTTTTACCTCTGCTGCACGACCCGGGAGTCACAAAAAAAAAAAAGATAACTTAAACTACATTAAAAATATTTTTAGCCTCCATGGCAAAACTGACGCCAAGTAAAGTCAAATGACAGATGACACACTGCAAGAATTATTTGTGATGAGTATCACAGATAAGAGATCATTTTTCTATTATATAAAGAGCTCCTATAGCTCTATAAGAAAAAAAACTCAATAACCCAATATTTTTAAAGCCAAAAGATATGAACAGACAAGTTCTCAGAAATGAAAATCTGAATGGATTTGAAATATAATAAAAAATGTTCAACATATGAAAAGATCCCCCACACATATAAAGGAAATGCAGATCAAAGCTATACTGACAGACAAAACTGATAGATTGAACCTCATCAAAATTCAAAACTTTGGGGCTTCCAAAGACACCATTCAGTTCAGTTTAGTTCAGTAACTCAGTCGTGTCTGACTCTGCGACCCCATGAATCACAGCACACCAGGCCTCCCTGTCCATCACCAACTCCCAGAGTTCACTCAAACTCATGTCCATCAAGTCGGTGATGCCATCCAGAAAGACACCGTTAAGAAAATGCAAATACAAGAACAGACTGGGAGATCATAATTGAAAACTTACACTTGATAAAAGATTTGTATCCAAAATGTACAAAGAACTCTTACATCTCAGTAATAAGACAAACAATTTTTAAAAATGAGCAAAAGATTCAAAAAGACAATTCATAAAACAATATAGATAAATGGCTAATAAGCACATTGAAAGATGCTCAATACCAACTTGTCATTGCTGCTGCTCCTGCTGAGTCACGTCAGTCGTGTCCGACTGACTCTGTGCGACCCCATAGACAGCAGCCCACCAGGCTCCTCTGCCCTGGGATTCTCCAGACAAACGCTGGAGTGGGTTGCCATTTCCTTCTCCAGTGCATGAAAGTGAAAAGTCAAAGTGAAGTCGCTCAGTTGTATCTGACTCTTTGAGACCCCATTGACTGTAGCCTACTAGGCTCCTCTGTCCATGGGATTCTCCAGGTAAGAGTACTGGAGTGGGGTGCCATTGCCTTCTCCGTGTCATTAGGAAGATGAAAATTAAAACTACAATGAGGTGTCATTTCATAACACTAGGATGATGTACTAATAATAAAAGATGGTAACAAATATTGAGGATATCAAGAAGAAGGAACCCTCCTACATTGTGAGGGACATAAAATGGTGTATCCACATTGGAAAACCAGTTTGTCAGTTTCTTAAAAGTTAACACAAATTCACCAAATAACTCTGCAGTTGTGTTCCACTCTTAGGACTTTATCCAAAAGGAATGAAAACATATGACCACACACAGAAAATGTACATGAATATTCATAGGAGCATTGCTCAATAATAGCCAAATGTTTGAAACAACCTAAATTTCCATCTGCTGGTGAATGGGTAGGTGAGATGTGGAATAGCCCTGCAACGGAATGGTACTCAGCAGTATAAAAAGAACAAGGTGAGGTGGTGAAGGTGAGGTGAAGTCGCTCAGTCGTGTCTGACTCTGCGACCCGTGGACTATAACCTACTAGGCTTCTCCGTCCATGGGATTCTCCAAGCAAGAATACTGGAGTGGATTGCCATCTCCTTCTCCAGGGGATCTACCCTACCCAGGGATCGAACCCGGGTCTCCCGCATTGGAGGCTGGCGCTTTAACCTCTGAGCCACCGGGGAAGCCCTAAAGGAAAAAGCCCAAGCAAAGGGAGTGGCAGAGGATGAGACGGTTGGATGGAGTCAGCGACTCGGTGGACATGAATCTGAGCAAGCTCCAGGAGATAATGGAGGACAGGGACGCCTGGCATGCTGCAGTCCATTTGTTGCAAAGAACTGGACACGACTTAGCAAGTGAACAACAACACAACTGGGGTGAACCTCAAAAGCTTGAGGAACCATGAAAGGAGCCAGACACGAGAGACCACATAGTATATGATTCCATTTATAGGAAATGTCCAAAAAGAGTAAATCCAGGGAAGCAGAAAGTAGATTCGTGCTGGAGAAGGAGAGCAGGAGAGGGAAACGATGAAGTAGCACAAGGGAGTCTTAGTGGAGTGACGAGACGTGTTAAAACTGATGTACGGTGATGGTTGCACAATGCGACAAACTCACTAAAAATGACTGACTTGTCCACATGGAATGGGTAAATGTAAAGAATGTAAAATACGCCTCAACGAAATTGGACCTATATCTTCAGAAAGAAAACAGGCAGCAAGCCAGATTCAGACCCCTTGATTTTCCAAACACGACGGCTGACTTTACAGGCACTAAAGAGCATCTCTAATTCTGGGATATTTTACTATAGTTGGAGAGCACAAGCCAAATAAATTCAACATTGGCACCTATATGAAAAACCGAAACAACTCCGATGACATGCTGTTTTTCACCCGTTCAGCTGGCAAACACAAGCACTGTGTCAGTGAGCATGTGGGAAAGCGCGGAGTTGCCTGCGTCGTTGGCGGAAGTGTGAATTAGCACAGCCCGCTGGGGGCAGTTTCACAGTCTTGTACATGCCTGTGATCCAGCGTTTCTCCTCCTAGGGATTATCCAGAAGATATGCTCACACACTTGCAAGATGACATTTGCATGCGTCGATCCCTGGCAGCTTTGCGGGTAATAGCAAAAGACTGGCGATAACCTTGACTTCCGTTGGGAGGAGAATGGCCAAATAAGTTACGAATGGGGAGGAAACGTTTCACTCCGCGCTTGTTCGTAGTTTCTGAAGTGTGGATGGTGTTAATATTTTGTCTTTTGAAAATAATAAACTGAGTAAGCATCTAGGTGAAACAAACGGTTGATGCACTGAATTGTATTGGCTCACAATAAGGATTTTATCCTCTTTTCAGATACATATATTTATATATTTTATACATATATATGTTTCTGAAAGTTTCCAAACTTCCCAAGGCCAAAACATGTCCATTTTCCATAAGTGCACCAGAGCATGAAGGTCCTGGCAGCCCGAGTCGGTTCTCTGAGTTGAGGTGAGTCCCACCCTCAGGGATAATATTGCTGTTCTGACAAGGGACTTCCATTCCTGTCTAAAGACACCCTTTTTATTACAAAATAGTGTACACAACACATATGCCACCTCTCACCTCCATACACCACCTCTCTGAGCCTCCCCTGCCCAGGATCTTCACTAGAAGCTCGGGAGGTGGGTGAGCCTCAGGAGAATATGGACTTGGACACAGGACTACAGGTTTTTTTAAGTCCAGGTGGTGCCTAAATATCCTACTTTGTTCATGATAAAGCTGTTATGAACACTTTTAAAGGTGTGAATTAAGCTCCTACAAACAGCATAGCTATGATTTTAAAAATTCAATATTAGAAAATAAACCTCAGCATTTCAGTAAATCACACTAAGGCATAATCAGTGTACACTTGATCCCAGGAGAATGCTTCAGCACAGCACACTAGGGGTAAAATGATATTAGCCCTTTTTAATTTTATTTATTTATTTAGCATTGTTTAGTCACTAAATCGTATCTGACTCTTCGGTGACGCCATGGACGGTAGCCCTCCAGGCACCTCTGTCCATGGATTCTCCAGGCAAGAATACTGGAAATGGGTTGCCATTTCCTTCTCCAAGGGATCTTCCCCACCCAGGGATCGAACCCACATCTCCTGCATTACAAGCGAATTCTTTACCACTGAGCCACCAGTGACTCACTTGGCTGCACTGGGTCTTCCCTGCTGCCGGGGCTCCCCTGAGTTTGTGGTGCTCAGGGCCCTCGTTGCGGCGGCTTCTCTCGTGAAGCACAGGCTGTGGAGAGCGTGGGCTGCCATAGTTGGGGCGCATGGACTTCCTTGCCCAGCAGCATGGGGGATCTTCCCAGATCAGGGGGCAGTGTTCCCTGCACTGGCAGGCAGAGTCTTAACCGTGGGCCACTGGCCCACCAAGGAGCCCAATATTAGCCCTTTTAACTTGCTCTCCAGAAGCAACCACTGGAGGGAACTTGGTACTCTCTTACATTTCTTACCCTTCCAGTTCAGTTCAGTGGCTCAGTCGTGTCCGACTCTTGGCAACCCCATGGATTGCAGCACACCAGGCCTCCCTGTCCATCACCAACTCCTCAGGTCTGTTGAGTCAGTGATGCCATCCAACCGTGTCATCCTCTGTTATCCCCTTTCCCCTCCTGCCCTCAATCTTTCCCAGCATCAGGGTCTTTTCCAATGAGTTGGCTCTTTGCATCAGGTGCCCAAAGACTGGAGCTTCAGCTTCTGCATCAGTCCTTCCAGTGAACATTCAGGACTGATTTCTTTCAGGAAGGACTGGTTGGATCTCCTTGAAGTCCAAGGGACTATCAAGAGTCTTCTCCAATGCCATAGTTCAAAAGCATCAGTTCTTCAGTGCTCAGCTTTCTTTATGGTCCAACTCTCACATCCATACATGACCACTGGCAAAACCATTGCTTTGACTAGACGGACCTTTGTTGGCAAAGTAATGTCTTTGCTTTTTAATATTCTATCTAGATTTGTTACAGCTTTTCTTCCAAGGAGTACACGTCTTTTAATTTCATGGCTGCAGTCACCATCTGCAGTGATTTTGGAGCCCCCAGAAATAAAGTCTGCCACTGTTTCCCCACCGTTTCCCCACCGTTTCCCCATCTCTTACACTCCTTACTACACATATATGTATCCTGAAACGGTTAAGTATTATTTTTTTCATTTTTTAACTAGTTGCATTTCACAGTGAAGGCTAAATGTATAACTATGGTTCAGCATCTTGCCTCTTTACTTTCTACATTATGCAGGTCATCCCAATTTGCATTGTTTGAATCCCAGCTCAAGCCACTTACTAGTTGTATGCATGGGACTGTGTGCTCTGTGCCCTAGCTCCCTCATCGATAAAACAGGTTGATCACAGCTCCCAGTAAATGTGCTCGGCAGTAAACAAGCTCACCTTTGGGAAGCTCTTGGAACCATGCCTGGCGATTGTACGTGGTCCGGATGGAAGTGCTGATTTCATTTTAAAGCCGAGAAAACTGGGTCTCCCAGAGGTGCTGCCACTTGTCTCAGTCACGTGATCAGTGATGAGCAAAGCCCGAGGGTCCGACAGGGGTTGTGTGTGTCCCGTCGGGGTCACTGTTTTACCTCCCAGAATTCACAGCAAGGGAGCGTTCAGTGAATAGTTATCATATTGAATGGAATCGTATGGGGTTTTTTGCCTTCCCAGATGGCACTAGTGATAAAGAACCCGCCTGCCCATGCAGGAGACGTGAGATGTAGGTTTGATTCCTGGGTGGGGAAGATCCCCTGAAGGAGGGCATGGCCACCCACTCCAGATCCTTGCCTGGAGAATCCCATGGACAGAGGAGCCTGGCGGCTACAGTCCATGGGATCGCAAAGAGCTGGACACCACTGAAGCAACGTAGCTCATGTGGGTTTTTACAAACTTCCACTAATTCTCCAATGATGCTAATCCTATGTGAGCTAGAGATTTTTAATCGATATTGTATTCTTTAAAAATTATTGTCTTATTGTTATTTTATTTGTTTATTTTGGCCATGCTGCTCTGCATGTGGGATCTTAGTTCTCCAGCTAGGGGCCCCTGCATTGGAAGCCTGGAGCCTTGACCACTGGACCACTGGGGAAGTTCCTAACCAGTATTTTAAATTTTAGGACAATAAGTGGGGTTTTGTAGGAAATACAAATTAAATCAGAGATGAAAGAAACCAACTCCGAGAGGAGATGTATGGAGTCTAGGCAAGGAGCACAGGAGTTCTCGGCTGGCATTTGGGGAAGAGGCGTGGGCAGGCCTGAAGCAGGCTGCAGCTGAGACGCTAATGAAGCCAAGACTCCCCCACCTTGCCCCCGGTGTCGGTGGGACCCCTGGGAGTCAGAGCAGCTCTGAACTGGCAGGGAATTGGATTCAGAAATGTCCAGCCTCTCTCTCTCCACCTGCCATCTGAGGCCCCACCGCTCCCTCTGCTGATGAATCCAGCCAGAGGCAGATGGCAGGCAGAGTGGAGAGGCCAGGAGGCTGGGTCTGCAGGGTTTGGAGCCGAGCAGAGAAGGGACACTGACCCACGCAAACACTTCCTTCCAGACCGGAAAGATAATCCTTGTCTTGATCCAACTCTCTTAAAGTGCTATGATGATTTTGTTTTTTTGCAGGTTATTGACGATATTATTGCAAGCCAAGATGAAGAGGAGAAAACCAAAAAGAAGAAAAAGGAAAAGAAACCAAAAAAGTAAAAAAGAAAAAGAAACGAAAGAGACAAAGGAAAAAAAATAAGGTATCTGGAGTTTTAGAAATTGGGAGTTTTTTTTTCCTTTTTGCCTTGATTCCTTGGAATAATCTCAAGTCTGTTGAGACTACAGTCACTCATTTCCTTGGAAACCATACTATCCCCCAGCTGTCTTTCGTTTTTCTTTAAATGTTGGTCGACAGTCAGTTGTCATCATTTCTATGACTTGTAAATACCTGTGCGGCTGAGGAGTGGTCTCCACACCTCAGACACCTCACATTAGTCACATATGCGATCGCTCTGAATGCTCATTCTGCAAGACACATGATCCCACTCGTCTTTTCTCAAGGGTAGAGATAAGGAAATTTTCTTGGCAAACCAAATGACCACTACAAAGTCAAAACAATCCTGTCTACTTCCGCCAAAGCATATCCTTCCAATTTATCACTTCACGTCGACATCTCAGACCTGTTTTTAACAGGATTTGTTTCTTAATACCCAAAGGAAAGTACAGTTCAGAGTCACTGCAGGCTGGGCCTGCCCCTGTGTGGTGGGGTTGCTGGATGGTGGGTGGGCAGGCAGGTGCTATGTCCTGGGCATGATTGGAGGGGTCTTTCCCCCACATACGTGGAGAGGCCCCTGCCAGGGTGGTGGTTCTCTCCAGCATAGACTCCTTCTTTGGGAAATAAAATTCCACCTGGAAGGTAGCATCTGAAAACCTGAATGTCTGTGTTGTAGCCTTTTGCCCAGATACTACATCACAGCTGACCAAAGGTCAGTTCAGTCGCTCAGTCGTGTCCGACTCTTTGTGACCCCATGAATTGCAGCACGCCAGGCCTCCCTGTCCATCACCAACGCCCGGAGTTCACTCAGACTCACATCCATCTACTCAGGGATGCCATCCAGCCATCTCGTCCTCTGTTGTCCCCTTCTCCTCCTGCCCCCAATCCCTCCCAGCATCAGAGTTGAGTCAACTCTTCTCATGAGGTGGCCAAAGTACTGGAGTTTCAGCTTCAGCATTATTCCTTCCAAAGAAATCCCAGGGCTGATCTCCTTAAGAATGGACTGGTTGGATCTCCTTGCAGTCCAAGGGACTCTCAAGAGTCTTCTCTAACACCACAGTTCAAAAGCATCAATTCTTCGGCACTCAGCCTTCTTCACAGTCCCAACTCTCACATCCATACATGACCACAGGAAAAACCATAGCCTTGACTAGATGGACCGTAGTCGGCAAAGTAATGTCTCTGCTTTTCAATATGCTGTCTAGGTCGGTCATAAATTTTCTTCCAAGGAGTAAGCGTCTTTTAATTTCATGGCTGCAGTCACCATCTGCAGTGATTTTGGAGCCCAAAAAAGAAAGTCTGACACTGTTTCCACTGTTCCCCATCTATTTCCTGTGAAGTGATGGGACCGCATGCCATGATCTTCGTTTTCTGAATGTTGAGCTTTAGACCAACTTTTTCGCTCTCCTCTTTCACTTTCATCAAGAGGCTTTTAGCTCCTCTTCACTTTCTGCCATAAGGCTGGTGTCATCTGCACATCTGAGGTTATTGATATTTCTCCCGGCAATCTTGATTCCAGCTTGTGTTTCTTCCAGTCCAGTGTTTCTCATGATGTACTCTGCATATAAGGTAAATAAGCAGGGTGACAATATATAGCTTTGACGCACTCCTTTTCCTATTTGGAACCAGTCTGTTGTTCCATGTCCAGTTCTAACTGTTGCCTCCCTGATCTGCATACAGATTTCTCAAGAGGCAGGTCTGGTATTCCCATCTCTTTCAGAATTTTCCACAGTTTTTGTGATCCACACAGTCCAAGGCTTTGGCATAGTCAATAAAGCAGAAATAGATGTTTTTCTGGAACTCTTTTGCTTTTCCCATGATCCAGCAGATGTTGGCAATTTGATCTCTGGTTCCTCTGCCTTTTCTAAATCCAGCTTGAACATCAGGGAGTTCACGGTTCACATATTACTGAAGCCTGGCTTGGAGAATTTTGAGCATTACTTTACTAGCATGTGAAATGAGTTCAGTTGTGCAGTAGTTTGAGCATTCTTTGGCATTGCCTTTCTTTGAGATTGGAATGAAAACTGACCTTTTCCAGTCCTGTGGCCTCTGCTGAGTTTTCCAAATTTGCTGGCATATTGAGTGCAGCACTTTCACAGCATCATCTTTCAGGATTTGAAATAGATTAACTGGAATTTCATCACTTCCACTAGCTTTGTTCATAGTGATGCCTTCCAAGCCCCACTTGACTTCACATTCCAGGATGTCTGGCTCTAGGTGACTGATCACACCATCGTGATTATCTGGGTCGTGAAGATCTTTTTGTACAGTTCTTCCATGTATTCTTGCCACCTCTTCTTAATATCTTCTGCTTCTGTTAGGTCCAGACCATTTCTGTCCTTTATCAAGCCCATCTTTTCATGAAACTTTCCCTTGGTATCTCTAATTTTCTTGAAGAGATCTCTAGTCTTTCCCATTCTGTTGTTTTCCTCTATTTCTTTGCATTGATCACTGAAGAAGGCTTTCTTATCTCTTCTTGCTGTTCTCTGGAACTCTGCATTCAGATGTTTATATCTTTCCTTTTCTCCTTTGCTTTTCACCTCTCTTCTTTTCAAAGCTATTAGTAAGGCCTCCTCAGACAGCCATTCTGCTTTTTGCCTTTCTTTTCCATGGGGATGGTCTTGAACCCTGTCTCCTATACAATGTCACGAACCTCATTCCATAGTTCATCAGGCACTCTATCTATCTGATCTAGGCCCTTAAATATATTTCTCACTTCCACTGTATAATCATTACAGATTTGATTTAGGTCATACCTGAATGGTCTAGCGGTTTTCCCTACTTTCTTCAATTTAAGTCTGAATTTGGTAATAAGGAGTTCATGATCTGAGCCACAGTCAAAGCCTGACCTAAATCAGAGTGGATCCTAAAAGGTTATGTGATTCTGTCCAGAGGCAGAGAGCCACCTCTTATCAGGAGGCCAAGGCCATGATCCTCATATTCCCAGAGACGGGTTGCCCCTGGCCGCCAGACTGTGGAATTTCTCCGCGGGGGAGGCAACTCGCCGGGTGTGGTGGGTGGCGCCTGGGAACTCTGGAGCAGTCACAGTGAGAAAGAAACAGGACGGGGTATGTCATCAAGGAGTGACTGGACCCAGGAGGCCAGAGTTGTAATCAAGGGAGAGGGGGTGATGGAGAGCATCAAACGGGAATCCCTGAAGTCCACGAAAACGCAGGTATCACGATGGTGATAAGAGCTGGCATCTTGTTTAGAATTTCTCGGAGTGGGGCTTCCCTGGTGGCTCAGTGATTAGGAATCCACCTCCCAATACAGGGGACGCGGCTTTGATCTCGCGTGCTGCGGGGCAATTAAACCCATGGTCCATAACTACTGAGCCCTCCTATCTAGAGACCGTCCTCTGCAACAGGAGAAGCCACCACAATCAGAAGCCTGCACTGGGCAGCAGAGAGTAGCCCCTACTCGCCACAACTAGAGAAAGCCCAGCAATAGACCCAACTAAGCCAAGAAGTAGATAAAATTCCTGGGCTCGATCGTGGCCGGCACAGCAGTAGGGGGCTTGCCCCCTGCACACGATGAACAGGAATCTCGCAGCTGCCCCCACTGCCCTGTCCCTCTCTAACCCTGGTACTCTCTTGTTAGCTGTGTGGACGAAAGAAGAAAGCCCCCTCCCTCCTCTGCTCGGTCTCCCCGCCTCCACTGAAATGGATGCTGCATGCGTGCGGCCCCTGTGACGCCCCCTCAGGACCAAGGGGCTCCGTTGCCAGCTGCAGGATGGGGTGCTGGCCCCCACACTCGGTCCCTCCCCAGTGACTGTCCAGGGCCTAAGGCAAGTGCTCGGAGTGAGGTTGCCCACCCCGCACTGGCCAGCTGCCTTCAAGTCTAGCCACCTTAAGGGGGTCCCTGGCGTCTTGTGGTTTAAGAATCTGTGTTTCCACTGCAAGGGGGCACAGTTCTGATCCCTGGTTAGCGAACCAAGATCCCACAGGCTGTGAGGTGCAGCCAAAAATTAATTAATTAAATGAAGAAATAGAATCATGTTTAAAAAAAAAGAAAGGATAAGTTAGGGTACAGAGACCCAGCCCCTCACTGCCCAGGACAACTCTGAAGTGTTCTCCCAGCTCCTGGGTGCCCTGTGGGATCAACTCCTGATTTCTCACCATCTCAGCCCAGTTCAGCTCCCCCTCTGCCTGGGGCTGCTACTCTCCCTCCCTCTCTCTTGGGGGACATTCCCAATAAACCACCCGCTCCTCTTCTGTCTTCTTTCCAGGGAGCCCCACCCACGAGACCAGCCATAGCCTTATCTCATGGACTTACAAAGCTTTAAACCTTGTTACCGGTGTGATATTTTGGAAAGGGTCTGTTTTCCCTTTATAAAGATTAGCTGACATATTCAGATGTTTTTATCTGAGATCTTTGCCAAGTTTTCTGACTATATGTGTGGGGCTGACGACTGATAGATGACGAAGTGTTAGAACAATACTCAAAAGAATGAGGGAACAGCTCTGCCTCTGTGGTGAGGGCTGCGTTCATACCCGTGTGAGTTCAACAAAGCTAGTTGCCTCTGTCTTCTGCCTTTTACCCTCTAACCAGGATGGACAATAATAGATATCTTTTTCTACAGGTCAAAATGCTGATTTCCACTTAAAGATCTGAATAGCTTTAGGAGAAGGCAATGGCACCCGACTCCAGTACTCTTGCCTGGAAAATCCCATGGACGGAGGAGCCTCGTGGGCTGCAGTCCATGGGATCACTAAGGGTCAGACACGACTGAACGACTTCACTTTTACTTTTCTCTTTCATACATTGGAGAAGGAAATGGTAACCCACTCCGGTGTTCTTGCCTGGAGAATCCCAGGGACGGGGGAGCCTGGTGGGCTGCCATCTATGGGGTCACATAGAGTCGGACACAACTGAAGTGACTTAGCAATAGCAGTAGCTGGAATGATTTCAGGATAGGATTTTTTTAAGTCAATGGAAAAGATAATCTGATCTGTAAGAAACATACCACCATCATTTAAATGTGCCAAGGCTTCTTAGAGATTAATATTTCCCATTTTAACAACCACATTATCACTTTGTAGACCTGTACTTTTCATATAAATTCGTGTCTAAGTAATTCTGAAGGATTATCCCCATCACATGCAACTGCATCATAAATGCTGATGTACTCAAACTTTGCTTTTTTTGTAGAAAGCCATTCAGCATTAAGTGACTCTTTAATAGCTAGTTAATAAAACGCTGTCACTCAACAAAGACCAGATTGTGTAGCTGATAATTTCAGATTTTTATGGAACAAGCTTCACTAACATCGAGTTTTAATTTGCAAGTGTCAAACTCATCCATGCATATTTAGAAGAAGAGATGCTTAGAATAAAATTGAAATTCTTCCAATTGTCCCTGTTCCCTATTAGGCACTGCTTCAAAATTATCTTGCCAAGTGGGGGAGGATTTTAAATATTAGCTGTATCAGGTGAGCTCTCTTTTTTGTTTTGTTTTTTTAGAATGAGTTAGAATTTGGGGGTTACAGGCGATCAATAGGGTAGTAACTGGTCCTTTGGGTGGGGTTCCCTGGAAACACTGAGAGGGAGGCTGTGAGGGTGGTTTATTCCCCCGAAAGGGAGCGAGGGAGCGAGGGAGAGGAGCAGCTCTGGTTAGAAAGGGAACTAAGCAAGGGAAAGAGGGATCCGGACTGAGAGAGGGGGATGGACTGAGAGAGGGGAGCAGACTCAGAGAGGTGGGGGAGCGGACTCAGAGAGGGGAGCTGGATTCAGAGAGGGGGAGCCGGACTGAGAGAGGGGGATCCGGACTGAGAGAGAGGGATCTGGACTGAGAGGGGGGATGGACCAAGAGACGGGGAGCAGACTCAGAGAGGGGGAGCTGGACTCAGAGAGGGGAACCGGACTGAGAGAGGGGGAGCCAGACTAGAGAGAGGGGAGCTGGACTAGAGAGGGGGAGCCGGACTGACAGAGGGGAGCCGGACTGGGGATGCATGTGCAAAGGAGCATAACTATCCCAAGGGTAGCTGTTGGGAGGGGCCTGGAGAGTGAGCAGATCTGGAGGCTGGCCAGGGGTGGTTTTCTAGGCAACATCCAAGCCACAGAACCAGAGGACAACTTCAGAGCACAGGTGACGGGAGGCTAGGGAGGATGTGTGACGTCTGGAGCCCACAGAGCCTGCGGCAGGCGATGAATGAGACCTCGGGGCCAGGCAGAGCCTTCTGCAGAGAGAAGATGGATAGATGGTCATATCCAGAGTGGTAGTAACTTGAGTAGATCTGAGTTCAGCAAGTTGTGGCCCAAGATCCATGCTTTGTGGCCATGTCGTGGGATGGTCTGGGAGTGGAGCAGGGATTGACTGAGGCAGCAAAGTCAGTTAGACCCAGGGTGGGAGCAGGGTTACTACAAGGCCTGGTCCCACCCAAGGCCAGGTGTGGGCTGGGGCCGATGGTCCAGCCTCACGGGACACGATGCATTTAAAATCAAATGCTGTTCACAAAGTTGAAAGACACGATGCATTTAAAATCAGACATTGTTCACAAAGTTGAAAGAGAAGCAAGTGGGTTTGTTGACCTTGTGGATTTTTTTTCCCCTGAGAATGTGATGGACAGGGCAGGTGCTGCTGGTGATGGAAAGAGCTGAGCTTTACAGTCAGCAGCACAGCAGCCTACCTGTCCGGCTCAGAGACCCCCACCCGCCCTTTCCCGACAGCATCTCCTTCTGGGGCCACCTCTAGCTGCAGGACCGTGACCCTCCCAGAGGGCCTCTCCTCTGGACCCCAGAGCAGCGGGGTAGAGCTCCCGTAGGCACTCCATCATCCAAGATTCTGAGGATGAGTGAATGTCCCTGTGGTGTCTTTGAGATGGTTGAATGTGGAGACGACTGGAAGAAG
Source organism: Nanger dama (assembly GCA_917880005.1). Taxonomy (NCBI): domain Eukaryota; kingdom Metazoa; phylum Chordata; class Mammalia; order Artiodactyla; family Bovidae; genus Nanger; species Nanger dama. The sequence goes on from CAKJTW010000115.1 coordinate 1,506,833, forward strand.
TTTTGGAGCATGAACTTGTGGGTTTCAGTGTCCCTGCATGGATTTCCAATTTATTTTGGGCTTCGTAGCATGAGAAAGGAGTTAGGGGACTGTGGTGGATCCCTGTGACTGTAGACAGGAGCACCTTAAATTAAAATAACTTGGACTAGCAGTCTTATATTCATTTGATCAGGTCATCAAGAAATTTTGCAGACATATTCACTTTCAAATTAATGGATGTTCTCTATTCCTTTCCTGGATCCACCTGAGGATCCTCAACACGAAGATGCTGATGGACAGAAGGAAACAGATGGATCCAGGCGTTTTCTTCTTTAGGGACTGACTAATTTTCCAAAAATTAGTCTTTGATCCATAAGCAAGAAAGTGGAAATCTACCTAAACATCATACCTGATAGAAAAACTAACTCAGGATATATCATGGACTTTAACATGAAACATTAAAACCTGTAAATAAAAACCTTGGGGAAAAGATCTTCAGGATCTGGGGCTGAAGACTTCTGAGACCTAACACGAAAAGTATGACTCATAAAAGAGATAAATCTGATCTCATCAGAATATTATTAGCAGTTTTATGTTCTGTAAAGACCCTGTAAAGAGGCTGAAAAGATAGGCTATAGACTAGGAGAAAATAATTTTCATATTATTTATCTGGCAAAGAATTTGTATCTATAATGCATAAAGAATTCTCAAAATTCAACAGTAAGAAAACAAACTGGTCTTTATTTGGGATCTTTGGTTTTAAACTGGCTTCCCGGTGGCTCAGATGGTAATATTAAAAAAAAAAAAAAAATCTTCCTGCAATGCTGAAGACCCAGGTTTGATCCCTGGGTGGGGAAGATGACCTGGAGAAGGAAATGGCAACCCACTCCAGTCTTCTTGCCCAGATCGAGTGGACAGAGGAGCCTGGTTGGCTATGGTCCATGGAGTTGCAATGAGTCGGACACAGATGAGCAACTAACACACAGAGGTATTCAGGCTTGCAGATAAGGAGATCCCCTTAAAGGGGACGTTGATAGAGGAGAATGTTGGTGCCTCACGGGCATTTTCTGCAGACCAATAGCAATCTTTGCAAATATGCTTTCAATATCAGCGTAATTTCATTTGCCTCTCTCTGGACTTCATGTTGGCTTTGAAAGAGAAAACACAGGAAGAAAGCACTCTGCAATTCATCCTTACAGCTCTTGTTTTCTCTTTGTTATTTTCCAGTGTTCCGTATGTTCAACCATTTGGAACTATTTTCCTTTATATATATATATATATATTTTATTTTTTTTATTTTTTTTCCTGGCCGCACTACACAGCACGTGGGATCTTATTTCCCCCACCAGGGACGGAACCCACATCCCTGGCACTGGAAGCATGGAGTCCTAACCACAAGCAGCAGGGAAGTCCCTGGAACTGTCTTCAGTGGATTTGTCCTGATCGTAACACATAGTTGCACAGATACTGAAGAGTCTTGTCTGTGTTTCCTGCAGCCATACGCAGACTTGGCTTAGTGTTGATTCTTCTGGGAAGGTCCTTGGGCCTGTCTCTATGCAACTCAATTAGCTTGAAAAGCTATTGTCTGTCTATAGTACCCCCAGACCACTTCTGGGCTGATTTTTCCCTTTTGCATCTAAAGATGGATCATAATTTCACTCTGAGTTCAGTGAGAAGTCATCAGCCTCTTCCCCATCAGAATGACCTCTCTCCCATCCCCAGGACACAGATCCTGAGGGGCCCATCAGATAATCTGAAAGCCATAAGTGATGAGGCTGACGTATGGGCTTAATGTTAACAGATACATGCCTAGATGCACACCCCCATCTAAAAAGCCTAACAGATGTGGCCCCACTTGAATTTAACCCTTTTCCACTGATCTGAGATTAAAAGACTCTTAGTCCTTGGAAGAAAAGCTGTGACAAACCTAGACATCATATTAAAAAGCAGAGACATCACTTTGCCAACAAAGCTGTGTATAGTCAAAGCTATGATTTTTCCAATAGTCATGTACAGATGTGAGTGTGTGTGTCAGTCACTCAGTCGTGCCCAACTCTTGTGACCCCATGGACTGTAGCCTGCCAGGCTCCTAGGTCCATGGAATTCTCTAGGCAAGAATACTGGAGTGGGTTGCCATTCACTGCTACAGGGGATCTTCCCTGCCCAGGATTTAACCTAGGTCTTCCTCACTGTAGGTAGATTCTTTATCATCTGAGCCACCAGGGGAGCCTAATGGATGTGAGAGTTGGACCATAAAGAAGGCTAAGCACCAAAGAAGATGCTTTCTAATCTGTGGTGCTGGAATAGATTCTTGAAAGTCCCTTGACTGCAAGGAGATAAGTCAATCCAAAAGGAAATCAACCCTGAATATTCATTGGAAGGACTGATGCTAAAGCTGCAATACTTTGGCCATCTGATGCAAAGAGCCAGCTCATTGGAAAAGACCCTGATGCTGGAAAAGATTGAGAGCAAGAGGAGAAGGGGACAACAGAGGAACGATTGAATGGCATCACCGACTCAATGGACATGAACTTGAGCAAACTCCAAGAGACAGTGAAGGACAAGGAAGCCTGCTGTGCTGTAGGTCATGGAGTGGCAAAGAGTCAGACACGACTGAGTGACTGAACAACAACTAATCTGAGAGTCCCAGCACCGGAGAACTCAGAGGCAGGCCCCAGAGGCGGAGCCTGAAGGGTCCTTGTCATCCCAGCACCTGGAAATTTCCCCACACAGTAGGTGCTCAGGAAATGTTTACAGGTGAGCAAGATAAGGTCATAAAGTTGGTAAACAAGCCGAAAATATCAAAACAAACAAAACCCAAAGTACAGTTCAGTGGCACCAAATAAAGGAATAGAATTTAAAAGTAAATGTTTGTTTCACCTACTCAGCTGGCAAGACTTTTATATCATTATGATTATGCTGTAACAGACAGACATTGCCTATACATACAGAAAAGAAAAAAGAAAAAATGAAGTGTTCATTGGATAAAAGTGATGGCTGATTATTTTCTTTGAGTTTTAAAATTTTATCGCATTGTTGCCATCGTGTTTTTGGCACAATAAATAAGCATTTTTGCAAAACATACAACACAGTTCTGCCATCGGCTTGCAGGAGAAGCCAAGGTGAGCCAGGCCCCCACTCTCTGGACGTCCCTCGCAGGCATTTGCACAGAGCAGATCCTCCGTGATGTTTACAAGATTTCTGAATGAGTGGAAAGAACGGGCATATCTCATCCTCTTTCTTCTTGTGACTCACTGGGTCTGTGGGTGGCAACACCAGCCCACTTAGGTCCGCTGATAAGACAGAACCGGGCACATGGGGGACACATGATGGAGACTCCTGGTAGGCACAGGCTGGAGCCGGGAGTTGCAGGACCCTAGTCCATGGGGACCAGCTCCTCTGTCACCCCTTCCCTGTAGAAGGCTGTGTGAGGGCTGGGACCCATGTTCCCACCTTGCTGCCAGCTGGCCAGTCCAGCTGTGTGTCCCTGCCCCAGTGCAGAGGGCGTCAGCGTGGCTGGCCAGAGGCAGCCTGGTGCTGGCTCTTTATAGGGTGCGAGCATCAGCAAGATGGGATCCCCTGCATGGGGCCCCACAGCCCGAGAGAAGGAAAGTCAGGCACACAAATAGCTGGTCATCTACACGGAGAGGCAGGTGCCAGGAAGAATAAGCAGCCTCAGGGTCAGGCTGCTCCCTGAGAGGCAGGTCTCTCTGATGAGAACACTCCCCAGTCACTTGGCTGAGCTGGGAGTCGTGGCCGAGAAGTTTCCATCAGAGAGGGACATTGGTCAAGGTGGGCACCCTGACGATGCAAGTGGACTTGTGTGACCACTTCACAGTGAAAGATGCAGGGGAAAAAAGCAATGACTTTGCAGTTGAAGTGGTAAAGCCTCCTCGTGGCATTTCTCTCTCCCAATAATTGTCAAACCCGAGGCAAAGATCCATCTGGTAAACTATTGACCAAAGAAAGAGTGATCTCTAAAAAGGAAGGCAGAAACGTTCATTGTGCTTTCACTCTGGTTAAGAGGCGTCTCTGGTGTTGCCCAGTTACGTCATCACTGTGTGAAACGTCATGGGAACTGCTAGCACCGCGGTCATTCTGTGCAATCTGGATCAGATGTTTTCCCAAAACCGGTCCTGCAGTGTTTTGCTTCCCTTGAGAACTTGATATTTATTACAGAAATAAAGCTGTACAAATAGAGCTATAAATCTCATTTTTATTTGCATGTGTGAAACACCTATTTAGGCAACAGGCCTGGTGCTGGTTCTTTATAGGGTATGAGCATCAGCAAGATGGGATCCCCCCTGCACGGGGCCCCCACAGCCCGAGAGAGCAGGAAAGTCAGATGCACAGATAACACAAATAACTGGGCATCTCCACAGGGAAGCAGGCGCCGGGAAGGACAGGCAGATCCCACTGAGCCACAGAGGGTCTTGTCCACCTGGGAGAATCCAGGACGGCTTCACAGGGGAGGGGACATTGGCCTGAGGCCTAAGGGGATTTCCCACAGAAGAAGATGGGAAAGTGAATCCTGGTCGGAGAGAAGGGGAGGGCAACCCTCACCCCCTCCAGCCAGAGTCGTGGCTCGACGAGCAGATGCAGAAACGTTGGACTTCTGCTGGGACCCCCAGTAGCTGCCCTGCTCCCAGACCAAGGTCATGCTTTCTGAAGATCATGGCTCATGGGTCTTGCAAGGTCATCCCTGCTCTGTCTGCCAGACTCCTGTCTGTCTGCTGGCCCCTGTTCCATACACATTGCCGTACTGATTTCCAGCTACCCAAAGGCAGCCCAGCCTCCCAGCTCAGACCCCCATGGACTGACTGGTCCCTCTGTTAAAAGTGCTTCTGTGCTCCCATCGCTGGAGTAGCACTCCTTCCCCTCCTCCTCTTCCCCCCACCCCACTGCCCCCTCCCTGTCCTCATCTCCCTCCCCCTCTCCTCTGTCCCATCCTCCCCAAATAGAGACCGATCTGAGTCTCCCAAACCGAAAGGGCAACATGCAGGTCAGTAACACACTGATTCTAAAAATACTAAGGATTCATGAATGTTTATTGACACCTGGAGAGAGAGGACGTAACATCTCTGAGAAGACAGTTCAGTTCAGTTCAGTTGCTCAGTCGTGTCCGATTCTTTGCGACCCCACGAACCGCAGCACACCAGTCCTCCCTGTCCATCACCAATTCCCAGAGTCCACCCAAGCCTATGTCCATTGAGTCAGTGATACCATCCAACCATCTTACTCTCTGTCGTCCCCTTCTCATGCCCTCAATCTTTCCCAGCATCAGGGCCTTTTCCAATGAGTCAGCTCTTTGCATCAAGTGGCCAAAGTATTGGAGTTTCAGCTTCAACATCAGTCCTTCCAATGAACACTCAGGACTGATCTCCTTTAGAATGGACTGGTTGGATCTCTCTGCAGTCCAAGGGACTCTCAAGAGTTTTGTCCAACACCACAGTTCAAAAGCATCAATTCTTTGGTGCTCAGCTTTCTTCAGTCCAACTCTCACATCCATACATGACCACTGGAAAAACCATAGCCTTGACTAGATGGCCCTTTGTTGACAAAGTAATGTCTCTGCTTTTAATATGCTGTCTAGGTTGGTCATAACTTTTTTTTCCAAGGAGTAAGCGTCTTTTAATTTCATGGCTGCAGTCACCATCTGCAGTGATTTTGGAGCCCAGAAAAATAAAGTCAGCCACTGTTTCCACTGTTTCCCCATCTGTTTTCCATGAAGTGATGGGACTGGATGCCATGATCTTAGTTTTCTGAATGTTGAGCTTTAAGCCAATTTTTTCACTCTTCTCTTTCACTTTCATCAAGAGGGTCTTTAGTCAGTTTTTAGGTGCCCCTCTGTCTGTGAATCATTTCTTTCCTCCAAGGACACACTTTCATCCACCACTGTCATTTTCTTGTTTCTCTGGTTGATTCTTCTCAGAAGATCGGGTGTCCTGGCTGGGCAGGGATGGGTCTCCTGCCCCAGTGAGAGCTTTGACCTCCTGTGGGTCCTGAAGGCGTGTCAGTTGCTCCATAGGCTTGGAGTCCCCCAGCATTTCTGGGTCCAGGTTCTCTCCCAGGCTCTGCAAGGCTGGTGGCCCATTTTGTGAGCTGTGGTTCAAGCAGGTCTTCTGGGACCCCATCCCAAGAAGTGAGAATCCTCCCAGAAGCCTGACTCCCTCCTAGGTGCTCTCATCACTCCTGGGGAGCTCTCCTTCCCTGTATCTCCCAACAGCCATGTGGAGTCGGGGCAGGAGAGTGGGGAAGGGTATGAGGGTGGGCACTGCCCAACCACCAGGGTGTGTGGCCTCGGAGTCCCAGAAAGGAGGGCATGTCTACCCTGACCCACCGGAGATGTTTGTCCCTTTCTTGCTGCTCCTCCCCTAAGCCACACAGAGGGCTTCAGGTGCTTTGGAAAACTCTCCATGGACATCATGTTAACAAGCATCCTTCCTTTGTCCTTTCTGGGGGCAAGAAGCAGGTCATCGGGCACTTGACTCTTTATACAGTATAAACACGGTTGCCCAGAAACGTCAGATGGGGCTTTGCAAGATCTGGCTGTTCACAGTTCAGAGCAGCCCTGGTGGTGTAGGGCAGAGGGTATTTCTGCTGGGGATCAGGGCAGGGCCTCCACCTGCAGAGCTCGGGGTCCCTGCAGCTCTGATCTGGCTGCTCTAGGTGGCTGAGCTTTCTGTGCAGTAGAAGCCCAGGGCAGGGAGGCCAACAAGACCAGCCTCTAGGAGGGAGGCAGGGTCTCCAGCTCAGGCTGGGGCTCAGGACTGGCTTCCTGGCCCGGGGAGGGGACAGGCCAGCAAAGAAAGGAGCAGTCCTGGGCTCCTGCAAAGCCCGAGCTGACAGATAAGTGGAGCGGAATGCAAGTGGGGAAGCAGCCCCGAAGCTGGGTCACGGGAACATGGCAAAGGGAGGTGGCAGGACTCAGATGGGCAACAGCTCTCGGAGCAAGGAAGGAGCCAGACCACAGAGGACAAGCCCCAGTTCAAGGCATGGGGGGATCCAGGAAGGCGCCTGAGTCAGGAAGCCCCTGTGAGCCCACCAGTGGAGCTAAGTCTCAAACCATCCCCGCGCTCGTCAGTGGACACAGCACCCCCAGCTCGGACTGTCAGCAGGGAAACCGCCCAGGCGGGCGGACGAGGGGCCGGACCTTCAGCCCACAAAGCAGGAGTGAAGGTGTGCTTCTCCACAGCCGGCGTGACCACACATGTGCGGGCCGCTCGGTGTCTGGTCGCAGCAGGTGGACTGCCTGTTGTTAACGGGTGTGTTATTCTGCTCTAGCAGGAAGAAGATGAGATGTGGAAGATGTCACCGAGCGTTTTCCTTCACACAATGGAGGAAGGAAATAGAGTCTACAAAGGTCAGTTTACCAGGCGGGTGTGCTGACTGGGGTGTCCTTGTTGGGCAGATGCTGGCGCCCAGTCGTGAAAGGCTTTTCTTGCTGTTTACTCACTCGGTCGTGTGTGACTCTTTGCATCCCCATGGACTGCAGCTCATCTAACTTCCCCGTCCGTCACTGTCTCCCGGAGTTTGCTCAAACTCAGGAGGCTGCAAACATGCAGTTGACTACCAAGTCTGTCTGTCCGTCTCTCTTTTAAAGTTGCTTTGAGTGGCTTCAAAGCATATAGGTGGTAAAAGAGCAAGATGAGAATATGTCTCAACCTCTGTTCTGTTTTAAACCCTTGAGACGTCAGCTGAACATTCTCTTGCTTGTAATGAAAGGGAAGAAGGATTTCCCCTGGATTGTTTAAATTAAGAAAATCAGTGCCGTATGTACAGTAAAATGTTGTAATCCTATTAGTCTAAGACACGTGCCTGCACGCTGACACCTAATTCTTTTGTCCCACGTTCAGAATGTAACCTGGCTCTTTTGGCAAGTGTATGAACTGGCCTTTGAGATGTTCTCATTATAATTTACTGGAATGGTTGTCCAGTTCCTTTGGTTCCATTCCACCCTCGTGATAAATCCCAAAGCAGAATGACCTGCCAGGGTGACCCTGGCCATTAGCGCTATTTGGAAACTCCTGAGAAATGCCACAAGGGTGTGAAGTAGAATATTTCCACGCTTCAGTCACGCATGTGGCTCCTTCTTTATTTGGCCTTAGCCAGACCGCAGTAGGACTGTTACTTATTTAGTATGTGTTTTCAATTGATGGATGGTTTCTACCCCCAGTTAGCTGAACCTCACCCTTAGCAACTATCAGAGTCGTGGCAGGTTTGATGGGCTGTCTGGTTCCGTAAAATAAGAATGTCCGCGTCCCTCCTGCAGTTCTCTCACTCACTTCTAGTGGCCAGGGTCCCACTCAGCCGGAGACGCTGAGCTAAGGCAGAAGCACCAGGAAAGGATGACCTCGGAAGGACTTGGCAACTGCTTTAATGGGGGAGGGAGAAGGTCGGAGGGTAAATTAACATTGAGCAGGCGCCCACGACGTGGAAGGCATGTCTTCATGCCCATCTCACTTCTCTTTACAACAACCAGGAAGACATAAGCATCACTCAGCCCGGTCAGCAGGTACAGTCAGAGACCTGCCATCACTCATGTTGAGAATATCCACTCTTTCCTTTTCTTTTCCATTATGGTTTATTGCAGAATGCTGAGTGTGTTTCCCTGTGCTGGATACTGCAGGACCTTGTTGTTTATCCATCCTGTGTATAACAGTTTGATCTGCTAATCCCAAACTCCCAATCCAACCCTCCCCCACCCCCACCCCCGCCACCCCCTGGCAACCATACGCCTGTTCCTTACGTCTGTGCGTCTGTTTCTCTTGAAGATGAGTTCATCTGTGTCATACTTTAGATTCCACACGTGAGTGCTATCATATGAGGTTTGTCTTTCTTTCTTACTTCACCTAACATGATAATATCTAGGCCCATCCATGTAGCTGAAAATGGCATTACTTCATTCTTCTTACGGCTGAGAAGTATTCCATTGTATATATGGGACATATCTTTGTCCATTCATCTGTCAGTGGACATTTAGGCTGTTTCCATGTCTCGTCTACTGTAAATAATGCTGCTATGAACACTGGGGCGCCTGTATCTTTTCACACTATAGTTTTATCCAGATATATACCCAGGAGTAGGATTGCAGGATCCCATGGGCTCTATTACTCGTGTCTAACGTCCTCTCACTCACATATTCACTCAGCAAACGTTGATTGGCTCCAGTGTGCAGGTGCAGTGCTGGCCTGGAGGTGCAAAGGCAGTCCATGCCTTCAGCAGGCTCACTGCACACCCAGGGGCTGCGGTGGTGGGCGGGTAGGGACGTGGCACCAGATGGGTGGCTGGTTAGTCTGGCCACAGCCACTTCCAAGGGACCTAGCTAGGAATTGCGGTAGTCCACCCTGTAGTCACAGGCCCAGCTGGGCATCCCTGGAACTCAGGGCTAGGCCCCACACAGTAGCCGCCCTCTGTCCCAGGACATTATGTACTGGTCTGCACACACCGTCTCTTGTCTCATATTCTGTGTCTATATGACCAGCCTTCGAGATGCTTTCCAGGCCTTTGAACTGTCAGCTCATTTTCTTCTAAAGAACCCCCTTCTAGAGGCCTGCTGGCTGTCCTTGGGGCTTCCTGCCTGTCACTCCTTCATTCTCCTGTTACTCCCTCACCGTGTGGAGCCCAGCCTCCAGAGGGTCCCGAGAGCCACTGACAGTGTGGAAGGACGTCTCGGGTGCTGGGTACATCTCAGTAGTGTCTTACACTTGAGAAATGGAGTATTCCTGCCACGTCAGTAAACACGGGTGTCACAGCCATCAGCGATTCCAGCCCTCCAGATGTGAATTTCTGAGCCCTAAGGGCACTCAGGAAGGAGAACAATACCTGCTTGGTCTGGCAGCCATGAGGCTGCAGCCACTCCCTATGGTGAGCACCGAGGAACTCGGGATGTGAAACACACAGGACACCAGCCCCAGAGAGCTGAGAGGCATATGAAGGAAAGATCTCAGCCAGCCCAGACTATTGCATCTTCCTGTACACAGAACAGTGCTAAGTTCCTTAACTCGAGATATCTGGCTTTCTTTAATTCACAAAAATACTTTTAATATTCAGGCTACCTGCCCTTTGTTGGAAGACTTCTGCGTAACCTGACTCTACCCCACCCCACTCCCCAGAGCAGTTCTCTCAGGGCTCCTGGAGATGCCGTCTCTGGGCTTGAAGTCCTAAAAATTCCCACTGCGTAAAAACATAACTCTCAACTCTGAGGTTGTGACTATTTTTTAAGTCAGCACACACTCAAGACTTGGAAAGCCTGGCTACCTTCACCTCTGATTGTAACCGCTTGGATGAGGAAAGAAAAGTGGGAGAGAGCGAAATCCTCCTCTACCTCCACAGGGAGTCAGGAGCTTGTGTCTAAACTTGATGAGTCAAGAAGCAGGTTGGGATCCACATATCTACACTACTGATACTGTGCATGAAATAGACAACTCATGGGAACGCACTGTGTGCATGAGATAGGTGACTGGTGAGAGCACACTGTATGTATAAAATAGACAACTCATGGGAACGCACCATGTGCGTGAAATAGGTGACTGGTGAGAGCACACTGTATGCATGAAATAGACAACTCATGGGAACGCACCGTGTGCATGAAATAGGTGACTGGAGAGAGCACACTGTATGTGCGAAATACGTAACTAATGAGAACACACAGTATGTATGAAATAGGTGACTAATGAGAATGCACCGTGTGCATGAAATAGGTAACTGGTGAGAGCACACTGTATGTATGAAATAGGTGACTTATGAGAACTCACCATATGTATGAAATAGGTGACTTATGAGAACTCACCATATGTATGAAATAGGTGACTGGGGAGAACGCATTGTATGTATGAAATAGACAACTAATGAGAACATACCGTGTATATGAAATAGATGACTAATGAGAATGCACCGTATACGTGAAATTAGGTAACTAATGAGAACACACAGTATGTATGAAATAGATGACTAATGAGAACATACCATGTGTGTGAAATAGGTGACTGGTGAGAACGCATCATATGTATGAAATAGATAACTAACAAGAACATACCGTGTGTGTGAAATAGGTGACTGGTGAGAATGCATCATATGTATGAAATAGATAACTAATGAGGACATACCGTATGTGTGAAATAGGTGACTGGTGAGAATGCGCCGTGTGTCTGAAATAGACACACACGGTAATGAGAACACACCGTGTGTGTGAAATAGGTGACTGGTGAGAACGCATCGTGTGTATGAAATAGATAACGGATGAACGTGTACTGTATGCACGAAATAGAAAACTAATGAAAACATACTGTGTATGGCAGGGAACTCTGCTCAGTGCTCTGTGGTGACCTGAGTGGAAAGGAAATCCAAAAGGCGGGGATGTATGAAGAGGCACAGCTGATGCACTTTGTTGTACAGCAGAAACTAACACAACATTGTAAAACAACTATACGCCAATAAAAACTTTAAAATAAATTAATTGGAAGAAAAGGCTGGGACTTAAGAAGAAGCAATATAAGCGTATTATCTAGATGCTATCCTTCTAGATATCAGCCGAAAGAGCCCACGTGCAGCTGGACCCTCACATCCTCTTCCCATGGGCCCTGTGCTCTTCCTCCCACAAGCCGCTCACACTCACACCTCCAGGCTGTCGTGCCTTCTGTGCCCTTTGCCTGGAATGCTTGTCCCTTCAGGCCTCCCCTGAGACCCAGGTGGGATGACAGTCTCCCGCCTCACCTGTGCCCACCCCGGGGCCGCAGTATTCACCTCCACCTGACTTCCAGGGATGTGTTTCCATCTCCCCACAGCAGGGCAACAGGTCTGTGAGGACCGGGAAGGTATGTCAGTCACTCAGTTATGTGCGACTCTTTGTGATCCCATAGACTGCAGCCCCCAGGTTCCTCTGCCCGGGGATTTACCAGGCAAGAATGCTGGAGTGGGTAGCCATTTCCCTCTCCAGGGGGTCTTCCCAACCCAGGGATCAAACCCAGGTCTCCTGCACTGCAGGCAGACTCTTTCCTGTCTGAGCCACCACAGACAGGGCATGAATTTCATAATTTATGAATAAATCAGATTTATGGATAAATCTGAATCTAGCCAATGCGTTTTAAATGAACAAATGAATGTAGGAATAAATGCCCTTGGACGGTGTAACTGGAAAGCAGAGCTTTTTTTTTTAATTATAATTGTTTTAATACTCTGGCTTTAAGGTACTGCATTATTTTGATAAAAATTAATTTGGGGGACATCTAACATTCATATGGGAAGCCCACAGACCCACACAACAAAGCTGTTGAAACAGCCCATGCCTTGTGTGTAATTACTCTGTAATTCCATCAAGGCTGAGAAAACTGCCAGCCACTCGGGAGCAGGAGGCATGAACCAGGATTTTCCTCATCAGCTTTTGGGGTGTTTGATGAGTTACCTGACATGTCTTCGGTAACTTACAGAAATTCAGTGTCTTCATCTGAGAAGTCTTTACATAAAAATCAAAGGCTTTCCTTCTCAAAGGAAGCATTAGCATTTTAATCACTGATATTAAGCCCCCTTCCCGGTCCACTTCTGAGCAGATGAAAACTGCCCCAGCCCTGGCTTCTCCCACTCAGATTAAAAACGCGTTCTCTGCTACAGGAAAGAGCGGTCAGTTGTTTCCCTTTGAGTGCGTGGATAGCTTCCTGCATTTATAAATGTCCATGAAATCCTTGAAGGGGTCGAGACATGCCCTGTGCAAAAGTGTCATGAGAAAAACAACGTTTCAGTGGAAAACGAGGTCCATTTATGTCACCTCTAGTAAAACCCACGAAGGCTGCTCGGAAGTGCTTTATCTGTAAATCAGGGGCACAGCTGAGTGCGGATGCCACAAGGCGCCACTGCTTCCACACAAATAATCGTATCTTGCCTTCTTTTCTGTTGAATATTCTCTGTTTCTTTCACTATTAAACGCATTACTTCCTGTCTTATCTATCCCCTGAAAAAGCAAAGCAGCTTCCTTTGAATAACAAAGTGGTTTTGCTCTAAAAGATCTTAATGAAGCAGGTGGGTTTTGCTTGCAGAAATTTAATCATCAACCAAGATTCAGTCATCAGCTGTTAGAAGAGAGTTGTTATTGTTATTGCTGAGTGTTTTTTTTAGTCGATAAGTCATATCTGACTCTTTGCAACCCCATGGACTGCAGCCCGCCAGGCTGTTCAGCTCATAGGATTTCCCAAGCAAGAAGACTGCCGTGGGTTGCCATGTCCTTCTCCAGGGGATCTTCTGGACCCAGGGATCAAACCCACGGCTCCTGCTTGGCAGGCTGAGATGGCTGAATGGCATACTGACTCCCTGGGCATGCCTTTGAGCAAGCTCCGGGCGCTGGTAATGGACAAGGAAGCCTGCCGTCCACAGAGCCGCAAAGAGTCAGACACGACCGAGCAACTGAACTGAACTGAACCTGGCAGGTGGACTCTGCCACCGAGCCGGCACAAAAATCCCGGCGGTGTTGGCGAACAGAACATTTCAGCACAGTTATATTTTCAAGGGGGAAAACTTGTCATTTTAAACCCATAAAAAGAATTTTAAACCCATTTTATTCCTACATTTTAGAGTTCCCCTCAGTGTAAGCTTATGTAGATTTCAGAAAATGCACAGAGAAGGAGCAGTTGCCTTCAGGCCCATGAGTTAACCACCCTTCATGTACTCACACCTCACAAGCTCACTGCAAAATCCCCCTTCCAGGGGGTTCAGGCCAAAGAAGAAACTCTCAGATATTTATGACTTAAGACATTTTTTCACATCAAAGGAGTGGTATAGACCATGCAGTCACTGCGTTCTTGCCCTGACACTGATGAGCAGGATAGCTCTTTCTTGCTGACACTCTCCATGGGAATGACTATTCAAAATGATAACTCTTCAGAGGCAGCTTTCCAGCCATTTCCTGTGTGCCCATCCCTGCCACACCTGGTCCCCATCTGTCTTGTTTGGGTCTTCTGCCCCTTGAGACCCAGCGGGCCCATGCTGGCTACCTCCTCCATCGGTCGGGGTGGTGATTCTGCTTGAAGTCACTCAGTCATGTCCGACTCTTTGCCACCCCATGGGCTAGACAGTCCATGGAATTCTGCCGGGTCTAGCCCCAGTGGATCCAGGGTGATTTGAAGGTGGGGATGGAGTAGGCATCCTAGAAAAAAGCTATTTAATTACAGATATAGAGGAAGATTAGAAATGGATAGTGTAGTAGGAAAATTAGTGGAGAAAAAGAGGCTGAATAACTGGTTTACGTGGAATACCAATCACCACCTATGTAGGCCACAGGCGTCTTTCCGTTCTCCCAAAGGAGAGGAGGCACTGAGGCCTCCCTGGTCCGATCTTAGATGCCCAGGCAGAATTAGCAGGCTTGGTGAGTACCCCCATACCAGATGGGAATTCAGCCAGGAAAACGGGGAGCAAAAAAGAAATGACACGGGGGAATCAGTCTTTCCAGAAACTGATCCCATTTCTTTATTTTCCAGGTTTGTTTTTATACCTTTTGTTATACATAGGGATGAATACAGAGTCACGTGGGGGTCAGCAGACCTGACCTTTGTCACAATCAGGTGCTTCATATAAAATTATACAAAGGTCTTATGGGTTTTTAATCATCTTCTGGCCATGAGATCTGCTGACATTTTATGGCCCTTTCTGATACCAGTCAGTTAACCAGAAAACTTATTTTTCCAGGGGTGATTTTTTCTTAAATCAGGCACCACCCTCCAAATAAAGGTGCATTCCTATAGGGTGAGGGTATAGTGAGTTACAATCAAGAAAGGAATTTACTTAACCTAAGGTTAACATGATTAATCTTAAAGGTTAATACCTATTTCTCCTACATGCTAGTTATATTCATTATAAGGGCAGGGAATATGGAGATTTAGCAGCAAACATCAGCCCAACAAATGAAAATCCTTTAACCAATGTTCCCCTTAAGATCTGTTTAGTCTTAAGATAGTGATAAAGTTACATTTTCACATAGCAAGGACACAGTGATTTATAACAAAGTACAGTGATCTATAACAAAAGAGAAAATTCATTAACTCAAAAAGTCTAGTATTGCTAACATCAAAAACTACCATATTTCCTTTTCTATATTCCAAATACATTGATTAATATATTCCCAGGTGCCTAAGGATATGGAGGCCTGGCGGAAATCATTGACTCAACAATGAGAAAAGCCCTATGCTAATACTCCAAACTCTCTGTGCTGTTTATGGTTGAGAGGTTGTCACACAAGCTGGTCTGTCAGCAGAGAGGTTTGACCTGAGACACCCTTGTCACACCCAGGGCAGGGAATTAGCAGTAATTATTGGCATGACAAATGAAAAAACCCTTCACCAATATAATTCCTAATCAACCCACTAATACTATACTAATGATCTTCTAACTTCTCAAAAGAGTCTGTATTTAGAAAGTTTTAAAGCATCCCATGCCTCTCGCAGTTGGGGGTTATAAACAATCACATGTGGCCAGACGAACCTATATAGGCAGGCTAGATAACCTTCAGGGTTCATAAGTTGAAACACTCTTGTCCTGCCCAGGAATTTTTATTAACTGGAGCTGCAAGTTAACTCCTTCTCTGAGAGAAATGGTTATGGGGGAGAGCCCTCCGTAAAGTACTCTGGTTTGGGGTAGATGCTCGGGAACAGGGGGTTTCCTGAGGCTTGATCACGCCTTTGCGTATGCCAAGCTTCCTTCCTCATGGCCTTTGCCAAGGGCGGAGTTCCTCACGCTGGCTCCCGGCAAAATTCTCCAGGCCAGAATACTGGAGTGGGTAGCCTTTTCCTTCTCCAGGGGATCTTCCCAACCCAGGGACCGAACCCAGGTCACCTGCACTGCAGGTGGATTTTTACCAGCTGAGCCACCAGGGAAGCCCACGAATACTGGAGTGGGTAGCCTATCCCCTCTCCAGTGGATCTTCCTGACCCAGGAATCGAACTTGGGTCTTATGCATTTCAGGCAGACTCTTTACCAACTGAGCTATGAGGGAAGCCCTGATTGAACTTTATCCTTGGTCTTCCTTGTAGCATGTGGTTCTTTCCGTCATTCCGCCGTGGCATTTGGACCCTTAGCTGCAGCGTATGAGACCTAGTTAGTTGCCTGGCCAGGGATGGAATCTAGGCCCCCTGCACTGGGAGTGCAGAGTCTTAGCCACTGGACCACCAGGGAGGTTCCCTCCCCTGACCTTTGACCCTCACTTCTGATGGGCGTCCAGGAGGCACACGCCCAAGCCCCTCCAGCCCCATCATCGCCACCCACTGTCTAAGCCTCAGCGGCGGCTGGGCAACCTCTCACCTGGCCACCCTGCCAGGGAAGAACCCATAGGTGCATCAGTCTTATGAAAGTTTCACCACCTTTGTGATGTGTTATCTTTTTCTTATAAATTCACAGTAGTCACCCTAGAAAAGATCTGGGCACGTTCAACATCATCTTTTCAAAAACCTGCTGCTGAAACTTTGCATCATTGGTAGCTTTCTCCTTCCCATCTTCCCATGATCGGCCAAGGATTGGTGGAGCCCTGTGCAGGCCACGTTGCCCTCGCATTAGCTGGGGAGACTGCTAAGCCTGAGAGGCCTTGCCAGGCCTGCAATCCAGACAGGGCAACCCCTCTGCCCAGCCAGCTGTCCAGGAAGTGAGCCGGCCCACCAGACCTGTGTGAGGCCAGCAGTTTGCGATGACCCTCTTCGGCTTCCAGAAACCTCCCTGCCAGCCTCTGGGAGCAGCATCAGGGTGTCCCCCAGGGCTTGTGCAACCGACCCACACTTTTGGAAAATCGGGCCTCCCCGTCTCCCTCCGTTTGTGTGCTGTGTGGTCCTGACTCAGATCCCTGTAAGAGGGCATGCCCCGTGGTCCTGTGTCCTCTCTTCCACTTACTAAAAACAAGTGTTTTTAAGTGTTCTTAGCACAGCCACTGTCCCTCCTGGCCCCTCGCCCCTTGGGGGTGGAGATTGTTAATAAGCAAAGGACGATGTAGGGCCAGCAGCTGGTAAGTGGTAGGATGCGGGATCCCCCTGACGGGTTCCCCTTGGCCGGAGTCTTGGGGCCATTCCCTGCCTGGCTGTCCATTCTTGTGTGTCTGCCTCTCGTGGCCCTGTTGCTGTGTCACCCAGGATCTGTAGTTCCCACCATGTCTCATCCCTTCTCCTTTCCTGTCTCACTGCTTCTGCTCACCCCCAGCCTCTGTGATTTACTCAGAGATTCCACCCTCCTTTCTCATCTGTGTGCCCACTTGTCTCTCTTAAGAATCTCCTCTGCCCTCTGCCTGCAGGGTTGACCGCTTGGCTCCTGTGCACCCAGACATGCATTTCTGTCTGTGGCCGTGACTGTCCTCTGGGTACTGAGTGTAAGTGCCAGCCCCTCCCTACTTGGTCAGCTGTGTCAGGGGACACACTCCTGTCTGATCTCAGGATCAGTGTTCGTAGGGGAGGCCATGCTTGCCAAGCTTACGCCCTGTCACTCACCACCTGCCGTCCAGACCCCCCACAGGCCCCCTTTCTTCCCAGTCGTAGCCATTGTCAGACGGAGGTGGGCCGCCCCCAAGGTCCTCGACTGCCCTCCTGAGTTGAGCAACATCAGTGCCCCCAGGGACCAGCTCCCAGCGAAGTGGCCCAGCTACGTGGTGGTTGCAGGTTTGGTTCCAGCAGATTTTCATCACAGTCTGAACACAAATTCAAGGAAGAGATCCCTTCCCCAACTAGCAAGTCTTTTTCCCCTGGGAGATCCTCCAATCCCATGGCCAGGGTCCAGGGCTCTGCACCTCTGTTAACATTTGGAATTCTCCTTCTGAGAAAACAGCTTTATTTCCATTTATTCCAGTGATACAAAATTATCCTTATTTCCTCTAACCATCCTCCTAACTGCCAGGGTAAGGCCAAAGGGACATGTAAAATATATATGATTTCAGAAACATCCCAAAAGTAATGCAAAAACACAGCTGTTGGATTCGGGATGAGTAATGGGTACTTGTGTGTTCAGTGCTAGCTTTTAATAGGGGCCAAGATAAATCACAGGTAAGCTGAACTAGCAACAAAATCTCTCCTGTTTCATTGAGTCATTTGAACAATAGAACTAATGGAAAACGTATTACAGAAACAGTCACCTATAATTGCATAACCCCATAATTATTGTTGTTGTTGTTCAATCACTGAGTCATGTCCGCTCTTTGTGACCCCATGGACTGCAGCATACCAGGCTCCCTTGTCCTTCACTGTCTCCTGGAGTTTGCTTAGATTCGTATCCATTGAATCGGTGATGCCATCCCACCATATCATCCTCTGTCATCTCCTCCTCCTCCTGCCTTCAATCTTCCTCAGGGTCTTTTTCAGTGAGTCAGCTCTTCACATCAGGTGGCCAAAGGATTAGAGCTTCAGCTTCAGCATTTCCAATGAATATTCAAGACTGATTTCCTTTAGGATTGACTGGTTTGATCTCCATGCAGTCCAAGGGACTTTCAAAAGCCTTCTCTAGCACCAGTTTCAAAAGCATCAGTTCTTTGGTGCTCAGCCTTCTCTATGGCCCAGCTCTCACATCCGTATGTGACTATAATGATACAGAAGAGCACCACTTGTTTCATATTTCATTATTAGAGCTTTTCACATCAGCAACTTTCTTCTTTATTTTTAGATGTTGTACAGGCACAGTTCTTCCATTCGGAAAGTGGAAAAGAAAGACATAGGGTAGAAAATTGAATTTATGTTATATTTCACGAAGCTGCCTTTGTTAGTCTTCATGTAGAAAAAAAAATCATTTTCTTTTTCTATCTCCTTCTGGAGTGCAGACCTGTGGAAGAATAAAGACGAATCATGGAATTTCCCCCAGGACTATGACCCTGAACTGATTAAGGAAGACAAGCGGAAAGAACTGGAGTCAGAGATCAGAGTGCAGGTAAAGCAGCGTTAATGCTGGAGTCCTAGTCAAGTCTTCCACGGCAGCGCTTCTTTATAACGTCCTGTTACTGACCTACCCAGAATTTAAGCGGTTTCTAACTTCGCAAAGAAAACACAAAGCAGGCAAATTCACCTAAAACATAGTATCTTTTATATTGACCTAGGTTGATGAGCTGATGAGACAGGAACTAAAAACTTGAAACTAGCAGTGAACAGAGAGAAGGAACTATCAGCGAGAAAAGGAAAGAAGAAAGGAGGTAAAAAGGTGAGTGATGCTTACTCTCGGGAGGCAGAGGGCAGGGCTGAACTGTGACCAGGAGCCCGGCTCCAGAGGCCAGGGTCCAGGCGTGCCACAGGCAGATCCTGGCTGCCCCGGGCTGCTTTCCAGGAAACGTGTCTGCCTGTGGTGAGCTTCCCTTAGTCCACCAAATGCATAGCCCTCAGGGCTGTGGGATCCTAAATGGGATAAATCCAGTCCGGGAGTGACCTCCCCGCCCTCCTCACTGCGGATCCTGGTACCCAAGCCCACAGGTGGAGTGAGAACTCTCAGAGGAGCTAGGACATATGGCTCAAATGCCCACCTCCGTGCAGAAGATCTGTGGGGGAGGAGGCCAGTGGCAAAGACCAGGTTCTTGGAGAGTCAGGGAATCTGATGAATTGAATTTTAAGTTGCCACTCATCCATCTACCAGTGGTTTAGAGGCCAGTCAGATCCCAATATTCAATGTTATGTACTGGGTCCTGTGAGATAATAGAAAATGTTCCTGTTGGTCTCTCCCCCACTTGCTGGCATGGAGCTCCTGGAACCCTTGTAAATTCCTAAGTGGTAAGTGCACTGGAAGCCTCTTTCGTTACAATGAAGCAATTCTGGGTGGGTTTCTGGGTGGCTCCCAGGTTGGGGCTTGTTCCCACTGGAAAGACCAAGCCGTGATCCAAAGCCTAGAAATCATAGTTCATCCACCCCATTCCCAAGAGAGGGCAGAGGAGCTGGACATGGAGTCAGTACTTGATCATGCCCGTGTAAGGGTGTTTCTGTAAAATCCCAATAATCACGGGCTTTGGAGAGTTTCCGAGTGAGTGAACACAACCACATGCTGGAAGAGTTGCTGTTCTTCAGTCTCTCAGTCATGTCCGACTCTTTGCGACCCCTTGGACTGCAGCACAACAGGCTTCCCTGTCCATCACCATCTCCCGGAGTTTGCTCAAACTCATTCCCATTGAGTCAGTGATACTTTCGAAGCATCTCATCCTCAGTCACCCCATTCTCCTCCCACCTTCAATCTTACCAGCATCAGGGTCTTTTCAAATGAGTCAGCTCTTTGGCATCAGGTGGCCAAAGTATTGGAGTTTCAGCTTCAGCATCAGTCCTTCCAGTGAAAATTCAGGATTGATTTCCTCTGAGATTGACTGGTTTGATCTCCTTGCAGTCCAAGGGACTCTTAAAGAGTCTTCTCCAACACCACAGTTCAAAAGTATCAATTCTTCAATGGTCAGCCTTCTTTATGGTCCAACTCTCACATCCATACATGACAAGTGGAAAAAAACACAGATCTCACTAGGAGGGTCTTTGTCAGCAAAGTGATGTCTCTGCTTTTGAATACACTGTCTCGGTTGGTCATAACTTTCCTTTCAAGGAGCAAACATCTTTTAATTTCATGGCTACAGTCACCATCTGCAGTGATTTTGGAACCCAAGAATATAAAGTCTGTCACTGTTTCCATTGTTTCTCCATCCATTTCCCATGAAGTGATGGGACCAGATGCCATGATCTTCGTTTTCTGAATGTTGAGCTTTAAGCCAACTTTTTCATTCTTCTATTTACCTTCATCAAAAGGCTCTGTAGTTCTTCACTTTCTGCCATAATGGTGGTGTCATCTGCGTATCGGAAGTTACTGATATTTCTCCCAGAAATCTTGATTCCAGTTTGTGCCTCATCCAGCCCAGCATTTCATATGATGTACTCTACATAGAAGTTAAATAAGCAAGGTAACAATCCCTTGACGTACTCCTTTCCCAATTTGGAATCAGTCCGTTGTTCCATATCCGGTTCTAACTGTTGCTTCTTGACCTGCATACAGGTTTCTCAGGAGGTAGGTAAGGTGGCCTGGCATTCCCATCTCTTTAAGAATTTTTCACAGTTTGTTCCACACAGTCAAAGGCTTTGGCATCATCAATGAAGCAGAAGTAGATGTTTTTTTCTGGAATCCTCTTGCTTTTTCTAGAAGGGTACCACACCCCAACTTCATGACCCTCCCAGACCTTGCCCTACACACCTCTTCACCTGGTTGTTCTTCTGTGTCCTTTATCGTGTCCTTTGATGACCTGATAGGTGTGTTTCTGTGAGTTCTGTGAGCCACTCTAGCAAATTCATCAAACTCTAGGAGGGGATCATGGGAAATGTAGATTTACAGCCAGCTGATCAGCACAGGTGACAGTCTAGACTTGTGATTGTCATTTGGAGTGGGTTGGGGGGCAGTTTTGTGGAATATCACCCTTCACCTGTGGGATCGGACTCTATATCACCAGGTCAACAGTGCCAGAACTGAGTTAGATTGTAGGAGCCCCAGCTGGTGTTGCAGAAGATTTCTTGATGGAGGAAATGCCCATGCAACTGGCATGAGAAGTGTGGTGAACGTGCTTCCTGTGGGTCCAGAGCCAGCTGTGCCTCTGGGGCCAGAATACTCCAGGCAGGGAAGCAGCTGGGGTGTGGGCTTTCTCAAGTTCCCACGGTCCATCAGCCCTCCCTGGGACTCACACACTCCTGAGTTAGTCACAGTCTCAACTGCGTTAGTGATTAATTTGCCAGCCCAGGGGGATATGTGGTGGTGTCTTTACAGTGACTCTATACTGAAGCCTTTTGTGTTGATTTTACAGTTTAGTTTTACAGCTTACCTCTGACTCTTCAGATTAACACCTGAATGTCCTTCACACACCTCTTCTGAGTTCCATCATTGTAGCCCAATGCATGCTTAGTCGCTCAGTCGTGTTCCACTCTTTGCGACCCCATGGACTGTATCCCCCACCAGGCTCCTCTGTCCACGGGATTCTCCAGGCAGAAATACTGGAGTGGGTATCCATTTCCTTCTCCAGGGGATCTTCCTGACCTAGGGATTGAACCCAGGTCTCCTGCATTGCAAGATTCTTTACCATCTGAACCACCAGGGAAGCCCATAGCTTGATAAGGGTTCTCTATATGTAATTCCCATAAATAGGTGAGGGCATCTATTTATGCCACTGGTTGACCCTGTTAAGGAATTTCCTATCTTCAAAAAGTGATACTCTAATGACTGAATGTGGAAATGAAGCTAAGCAAAAGGGAAAATGAAGACAGGAGCTGGCTGCACCCCTGCAGCTGAGACTCGGCTTCCTCTTCTTAACCAACAGCTGACCATCGGTCTGGCACTGCTGCCCCTCTCACTCCCTGAAGCCTGGTGTCTGCCCTCCCACCATGTCCTAGCTCATGAAGTGTCCCAGGATGGGGTTGCTGTGAATTTCCCTCTTGGAATTAAACTGGCTGAACACACAATAGATGTGCTCAGAGTACCCCCAACAGATTGATGGTAATTGTGTAATTGTAGAGTTTTGAGTTCTCAACATTCCAATCCAAGCGGCCTTGGGAGACATAAATATGATTTCGTTTCGTAAGCTGAGACTTAATTAGCTATATTAAATCCCCTCCTTAAGAAGACCATTAGCAGAAGGGGAATGGACAACCTTGAACATCAGAAAGGACAAAAGGGACTCAGAGGGATACAGTCTGGCTGTGTTATTGCAGCTTTATCCAGAGAAAGTGACTTGGTCAGAGACCATACAGCCGCCTGAGCGCCCCTCTTGAAAGACAGATATGGCCTCAGCACTCCATACTGAGCCCCTTCAGTGGCAGCCTAGTCCCACAAGGATAACGGTGGCATCTTCTCCCAGGCCTACAAAGCCACACTTGACCTGGGAGGGGTCCTCCCCCTTCAGCTCACCACCCACTTCTCCCTCCCTGGCAGCACTCCACACCCTGAGCTTCCTCTCTGTCCGTCAACACACTGTGCTCCCTCCCACCACAGGGCCCTTGCACGTGCTGCTCTCTCTCAGGAACTGTTTGCTCCCACACCCTCTGTCCTGAGTGTAGTTAAACCCCTACTCATCCCTGGGGTCAGTCTAAGTTTTTCTTCCTCAAGAAAACCTTCTGGGGCCTCTGAGTAACTCTGGTTGCTCTGCATGCACTTGACTCTGCTAAACAGTGGCTTCCTGGTGCTTAGTCATGGTTTTCATGTTATACTTACTGACAAGATCTTTTTGTTAGTATCTGCCATCCCATATCTACTGAAGTGCAGAGACTGTGTGCCTGTCTTTGCTGCTCACTATTGTAACCTTTTCTGGCACATAGCAAGTCCTCAGTGCATACTATTGAGTGAGTTAATTAATCAAATCTAGATAGATCCTGTGCAGATTGACCCCTATCAGCTAGATCAGTGCCTTAAGATGCCACAGTCATGGCATCAGTGAAAATTCAGAGCATCCAGGCACCTTCTTTGCTATCCCATACTCAACAAGCAACCACCCTGTGAGTTCCTGCGGTTTCGTGTTTATTTTGTAACAAGAGAGAACGCTATAGCCTATTTCTTTCAGCAATTATACTTCACTGTACAGTTTAATCTACTTAGCTTACAGTTTTGTCCACCTTCTCTCGTGATTTGGAGATCCAAAAGCTGATATTGAGGGACAGATCATCTTTACTAATTGTTTCTCTCAGTAGTATTTATTGAGCACTGTATGCCAAGTGCAGTTCAAGGCATTTGAGGTACACAAGATAACGAGACAAAGAGTCTGTACTGGCAGAAACAAGTTTCCAGATACACAGGACTGTCAATCAACCCTGGAAGGGCTGTGCCCCCATTATGACATCACTGCCACAGCAAGAGGACCCGTGGCAGGTGCTCTCTGGGGAGATGGCCCACTGTGGTCTTGCCATGGTTTCCTCATCCTGCCCTGGAGTAACCTGGAGCACGTGTGGCCCCCAGCTTTGACCATGGCCAGCGTGGGCAGATAGAAATTTAGAATCGTCTTTTAAAGAAACAAATGAACATTCTACAACTGAAAAATATGGTATCCAAAAGTAAGGAGTCTTCTACCTGGTTTAACAACAGTATGGAGGTAGTAAATGCAGGTTGGCCTCAAAGACAAATCAGTAGGAAATACAAACTGAAGAACAGAAAAAAAAAATAATAATAATATAAAGAACAGAAAAGAAGGGAGATTTGAGGCATAGTCAAATGTTGTAACATATGCACAATTAGAATTTGCCCCAAAAAAGGGAGGATGGAACAGAAGCAATAAATGAAAAAGTAATGTTTGTTAAATTTTCCAGTTCAGATGAAATGCACAAAGCCACAAATCCAAGAGCTTCACTGAGGTTCAAGAAGAATGAGGTCCAGACACATTAGTCAAAATGCTGAAATTCAAAAGGAAAGTCTTACTAGATTTAAAAAAAAAAAAAACAACACATATTTCCTTCAGGGTCATGAAAAATAAGAAAGACTACAGAGTCTCTCAGCAGAAACTATGAAAGCCAGAAGGAATGGAATGGCATCTTGAAGGTCTGGGAAAAAACTACCAATCTAGAATTCATACCCAATGAAAATATCCTTCAAAACTGAAAATAAAGATATTTCCAGACAAGCAAAATCTGAGAGGACTTATCAGCCACAGACCAGACCCACAATATGAAAACACTGCTGCTGCTGCTGCTAAGTCACTTCAGTCGTGTTCAACTCTGTGCGACCCCACAGATGGCAGCCCATTGGGCTCCACCATCCCTGGGATTCTCCAGGCAAGAACACTGGAGTGGGTTACCATTTCTTTCTCCAGTGTATGAAAGTGAAAAGTGATAGTGAAGTCACTCAGTCGTGTCTGACTCAGCAACCCCACGGACTGCAGCCTACCAGGCTCCTCGGTCCATGGGAGTTTCCAGGCAAGAGTACTGGAGTGGGATGTTATTCTTCAGGCTGAAGGAGAGTTAGTTCAGGTGGGAGAACAGAGAGCAGAGAGATAAAGGGAATTCTCAGCTCTGAGAAACAGGAACATGGGGTAAATATAAAAGGCTGAGGACTCCTAGAATAACTTGGCTTTTAAAGCAAGCAAGAGTAAGAGCCATGTGTGTCTGTCTGTACCATATATACAAATAACATACAGAACAGCAGCAGAGGAAAGGGCAGATAGCAGTAAATGGACGTGTGGCATGATTGCATTTCTCAGGGAACCATGAAGGGCTAATTTAAGGTAAATTGTAATAGCTAATGATGTGTTTTGTAATTGTTTAAAATCATACTAAAATGTGTAGCAAAAGAGGAATAGCAAAGATAAGTAGAGAAATAGAAATTAATTGAAAAGGATACAGGAAGGAAAAATAGGAATAAAAAGAAAAGTAAATTAATAAATAATAAAAAGGAAATACAAATATGATAGAATTAAACTCAACCAAATCCATAATTACATGAAATGAAAACAGACCGAATGTTCTAATTAAAAGACAATTATTTCCATACTCAGAAAAACCAAACTCTGTGCTGTTTATAAGAAGCACAGCTCAGTTCAGTTTAGTTCACTTGCTTAGTTGTGTCCGACTCTTCGTGACCCCATGGACTGCAGCACACCTGGCTTCCCTGTCCATCACCAACTCCTGGAGCTTTCCCAAACTCATGTCCATCAATTCGGTGATACCATCCAACCATCTCATCTTCTGCCATCCCCTTCTCTTCCTGCCTTCAATCTTTCCTAGCACCAGGGACTTTACTAATGAGTTGGCTTTTTGCATTAGAAGACTAAAGTATTGGAGTTTCAGCTTCAGCATCAGTCCTTCTGATGAATATTCAGGATTGATTTCCTTCAGGATTGACTGGTTTGATCTCCTTGCAGTCCAAGGGACTCTCAAGAGTCTTCTCCAACACCACTGTTCAGAAGCATTTTGCCTTTTCATATTGTTCATGGGGTTTGAAAAAGATATAAACAAAGTGTACTCACACTTTAAACATTTAATTTTGATCGGAGTAGAACCACTTAACAATGTTATGGTAGTTTCAGGTGAACAGCAAAGGCACTCAGTCATACATATACATGTAACCATTCTCCCCCAAACCCCCTTCCCATCCAGACTGACATATAACATTGAGTAGAGTTCCATGAAGAAGCATACTTTAAACATAAAGAATAGATATGTTGAAAATAAAAGAAGAGTCAACTATAAACCATCAAAGCACTAACCAAAAGGTAGCTAGTGTAACTCAATATCAGACAAAGCAGACTTTAGGTAATAACCACCCTACACCTTTCAAACAGTGGAAACAGTGAGAGATTTTATTTTCTTGGGCTCTAGAATCACTGCAGATGGTGAGTGCAGTCATGAAATTAAAAGACATTTGCTCCTTGGAAGAAAAGTTATGACCAACCTAGACAGCACATTAAAAAGCAGAGACATTACTTTACCAACAAAGGTCCATCTAGTCAAGGCTATGGTTTTTCCAGTAATCATGTATGGATGTGAGAATTAGACCATAAAGAAGGCTGAGCACCAAAGAATTGATGCTTTTGAATTGCGGTGTCAGAGAAGACACTTGAGAGTCCCTTGGACCGCAAGGAGATCAAACCAGTCAATCCCAAAGGAAATCAATCCTGAATATTCACTGGAAGGACTGATGCTGAAGCTGAAATGCCAATACTTTGGCAACCTGATGTGAAGAACTGACTGTTTGGAAAAGACTCTGATGCTGGGAAAGATTGAAGGTGGGAGAAGCGGGTGGCTGAGGATGAAATGCTTGGATGGCATCACCAACTCAATGGACATGAGTTTGAGCAAGCTGTGGGAGATGGTGAAGGACAGGGAAGCTGGGCACGCTGCAGTCGATGGGGTCACAAAGAGTTGGACACAACTAAGCAACTGAACGACAGCAACATGCCATGCAGACATCTCAAAAAAAACTGGATCCCTGCTCCAGTACACAGCAGCATGAGGCGCCTCCCCCACGAAGACATAGGAGGCACCCCAACATCCTCTCTGGAGTGGTGTGAGAGAAGACCAAAAGTCACCACCCCTCCCTCCCTGCTGGGAGGGATCAGAGGAAGCTAAGTGGACAGTCAGGACTTTCACCAGTCCCCAGTGGTAACAAGGCTACCTTTACCTCAGTGTCATTGGAAGACCACACGGGGAGCCAGAGGTCTCGCCCCCCCACCCAGAAATAGAAGGAACTCCTCCCCACAGTGGGGTGAGGAATCTATCCTTCTACCTCCCTGACAGTAACCACACAACACAGACACACAGTTACCCTGACAAAGTGACGTCAGAGTTTAAACAGAAGATTTAAATGCAGAGTCTCATAGCATAATGGGCGTCCCTGGTGGCTCAATTGAAAAGGATCAGCCTGCAATGTGGGAGACCTGGGTTCAATCCCTGGGTTAGGGAAGGTCCCCTAGAGAAGGGAAAGGCTACCCACTCCAGTATTCTGGGCTGGAGAATTCCATGGACTAAGTCCATGGAGTCGCAGAGAGTTGGACACAACTGAGTGACTTTCACTTCACTTCACAGCATGATACAAAAATATTTAGGTTTCATTGAAAGTCACTCATCACACGAGAACCTGGAAGATCTCAAACTGAAAGAAAATAGATAGTAGATCCCAAGTCTGAAATGTCAGAGATGTCAGAATTATCTGACAAACATTTTAAGGTTGTCATGATTAAAATCTCTCAATGAGTAATTATGAAGCTACTATACACAGATTAAAAAAATATAAAGCCTCAACAAAGTAGTGTATGATACAAAGAAGCAAATGGATATTTTAGAACTGAAAAGTACAGTATCCAAATTATTGGTTGAGCTCAGCAGCAGAATAGAGGTGACAGTGGAAATAATCACTGAATTGGAAGATAGGACAATAGAAATTATCCAATAAGAACAACAGAGAAAATCAACTGAAAGAAAAAAAAAGCTAAACAGAGAATCAAGGACTGTGGGACTGTTAAAAAAACATCTTATATTTATGTCATCAGAATCTCAGGAGAGAAGGAGGATGAAACTGAAAAACCATTTTGAGAAATAATGATTGAAATCTTCTCAAATTTGATAAAGAGATACAAACCTATAGATTTAAGAAGCTGAGTGAACCCCCAAACAAAATAAATACAAAGAAATTTGATCTGAGATATGTCATAATTAATCTTCTGAATACTGAAAACAAAGAAAGTCTGGAAAGCATCTAGGGAGAAAAAAAAAAAAGTGACCCTTTACCTATAGGGGAAAAAAACACCTTAAATGACTGTGGATTGATCACAAGAAATTGGGACTAGAAGAAAGGATACACAAAAATAAACTCAAAATGGATTAAAGATCTAAACATAAGACCAGAAACAATAAAACTCCTAGAGGAGAACATAGGCAAAACACTCTCCAACATAAATCACAGCAGGATCCTCTGTGATCCACCTCCCAGTATACTGGAAATAAAAGCAAAACTAAACAAATGGGATCTAATTAAAATTAAAAGCTTCTGCACAACAAAGGAGACTATAAGTAAGGTGAAAAGACAGCCTTCTGAATGGGAGAAAACAATAGCAAATGAAGCAGCTGACAAACAACTAATCTCAAAGATATACAAGCAACTTAGCAGCTCAACTCCAGAAAAATAAACTACCCAATCAAAAAATGGGCCAAAGAACTAAATAGGCATTTCTCCAAAGAAGACATACGGATGGCTAACAAACACATGAAAAGATGTTCAACATCACTCATTATCAGAGAAATGCAAATCAAGACCACAATGAGGTACCATTTCACACCAGTCAGAATGGCTGCGATCCAAAAGTCTACAAGCAATAAATGCTGGAGAGGATGTGGAGAAAGGGAACCCTCTGACACTGTTGGTGGGAATGCAAACTAGTACAGCCATTATGGAAAACAGTGTGGAGATTCCTTAAAAATTGCAAATAGAACTGCCTTATGACCCAGCAATCCCACTGCTGGGCATACACACCGAGGAAACCAGAATTGAAAGAGACACATGTACCCCAATGTTCATTGCAGCATTGTTTATAATAGCCAGGACATGGAAGCAACCTAGATGTCCATCAGCAGATGAATGGATAAGAAAGCTGTGGTACATATACACAATGGAGTATTAGTCCTTAAAAAGAATAAATTTGACTCAGTTCTAATGAGATGGATGAAACTGGAGCCGATTATACAGAGTGAAGTAAGCCAGAAAGAAAAACACCAATACAGTATACTGACACACATATATGGAATTTAGAAAGATAGTAATGATGACCCTGTATGTGAGACAACAAAAGAGACACAGAGGTATAGAACGGACTTTTGGCCTCTGAGGGAGAGGGTGGGATGATTTTGGAGAATGACCCTGAAACATGTATACTATCATGTAAGAAACGAAGTGCCAATCTATGTTCAATACAGGATACAGGATGCTTGGGGCTGGTGCACAGGATGATCCTGGGAGACTGTGTGGGGTGGGAGGTGGGGGGGGGCTTCGGCATTGGGAGATTGTGGACACGTGTGGCTGATTCATGTCAATGTATGGCAAAACCAATACAGTATTGTAAAGTAGAATAAAGTATTTTTAAAAAAGTTAAAATAAAATTTTCAAATCCTCAAAAAAATAAAAAAATTTTTAAAAAGAAAGGATACAGTACTTTTTCAAGCACTGAAAGAACTTATATGCCACCAGAATTTATACCCAGCAAAAATATTCTTCCACAGTGAAGAGGAGGAAATCAAGATGAAAGAAAACTAACATTTTTTTCACCAGTAGCATCACCCTCAGAGAATTTCTAAAGGAACTTCTTTAAATGGAAAGGAAAATCTGGAGCACCAGAAGGCAAGAAAGAACTTGTAAGCAAAAACATAGGTAAAAGAATAGACTTTTCCATCCTTTCTGAATTATGTTATTTGATTGAAGTAAAAATTATAATACTGTTTGACATGGTTATCAATGTATGCAGAGGAAATATTTTAAAATGTTAGGAAATGATGGGATATGAGCTAAAGGATATAAAGGGAATTACAGTTTTTCTACTTCACTCAAAATATGACATGAATAGACTGTGATAGCTATGCATATATAATGTAACACCCAGAGCAACTGCCAGAAAACTATCCAAAGAGATACACTTAAAGAACATCATCAAAGTGAAATTCTAAAAAAAAAAAAATGAAGTCACTCACAGGATGACAGGAAAAACCAAATAAAGAAATAAAAAATGTAACAGAAAAAAAAATGGTAGACTGAAGTCCTAACATATCAATAATTACATTAAATGCAAATAGTGTAAATACAGTAATTAAAAGCCAGAGATTAGCAAACTGTGTTTAAAAAATATGACCCAGCTATATCTTCAGGTACCTCATTTGATATATTATGATATAAGCAGGTATAAGTAAAAGGATGGGACAAATATACCATGCAAACAATGAAAAAAAAGCTATCATAATATCACATAAAGGAGATTTCAGAGCTGAGAAAATTGTCAAAGACCAGGAAGAACATTATATGTGGTAAAAGAGCCAATCCACAAAATACATAGTAATCCTAAATGTTCACACACCAAACAGCAGAACTACAAAACACAGGAAGCAAAATCCAATGGAACGAAAGGAAAAACAGAAAAATCTAGAGTTACAATTGGAGACTCAACAGATCATTCTCAAGAACTGATAAAATACTAGGCAGAAAATCGTTAGCAAGGGTATCGAAGAACTCAACAGCACCAGCAACAGACAGAGTCTAGTTGACATTTATAGAACACTCAGCTTCCCTGGTGGCTCAGATAGTAAGAATCTGCCTGGAATGCAGAAGGCCTGAGGGTGGTCCCTGGGTTGGGAAGATCTCCTGGAGAAGGACATGGCAACCCACTCCAGCATTCTTGCCTGGAGAATTCTGTGGACAGAGGAGCCTGGCAGGCTACACAGAGTCGGACACTACTGGAGTGACTAACACCAGCCAACAAAGAGAAGCCGTATTCTTTTCAAGTGGCCACAGAACATATTCCAAGGTGGACCATATTTTGTGCCATGGAACATATCTCAATAGACTGAAAAGAGGTGAAATTATGAAGAGTGTCTTCCCTACCACAATGGACTCAAAACTAGAAACCAGGAACAGGACAGTGACAAGAAAATGTCCAGGCACAGGGAAACTAAACAGCATGCTTCTAATTCATGAGTGAGTGAGTGAAGCTGCTCAGTCGTGTCCGACTCTTTGCGGTCCCATGGACTAGTAACCTACCAGGCTCCTCCCTCCATGGGATTCTCCAGGCAAGGGTACTGGAGTGGGATGCCATTTCCTTCTAGAACAAAGAAAAACAGGAGAAATAAAAACATGTAACAAAAATGTGAGATATAAAGATACCTGGGATACAAGCAAAGCAGCCCTGAGAGGGAAGTTTAAAGCCTCAAACACATACACAGGGGCTCCCTGATGGTTCAGTAAAGAATCCCTGGCAACTGAGCAAGTCGGTCACCCTAGGCCCTCAGCACTTTTACCATCGTGGGCCCCTTCCTGGATGAAAAAAAATTCTAAAAAGATTACATGACTGGATTGCTATAAAGACAAGGATGTACCAATAGGGGCTTCGCAGAGGTAAAGAATCCACCTTCCAGTGCCAGAGACACAGGGACAGGCATTTGATCCCAGGGTCAGGAAGATCTCCTGGAAAAGGAACTGGCAACCCACGCCAGTATTCTTGCCTGGAGAATCCCATGGATAGAGGAGCCTGGCAGGTCACAGTCCATGGCGTCACAGAGTCAAGCATGACTGAGCAACTAAGTACAAACAGATACACTAGGAGAAAAAAAAGAGGAAGAAGCTCAAGTTCATCAGCCAAGTTCCCACCTTCAAAACCTAGAAAAAGAGAAAAAAAAAAAGTGAGCAGAAAGAAGAAAATGAAGATCAGAAATCAGTGAAATTGAAAACAGAAAAACAGTATAGAAAGTAAATAAAACAGAGCTGAGTTTTGTTAAATTATCAGTAATTGACAAACCTCTGGTAAGACTAACAAAGAAAAAATAAGCCACAGATTACCAACATCAGGAATGAAGCAAGGGTTGCCACCACTGACTGCAGACATAAAAAGAATAATTTAATAAAGGATACTGTAAACAACTCCACACACATAATTTGACAACTTAGCACAAGATGGACCCACTTTCCCTAAAAATACAAACTGCCACAACTCATTTGATAGTAAATAGATAAATTGACTAGCTCTACAACCATACAGAAGTTGAACTGTAATTAAAACAATTCCCCACGTAGAATCTCTGGGGCCAAATGATTTACTGGAGAATTCTACCAAATGTTCAAAGGTAGATTAAGTCCAATTCTACACAGTCATGTCCAGAAAACAGAAGAAGAAGGAACACTTCCCAACTCATTTCATAACAAGCTAGTATTACCCTTAAATGAAAACCAGACTAAGACAGAACCAAAAAAAGAAAGCGGTAAGCCTGTATCCCTTGTGAATATAGATGCAAAATTCCTTAGCAAAATATTATCAAATAGAATGAAACAATAAATAGAATTATAAACCATGACCAATTGGAGTTTATTCCAAGAATGCAAGCCTTGTTCAATATTTGAAAATCAGTAATGGAATCAAATACATTAATGGGCTAAAGAAAAAAAAAATCACACGATCATATAAAGAAAAAGCATTTGACACAATTTAACACTCACTCATAATAAGTTCCTCAGAGAAACTGGAATAGAGAACTTCCATAAGGTGATAAATTAACAAAAACACCCGCAGCTAACTTTTTACTTAGTGAAAGACTAAATGTCTTTTTCCTAAGACTGGGAGCAAGGCCAGTGTGTCCACTCAGTACACATTCATGAACATAGTGCAAGACATTTTAGCCAGTGCAGTAGGACAAGAGAAGGAAATCAAAGAAACAGTCCTTATTTGTAGATGACATGAACGGCTATTTAGAAAATCCCAGGGACTCTCAAAACTCCTAGAAATAAAAAGTGCATTCAGCAAGGTTTTAGGATACAAGGGGGATATATAAAAATCAGTCATATTTCTATCTACT
This sequence comes from Nanger dama, assembly GCA_917880005.1. Lineage (NCBI taxonomy): Eukaryota > Metazoa > Chordata > Mammalia > Artiodactyla > Bovidae > Nanger > Nanger dama. Next base: position 1,539,769 of record CAKJTW010000115.1, read on the forward strand.
AGCAATGAACAGGTAGAAACCAGGATTAAAAATATATCACTTAAAATCACTCAAAAATGAAATACCTAGGTGTAAAGCTAACAAAACATGTATACGACTTGTGTGCTAAAAGAACACCATGCTGATGAAAGAAATCAAAGACCTAAATAGACAGACATACTATGCACATGGACTGGAAGACCACATGTTGTAAAGATGTCAATTCTTTCCACGTCAGTATACTAGATTAATCCAATTCCTATAGAAATCCCAAAAAGATAGTTATAAACATCGATAAGGTTATCTTAAAATGTATATGGAAAGACAGTGAATCTAGAATAGCTAAGATGACTTTGAAAAAAAGAGCAATAAAATAAAAAGAATCCATGCATGTGATTTCAAGGCTTATTATACAGCCATAATAATCAAGACTGTTTGCTGTTGGTAGAGGGTTAAACCACAAATCAGTGAAACAGGACGACTGAGGTATAGGCTTGCACAAACAAACCTGACTGATTTTTGACAAAGATGCAAATGTAATACAAGCAGAAAGGATAACCTTTTCAGTAAATGGTGCTGGAGCAGGTGAACATCCACAGATTAAAAAAGAAGAAAAACAACCTTAAGTCTTACATATTGTACAAAAATTAACTCAAAATGGATCATGGACTTAGATGTAAAATGTAAAACTATAACTTTTAAAAATATATAGGGGAATATACACGATGGTGGACTGCAGCCTACCAGGCTCTCCGTCCATGGGATTTTTCCAGGCAAGAGTACTGGAGTGGGTTGCCATTGCCTTCTCCTCAATGGAATATTACTTAGCCATAAAAGGAACACATTTGAGTTGGTTCTAATGAAGTGGGTGAACCTAGAACCTATTACACAGAGTGAAGTAAGTCAGAAAGAGAAAGATAACACACATATACGGAATCTAGAAAAATGGTACCAAAGAATTTATTTGCAGGTCAGCAATGGAGAAACAGACATAGAGAATAGACTTTGGACATGGGGAGAGAGGAGGGGAGGGTGAGATGTGTGGAGAGAGTAACATGGAAACTTACATTACCATATGTAAAATAGATAGCCAAGGGGAATTTGCTGTATGGCTCAGGAAACTCAAACAGGGGCTCTGCATCAACCTAGAGGGGTGGGATGGGGAGGGAGATGGGAGGGAGTTTCTAAAGAGAAGGGGTGTATGTATACCTATGGCTGATTCATGTTGAAGTTTGACAGAAAACAACTGAATTCTGTAAAGCAATTATCCTTCGATTAATAAATAAAAATTTGAAAAATTGATGGAAAAAAATACATAGGGGAAAATCTTCTGGATCTAAGGTTAGCAAAGCCTTCTTAAAATTAGCACTGAAAGCACAAATCCATTAAAGGAAAATTAGGATCTCATCAAAATTAAGCATGTTTGTGAAAGAGCCTGTTAGGAGGGTGAAAAGACAAGCCACAGATTGGGAGAAAGTATTCACAAACCATGTATCTAATGAAGATCTGGTATGTAGAACATAAAAGAAGACTCAAAACTCAACACTTAAAAAAGGAAACAATCTGATTATGATATAGACAGAAGGCATGAACTGACGTTTCACCAAAGTAGACGTACAGAAGGGAAATGGGCACAGAAAGATGCCTGTCATGAGCCGTTAGAAAAAAAGCAAATGAAAACCACAAAGAAAGCACTCCATATCCATGAGGATAGCTGAAATAAAAGCATTGGCAACATCAGCTGCTTAAGAGGACAGGGACAAACCATTGTCACTTTTATATGATTGGTGGGAGTGTAAAATAGTATGATCAGCACATGAATTTTGGCATTGCTTAAAAACCAAACATACCACCACACATGTGTGTGTGTTCAGTAGGAAAGTTGTGTCCAACTCTTTGCAACCCCATGGACTGTAGCCCGCCTCTTCCCATGGAATTTTCCAGGCAAGAATACTTGAGTGGGTAGCCATTTCCTTCTCCAGGGACATTCTGAATCCAGGGATCAAACCTGCACAGGAGAACTCCTGTGTCTCCCGTGTTGGCTGGTGGATTCTTTACCACCTGGGAAGCCCACAGCAACTGCCATACAACCCAGCAATTGCACTTATTAGCATTTATCCCAAATAAGTGAAGGCTTACACACCCACACACACACACACACACACACACATTTGTTGTACCATAATCAGTTCATAATAGCCCCAAACTAGAAACAACAGTTGAAAGAAGAGTGAACTATTCATGCATAAAATAACCTGGGAACATTTCCTGAGGATTATGATGAGGAACCTGGAATGTTAGGTCCATGAATCAAGGCAAATTGGAAGTGGTCAAACAGAAGATGGCAAGAGTGAACGTTGACATTCTAGGAATCAGCAAACTAAAATGGACTGGAATGGGTGAATTTAACTCAGATGGCCATTATATCTACTACTGTGGGCAGGAATCCGTTATAAGAAGTAGACTAGCCATCATGGTCAACAAAAGAGTCTGAAATGAAGTACTTAGATGTAATCTCAAAATGACAGAATGATCTCTGTTCATTTCCAAGGCAAACCATTCAATATCACAGTAATCCAAGCCTATGCCTGAACCAGTAATGCTGAAGAAGCTGAAGCCGAATGGTTCTATGAAGACCTACAAGATGTTTTAGAATTAACACTCAAAAAAGATGTCCTTTTCGTTATAGGGGACTGGAATGCTAAAGTAGGAAGTCAAGAAACACCTGGAGTAACAGGCAGATTTGGCCTTGGAATACGGAATAAGCAAAGGCTAATAAGAGTTTTGCCAAGAGAACACACTGGTTATAGCAAACAGCCTCTTCCAACAACACAAGAGAAGACTCTACAAATGGAAATCACCAGATGGTCAACACCAAAATCAGACTGATTATATTCTTTGCAGCCAAAGATGGAGAAGCTCTATACAGTCAGCAAAAACAAGACCGGGAGCTGACTGTGGCTCACATCGTGAGCTCCTTATTGCCAAATTCAGACTCAAACTGAAGAAAGTAGGGAAAACTGCTAGACCATTCAGGTATGACCTAAATCAATGATTATACAGTGGAAATGAGAAATAGATTTAAGGGACTAGATCTGATAGATAAGAGTGCCTGATGAACTATGGAATGAGGTTCGTGACATTGTACAGGAGACAGGGATCAAGACCATCCCCATGGAAAAGAAATGCAAAAAAGCAAAATGGCTGTCTGGGGAGGCCTTACAAATAGCTGTGAAAAGAAGAGAGGCGAAAAGCAAAGGAGAAAAGGAAAGATATAAGCATGTGAATGGAGAGTTCCAGAGAAGAGCAAGAACAGATAAGAAAGCCTTCTTCGGTGATCAATGCAAAGAAATAGAGGAAAACAACAGAATGGGAAAGACTAGAGATCTCTTCAAGAAAATTAGAGATACCAAGGGAACATTTCATGCAAAGATGGGCTTAATAAAGAACAGAAATGTTATGGACCTAACAGAAGCAAAAGATATTAAGAAGAGGTGGCAAGAATCCACAGAACTATACAAAAAGATCTTCACGACCCAGATAATCACGATGGTGTGATCACTAACCTAGAGCCAGACATCCTGGAATGTGAAGTCAAGTGGGCCTTAGAAAGCATCACTACAAACAAAGCTAGTGGAGGTGATGGAACTCCAGTTGAGCTATTTCAAATCCTGAAAGATGATGCTGTGAAAGTGCTGCACGCAATATACCAGCAAATTTGGAAAACTCAGCAGTGGCCACAGGACTGGAAAAGGTCAATTTTCATTCCAATCCCAAAGAAAGGCAATGCCAAAGAATGCTCAAACTACCACACAGTTGCACTCATCTCACATGCTATTAAAGTAATGCTCAAAATTCTCCAAGCCAGGCTTCAGCAATATGTGAACCGTGAACTTCCAGATGTTCAAGCTGGTGCAAAGAGTCGGACACAACTGAGCGACTTACTTTCACTCTCACTTAGAAAAGGCAGAGGAACCAGAGATCAAATTGCCAACATCTGTTGGATTATCGAAAAATCAAGAGAGTTCCAGAAAACCATCTATTTCTGCTTTATTGCATGTGCCAAAGCCTTTGACTGTGTGGATCACAGTAAACTGTGGACAAGGAAATGGAAGTGGCACCCACTCCAGTGTTCTTGCCTGGAGAATTCCAGGGACGGAGGAGCCTGGTGGGCTGCCGTCTATGGGGTCGCACAGAGTCGGACACGACTGAGGCGACTTAGCAAGCACAAAGAGATAAAAGGGACCCATATGTGAAATAAATCACCAGTCCAAGTTCAATGCATCAGACAGGGCAGTTGAAGCCCGTGCACCGGGACAACCATAGGGAGGGGGAGGGGCAAGGAGGTGGGAGTGGCTTCAGGATGGGGGGCACATGGACACCTTGGCTGATTCATGTCAGCCCGTCAGTTCAGTCGCTCAGTTGTGTCTGACTCTTTGCAACCCCGTGGACTGCACATGCCATCTCGATGTACTGCAAAAACCACCACAACATTGTAAAGCAATTAGCCTCCAATTAAAATAAATTAATTTTTAATAAAAAGAAGGACCCAAAGGGAATTCTGTGTAACAGGGAACATGAATCACTCAAGGAGCATGAGATGCGGCAAAGAAAGATAGGGGTCAGGCTGGGGAACTTGAACTTCATCCTGTGGGCAGTGGGGAGGTATTTGAGACAGAAGAGTTCAGCGATCAGCTGTGCTCCAAGGGACCACATCCCAGCACCGCCCAGCATCACAAGGAACTGAGTGCAGAGCCCTTGGGAAACCAGAGGCCGCCTGGCATTTCTGGCTCTAGGTTTGGAGCCGAATGCTAACTGAGAGGCGATCAGAACCGAGTACAAGCACAGCTGATGGTGCGCGGGGCACTCTCATCCTTCGTCTCAGCATCCCAGGACCCAGAAGACGACCCAGGGCGCCTGGGGCCTGCTGGGAGCTCAGGGTCCGGGCGGGTGTCGTGGCCGCCTCCTCTGCCGCTCCCTGTGGCATGAAGTCTCGCTGCTCCCGACCCAGGTGCCACGATTGACTTTACCATTCCCCACCCCCCAAACCAGCCTCCTCAGCTCATTTCTAGACCTCATTTCTCTTTGTTTTTACTAAATGGTTGGAGTTTTTCTTCTTCCATTTTCTTCCAGAAAAATAAAAAGAAGAAAGGCAGAAAAGGGAAGAAGGATAAAGACCTGACTGTGGACAGGTGAGGGGTGCACCCTGGGGGCGGGCAACCCAGAGGAGAGCCCAGGATGTGGCTGGGCCCTCTCGGCCTGGCCTGGGAGAGAGCCCCGCCCCGCCCGGCTCTGTACCCGCCACACCCTTCATCCTGGCAGAGCTGGTGGGGAAGGCCCAGGACCATCCTGCAGTCCTGCACCCAGGCCGGCATCCTCAACTGGGGACGTGCAGACTCGGCCCCGTCGCTTCTGGAGGCCGTGTGACACTTTAAGCTTTAAAATTGTTGGGGTTCTGAAGAAGTTTATTAAGAAACAGTATCCTGCTATAGCTTCTGAGGGAATTCTGAGACTTGAGGGCAGACACAGTTCTTATTCCCTGCCCGTCCCTGGGTCTGGCCACTGGGGCCCTTTATAAATGCTCCGCGAAGCAAAGGATGAGGACTCGTCACAAAGGGATGGTTCCGTCTCCTTCAGCTTCGTTGGCTAAACTTTGATATTAATGGGTAGCTGTAAAAGCTCACTTTAAGCTGAAATGGACTTCAGTGCTTTAGCATTAGAAATAGCTAGGGCCCAGGTTTTCAAACATTTTCAAGGAGCTTAATTAAAATCCCCTCTAAGGGAATGGCAGGAATCATTCTGAATGCATACACCTTTCTCCCCCTGGGTTTATTAACAGGTGACAGGTGTTGCTCCCTGTTAGCTGTGTTCCCTAGTTCCTCTTTGGACTTCCCAGGTGGCACCTGTGGTAAAGAACCTGCCTGCCAGTGCAGGAGACACGGGAGATGCAGGTTCGATCCCTGGGTTGGGAAGATTCCCTGGAGGAGGAAATGGCAACCCACTCCAGTACTCTTGCCTGGAAAATCCCATGGACAGAGGAGCCTGGTAAGTTACAGTCCACAGGGTCGCAAAGAATCTGATGCAACTGAAGCAACTTAGCCTGCATGCATGCTTGTTCCTCTTTGGATGCAGTGATACAGTCCCAAACTCTACTTGAGAGAGGACCCGTGAGAGAGGAAGCCAGCCTGGGGTCATCCACCTGAAAAGTGGGAACCAGAGCACCCCAGAGCTCACACACGCCCCAGGCCCCCAGCAGGAAGCCTCTGCAGTGCCGCCCCGCCTGGGTGTGGCCCTGGCTCTGGGGAGAGGTGGCTTCCTTAGGCTATCCCTGGAAGGGAGGAGCTATGAGTTCCCATTGTTTGGGGAAAGGTGCAGGTCAGGAGCAGTGGCTGACCGCTGCCCGGTCAGCATTCTGAGACACAGGCCCCCAGTTCCTGGGGAGGCACCGCCTACTGGTGACCGATACTCACGCCTCCTGGGGACACAGGGACATCATGGTCCCTGACCTGGAGGAGGGTCCAGCCCCTGCCTACACGCGGAGCCACCTCTGTCTTTAGTGACTCTTCCATGCCACTTTTCTCTCGTGTCCTTCCATCAGTCTTTCTGAGAAGATCCTGCTAAGTGTCTTATTGGATAACCACCCAGAGCTCACCTCGAATCTACCAGTACGAGCCGACTACTAAGTTGACATTATCCACTCATGTTTAAAGAACGGCGCAACTGAGTGCAGCTCTGCCTTAAGCCACAGGGCGCACGCGTGCAGCTCGTGGACCATGTCTATTGGACGATGAATGTGCTCTTGGCATATGTTTCTTTACAGTTGAACTGTCATAAATGAGCCACAAGCAATTCTCTAGTGAAATGAAGACCACTTTATGGTCTTTCAAAGTATTTTGTTCACTTTTATGCCCCAAAGTGCAGAAATACCTAGTCATCTCATTCCTGGAAGACTTTTTATTTTATTTTTGAAAGCTTAATGGCTTTAAGACTTAATGAATGTTACTCATTAAGTAGGATTCAGGTAGTGGGCTAGTTCTCCACCAAGACACTGTAAGACAGCTTCTGTTTCTCTCACTGACTTAGCATGAACCTTAAATCAGCACTTTTACCACAGCTGATAAGATACATAGTTTTAGACTTTTTTTTATTCCATGGCAAGAGTTGATTTCACTGGAAAGATCCAAATATAGATTTGTGTTCCAAGCTTCTTGAGATTTTAAGTTTTAATTATTTTAGTGAATCTTCTTCAATTTTATGTTAATATTTTAGACATATGTTTGTATTAAACAAATATTCAAGTTCAAACACTGCAACTTGTACTTCCTTGATATAGGTGAGATACATCATCTCAAATTTCATGTACAATGAAAACTTGCTTACTTCTCAGCTGAGAGCACACTATTTTAAATATATTTGATTGAATAAAATTTCAGTCAACCAAAGACTGGAGTCATTGAATTAACATCTATCCCAGTAGTGTTTGGCTTGAATCTCAGGGATGTACTTGAGTATTTTTTTTTTTATTTTAAACATTTTACTTTATATTGGAGTACCAATGTTGTGGGAGTTTTGGGTGAGCAATGAAGGGCCTTAGCCATACATGTACAATATGTCCATTCTCCCCAGTCTGCTCTCCCAGCCAGGCTGGCACATAACACCGAGTTCCTTGTGCTCTACAGTAGGTCCTCGCTGGTTATCCATTTTGAATTGAGTCTTTTTTTAATCACACTACTCAGAGGGTAAAGCGTCTGGAGACCTAGGTTCGATCCCTGGGTCGGGAAGATCCTCTGGAGAAGGAAATGGTAACCCACTCCAGTATTCTTGCCTGGAGAATCCCATGGACGGAGGAGCCTGGTAGGCTACATACAGTCCATGGGGTCGCAAAAGTCAGATATGACTGAGCAACTTCACTATTCACTAATTTGAATCATAGAACAAAAGAACATTTTAGACATATCTACAGTTCTTCATTCTAATGAAAGACTAGGCTGAACCAAATCATAAGGCCCCTAGAAATGAAATGGGAAAAGATGAGACATCTCAGAGGACCATACTGGACAGTATTGGAATGTGATTTATCGGAATTCCAGCAACCCAGGCCCCACTAAATTTCACTGGGAGTTTCATTCATTAAAAGGAATGCTATCTTCATTTTTTTCCCCAATTAGTATAAATTGCCAGTGTTCTGGCTACATGCCCACCGCCCCCCTCCCCTACTTAGAGAAGTGATTTTCTCATCTGTAAACAGCAGAGAAGAGCTTAACATGCTCCTAAAGAATTACTACACTCACAGCTTTTGACATTTTGTCTTTCATATTAAAATGATTTCCCTTATAAGCCTTTGTTCCTTATAGATATTTCTTTAAACTATTATGCTATGGAGTTAAAAGGAAACATCAATTTCATGAAGGATTAATGATCTGCTAAAGCTTGCAGATGCTAACTGAATATATAATTATGGGCCCATTCCATTACTATTATTGGGTAATTTCTAACTCATATTTGTACCATTATGAAGGCTGAAGAAAGGGCAGACTTCAAGAGTTATAGCTGCTCTCAGATGCCCAAAGATATAGTTCTTATTAATAGGAAATATCAGATATACCCATGGATAAGTGAAAGCATTGTTTTTAAAAAGCCTAATTCATCCCCAAATTGTAAAAACAGTTCAAACATCAATTTATTAGTGTACATATGAAAGTACTTTGAATTAGATCTGGTTAAAGTTTACTACGTTTGTGAGGATTAACATGAACACCGCAGATCTGATGTGTTTGCTCACAGAATCCATGGTCTTCTTTTTTCCCAGGACCGTTGAGTCTCTGTATAAGGAACTCGTGGAAGAAGGCTTACTGATCCAGGCACTGAAAGTCAACCTCTCAGATTACATTGGTAAAGTACACCAACGGTGATGCATGTGTGTGTCACATACATATGTCACCCCTTGGGGTTTAAGGACCCAACAGAGGGAGGTACGTTTCATCTGTGTTTTATCCCAAATCTGGCCCCTGGTGGCTTGTAGTAAATGTTTGTTGGATTGAATTGGTTTGAGCTCTTCCTGCGCTGGGATATAGTAGGGTTGACTGTCTGCCTTAATGTAGGAAAAGCAGATTTCCAAAACCTACTAGCCGGGCTCCCTAGGGCATTCTTTCTGGCTGAAGCTGAATTGAGGAAATGAAGAATTGTTCATGCTCTCATGGTTATCAAAATGCCCTAGAGGCAGCACCCACCTGGTACTTCCAACACAGAGCCCTTTTAGGAGGAATTCCTTCCAGAATCCTAAACAGGGGCCGCTGTGGGAGTGATAGGGAGGAGTGCGCTCAGCCGTTTAGTCATGTCCGACTCTTTGCAACTCCATGAACTGTGACCCACCAGCCTCCTCTGCCCATGGAGTTTTCCAGGCAAGAACACTGGAGTGGGTTGCCATTTCCTACTCAGGGGATCTTCCCAACCCAGGGATCGAACCCACGTCTCTTGCATCTCCTGAATCGGCAGACAAGTTCTTTACCACTGAGCCACCTGGGAAGCCCCAGTTGGGAGGAATGAGGAGGGGACATTTACTATCACCGTCTTCAGCTGATGTCTCTCTCTTAATGTTTAAAAAAACAGGCCCGAAGACCTGAAAATGTATTTAAAGCTTAAAATCCTTCCTACCTCCTTCCACAGTAATACAAACCTCATGTTCACTTTTGTGCGTCTACAATCAGCAAGGACATCCTCCCACAGAAACACAAAAAGATAATCACACTCAAAAATTTTTGTATCATACAGTTACCTAATACCTAGTTAATAATCAGGTGTTCCCCAGAAGTCCTCATTAGTCCTCTGTAACTGTCTTTCTCAATCCAGAATACCGCCCGTGATCCTGGAGGTGATGGTGATGGATCATTTTAGTTCTTTTCCTTCCTTTGCATGTGTGCATAAGTTGCTCTCTGTTATGTCCGACTCTTTGCAGCCCTGTGGACTGCAGCCCGCCAGGTTCCTCTGTCCATGTGATTTTCCAGGCAAGAATACTGAAGAGGGTTGCCCTTTCCTTCTCCAGGGGATCTTCCTGACTCAGAGGTCGAACCCATGTCTCCTGCATTGGTGGGCAGACTCTTTAGAGCCAGCAGGAAGCCCTCATGCCTTTTGTCTGCACCAGTTTACAGACTTTTTCAGTCCTTCCCAATGTTGACAGTTTTAAAGTGTCTAAGCTGTTTTACAGACTGTCTTTCAGCTGGGTTGGTTTGATGGTTTCCTCCTGACTTGATTCATGTTGAATGCTTTTTACAGAAAAAAAAAAAAAATTGGCAATATTGTGTCCTTCTCAGCCTTTCATGCTGAAGGCATATGATGAAGCTTTGTCCCATCACTAGTGATGGAAAGTTTCATCCCTGATGAAGCTTCCCCAGATCGCTCCACTGTAAAGCATCATTTTCCCCTTTATCATCAGTGATAATCTACGGGGGATCCTGGGGGCTCTGGAGATTCTGCTCCCAACCTTATGAAGGGTTTCGGCATCCACTGGTGCTCTCGCCTGCACTGATGGCTGCTCTGGTGGTCGTGAAGTGGGTATGTTCTAGTTCTATCTCCTCTTCTTTATTTGTTGGGTACCATTCTTCTGAAATATTTCCCTCCCACCTTCGTTTTAAACTTGTTGTGGTATCAGTGTGGACACATGGAGTCTTTTTTCTGTTTTTAATTGTATTGTAACCCATATCCATGTGATTCATTCCAGTGTTTACAATGACTTAGTTTCAGCCTGCAGGAGCAAAAAGGCTAACATTTCCCTTGGATCAAAAAATGATACTTTAATCCCTTTGAAATAGAGACACATTTCCTTCTTGGGCACTTGGAAGAACCTTCATTTTTCCTAATGTTATAAGATTTTACCAAGCTGTGTATTGAAATATGTACTGGCTTTCTATTTATTTCTTGTTTCTTCTTCAAGTACTATAGGGTTTTTTCCTGGATTGCCTTGATTATGTTGTGTTAATTCTGTTTATATGAAAAAATACCACTGTTAGCAGAAGTCTGTCTCCTTACTTACAGTTGAGATCTCTGAGCTCTGTCTGCTTTCTCCCTTCACATCATGTCTTTCATTGCCTCACTGAATTCCTGGTATTGGTGCAGAGCCTGGCAGATGGTAGAGCCTTAAAGAATTGTTGTTGTTCAGTTTCTCAGTCGTGTCTGACTCTTTGCGACCCCATGGACTGTAGCACTCCAGACCTCCCTGTCCTCCACTGTTTCCCAGAGTTTGCTCAAACTCACGTCCACTGAGTCAGTGATGCCATCCAACCACCTCTTCCTCTGCTGCCCCCTTCTCCTCCCTGCCCTCAGTCTTTCCCAGCATCAGGGTCTTTTCCAAAGAGTCAGCTTTTCACATCAGGTGGCCAAAGTATTGGAGTTTCATCTCCAGCATACATCGTTCCAGTGAATATTCAGGATTGATTTCCTTTAGGATGGATTGGTTTGATCTCCTTGCAGACTAAGGGCCTCTCAAGAGTCTTCTCCAGATCCACAATCTGAAAGCATTGGTTCTTCAGTGCTTGGAGAATTAGTGGGCATATTTCTCCCTGCTTACTGGCTTCTTGCCCATCCTGGACTTTCTCAGTGATGCCTTTTGCCAGTTTCCAGGCAGCATCTTAAAGTCACCTGTTCAGTTCAGTTCAGTTCAGTTCAGCCGCTCAGTCATGTCCAACTCTTCACGACCCCATGAACTGCAGCACGTCAGGCCTCCCTGTCCATCACCAGCTCCTGGAGCTCACTCAAACTCATGTCCATCGAGTCAGTGATGCCATCCAGCCATCTCATCCTCTGTCATCCCCTTCTCCTCCTGCCCCCAGTCCCTCCCAGCATCAGAGTCTTTTCCAATGAGTCAGCTCTTCGCATGAGGTGGCCAGAGTACTGGAGTTTCAGCTTTAGCATCATTCCTTCCAAAGAAATCCCAGGGCTGATCTCCTTCAGAATGGACTGGTTGGATCTCCTTGCAGTCCAAGGGACTCTCAAGAGTCTTCTCCAACACCACAGTTCAAAAGTATCAATTCTTTGGCACTCAGCCTTCTTCACAGTCCAACTCTCATATCCATACATGACCACTAGAAAAACCATAGCCTTGCCTAGATGGACTGGAATGGGTGAATTTAACTCAAATGACCACTATATCTACTACTGCGGGCAGGAATCCCTTAGAAGAAATGGAGTAGCCATCATGGTCAACAAAAGAGTCCGAAATGCAGTACTTGGATGCAATCTCAAAAACGACAGAATGATCTCTGTTTGTTTCCAAGGCAAACCATTCAATATCACAGTAATCTAAGTCTACGCCCCAACCAGTAATGCTGAAGAAGCTGAAGCTGAACAGTTCTATGAAGACCTACAAGAACTAACAACACACACACACACACACACACACACACACACACACACACACACACACACACACACACACACAAAGTTGCCTGAGGTCAAAGCAATTAGAAATCGGCCTCTGAAACGTGACCTCAGATGGAAATGACCCAGTCCAGCAAAACAGACAAGCTGCCTCCAGGCTTGGCTCCCTCTTGCCTTTTCCATGTTTTTCTCATTTCTCCCAGTTAAGGTTCTTATCTTGGAAAGGTGGCAGTGGATCCTCCCAGATCCCCACATAAAAACTAGACAAAGCAACTAGACGGCAAAAGCCCATGGAGAGCATTTACACCACAACAAAATAAACCAAGTTTCCTCAGAGCCCAGAGTACAAGCCGCTGGGGACAAAAACGAGAAGAACCTCAAAGCAGCCAGCAAGCACTCCCCGGAGAGCAGAGCGGGACCACGGTAGTGACTGCGGGTGGAACCGGGAGGAGTTTGCCCACTGCACCAGCAGAGGTGCAACAATGGACAGCCTCAGAAAGTCTGAGCAACTGCGAACAGTCCAACCGCTAGACACTCTTAAAGTTGGCCTTGCGAAGACAGGGCTTTATCTTGCAAGGAAGCTCTTGGGAGTAGAACTGAATTGGAACCACTGAGTAGGAACAGTAGAGATGAAGAAGAGAAAAGATTCAGAGTAAATTGAGGGAGGAGAACAGAGCCAGGACATCACAAGAAGCAAGCCACCACACCAACAATAGATATGAAAACCACAGAAGCAAGGGCTCCCTGAGATTTAAAAGCTGCCCTGACCCCAGCTACCTTCTCAGCATGCGGGAATATTAGCTCATATATTTAAGCAATGAAAAGTTCAAGGTCAAAGCCCATGCAAAGCTTCTATTTAAAAAAGGAAAAATAAGGAGCAAAGTAACATCACAGAAAGAGATACTCATAGAGCAGACATACCTGGAACCTACCCTTTCAAACCAAGCAAATAAACATTAAGGAAATTATAGAAGGGATTTATAGAAGATATGGAATACACAAAATGGAATTAGAAAAATGCAGAAATGAGTCGGAAAAATGGAGTATTTTAAGGGGGAAAAAGCGTTTTAGGAAAAAACTAAATTACAGTGAATACAAGAATGAATAAAGTCAACAAACCAAGCTTTAAGAGAAATGAAATGTGAAAGACAGAAATTGTTCAAATAAAACTAAACGAAAAGTGAGATTACAAGATTTACAAAGAAAGCAACAGATACTAAATGTAGGCAAAGAAAATCCACACAGGCAGGCAAAGATAATCCACATCCCTGAAGAGGAAAACCAAAGCAAAGGAAGAGGACACATACTGAGAATTTTTATTCTGAAAAATTTCCCCAAACAGAAGTGCAAACCACATAATGGATGGTCGTACTTTGTCTGTGGGACCATCAGCTCCAGTGGGCCAAGACCAAGATGGATTCTGATAAAAGTGCCAGACTTAGGGAAGGGGAAAAACCTCTGGGCGTTGCCCCCGCTCCTTTCCTGGCTCAAAGCTGGACAAGCAGGGCAAGTGGTCTGTGCCTCGCCAATTCCCCATCCAGGCTGGAGTTGTTTGGGGGCTTAGCATGTGTAATTCCACCTCTTCTCAACACCACGCAAATCCCAAAACCCACTAGGGTCATAGCACCTGGGACTGAAAGACTCAAAAGAGAGGACATTCAACTTCGTCATGTCTGGCCCCTCAATGCTCAGCCCCCAACCCTTCCCCCTGCCCCTGCCTGGTTCCTTGCTGTGCCCCTCCGTATCTGCCCAGCTCTGAGCACTGGCCCTGTGCCCGAAAGCCAGCTCCTACCACCAGCTCCGGCGGGCCAGAGAGAGCATGCTTCCTCACCCTTGGTGTCACTGCCATTTAGCAGCACAGCTGCTGAGCTGCCGAGGTTATTCAAATTCAGTCCTTACAGTGACAGACTTTATTTTCTTGGGCTCCAAAATCACCACAGATGGTGACTGCAGCCATGAGATTAAAAGACGCTTGCTCCTTGGAAGAAAAGTGTAACTGATGCTTTTGAACTGTGGTGTTGGAGAAGAATCTTGAGAGTCCCTTGGACTGCAAGGAGATCCAATCAGTCCATTCTAAAAGAGATCAATCCTGGGTGTTCTTTGGAAGGAATGATGCTAAAGCTGAAGCTCCAATACTTTGACCACCTAATGTGAAGAACTGACTCCTTGGAAAAGACACTGATGCTGGGAAAGATTGACGGCGGGAGAAGAAGGGGACGACAGAGGATGAGATGGTTGGGTGGCATCACTGACTCAATGGACATGAGTTTGAGTAAACTCCGGGAGTTGGTGATGGACAGGGAGGCCTGGTGTGCTGCAGTCCATGGGGTCACAAAGAGTCGGACACGACTGAGTGACTGAACTGAACTGAACTACGAGCCCTATCCCTACCCCCAGCTATCAAGGTCCCCAATTCCCAGGGGCCATCCAAAGACTGGGGAGATACTCTGGTGCCCTCCAAGACCCCACGGCTCCCATGGGGACCACTGCTGCCTGCCCAGGACCCTCTGTCATCCAGGGCTCTCTCCCCTCTCCTCGTCCTCCAGGACACAGGGCTGATGCCCACCAACAGAGACCCACTGGCCAGCTCTCTGCTGGGCCTGGGAATGTCTCCTCACTTCTGCCCTCTGAAGCTGCTGCTCTCTGGGATGCTGGTCCTTTCTGTGCCTCAGTTTCCGTGGTTATGAGGATAACAACAGCAACTGTCTCACTCAGTTGCTGTGGGAGTTTAATGAGTGAGGAGATAGGGTACTCAAGGCCACGCTGGCTGTCTCTCTGTGTCGCTGGGTCTCACCCAGCCTTTCATGGGCTCAGGGTTTGCCAACAAGAGGGCTTGTGACTTCCTGGTGCCTCTGTGTCCCTCTCTCTGTCGATGTCACAGAAGCAGGAGGCCCTGAGATGGCCACCACTCAAGGGGAAAATACAGAGGAGACAAACACAGCAGATACTCCCCTAAATTACCCTTTCATACTGTCCATGGGATTGCCCAAGCAAGAATACTGGAGTGTGTTGCCATTTCCTTCTCAGAGAAGACTTTTGAGACTCCCTTGGACTTCAAGGAGATCCAGCCAGTCAATCCTCAAGGAAATCAGCCATTGGAAGGACTGATACTGAAGATGAAGCTCCAGTCTTTTGCCACCTGATGCAAAGAGCTGACTCATTGGAAAAGACCCTGATGCTGGGAGAGATTGGAAGGCAGGAGGAAAAGAGGGTGACAGAGGATGGTTGGATGGCATCACCAACTCAATAAACATGAGTTTGAGCAAACTCTGGGAGATGGTGATGAACAGGGGAGGCCTGGCATGCTGCGGTCCATGGGGTCACAAAGAGTCGGACACAACTGAAGTGACTTCGCATGGAGTAGAAAGGAAACGTTAGAAACTGATTCCACCTGGCCTTCTTAATATTTTTTATTTCTTCTCTTTTTGTTAGATATTTGCTTATTTATTTGGAGGTGCCAGTTCTTGGCTGCGTGTGTGGGGTCTAGTTCCCTGACCAGGCTTCGAACCCGGGCCCCCTGCACTGGGGATGCAGAGTCTTGCCCCTGTCCCTCATGATTTCTCGCGTGCTTGTGTGTTCCTATTCTCTGCATTTATTTCCTCTTTCTGTGCTCATTCGCCGGGGCTGCTGTAACAGGGACCACAATGGGCAGAGGGGGCAGCGTAAGTAACAGAAAATCCCTCTCCCAGCTCTGGAGGCCAGAAGCCCAAGGCCGAGGTGTCGGCGGTGCTGGTTCATTTTGGAAGCTCTGCACTCTTCCAGCTCCCCTCTGTCCTGCTCCCTGGGCCCCTGCCCCTGGAGGCCAAGTATCCCTGGGCTCAGGTGGCCCTCGCCGGCCTCATCCTTGCACGCGTTGTCTGGCCCTGGTGGTCTGCTGCCAGTCGCTGGCACTCCTTGGCTTCCGCTCTCTCTCCCATCTCTGGCTTCATCCTCACATGACCCCCTCCCTGTATGTGTGTGTGTCTGTCTCCAAACGCCCCCTTTTTATAAAGGACACCCTTACTGGATCAGGACTCACCCTAAGAAGCCACCAGGGGTTGAACCCACGTCACCTGCATTGGGGGCGGATTCTTTATAATGAGTCGCCAGGGACGCCCCACTGAGATACATCTGAAATGTTTCTTAGAGCCAAGGCTAAAGGGAGATTTTAGGCTTTCTATATCGTATGTATAGGGCTTTCACAGTGGCTGAGTGATAAAAATGTGCCTGCCAATGCAGGAGACCTGGGTTCGATCCCCTGGAGAAGATATGGGTTGAGAAGATCCCCTGGAGAAGGAAATGGCCACCCACTCCGATATGCTTGCCTGGAAAATCCCTTGAACAGAGGAGCCCGATGGGCTACAGTCCAGGGGGTCGCAAAAGAGCTGGACACGACTTAGCAAGTAAACAACAACCACCCTAAGAAGCTCAGCTGAGTTTGTTTCCTCTGCCCTCTGCAATGACCTTATTTCCAAACGAGGTCACACTCAGAGATACTGGGAGTTGGGGCTTCCACATACGGATTTTAAGAGGACACGCTCCTGTTTCTCTCCCTGCTGTTGTCCTCGGCTTCCTTGCCCTTTTTCATGCTTTCTACCTCCAATGCCTTTGCATCCACTATTTCCGTCTTCCCTCCCTCATGGAAGACCCCGTGTCTGCAAGAAATCCTGAAGTCGCTAAGTACTGAATGAGTACATGGGAAAAGTTGATTACAGCTTCCGTGCTGGGAAATAGCAAAACGTAGTAACACGCTTTTGGAATGAGTCTCATCACCTGGCAAAGGGTCCTTCCCTGTCTTGGAACCAGCACCCACCGATTCAACTTCATTTGTCTAAATAAAATCTGCTGGGGGTCTACAAAACAGGGCACACCTGGGTATTAGCTTTGATTTACTTAAGCAGGAAAAGGGGGTCACTTTCACATCCCCCTAATGCCATGTTTACAGCAAGAAGTGCTGGATTGAACAGTGGCTGCAGGAGGCCTTCCTGTTCCAGTGAAGGTGAAATTAACCACTCTTCCGTTTATTACCTGCTCATTTCAGATCCTGGGGCTCAGAAGCCACAAGGCGAGCTTTCATTATCTCTCATCTCCTTCACCAAGACCACTGTCCTTGCCAAGGACTTTTTTCATGTGGAGGCTTTGAAAGGCTGTCATTCACAACAAAACAGCAATCATTATCTAGTTTTTAACTCTCATTTTCTTAGCACTTGAAAATGCTTTAAAGCCCTCAATATTTTCAGGACTTCATAGGCACATGAATGTATTAATGTCCTTTTAGTGCTTTCATACACACATAAAGATATTTGTCGAATGCATGTAACATTGTGCTCTGCAAGCTCTCAAGTGTTATGAAAGAAAAAAATCAAGAAATTGTGATTCATTTATGAAATATTTTTTCTTCAGATTCAGGTACAGATCAAGAGAGAATCAAGTGAGCATGTAAAAGTCCATCTTCATGACAAATGGAGACAGCCAAACTAATTTTCCTGGTGACCTTATCTAAATTAGTTGGAAAATAACACTTCAGATTTATGACTAGTTACAATTAAGCTCTTTGAAGCCTTCTAATTAAACCTGTAAAGATTTATTTCGATATTATTCCTTTGGTAATCCTTTAAAATGATAAAAATGTTAATGAATATCACCCTCAAAAGGAGATATTTCTGTTTATCCTAAATTAGACTCAGATCCTTCCTTTCAAATGATTGCATTTCAGGTTCAGATTTACACACCTCCAATACAAATTTCACATCCATTTTAAATAAGTTATTTTTAAAGTTTGTGCAAATACTAGGCATAATCTCTTGGAATAGAAATTAAACCAAACCTGTTGTGTTTTAATTTACTTTATATGTCCTTCATTATAGCACTTGCTCTTCACGTATGTAACATTCAAAGGTTATTTTTTAAAATACTAGGAGGTTAGTCATAATGTAATTCCCAGTTACTGTAGTGAGTATAGAAATGTTTCTGTGGCTGGAAGTTTTTCTTCAAGCTTTTATCTAAAAAGTTCTTCATGCTGACTCTTCCATAGTACAATTATATTTGCTCATAAATATTAAATTTGTATTCTCTGTTCATTTTTGTTGTTGTTCAGTTGCTAAGTCATGCCCAACTCTTTGTGACCCGACAGACTGTAGCATGCCAGACTCCTCTGTCCTCCACTATCTCACAGAGTTTGCGCAAGTTCATGTCCATTGAGTTGGTGATGCCATCCAACCATCTCATCCTCTGCTGCCCCCATCTCCTTTTGCCTTCAAATTTTCCCAGCATCAGGGTCTTTTCCAGTGAGTTGGCTCTTCACATCAGGTGGCCAAAGTATTGGAGCTTCAGCATCAGTCCTTCCAGTGGATATTCAGGGTTGATTTCCTTTAGGATGGACTGGTTGTATCTCCTTGCCGTCCAAGGGACTCTCAAGAGTCTTCACTTGTTAATTCTGCAAGTAACTAAACTTTGCAGCTCAGACTAGCATAGTTTCCAGGGCATTCATCCTGTTTCTTTTCTCCCAGGTGAGTACAGCTACCTGGGGACGAGCCTTCGCCAGGTGTCCATAGAACCCATGCCTTCCCTCCTGGATGTCCGACAGCTCATCACCCTGTATGGGATCCTGCCACTAGGTAAGGGCCCCTCCTGCTCTGCTGAGCCTGTGCTAGAAGCGGGGGTGTCTGCTTGTGTCTTCTGGTAGTCGTCAGCGGGCACCGCAGCTTAACCCTTCCTACCGAGAACTGTGATTAAGGGTCGTTCCGCTGGGTTGAGGCATCCTGGAGCGCCCGGGAAGGCACTGGCTGGGAAGCACAGCTGTAGCACATTTCCATGTCTTCTTAGCAGTCCTTTCTTTTTTCTGGAGTATAGTAGCTTTCCAGTGTTGCGTTTCTACTGCACAGCGAAGGGAATCGGCGATACATTTGCATACACCCCCCTCGTGGATTCCTTCCCGTGCAGGTCACCACAGTCCCTTAAGTAGAGTTCCCTGTACCGTATGCTCTGCAGAATGTTGTCATGAGTTATCTATTTCACACATGGTACCAACAGTGTATATGTGAGTCCCAATCTCCCCCCTCCTTCCCCCTTATTATCCATACATTTGCTCTCCACATCTGTGTCTCTATTTCTGCTTTGCAAATAAGATCATCTATACCATTTTTCTAGATTCCACATATATGAGTTAAAAGTGAAAGTGAAGTCACTCAGTCATGTCCGACTCTGCGACCCCATAGACTGTAGCCTACTAGGCTCCTCCATCCATGGGATTCTCCAAGCACGAGTACTGGAGTGGTTTACCATTCCCTTCTCCAGGGAATCTTCCCACCTCAGGGATCAAACCCAGCTCTCCTGCATTGCAGACAGACACTTTACCGTCTGAGCCACCAGGAAGCTATGAGTTAATGCACAATATTTGTTTTTCTCCTTCTGACTCACTTCACCCTGTGTAATACTCTCTGGGTCCATCCACGTCTCTGCAAGTGACCCAGTTTCACTCCTTTTATGGCTGAGTAGTATTCCATTGTGTGTGTGTTCCACATCTTCTTTACCCAGTCCTCTGCCAACGGATATTTAAGTTGCTTTCATGTCCTGGCCGCTTAACCTTCTGGGCTGAAATCCCTCATGGCCAAACTCTGGATAAATGATAGACAAAGCAAGCCCCTTCCATTCAAAGTAAGCTCAGCCTGAGGTTAAGCTTGCCTTTTACCCATAGGCTCTATCACCAGGTCCTTAATAGAGCCAGCCCTTCAGTGGAGCTATATTTCATAGATGGAAAGAATCAAGACTCTGCCAGCTTCCACTGAGGTTCAGTCACAATTGTTCAAACAGACCAGTCTGCAGGAAAGTCTGGGCTTGCCATAAGAAGTGCCTGCTGCCCTCCTTCGCTTCTGTGTGTGTCCTCATGACTTTGGTCTGTGTGTGACCTGAGTCACTGGGGCAGGGGCAGCAACCCCAGCCAGGCCGTGCTCTGATGACCATCCTGAACTATAAATCATGTTTTGCTCATTTAATTTGCTTTAAAGTGAGATGGGAATAGTTTGGACACTTCTTATCTTATTCCACTTTTTTTTTTTTTTTTGCTATATCACATGGCATGTGTGATCTTCATTCCCTCACCAGGGATGAAACCCCGGCCCCCTGCAGTGGAAACGAGGAGACAGCCCCTAGACCGCCAGAAAAGTCCCTCCACTTTGACTTAAATGCGAACTTAAAGTCCAGGACTTGCCTGCTGACCCAGGGAGAATCTGCCTGCCCACGCAGGGGACGCAGGCTCCATCCCTGACCTGGGAAGATTGGAGGCGCTAAGCCCGCGCACCGCAGCTATGGAGCCTGAGCCCCGGAGCCTGGGGGCCACAGCTCCTGAGCTCACGTGCAGCAGCTGTCGAAGCCTGCAGGCCCCAGGACCTGCGCCCCGCAGCAGGAGAAGCCGCCACCACAGGAAGCCCACACACCACCACGAGAGAGGAGCCCCAGCTCACCGCCACTTGAGAAACCTGCTCGTGCAGCGGTGAAGCCAAAAATAAACCAATGAATGACTCTAAAAAGAGACTGAACCTATTGGCAAGAAATAGCTCATTCTTCTTTCAACTTCGCGTCAGCAACACGCGGGATTAGGGGTCCACATGGTGCAGTGCAAGTCGCTCAGTCATGCCCGAGTCTTTGTGACCCCATGGACTGTAACCTACCCAGCTCCTCTGTCCATGGAATTTTCCAGGCAAGAGTCCTGGACTGGATTGCCATTTCCTTCTCCAAAGAAAGTGAAAGTCGCTCAGTCATGTCTGACTCTTTGCGACCCCATGGACGATACAGTTCATGGACGATACAGTACAATTCTCCAGGCCAGAATACTGGAGTGGGGAGCCTTTCCCTTCTCCAGGGGATCTTCCTGACCCAGGGATTGAACCCAGATCTCCCGCATTGCAGACAGACTCTTTACCAGCTGAGCCATAAAGGGTAGCCCAGGGGTCAACATAAATAAGATGCATATATAACATAAACAAATACATAATCCTAGGGTATCTGCATAATTTGGGGTCAATAAAATCAATATATAATGCTTACAGAATCCACGTAAATGAACAGATGTGCCCTAAACCCCCATCACAGCATGACGGAAGGCAGTAGAGAGCCAAGAACACCGAGAGGTGACAAGACTTTCAGGCAATGCCTCGCTAGTGAGGCTGTGCTGGATTTGCATCATCAACAGGTGAGGGGCATAATCTCCAGGCTGCCTTGAGGGTCCCAGGAAGAAGTGTGCCTAGGACGCATCCTGCCCAGACCCTCTTTTTGTCACTGAGAAACCTGGAGCCCTTGCGGGATCTGCCCAACCTGAGTCACAGACCCAGCAGGGCCTTTGTTACTGTGACCTGTTCGCGGGTTTGCAACCTACCGGCAAGTCAGAGAAACTCGCTCCCATGGCATATTGCGAGGGCTCCGTCTAAATACCATACTTCTGTAATAGCGTCCAGTCACAAAAGGGAGTGTGTGTGTCGGCCTGACTGTTCAGGGCGCCACTGCCAGGGTGAGAGATCCTTTGTCTGGACAACCTCTCTCTCTCTGCCGTCATGGAATTGGGTCTGCTTCATCGTAACATGGTATCGTCGCCCTCACCAACCGTGGATGAAGCGTGCCTGGGTTATTTCACTTGAGAGAGAACGTGCTCAAAACTACTTTCCAGGCTTTTGTGTAACCATATAGATGGGGAAACAGTGTTAGACTTTATTTTTGGGGCTCCAAAATCACTGCAGATGGTGACTGCTGCCGTGAAAGTAAAAGACACAACTCCTTGGAAGAAAATTTATGACCAATCTAGATAGCATATTCAAAAGCAGAGACATTACTTTGCCGACTAAGGTCCGTCTAGTCAAGGCTATGGTTTTTCCTGTGGTCATGTATGGATGTGAGAGTTGGACTATGAAAAAGCTGAGTGCCAAAGAATTGATACTTTTGAACTGTGGTGTTGGAGAAGACTCTTGAGAGTCTCTTGGACTCCAAGGAGATCCAACTAGTCCATTCTAAAGGAGATCAGCCCTAGGATTTCTTTAGAAAGAATGATGCTAAAGCTGAAACTCCAATACTTTGGCCACCTCATTCGAAGAGTTGACTCATTGGAAAAGACTCTGATGCTGGGAGGGATTGGGGGCAGGAGGAGAAGGGGACGACAGAAGATGAGATGGCTGGATAGCATCACCGGCTCAATGGACATGAGTTTGAGTGAACTCCAGGAGTTGATGATGGACAGGGAGGCCAGGCTTGCTGCAATTCATGGGGTCGCAAAGAGTCGGACATGACTGAACGACTGAACTGAACTGAACTGAAGCCTTCTTTCTGATGATGCAGATCGATTCCCTGTGTCTTGTCGATCACACACAATGAAAGAGAAGCACAGTCATACTTAGAATATTGATATATTCCCAGCTGACCCAGAAGAGCCCAGCAGTGGACCCAAAGCAGACGAGTGTAACTACAGAGGTTCTGACCGCAGCGCTCTGCAGGATTTCATTCTGTCCACTAACTAGTTAGTGCCAACATGTGCTCTGATTATGTTCAGAATGATGGGAGAGATCAAACCCGAGTCCCAGTCTGGACTCAAAGGAGATGGACAGGGTGGTGCAGAGCAAAAGCCAGAGGCCTCCCAATGACCCGATGAGTCACATCATTTCATTATCAAGGGTCGTGTCCACTCCACCCCAGCGAGAAGCCAGACCCCAGGGCAGGAGAAACCAACACAGACTCACTGCGCAACAGAGGGAGCCCTGCTCAGGATTCTGTCCCCACCTAAAGGAGAAGAGAATTTAAAAACTAATAGCTGCGCACGTGTGTGTAGCTGAACCTGAGCCAACCCAACGTTGTTAATCAGCTATGCCGCAGTGTAAAATAAAAAGTTTTCAAAGCCCAGGCTACCGCCATCTGGACCTCCGTTTTTCCCCCTTTCCCCCTGTATCTTCCTGTCCGCTTCACATTCATCCTCCCAAGCCTTCAAAGGGTGCAGTGCTGTTGCTGACAAACAGAGACTCCCCTGCCCCCTCCCCACAGAATGCCGGAGCTGAGTCATCACAGGAATGCTCTTTAAAATTACAAGTTTAGGGAGAATGCTGGGGTGAGGGTGAGAGAGAAGTGATGTATTGGACACCCAGGGAGACCCAACAGTTCCACCTTGACGTACAAATCAAAAGTGTCACCAAGCCGGCTGAGACAGGAGGCGCGCCCCTGGTGAGAATGCTTTCAACACATCGATCACTGTAGTCGAGACTGGGGTCATGCCATGCAGTCACGGCCTTGCAGGATCCTGACCTAAGAACCACTTGTTTTTTTGGCAGGATCTTAGAGCCTCTGCTTCTGCCTTTTTAGGCTCTGCAGCCGTGCACGAGAAAGCCCCTTTGGTGAAGTCCCTGCTGTTGGCCGGACCATCTGGGGTGGGGAAGAAGATGCTGGTCCATGCCATCTGTACCGAAACGGGAGCCAACCTCTTCAACCTATCTGCTGCCAACATCACCGGGAAATACCCAGGCAAGAGTGGCCTCCAGATGATGCTGCATATGGTCCTCAAGGTATTTGCCACGTTTCCCAGCCTCCAGTGCTCCTCCTCCTCTCATATTACATTTCCAAATGCCGCAAGGTGAGATGGTTAGATGGCATCACCACCTCAGCAAACAGGAGTTTGTCCGCCATCTCCGGGAAATGGTGGAGGACTGGAAAGCCTGGCAGGCTCCAGTTCATGGGGTTGCAAAGAGCCAGACGTGACTTAGCGACCGAATGATAACAACAATTTCCTTAAGTCACTTAGCACAGACCCTTTCCTTAACTGACATGCACGTCCCTCTTAAACATCCCCTTTGCATCCTCCGGTAAATTACTTTATTATTGCATCTTGCTGAGCGTCCAACAGCCAGACACAGCTTCTCTCTTGATAAGCACCCTACTGTGCCATTCAGATCAGCCTCCTCCGTCATGGAAATGCTCACAGCTTCCCTCCTGCAGTGCTCACATCTCCTTAAAAATTAAATCTTTTTTCAGCCCACCTCCCTCCAATAACGGCATCAGATATTTGCATGTGGGGATACTCTTTCTCACATGGCTTGTGAATTGCAATCAGCTCCTCATTTCCAATATAAGGAGGAACCCACAGCAATCTAAGCTGACCAGGGTAGTGCAGATATTCAGTTACACAGCATCACAGATTCAATGGACATGAATCTCAGCACACTCCAGGAGATAATGAAGGACAGGGAAGCCCGGTGTGCTGCAGTCCATGGGGTGGCAAAGAGCCAGACAGGACTTAGTGACTGAGCAATAGCCTAGGGTCAGGTAGCAGGGTCCTAAAAGACGCAGCCCTGCCTTGGGATCTTGGACAAACTCTTCACCTCCCCAGGGCTCTGTTTTATCATCACCAAAATAAAGGAGTCAAATCAAACGATACTGTCAGCCCTAAAAGCTATGATTCCGTGACATAATTTGGATGGATAGACTGTTGCTCAGTTGCTAAATTGTGTCCAACTCTTCTGCAAGCCCATGGACTGTAGCCCACCAGGCTCCTCTGTCCACAGGTTTTCCCAGGCAAGAATACTGGAGTGGGTTGCCATTTCCCTCTCCATGGAATCTTCTTGACCCAGGGATAGAATTCACTTCTATCTTGCATTGAACGGGTAAGTTCTTTACCACTGAGCCACCTGGGAAGCTAGGATATATAGATATATATTAATAGATAGATAGAGGCAAAATATACATATATATACACACAGAAGGATTGCCAAGTTTTAGAGTATTCTGTCACTGAATGTTTGTATATCTACTTAATATTTATTTTTATCTTTGATGTGGCTATTCGGGTCTTAGCTGCAGCATGTGGATCTTTAGCTGTGGCATTTGAACTCTTAGTTACGGCGTGTGGGATCTAGTTCCCCAACCAGGGGTTGAATCCAGGGCCCCTGCATTGGGAATGCAGTGTCTCAGCCACTGGACCACCAGGGAAGCCCCTACATATTTGTATCTAATATTAAAGCTGGACAGGATTTCATTTCCATTTGGTTGAGTACTTCAAGGTTGTCCTTAGGCTGTTCAGTTCACGTTTGGTTGCTAGAATGCCGGGTAAGCAGCTTTGACTCCATCAAGACATACCCGTAATAAGTATTATCCAGTACATGGAGCTGGGTGTTAGCTCTGCATCTGCTTTTAAGGGAGATGGTTACACGTGAGCAGCTGCTCAGACAGGAGCAGTTCCTTTTCCGTCTTCTCCTAACAGACAAAAAGGAGGAAGTGATGGCGGTGGGATTTCTCCTCCCAGCTGCGTGGACCCCACACTGCACGAGTCAGGACATCCTGGGGCTTGTTTCTGTTTTATTGCCTTTTTCTCGACTACTTGTCACATGTTTCTTTTTCTTCATATTGTATCACTCTGTTGTATCATGATCATGCTCTTTGCAACCTTGTCTGACTCTTTGTGACCCCATGGATTGTAGCCCGCCAGGCTCTTCTGTCCATGGGATTCTCCAGGCAAGAATACTGGAGTGAGTTGCCATTTCCTCTAGGGAATCTTCCCAAGCCGGGATCAAACCCGCATCTCCTGTGTCTCTTGCACTGCAGGTGAATTCTTTACCCATTGAGCCATGAGGAGGCCTGTTTCATCATATGGTTAATAAGTTTTTATTGTAGATTAGACATTGTGGATAATATGTTCTTGACACCCTGAAGCCTGCTAGGCTTAGTTCTAACAGGCAGTTAAATTACTGGCTGTTCAGCTTGAACTTGCAGAAGTTTTGTTTTCCATTTCATTAGTGAGGGTCTATTTTGATTTTGCTCTTAGTCCTGAAAGCCTGTCTTTACTTTGAGGTTTCAGTGGGAATCTTGAGCTGTTTACCAAGTTCCTTCAACTTGGCAGAAGCTCAGGTATGTGTTCAGTTGTTTTACTTTTCCAGCTGTTGCTTTCCACTGAGCTTCTTGGAATCTTCCCCCATGCATGCATACTTGCAAGGTTAACCAAGAACTTGGAGGTGAGCTGGAATTTGAAGCCCAGCAGCTTCGCTTGTGGCCTCTGTGTACTTAACCACCAAGCTCAAAGCACCGAGTTCTTCAGAGGAAAGGTAAAACTCATCCTCTTGCCCAGAAGAACGCCCCAGGGAACTCATTCTAAATGCCGGATTTTTTTGATGTTGTCAAGTAACCAACAGAAGCACATAAGTCTAAAAACACTGGCATTTCGTGAGCATCTGGGCATCACAGACCTTACCCCCTCTGTGTTAACTCAGTCACTCCCTCACAGTAACCTTAGGAGGTGAGCAGAATCGTTATACCCATTTTGCTGATTTAAGAAACTGAGGTACACAGCATCTAAGTAGTTTTCCAGGGCTGCAATGCCGTGGCATGAGCCTGATCAGTCTGGGTGCTGAGGCTCCAGGCCTAACACCGCATTATTCAGCTTCTGAATTAAGCCTCTCTTCTCCCCCCACCAAAGGGCTCTGTCATTCAGACTCTAGGACAAAGCCAAGGGCATGGTTGTTTTGTTTGCTCCTGCTGCTGAGAAGTTTGTCTTGATATCAGACAAGCTGTCTTGGCATTAATTTGAATCATTGCAAATGGGCATTCCGTGGAGCACAAAATGCTGAATGTCAGATCATCAAGATGTGGATACAGCCTGTGTACTCTGCGTCAAAGGGCCTGGCACATACCTCATTACGCTTCACCTTTACTGTGTACGTAAGTGATTAATGAAAGGCCCAGAGGTCTCGGGAGTAGGAGTCATTCAATTAAAACTCACGTGCGCTGAGCCACGGTGCCCCGGCAGGACTGCAGAGCAGCTATCTGCATTGCAAAGAGGTACTTGCTTTTAATTAATCGGAGAAATGCGGAGAGCCCCTCACGTGGGCCGGTTACATGGGCCTGAGGGCAGCAAAATTCAGATCTGAGGCATTTGCTCCAGTAGGTGAAATAACGGAAGGGCCTGGTTACTCCTATCGTAAAGAATTCCTGTGGCTGAGTTCCTCAAGAAGGCAACTCTCAGAAAACATCCCTTCTGCAGCGCTAAGAAGGCAACTCTTAGAAAACATCCCTTCTGCCTGGAGGCGTTTACCTCTCCCACAAAACCCTGTGCATGTGGAAACATGTGCTGGTGAAAGGAGTCTCTGATTTGTTTTCCAAGCACAAATTCAAATTTTCTACAAAAAATAGAAAATAATTTGACAAAACATTCTATTCTGTCCTCATTATTATGGGAGGGTCCTTTAGTCTACACACAGTAAATCCAGTGCGTTCCTTCCACAAATGTGTGTACAGTACAGGTGAACAATTGTCACTTACAATTCTCTCTTCCAGTAAGGCTAGACGGGGGAAGGAATATACATCTGTTTGGTGGTGGTGGTGTAGTCGCTAAGTCGTGTCCGACTCTTGCCACCCCCTGGACTATAGCCTGCTAGGCTCCTCTGTCCATGGGATTCTCCAGGCAAGAATACTGGAGTGGGTTGCCATTTCCTTTTCCAATGCATCTGTTTAGTTAGGACATATTAGAAAATGCATCTGACAGTTAAGAACTGTGGGATAAATGATTTTTTTGTTTATTATTTTTGGCTGCACGGGGTCTTCATTGCTGAGTGTGGGCTTTCTCTAGTTGCAGCAAGTGGGGGCTATTCTCTACGTACGGTACCCTGGCTTCTCATTAAAGCGGCTTCTCTTTTGTGAAGCATCGGCTCTAGAGCACGGGCTTCAGTAGCTGCAGCCCAAGGGGATAAGTGATTCATATTTAATAGCTATTTTTGGACAAAAGCTATCAAGGCAGGGTGCCAGCCTCCTCTGGTGTTTTGTGATGGTTGATCAGAGGATGAAGTTATGAGGAGGACTCGAGTTGTCTGGCCAGGAGTCCAGCACATGCCAAGGGGGTTTTCTATTCACTTTCCCTTTTGATTGCCCCAACTCCTGGTGAGGCAAGAATTAATGTGCCCATTTTACAGACCAGAAAACTGAGGCTCAGAGTGCTTAATTTGACCAAAAGTACAAGAAAACTAAGGCTTCTCTTAGTTGGCGCTAAGGTGGTGCTAGTGGTCAAGAACCCGCCTGCCAATGCAGGAGACACAGGAGATGCAGATGCAGTCGCTGGGTTGGGAAGATCCCCTGGAGAAGGCATGGCAACCCACTCCAGTATTCCTGCCTGGGAGAATCCTCATGGACAGAGAAGCCTGGTGGGCTACAGCCCATGAGGTCTCAAAGAGTCAGACATGACTGAAGTGACTTATCAGGCACGCATAAGAGAACTAAGGGGCTGGCACCTGGATTTAAGCCTAGGTGTGACTCAGAAGCCGTCACCTGGTCCCCAGCTGGCCTCTGGGGGAGTGAAGCCTGGTGGTCCCCGGCCCTGGGAGATCTGTGCCCTCGAACCACCGCAAAGGCTACTCTTGGGCTAGAGTATCAGCTGGGGACATTTCAGTGTCAGAAGGTGAAGAGCTAGAGACTTTAGCATCCTGTTGGCAGGTCCCCTGTCCCCATGCCTTCTGGATTCCCCCTTCCCTGACCCTCCAGACTGCCCGGGAGAAAGCCAAGGAGAGGCCAGGGCGCCCCAGAGGACAGGCCAGAGCAGAGCATCCTCTCTCCTGAGGTCTGGGAGAGACAGGCACCTTCCGTGGGGCCCTTGCTTCCTCCCCCTTCCTCCTCTGTTGGAGACCTCACCCCTGGAGGGCTGGACTCAGGCTTCAGAGAGCAGGTCTAAGGCGGACAACTGGCCAGGGTCAAGGCCACCTGGCCTGCACTGGCCTGCGAATCTGGACCCAAAGGAGCTGAGATGTTGCTCGTGCCTGAGCACCTCCCACCAGGGCTCCTTGCTGGGCTCGCAGCCAACAGCCCGTGGCAGCCGGCCAAGGGATCCCACCCAGATGTGCTGGTGTAAACAGCTGGCCCAGGAGGCAGGAGAAGGGGGAGCCCCGCCAGTTACGTCTCTGTAGCTCACGGAGACCTCTACTCCTGGTTAACCACCCAAAGACATCGTGGATATTCGTGGATGATTTTTAAAATAAAACAGATGTATAATAAACAGAACAAGTATGTTAGCCCTGCCTTTACAAGGTGAAATTCAGTAAGGACAGAGCAAAGACTTACACCTGACCCCCACCCCGAAACAGAGCTGCTCAAATGGGGGTGGCGGGGATTCAGTGAGGGAGGAGAGGAGAGGAGAGGAGAGAAACAGGAGATAGCTGCTCTGATGGAGCGTCAGGTATGGAAACAGAGGCACCGGCGTGGGAGGAGGGGCCGGGTGCCCGTGAGCCCTGAGCAGCTGCTCTCAGGAAGTGGGGCCTCCTGCGGGGCCGCAGAGAGGGCTTCAGGTTGAGCAAAGGCAGCAAGGAGGTCCAGCCAGTCCATCCCCAAGGAAATCACTTAATATTCAGTGGAAGGACTGATGCTGAAGCTGAAACTCCAATACTTTGGCCACCTGATGTGAAGAGCTGTCTCATTGGAAAAGACCCTGATACTGGGAAAGATGGAAGGAGGGAGAAGGGGACGACAGAGGATGAGATGCTTGGATGGCATCACCGACTCCATGGACATGAGTTTGAGTAAGCTCCGGGAGTTGGTGATGGACAGGGAGGCCTGGCGTGCTGTGGTCCATGAGATCGCAAAGAGTCGGACACGACTAAGCGAGTGACCTGAACTGAAAGGCATCAAAACCTCTCTTTTTTTTTGACCACAGACTTTCTATTTTAGAGCAGTTTTAGTTCACAGTGGCAGTGAGAGCGTCCCACACCCCCAGGGAGGATGGGCAGCTCAGAGGGGGAGGGCGGGGCCCAACCGCAGATGCCCCAGGGTGCCTCCTGCCATGAGGATGCCCGCGGGCACCACGAGGGGCACCAGATCGGCTGAGGGCTGCAAAGTGCTGTCCGCATCTGCTCTTGCTCTGTGGTGGGCAGTGAGGGTGAGCAGGGGCAGTGTCACAGGCACTAAAGGATTTTTAGCCAATTTGTAAACCCTTTGAGAAGGGGGTGCCCTAAATGCGGCTAAATGGTGCCTGGGGAAGGTGAGCATGGCCTTGTGCCCAGGTGTTAACTCCCGCACCTCTCAGAGTTGGCACAGGGTTGGGCGGATGGGCGTGAACCCGTTATTTCTGGTGTAGCTGGGGGTGAACCAGGAGTCAGGGGTTCCAGGAGGCAGTCTGGATGGTCTTGTAAGCTTGGCGCCCTCCAGACTGCAGCCTCCTCCAAATCAAGCAGTGGTATCTGTGGGCTCCTGCCACCAGCTCTGACCCACTTCCGCATGCCACCTGTCACAGCCCGCCCGCTGTGCCTCCATTCCCCAGCTCCCTCCTGGTCCTCCCCTTTGCCTCCGTTTACCTTCCTTCCTGTCAAGGGGCAGCCCCACCCAGCTCTGAACTGTTTAATCCACTTCTGCTCTTCCTGTGATTGACATTCACGGTTGATCCCAGCTCACACCCAATAAGGACTTGGAGTTAGCCAAAAGGTTCATTGAGTTTTTTCATCCGACGTAAGGAGAAAACCAGAACAAACTCTTTGGCCAACCCAGTAACCTCTACAATTACATGAACGATAATACAAGGAAATAGAAATTTTACAAATTATCATCTTTAAATAATGGAAATAGAGAACAAGCCGTCTTCACATATTAAATATGGAAGTGGAATCCGAGTGACTATAGTTTGGGAAAGTGAGCCTTCCCCCCCCGCCCCCCAATCTCCCCCTGCCCCAGATCTTCCCCAGCTTGGCAGCTCCTCCCTGGCCACTGCCGGCTGCCCACAGCCCCCATGCAGACACTGGAGGCCACTCCCTCTGCAGGCAGGGACCGTGTTTCCCAGCCCTCCATGCTTCCCGCTGCAGATACTCAGCAAATCTGTGTGTCTTGGATGGATGGATGGAAGGCCGATGGTTGGCTAGTTGGATGG
The DNA here is from genome assembly GCA_917880005.1 of Nanger dama. NCBI lineage: Eukaryota > Metazoa > Chordata > Mammalia > Artiodactyla > Bovidae > Nanger > Nanger dama. The sequence goes on from CAKJTW010000115.1 coordinate 1,570,952, forward strand.
ACTGTCCTTTTCAGTTTGGTAAAGATACAACCCCTGAAAAGCGGACCTGGGTTTTCTTGGGGTTCTCTGTGGCAAGCAGAATAGCACCCTTTCAGAAAGAACTTCCACAGCTTCCAAGAGTCATTTGGGCAGATCTAATTAGTAATTCAAGCATGCCAAACACAAACTGGTTTTCATCATTAAGCCATTACATACCAACCCAAGAGAATCTCATCCTGATGGTGGGTGTTTGACAGCATTTCTTTGAAGAATGCCAAAGATAAAATCTATAAAATTCACATGGATGGGGAAGTGACTGTTGGCTAGACCTTTCCAGAACTTGAAAAAGGGTGAAATGTATCTTTAGTCCGGAATTGATAATTCGGTAGGACTGCAGAGCCCTCTACTGGCAATGGAAATAAACTATCCCTGGTAACTTCAGAAAAGTTCCATTATGAATTAATTACATTTAATTGCCCATGACCTCCAACTATCTGTGGGTAATTTACATGATGCCTTTCCATTACTAAATGAAAATTTAAAGAGCAAAGGATACCATTTTTCATTAACAAATTGGCAAAGAGTTTTTTATTGTTAATACTTTATTGAGAAAAGCGTGAAAATAATTTGTGGCTGCAGGAGAGGGCCTCCAGGAGGGCAGGTGACCACATGGGTGCAAGTGTGATGAGCCGGCAGGCAGGTCCTTCGACCTAGCGAATTCATGGACCCAAAAGGCCCATCTTAAGCCCTGTCTGATTTATTGAGAAGGCAGAAAACCACCCAAATGTTCAAAAAACAGGGACTAGATCCATAAGTGATGGAGCTTCTTATTAAAAGGCTGTTGGTGAGATAAACTGCATACAGCATGGACAGGAATATGAAGCAGTGTGTGAAGAGCCATCTCGTGTTTGCAAGTATTGATGTCGTGAAAGGTCTGTGAAGACAGGAGAGGACTGGAGAGTGGTTTTCAGCAAAGGGGGAGAAGGCATGTCTGAATCTATCAGTTCAGTTCAGTTCAGTGGCTCAGTCATGTCCAACTCTTTGCGACCCCATGAATCGCAGCACACTAGGCCTCCCTGTCCATCACCAGTTCCTGGAGTTCACTCAGACTCACGTACATTGAGTCAGTGATGCCATCCAGCCATCTCATCCTCTGTCGTCCCCTTCTCCTCCTGCCCCCAGTCCCTCCCAGCATCAGAGTCTTTTCCAGTGAGTCAACTCTTCGCATGAGGTCACTGGAGTTTCAGCTTTAGCATCATTCCTTCCAAAGAATACCCAAGACTGATCTCCTTTAGAATGTATATTCTGACATTTTTACCAGTACTCCTTTTGCGTGGCAAGAAAAGACTGAATTTGCAGGGCACATGTGTTCAAGGCGATGGCACTGGAGACATGCCCTGACTGGCGGGCACCCTGCCTGCACCCACAGTGGTCCTTCCCACTCCCAGTGGCTGTACAGCAGAAAGCGTGTCTCCCTGTCAAGGTCACCCTCTCCTGGGCTTTACCTCCCCACCCAATGCCATCTGCAAGCTCTGCCCTGCCCACGTTTCCTGTCTCTGTCCATGCATTCCTCAGCTGCCTGTCACGTGGCTTCCGTCCCCTCCACACCACCCATGACCTCGTGGTTGCCAGACCCTCAGACCAGCACTGCCTGCCATCGCTGACTCCCTGCTGCCCTTCCCTGGTCTGAGACCACTCCCTCTTCTGTGCCCCTTTGACCACCCCAGGGTCCCTCTTCCTTCTCTCCTCCATCAACGTTTCCCCCCCGCAGACCCCACTCCACGGCCCTGGGCTGGCCTCCCTGCCTCTCCCCACGTCCCCCACCCATTCCCACAGCCCCACTGCAGCCTCAGAGCCCTTTGCAGCCTCACCTCCCTCCTGCCCGCCACCCCCCGCCCCAGACGCGCCAGTCCTCCTGCCTAGAGGTCCAGCTGCCCTCCGGCTCCTGTGGCCTAAACGGACCTCATCTTTCATCCCTCATCTGGTCCCCTGTTTGGATTCCTGGACCCTCGTCCTCCTGGCCTCCAGGCTTCCCAGCACTGGAGACTCCCCGCTTCCTCATCCCTCACCCACCCATCACCAGGTCTCACTGCTGTTGTTCAGTCACTCAGTTGTGTCCAGCTCTTATCAATGCCATGGACCGCAGCACACCAGCTTCCCTGTCCTTCACTATTTCCTGGAGTTTGCACAAACTCAAGTCGGTGATGCTATCCAACCATCTCGTCCTCTGTCGCCCTCTTCTCCTCTTGCCCTCAGTCTTTCCCAGCATCAGGGTCTTTTCCAGTAAGTCGGCTCTTCGCATCGGGTGGCCAAAGTATTGCAGCTTCGGCTTCAGCGTCAGTCCTTGCAATGAGTATTCAGGGTTGATTTCCTTTAGGATGGACTGGTTTGATCTTGCTGTCCATCAGGTCTGGCAGATCTTAAATGCTCTTCATACCCATTTCCTGCCCTCCCGCCACTCGTTTCCTCAAGTCCCTCACCTCTTCTCCTCCAAAAGCCTCCTAACCTTCTCCCTGCCTCCAGCCTCACTTCCCAGCACAACCTCTGGGGGACACCCCCACCCCTTTCCTGGAAGACAGCCGCCAGCTGGTCATGCTTCTCACTCCACCAGAGGGATTTGTCAGTAACCCCAGGATCGAAGGTCACGACTTGGGTCCCTTATAGACTCCAAAGAGCTTCCAGGATAAAAGCAAGCTCCGTGGCAAGGCCAGGGCCTTTCTGACACCTTCCAGCATGACCTGAGCACCCCACGTGGGCACAGCCCCGCCTGCACCCTGGCTCCTGCCCCTAGTGTGGCAGACGCGTGCCCTCCTCCAGGCTCTGGGCCTTCTAGAGACCCTTGCAGACCCCGTCTGCTTTAGCCCTCATTGGCCCTGCCCACATCTGCTTGCCACCCTCAGCCCCTTCCCCCTTTCTGTCGGAGGTGGTCCTTGCCGACACCCATTTTCCTTGGCCCACTCTGCCCAGCCCCACCTCACCATCCCCCCACCAGTGCACTCCTTGAAGTCAGGGACCCCAGCAGCTGGCACAGTGCCGGCACATCAGAGCTCCTCTGTCGATGTTTTATAAACAGAAAATGAGAAAACGGATTTCATTCTACAGTGCTGTTCAGTCACTCAGTCGTGTCCGACTCTTTGTGACCCCAGGGATTGTAGCCCACCGGGTTCTGCTGTCCATGGGATTCTCCAGGCAAGAATATTGGAGTGGGCTGTCATTTCCTTCTCTAGGGGATGTTCCCCACCCAGGGGTCCAACCCAGGTCTCCCACGTTGCAGGTAGATTCTTTACCATCTGAGCCACCACGGGAAGCCCTCATTCTACGTTCTGGACCCAAAATGACAGAAACCGCTTTCCTCCCCATGACAGCCATTCAACTATTGGAAAACAGTTCACTTGCTCCCTGGAGTCTTCTTTTTCCCAAGGAAAAGAGCCTCAGGTCTTTCCATTCTTCCTGGTGGGAGAGGCGTTTGGCCTGGCAGGGCCCGGGTTTCTGCGCCCTCCTTCTCTGCCCAGTAATGAACAAGGTCCCTGGGCATCCCCTGAATAGGCTCGCCACCGAGGAAGGTCAGAGAGATAGAGATTCACGCTCTGGAGGACAAGGCAGACAGTGACAGTTTTTAAAACCTTTCTTCCTATTAGAATGAAAGGTAATAGGAAAGGACACGGGCCAGGGGTAAGGAGATGCTGTGGAATAGGCATCTTGTCTCCATGGCAACGTGGCAGCTTACTTCCCCGGGGATGGCATGGGCCTCAGGGTGTCAGACCAACCCAGGGATGTCTCCGGGTTCCACACATCTCCATGCTGGTGGAGGGGGGCACGCGTTACTGACCTCTCTGTCCACCTTGGCGACCTCATGTATAAAAGAGGAGTGGGGGTTGAAATGCACCTGGCTTCACACCTGCCACTTGGTGAGGGAGCAGCAGCGGTGTCCCGTATCTCAAGGCAACTTGCAAATGGCCGTTCCCTGTACTGTTGCAGTATCATCCAAGAACTTGCCTGGGAAATGTTTTCTGTTCATTTGATAATGCCCGAGCTCTTCCAAACCACGTGGTCACCCAAGCCCCCCACACAGCCCTGGGAGCCCCAGAGCAGGTGACCGTCCTGAGGAAGGAAATCCTTCACAAGTGCATGTTAGAAACACAGGAAGTGTGGAATTCCCCCACCACTCGGAACGAGAGAACAGTTCCTCAGCCTTCATGTTCAGTGGAACAGTGTGGCCACGTTTTCAAAACAACTTTAGATAAGAGGCTGGAAGTAAGACTGCTCGTTTCAAAATTAACCCAAGCTAAAATGATGCCTGTGTCTCCAGTCCATCTACTCAGCTTACCTTGTTAAAAGCAGAAAGAGAATAGGAAAACGGGAATACTTGGTACTCACATCTGCAATTCCCGTTAAGAACAGCTGGACTGAGAGAACACAGGCACACAAAAAGAGCCGGGGAAAAGCCATCGTTTGCCGGTCTGCAGCCTCCATGAGCACACGAGTTAGTGTGAGACAGGAGACAGCTATTGTTTTGCCATTGGTTTCCTTTCTAAAGCTTCAGATTTTTTTAGGAGGGATTGCAAAGAATAAAAATTGTGCCTTTGTTATTATAAAGTATCCTGAGAAGCTGAAAACCTTTTATATTCAGTATCTCATTTTCTTATTTTCTTTGAGGACTGGAAGCAGAGAAGCTTTTTACTTCAAATAGCTTTGAGCAGAACACAGGTTCCTTGGGGCCTGCCCCCGGAGCACTGGAGTGGGTCCCATTGACTGCAGTGGGCAGGGCAACTGGAGAGAAATCGGGGATTCGCGTCAGGAGCTGAGGGGATGATGACGTGATGGGGTTGAAAGAGATTAGGAAGGGGCAGACAGACTTGGAAATGGTTCCATGTGTCCAGTGAAGCCAGGAGGGCGCCAGAGGGTCTGGCTCGAGGGGAGTGAGGGGAACTGAGGATGTGGGAGCCAGCACTCTGGCCTGGCATCCTGCTTCTGCTCCATCTAGCTACATGACCGTGGGTGGCTCACAGAGCATTTTTTGAGCCTCAGTTTCCCCTTCTGCAAACAGGGATGGTGGTGATGTTACCTGCTCCATAGAGTTGTCATGAATGTGAGTGAGTTATCACAGGTCCCAGCCTCTGAGTAGAGGAAGTGCTGGTCGGTGCTAGCCGTGACCGTGTGTGTAACAGAGGCAGTGTGCGACGCGTGTGGCCCGAGCCTGGCTCACTGGCTGTTTTATATGCTTCCCATCAGGCTGCCCTGGGTACTGAGATTGAAACTTGGGGTTCCGGATTCCTAAGCTCTGTGGCTCGAGGTCTAAAACAACGCCGATCAGAGGGTGGTTGGCTGGCACCATTTCCTCTCTCAACGTCCTGGCGTGTGTGGGACTGGACACAAGTCCCAGCCCAGGGCCAGACCAGCACCAGGATCAAGCGGAATCCACTTTTGTCTTTGAAGCTGCATAATCTGCTTCCCCTGGTACATAGTGCCAGGGGAAAACAGACCCAGCCAGTGTTCCCAGTGACTTTTCCATCATTTATTAAATGTCTGTCTTGGTTTAAAAATCACACCTGCTGCCTTAATGATGTTTAAAGATATATAAAAATAGGAGTACATAACACTGCATTCACTGTGACTGGAGACAGCTTTTATCTGGCACAATTTTGCACAAAGCACAAATTGTCACAAAAATACCCGAACTCCGCTATCATGGGGGTGCTTTGAAGAGACTGTTAGTGTGTGGCAATTGTTCACGAGCCCACGGTAAGTCCTAGCGCAGCCACGAAAACCCGCTCGCCCCGGGAGGGGCTCAGAGCCCCCTTCCAAATGAAACCGCGGCCACAAAGGCAGCAGGCCCACGGAGACGAAGAAACGGCATCACGGGGACCCTGGCGCTGAAACGGGCTTTTCTCAAAATGAGCAAACTTGAATCAGCGTGGGAGTAGGGCATAGGCTGTAATTAAAACTCGTGGCCCAGTTACCTTAATTTGCAGCAGGAAACTATTGGTTCATTTCAAGCCAAAGCAGGTGGACGGTCGGGTTCCTTGCAGCAGGACGTAGAGACCCCCAGAGCATCCTGACCACCAGCGCCCACATCCTGCAGAAGGAAGACGCAGCGCGCGTGCGCAGTGCAGCCTCGCACGGCGCTGCTGTCCCGGGGGACCGCCCCAGCCCATCCTGCCGTCCCGGGGGACCGTCCCAGCCCGTCCTGCTGTTCCTGGGGATGAGGGGGGTCAAGAGTGCACCCCAGAGGAAACGCGTTTAAAGCCAACCGTTTCTCCTCGCAGGTGGCCCGCAAGCTCCAGCCCTCCGTGGTGTGGATCGGAGACACCGAGAAAACCTTCTACAAAAAAGTGCCCCACGCGGAAAGGAAGGTGAGGGCTTCCTGGGGATTCTCCGTGGGGCCTTTTCTCTCCTCCCAAGGGGGCCCAGTCCCAGGGACCACCTCGATCTCTCAAGAAGGTCTTGCTTGTTCAAGGGAGGAAGGAAACGAGGGGCCGGCGCTCTCTGCCCTGAGTGCTTGTCTGTATCTGAAAGGATCCAGTGTCTGATTTTTACGAGGCATAATTTAGAAGAAAAATGAAAGAAATGATGGAGAAGGGGGAGGGGAGCCTTAAACCCAAACATAGGATTCACAGTGAGAAACAATCGAGAGAACTCTGCTGGGCCACGGCAAATGGCACACACAGGAGTTATTATTAGGATTTCCTATTGTTCATCATAATAAATAGCCAAAGGCCTGAAATTTATGAACAAAGACGGTGCATAGACTCGCCAAGCGCCCCCACGTTCAGGGTCCCCCTGGGAGCCCTCTGTCAATTGCTTCCTTCCGCCTTTTCTCTCCTTTCAATGGCTCCCCTCCCCCGCACTTCCCCCCACCCACCCCCAAATCACCAGCAAATTTCCCACAAGTTAAAAAAAAAAAGATTGCGGATACATGTGATTGTTATTCCACATCAATTTGCACCAAAGCAAATAGTGGTTAACTGTGAATTTCTGATTAAATTCATAAGGATTTTAATCACTTTTGATCCTTATGTATTATACATCATTTTTAGCAGGTAGAGATGATTTGGGTAAAGAATGAAAGCTCAATCTTTTCTTCCCCAAATGAGCCTTGATTGCCCTGTCATTTTGGAAACTCTTAAGAGGACTCATTTATCATTTAATCTGGGAAGCTGGTAGGTAGCTCCCTCTGCTGGTGACGTTGCTACATTAAAAAAAAGTCCACACGCAGTAAAGCAACTAGACTCCAATAACAATTAGGGGGTTTTTAATGATGAAATTTTAAAAGTTCACGTAGATGTGAACTAGAAGGCAGTTACTACAGTAAATCTCAAGAGAGATGAAAGGCAGTGCTTAGTCCAAGGTATCACACACTTAATGTCATCGGAAGTTCAGTCTCTTTAATGGGCAAGGGACCTCTCGCTGGGCATCAGCCTGGAAAATTTGAGAATTCAGAAGTGTGTCCCGGGCGTTGGCTGTGTGTCCCTGAGCAAGTAAGTTAACCTTTCTGAGCCTCCACCCCCTTAGCTAGCTAAAGAGTTGCAGAGAGACCAGCCTCTGAGTTCATGAAGCCCCCTCAAGTCCTCTCCCAGGACCCCCTCAAGCTGTCCGGCCATCACCAGCAATTACCTCCGTTCCCCTCTGCCCCTGTGTTGAGGGACAGTGAGAGGGATGAGCAAGCCCGTTTGAGCCGGCGGGCTGGCAGGCTTTGAGGAGTGCTGACCGCAGGGAATAAATGTGAGTTCAGCAGACGCCCCCCAGCCTAGCCGGGGTGGGGGGGTCACCGTGAAGGAGGCCCAGAAGCCTCCCTGAAATGGCCCTTTTCTTGCTTACCCCGTGCACAGGCTGTGGTCCCCACAAATATGGTCCCTGACTAGTCTCGTTCCTGTAGAAAATGAGGGCCTTTGGTGGCACAGTCTTTGTCGTGGACAAATTGCACATTTATTCTGTCCGCCTCTGCTTTAAAAAAGTCTGTCGTCTGTCAGGGGAATCCACTGCACTGGAGCCTGAGTCACAGCATGGGGGAACCCCAGGATGAGTGATGAATACAGGCAGAAGGGCCCCAGGTCCCCAGAGGCCCACAAGACCGGCTGGGCTGCCTGAACCAGCCCAGGCACAGAGTTGCCACGGGTTGGGAGGGAGGCATGCAGACCCCTCTGCCCCTGCGGGGTCCCCAGCTCCAGTGCTGGAGGAGAGCCAGCCGGCAGAGAACCACCCCGGGAGCGTCTTTCAGCCCCAAGTCCTGTACCTGCCTCCCGGGCAGCAGGGTTCCTGCTGCCTCCCTGCCTCCTGCCTCCAAGGCCAGCACCGGGTCCGCTCTCCTCTGCTTGCCTCCCCGCTCCCAGCCTCTGACTTCTGTCCTTGCCTGTGGGCTTGGGGCGGCTGTGAGCACTGGACAGTCAGGCTCTGAAGATGACCACCGAATGCCGAGGGCGTTTACTACATCCACAGACGAGAAGCTCCACATTGCATCACCTGGCCGCCCAAGGACCTCAGCATCCTAACTACCACTTGGCCCAGCCTGCATCCAAAGGCTCCTCACGTCTAAGGCCCTGAGACCTAGAGAAACATGTCCAGCTGCAGAGAAACCACCCCCTGCCACGGCCACAGCCCAGAGTACTCCCGGCAGCAGCGCAGGGCATTCGCGGGCATTTCAGGAACACCCCTTGGGGAAACGTCTCACCCATAGTGACTAACTCCACCCCTCGATGCCTCCACCTCTGGGTAAAGGCCCTTTCAGAGGTTCAGTGTGGAGGCTGGCCCAGTCCTAAGAGGTGACGGCTCCTGTTGGGGCGCAGGGACCCCACAGGCTGCTGCAGCAGACAGCAGAGGTCCCGGGGCACCAGGGGCACGAAGCATAGGTCTGGAGCACTTAGTGGTCCTGAGGGGAAGGGAGGCAGCGTTGCCATTTTGCACGTGCCATTTTGCAGTCCTGTCCGACTCTCAGTTACCCCCTGGACTGCAGCCCACCAGGCTCCTCATCCATGGGATTCTCCAGGCAAGAACACTGGAGTGGGTTGCCATTTCCTCCTCCAGTGGATCTTCCTGATCCAAGGAATTGAACCCACGTCTTTTGCATCTCCTGCACTCGCAGGCAGATTCTTTAGGAAGCCTTAAGCCAGGCGCACCGTTGGTCTCTGGCAGCTCTGGGACTCAGACGCAGGCCCTTCTCCGCGCCTGGATGTGGCTCTGGTGTCAGCACGGGCTTCCTGCTCTGCCCTCCAAGCTTTTGCTAGGCCTGTGTCCGCCCCTCCTCAACCCCCCGTGCTCCAGACCACGTCCTGAAGACTGCGCGTGGGGCCCTCTGGTCTCAGAGCCAATGGTGCTGGGCTCCGGAGCCCCCTGGCACGCCGGTTCTCCCCCGACAACGTCCTCAGCGCCCAGCCCCCGGGTACCAGGTGGATGCTGGGTCTGCGCCCTCCCCTCCCCTCCCAGGAGGACGGCCGTCCTCTCCACGGCCCTCATCTATCCCGTCAGTCAGTTGTCGGTGTACCAGACGGAGGCAGTACAGCGTGAGGCAGGATGAGACGCTGCTGTGTTTTCTGCTCCATTAGCCACGTGGCTGCAGTGCGTGGGAGCCCTCCCCACATCCCAGTCACGCCTCCACGAGGGCTAGGTCGGGCCGGGTGGCTGCCATGGTTTGGTGGAGCTGACTGCAGGAAAGCACACAGGTACTGCTGCATGGCGTCAGACATGAATTTGAAATCGCCCGCAGCAATAAGGTGGGCAGGCCCGGCAGGTCCCGCCGTAGGGGCGTCTGCTGCAGAGGTTGCCAGGGATCAGTGAGGATGTTGGCCAGCGTGATGCGTGAGCGTGCAGGGTCTCGTGTGTAATGGACGCGGCTCTGAACAGGTACGGGGTAGCCCGGGGACAGGGGCTGCTGGCTGAACAGACTCCCCTTTCATTTCCACCCCCTCCTGGGACTCATCATCTGCAAAGATGTCACTCTAGAGCCAGCCCAGAATCAACATTTATTACCCAAACAGGCTGGTGAAGTTTGTACATCCCCGACATTGACAGGACACAGCAATGTCATCTCCCGCTTCAGAACAGGCGGGACCACACCGCTCTCACTGTGGCCACCTTGGAAAAGCACCTCTGCCCACCCCCCACCCCCAGGGTGGCAGTCTCCAGTCCTACCAGGGTCCGGGGGATCAGACTTCCTTCAGCCTTTGGGCAGCTTCTTGTTACCCCACGTGCACCATAAGAAAGAAAGAAAGAAAATGAAGTCCCTCAGTCATGTCCGACTCTTTGCAACCCCATGGACTGTAGCCCACCAGGCTTCTCCATCCATAGAATTTTCCAGGCATGAGTACTGGAGTGGGTTGTCATTTCCTTCTCCAGGGGATCCTGACCCAGGGATTGAACCCAGGTCTCCCGCACTATAGGCAGATGCTTTACCATCTGAGCCACCAGGGAATCTCCCAGCAAAACTTTGCACTGTTCTCCATTAAGCTTAAAAGACCAGTTTATTCTCAACCATCCACACTCACTCTTCCACCCACTACTTCCACTTGATGTTCCCCAGCTCCATGGAAACCGCTCTCACAAAGTTTTTTGAAATCCATTTTGCCAGTGAGCCCCCATTTGTAAAAGTCTGTCCTCTCTTAGCTTCTATCACCTTCCCTTCTCCTGGTCTCCTCAGACCCCACCAACACTTTCTTCTTTCTCTCCTCCATGTGCATCTAAACACTCCGTTAAATACACAGATGCTCACTGAGGTTCCATCTCAAGCCCATGGACCTTTTTTTCCTTGCCCTCTTTGGGCATCATCTCATAACTTAAAGAAATCACCATTTAGTCAACAGATGCTACACTCCATCCCCAGGCTGCAGCTCTTTCCTGAGGATTGGATGCTGACACCTGGCATCAACCAGAATCACCCATGGGATGCCTCCACCACAATGCTGCCAGCACGGCCAGGGCCTGCCCAGCTCTCCTCCTCCATTGCCACCTTCATCACCCTGCTCCTCCTCCTGGTTTTCCAAAGGGTTAGTTTTTAGTATAACCACAGCTCATATCCAGATGACACCACTCAGTGGCAGAGGGTGAAGAACTAAAGAGCCTTTCAATAAGGGTCCAAGAGGAGAGTGAAAAAGCTGGCTTAAAACTCAGCATTTAAAAACTTCAGATCATGACATCCAGTCCCATTACTTCATGGCAAATAGAAGAGGGAAAAGTGGAAACTGTGACAGATTTTATCTTCTTGGTCTCCAAAATCACTGAGGACGATGACTGCAGCCATGAAATTAAAAGACGTGTGCTCTTTGGAAGGAAAGCTATGACAAACCTAGACAGCATGTTAAAAAGCAGACACTTGACTTTTCCAATCAAGATCTGTGTAGTCAAAGCTATGATTTTTCCAGTAGTCATGTATGGATGTGAGAGTTGGACCATAAAGAAGCCTGAGCACTAAGAATTGATGCTTTCAAATTGGGTTGCTGGAGAAGACTCTTGAGAGTCTTTTGGATAGCAAGGAGATCAAACAAGTCAATCCTAAAGGAAATCAACCCTGAATATTCGTTGGAAGGACTGAAGCTGAATTTCCAATACTTTTGGCCACCTGATGCGAAGAGCCAACTCATTGAAGAAGACCTTGATGCTGGGAAAGATTGGAGGTGGGAGGAGAAGGGGGTGACAGAGGATGAGAGGGCTAGATGGCATCACTGACTCCATGGACATGAGTTTGAGCACGCTCAGAGAGATGCCAAAGGACAGGGGAGCCCAGTGCGTGCAGTCCATGGGGTCTCAAAGAGTCAGACGTGACTTAGGGACTGAACAAGAACAATATGGAGTTCTGTCCTTGAGCTTTTCATTTTTGCACACAGCCTGGCCCCCATGGGAAGTTCAGTAGCATAGTCAAGGCCCAGCAGACATCTCTCCCATCCCAGGCAGCCCAGAGGCATGGATCTGAGCAACGATGGGTTTCTGCAGAGGCCTACGGTCAGGGTTAGGGTGCAGCCCCTTCAACAGCAGGTTTCCGTCCTGACACCCATTTCCGGGGTTTCAGGAAGCCTTATTTCCGGTCATCCCTCTCTTGTGCTCTGCCCTCTTTAAGCTCCTCTGTCGCCCCCAGCCCCACCCATGCTTCCTGGATGGAGTCCCTCGTGGCCATTGTTCCCTCCTGATGGAGCCTTGCCGGCTCTGGACTCCTGTGATTGCAGGAGGAAACGGTCGGAAGCTGCCCGGTGGTCTGGCTTCAGGCCCAGACTGTGGGATTTATTTTGCTGTAAAAATCCCATCTTGTTCTCTCTGTGAGTTACATTACAGAAAGTCTCTTCTCAACTGAATCTAACAACACAGAAAAACGATTATACACCATGACCGAGTGGGATTTAGCCCAGGCTTAGCATCCAAAAGTCAATTAATGTAATACACTATATCATTAAAATAAAGGACAGGAACCACACCATCATCTCAACAGATGCAGAAAAAGCATTTGACAAAAGCCAACACTCCTTCATGATTTAAAAAAAAAAAAAAAAAATAGAAAAGGAAACTTCCTCAGCTTGATAAAGAGCAACTACAAAAATCCAGAGCTAACATCATCCTTAATGGTAAAAGACCGGATGTTTTTCCCTTAAGATCGCCTCTCTTCAGTTCAGTTCAGCCGTTCAGTCATGTCTGACTCTTTGTGACTCCATGGACTGCAGCATGCCAGGCTTTTATCCACCATCACATTGAAGGTTCTCACCAGGACAATCAGGCTTCCCCAGTGGCTCAGCAGTAGAGAATCTGCCTGCAGTGCAGAAGATGCAGGAGATGTAGGTTCAATCCCTGGGTCGGGAAGATCCCCTGGAGGAGGAAATGGCAACCCCCTCCAGTGTTCTTGCTGGGAAAATCCCATGGACAGAGGAGCCTGGGGTCGCAAAGAGGCACCAGGGCAGTCAGGGAAGAAAACTAAATGAAAAGCAAAGCATAATATTGAAAAGGAAGAAATAAAACTGTATTTGCAGATGACATGATCTTGTGTATAGAAAACCCAAAGGAATTCACTAAAAGCAGTTTTAGAAACTAATGAAAATATTCAGTGAGATTACAAGGTAGGATATAAGACCAATATTCAAAGTAACTGCCTTCTATACACGTACTGTGAAAAAATTAGTATTAAGAAAACAATTCCATTTATAATACCACCCAAAAAATAGGAACAGACTTAACAAAAGAAGTGGAAGACTTCTACTCTGAAGACTACAAATCAAAATTGCTGAAAAAATAATGAAGACCTAGATAAGTAGGAAGATACATCATGTTCGTAGATTGAAAAACTTAATAATGTTAATATAGCAAAAATCCCCAGATTGATCTACAGATTCAACACAGTCCCCGTCAGGATTCCAGCTGGCTTATTTGCAAGAAATTGACAAGCTGATCTTGAAATCCATACGGAAATTCAAGGGACCCAGAACAGCCAAAGCAGTCTTGGAAAAGAACAGAATTGGAGGACTCTTGCCAGTTTGAAAACTTACCACAAACCTGCAACAATCAGGACAGTGTGATGCTGGCCTCAGGAAAGACCTCTCGGTCAATGGAATAGAACTGAGTCCAGAAATAAACCCTCACATTTACAGTCAATTGATTTTTTTTACAGTGGTGCCCAGACAATTCAATGGAGAAAGAATAGTCTTTTCAACCACTGCTGCTGGGACCATTGGATTGCCACCTGCAAAAGAACGAGGTAGGACCCCTGCCTCACACAGTTAACCAGTACTGCCTCATAGGCCTGAGAGAAAGAGCTATGCCTATAAAACTCTTAGAAGAAAACGGAGAAATGCATCTTCGTGACCTTGCGCTAAGCAGTGGTGTCTTGGACGTGACACCAAAGGCACAAGCAACGAAAGAAAGCTTAAACTGAGCCTCATCAAAGCCAAACAATTTTTGTTGTAAAGGAAATCATCAAGAAAGTGAAAAGACAACTCAGAATCTTGGCAAAGCATTGGTCTGACAAAGAATCTGTATCTAGAACATATAAACGACCCTTGCAATTCAACATTGGAAAGGCAAATAACCCCAATTTAAAAAGGGCCAAAGATCTGAATACACATTTTTTTCAAACAAAGTATACAAATGGCCAGTAAGCACATGAAAAGATGTGAACATCATTAGCCCCTAGGGAGATACAAGTCAAAATCACAACACAATACCACTACACCCATGAGGATAGCTAAATGAAAGGAACAAAATTAAGGAAAACAATCACAAGTGTTGGCAAGAGTCTGGAGAAACTTAAATCTTCTGCTTTCTGCCAGGATTGTAAACGGTGCAAATACTTTGAAAAACAGTCTGGTATTTCTTTAAAAGGTTAAATGTAAGAGTAACCATATGACCTAGCAATTCAAAATGAAAACATTAGCACGTACAAAATCCTATACACAAATGTTGATTGTGGCACAATTCAGAAGAGCCAAAAAGCAGAAACAACCCAAATGTCCATCAATTGATGAGTGGATAAATAAAGTGTGGCATAGCCATGCAGTGGATATCATTTAGCAATTGAAATACTAAAGCATACCACAACATGGGTGAACCTCAAAAATGGCATGCTAAATGAAAGAAGCCACACACACACATACACACACACACACACGCACGCATGTTGAATGATTCTATTTATGAAATATCCAGAATATGCAAATCCATAGAGAGAGAGAGTAGATTAGTGATTGCCTAGGATTGGAGAAGGAAGTTGGGAAAAAGTGGGCAGTAACTACAAATGGGTAAGATCTTTTGGGAGCAAATATGAAAATGTTCTAAAATTAATTGTGATGATGGTTGCACAACTCTGTGAATATACTAAAAACCACTCAGTCGGACATTTTCTGTTTTTAATAATTTTAATTTTATTGGAAGCGTGTTTTGAATAGGTGGATTATATGGCATATGAATTATATCAATAAAGCTGATCTATACCTTATCAAACCAGTCAATCCTAAATGAAACCCTGAATATTCATTAGAAGGACTGATGTTGAAGCTGAATCTCCAATACTTTGGCCACCCAATCTGAAGAGCTGATTCATTAGAAAACACCCTGATGCTGGGAAAGATTGAAGGTGGGAAGAGAAGGGGACGACAGAGGATGAGATGGTTGGATGGCATCACTGACTCAATGGACGTGAGTTTGAGCAAGCTCCGGGAAATGGTTAAAGACAGGGAAGCCTGGTGTGCTGCAGTCCATGGGGTGGCAAAGAGTCGGACACGACTGAGTGACTGAAAAACAACATACCATAATAATGATATAAATATAATAACATCTCAGTTCAGTTCAGTCGCTCAGTTTTGTCTGACTCTTTGCGACCCCATGAACCGCAGTACAGCAGGCCTCCCTGTCCATCACCAACTCCTGGAGTCCACCCAAACCCATGTCCACTGAGTTGCTGATGCCATCCAACCATCTCATCTTCTGTCGTCCCCTTCTCCTCCTGCCCTCAATCTTTCCCAGCATCAGGGTCTTTTCAAATGAGTCAGCTCTTCACATCAGGTGGCCAAAGGATTGGAGTTTCAGCTTCAACATCAGTCTTTCCAATGAACACTCAGGACTGATCTTCTTTAGGATGGACTGGTTGGATCTCCTTGCAGTCCAAGAGACTCTCAGGAGTCTTCTCCAACACCACAGTTCAAAAACATCAATTCTTCAGCGCAGCTTTCTTTATAGTCCAACTCTCACTTCCATACATGACCACTGGAAAAACCACAGCCTTGACTAGACGGACCTTTGTTAACAAAGTAATGTCTCTGCTTTTTAATATGCTGTCTAAGTTGGTCATAACTTTTTTCCAAGGAGTAAGCATCTTTTAATTTCATGGCTGCAATGACCGTCTGCATTGATTTTGGAGCCCAGAAAAATAAAGTCAGCCATAACATAACAGTAATAGACATTTTAAGTCTCCTTTGCAGCTCTCAATTGCTGTAGGCCCTACACAGGAAGGGAACTGGCGGGTCAGCGGGAGCAAGACCCCAGGCACATACTCTTGAGAGACAGCCCCCCCCCGCCCCCACTCAGAGTAGGGGAAGGAGCAAGGTTCTGGAGTCACCGCCTCCGTGCTGGCAGCCAGGGTCCTGCTCGTGAACTCTGAGCAGGTCTCCAGACTGCCTCATGCCTCAGGCCCGCATCTCCCCGGTGAGGGTGGGAACAAGCCCCTCTGATGTGCTGCCTGTGAGGATTAGGTGAGAGAGTCCGCGCCAGAGACAGAGCAAGGGCCCTGGAGCCCTGCAGTCGGCGCTCCCAGTGCTGTGCGCACAGCTGGGTGTAAGAAGCGATGAGCAAGGCAGGCGGGCACGGAAGTGCAGTTGCCGTGTCCTCTGGTCAAGGCAAGCCCCAGCCCGGGCCTGCTTGGAGCCGAAGTTCCTGCAGCTCCCCCTGGGCTGTGCTCCTAAGGGCCCCTTGGCCAGGGTAGTGCTCCTCCTCAGCCTCTTACAGTCTGTTCCCTGTGCCCTGTGAAACCGGGCCCTCCTGCCGGGCACATGGAGGAAGGAAAGAGAGACTCAGCCCTGGGGCCCCTGCTCGGCCAACAGCCCCTCCTCTCCCCTCCCCCAGCTGGCACCCACCCTGCGGGCTGCATGCCAACCCCCACCCTCCAGCCTTCTGCCCAGCAGGCTGGCTGTCCCCCAGCACACAGTGGCTTCGTCCCCAAGGCCCTGCAAGCTATACACAGCCCTGGCACCCCCATGCCCCCTGGGCCTCCAGCACCCTCCACCATTCGCTTTTATTCCCGAGGATGGAATTTATCACACGCTCCCTCCCTTCCCTAGGCATCCCCAGCCTCTTCCTGCAGGGCTGTCTCTCAGCCCAAGGGTGCAGGACTCACAGGGACAAACCTCAGGTGGCCTCATCTCTATAGAGGAGCTCACAGGTGCTGGGGGCGGTTCCAGGACAGGTGAGATCTTTAGCACCGTGTCTAAGTTGTCCCTGAGCCAAGGGGAGCAAAAGAGGCCCAGATTTTGCTTGGGCATCTCCGTGGAGGCTCCCCACCACCCCTCACTGCTTCCTCTCCTCTTGCTGCCCTGGTTGAAGGCCGGTGCGTTGCCATGGCAATGTGGCCAAATCTGCGCACCACCCCCCCAGGCCGGAAGTCCCCCTTCCTCCAGTGCCTCACTCCTGACCCTCAGTTAGTGCGGAGGCTCTACTGACATAAGACAGCTTCGGACTACATCCAGACTGCTTCAGAGAGGAGTGGTGTCACACTCCCTGTCACGGGGTGTTTTCAGACCTGAGATCCGGGACCTCAGATCCTCATCAACAAAGGAAGTCTTGAGTTCACCTGCAAAACAGCTTGGAGGAATGCACCAGAACCCATTGTCAACCCCAGGCAGCTTCCTTCCCCTTGGAGATCCCCCCGTTTCCCATGCTTAGGGCTAAGATGCTAGAACGTTCAGGTGCTTCCCTCCTTCCCCCTGTCCAAATCTGAACACCAGATTTGAAGAAAGGAAGGGCCAGCAATTCAGACCACACCAACCAGGAACCACGTCCTGAGACCTGGCCCAGGACACACTCTAGGAAAGCATGTCCAGCAGCCCTGAGAGCACATTAGTAAGGCCATCGCACAGTGCATCTGAGGCTGAATTTTCTTTAGCTCTTAATTCTTTTTTTTCTATATATGGGCTCATTTTTCTTCCTCTCTGTTTCTCCCAGATGGAACCTAAGCGCCTGAAAAAGCAGCTTCCCAAAATGCTAAAACTCCTGAAGCCAGACGACAGGATTCTAATTGTGGGGACCACAAAGCGACCTTTTGATGCAGAACTTCAACCTTTCTGCAAAGCTTACCAAAAAATTATTTTGGTTCCCAGACCAGACTACGCTTACAGATACGGCAAGTGCCCCCCAACCCTTTCCCGTGTGCAGCCAGCGTGGCTGGGCCATCCGCGATGACCGTGCTGTCCCGTGGGCCGGGAGGGTGGCCTTCGTCCCCCAGGAGCATCAGGACAGGGCGTGAGGCCCAGTGTGCCGGGGTCAGCCAGACTCGAGCTATAAATGCAAATACCAGGTCAGAAGAGCAAAGTGTACACCTCTGTTCTGTTGTTAACATGATCGTTTTCCCTGGACGAAAAGAAACTGGACAGAGGTTATTATTCTGAGCCCCGAGGGAGACAGACGCCTCGAGGGTGTGAATCTTCCTTCCGACAGGTAGACTCAGGCCCCTCATTTTGTCCCCGTCGTGGTGCTACCTTTCCCATCCGGCAGCATTTCTTTTCACGAGGTCGATTTTTTTTTTCTCCAATATTTAAATATTAGTTCAGGAGAACATTGATTGACTTACACGCTAAATACAATGTAAATACAATGGCTTATTTTTCTCCTTTTTTTTTCTTGAACAGAGAGATTCAAAATCCACGTTTTTGAAATCTATTAACGGGGAACCATACCAACCAGGGACCCTGGGAGACAGGGCAGTGAAATGGGGAAGAAGGGTGAAATGTGGGCTCTGAGCAGACCTGGGTCTGATCCCAGCTTGGCCCCTGGATCACTGATGACCTTGGCAAGGTGGCTGACCTTCTGAGCCTCCCTGCTCTCTCATCTGTAACGTAGGAGAACCGTGGAGTTCGCAGGGCAGTGGTGACCCTTCTATGAGATGGCTGGAATGCCCAGCACCATCCCAGCCCCCCAATAGTATGGGTGGTGGTGGAGGAGAAGGGGGAATAAGGTGCTGATGGTTGTCGTGGAGGAGGAGGATTTCCATGGCTGGGTGGCAGATGGCTCGGGAGCTGGCGGTGGTGCTGATGGGGTCTCCACGTCTCCTGCTGTGTGACAGCCCTCCCCAGGGGCTGGAAACAACCACCTATGCCTCTCGTGGTTCTGAGGGGCCACTGGGTTCAGCTGGGGCTTCCCTCCCCGAGGTGTTTCATGACGGCGACTGGCGCTTCAGTCATCTGAAGCCTGGATAGGCCTGGACACCCAAGACCATCCCCTCCGTGACTGGATGAGCTAGATGCTCAGCTGGGGCTGGGGGACCAGCTCTCCATTCCCCATGGCCTTTTGCACAGCACCCGGGTCCCCAAAATCGCATCCTGAGAACACACGTTTCAAGAGATTCAGGCGGAAGCTGGAAGGATTCTTGTAACTCAACCTCAAAAGTCACACGGGGTCGTCTTTATCACACTCTGCTGGTCAATGGAAAGCCCCGCGGACAGTGGACGGCAGAGTCTGTGGAGGCCAAAGCCCAGCTCACTGAGGGGCCATCCTGGCCAGCCGTGGCGGTAGCGGCTGGTCTGGTTTAGAGGTGGCGATGGTGGTGATGGTGTCAGAAATGGTGGTGAGGATGACTGCAGTCTGAGGACGGCGGTCGGCCTGCAGCCTGGGAGTGAAGGAGATGCTGGCGGTCACGGTGGTGGCGGCAGCAGAGGAGATGGAGCTAGCGGTGACTCAGCAGCAGTGGTTAGCACCGATGAGCGTAAGAACATCCACTGGGTCAGACTTGGTTTCTGTTAACCCTTCACAATAGCATCACCAAAACAGAGAGGCTATATGGTCCTTTCTGGCTGTTCTTAAGCTCCTGGCTAATGTGATTTGCTGAAAGAACAGCCCTTTATTCCCCATACGTGAAAGTCTCTCAGCTTATTAGCCACTTGGCCTGCAACATGCACTCATTTCTGTCTCTATAAACTGTGGTCCTGACTTCATAAATCAGTGTTACATACAAAGCACTGGGAGACTTTGGATGCAGTTATTTCTCCATCATCTAGGGGCTTCTCTGACTTCTGGGGCCTGCAAGCCCTCCACTGGATCCTCTGCAGCCAACCAGCACCAAAGGGAGAAAAAGATCCTATAAATGATCTCTCAGGAGATTTTAGGAACCAGACCCAGATGGGGCCCACAGCACTTATACCCATGCTGGCCAGAATGACTTACATGATCTCAGGTTCAAGGGGACAGGGCTGTGTAGTTTTGCTCAGGAGGTGGGTGGGCACCAGCTTCTCTGCCCACCGTGAGACACTGCAGAGGACTCCTCGCTCTCAGCCTCATCAGAGCCTCCCCCGCTCTTGCTAGCATCTCTCGCTCCCTGTCTCTGTGTGTCTGTCTCCTCTCTCTCTGTATTGTATATATATTTTAAGCTATCTTAATGGAATAAAGTACTGTATTATTAATTTTCAGGAGCTAGAACGTTATTCTTGACTTTGGATTCAATAGTTTCCACTGTTTGACAAAACCAGAGGCCCTTTAAAAATGGAGCTATTGATGTCTAACGAGGACAATTGTGTTCTTTTGATGAAGTGCCAGGCCTCTCTAGGGACTCAGGTCGTGTGACAGATTCCAGCCTGAACCATCTCCCGCAGCCACGTGGGACAGGAGGAGGAAGCGTCCCTTCACCTGTGAGCAGATGATGAACCCGCAGCAGCGGCTGTCTTGGGCTCAGGGCTCTGTCCGCTCAGCCACATGCATCTCACATATTTCTTTGCTGATGAGTGATTTGTTGAGGCCGCCATTCTTGCCAACATCATAAACACCGCCTGTTTCCACCAGTGACCTTGAAGTTATCATAGCCACACTGACTGGGACATCTATCTTAAAGAAAGACTATTCCTGTCTTTGCAGTGATCAAAAATGGTCTCTCACAGCCCGTAAAGCTTGGCCTGCAAATTCATAACTTGGGCCCTTGCTTGTCCATCTGTTTGCGAACAGCAGAATGCTGGAGGTTTGTTGAACAATCACCATCCAACTTCTGAAATTCCTCCAGGCGGGGAGGGGGCAGGTGACGGGGCTGAGAAGCTAAGGCTAGATCAGCCGGAGGAAACACAGTCCTTAAGGTTTACCAAATATAATTCAGTATCTACCTCCTTTCCCCAAATCAAGCTGTTTCCTTCAAAATGTCTCTGCAAAGAAAATCCACCCCCAACCCCCGGTTGATGAATGCTGTGTCTAGTCCCCAGAAATCCCTTTGGGCTTCCATCTCTCCACGTTCCTAATGCTCTACCTCCTGCCTCTCTTCCCTGGGGTCTGTTCCACTAATAACCCAATCCATCACAGCCTCCCCACCCTGGACCCAGTGTCTGCTCTGAGGAGTCCAGCTCGTGTCTTTCGATTTTTCTGGAATTCTAGACTGCAGAGGCCAGAAGCTCATCCAAATCGTATTATTCACACTCGTGTGCTTGTGCAAGACCCCAAATGAATTTTAAGAGATGGTGTCCTCTCGAGCAGCAGTCAGGATGCAAGCAATTTGGAATGGCAAAAGCAGAGTTGTTGCTGTTCAGTTGCTCAGTCATGCCTGACTCCTTGTGACCCCATGGACTGCAGCACTCCAGGCTTCCCTGTCCATCACCAACTCCCAGAACTTGCTCAAACTCATGTCCGTTGAGTCGGTGATGCCATCCAACCATCTCATCCTCTGCTGCCCTCTTCTCCTCCTGCTTTCAATCTTTCCCAGCACCAGGGTCTTTTCCAGTGAGTCAGTTCTTCACAGGGGACCCAAAGACTAGATTCCTTTCAGGTCTAAAGAAGGGAAAGGGGATGTAGATTAGCCTGAAGAACTGAGACACCCTCTGCATCCACGAGAGGAAATGAAATACAGCACCGGGTGCAGAGAGCCCCCTTGGCTGCCCTCAGCCCTCGAGGCTGAAGCTGTTCTGGGTCCCAGTCTGGGGGTGGTTTTGGCTCCTCAGCTTTAGGGGTTATCACCTGTGCCATAAGACGCGTTCCCTTCTTAGCTTCCAAGTCACCACTCAGACCTGTTTGCACAGTTTTTGTTATGAATGTGGACAAGACAGACTAGATCCCAAGGGGTGGTGTGATCTGGTTGTTGTTGCTGTGCATTTTTACCACAGGTTATGTTTCCTGATCTGTGACAGTTGTATTTAGATAGGGTAATCGTTACCTGCTCCAGGGTCTTTACACAAATATGCTTAGAAATACCCTAGTTTATTTTGTGTTAGCTTTTATGTCAATCGTTGATGTTTTAGTGAGCATCTGCCTACAATGCGGGAGACCCAGGTTTGATCCCTGGGTTGGGAAGACCCTCTGGAGAAGGAAATGGCAACCCACTCCAGTACTCTTGCCTGGAAAATCTCATGGACGGAGGAGTGTTGTAGGCTAGTCTATGGGGTCGCAAAGAGTCAGACACAACTGAGCGACTTCACTTTCACTCCTATTTTTACAGGTCACCTTAAGATGACTTGAAGTTTAAATACACCCCTCAAGGAAGTAGCCGTGTGGATGCAGGGGTAGGTGTTGCTTTAGGTCAGGTTGGGGGCCCCGGTAGCCCTTGCAGGCTTCACTGTGGTCCTCAAGCCTCAACGGCTAACCTTCCACAGCTAGAAGACGCCTCAGGCCCCATGGTAACATATCCCCCTTCCCAGCAACTCAGCTCACCTTGGAGCCAAGGATCCCTCACCAAGGAGGACAGAGAAATAACTTGAGGCCCCAAAACCAGACTCTCTGGTGTGGGTCCTGGTTATGTCCCATGTCATTCTATTCCTTGACAGCCACTGGAACTTTTCATTTCACCTGGTATTTAGAGGTCGATGTATCTGGATGATGTAGTCATCCACACACCTGGCAGTGCTCAGATCATGCCAGAATCTTCTTTATTAAAAAATTGTCTTTAACCTTCCTCAAAGAAGGTCAAGTCTCTTTAGAGACATTTAGCCCAGCCTTCGCCGTGCCAGGGCTGGCTCTGAGATGGAGAGTCTTGTCCCTGCCCAGTCCCATCCTCACTGTCTGGACAGAACTAGCACATCACAGTTCAGTTTAGCTCAGTTCAACCACTTAGTTCAGCCAGGCCTCCCTGTCCATCACCAACTCCCGAAGCTTGCTCAAACTCACGTCCGTCAAGTCAGTGATGTCATCCAACCATCCCATCCTCTGTCGTCCCCTTCTTCTCCTGCCTTCAATCTTTCCCTGCACCAGGGTCTTTTCCAAGGAGTCAGTTCTTCACATCGGGTGGCCAAAGGATTGGAGTTTCAGCTTCAACATCAGTCCTTCCAATGAATACTCAGGACTGATCTCTTTTAGGATGGACTGGTTGGATCTCCTTGCAGTCCAAGGGACTCTCAAGAGTCTTCTCCAACACCACAGTTCAAAAGCATCAATTCTTCAGTGCTGAGCTTTCTTTATGGTCCAACTCTCACATCCATACATGACTACTGGGAAAACATATCACAGCGGGTCTCAATTTATTTCCGTAGAGTCTCTGTTACAGAATGGATGCAATGTTCAAAGTGTTATGTCTCAAATGTTGCATGGGAGACCATCCTGTGCCTAAGGTTAAGAAGCACCAGGGATTATTTATTAATTTGTGTTCACAGCATCCCCGTGTCCTAAGTGGAATCTCCCGGTCACCCAAGGTCCCACCATCCCAGACAGTAACAGGGCACCATTCGGTAGATCTGTTCATCTGTGCGTGTTTGCCATGGTTGGGGGCAGAGAGTATGGCTCTCCTCAAAGGACGTGTTCTGCAGTGGCGTACGCCTACCAGGAACCAAGCCCTGCAAGTTCAGTTCAGTTCAGTTCAGTCGCTCAGTCATGTCCGACTCTTTGCGACCCTGTGAATTCCAGCAGGAAATCAGACTGTGTGTTGCAATTTTACACGTATAAATCACATATGAAATGACCTTTGTAACTCAAACAAGTCAAACTCCTACTTAACCAAACACCATAAATTTCCAGTTTTGGAAGATTTTGAACATCTTCGAAGGCATCACCCTAAAACTCTACTGACCTTTTTAAAAATTTATGATTGGAGTGTAATTGCTTTATAAGGCTGTGTTGCTTTCTGCTGTACCAAGTGGCTGCTAAATGTATACCTATATCCCCTCCCCTCCCCTCCCCTCCCCTCCCCTCCATGAACAGCGGGGTTCACAGTACTGTACAGCTGCTTCCTGCTAGGGATCTGTTCTATTAATACACATGAAAGTGTATGAGTGAGTGAAGTCAGTCATGTCCGACTCTTTGTGACCCATGGACGGTAGCCTACCAGGCTCCTCTTTCCATAGGATTTTCCAGGCAAGAGTACTGGAGTGGGTTGCCATTTCCTTCTCCAGAAGATCTTCCCAACCCAGGGATCGAACTCAGGTCTCCCACATTGTGGGCAAACGCTTTACCATCTGAAGCACCAGGGAACTGACCCTTATTAAATGTTTCTTTGTCAATTCACAAAGGACTTAGGGATCTGTAGAACTCAGGGCCTTCGACGTGCATGCCTTGTGAGTGAAAAATGACTTGAAGCAAGGCGTTGGGTTCTTTGGCTTCATGCTCATTTGAATTACAAATCGGTGCAGACCCCCTGTGCTCTCCTTTCTTGGTGAGAGGCAGGTTTGTCCCGGGGACTGGGTTAACCCTGTTTTCTCTCTGCTGATTCTCGTTCTGTCTTTGCCATCGTCTTGGACACAACAGTTCTGTGGAAGGAGATCATTCAGCGACACGGCGGCGTCATCACGGACACCCTGAGTGTCAGTTGCCTGGCGAAGATCACCGATGGCTTCACGCAGGGACACATTGTCCAGGTGGTGAAGGAGGTGCTCACGGAGCGGAGGCTCCGCCAGCAGCCCCACAGGCCACTCACCGCCCTCGAGTTCATCGCCTCTCTCACCAGCATGAGTCCAGTCTACCAGGAGGAAGAAGACAGCTTTAAGGTAAATGCAGCGCGTGTCTCAGCAATAAAGACTTGTCACACACGACACCTCCACTCTCCTCTATCCATGCATTTGGACTCTGCCATATCCAGTGAAATTTGGGAATGTGAAATTTGGGGTCCACGGTATCTTCTGGCCTTAGCAATAAAGCACGTGTCTTCTAGATCTTAGGAAAGTTGCGATCCGTAACCTTATAAGCGAAAGTGAAAGTCACTCAGTCATGTCTGACTCTTTGTGACCCCATGGACTATACAGTCCATGGAATTCTCCAGGCCAGAATACTGCAGTGGGTAGCCTTTCCCTGCTCCAGAGGATCTTCCTAACCCAGGGACTGAACCCAGGTCTTCCGCATTGCAGGCGGATTCTTCACCGGCTGAGCCATAAAAGAACCTTATAAGAGAACAGTCAAATTGCAGAATTGAGTAGTAGCTTCAAAACTATTGGATTTGCACACATACACGCACACACACGCACCTGTTCTCATTGGTTTTTACTTTCACAGTTCACATAATGGAACAGGTTTTGCCTGGAGAAACCATTCCCTAAACAGGGTGCTTCCAGCCACTGCTGGTTTGTCTCATATGTGCCTGGGATCGCTTGTGATAGGAAATCACGAGAAAATTCAGCTGGATTTAGTTTTCTAATTTTTGAACACATTCTGAGATGTTCACAGAATTGTTTTCTTCCAGATCCCTCTGCTCTAGGAAGAAAGGAAGCAGCCAAGAGTGGTGTGCTTTCTCCAAGCACCGTCAGAATTAGCACCCTCACCCCCAAGGCCCAGGCCAGCAGGCGCCCCTCCAAGCCCTTTTCACAGCAGTGAGCGCCGTTGAGTTCTCTTTCTGGACCTGAAGGTAGTTTTCTTGGCCAACTAGGAATAAAAAGAAGGGAAACTGTATGCATGAAATTATATCCATCACCATCTTGGCCATTCAGTCACCAGAAAGAGAGTTGGAATTTTCGTTCAAAACTCTCATCTCTGATACCCTGCCTGGGATTAGGAAAATCCCCTCTACAATGTGCCCACCAACTCTAGAAACTGTGCCCACCAACTCTAGAAACTGTTCCCCTTCTGCTTTGCCACTGATGGGTCAAGGAAGATGCAGAATAGTCACCGCACTGATTCCAGAAATAATGGTCTGCACGAGAGCTGGCCGACTTTTCCTTAAAGGGCCAGAGAGTAAATGTTTTAGGCTTCAAAAACTACGTGGTCTCTCCCAACTATTTAACTCTATGTCCTGCCTCCAAAGTGCCCAGAGACAGCAAATGAATGCATGGGTGTGGCCGGGTGCCAATGAAACTTTATTTGCAAAAACAGACAACAGACCAACTTTGGCCCATCAGCCATAGTTTCCTGATCCTTGCTCTAGAAAAGTCAGAAGAAATATTTACAACTCCAAGTTGAAGTTTTTGCCAAGCTTCTGAATTATACTCATCAACTATTTAAACCTTGTTGGTGTTGACTGCAAATATTAATCCTCTTCAAATAATATATTCTTGTTAGAGATTCCCAGGTTATTTCTCCT
Organism: Nanger dama; assembly: GCA_917880005.1. Lineage (NCBI taxonomy): Eukaryota > Metazoa > Chordata > Mammalia > Artiodactyla > Bovidae > Nanger > Nanger dama. Next base: position 1,596,999 of record CAKJTW010000115.1, read on the forward strand.
TTGTAAAATGATAATGTTCCTCTGCATTTTGAGGAACTAGGTTTAGGTGTTTTCTCTTAGTTGGCTTGTTTTTGTTTTTTTTTTTACTGTCTGAAATAATCTCTAGAAGCTTTCTACTTGTTACAGGTACTTGAAATCCAGTGACTAGAATCCATCATATTAATCAAAAGAAGGAAATGCTGCCATTTTATAACCTGGGGTTAGAACGCATATGTTTCTTGCTCTGCTTCTCATACTCATTTTTGTTGGGGTTTTTTTAACTTCAAGCTTTTTTATTTCATATTGGGGTATGGCCGATTAACAATGTTCTGACATTTTCAGGTGGATGGCGAGGAGACTCAGCCATACAAACACATGGATCTTTTTTCCCCCAAGCTCCCTTCCCACCCAGGCTGCCACGTAATACTGAGCACAGTTCCATCATGTTCGTTTTTCAAAGGAACTAAATCATTTTACCACCTTCATCACTAGCCCACCCACCCCATGCATTTCCACTTCCTGTCTTTACTCCAGGATTCTCACAGCACCTGGCCCCAGCCGGATGCTCAGTTGACTTGTTGAGTGGCAAGTGGGCTGAGCAGATGGATAGATGGAATGGCACTGTCACCCTTCCAAATAATGAGCTCGCATGGCTGTAGGTGCTGGCAGCCAGGCCTATCACTGCCACCCCGAGAAGTCTCACCTGACTCTGTGTCAGACTGAAATCTTTCTTATAGGTTCTCCAGACACATGCACCTGCTCCATGGACGTGATGGAGAACATACTGAATGATAAGAGTGTAATAGTCATAACAATGTTAGTTAATACTCTTAAGACTATTAGCCAGGCACCCTGTGAATTCAGACCTCACCGTTTTTGCAGATGAAGGAACTGGGTTATAGTCAGTTTCAAAGAGGTCTACACCCGAGTCCCTGGAACCTGGGAATTTGTCAGGTTACATGGGAAAGGGGAATTCAGGTGGAGTAAGGTTGCTAATCAGCTGACCTGAAGACAGATCACCCTGAATTATCCTCGTGAGTCCAGTGTACTCATAAAAATTAGAAGAGGGCATCAGAAGAGAAACAGAAAGATGGCCACATAAGGATTCACTGGACCTCCAGGTAGCCCAGCGCTGCCACCCAAAGGTGGAGATGAGGCCCCCAGCCAGGAGAGCAGGTGGCCTCTGGAAGCTACAAGAGACAAGGGGACGGCTTCTCCCCGGAGCTCCAGAAAGGAGTACAGCCTGCTGACACCTTGATTTTAGCCTAATGAGACCCATTTTGGACTTCTGACCTACAAACTGTAAGATATTAAGTGCTTTGTTTTAAGCCACTAAGTGTGTAATAATGTGCTGCAGCAGCCAAAATAAAACAGAACCAGAAAAAGAAAACCACAAGAGGCAAAATGACTTGCTCCAGGTGACGCAGCTTAAAAGGAGCAGAGTTGAGGTTCAGACCTGACTCCGAAGCCAGTGCTCCTGAATGCGGCCCATCTCAGCAAATTAGGAGTTGCCACCTTCAGTGCTTGGCCACCTTGCCTTTCGCTGAAAGGTGAGCCAAGGCTAAAAGGAGAATGACAAAATCCCCAAGTGCCAGAAACAAAGATAAATCTCGAACACAGGGAGAGCCAGAAGCATGGCATGTAGTACAGAGAGAAATAGGAATAAAAGCAAAAAGGGTTAGGAGTCGCGGCAGGTACAATGACAAATCTGCTGCCTCTGTGACTAGATCTTTCCATCCCAGTATCACCAAGGAGCATCCTGTAAGACTTCTAAACATCCTGTAAGACTCGGTTCTGAATGCGGGTTTAGAGAACACATGGAAGCACCTTCAGCACTGCTCAGGAACGGAGGCATAATGAGAGAGAGGAGCAAAGACAGATCTGAAAATCAAAATTCCAAAACATTTCAGAAAATCTGGTGCTGAGTACAATCTTCAAACAGAAATGACTAAAAGACAATAGTTTAAACAAAAATTACGTTAGACTTTAATCCATTATGTTAGATTATATTAATATAATTACATTAGATTAATATAATTAAACCATAACTTCCATTAGAGAAACATACAAAGTTTTAAAACAAAGATGGGCAGAAATGGAGTAAAAACAGATAATTATTTTTAAAAAAACACACAGCTTAGAAATGAAAAATACAGTCACTAACATAAAAATCAAAAAGCACAAGAGATGTGAACTCTAGACTAGAGATGATTAAAGAACAGATTAGTGGAATGGAGGATGGTCCTAGGGAGCTCCCTCAGAAAGCAGCACAAAAAACCAAACAGATAAAACCTATAAATGGCCAGGGACAGCCTTGGTAAACATTGGCACCCAGATAATAGAAGAAGAGACGAAATACCAGAGGAACAATTATTTGAAGAAATACTTGCTAAGAACTTTCCTAAAGACATGAATTCTTAGATTAAAAACAAATTCCGCATGCCCAGCCGAATAAATAAAACAGGTCTACATCTACGTACATTATTGTCAAACTGAGAACAAGATGACAGGCCAGTCTTATGATACCAGATTACCTGCAGAGAAGCAGTGGGGAAATCAGACGTCTCCTTGGCAACAGTTAGCGCCAGAAGAAAGCGAAAGCCTATCTTCAAAGTGCCGAGGAAAAATAACCAGCTGCCTAACATCTATATCCAGCAAAACTAGCCTCCAGGGGATTCCCAGGAATCAGAGCGGTGAAGAATTCTCCTGGCAATGCAGGAGACACAGGTTCAGTCCCTGGGTAGGGAAGATCTGCTAGCGGAGGAAACGGCAGCCCACTCCAGTATTCTTGTCTGGAGAATCCCGTGGGCAGAGAAGCCTGTAGGCTACAGTCCGTGAGGTCACAAAGAGTCATGACTGAGCACCCAGCACACATACTTACATACAAACCAGCATCCAAGAGACGACAGAAAACACACACGAAGACTGAGATAGTGTCCTACTCACACCCCTTCAGAGCACGGCTTCGAAACATCAGATAAAATTGAAGAGGCTCATGACCTACCTACAACCCCAGGGATTCTTTTCTGGGTACCTGCCCCAGAGAAGCTTTCTAATATAAACTTTCTCATATATACTAAACTTGTGAATTTCAACAGGATTCACAATGACAACGAATTGAAAATCACCTCTAAGTCCATCAATAGGAGAACTGATAAATGATGTTTATTATAGTTATTCAAGGGCTTCCCGATGGCTCACTGGGTAAAGCAGCCACCTGCAGTGCCAGAGACACAGGTTCAGTCCCTGGGTCAGAAAGATCCCCTGGAGGAGGAAATGGCTTTCTCCTTGGAAGAAAAGCTACGGAAAAGCCTAGACAGCATATTAAAAAGCAGAGACATTACCTTGCTGGCAAAGGTCCGTCTAGTCAAAGCTATGGTTTTCCAGTGTCATGAATGGATGTGAGAGTTGGACCATAAAGAAAGCTGAGCGCTGAAGAATCCATGCTTTTGAACCGTGGTGTTGTAGCAGACTCTTGAGAGTCCCTTGGACAGCAGGGAGATTCAGCCAGTCCACCCTAAAGGAAGTCAGCCTGAATACTCATTGGAAGGACTGATGCTGAAGCTGAAGCTCCAACACTTCGGCCACCTGATGCGAAGAACTGACTCACTGGAAAAGACCCTGATGCTGGGAAAGACTGAAGGCAGAAGGCGATGGGGGCAACAGAGGATGAGATGGGTGGATGGCATCATCAACACAATGGACATGAGTTTGAGCAAGCTCTAGGAGTTGGAGATGGACATGCAGTCCTGGCATGCTGCAGTCCATGGGGTCACAAACAGTTGGACACAGCTGAGCAACTAAGCATAACCACAAACAATAGTCATTTAATGAAATATGACTACAGAGTATGCAAGCCAGAGTGTTTCTCAGATTTCAAATAAAAGTGAAGGTTGAGAAAAATGTCATGACAGGGCCAGCTGTGATTAGTGAGTGCTTTTTGGACCTTTTGGCTCCAGTGTTTCTGTCCTGTTTTCAGCAGTCTCCCTCAGAGTGTTTGAAGCCCTCCCAAGGTTCACAGCTGGTCATCAGTCCAGCTCATGTTCTTGTCTGAACCACAGGGAGCTACTCACATTACCAAGAAAACCTTGGTAACTTGGGGTTAGAGCAAGACCCCCAGGAAGTCAGGTGACTTAGTGGGAAGGGCTCTTGGTTTGACCTGCAAGTAGTCTCTCTGTTAACTCTTTAAGGTGAAAGTTTCAAATAGTGTAGAAATATACAAAACCCATTAAAGAAAGAACATACCTTAAAAGCCCAGTGTTGAATGGCTGCTTGCCCCCTTCCTTTCAGCAAGGTTTTCTTTATTTTTAAGGGCATACCAGTGAATTCATGTCATTTTCATATTTTCCTAAACATCTGTTTGATTTCAGGACTGGTATGCCAAGACCCCTATGGGTAAAAAGCGAGCCTTGGCATTAACAGGAGGTAACAAAGAAAATGAAAAGGACAAAGGAAAAAGGAGAAGAAAGGGGAAAAGGAGAAAAAGAAAAAGTAATGCCTTTCTGAGGAGCTGGGGGTGCAAGTGTCTCTGACTTGACAGAGGAGACTGCCCATTGCCCATCTGAAGAGCCGCGTTGATGCCCCACGCCCATCAGCCCTGCTCCCACCCAGGTCTTCATAGGTTGACCACCAAGTTAGCTGTCCATAACAACTATTTCTACAGCTTGTAACTGTTTCTTAGCCTATGTAAAGTTCGTATATAACCCAAACTCACTCTTCACATACTCCACAATCTTTCCAAGTTGGACACTTCATCTCAACAGTACTAGTTGCCAGATTTAAATGTTGATAGTTAGAAAATATTCTAATTTGACAACTAGTAAGTTCAGTCTGTCGCTGATACTACTAGGTTTTTATTAATTCATGTATACGTTCTATTATCTTGCACATATTCTAATAATTTAATTCTTTGCTCGATTCATATACTTTAAATAATGCAATAAAAACTTTTTTCTTGAACTGACTCAATAATTTGGTTGCTAAAGCTAAAAAGGATTTTTAAATTAATGATTTCAATCTTCTGAGTTTAAAGATGGGGAGGCTAAGACCCAGGGTCACAGAGCTAATAATTGGAACCCTGAGGCTGAAGGCATTGCCTCAGTTCCCAGGTGACTGATCTTGGGAAGCACTGGAGCACTGGCAGGCCAACAGCTAGTTGCAAAGCACAGCTTGAAAGCGGAGTAGGGCCTTCCCTGACCATCCAGTGGCCCTGGGTTCAATCCCTGGTCAGGGACCTAAGAGCCCGTGAGGTGTAGCCAAAAATAAAATGGGATAAGAATTGTAGAAGAGAAATGCTAAACAAAGAAGTAAAACAAATGCTAAGAAAAAAAGAAAGAAAGATGAGGGGCAAAGATCAATTTCCGTTTTGTAAGAACATGAACGGCTACTTGGTAGAAGACGGTAAGTGACCCACTTCTAATCTGTGAGAACACAGAGGAGGCAGACAAGCTGAGGTGGGATAAACTTAATTAAATTTAATTCAGATTAACTGTTGCACAGTTTGGGGCTATGGCACAGAAAGTTCTACAGTCTCCTTTGCTATAGACCAAGCTCCGTCTCCAGGCTTTCCCGAGATTTTCAGTGGGTTAGATCTTTAATGCCCAAAACGGGCAATGGTTCCCAGACACCCTCTGGCCATCAGCACAGACCCCCTCAGCCTGCGTCTGTATAGGACATGGACACAGATTAGGAGAGAAAGAGACAGCCCCGGGCCCACGTGCACCAAAGCTGCTCTGTACAAACTGGAAAGGCACTGAATCTGTTCTCTCGAGCAAACCACTTTTCCAAGTGCACCGCCATAGATTCGCCAAAGGAACCCTGACTTCAGCCTGTCAGGCTGCTGACCCTTAACCACCCCAGACTATGTCTGGCCAAGGCTCCAAGAGGCCTGAGGGCTGGAAAGATTCCCCTCTCTCAGCCCAGAGAGCAGGGAAACCTTCATCTCTCCAGGTGATACCCCTCTTTGCACGTGTCATGGGAGCAAACCCTTGGTTTTGACCCCAGACAAGAACTTCAAGGGTCTAGAGTTTGGTGTTCATTGCAAATAATAGAATCTAGGTTATAAAGCCACAAGAATCACTACATCATCGTCCACTGGCCAGCTCATCAAACCATAAGGGAGCCATGTTTAATTTATTTTTACTTACTTTTTGGCCACACCACTCAGCACGCAGGATCTTAGTTCCCAACCAGAGGTCAAGCCTGTGCTCCCTGCAGTGGAAGTGCAGATTTTTAACTTCTCTGGGGCCACCAGAAAAGCCCCACAATCCATGTTTAAAATCTGAGGTCTTCCTGGGAAAATGATGCAGCCGTGCGCTACAGCCCCTGTTCTCACCTGATGCAGAGAAAGGACAGCCTTGACTGATGGGAGGGAAGGAACATAAAAGCATGCAGAGAGGGCAAGAAGGAAGGGACTGCAGGAAGGAAGGACAAACAGACACTTCTGAGCTGGGGCCTGAGCTGTTCCTGGGCCATGAGGTGACAATTCGCCCCTCCTGAGCTCGTTCTTAAGTGAAGGAGACAGTCATGAATGTCATTAGCCCTCATTAAGGGAGCTGCTGTGCAATGAGATCTGGCTAAAGTGGAATTAAAGCTCTCGGTGGCTCTGCCCTCAGGCTGCCCTGCTTTTGGACGCGGAACCACTGCGGGCTAGCTCAGCATCCCTTTGAGCATGTTCCTGAGGCTGTCAGTCCTTAGACACCTCCATCCAGAACAAGCAGGTGTAGGACACCCTAACGCTGAGGCTTCCCAGGTGGCAAAGATGCTAAAGAACTCGCCTGCCAAACAGGAGACATGAGTTCAGTCCCGGGGCTGGGAAGATCCCCTAGCAGAGGAAATGGCAGCCCACTCCAGTATTCTTGCCTGGGGAAGCCTGTGGACAGAGGAGCCTGGTGGGCTACAGTCCATGGGGCCTCAAAGAGTAGGATATGACTGAGCACGTCTGCAAAGTTCAAGTGCACAACGCTCTAGAAACCATTTTCGAGGTTCTTCTTAATGCTCCATGTGTGATATGAAGACAGCAATTGTGGTGGTGTCACATGGTTATCTCAAAGAGTGATGCTAGCTTCAGCCACTGATGACCTTAAGGGGCCCAAACTACCTAGAGAAGTGGCTTCTGGTGCCCTTGCAGGTCTGAAGATTTTAAGAGCAGCATAGATGATACTAACCCACTCCAGTGTTCTTGCCTGGAGAATCCCAGGGATGGGGGAGCCTGGTGGGCTGCTATCTATGGGGTCGCACAGAGTCAGACACGACTAAAGCGACTTAGCAGCAGCAGCAGCAAATGATACTAACAAGCACAGAGAAACCACAAAAGACCAATGGGTTTGAAACCAAGAGGGCAGCTACTTCAACAGAAAGGTTTGGAAAATCAAAGGGATCTTGACCCAAAATATGCCTCCCTGTACCACTAGGCTTCCCAGGTGGCACTAGTGGGAAAGAACCCACCTGCCAATGCAGGAGGCAGACGAAGGTTTGATCACCGAGTGGAGAAGATCCCTGGAGAAAGAAATGGCAACCCACTCCAGTATTCTTGCCTGGAGACTCCCATGGACTGGGGAGCCTGGCGGGCTACAGTCCACAGGGTCACAAAGAGTCAGACACGACTGAGCGACTTGGCACCATGCACTGTTAGAATCACTCATTCACTGATGTGTGGTCCCCTTATCCATCCCCAGTCATTAGAAGACACGGTTGCAGCATGCAGGGATGTGGGGTTCATTCTCCAAGTCTATCATTGAGCACCTTCTATGTGCCAAGAGGCTCAATGGAACTGCTTTGCAGTTTAGAGGGGGGAGGGGCCATCAGTAAAGACTTATGTACTGGCTGCATGGAGCCAGATCCGAACAAGTGGTGTGGGGACCGGGCACCTACCCTAAGACTTAGCCTGAGGGATCCAGCCTAGCAACGGTTTCTGGATGGGGAATCCGAGATTCCATGTGTACATGGCAGGCCTGTCTGATTCCTTGGCTCTTCAAAGCAGCTGCACTTACTGCCCATATAACTACCCAAGACGGCGTATTCAGGGCCCCTGGCACACGGAATGCACTCGCTATGGGTTTATTGCCTCATCGACATTTCACAGTGCACTTTGCATATTGGGCTTTGGGGCAGTAACCCAGAGCCCAGGACTCTGCCTCCAGGAGTCCTGACCTCTGGCCCCCTACTCCACCCTCACACCCACTCCCACCCTCCAACTCGACCAACCCACACCCACTGGACTGTCCTCGGAAGTCTCTCTCCTCACACAGGGCAGCTCACCCAGGTCCTCCACATAGCAAATGGACAGGGTCTCTCTCTTTTGGCCTAGAGATTAAGCATCTTAGAAATTCTGTCTCCACCATCAATTCTAGAGGTTTAGAGCAAAGGCCTCAACTGACCCCCCACCCTTCCTGGCCCTGTACCCTCTGTGTCTTCATCGGGCAGGAGTTTGGTCTCTGCCTCATGGAGCTGCGGTGAGGAGCGATCCCAGCTCTGACCATTGTGCCCAGCAGAGCCGGGCACCTGGTGAGGTCACCGTGAGTGCCACCTGCTCTTCCACAGCAGATCCCCGGCTTCCTGAGACAACAGTGCAGTGTGGTGACATGATGGGGGGTTGCCCTGGGATGCCCCTGCCTCTCCCAAGGCTAAGGTGTACCTGCAGACACCAAGACCCCACCACGACCACCACCCCCAGCCCTTCCCTTGACCATTTCCCCTTGTGGGCCCGTCTGGGGTCTGGGAGGCCTCTGTCGCCTCCTCAGGGACACCTCGGGCTCATCTCTAGAGCCCCTAGGTAGAGAGACCACCGCTCCAGCCTGTTCACAGGTCTCTCCTGGCCCATCTGGAAGGAGATCAGCCAGCATCTGGGAGGAGGGCCCTGGCTTCTTCGGAAAGCCCCGTGGTCTGGGCCGGGCCGAGTCCTGACTCACAAGCGAGCTGGGTGACCTTGAGCCAGTGCAACCATACACACCCACACACACAGAGCACATAACATGGCACACAGAAACACAGCCACACACACACACATGCACACACACACAAACACACGGATAGACACAAAACACACGTGCACGGATACTTGCATATGTGCACACCCCACCCCTGTAACACACCCACGAGCACATGCTCACGTGCACACATGCATGCACACACCCCCGTGGCCCCCACTTTCTCAGAAGGGCTGATGGCAGATGCCAGCATCCCTGAGCCTCAGGGCTCCCGAGAGCAGCACAAGAGGGAGGCGTCCCCACAGGCGCTCCTGGGCCGCGCAGTGTGCTTACGAGCTGCGCTGAGCAAATGCATAGTGAAGACATCCGCCTCCTGATGCCCATGGGAGGGGGTTGAGGGCTTCCCACTGTGGCAGGAAAGGCTGACTTGGCCCCCCATGGCTCCCCACTGCACAGGGAGCAGGAAGGGCTGCTTAGAAGAGCGTGGCCACAAAAACCCAAACCAGACTCCCGCTCTCCACGCGGAACTCAGAGAGGTTGTCAGCCTTCCCAAAGTCACAGTTGCTCCAGACACCACCAGACCAGGGAGGGAAGCTGAACACCGGTGGTGCAGGGCCCATCCTGGGGGTCCCCAGGGAGCCACATGTGTTTCCTCATCTATGAAAGACCTGGGGGTGAGCCTCATAAACATCCTTCTAGCTCTGAGTTCCTGTTGCCCTTGGGATGGAAGCACTCCAGAGAAGGAGGTCTGTAAGCCTTAACCCATGGCAGTCATCAGGGTCACTGGTAATAAGAGGACTGTGGCCAGGCTCACCCAACTCCTAAACACCTGGGCTCGGACGCATCCCCGAGGGAAGCACCCGCAGCCTCGCAAGGCTGGGCCCTCTGCCTGCAGCCCAATATTCAGCATCTCTACAGCAAACAGAGCAGCGTGCTGGGGTCAGGCAGAGGTTCCCCAACAGAAGCTGACCCAGTGCTGATGAAGAAGATAAACAGCTGGAGTCAGAGCTGCCATGCTCTGCATGGGATTCTCTGAACATCCTGGCTGATCTTATGTCCCAGAATTACAGATTCAGGGCTGGAGCCCTGCCTGGTGAGAAGTCTTCCTCACCCTGGAGAGCAGGGGTGATATTCATCTGCCCCTGCAGAGTCAGCCACGACTAAAGTGACTCAGCACAGACGTGCTTTCAGCACCTGAAACTGCCTTTAGAGTCTTTCTTCTGAAGGAGAACTTCCCAATAGTCTTATCAAAATGTGAACACTCGTGAGGGGGATGTGCATTTGTGCTTTTATTGAGTTATGACACAAACACAATAAAGGGACTTTGCTCACCATCCAGGATTCGAAGGGGAGGTGTTGCCAGCACTTTAGAAGCCCACTTGCAGAGATGTCCAATCAACAGACAAACAGATTAAAGCAGATATGGTGCATATATCCAATGAAATGCTGTTCAATCGCTAAGTCGTGTCTGAATCTTTGCGACCCCGTGTATTGCAACACGCCAGGCTCCTCTGTCCTTCACCACCTCCTGGAGTCTGTTCAAACTCGTGTCTGTTGAGTCACCAACTCATCACCAACTCAATGGAATATTCGGTTCAGTTCAGTTCAGTTGCTCAGTCGTGTCTAACTCTTTGCAACCCCATGAATCGCAGCACGCCAGGCCTCCCTGTTTATTCCCATCTCTCAGAGTTCACTTACACTCATGTCCATCGAGTCCGTGATGCCATCCAGCCATCTCATCCTCTGTCGTCCCCTTCTCCTCCTGCCCCCAATCCCTCCCAGCATCAGAGTCTTTTCCAATGAGTCAACTCTTTGCATGAGGTGGCCAAAATACTGGAGTTTCAGCTTTAGCATCATTCTTTCCAAAGAAATCCCAGGGCTGATCTCCTTCAGAATGGACTGGTTGGATCTCCTTGCAGTCCAAGGGACTCTCAAGAGTCTTCTCCAACACCAGTGGAATATTAATCAGTCATAAAAAAGAAGGAAATAATGCAATTTGAGGCAGATTATCATACTAAGTGAAGTAAGCCAGACAGAGAAAGACAAATATCATATGATATTGCATATTTGTGAAATCTGAAAAAAAAAGGTACAAATTAACTTACTGGCAAAACAAAAAGATATTCACAGACATAGAAAACAAACTTACGGTTTCCAAAGGAGAATGAGGGAGGAGAGGGATAAATTAGGAGCTTAGGATTCACACACACACACTATATATATATATAAGTCATAACCAACAAGGACCTCCTGTATAGCACAGGGAATTATATTAATATTGGTAATAAACTACAAGCAAAAAGAATCTGAAAAAGGATATATGTATATAAATAACTGAATTACATCAATATATGTATATAAAGCTATGACAAACCTAGACAGCAGATTATAAAGCAGAGACATTACTTTGCCAACAAAGGTCCATCTAGTCAAAGCTACGGTTTTTCCAGTAATCATATATGGATGTGAGTTGGACCATAAAGAAAGCTGAGCGCCAAAGAATTGATGCTTTTGAACTGTGGTGTTGGAAAAGACTCTTGGGAGTCCCTTGGACTGCAAGGAGATCCAACCAGTCTATCCTAAAGGAAATCAGCCCTGAATATTCATTGGAAGCACTGATGCTGAAGTTGAAACCCCAATACTTTGGCAACCTGATGCAAATAACTGACTCCTTGGAAAAGAACCTGACGCTAGGAAAGACTGAAAGCAGGAGGAGAAGAGGACAACAGAGAATGAGATGGTTGGATGGCATCATCGACTCGATGGACATGAGTGTGAGCAAGCTCCAGGAGTTGGTGATCGACAGGGGAGGCCTGGCGTGCTGCAGTCCATGTGGTTGCAAAGAGCTGGACACGACTGAGCGACTTAACTGAACTGATGTATATAAATACCACTTTTCTAGTGGTAAAGAAGCCATTTGCCCACGCAGGAGACATGAGACTCGGGTTCGATCCCTGGGTCAGGAAGATCCCCTGGAGGAGGAAATGGCAACCCACTCCAGTATTCTTGCCTGGAGAATCCCATGGACAGAGGAAACTGGTGGGCTACAGTCCACGGGATCACGAGAGGCAGACATGACTGAAGCAAATTAGCACATGTATATAAGTAAATGAATTACTGTGCCAAAAACCTGAAACTAACACAATACTCTCGATCAGCTATACTTCAATAAAAAAAAAAATACAAGAGAAAAAAAAAAAAGCAGCCCACTTACTGGGCTTCTGCTCTGTGTGTGGCACACACGGGCCACTTCCAACATCATCCACCCAGTGAGATTTGACATTTTCCTCACCAGCCAGGCTGCCAAGTTCATAGGGCTCAGTGGTGGGGAGGTCTCCTTGGGTGGTACCCTAGCAGGGCTGGGCCTGAGCAGAAGCTGGTGCCAACCAGAAACCTCGGTCTCCCCACGGCACACACAGGGGCGCAGGGCTCGGTGCCTAGATCCACGCCGGGTCCTGGGGGCTCCCACGGCTCCCTGAACACAGCAGGTCATCCCACCAGGTGACCTGCAACAGCCAGAGCGGGGATGACAGCCTCTGTCCTAAAGGACAGATTTTACTCCAAGTGGAAACTAATTGATTCTGCCTCAGCAACTTTCCCAATTTGCGAGAATTCTACAACTGAAGGATGAGCTGATGGGGAATGCTAGCTTTATATAAAACAGTTAGCCACAGACTTCAAAGGGTTCTTGAAGGTAAATTTAATTACATCCGCCCCAACCAGACATCCAAAATACCCTCGCATAGCTTTTTGTGTGTGTATTTATACTATGTACAATGCCCACGTCCTGTGACATTAGTATGTCTCTTTACATCATTGAAAATAGGAGTCCTTTGGAACTGGTTAGAGCAAATTATAATGCCCCCAGCCAGGGCCTTTTGTTACGCAGCTCTTCAAAGGGGGTGCCTGCCTGGCCCTCTGAAAGCTGTGGGACCACTGGAGTTCATTTGAGAACCCTCTACCCCAAGTTGGTCTTGCAAATTATTTCTGCCCTATGCAGAGACTCTCTTTACTGTCCTCCTGGCATCAAGTGACTTTGAATCTTGCATAATACATGCTCACACATGCACAGGGAAGGGATTATTGTGCTGCCAGGATTTAACAGTGTTTATGGTAATGAGCTGAAGGGACGCAGGACGACAGAGGTTTTGTGTTCGTCCCTGGAGCACGATGGTGCCATGTCCGGTGGCGGGAGAGCATACGAGCTGTGTGGGCTCGGCCTGCACCTACAGACGGGCCTCCGCCGTCCTCCAAAGGCTCCAGATCTGGACACGGGCAGCACCCGACCTTGGTGAAGCCCACTCCTGCCCTCTCTGCTGGTCCCGGGAAAAGGAGGCGCCATCAGTCAGCCAGCACTAAGGTGACAACCTGACCACACAGGTTTCTCCTGCAGCTTTGCAGGCTTGGCTCCCGAGGCTGGACGGTGAGCTTGCTGCAGGCCAGCACCAAGGGGCGCTCCACCCCAGACCCTCGGCTCTGTGGAAGGTGGACCCAGCCTCTCTCCGACCAGTATGGAACTGAACTGGGACAGGCACCCCTGTGCGGGCGGCAGCTGAGAGCTCGCCACCCCTGCAGAGACTGGCATCGCTACTTCAACGGCTATGACAGCTGGGGCTCTGTGCAAAGCCAGCCCCGAAGAACCGGGCACTCAGCTCAAGGCTTCTGTCCCCAGTGAGGACGGAGACCTCGCCCATTCTTCAAGGAGCACACTGAGAGTTTGATGAAGAGCTGGACCAGTCAGGCGCCTGCCCAGGGGTCCAGCTGAAGGGCCACCCGAACAACCCCTGGGGCCACAGGGCCCTCAGGTGGAGCGTGGCGGCACTGCCAGTCTGGGACGGGGAACGTGCTCTGTTAAGCCCAGGCCATGCCGGAAATCTCTCATTCTAAATGTGAAGGCATGTATCTTGAGCACATATGAATAAGTATCACACGTATAAGTATCATACCTATGAATAAGTATCTTTGTTTACTAATAGAATGCAGGCTATTCTGCCATCTCAAATAATCAAATGTACAAATATTCAAAGAATTCCCCCCTTTTTTTTTGCCTGCTTGGGTGACCTCCACTCCTCAGCCCGTCCCTGCCATCTCATCTGTTCTGCAAACATTCACAGGAAATGTCCATCACGCGCTTGTCCCGTCCTGGGGACTGTGGAACATTTCAGGGACAGACAAGTACATGTGGAAAAGGGAGGGAAGAGTGATCATGAGTGAGAAGAGACGACTGCTGAACCCGCAGTTCCTTTGGACCTATTTTTGTGCATGGCACAGGCTGCTGCTGACCTCCTGATGAAAGGGGGTTCCCAAGTGTGAGCTGACTGAGCACTGGACGGACTTGGGCCAAAGGTGGGTCCTGGCCACAGGGGACAACCCAGAATGTGAAGTTGCTGTACAACAGAGGGTCTCAGCTGACTGCCCAGTGCTGTGGCCCCAGCCGAGCCCTCACCTGTCCGATAGGAAATTGTGCAAGAATATTCCGAAGTCCTACGTGTGTGTTTCAGCAGGTCTTCAGTCACTAACTTCTTCCACTCGATCATTACTGTTGGCCAGAGTTTGCCCAGGAGGACCACACATGCATGCTAAGTTGCTTGTCATATCCAACTCTTTGCAACCCTACGGACTCTAGCCCACCAGGCTCCTCTGTCCATGGGATTCTCCAGGCAAGAATACTGACTGGAGTGTGTTGCCATGCCCTCCTCCAGGGGATCGTCCCAACCCAGGGATCAAACCCCTGTCTGTTATGTCTACCTGGATTGGCAGGCGAGTTCTTTACCACTTACTGCCACCTGGGAAGCCCCATGGGAGGACCATGACTTTGGCTTAAAAGATGGACCTGGAAGGCTGCTGCTGGCTGTTCCCCCTGCAAACGAAGGACATGCTCTTCATCTCAGCAGCAGCGGCGGCAGCTGGCTGCCGCTGACCATCTAGGCCACGACAATGCTGCCACGACAAATACCATCTCAAGCATAGCTTTGTTCGGCGCCCCGTCTGTTTCTGCTGGATGGATTCTCAAAAGTGGCCCAGCTGGGTCAACGTTTCATGCACACAGAAAGTTGGAAGTAGAAAGGAGCAGGGAGTGAAAATCATAGACTACAGGGCTGTGGCCTCCTGCCAGCCCCTCCAGGGGTGAGGTACCCTGGGTCATGGACTCCCCAGCAAAGAATGCCGGTCCATCATTTCTGCCATCCTGGAAACTGGCCAAGGACAGGTGGGAGCAGCATCAGGAGAGCCGGGCCCTGTTGGAGGTATCTCAAGGATCCGTGTCTGCAGATGCCTTTGGAGGGGCCCCCAGTTCCGCCCTGGCTCCACCCTCTCCAGGCTCACTCACCAATGGGCCCCAGTTCTGCCCTGGCTCCGCCCTCTCCGGGCTCACTCACCAATGGAAAAGCAGGCAGGCCACGATGCTTGTGCTGTGCTGTGTAAAAGGCCCCAGTCCCTCCTACCACACACCGGACACAAAGGGAAAGAGGGAGGGGCAAGGAAGTCGTGGTCAGGAAAGGGATGAAATAAACTCCCATTACCTTCATCAGGGAGAAGGAAATGGCAACCCACTCCAGTACTATTGCCTGGAGAATCCCATGGACAGAGGGGCCTGGTGGGCTACAGTCTATGGGGTCGCAAAGAGTCGGACACGACTGAGCGACTTCACTCACTCACTCAACTTCATCAGAAAGACTGATGCTAAAGCTGAAGCTCCAAGACTTTGGCCACCTGATGCGAAGAACTGACTCATTGGAAAAGACCCTGATGCTCGGAAAGATTGAAGGCAGGAGGAGAAGGGGACGACAGACGATGAAATGGCTGGATGGCATCACCGACTCGATGCACATGAGTTTGAGTAAACTCCTGGAGACGGTGATGGACAGGGAAGCTTGGCGTGCTGTAGTTCATGGGTTCACAAAGAGTCAAACACAACTAAGCCACTGAACAACAACAACCTTGAGAGCAAGGAAAGAGCTTCCCTCAGACTCCCATTCCCTGCATTCTCTGGCGAGATGGACACCTCTGAGAGGCGGTTCCCTAGAAGTTGCCACGGGGCACTGGGTGTCCTGCTTGTGATGGTCACCGAGGATAGCATTGCCCCCACTGAGCGGGATCAGGATCGCTGGCAAATACCCGAATTTGCATCAGAATGAGACACTGAGTGGGGAGGGGGAAGGGGAGCTGTTAATCAACAAATGTAAAGTTTCAATGAAGCAACATGAATAAGCTCTAGAGACCGGGTGCACAGCATCCTACCCACAGTCAACAAGACTCTGCGTGTGCGAGCACCATCAGTCCTGCCCAACTCTGTGCGACCCCACGGAGTGCAGCCCGCCATGCTCCACTGTCTGTGAGGCTCTCCAGTCTCGAATACTGGAATGGTTGCCATGCTCCCCTCCAGAGGATCTTCCCAACCCGGGGATTGAACCTGCATCTCTTGTGTCTCCTGCATTGGCAGGAAGATTCTTTACCACTGAACCACCTGGGAAGCCCAACAAGACTATGTTGTCTGCTTAAAAAGGGTAGATCACAAGTGTTCTTACCACAATGAAACAAATTTGGTTTAAAAAATGAGGTGATGGTGGGAGGACTTTCAAACTATCAATACAAGAGGTAGGAGGTCACCATTTGACAATGCTCTGTGAGGATTGAAAATATGTTCAAGGATAGCATTTTAGAGGGAGTCCCTCAAAAGCAGTGGAGCTGGTTGTACAGTGCAACTGGCTCAAGGCGCAGAGACCCGAGAGTAACCAGTCTCTGCCTGTACCCCCTCCTGCCTCCTGGATGGTGCTCTACCCTCCCACATGCTCCATAACTGGGGATCACAGGATGCAGAGATGCTTGAAACGGGTGCTCTATTGGGGCCATCCCCATGCAAGACACAGGAGAGGCAGATCTTCGGCACAGAGAATCCAGGAATGGATGAATCATCTAAATGTCTCTCCTTGAGTCCAGACACTCTAAGGATGGTCCTGCTTCCAGTGGGCAACATGGGGTGAACAAGGTGGGGGAGAAGATAAGACCCATCTCTGAGGACAGAAGACTGAGAATCAAGAGCAGACTCCACTGCAAGCCCACTCTCTGGCCCCCTAAGTGTGCCCCGACTTTACCACAGGGGCATGAGCTGTAATGGAGAAAAATGGAGTGCCGGGTGGGAGGGGGTTATGCACTGAGGAAAGGGGCGTAACTGGTTTTAACTTCTCTGATCATTTACACACAGAGAAATAGCTGTGAGTCAAGGCTGCAAAGACCCAACATTTCAAGAAATGTGATATTAACCACACAGGCGTAATAGTCAAATGGATTTGGCGAAAACGCAAGCGAGTGGAAAACCTGACATCTCCTCCTTTTCCTTCGCTCCTTTTCAGAACTGAGGAGGACTTCCCCAGTGGCACAGCGGATGCGAACCCACCTGCCAGTGCAGGTGGCGCGCATTCGATCCCTGATCCGGGAAGATTCCGCTAAGCCCACGCGCCACAGCTGCTGAAGCCAGCACACGACAGAGCCCTCGAGCCACAGCTGCTGAGCCCGAGCGCGGCCACCGCGGAAGCCCGTGCGCCCTGGAGCCTGCGCTCCCCGACAAGAGAGGCCGCGGCTGCCACGAGGAGCCCGTTCACCGTGGCTAGAGAGAAGCCCCCGCTCTCCACAACTAGAGAGAGCTGCGTGCAGCCACGAGGACCCAGCACCACCAAAAATAAATCAAGGTAAAATAAATATTTTAAGAACTGTTTCTCTAAAACAAAAAAGAACTGAGGATTCAACAAGCCTTGCCCTAAACTAAATAAATGTGTTTGCCCATTGTTTTCTCTTTGCCTTGGCCAATTACATTAGAATATGAGTGTTGCCTTATCAAACCATCATCACTGTCGTATCCAGATGTACATGAACAAGCACACACGTCCCAGCTGATGTACTTAATTGGGAAATGCTAAAGCCTAGTGACTTCCATTGGCTGTGGAGGAAAGAGCGAAGGTCCCTTGAATAGAATGCGCCTTTCAAAGCCTTCCTTCCTGTTGCCTTGGTGAATCCTTGTGGAATGGAGATTGTTTTGGTGATAAGAGGAAGCCTTACCAAGAGAATGGGGGAGATGGTATATTGGGGCCAATAAACTCTCCTTGAAAGTTGGTTTCTTGGAGACGAGCTGGGTACACTATGGCGCTTTCAGCCAGCTCTCCTGCCGGCATTATTAGGTCCATAAACTCCCCTAAGATTCTGTGAGCCAAATGGCCTCTCTCCCCACACAATACCCTCAAGCCCAGGCCCCGACTTCTGTGCAGGGGAGGGGTGCTGGCAGCTGGAATGCGATGCTGCTGTCCTGTGGCCCCCTCCAGGATGCCTTAGGGCAGCTGGAGGTCAATAAAATGTCTTGGAATCCTGCCCACCAGACCCCATCTGTGCCTGGGGTCCCTGGGACTTTAGTGAGAACACAGCTTGTAAGATGGGGAGAAGGCCCACTGCACAAAACAGAGGCCTATTAACTAGGACGGGTTCACAGCAGACCACAGCGGACTTGGGAGGTATTTATGCAGTCAGGAAACAGACCACCAGGAAGGGAAGGGGAGGAGGAGGAGCAGCGGTGGGTCCCAAGGTGGCCTGAAAGGAAAAAAGGCACGAATGACCCAGATTGATCTTAAAGAGCCTGCCGGGGGCGCCAGGACCCACCAGGGCTCCCGGCAGAACCTGGGTGCAGGCGTTGTCTGTGGATCTTCCCTGCAGCTTGGAGCTCCTGCAGTGACTGTACGCATCCCTGAGCAGCCCCTCTCCGTATGGGATGTGCCCTTGCATCTCCCAGGGATCTTGTTAATATGCAGATTCCTTATCCCTGGGTCAGAATTGGGGTCCAAGATTCTGCATTTCGGAGAAATGTCAACCCACTCCAGTACTCTTGCCTGGAAAAGTCCATGGACTGAGGAGCCTGGTAGGCCACAGTTCATGGGGTCGCAAGGAGTCGGACACGACTAGGTGACTTTTTCTTTCCTTCCTTCTTTCTTTCTTTCTTTCTTTCTCGGATGATATTGATGCCACTGATCCCTGAACACTTTTATGAGGAAGAGAGCATCCTGGGCTCCACCCCAGGCCTAGGGAATCAGAGTCTGCATCTCATCACATCCCCAGGGGACTCACATGCACATACAATTTCAGAAGTTCTGCTCTAGACACTACTTACACATCGGAGATCAGAACAAGGGCATCAGAGAACTTCACGCCCAAGAGCCATGCTCGGTACACATGAAATGAGCCAACGTAGGGAGCATGGGAAGCCACCACCTTTGAGTTTCTGCTGTCAGGGAGCGACTCCATCACAACTACAGATGCCGCCAGACCGAACACCTGGCAGGCATCACTTGCGTAAAGGAAAAGACAGAAAAGCATTTCAAAAGTTTACCCACTGATAGAAAAATGTATTACCAGCAAAAGGAACCATTAAATGAGTAAGAAATAAAAGTTAATCTATGCTTTATCTAAAGAAAGAAAAACAAAAAGCGAAAAAGAAAAAGAACACAGAACAAGGAAGAAGACCCCAGCACAAGCTCAGTTTTGCCACTGACGGGTGTGTACAGACCTTCAGATTTCCTGGTGGTTCAGCAGTAAAGAGTTCACCTGCCAACGCAGGAGACACAGGAGACTCAAGTTTGATCCCTGTGTCGGGAAGATCCCCTGGAGAGGGCACAGCAACCCACTCCAGTGTTCTTGCCTGGAGAGTCCCATGGACAGAGGAGCCTGGTGCCTGCAGTCCACAGGGTCACACAGAGTCGGACACGACTGAGTGCTGAGCATGAGCACAGACTTTCGGGAGACTCGATCTGCCCAGACTTCAGTTGGTTTGTCCCTAAAACTGGGCATCTGGCGTCCACAACTCATTCTCAGTTCTAAGAATCTAAGCTTTCAAAATCGAAGCTTTACATTTTGATGCTTTGCTGTGATTTTCAGAGTAGACGTAAACAGATGAATTTCAAATATCATTTTTGGAAAAAGTATGAACTGGAAAGACAACCCACAGAATATAAGAAAATACTGTAATGAGGTTTTTTTCCAGTTGGGGCTTATCCAAAAGAGTTGCTATGTATATTTGTGTACAGGTTTTTGTGTGTGTGAACATAAATTTTCTTTTCTCTGGAATAAATGCCCAGAAGTAAACTTTTTGGGTCTGTGAAAATCTCGTGTTTAGTTTTATAAGAACTTGCCCAGCTATCTTCTGGAGCAGCAGTACCGTGCTGCCTTCTCAGCAGCGACTGGGGAGGGCTCCAGTTTCTCTGCGTCCTCCTCAACACCTGGTGTCGTCGCTCTTTTATTTTAACCCTTCTGATAGATTCTGCAGAGATATCTCGTTGTCATTTTCATTTGCATTTCCCTGATGGCTACTGATGCTGAACATCTTTTTGTGTGTGCTTACTTGTCATCTGGATTCAGAGAAATATCTCATGGTGTCTTTTGCCCACTTTCCCTCCTTTTAACTGAATTTGACTACTAAAAGCTCCATGCTGTTTTTAGAGGAATAATAAACACGTATCCCTGTGAGAAAAAAAAAAAAAACAAAAACAGGAGACATGCATCCTCAAACATTCATGGAAAGACCTGCAGAAACGTCCATGAAAAGCAGCTGAACTTATTAAACAGTCGTTGTTGAGAAGAGCATTCCAAAGGCTGAAGCCAAAGCCTCAGTGGTTCCTGCCAGATTTCAGAAGGTTACAGAAGAATATTTCTGTACGATGCTCTTCAACAAGTTAGCATTTGTTCTTATTGGGGGCGGGGGGAGGGGAGGGGGGTGGTGTTCATAATTGGGCTAACACATCCTAGAGGCTCCATCAGAATTTTAGCCACATTCTAATACCCAGTGCTGATTCTAACACCTGGTGCTGTGAGCAGCGTGTTATGACTATTTTGGTGGAAAATGGACATCAGGGAGCCCTGGCTTACCATTTTCCAGGCCACAATCGTTTCTTCTCTGCCCTGTGTTGCAGCATTCTGGACGATGCCTGGGCATTCCAGAAAGGAAACAGGTTGGCATTGCTTTCTTTGAAACTCCAGGGCTGGGAGCAAGAACTCCTGCAGCCCCTCTGAGCAGGGGCAGGGGGCCCACAGTGAACGCAGGTCACGGGGCAGCTCGTGGCATGGCACCGTCATCCTTAGCCTCACTCTTCACAGCAGCCGCAGAGGTGGCAACTACCCGAGTGCCCAGCGGTGGATAAAGGGATAAACAAAATGCAATCCGTACACACTTCAGGTTTTAAAAGGAAAGGGTCCTGACAGAGGTCACAACAGAACCTTGAAGACGTTAAGGTGAGTGAAGCAAGTCAGTCATCAAAGGACAAATCGTGCCTGACCCCACTTGTGGGAGGTCCCTAGAGGAGTCCAAGCCAGAGACGGCAAGTAGGAGGGTGGTTGCCTCAGGCTGGGGGACGGAGCATGGAGGCTGGTGTTTGATGGGGACAGAGCTTTGGTTTGAGAAGAAGAAAAATGCTCTCGAGAGGATGGTGGTGATGGTTGCCCAATGATGTGCGTGTCCTTAAAGCCACTGAGCTACACGTCTGTGTGTGTGTGTCACTCAGTCGTGTCCGACTCTTCACAAACTACACGTTTAGAAATGGTTAAAATGCAGATTTCATGCTATGTGTATATTCTCACAGAATTCCCTGGTGGTCCAGTGGTTAGGACTTAGTGCTTTCACTGCTCTGGGCCCAGGTTCAATCCCCGGCCAGGGAACTAGGATCTCACTTATTTATTTTGGAGGGTCTCCAAAATCACTGCAGATGGTGATTGCAGGCATGAAATTAAAAGATGTTTGCTCCTTGGAAGAAGAGTTATGACCAACCTAGACAGGATATTAAAAAGCAGAGACATTACTTTGCCAACAAAGGTCTGTCTAGTCAAAGCTATGGTTTTTCCACTAGTCATGTATGGATGTGAGAGTTGGACCACAAAGAAGGCTGAACGCTGAAGAACTGATGCTCTTGAACTGTGGTGTTGGATTCTTGAAAGTCCCTTGGACCGCAAGGAGATCCAGCCAGTCCATCCTAAAGGAAATCAGTCCTGAATATTCATTGGAAGGACTGATGCTGAAGCTGAAACTCCAATACTTTGGCCACTGATGTGAAGAACTGACTCATTGGAAAAGACCCTGATGCTGGGAAAGATTGAAGGTGGGAAGAGAAGGGGACAACAGAGGATGAGATGGTTGGATGACATCACTGACTCAATGGACATGAGTTTGAGCAAGCTCCGGGAGTTGGTGATGGACAGGGAGGCCTGGCATTCTGCAGTCCATAGGGTCACAGAGTCGGACAAGACTGAGCGACTGAACTGAACTGATATATTCCCACGATTTTTTAGAATAGAAAAGGTGGGTTCTTCACTTGCAGACTCACATTGATCTCATCTTCCAGGTGACTGTCCAGGTCTGCTCAGAAGTAGCCTGGTTTTGATTCCCCAAACCTCCAGGGAAGAATAAAGTGTAACAGCCTGGCAACTGGTTCTCATTACCTTAGGAAGCCAAGATTGCTCTCCTGTTGGTCAGCAGCTGGGGCCGGCTTGATTAGACCCACTGGCAACGCTCATCCGCCCTTTGAAGCAACAGGAAAAATCGGCTTTAGAGTAGAAATTTAATGGAAATTCAGGTCTTGTTGGTAGATGAGAGATTTGATGAATTTTTCCTTATCTTCCCTTGCTTGATGGACTTAGCCTTGGGGGATTCTAAGCATTAACTTGGTTCAGATATCAAAGGCTTCCAAGCAGGAATGGACCCTGAAGATAGTTAAATCCAAGCCCAGCTGGGGAAAGAGACTACACAAGGCAGCAGGAAAGGACAGACCCGGGCCACTGCCCTCTGACCTCCATCCAGATTTGGGCTTTTTCTGCTGCGTTTATCACACTGTGTAGACCCCCAGCAAGGGTCTTTATTACAGTCAAAGACCCCTGGGAGGAAACACCTGACATCTCACCTGTGTCAGGCACGAGCACGCAAGCTCAGTTACATCTGACTCTTTGCAACCCCATGGACTGTATCCCGCCAGTCAAGAAACACTGGAGTGGGTTGCCATTTCCTCCTCCAGAGAATCTTCCCAACCCAGTGATTGAACCTGAGTCTCCTGCATTGGAGGTGGATTCTTTACCATGGAGCCACCTGGAAAGCCCCTATGTGAGCTATCAGCAAATAGATTCATCGTCCTCTGCAGGCAAGGGGGAGAAAGTCCTGCCCTCACCAAGGTCATGCCCACAGTCAGAGGGTGCTGATACCATGCCCTTGGCGTGCCACATTGACACCTCACCGGACGACCATCACATAGTCACAGCAGGAACACTGACCGCGTCCCTGCCACGGCCACGCTGTTCACGTATCAATGCTGTGCTCCTCCCATCTGACGGACGAGACAGCTGAGGCTCAGAAAAATCAGTGAACTCCCAAGGCACACTGCTGGAAGGTGCTGACCCAGACCAGCTGCAAACACTGAGACAGCAAGGGTTGTGCCCAAGCTCAGGGGTTCTGAATGTAAACCCCAGCTCTCGGTGGTCTCAGCTCTTCCTTCACAAATGGACATAGAGTGTGCTGCGGGCCGTGACCCATCACCATCTCAGGAGTCTATCCTATCCGCTCAGCTCCAGGTGCTCTGAGCCCCGGAGGGAGTGGACCAGGTGGTGGGTCAGCTGCTGCCCCCCTGCTGGGCGGCCTGGACTCAGCAGCCATTTTCTGGGGGCGTGGGGTGGGGTGCGTCCCGGGAAAGAAAGCCCCTGTGGGCAGTTCTGTGAGTGGCCAGTGCAGAAAGGTCACCTCTCCACCCTTCTCTGCTCCGCTGGTCCTCCTCCTGCCAGGGAATGGATGGAGAAGCTGTGAGCTGGTTTCTCAGCATCCCTATGACAGCCTCAACCAGCTCCCCTGGGGGTGGCCCATGCTGGTCAAGGAGCACTAGCTCTCTCTTCGTCCAGGGGAGGGCTTCCAACTTCGCCCGAGTCCGGTGGGGGCCGGGGGGGCAGCCTTACCACCCCCTCAGCCCCGACACACACACACACCTCCCTTTAAGTCTGTGGCCAGAAGCGTGTGCAGTTCAAAGGGGACAAGCCTGTCCATTGGCCAAGGCAGTCGACCTCTAGGGACTCCCCGTGGGGGCTGTCCTGAGGCAGACCTGGGAAGCGAGGCACTCCCTGTGAGCTTTAGATGATGAAACGGGCCGCTTGCTTCCGCCTTATTTAGACGCAGAATTGTGAGCTGCCAAGCTGTCTTCAAGCTGGTTTCAGACTCCGTGGCCTTGAAGCTACACCAGGTTGCCAGTACATCATGCAAAGCTAGGCTGCAGCGGCAGATCGGGGCCGGTAAGGAAGTTTTTGTTTGTTTGTTTTGCTTTTAAACTAAAAATTAATTTTTAATTAATATTTGGGGGAAGTGAAAACGCGCTACATCTCAGCTGTGGTACAGGGACATGACTGAATACATCTGTCAAAACTCAGTGATGGGGCTTCCCTGGTGGCTCAGTGATAAGGAGTCCACCTGCCAGTGCAGGGGGTTCGATGCGGGTTCGACCTCTGGTTCGGGAAGATCCCACGTGCTGCAGAGAAACTAAGCCTGTGCCCCTCAACTACTGAGCCTGCGCTCTAGAGCCCGAGAGCCACAACTCCTGAGCCCACGCACCCTAGAGCCCAAACCTGCAACAGGAGAAGCCGCAGCATTGAGAAGGCCATGCACCGCAACCAGAGAAAAGCCCACGCAGCGACAAAGACCCAGCAGAGCCAAAAATAAATGTATAAGTTATTTTTTAAAACTTAATTATACCTAAAGAAAAGTTGAGCTTTAAAAAAAAAAAAAAATCTCCTGGAAGGCAGTTTCCTCTTTCGTGGGGAGGTTGACCGATTCATGTTCCCTGGTTCTATGTGAATCCCCAGGTGGAAACCTGGTTACCTGGCAACACCTTTGCAATTCACTCCAGTGCTGATTTAGCAAACTTTGTGGGCTTTGTGGGCTTCCCTTGTGGCTCAGCTGGTAAAAAATCCACTTTACCATTTAAATCCATTTACATTCTTTAAATCTATTTAAAGAATGGCTGTGTGCTCATTGCCAGCTTTCAGGTACCAAAGGACCCCAAAGGTGGAATGCACTAGATCAAGGATGACTTCTCAGCTCATGGCTCCAGCCCCAGGCGGCATCTTCTCCCCCAGGACTCCTCAAGGCACCTTTCCCATCAGTCAATCTCGTCTTCCTGTTTCACTCCTTGTCTTCTTGCCCCAGATGTCCAGTCCTTGACTTCTCTTCCCTGTTATCATTCACTCCCTGGATAATATCCCACCTGAAGGCCCCAAATATCTTCCAACACTGAGGACTCCTGCTTACCTGTCTCTTGCCTGGATCTTTCTCTCAGGCTAAAGATGGCGGATATGTCTCCACCTGCCAACTCAACATCCTCCTTGGAAATGCCACTCAAATTTAACAAGTCCAAAATCAAACTCTGATTTCCCCTCCCCCAAAACCTGTTTCTCCCCAGGTCTCCCCAACTCAGAGCCTGGGAATGAATACTTTCATCACTCAGCCTCCAAAATCATCCTTGGCTCCCTCTTCCTCTCCCTGGCCATCAGGAAATCCTGACTTTTCTGTCTTCAAAATATACCCAGATTCCACCTTCCTCTCATCCCATCCGTGGCTCCTGCCCTGGACCAGTGCATCAGTGCTCACCTGAACTGCTGTGATAGCTTTCTGGTTCTACCCTTGTCCCCTGCAGCCCGCCCTGAGCACCGCAGCTCAGGCAGGTTGGTCATCCCTCTGCTCCAATAACCTCTCACCTCCCTGAGCAGCAGATCCAGCGTCCTGACAGTGACCACTAGGTCCTTGTGTGACTTAGCCCCAGTCTGCACCCGGCTCTTCTCCAGCCTGGTGGCAGCCTGGCTCTTTCCAGACACACCTCATGTATTCTTCACTCGGGGGCTTTGCACCTGCTGTTCTGTTAGCCTGGGATGCTCTGTGCTCCGATATCTCCCTTCCTTCCGTGTTTGCTGACCCTCGTCTTTGACCCAGTGCCTCGATGTGTAACTAGCTGTCTTCTAAAGCCTTATAGACCATCATATAAAGCCTAGAGAGGCGAGATCAGGTGGTTTTACTGTCTCCACTCTCTACCCACCAATGGTGTCAGGGAAGAGAAGAGACACAGAACACAGACTTGTCCAACGTGAGAAGTCTCTGTTTCACCTGACCCCACAGGTGGGTGGCCCCAAACTCGGGGCGATGGACCCCCACTCAGGGAGAGTTGCCCTCAGGGATGGGTGGTGGGGGTCCTGGTAACCCCAGGCCACCTGGCAAGGTCCCAGGAGAGCGAGCCCTCCCTCTCTCCTTCTTCCCAGGTACACGTTCTTCCCCCAAGTGATGACGCCGTCTGCTGCCAGGGCAGGCGAGGCAATGGCATGACCAGGGCTTGTGAATCCGCCCCACAGCCCATCCGTTTGCGGGGAGACAACAGCGCTGCAGAGCCGCGTGTTCTCACACACCCGAGCTGCTCGGCCACGTCTGTCTGTAACCAACATCCCCTGTTTTCTGTGTCTCTCTCTGGACTCCTCCCAACTTTCCCCTCAGGATGGTCTGAACCCCCCACAGAGGCTCAACGCCGCCGCTCACATTGTCTGCCAGGTCATACGTGGACATCCACCTCCCTGAGTGTCCTGGATGACTTTGCTCGGTGCCTGGAAATTCTTCCCAGTGATTCTGGGCTTCTCCACTATCTAGACTCGGAGGTCACCAAACCTTTCTGGACTCTACTCCAGCTGGACCCTGGGGAGGGCTGAGGGCACCAAACCAAGAAGCCATCACCGCCGGAGAACGCAGTCCGTGCCCAGCACCAGCGAGCTCCAGGGTGGCAAACGCGGGCGCCGGAGACCCGGGGAACGGCCTGCTCCTCTTGAGTAGCTGCTGCTGCTGCAGGTAAGTCATGTCAGTCACGTCCGACTCTGTGCGACCCCATAGACCGCAGCCCACCAGGCTCCCCCGTCCCTGGGATTCTCCAGGCAAGAACGCTGGAGTGGGTTGCCATTTCCTTCTCCAGTGCGTGAAAGTGAAGTCGCTCAGTCGTGTCCGGACTCTTTAAGACCCCATGGACTGTAGCCCACCAGGCTCCTCCGTCCATGGGGTTTTCCAGGCAAGAGTACTGGAGTGGGCTGCCATTGCCTCCTCCACTCCTGCTTTTGAGTAGACACGACAGCTAACGCTGACGGTTGGCTTGCGGTTGCTTCCCTGCCTCCCTCCTCCCCTCTCACCACCAACGGAGAGGGAGAGTCAAGCCAGAATACATTTGAATGGCAAAATGATTTATGCCTCATTAGGGTGCTGGATTTAAAATTAGAAGTTCCTGTGCATAATCACATGGACGGTTTAGTCTCATTGTTTTGTCACTCATTAGTGACTCTTCTTAGATGTCTGTGACACTGGAGCCTTCAGCCTATTTCTAGGCCACCCTTCCTCCCCTTTCTATAAACTACACCAAATTCATCTTCCTAAAATGCAACCCTGGTCATCTTGTAAGCCGACTCTAACACACATTGAAGAGCTGGGCGTCAAGTGGCATTGGAGACCTTGTGTGCTGATCCATGACCTTGTCATCACGTCCGCTGCTGCTGGCTGAGCCCACATGCCTGGTGGTCTCCCCATAGCCCTTTGCTCACTCTCTTTTCTCCATCTGGGAGGGAAATTTTCTACCAAAACTCTGCCCATTCCTTAAGACTCAACTCAAAAGCCACCTGCCCATGAATTCTCTGGTTACTACAACAAGAAGTCTTCTCCCCGCCACCGTCACTGATGCCCAAGCTGATCAAGTCTCTTATTAAATATTCTTATCTAATTGTCCTTGGCACCAGAGACTTTATTCTACAAGCCTTTGTAGCCTATGACAGGGTTCTATGTCATAGATTCTTTTGGATTAAGGGTAAATGAAAGACAGGCCATGTCTTTCCTTAACCCTTTGTGATAGATCATAGAACAGTAAGACATGTGATACGCTCAAAGCACAAAGCTCCCGCTTCTGTAGGTGCCTCTAAAATTCTCGGATTCTCGATGCCATCCATAAACTTTCTCTCTGCTCCTAGTCAGCTTCCTCGCCCATCAAACCACACCAGATATTTCTGTTATAATTTTCACTGCTGTATTCAAGCTCTGAACCCTAACCATCTCTCCTAGCCCTCAGCAAATGACTTTGACTCATATTTCAAAGCAAAGACACCATGAGCCCTCCTCCCT
This sequence comes from Nanger dama, assembly GCA_917880005.1. Lineage (NCBI taxonomy): Eukaryota > Metazoa > Chordata > Mammalia > Artiodactyla > Bovidae > Nanger > Nanger dama. The sequence goes on from CAKJTW010000115.1 coordinate 1,625,088, forward strand.
TGCACTTCTGGCCTTGGGCACAGCCTCCCCTCTGTCTTGGGGGCATCTGTTCCTTTCTCTTCCCTCCAGCATCGGGTGTGCCCCTGCTTCCGCTGGAGGCCAGGGCCCCCCACCTCACCCTGCTGACCAGCCCGTCTGAACCATCATTTATTCCCCTTTCTGCAATGCTTACAACAGTTCTCTATAGCCTTATACCTCACTGAAAATACCCAGGTTCAAACCTCTGCCACCTCACACAATCACAGGGCTGGGATGGTTAAGTTGGTGTGTCGGCTTGACTGGGCCACAGAGGCCTCAGGTTTTTGTTTGAACATTATTTCTAGGCATGTCTGTTACTGTGTGTCCAGACAAGATTGACATATCAAAAAATGGGCCAAAGAACAAAATAGATATTTCTCCAAAGAAGACATACAAATGGCTAACAAACACATGAAAAGATGCTCAACATCACTCATTATCAGAGAAATGCAAATCAAGACCACAATGAGGTGCCATTTCACACCAGTCGGAATGGCTGTGATCCAAAAGTCTACAAAGAAAAAAATGTTGGAGAGGGTGTGGAGAAAAGGGAACCCTCTTACACTGTTGGTGGGAATGCAAACTAGTACAGCCACTATGGAGAACAGTGTGGAAATTCCTTAAAAACTGGAAATAGAACTGCCTTATGACCCAGCAATCCCACTGCTGGGCATACACACCAAGGAAACCAGAATTGAAAGAGACACATGTACCCCAATGTTCATTGCAGCACTGTTTATAATAGCCAGGACATGGAAGCAACCTAGATGTCCATCAGCAGATGAATGGATAAGAAAGCTGTGGTACATATACACAATGGAGTATTACTCAGCTGTTAAAAAGAATAAATTTGACTCAGTTCTACTGAGATGGATGAAACTGGAGCCGATTATACAGAGTGAAGTAAGCCAGAAAGAAAAACACCAGTACAGTATACTGACACATATATATGGAATCTAAAAAGATGAAATGTATGCAAGACAGCAAAGAGACACAGATGTATAGAACAGACTTTTGGACTCTGTGGGAGAGGGAGACTGTGGGATGATTTGGGAGAATGGCATTGAAACATGTATAATATCATGTAAGAAATGAATCACCAGTCTGGGTTCAATGCAGGATACAGGATGCTTGGGGCTGGTGCACTGGGATGACCCAGAGAGATAGTGTCAGGGGGAGGTGGGAGGGGGGATTCAGGATTGGGAACTCATGTACACCCATGGCAGATTCATGTTGATGCATGGCAAAACCAATACAGTATTGTAAAGTGAAATATAGTTAAAAAAAAAAAAAACCTGAGTAAAGCCAGTGGCCCTTTCCAATGTGGGTGGGCCTCGTCCAGTCCATTGAGGACCCGAATATTGGATTGACCAAAAGCTCTTTCCTGTCTCCTGTAGCATTTTATGGAAAAGACTGAATGAACCTTTAAGCCAACCCAACAGAACAAGAGGGCAGGAGAAGGGATAATATGTCCTCTCTGCCTGTTTGGTCCTGGGCTTCTGCCTTTTCCTTCCCTTGGACTAGAACTTAAACCACAGGCTCTCCTGGTTCTCAGGCCTTTGGACTCAGACTAGAGCTGGACCACCGGCTGCCCTGGGCCCCCTGCTTACAGAGACAACAGGCCCTCTCAGCCTGCATAATCACACGAGCCAGTTCCCTATACTGACTCTAGGGAGCCAGTGTGTGTGTCAGTCTCTTAGTCGCGGCCGGCTCTCTGTGACCCCATGGGCTGTGGGCCCGCCAGGCTCCTCTGTCCATGGGATTCTCCAGGCAAGAATCCTGGAGTGGGTTGCCATTTCCTTCTCCAGGGATTTTCCTCACCCAGGGATCAAACCCTTGTCTTCTGCATTGCACGAAGATTCTTCACCATCTGAGCCACCAGGGAAGACCACAGAGCTATTAGAACAATTCAAGTATTTCATGGCAACTGGCCAGGGCAACCTCAGCTTCCTTCTCACCAAGCAGATGGCTTTGCCTGTGGGTCTTCACTGTTTGCAGTCCAGAGCTCAGAGTTCTTCTCCTTTTAACAGGAGGCCCCTGTTAGTGTTTTTGCCTAATTGACTTTGTTTTGGATGTATTGGTTCATTTAGTCCTTTTATAGTTGAGTCTTGCTGACTGGAAAACTATCCTCTCCCTTTTATATTTTTATAAAAACAGTATATAAACTACAGCTATTATGTGTTCTCTTATAAAAGAAATAGATGCTCATTACAGAGAAAATATAATGCAGATGAGTGAACAGAGTAAAATAAAATACATCCTTCAAATCTTTAAATAAATAAAGTTTTTTTTTTTTTTTTTTTTACAAATATTGGATCACAGCATGCATTCAGTTTTGAAACTAGATTTTCACTTAACACTAAACTGTAAACAAATTTCCATGCCATGAAATATCCTATCATCAGAGATTTGCATAGATCTGTAGAACTCCATTGAATCAATGTACCATAATTCATCCAGCCAATATCCAATCGGATATTTGGGTTATTTCCAACTTGTAGGGTTCATCAAGTGATCCCTCTCAAAGAAAAAAATCCCACCACAGAAACGGCTCCGAACCCTCCGAAAGATCGTTTTTCAGCTTCAGCAGCTTTTAGATCCAGTAGCCACTGAGAACGTGTGCCGCTCGTTCCTCTGCTCCATGGCCCTGGGGTCCGCACGCTCGAGCGTGTACGCCACGTCCCTTCAGCCGTGTCCAGCTCTGTGCGACCCTGTGAACCGTAGCCCAGCAGGCTCCTCTGTGCATGGGGTTCTCCAGGCGAGAACGCTGGAGTGGACTGCCCAGCTCTCTCCCAGGGGCTCTTCCTGACTCAGGGACTGCGCCCGAGTCTCTGCTGTCTTCGGCATCCGCAGGTGGGCTCTTGCCGCTTGGGGAGCCCCTCTGCGCCTGCGCACACTGCTAAGCATTGTCACTCTACATTACTACCTGCCAAGGAAGGTCCATCTTTACATTTTCCTCAAAAATTTTAAAAGTATTCTCATATTTGTACAGTATTGGTTGGGGAGGTGATACGTCAGCATGATTACAAAAGTATCATTTCTGCTGTATAAAAACAAGAAAACACGGATTTCAAAAAGTAATCATTTAGAGATAACCACTGTTAACATTTGGAATCTGTCATTTCAATCTTTCTCCATGCATAATTTCATAAGTACTTCACCAAAAATAAAACCTATAAGATTATATGCTATAAGATTCTGCCTTCTGGTAGGTTTATGTCCAGCAGAAATGTATGTAAATACTCCTTTCCCTAAAGTCACTTTGACACCCAAACATACATTTTTATAATTAATTTATTTATTTTAATTGGAGGCTAATTACTTTACAATACTGTAGTGGATTTTGCCATACATTGACATGAATCAACCATGGGTGGACATGTGTCCCCCATCCTGAACCCCTCACCTCCCTCCCCATCCCATCCCTCAGGGTCACCCAGTGCACCAGCCCTGAGCACCCAGTCTCATGCATCGAACCTGGACTGGCGATCTGTTTCACATATGGTAATATACATGTCTCAGTGCTATTCTCTCAGATCATCCCACCTCGCCTTCTCCCACAGAGTCCAAAAGTCTGTTCTTTACACCTGTGTCTCTTTTGCTGTCTTGTATATAGGGTCATTGTTACGATCTTTCTAAATTCCATATATATACGTTAATATACTGTATTGGTGTTTTTTCTTTCTGACTTATTTCATTCTGTATAATAAGCTCCAGTTTCATTCACCTCATTAGAACTGATTCAAATGCATTCTTTCTAATAGCTGAGTAATATTCCATTGTGTATATGTACCACAGCTTTCTTATCCATCTCTGCCGAAGGACCTCTAGATTGCTTCCATGTCCTAGCTATTATAAACAGTGCTGTGATGAACACTGGGACACACGTGTCTCTCAATTCTGGTTTCCTTGGTGTGTATGCCCAGCAGTGGAATTGCTGGGTCATATGGCAGTTCCAGTTCCAGGTTTTTAAGGAATTTCCACACTGTTCTCCATAGTGGCTGTACTAGTTTGCACTCCCACTAACAGTGTAAGAGGGTTCTCTTTTCTGTGAACCCTCTCCAGCATTTTTTGTTTGTAGACTTTTGGATAGCAGCCATTCTGACTGGTGTTAGATGGTACCTCATTATGGTTTTGATTTGCATTTCTCTGATAATGAGTGATGTTGAGCATTTTTTCATGTGACAAACATACATTTTTAAACTTTGTCAATTTAATATCTGGTTTTAATTTGCAGTTCTCTGAAGACTAGTGAAGTTTAACATCACTTTAAGAGATTTATTGGCATTTTTACTCCTTTGCATGAGATGCCTTAAATACTTGTGGCTCCTTTTGTCATTGGAGACTTGGAGATATGCTTATTGAATAATAAAAAGCTCTTTACATGTGAAAGTTCAAGCCTATGAAATATTTCACACAATTGCTCTTACTATTTGTTTTTAGTACTTTTTATATTTAGAAGTTTAAAATTACTTGTTTGAGCAAATATGTCTTTTTCTAGATTTTGTCTTTGTTTTAATACTTAGCTCTTCTTCAGCCCTTCTTCACCTTGAGCAGTGATATAATTTTACTTTTATTATTTTACTTTTTAATCCTCTAGAACTTCTTTTGCTACTTAACATGACAGATGTCACTTTTCATTTTTCCAGCCACTCCATTTATGGAAAATACTTGCCTTCTTGGTAAATTCAATGCCAGTTTGATCATGTAAGGGCTTCCCAGGTGGCTCAATGGTAAAGAATCCACCTGTCAAGCAGGAGATGCAGGTTTCGATCCCTGGTCCAGGAAGATCCCCTGGAGAAAGAAATGGCCACCCACTCCAGTATGCTTGCTTGGGAAATCCCATGGACAGAGACTGGTGGGCCACAGCCCACAGGGATGGAAAAGAGCTGGGCATGACTGCGACCAAACAGCAGCAACAGTTTCATGATCTGACCCTGTTTGTGGTTTCTGTCTCTGAGTTTCCCACTCTCTTCCTGCTCACTTCCACTGAACCTTTTGCCATGCCACACTGAAGAATTATGGGTGCTCTAGCCTATCTTTTGCAATCTGATAATGCAGATATTCTCTCAACATTCTTCTTGTATTGAATTTCTTGAACATTGATGTGAATTTATTTTTCCAGAATTCTCTCCTCTACACCTTGCCCAATTTTCTATTTTACTGATATATAGAAAAGCTGTTAACTAATTTATTTTATTGGAGGAGAGCCATAGGCTCTCATTTTTATAAATTCTAACTAATATTTGAGGGGAGGGCTTCCCTGATGGCTCAGTGGTAAAGAATCTGCCTGCAATGCAGGAGACATGGGTTTGATCCATTGGTTGAGAAAATCCCCTGGAGAAGGAAACGGCACCCACTCCAGTATTCTTGCCTGGAGAATCCCGTGGACAGAGGAGCCTGGTGGGCTACAGTCCATGGGCTCACAGAGAGTTGGACACGACTGAAGCGACTGAGCACACACAGTATTTTTCAGTTGATTCGCTTGGATTTTCCAAATAACTGTATCATCTGCAAGTAATGGTTGCTCATTTTGATTTCTTTCATATGTGTTGTTCTTTCTTTTTCCCTAGTTGTCACATTGGCTAAGCTTCCCGAAGGGTGTAGAATACTGCTAGATCTCCCCTTGGCCTCAGGCTTCCATACACCAAACCTTGTGCTTATGTGATGCTTCTAGCCTCCTTCTAGTTTTGTATCTTTCACTCTGGGAGCACTTTATTGGTATCTTTGGGTCAAAGAATTTGCTTGCCTGGCTGAGGCCCCCTCTGGATTCACTTGGGATCTGCCCATCTGAGAATAAGGGACTCTGTGGTCTCTCTGACCCTCTGGAACAGTCAGCCCTCGTTGGGTGTGGGTGGGGAAAGGAGAGTCAGGGACCATGTACCTTGCCTAATTCAGGGATTGCTAGCAAGTTCCTCTGGTTTCAGATCTAAAGCCACCTCCTTCAGTTGGCTTTCTCAGTAGTGACCCTAACACTTTGAGTGTCTGGTGCCTCCTCTGTTCATTCCAAAGTGAGACAAGGAAGATGTAGTAACATGATATTGGCTTGCTGTTCTGTCTTAATGGCAGTAAGAACTAATCTCTGTTTTATCATAAATATGAAGTAGGTTTGCACTTTTAGAAAGATAATCTCTATCATGTAAGAAAGTATTCTTTGATCTAGTCTACTATAAGTTTTGATAAGAAATAGACATTGCATGTTATAAAATACTGTTTTCATGTCTACTGAGATGATGTGTGGTTTTCTCCTTTGACACATTATGAGATAAAGTTTACTAGTGTGTGAAAGTTGCTCGGTTGTGTCCGACTCTTTGCGACCCCATGGACTATATAGTCCATGGAATTCTGTAGGCCAGAATACTGGAGTGGGTAGCCTCTCTCCTTCTCCAGGGGATCTTCCCAACCCAGGAATCAAACCAAGATCTCCTGCATTACAGGTGGATTCTTTACCAACTGAGCTATCAGGGAAGCCCAAAACTTATCAGTAGATTTTTTTTTTTTAATAAATTTGGCAATCCTACAACGAACTCTACTTGGTCATGTGAATTCTTTCAAAACACTGATGGATTTGATTTACTGATGTTTTACATGGAATTTTTGCAATTATATTTGTAATTGAAATTGGTCTAGTTTTGTTATTATTGCTATGATTACCATCATGTTTTTTGTGTTTCACTTTGGCTTTTTTGTGAATATTTCTTGATTATTTTAAAACTTTTGTTGACAAAATTGATGTGCGGTGGTTTTCTGTTTCTGCCTTATTTAGTTTTTGTTTCTTTCTACCTTATAAAAGTTACCCATTTCACTGAGACTTTCAGACAAACTAAAATATATTTTCTTGAAGATTTAAAATTCTGTTCCTTATCTAGTTATAGCCTCTTTTCTCCCAAGGTTACATATTTTTGCCTTCCTTTTGCTTTTTACTGATCTTACTCGAGATTTTTTCATATCTTTTTCAAAATAAAGTTGAATTTTTAAATCACCTTCAGTTCAGTTCAGTCACTCTGTCGTGTCCAACTCTTTGCGACCCCATCGAATGCAGCACGCCAGGCTTCTTAACTTAAATTCTTAAATTCTGAACTTAAACCATCTTAACTATTTTTTAAGTTATTCTATTTCATTATTTTCTAAATTTATTAGTTCTACTTGATTTCTTGCTTTCTTGGTTTTATTTTTATGTTACTTCTCAGTTGCTGAGATGAATGCTTAATTCCTTTATCTTCCTTCGTTCTTGATACATAATGAACGCATCAAAGGCTATGAATTTTCTTCAGAGAGCGATATTAGCTGCCTCCCATAAACGCTGCCATACAGTGCCCTCACTGTCATTCATTTGAAATAATTTCTTACGCTGATTTGATTTATCCTATAATCTTTGAGTTGTTCATAAAAAATACTTATGTTTGTTTTAAATATCCAAGTGCTTTGATGATTTTGCCTATCAAAGACTATTGTTACATTTTCATTTTTTTCACTTGCAACCAGAGAACATAAATACATTCACTGGAAATGTATTACTATTCCCTTTATGTTCTAGGATATGAACACATGTCCATGTAACACAGACATATGAAAAGTCTGTGTGCTGTTGATTTACATTCTATGAAGTAAAATATGTATCTACTGCATGTGTGTATTTATCATATAAAAATAGATACCGTATCTACCCTGCCCAAGACACTGGGCAATTTCCTACTGATTTCTGTCCAGTTACTATCTTGGTTAAGAAGAGTTTTTCTTTTTCTCACACCATTATCCAGTTGCAAGTCACTTGCTCATTTTTCTACTGGGCGGCCTGCCTTTTTTTAAATAGATTTGTAAACGCTTTCTCTTCAGTGGGCTTGTGGGTACCCAGGCCACTAAGAGTGAGCTTCTCACCAGTGACAGTCACTGAGGGCAAGAGCAGAAGGACTGGACAGTCCTGCAGACACCTGCAGAGCAGCATCCACACAAGGTGCTCCTGGGCTGGCAGGCTGGCCTTTGACACACGGGGGTCTGGAAGGTGAGCTCAGGGACCCTTCTGCCCTGGGTCAGTGCCCATGGAGCCTCCTGGGGCTCACAGGGGAGTCTTACTCCTGTCTCTCTGGGGGATTTCTCCACCCATCCCCCACCTCCCCCAAATCAGGTCATTTTCTGGTTTCAGAGTATGAAGGAACTCTCAACAAAAAGCTGCCCTGAGTATTTCCGCCTGCTATCTGTTCCAGTTGCTTTTTCTTTGCAATAGCCTATGGTTATATTTTTTATATTATGAAGTATGATATATACAGAGAAAGTAAAAGTGAAGTCGCTCAGTTGTGTCCAACTGTTGGAGATCCCATGCACTGTAGCCTACCAGGCTCCTCCGTCCATGGAATTTTCCAGGCAAGAGTACTGGAGTCGGTTGCCATTTCCTTCTCCAGAGGATCTTCCTGACCCAGGGAAGATCCCAGGTCTCTCCGCATCGCGGGCAGACTCTTTACTCCCTGAGCCACCAGGGAAGCCCCTATACATATCTGAAGTCTGTACGGAGAACTTCACACTCAGCACTCACACTCAACTGCTCCATGTATCATCACGAACACCCTGTAACCACCAACCAGATCAAGAAGTAAAACTTTACCCAGAATTTCCCACTTTCTCCCTCTTCTCGCTCCTGAAAGATCAGTCACTATCTTGATTTAGACTCCTGTAGTTTCCTTTGCCCGTTTTCTAATCTTTATGTAAACAGTGTCACATGGAATTCATTCTTCTGTGTTGGGCAACTTTCATCTGTTCAACATTATGTTTGTGAGATTCAAGCTGTGTTGCAGGTGACTGTGGTAGGCTCCCCCTTCATCGCTGAATCCTTCCTGCTGTAGGAGCACCATTTATTTATCCATTCTGCTGTTAATGTACAACCAAATTGTTTCCAGTTTGAAGCAGTAGGAGTGATGCTGTTATGACCATTCCTGAACATGCTTTTTATGGGAATGTGCAAACATTTCTGTTGGGCATTTATCTGGGAGGGAGATAGGTTTGTACCTAGGTGTGCATGCTTCCAACTTGAGTAAATAATCCCAGTTTTCTAAAGTGGTTGCACCAGTTTATGCCCTAGTAGTTTTTGGAAATTGCTTCAAATCATCAAAATTAAATTGCAGGCATTCTGGATACAGTGTAGAGGTATTTCAGTGGGGCTTTAACTTGCATTTATTGGGTAACTAATGAAAGTAGACAGCAAATAGATGGGGAGACAGTGGAAACAGTGAGAGACTTTATTTGGGGGAGGGGGGGCTCCAAAATCACTGCAGATGGTAAACGCAGCCATGAAATTAAAAGATGCTTGCTCCTTGGAAGAAAAGCTATGACCAACCTAGACAGCATATTAAAAAGCAGAGACGCTACTTTACCAACAGAGGTCCTTATAGCCAAGGCTATGATTTCTCCAGTAGTCAAGTACAGATGTGAGAGTTGGACTATAAAGAAAGCTGAGTGCTAAAGAATTGATGCTTTTGAACTGTGGTGCTGGAGGAGACTCTTGAGAGTCCCTTGGACTGCAAGGAGATCCAACCAGTCCATCCTAAAGGAAATCAGTCCTGAATATTCATTGGAAGGACTGATGCTGAAGCTGAAACTACAGTACTTTGGCCACTTGATGCGAAGAGCTGACTCATTGGAAAGGCCCCTGATCCTAGGAAAGATTGAAGGCAAGAGGAGAAGGGGATGACAGAGGATGAAATGGTTGGATGGCATCACTGACTCAATGGACATGAGTTTGAGCAAACTCTAGGAGTTGGTGATGGACAGGGAAGCCTGGCATACTGCAGTCCATGGAGTTGCAAAGAGTCAAACACGACTGAGTGACTGAACTGAACTGACTGAAAGTAAGCCCCTCAACATTTGTGAATTGCTACTTGGATACCTTGTTTGAGGATGTATCCAGGCAAGTCTCTGGTGTACGTTTATACTTGGTGGTGTCCCTTTTTCTAATTGATTTGCAGGAATTATTTATATAATCTGAAAGTGAGCACTTTGTCTGTTTGACATTTTGCAGATATCTTTCCCCATTTTTTTCTCATGAGATGATACTTATGAAATATTTTCCGGTTCCTTTCATGACTGAAGGTCTTTTGATTTCTCATACATGAACATGAGATTAGCTGAAAATGGAGTTCTTTGAGATAGTATTTTCCCCTCAAGACTTTGTAGGGGTTATTCTGTTGCTTTGTGCCACTTTGTTGTTACATGAAGAAAACTGTTACCAATTAGGTAATGTAGCTTTTCTACTGTAAACCTGTAAGAGTTGGTCCCTTTTCCTTGAAATACCAAAATGTCATTGGAATATGCTAGGCATATTTCTAAATATCTTTTCAAAAGTCTTTTGAAGGCTACTTTAAAGACAATTAAATCTTTTATTTTTAAAGATGCTTAAAGAGAATTTTAATTTGGAGCAAAGATATTCTTCAGCTCAGGAAACTTAACAGAGCCCATTTTTTTGTTGTTGTTATGGTCTACCATAATATTGAGTTGGCCAAAAGATTCATTCTGGTTTTTTTTAAAATTGTATGCAGATATCAAACAAATTTTTGGCCAACTCAATAAACCAGAACAGACAGGGGACTTAAAAAACAAACATTTGTCACAGTTCTGGAGGCTGGGAAGTCCCAGATCAGGATGCTGAAAAGTGAGTGTCATTCTGAAGCCTCTGTTCTCATTCACAAGTGGCCGCCACCTCACCATATGCGTGCATGGCCTTCCCTCTGTGTGCCCAGGGAGAGGAGTCTTTAACGGTTCTTCTAGAAGGACACCAGTTTTATCAGATCAGCTCTGCCCCACGCTCAGCACCTTATTGAACCTAAGCCACCTGTTTAAAAGCCCCGTCCCCACCAAAGTCACATAAGCGATTAGGGCTTCAACATATGGGTTTGGTTGGGGACACAATTCAGTCCACAGCATAATTTACTTTGCAGTATTTCCTTGTTTACATGTTATATTCTCTCTGCTCCTATTTCTCCTAAGATATAATGAAATTCCTGAATTTGTCTTCAGTGTTACTTTTCTTTATATGCTTTTTTTGTCCCCTTTATAGTCTGAGCATAAGAAATTTTCTCTGTCTGGTCTTTTAAATCACTGATCTGATTTTCTGCAATCTCCAATCATTGTGTCCATTTCATTTTAAGACTTAAAGTAATGGTTTTCATCTCAGAGCAATCTTCCTTCATCTCCTTTTCCGTATACACAATGTTCATCTAGATTCTCAGTGGCACCATAAATCAGAGATTTTCTCAAATTTTCTCTTGTTTCATGCTGCAACTGTTTCATAAAAAGACATTTGCTCTGATGATTCAAAATAGCCTATCCTTTTGCTCTTCTGAATCAGAGTCCATGTTGGTTTATCCTTGGGTGGGGAAGGAGAGAGGGAAGAATGAGATCTGCAGCTTTCTAAAAACAGTGGTTCGGGTAGAGGAATAATTATGTATTATTTCATAGAAAATTACCCCCAAAACCTAACCACATAAAGCAACAAGCACTTATGATTTTTCCATTTCTGTGGATCAGGAATCCAGGCATGACTCACTGGAAGAGGCTCAGCTCAAAGCTTTTCATGAGGTTGCTGTTGTGTCAAGATCCACCTAGGCTGATGACTCCACTGCCAGGCCCCCTCAATGACAACTGGCAGCCTCAGAACATCCACTTTCAAGTTCACTCACCTGGGACCCTCCACGATGCTGCGTCATCACATGGAAGCCGGCCTTCTCCAGCACAAGCAGTCTGAGGAGAGAAGGAGCATCCAGGACAGAAGCTGCAGTCCCTCCGTGACCTAACCTCCAAAGCAAAGCCATCCCCTCTGCTGTGCCGAGTCGGTTAGGACCAGGTCTACACTCGAGGGGAGGGGGTGACGCAGCGTGCAGAGATCCAAAATGGGTCAGCGGGGCCATCTCCCAAGTTGCCTACTAGAGTTGGGTAGATCATGGACCGTGTGTGTCCCTGAGGTCAAAGATTTTCAGACCCAGACTAGAGAAGCACGTGTGTGCTAAGTCGCTTCAGTCATGTCCAGCGCTCTGCAGCCCCATGGACGGCAGCCCGCCAGGCTCCTCTGTCCATGGGGTCCTCCAGGCAAGAATGCTGGAGGGGCAGCCATGCCCTCCCCCGAGGGGTTGTCCCAGCCCAGGGATCGACCTTGGGTGTCTTGCATTGCTGGCAGGGTCTGCCACCTGAGCCAGCAGGGGAAGCCGCTGCTAGCATGCAACCGTCTGGAATGGCTGGTGTGGCACTCCCTTCTGAAACATGCATGACTGAACCTGGAAGGCCTGCAGAATGTAGCATGAGATGCTGATGTTCTCGGGGCACCCAGGGGGGCTGGGACCCTTCCCCAACCTGCGGGAGAGGCAAGACCCACCCCACACCCACCCCAGGGCTCCTCTCCCACTCACACCTGTGGTGAGCTGGGCCCCCCTTCCTCAGTCTTGCCTGCCCTGTGTCTCACAGAGATTCCTCAACACTTTTGTCATGGCGAGGCACTTCGCCCTTAACGTCAGCCGGGTACACATCTTTATTTCCAAGACTATCTGAGATGGGAGGGCTTCACACCTGAAAGCAAATTACAAACTTTGCCTTGAATTGGTTAAGGTCAGACCAGCGGTACACAGACTGCTTTGCTCCATCAGGTTGATTTGTTATTTATTTCTTTTTGGCCGCATCAGCTCTTAAGTTGCAGAGCTCAGGGTCTTCACCGCATCACGCAGGACCTTTCGCTGTGGTGCACAGACTCTCTAGATGTGGCTCAAAGGCTCCAGGGCACTCGGGTTCAGCAGTTGCGCCATGTAGGGGGTCTCAGTTCCTGACCAGGAACTGAACTTGCCACCTTTGCATTGCTTGAGGACTTTGGCTTCTTGTAAAAATTTTAATTTCAGCTTCTGGGAAAGATCATCTTCACATGTTCTAACAGGGATACCCATTTTACGTTTTAATGTACCCTAAATGTGTCATCAAATTTCCCTTGCCCAGTAATTATGACAGCTTCGTGACTGAAATGGAGAAGGCAGTGGCAACCTGCTCCAATACCCTCGCCTGGAAAACCCCATGGACGGAGGAGCCTGGTGGGCTGCAGTCCATAGGGTCGCTAAGAGTCAGACACGACTGAGCGACTTCACTTTCACTTTCACATTTGCATTGCAAGGCGGATTTTTAACCCCTGGACCACCAGGGAAGTCCCTATCAGACTGATCTTACCTTTTAACCCTCAGAAGTCAAGCTTTCCACCTTACAATACTGTGGCTCGATAGGTGATGCCCTGTCTCCCCAACTGACATCAGTGACACCCGCAATCAGCTGGATCACTCTTGAAAAGCATGATCCTGGTGGTCTCGGCTCGGCAAGGTGTCTCTTGATCAGGAGACCACCCTCTAGCCACTCGAGATTATTTCAAAGCACTTGCCACTCTTTCTTTATCCAGTTCCCACCTACATCACAGCTGCTCCTGGGTCTTTGCTCGCTAAGTCCTTTTAACATTCCTGGTCCCTGCCTCAGTCCTTGGTCCTCTTTACTTCCCTCCCATCCCTATCCCATGTTTTTTCACAAGACTGCATCTCAAAAGAAAGAGCAAACTAGAAAAGAAGGAAGAGGAAGAAACTCAGAGAGGGCAGATTTGGGGCCCAGCAGGGGTCTGAATGCAAAGAACGGCCACATAGTTCTGAAGAGCACGGTGAACTCTGAGTAAATTCTGTGCATTGTATCAAAGTCAAAAATAAAGAGCACATCCCAAAGATGCATTTGCATCTTAGCTCCGCCACTTAGCTGTGTGACCCCTAGGACGCTGCTTCACTGCTCCTTGATGATGAGAGCTCCTGCCTCACAGGATGGTTGAGAGAAAAGGTGTTCATATATGTAGCATCTTTAGAAGACTGCCTCATGTACAACAGGACTCTGTAAGTACACAGCGTATAGTCTATTCTATACATGTGCTACAGTTTTTAGTACACTCTAGACCATATACCACAGCATATAGCATATTATATACTGCAGTATAAAGTGGGTATATTCTATACCACACACTATAGTACTTAGTGAGCTTGTCTGATGGCTCAGCTGGTAAAGAATCCGCCTGCAATGCAGGAGACCCCGTTCAATTCCTGGGTCAGGAAGATCCGCTGCAGAAGGGATAGGCCACCCACTCCAGTATTCTTGGGCTTCCTTTGTGACTCAGCTGGTAAAGAATCTGCCTGCAATGCGGGAGACCTGGGTTCGATTCTATTAACTAGCTGTGTCCATAGAAATAGAAATTAACTACTTCTTGAAAGTTATGTAGAACTCATCAGAGGAACTATCTGGAACTGGGTTTGGGAGACAGGCTCAGGCAGGAGCCCTGGTTTCAATCCTTGGGTCGGTAAGATTTCCTGGAGAAGGGAAAGGCTCCCCACTCTAGTATTCTGGCCTGGCGAATCCCATGGACCAAACAGACAGGGACTATACAAGAGTCGGACACGGCTGAGCGACCTTCACATCACGGCATATAGTATACTATATTCTCAGTGAGTCAAGAAGTGCCTGGCATACACGAGAGGTCAAAAAGTATTTATTGATGGGGGGAATAAATTAGGAATTTGGAATAAACAAATATACTATACATAAAATAGATAAACAGCAAGGACCTACTATACAGCATAGGGAACTATATTCAGTATCTTGTAATAACTTAGAATGGAAAAGAATCTGAAAAAGAATAGGTATAGATACTTTGTTGTTATTGTTCAACACTAAGTTGTGTCCAACTGCTTGCAACCCCATGGACTGCAGGACACCAGGCTCCTCTGTCCTTCACTATCTCCCAGAATTTGCTCAAACTCATGTTCATTGAGTCAGTGATGCTATCCAACCATCTCATCTTCTGCCACTGTCCCCTCTCTCCTTCTGCCCTCAATTTTTCCCAGCATCAGGGTCTTTTTCAGTGAGTCGGCTCTTTGCATCAGGTGGTCAAAGTATTGGAGTTTCAGCTTTAGCATCAGTCCTTCCAGTGAACACCAAGGGTTGATTTCCTTTAGGACTGACTGATTTGATCTCCTTGCAGTCCAAGGAATTCTCAAGAGTCTCCTCCAGCACCACAATTTGAAAGCATCAATTCTTTAGCACTCAGCCTTCTTTACAGTCCAGGTCAGCCCCGGGCCGGTGAGTCCACTGGGTTAGACAGTGAGATTTGAGCCAAGAGCACTTGAAAGCTGACCTTCAGGGAACCTGTGTGGGGAAGGAGTTCTCCAGGACCTAAGAGTTTAACAAGGGCCTTTCAAGCTCAAAGGAGCACTCAGTCTCAGAAGTAGACCCATTTCACAGCGGAATTATGCCACGGTCACTTTGAGTTAACCTGTATATGCCTGGCGCTTGTTCCTGACCTGAGGTCACAATGGGGTCTGCATATATGCGACTGACCGTTTCTCTAAACCATGACCCTCTGCTGGCAACCAGCTTATTGATTTTCCTCCTAAGCAGGGCTGAGACTGAATTAGACCCACACTGTTTCCATTTATTCATCAGGCATTGTTGTCTTGCTGCACAATAGTTCAAGACCAGGAGTACTGACAGAGAAAAACTTCCAAAACTTCCAAAACTTGGTGGTCTCAAAGGCATGCTATTCGTTCTCTCTGCACAGTTATCCCTGAGCTCATCAGATGCAAACTGCGTGATGCAAACAATTTTAGTAGCGTTTATGCTCTTCTATGAGGATCTGCACTATTAGCCTTCATCTAACCAAACTTGTGCACATAACTTGATGTAAGTCACATGCAATATATCACTGAAACCATGAATCGTGGCTGTTCAGTTGCTCAGTCATGTTCGACTCTTTGCAACCCCATGGACTGCAGCACACCAGGCTTTCCTGTCCTTCATCATCTCCTGGACTTTGCTCAGACTCATGCCCATGGAGTTGGTGATGCCATCCAATCATCTCATCCTCTGTCATCCCCTTCTCCTCCAGCCTTCAATCTTTCCCAGCATCAGGGTCTTTTCTTGATACTGGGAAAGATCATGAATCATGGTACCCTCTGATGATTATTTAAACCTCCAAGTGGAACAATGAAGTGACTTTTATCTGATCCAAAGAAAGCCAGGATCTCTCTACCACTGATTGCTTAAATATGTTCCTTTCCTTTCAAGGACAGTTGGTGAAGGAGAAAGTCAAATACAACATTTCCAAGAAGTTCAAGGAGAAATATTGGTACCTGGTCCCTTCCTCCTCAAATGGTGGCTCAACTTGTAGGGGACTGAGGCATGGTGGGTGGCTGGGGATCCCATGAACAAATCAAAGAAAGGAAAGACAAAGAAACAGAAATCAGAAGATTTCACCATGAAATAAATTCACGTTGCCTTAAATATAATTTGTGTTAGTTACATTTCAATTCTTAATTTATACATAGCAGGGTTGATAAAGAATTACATTATAACAAAATTAGCCAGAATAATTAGCATAGTATATGTGCTACTGATTAAACACCCAGCAGATAGCTTGATAATTAAGATCAGTGAGTGCCATATTTTGAGGCTTTGTCATCTTATTATCTGCCTAACAAGTGCTTCATCTTTACCTCCCTTCTGATTTGAAGTTTGATAGCAATCTCTAATAATCCTGATTTTATTTCTTTAAGTCGCCTTACCCAAAATCAGATCAACTTCCTGTGATCACTATATTTCGTCTCTTTGTATTGGCGCAAATGAGCTGGTGTCAAAATTTCTTTGCAAATGTCATGCATCTGATGCTACAAGGCATTTGTGTTTGGAATTTCAGATTTAAAATCTCTTTCAAAACCCATCATTCTTTGGTTGGAGAAAGAACCAGACTCTGCAAGTTAGTCAGATGTCTGCATACAGATTCCCAGAGTTCATTTCTCCTTTCTAGGCAGGGCCGCATTGCCAGAGACTCCAGCAGCGTCTCCATCAGGGCCCATCAGCAGCCCCTCGAGTGGTCCTGCTGGCCTCTCTGATGGCCCTAACCCGGGATGCCACTGTCCCGCTACTCGAGGGGTCTGGGGTCAGCTGTTCTGTTAACATTCAGCGAGATTTTCTCATAGAAAGCCAGAGTTCAATTGCCAAACAATGGAAGGCTTAGAGAGTTGACTCACATTCTTTGTTCTGTGTCTGCTGCATCTCTTTAAACCAAAACCAGGATGTGTCCCTGATTTTAAAGGCAGAGTGAACACACTGCTGCTGCTGCTGAGTTGCTTCCGTCGTGCCCGACTCTGTGCAACCCCCATAGACGGCAGCCCACCAGGCTCCCCCGTCCCTGGGACTCTCCAGGCAAGAAGACTGGAGTGGGGTGCCATTTCCTTCTCCAGTGCATGAAAGTGAAGAGTGAAAGTGAAGTCACTCAGTCGTATCCGACTTGTAGTGACCCCATGGACTGTAGCCCACCAGGCTCCTCTGTCCATGGGATTTTCCAGGCACAAGTACTAGAGTGGGGTGCCATTGCTTTCTTCGGTGAACACACTACCTACATCAACCAGGAATACTTTCAGCTGCAAGTCACAGAAAACACATGAAGAGTGCTTAAGGAATAAAGACAAGAAATCTGGCAATTGGCAGCCGGAGGCTGGGACAAAGGTTCAGAAATGTCATCAAGGAACCATCTGTCTTACCCTCTTTCTGTTCCACCCACCTGAGTATGCTAAGACTTCATCTCATGTTTGTCCCCTCATGGCTATAATATGGCTGCCACAGCTCCACCCATCATGTCCATGTTCAAGGAGAGAAGAAAGAGAAATGAAAGAAGTGCCAGCCACTACCTCCCCCTTTCAATCAAGGAGGCAAAAATTTCCCAGATGCACCAGAGCAGATCATGCCTGCTCTCACTGGCCACAACTGTGTTACAAGGGAGGCTAAGAAGTTTGGTAGCTAGCAAAGGAGACTAGGGCAGATACTGCTGACTAAGATCAACATAATTCATCACCAGGGGCCAGGCACATTGTCGCAACAAAGAAAACCCAGGCTCTGCTAGTTAGGAGGAAGGAGAACAAATACTGGATAGGAAGTCCAGGGCTGGCTCCTCAAATGCAGACGCAGGCGTGTCAGGGAAAAGCATCAGCACATGGAACAGAAGCTGCAGAGTCATGCAGAGAAGCTGAGAGGAGAAGGGTGTTTCATTCAGGGTTCTCCAGAGAAACAGAACCAAGAGGGTGTGTGTGTGTGTGTGTGTGTGCATAGTCTTAAAATAAAGATACATATGTTTTATTTTTTAAGAAATCAACGCACATGACTGCAGCAATCAGTGAGTCCAAAGCCTGCAGAGTAGGGCAGCAGGATGAAGACCCAGGAGGAGCTGCAGGTCTAGCCCAAATGCTACCTGCTAGGAGAATGCCTTCTTGCTTGAGGAGCATCAGTGTTTATTCTTGAAGGTCTGCAACTGATTGGATGAAGCCCACTCAGACTATGAAGGCTCATCTGCTTTACTCAGAGTCCACCAACTTAAGCATTACTCTCATCAGAAAACCTCACAGGAACATCCAGAATATGTTGGACCAGGTATCTGGCGTAGCATGGCCCAGCCAGGTTCACACATAAAATTAACCCTCACATGGGGAGACAGTGAGAAAAGGAAGAGGTGGCAAGACTGAGACGCAAGTTGAAGGGGACTCTATAAAAGCCAAATCAATACATACATACCTATCGGGTTGGCCAAAAATTCGTTCAGATTTTTCCACAAAATTTTATGTATGGGCTTCCCAGGTGGTGCTGTGGTAAAGAACCCGTCTGCCAGTGCAGGAGACACAGGAGATGTGGGTTCAATCCCTGGGTTGCGAAGATCCCCTGGAGGAGGAAATGGCAACCCACCCCAGTCTTCTTGCCTTAATCCCACAGACAGAGGAACCTGGCAGGCTGCAGCCCATGGGGTCAGCACAGAGGTGGACACGACTGATCACAACACCAATATGTGTATAACTGAATCACTCTGTGTGCACCAGAATCTACCACCACATTTTAAACCAACTACGCTTCAATTGAAAAACTATGCTTAATTGCTTACATTTTAAATATAGGAAAACAACTAGATGAGGGCAGAGAAGAAATAGCACCAAAGGGCACAAACTTGCAACCAGTGGATAAGTAAGTCCCGGAGATCCAGCGCACAGGAAGGTGATAATAGGCAACTCTGCTATGGATGAATGTCAAACTTTCTAAGAGGCTCAGAAAACTGAAGTATCTACCACAAAAAAAGAAAAAAAACTTGCCATTCTGTAACATGATAGAGGTGTCAACTAACACTACAATGACGATCGTGTCACAATATACAAATGTATCAAATCAACATGAGCTACACCTTGAACCTGCCAAGTGTTATATATTTCAATTTTTAACATATCCAAAAACTAACTTTGAAGCTAAATGGCCCAGCCTGGGCCCCTCAAATTATCAGAGCCCCCCAGGTGCCACCAGAGCCACTGTGTTTTGTGCCCAGGTTGATGGAGGAGATACAGGACCACTAGAGACAGGTTATGGGGGGAAGCCCCGTACCCCCAAGGAATGCACAGAAACCAACATCAGTGCCTTGCACGTCCACTGGGCATGGAACTGGATGCTTTAAGCCAAGGTTCACATCCTTACGAAGTACAGAGGCTGCCACTCACACTTAGGATGCTTGTCTGTGTTCACTCACGTGCCGATCTTGCCTTCTCGGGACCGGCCAGTCCATCTCTGAATTTAGAAACCAAAGATGTCCCTGCATTCTCCTCAGTTTCAACTCAGGTCCAATTTATAGTCAACCAGACTCTCTCTTTAGATGAAGTGAAGAGGTACAGTGGTGTATTAATAGAACATTTCGAAATGTTCCTCTCAACACCACAGAGATTTGCAAGCCCAGTCTTGGGGAAAAGGATCTTAAACATTCAGGACAGAGTCTTACTTTGACAAAAGAACACGTCGGTCGGCAGTGCCCAGGACAGCCTGACTTTTACAACCCTGTGCTCTTTGCTTCTCCCACTCACAGAGGCGTTTACTGGCCCCCTCTCTAGGATCCTGACGGAGGCCTTGGGAGATTAATTCCCGTCTCCGTGAGGAAGAGAGCGGGGGAGGGCTGCTGGCAGGTGGCCAGTCCCGGGGCTGTAACTGACCACGTTTCTTCTATTTATAGGCTCGCTCACAGCCCTGTCCACCCAGCTGCTGACTCTGGACTCAGCTGAGAAGAGCAACTTGGTTAACACACAGGCGACAGCACAATGTCGGTCTCCGATTGCCTTCCTGATTACCCAGTCAACTCAGATTTTGTAAAGAAATTAAAGTCAGCCCTGGAAGGCAAGGATGAGGCGAGACTGAGGGACTTGATTTGTGCTGACATTCGGCACGTGGACGCTGTGATAGAACTGGCCAACGACGACTGGATGAAGGACCCCTCCGCCCAGCTGCCCCCGGGGTGCTTGCAGGTAACCACTGCGTACCTGCTGGGCTCCCCACTGTGCACACGCGAGGGTGGGCTTTTGAGTGTGGAGGGCAGATGGTTGAAACGGAGAATGATACATGCCCAGCTCTGCGATTATCATTTATTAGCATACGTATGTGCTGCCTATATTGTGTATACGTATATGTACTTAGCATATACCTGTGTTTATATCCAGTATGTATCATAGTATATGTCATATGTCATAGCATGTATACACATATTTACTACGTATGTACACAGTATTCACATACATATAATAGGTTGGCCAAAAGATCCTTTGAGTTTTTCCATAGCATCTTAGGGAATACATGCTATATGTAGGTGCCATGTGTATAAATATAGATAGTATACACATAGTGTGTAGTATATGTACACCCTACAAGTATACATATGTATATAATGTACAGATTGATACCTGCTATGCATACTTATGCATGCGTGTGTTAGCCACACAGTCGTGTCCGACTCTTTTCAACCCCCAAGGACTGTAGCCCGCCCCGGGCTCCCCTGTCCATGGAATTCTGTCGGCAAGAATACTGGAGCCCGTTGCCATTCCCTTCTCCAGCGGATCTCCCAACCCAGGGTTCAAACCCGGGTCTCTCAGATTGCAGACAGATTCATGAATGTCTGAGCCACCAGGAAGCCCCGATACATGTGACACACACACAGAGAGTATATCTGTGTGTTACACAGGCGATAATCAAAGCAATACCAAAAATTTTAAAAGAGCAACATTAAACTAGGGCATCAGCATCCCGGCACGGGCTCCTTCCATTTCTCCACTTTTTCCAGGCTAGCCTGTTTGCATGCGTAAGTTTCCTCAACTTAGAATCGTGGTGGGGGTATAATTCTGTGCTCTGCTCTGTTGAGTTAATATACCTAAGGTGTTTTCCATGTTGCTCCCTGGTCTTCTTAATTTCAGTCACCTATTGAGGTGATTAACCATGAACTGCTTA
This sequence comes from Nanger dama, assembly GCA_917880005.1. Taxonomy (NCBI): domain Eukaryota; kingdom Metazoa; phylum Chordata; class Mammalia; order Artiodactyla; family Bovidae; genus Nanger; species Nanger dama. Next base: position 1,646,436 of record CAKJTW010000115.1, read on the forward strand.
AGCCAAATTCCCACCAGAAGGGACTGTGCACGTCCATTTTCATCACTATCAGTGATGCTGTAATTAGTGTCTGTATTAGCATTCATACGCTTCTTTTCTCATTCAGAGTTGTGTCCTTAGGATAAATCCTTAGGAGCAGAATTCCTGGGACAAGAATAAATTTTCCAAATTGTTCTCTGAAAGGATTTCTATTCCGTCAGTGAGTGTGTGTGTCACGTCCCACCCTGAACATTACGGGTGATTAATACTCACATGTAAATCTCCAGTTTAGTCAGCGTGCCCTGGCCCTTCTCTAATGCCTGCTCATCCGCCCTCTCTTTACTGCTCAGGACCAAGTCTTATCCACAGGGCTTGGGTTTTCTTTGCAGACCTGTTCACATATGACTTGTCTAGTCAGATCCTTGGGCAATATCTCCTCATGTCTTCATATCTTTTTGACATCTTGTAGGCCTCCTTCACATAACATAGATACAATACCATTGTCACACTTGCTGAAAATATTTTCCCTGACCTGAGATTAACTTTTAATTGTACCAGGCTGCTTCCCAGCTTGTTAAACGTGCCCTCCGCAAGTCTGCCTTGACTCTAAGGGATGTGCATGGCTCCCTTCCCCATGCAAGGCAGATTCTTTCCCAACATACACGTGTGAGTATGCACACATGTGTACCATCAAACACACATGTACCTTCACACACACACACAAACACGTGCTCACTCATGTAGGCAGGTCACCAAAAGGGAACACACTTGGGCCCTTGGTGCTGGCAAGTGGAGATGTGATGTGATGAAGGGCAAGATCAGAGCCGGGCACTTCCAGGCAAGATCAGAGCTGGGCACTTCCGGGCAAGATCAGAGCCTGGCTTTTCTGGGCAAGACCAGAGCTTGGCACTTCCGAGGGAGTGGTTATCCCTCTGCTCCGCCTCCCCCAGCTCTCCTCACCCTCCACCACCTCCACATTCCCTGTGCTGCCTTTCACTGGGGATGAAAGTAAACTGCAAGAGGCTTTAGGGAGAAACCAGCTCCTGCTTCTTCTTTTCCTTGGTGTTTCTGATACCTGGGCCCCAGTCAGGGTGAGGGCCCAGCAACCACGTGCCCAGAGAGCACCCCGCCTCTGGTCAGACCTTAGCTCTGCCTGGAGGGGCCGGAGTCCTCACCAAGAACGTACACGGTACAGGCATCAACCCAGGAGCCTGCACGGGGCGCGGGGGGACGCTGAACTCCTCCCCAGCGCCTCCCCAGGAGTGCTGAGCTCTAGGTTCTGCATTTGCCCTCCCGAGCCAGCCTGCCCACTGCCTGCTCCTGGGGTGACTTGGTGAATCGCATCCTCCTAGCCCTGCGCTCTCTGACCCCTTGTTGGGTGCAGCTAAGGCCAGGCGCTGCGAGGAGCGGAGAGGGCAGAGTATTTGCTCCAGGGACCCATCCCTGCCAGATGGCCCCTGTGATCTGGCTTCAGCGTTGGGCTGAAGGCTCAGTTCCGGGGTGTCAGCTCTTACCTCCCCTGCTTGCCCCTTGAGACACAGGAGTGGGGCTCCCCTGGTGCCTCTGGAGAGCCCATTGCTTCCCTGAGCCCTGCGTGCCTACGAGATGCCCTGAATCCCTGCCACCTGCTTTCTTCCGGGATTTTGGCTGGAGTGAGCACTGGCTCCTCTTTCACAAACCTATCCCAGTGGGTTAGGGCTTTGTATATTTGAAGTTAAAATATCCCTGAGTTTAAATGTCATTTCTTATTCTTTAACAACAGCTGTGTGTGTGTGTATGTGTGTGTGTGTGTGTGTGTGTGTGTGTGTGTGTGTGTTAGTCGCTCAGCTGTGTCCAACTCTTTGCGACCCCATGGGCCCCACCAGGCTCCTCTGTCCATAGAATTCTCCAGGCAAGAACACTGCAGTGGGTAGCCATTCCCTTCTCCAGGGGATCTTCCCAACCCAAGCATCAAACCCAGGTCTCCTACCTTACAGGCAGATTCTTTTTGCCACCTGCGTTACCAGGGACGCCCAACAGCAACCTTGATTTGTTCTTTCTTTATTCGCTTTTTTCTGGGGTGCGCTGGGTCTTCGTTGCTGGCTGCTGGGTATCTCCCATTTCGGTGCACAGGCTTCTCACCGTGGTGGCGCCTGTGGTTGTGGAGGGCGGGCTCGGGCGGCTCTGGAGCGCAGGCTCAGCAGTGGCGGCGCACGGGCTTCTTTGCCCTTGGCCTCTCATCATTCCCTTGGAATCTCCCCTGGGATCAAACCTGTGTCCCTTGTGCTGGCAGGCAGATTCGTAACCACTAGACCACCAGGGAAGTCCAGTCTGTTCTTTTGATTCATTTATTAAATAGCGTAACTATTTTTCACAACAGGACACACAGTCAGTGCTACACGTTAATATCACTTACAGGTAACATCATACTATTTTAAATAGCTAAATCTCTCAGTATTAATAACATGTTTTTATTAAGCCAAGATAAAAATCCAGCCTCTCCAACAAAGTAAAATATCGCTTATTTTCACATTGCTGATTTCCCGTGCCATCTCTATTGTCCCCACCTTTTACTGCACACTTGAAACCAATGAAATTTGTGTGAAGGGGGTCCTGTTCCGTCCCACAATGAACCTTTAGGTTCTAAATCACATCCATACATACTTCTCCCTGCCCAACGGCACAATTCAAAAGGGCAGAGACAGGTCAGTGCTGTTGACATGCTGTCAGGACCTGGGCTTGTTCCAGGTTGTTTTCTTCGGGATGCTGGTAACTAAATGATTAAGCACGTGGCCTTAGGGGCACATCCTGTTACCAGTGATTTTATTGCAGGGGAAGCAGACTGGGCTTGAACCTGGGGTGGAGATGCACGAGGCGGCTGCCGCTCCAGCTAACATGTGAGAGTGGGGTTTGAAGGAAACCTGACAGGTCAGGAAACAAGGTCTAGTTAGGAGGTGATGGAAGGAGGGTGCCCAGGGAAGAGACGGCAGGGTCTAAATCCAGACAGTGGGCTAGATGAGTGACAGATAGGGGTAAGTGACAACGCTGAGACACACTGGGAAGGGCTTCAGGAAGAGGGAGAGGACAGGGACACCAAGCCAGACAGAAATCAGCGGGATCCGGAACTGTGACGAGGTCTGAGCTTTGCTGTGAGCCCAGCAGAATGAGGGGAGACTAGAAACAAGAATAACTCACAGGATGGGCCCCCAGGAGTGCAGAGCCCAGCCGGTGTCATCACAGGTAGCCTGTCAGGCGCCTCAGGGAGCCCTGGAGTGAAACGCTCCAGCGGGAAACTTGGGCTCAGCCACCAGTGAGCTGTGTGGCCTCCGAGAAGTCACGTTCCCTCTCTCACTCTGTGCCTTTACTTGTAATTAGTGCGTGAGGTTTGATAAGCGCTTCCCAAGCAGAGGTCCCTGAGCAAAACTCCACGGAGGAGCGCACCTGGGACGCGGTCCCTGGAGACCCACGCTGTCAGCGGATGCTGGGGGACAGGGTAAAGGCTTGCGTGGTTTCACCGCCAGCAGGGGGGTGGAGGTGGGAGTCTGCAGGTTTGAGGGAGGGATTGGAGGTTTGCGGACACTCTTTGGAAAATATGGCTTGCATCACTGTTGAGGCCCCGTCCTGCTCCATGCTTCTCTCAAGCCATGATCCACAAATCTCACTGTCTTGGTCTAAAATGGAATGAGGCTGCGTTTTTTCCAGAGTGTGGGAGTAAACGGACTCTTTCCGGGGGGAGGGGTAATTGTGAGTCCTCGGGCAACACACCCCAGAGGAACAAGAGCTGTCTGCATTCAGACATACACGTGGGGGCTTTAGAATGTGTGGTGAGTGGTCGGAACTTGGGGAGACACCTTGAAACACCGTGCACATTGGGAATGGATACAAGGAAGAATTTCAGTTCTCCCAAGGAGGAAGGTGAAGATGAAGGGATGATGAGCGAGAAGACGGGCAGGGACCCAGCAAGGGGCAGGCTCTGGAAGATGCCCCCAGACTAGGAGACACAGGGCCGAAGATCAGGCTGAAAGGCATTTCAGGGAAAGCAGAGGCTCTTTCGTCCATCCCAAGGACGGCCCTGGTTGAAAGAACTCCGAGTACTGTTTACAGGACAATAATTTGCAGCAGTGAGATAAGTAGCTGTTCTTTCCACTTGTCAACATAAATATCCAGGGACCATATTTTGCTCAGTGAGATCCCCACGCTCATGTGCGGGCTTATTACTCTTGCAAAATAGAGCACAAAAAAATAATTATTATTTATTTCTACAGATCCGTGTCAGCATCCCAGTAAAAGCATAGGAAAAGAGGAACCAGCCGGGAAAATGGCTGGAATGACGGGTTCTGGAGAACCCTTCAGGTGTACATGAGGCCCCCTTACAGGGGGCAGAGGGCAAAGGAACTTCAAAATTCAGCCTCGACAGATAACAGGGCCAAGTGCCAAACGTACCTGCCCTGCCTGGCCATGGGGTAGAAGAGGGATCTTCAGTCAGGTTTTCCCTTAAAGATGCAACCCACCTGTGCCCTTGGGAAGCTGCCTGCTGTCCTGCAAAGATGTACCCGGGATGCCCCGTAGGGTGCTGGGAAGTGCATGGAGGTCTCTAGCGGGCATTCAACCCCAGTCAGACCCAGACTGGCCCACTGTGAGGAACCAAGGAGGCTCTCCTGGAGCTGGGCAGTGTGTGTGTCTGTGTGTGTGTGTGTGTGTGTGTGTGTGTGTGTGTGTGTGTATGAGAGAGAGATGAGGGGAACAAGCCTGAGCTCCAGTTCATCCACAATCTGCTCCCTCATCTTTCCCACCTACTCCCTCCCAACAAAAACCTCCCCACCAGGACAAAACCCAGGCTCACCCCATCTTCTAGATCCCTTAGAAGGCCACTTCCCCAGAAAGCCCGCCCCTGCCCACCCAAGACACAGACCCACCTCCTCCAGCCACGAGAGTGTAAAGCCCTCAGTCTCCATCTGTTACTGAAACACAAAACCTTGCTGAGCTAATCTTTATACCCACTGAATGTTTCATTCTCAGATATGACCTCCTTGAGATCAAGACCTTTGCCAAGTATCCAGAGCCTGACAGAAGGCCTTAGCCCTGTGTATGCTCAGTCATTCAGTCGTGTCCAACGCTTTGAGACCCCATGGACTGCAGCCTGCCAGGCTCCTCTGTCCATGGGATTCTCCAGGCAAGAATACTGGAGTGGGCTGCCATTTCCTTCTCCAGGGGGTCTTCCTGACCCAAGGATTGAACTTGCATCTCCTGCAGCTTCTTCATTGGCAGGCGGATTCTTTACCACTGAGCTATCTGGGAAACCTATGAAAGTGAAAGTGAAATCGTTCAGTCATGTCCGACTCTGCGACCCCATGGACTGTAGCCCACCAGGCTCCTCTGTCCATGGGATTCTTCAGGCAAGAATACTGGAGTGGGTTGCCATTTCCTTCTCCAGGGGGTCTTCCCGACCCAGGGTCTCCAGCGTTGCAGGCAGACGCTTTAACCTCTGGAGCCACCAGGGAGACCTACAGAATGGCTCAAACTCTGGGTGGCCTGCCTGCATGGGCAGGCCAGACTCCTTAGCTAACATCTACCCAGGTGGACACAGTCCGTGTTTCCACAAACATGTTCGGAGTGAGTCTTTCAGCAAAGAAATATTTGATTCTACTTTTGCTAAAGCCAAGTCTGTGCTGTTCAGTATTAGCAATAATGGAATTATTCGACCTCACCTGTTTGCAACACCTATCAGCTCACTGACTTGAGAGAACACAGCAAGGGGAGAAAGGATGGCGGGGAGGGGCGGAGAGATCCTGCTTGCCCCCCAAATGCATCAACTGCACAATTTGGTAACTGGCGTAATCAAACTACTTAGGAAACAACTGATTACTAATTGCTATTATTAAGGATGTCAGCATTCCATGATTTTGCTGCTGATATATCATATACAAGTCAAGATGCTACTTGAATTCTTGATTGAAATAGAAAAACTAGAGGCATTATGTTGTGTTTGGGGTAATGGTATTTAAGCATCTGGAGGCAAGTCAAAGAAATCCTAATTGGGTTTTTATTAAGAGAGCTCACGCCGCCGCACATATAGGTGCCGAGTGAGTGCGGGAGAACGTGGGCTGGACAAAGGCCCAGTGGAGTCTGCTGTGGAATTCGACTGCTCCTTCAGTCAGCGCGATGTGCAGCACGCCGTGCGGTCAGGGCTACACCCACCTCCTTGTGCATGGAGGGGAAGGTCCCCACGAAAGCTCCACGGTTGAATGTAAGTTAAATAAGCACAACTCCCACCTTGGAGGACTCACATTTGAACGAATGACAAGTGCACGTGCATCGACGGTGTAATAGCCACAAGAGGCTGGCAGCGACGTGACCTGGGTTCAAGCCTGGCTCTCCCACTATCTGTGGGGTCCTTAACCCGTATGCTCTGTTCTTCTATCTGAATCCTAACTTCAGATAGGTTTAAGACTATTGGACTGTTGGGAATTCCCATGCAATCCAGTGGTTAGGACTCAGCGCTTTCACTGCTGAGGCCCAGGATTCAATTTCTGGTCAAGGAATTAATCCCGCAAACCACACAGTACAGCCAAAAAGGAAAAGAAAAAAAAATGGGATTAGCGGGGTCGTCTCTCAGGGTGCTTCCAAATGGGACAAACTGGAGCTCTGAGACCAACATGTGGTGTTTTTGGAGATGGACAAAACCCTGTTGCCTTCGTGGGTGTGTAGAACAGGCCCCAGATTCACAGGAACCATCGGCTCCAGGGGATAGGGAAGGTGTCTCCCGGTGAGAAGTGGGTTTATCAGTTTGACTCACCAAGGAGCAGCAGTCTTGCCTAGAGACGGCCTTGTTCCGATCGTTAGGAGAACAAGTCCGCAGACCAGAGTCTGTCCGTGCTATAACAAGCCCCAAGTGGAGACAATGACGGAGGAATTGCATGCAGTGAGGATTCCAGCTGGTCTGTGTTTCCCAAGGACTGCTGTCTTTCCCACTTTCGCAGCAGAGGAAAATGAGGCTCAGAGGTTGAGTTCCACATCTCAGGGCCCACAGCTGCAGGACGGGGAAACCCAGAGCTCTTCCCACTCCCCCATCACGCCTATAGCTGTCCTGTGGCTGCGTTTACAGGCCGGGACCCCAGGTGCTCATGTGCTCCCTTACTGGGCAACAGCCAGTTAGGGGCAGCACACAAACCAGAATGTTCCCTGACTCACAGTCGAGGGCTCTCGACACAGACCCACCCCGAGACATGTAGCTGGAGGATCCATGGAAGACGTCCCCGTGGAGGCTGTGCCAGCTCTGAGAATCTACAGCACACACAAGCATGCAGACACGACATCAAGAGCGTGGAGTCCACCACTTCAAATAATCCACAGTATTAAGAAACACTTTTCAAATAGTATTAAGAAATACTCTACAAATAATAAGAGTATTAAGAAAAAAAAACCTGGGTGAATGAGAAGGGTGTCTCGGCTGCAGAATAAAGACAAAATGGGCAGCAGGAGGCCAGTGATGGCGGCGAAGGCTGAGGAGACACGGGCTCTGCCGTCTTGACTGCAGCCCTGATCAGAGTGTGTGGGGGCAGGGAGACTCTGCTCGGAAGCGAAATGAAATTAAACCTTTCTAAGTACTTATAAATCAGCACCTAATGACACTATCCCACCACCAGCCGGAGCATTGCTCTTATTACTTTGATTCACAAGCCAGGAAAAGATCTGGAATTATGCACAAATTATTGTCCCATCTTCTTAATTAACGCTGATTGCAAAATTCTTGCTAAAGTCCTTGCTAACAGACTCAATTATGCGCTGCCTGAATTGATTCACCCAGATCAAGTGGAATTTATTAGAAATACACTTTCCTACAATAACATCAGATTATCTTTGAATATAGTTAAATTATTTGGGAATAAAATAGTTCCATCGGCAGCCCTTGCTTTAGCTTCAGAAAAATATCTCCCACCACCTAGAATGAAGATATTCCTTTGCTTTCCACCAGACACACACCCTAAGCTCTTTTTTTTTCCCAGAAGCAGGTTGAATCGCTGTGATGAGATGAGATGTATGCCTTCGAGCTAATGGTCCAGCTTCAAAGCATATGGGCAGGAAGAAAAATCCTGCAGGGTCACGTCTCAGCTTCCCCCAGTATGAACCTTCACTGCCTGTGGAACACGGTGAAATTGCAATTAGACTAAATCAGGATATTTTCAGAATCAAAATTGAGAAACAGACTAATAAAGACATAATGTATGCTGATGACACACTTCTATTAGCATCATTCCCCAGCACACTGGAGGGTTCGAAAGAACAAAAAGAAAGGACGATAAGAGGCAAGGTGCTTTTCTGCCTTTCCAGGAGGGCAGTGATTCCTGCAATGGTACACCCTGTTCAGGATAAATATTCCAAAGAAACCAAATGGAAATAGCAAATGCGTTACCTATAGCCTGGTACCAAATACTAACAGCAGCTGGGCGTTGTACAGGGCCTGGGCTTGTCCTAGTGGCCATATCTGGGCACAGAGTAGGTACGTGATAAAGTTAATAGACCAAACAACATACGGAAGACAGTAAAAATCTGCTGGACTGTCCCTTGCAGGATGCATGTGTATCTGATGAGCTGTGATGGAAAGGAAGAGACCGAGACAGAGGGAGCGGAGGAAGCAGATGTGGAGCACACAGCCCACCTCACGCAGGGAAGTGGGGCCTGGCTGGAAACAAGGAGCGTAAGTCAGAGGGGAAGGACTATTCAGGCGAGCAAGTTGGGATTGTACCGTGCGAGGCCACAAACTCTAGACATAGGCATTTACACGTATTCGGAAAGGCAGTGAGGAGCCATTCAGCAATGGAATGAGATCATCTAATCTGGAAAAAGTTAACTCTTGCATAGGCAGGAAGGATAGAGGTGGAGAAACTGGTGCCCTGAGAGCAGCTGCAGACACCCACTTCCCTCCTCCTTTACCAACAGAGTCCCTGTGGCAACATACGGGGCCCGGCTGGAGAAAGACAACGCCACTCCTCCCTCGAAGCCAGGGGGCCTCATTCTCATCATTAAAGGGCCAAGCAGAAGATCCAAGACAGCAGAAGACAGTCAGTGAATTTGAAAAGATTAAAAGAAAGGATCCTGTCTGAAGATCAGAAAGGAAAGCGATTGAAAATAAAATGAACAGGGGCTGTGGGAAAACAGATCTGACACGTACGAGCAGAATCCAAGAAAGAGACGAGAAAGAGAATGGAGCAGGAAAAGGATTTAAAGAAATAATTGCCAAACACTTCCCAAGTTGGATGAAAGATATACATTTACAGATTCAAGAAGGTTAGCAAGGGCTTCCCTGGTGGCTCAGTGGTAAAGACTCCTGCCTGCCAGTGCAGGAGACGCAAGCTCCATCTCTGACCCGGGAAGATCCCACACACCGCGGAGCAACTAACTCCATGCGCCGCAGCTGTTGAGCCTGGGCCTAGAGCCGGGGAGCCACAGCTACTGGGCCCATGTGTTGTCGCTGCTGGAGCCCTCATGTCCTAGAGACTGTGCTCCGCAAGCAGAGGAGAAACTGCGATGAGAAGCCCTCAGCTCAGCTCAGTTCAGTAGCTCAGCCGTGTCCGACTCTTTGCCACTCCATGGACTGCAGCACGCCAGGCCCCCCGTCCATCACCACCTCCTGGAGTTTACTCAAGCTCATGTCCATTGAGTCGGTGATGCCATCCACCCATCTCATCCTCTGTCATCCCCTTCTCCTCCTGCCCTCAACCTTTCCCAGCATCAGGGTCTTTTTAAATGAGTCAGCTCTTCACATCAGGTAGCCAAAGTATTAGAGTTTCAGCTTCAGCATCAGTCCTTCCAATGAACACCCAGGACTGATCTCTTTTAGAATGGACTGGTTGGATCTCCTTGCAGTCCAAGGGACTCTCAAGAGTCTTCTCCAACACCACAGTTCAAAGCATCCATTCTTCGGCACTGAGCTTTCTTTATAGTCCAACTCTCACATCCATACATGACCACTGGGAAAACGATAGCTTTGACTAGACGGACCTTTGTTGGCAAATTAATGTCTCTGCTTTTTAATATGCTGTCTAGGTTGGTCATAACTTTTCTTGCAAGGAGCAAGCATCTTTGAATTTCATGGCTGCAGTCACCATCTGCAGTGAGTTAGGAGATGCCTTCACACTGCAGCAAAGAGTAGCCCCCAGTTACAACTAGAGAGAAGCCCATACAGCAGCGAAGACCCCAGCACAGCCAAAACTAAATAAATAAATTATTTTTTTTTTAAATAAAGAAGCTTAGCAAGCCCAAAGCAGGATAGACATAAAAGAAAGAGACAGGTGTGTGTCTGGTCCCCAGATGCTCCACTGACTGTTGTTGAGTCAAATTTGCCATGAGAATTAAGAGCACATTTCACTGAGGTGAAGAGTAGAAAAGGTATGCAGAGCAAAAGATGCAATAGCTTTCCTATCTGAGGTGGATGCGGCTCTCCTGACTGTAAGCCTGCAGTCGTTCCTTACCGCACACAGCAAAGGCTTGCAAACTGTCGCCTGAGGGCCAGCCACCTGCTTTTATAAATCAAGTTTTATTAGAACATGGCCCTGCCCATTTATTTACACATTGTTCTTGGTGGTTCTCATGCCACAATGGCAGAGCTGAGTAGTTGCCACAGAGACCATTAGATGCACAAAACCTAAAATAGTTATTATCTGACACTTTACAAAAAGGCCCAGCAACCCCTGTCCAACAATGAACAGTCCCAATCTTATAGCCTGTGCCCAAGGGCTTAAAATATGTGCTGTGAACTAACTCACCCCACCATCTCTCCCAGCATCTCTTCACTCACCCTGTACTCCAGTGACTGGTCAATAAAGGTGCTACTCACAGCCCACTCGGGGTAGGGGGTGCTCCATAAAGGGTTTGCAGTGAAAATTGTCAGTAAACATTTAGAAACGTCAACAGCAACTTGACAATTAACATAACACCCACGTGTGATTACTGGACTTGGAATTCTGCCTTTTCTCCATTTTTTTTGTAATTAATTTTAATTGTATTCTGAAAAAGAATCAGTCTACGACAAATTGGGACCAAAAAAAAAAAAAATCCTTGGACTTCCCTGGTGGCCCAGTGGTTAAAATTCCAAGCTCCCAGTGTCCAGGGTGGGAGTTTGAGCATCTCTGGTAAGGGAAGATCCTGTATGCCACATGGCCAAAAATTTAAAAATAATTTTTAAAATTTGTACATCGCTAGTCCCTCAGCTGAGGTTGTTGAGAAACTCTGGTCTGCACCAGCCTCAGTGACACCCCCAACCCCTCTCTCACCCTCCTGGCCTTGGGACAGGCCGTCTCTGCTCCCCCATCCTCACCTGCTCTGACGACACACCCATCCGTCCTTCCAGGTGGCCCAGTGCACAGTCAGTTTCTATGGCCTTGCAGGGTGTTTGCTGGGCATCCTCACCTGCAAGGGGAGGGGAGAGGGCAGGGGGTGGGCAGAGGGGAAGTTGACCTGTGACCCAGCCCCCCACATATCAGCCAGACCCCAGGGGAGCGGTAGAGCTGACCCATGTCATCGTTTCCCCACATGAACTCACCATGGCAGCACCCGTCTCCCAGCTCCCCTGGTCTCTAGATCTGCCCCACTGGGGGGCTGGCCCTTCTGGAAGCAGGTGGCTCTCTCCCCAGAAGGAGCTCACAGCGAGGCAGCAAGTCCTCCCAAACAGCAGCATCTGGGCAGCACACCTCTGTGTCCACCAAGGTCTAAGCCCTCGACTCTGATCCCCAGACCTGCTGCCAGTGGCTCGCTTTCTCCCAGGTCTCCTCTCTGCCTGCCTGTTCCCCAAGCACCCACCCTCCAGACTGCACCCTTGGCCCCACCAACACAGTGTTGAGGCCAAGGATGCTTGCCTCTTGTTCAGCCCAGGATAACAGGACCAGGTCCCCCAGCACAGGCCAGGGAGAGGGAAACAGACACCCTCGGGGATCATGAGCCATCTTTTCCTTCAATTCCCTCTGTGCTTTGCTCAGATGCCACCTTCCAGAAAAAGCCTGTCGCACCCCTACTTTCTGTCATTCTCATAACTTCCCTGATCATTCTCATCTTCACACCTGGACTCCTATCCATCAGTGATCTCACTCCACTTGCCAGTTAACGGCTGTCTAGTCTTTCTCTCTCTTGCTAAGTGTTCAGTTCAGTTCAGTTCAGTCGCTCAGTCGTGTCCTACTCTGCAACCCCATGAATCACAGCACGCCAGGCCTCCCTGTCCATCACCAACTCCCGGAGTTCACTCAAACCCACGCCCATGGAGTCAGTGATGCCATCCAGCCATCTCATCCTCGGTCATCCCCTTTTCCTCCTGCCCCCAATCCCTTCCAGCATCAGTCTTTTCCAATGAGTCAACTCTTCACATGAGGTGGCCAAAGTACTGGAGTTTCAGCTTTAGCATCATTCCTTCCAAAGAACACCCAGGACTGATCTCCTTTAGTATTGACTGGTTGGATCTCCTTGCAGTCCAAGGGACTCTCAAGAGTCCTCTCCAACACCACACTTCAAAAGCATCAGTTCTTTGGTGCTCAGCCTTCTTCACAGTCCAACTCTCACATCCATACGTGACTATTGGAAAAACCATAGCCTTGACTAGACGGACCTTTGTTGGCAAAGTAATGTCTCTGCTTTTCAATATGCTATCTAGGTTGGTCATAACTTTCCATCCAAGGAGTAAGTGTCTTTAAATGGCTGTAATCACCATCTGCAGTGATTTTGGAGCCCAAAAAAATAAAGTCTGACACTGTTTCCATTCCTCATCTATTTCCCATGTAGTGATGGGACCAGATACCATGATCTTAGTTTTCTGAATGTTCAGCTTTAAGCCAACTTTTTCACTTTTATCAAGAGGCTTTTTAGTTCCTCTTCACTTTCTGCCATAAGAGTGGTGTCATCTGCATATGTGAGGTTATTGATATTTCTCCTGGCAATCTTGATTCCAGCTTGTGCTTCTTCCAGCCCAGTGCTTCTTATGATGTACTCTGCATATAAGTTAAACAAGCAAGGTGACAATATACAGCCTTGACATATTCCTTTTCCTGTTTGGAACAAGTCTGTTGTTCCATGTCCAGTTCTAACTGTTGCTTCCTGACCTGCATATAGGTTTCTCACGAGGCAAGTCAGGTGTAACCCTCGTTAAAAGCAAGGATTTCTACTCTGAATCTCTGTAGGCCTCTGGTACCTGAAAAATGCCCCGTACATTTACACTCAATATAGAATATTTCCAAATGGTGTAGAAATTCACCCTTCCACCTGCAGACTCAGAAATATCAGTTTCACTAAACTCTTCAAAAACTTGATTTTTAAAAAAACCATTCAGGAAGACTTTCCTGGTGGACTGGTGATTAAGAATCCACCTTCCAATGCAGGGGACTCAGGTTCAATCCCTAGTGGGGAACTAAGATCTCACGCACCGCAACTACTGAGCCAGCATGCTCTGCAGCGAGCCCTCCGAAACAAGAGAAGCCTGACTCCACAATTAAAGAAGCCCCTTAGGACCACAACTAGAGAAGGCCCATGTGCCACAACAAAGACGCAGCACAGCCAAAAATTTCAGAGAGTTAAAAGTCTTTTCACAACTGGATAGATGAAAAAGATCTCTTTTTCTAACTTGCATTTCACATCGGTAAAATTGGATGTTGTGTATATGTTCAGCGGTCATTTCTATTCCTTATCATGCCTTTTATTTTTCTGTTGGAAATTCAAAGTTCTCTCTCTCTCTCTTTTTTTTTTTTTTTTTTTGCAAATAGAAAAATAAGGTCCATGAACTCTCACTTCATCAGACACCACCGGCTGGCTTTGCTCTGTGCAGAGTTGCAAAACAACCAAGAGACCCCGGGCGCACTCCTCCTCCTCAACTGCAGGATCAGTGAGCTCCTCATTTCTAGGAGGGATGTGAAGGATGATGAGGTATAGCCATCAGAGCAAGCCAACTTCAGGAGAGAAGCATTTTGCTCCCTGTGTGAGATTCATAAAAACAATCAGTCTGAACAGGCAATTTGTCTCAAGAGGCAGGAGCTGCAATTTTATCATGTAATTAAATCCCCATGACAGTTGTAAAGAAACGCCACCACCTTTATCAGGGAGAGCTTCAGCGGGCTGCTCTCCTGCACAGTTCCTCGGAGTCTGTAAACGTCCTTCCAGGGCTGTTTACCTGTGGTTGTGCTCGCCAAGGACCAGGCTACTCCATCTCCCCCTCAGCCACCGTAGGTGGCAGTGCTCACGGGCACCTTTGCTTCTGAGCATCCAGAAGAGCCATCCTGGACTCTGGATGAAAGCAGCTCTTGACCTTTGGATGAGACGGCATTCGTGATGAGAAGTGATGGTGTGGCTTGGCAGGATCTGCCCCGAGCTGGGTCATGCTCTTTGGAAATAAGTTAACAAGGTGTCCCCACCCTCCACCCCCGCCCCTGTTGTATTCTTCCACATGATGGGAATGAGATTTCTTAATAATGTGAAATCAGTACAGACAATTTAAGTCATTATTAATAGATACACTTGATCTGAGGGAGTACGATACTCTAATGTTTTGTTAAATGAGGTGTGCTGTGCTAACGTTGTTATTTGGAGAGAAGGTTAGGCCACGTCCATGTTTTGGATTCTGATGTCTGTGTGGCTGGCTTCAGCAGAGGTGGATGTGTCCTGGGCTCTTAAAAGCAGAGTCTTACAGGACTTCTCTGGAGGTCCAGGGGTTAAGGCCTCACCTTAAGATGCAGGGGGTGAGGGTTCAATCCCCAGGCTGAGAACTAACATCCCACATACCTCATACCAAAAAACAAAACAATAAAACAGAAAACAGAAGCAATATTGTAACAAATTCAATAAATACTTTTTAAAAAATGGTCCACAAAAAAAGCAAAGCCTTACAGACCTGCCCAGCTTATAATTTTTAAGAAATGGTTTAATTTTTTGTGACTTGCTTCTTTCCCTTACATGGTTTTTAACTGATGTATAGCTGGTTTGCAGTGGTGTGTTAGTTTCACATGTACAGCAGAGAGATTCAATTATACATCCATATATACATTCTTTTTCAGATTCTTTTCCCTTTTAGGTTATTACAAAATATTGAGTATATAGACTTCCCTGTGCTTTACAGTAGGTTCTTGTTTATCTATTTTAATATAGTAGTGTGTATGTTAATCCCAAATTCCTAATTTATTCTACATGGTAACCCTTGGTAACCCGGAAGGGGAAAATTGCTGTCATTTTAAAAAGCTTTACGGAGGGAGGATGAAGGAGGGAGTAGCTTTTAAAAATTACAAAAAGAGAGTGAGGATCAAAACATGTGTGAAAGTAAATCCATAGTAAGACTTGGGGTACTGTGCCCGGCAGTGTGTGTGTGCTCAGCTGTTCACTCATGTCTGCCTCACTTTGACCTCATAAATTGTAGCCCACCAGGCTCCTCTGTCCATGGGACTCACCAGGCAAGAATACTGGCGTGCTTGCCATTTCCTCCTCCAGGGGATCTTCCTGACCCAGGGATCGAACCTTCCTCTCCCTCATTGGCAGGCAAATTCTTTACCTCTGTGCCACCCGGGAAGCCCGAGCCAGGTGGTACGAATGTTGGATTTAGTCCCTAGACATTTACAGAAACGATTCATGTGGAAGCAGAAAACTGACCAGGATAACAGGATGATACATTGGCATATTTGAGAAAGTGCTCAGACTTTCATGATGTCCCCAAGGGGGATGACTTCTTGCCCCAGTGTGTCCATTTACTCGGACACTTGACCCCAGAAGGAAGCCAGACCTTGGCCTAATAGCCTAGGAAAAATCCACACAGTAGTCCTTTTCCAAGAGCACGTGCCTCGCGACACAAACATGCGGAGTGTCGAGGCCCCAAATAAGCAGGCTGACCCTGTAACAAACCCACTAGCTTCACGTTTCAGGCTCAGCTGGGTTTTCCAGAGAATATCATCAGAGCTCATCCTCTGATGCTTCTGATGAAAAGAAAATCAATCATTCATCAATTCAATGGCAGGATGCAAAGATCCTGATATCACATGAAAATAATAATTACTGTTTGAACACTAGCTTTTGTTTATCTCATTATCATTGCAAGGTGGATATTTTTTTTCATCTCATTTGATTGAGAAGAAAAAGTCCCCCTCTTGTTAGCTACCAATGCTACAAGCCTTGGTAGGGAGAACAGTTTTTGTGTCTCTCATGGACAAAACATTACACTTGTAAGTCCCTAACATATTCTTTACAAAGCCATCTTCACATCCGGTGAACTACCTGGCCAGCTCCTAGAAAGATTTAGTCTGTTCGGATTCTGGGCTTCTCTTTTGAGCAATGGCTGCATGTTAGAGGCATCTGGAAAGTTTCTTACTTCCTGATGCTCAAGCTGTACCCTCCAACCAATTACATCAGGATCTCTCAGGCTAGGATCCAGGCATCAGTGTTTCTAAAGCTCCAGTGATTCTGGAATTCAGCCATGCTTTACATGTACCATGTATGTTATTTCCCCAGTTTGAGTTTTTTAACAAGATTTTCCTAAAGAATGATCCGTATCTTTTTCCATCTTCTCTGAAAGATTTTCACCCTTATCTATGCCTACCATATCTATGCCTACATCTCCCTGCATTTTAATGAGATAACCATGTCGCAAAAATAAAATTCTCTGAATCCACCCTGACTTCTTCCTAGTGACCCCAGAGCTCCAAGTGCCCCCACTTCTTTTCTAAATACTCCCGATCCAACCTTTTCATGAGTCATTTAAGGACCCTGACCAAGACTGATGCCAGTTCAGGCTTTGAGGAATCAAGTTCTCTTCCTATTTGAAAACTGAAATTCTCATCTCCTGGTCCTTCTGTTTTATCCAGTTCCTCAAAAATCTTGACAACTGCTAAGCAACTTTGTAGGTAAATTCACTCTTGAAAGAAACTGAGTTTTCATATCAGCTAAAGCAGGCAGAGAAGATTAGCGGTGACTCACATCTTGAAGGCTATATGTTGCCTTTAAAAGAAACTGAGAAGGGTGAGGATGATGAAAATGAGACACAAACACTCCTCTGCCTATAATTTAATAGAATTATTTCTTTTTTGATACTGAGTTGTATGAATTCTTTATGTATTTTGGATATCTTGCTGGACATATCATACCTTCTTTCATTCAGAGGGTTGCCTTTCTGTTTTGTTGATGGTTTTGATGTGCAAAAGTGTTCTAATTTGAATGGATCCCATTTGTTTGTTTCTGCTTTTGTTGCCCTTGCCATAGGAGGCATATCCAAAGAAATATTGGTTAGACTGATGTCAAAGAAGTTGCTGCCTATGTTTTCTTCTAGAAATTTTATGGCTTGAGATCTTATATTTAAGAGTTTAATTCTTTTTGAGTTTATTTTTGTATATGATATAAGGGAGTGGTCCAGTTTCATCCTTCTCCATGTAGCTGTTCAGTTTTCCCAAAGTCATTTAGTGAAGAGACGTTTCCATGTCACATACCCTTGCATCCCTTGCTGTAGACTCACCGATCACATGTGCATGGGTTTATTTCTGGGCTCTCTATCCTTTCCACTGATCTATGTGTCTGTTACTGTGCCGGTACCATGCTGTCTTAATTACCATAGCTTTGTAGCTAAAGCTGTAGTGACTGAAGTCTGAGAGGATGATACCCCCAGCCTTATAAGATTGCTTTGACTGGGAATTCCCACATGTCCAGTGGTTAGGATTTGGTGCTTACACTGGCGTCAGGGTTCAGTCCTGGGTTGGGGAACAAAGACCCTGTGAACCTCCAGGTGCAGGCAAGAAAATAAAATTTAGAAAAATTAAAAGATTGCTTTGGTTCTTTGAGGTCTTTTGTGGTTCTATACAAATTTTAAGATTATTTTTTTCTAGTTCTATGGAAAATGCCATTGATATTTTGATAGGGATATCACTGAGTCTGTATATTGCTTTGGGTCGTATGAACATTTTAACAATATTGATTCTTCCAATCCACGAGCACCAAAAATCTTTCTATTTGTTTGTGTCACCTTCAATTTCTTTCCTCAATGCCTTTCCCTTTTCTGAGTACAGATCTTTCACCTCCTTAGGTAAGCTTATCCCTAGGTATTTCATTCGTTTTCTTCATTTCTCCTTCTGATAGTTCATTATTAGTGAATAGAGATGCAACAGATTTCTGTATATTAATTTTGCATCCTGCAACTTTACTGAATTCATTTACTACTACTTTTTTGGTAAAAATCTCTGGAGGGTCCTATATATAATTTTCTGTCATCTGCCAGTAGTAACAGTTTGGCTCCTTTCTCTCAGTTTAAGTGCCTTTCATTTCTTTTTCTTGCCTAATTGGCGCGGCCAGGACGCTGTGTGTTCCTTGAGGGTAAATGTGTCATACCTTGTTGTCTCTGAATCCCCCAAACCCAGCAACACACCCTAGAGCATAATATCACACAGATGCCTACCGACTGAGTGGGTGAGCGCATGGGTGGGCTTTGGGCCACCGGTGGGGGCTTGTTTTGTTTGTTTACTTTGACTTTTTTGATGTCATAGTCACACATGCAGTGCTTCTTCTTTAAACAACAACAACGCTGCCATGCTCCTGATAATCTCCACGTCCTGCTTGTGAAACCAATTCCATCTACCATGAGCTATTTTTAAAAAGCTCTCACAAAGAACAAAGTCTGTTTCTGGGACTCCTCCTCCCACCCACTGAAATCAAGCTTGGGTATTTAGGGCCCTGTTGACAAATATAGCACCTGGAAAGCTAAATTCAGCATAGAGCGCAGGGCAGAGTGGCGCTTATCACGGGCTCACCTCCAGGCTTCCACCCCCTTTAAAAATAACCCGTGACAGCGTGCAGCAGGTACAAAAGAATGCTCCAGCTTAAAGCACAGGCTCCAGCGGGATCCTGGATTACAGTTGTACCTGAAAAGTCTTTCAGAAATGCATCTATTTACAAACCATCAGTCTGAGAATATAACAGGGCAAAATGGCTATG
Organism: Nanger dama; assembly: GCA_917880005.1. NCBI lineage: Eukaryota > Metazoa > Chordata > Mammalia > Artiodactyla > Bovidae > Nanger > Nanger dama. The sequence goes on from CAKJTW010000115.1 coordinate 1,665,324, forward strand.
TTTAAAGAAATGAGATATCCTAAGAATTAATATTGCTATTGAAATGAATAGGGCAATGACATAATCGGGAAATGAAAAGGGAAGAGTCAAAGATTTTATTTCGTGAACGTTCTAGAAGGGAAATGGTCTTCACAGTGATGCTGTGTACCATTCTCTGTATACTCTTGTCTCTTGTGTCCAAAGAAGCCTGTATGTTCCTGGCAAACACGATCTGTATACTTTACCATCGCATTTTCCACAGTACCCAGCAGTGTTCTCAGCAACCCCATTCCCTATGCTGTCTGCCATCCACATGAGCTCTTCAGCCTTCAAGACACAGTCAACTCAACCTATATGTCTGCACAAAGGAACACAGACGAGCAGACAGACAGCCACACCTCTCCTATCCAGCACCCTGCAGTCCCCTTCTGCAAAGGAGATGTGGGTTTTACCATTGGAAGAAGCTCCAGGCCTTGGGTCAGCCTGTGGAATGCACTTATGCCTGGAAGTTAGGTCTATGATGAGGGTAAAACACATCTTTATTAAGTCATACTGTGGTTTAGTTGCTAAGCCATGTCCAACTCTTTGTGGCCCCAGGGACCGCAGCCTGCCAGATCCCTCTGTCCATGTCATACTAAGATATTCTTGCCTGGCCCAGGCAAGAATATTGTAGTAGGTTGCCATTTCTTTCTCCAGTGGATCTTCCCTACCCAGAGATCAAACCTATGTCTCTTGTATTATAGGTGGATTCTTTACCACAGAGCCATCAGGAAGTCCCCTTATTAAATCACGAAAGTGGGTGTTAGTTGCTGATCATGTCTGACTCTTTGCGACCGTTTGGACTCTAGCCCACCAGGCTCCTCTGTCCATGGGATTCTCCAGGCAAGAATACTAGACTGGGTTGCCATGCCCCTCCTCCAGGGGATCTTCCCAACCCAGGGATCAAACCCATGTCTTCTGTGACTCCTGCATTGCAGATGGATTCTTTACCGCTGAGCCATTCATCCCAAATTCCTAGTTTATTCCTAATTTATCCCTGTCCCTACTTTCACCTTTGGTAATCATAAGCTTGTTTTTTTATGTCTGTGAGTCTTCTTTTTTTATAAATAAGTCAATTTGTATCATTTTTTTGGATTCCACATATAAGTGATATCATATTTCACTTTCTCTGTCTGACCCACTTCACTTAGTATAATAATCTCTAGTTCCATCCGTGTTGCAGCAAGTGGCATTCATTCTTTTTATAGCTAATATTCTTATTATACGCGCACGTGCGCGTGTGTGTGTGTGTGTACACACATCTTCTTTGCCCATCCATCTGTTAATGAACATTAGGCTGCTTCCACGTCTCAGCTATTGCGTGTAAATAGTGCTGCTCTGAACACTGCAGTGTATGTGTCTTTTTCAATTAAGAGTTTTCATCTTTTCTGAATAAATGCCCAGAAGTGGAATTGCTGGGTCATATGGTAACTCCATTTTTAAACCTTATTAATGTTTAGACAAGAAAATAAACCCTGAACTAGTAGCCAGTAACTAGTAAGTTACTAATAAAGAGCTGTTACCATTCACTAAAAAACTGTGGCCTCTCTCATCTTCAGCAAGGGGTGCGCATTTTGGGATGAGTTCTCAACAGCTGGAAGAAACCCACAGGCCCCAGATGACGATGCCTTTGGGAATCCCTGGTCTGTCCTACTATGCGGCCTTCGCCCGGGACACTTGTGCAGAGCCTGGCCATCTGCAGTGTCCGTCTGGATCTCCCTGACACAGCCTCGGGGCCGACACAGCCCTCAGAACACATATCCGCTCACCACCGGCCACAGCAGCTAAGGAAGAGGATGAAATGGAAGAAGCCATCCTACACAGCAGGAAAAAGAAGCCTGCCTATTTCAGGCCGTCTGCCGAGTGGTGTGCCAGGCTGTTTGGGAGACACACAGATGGGCCTGGCTCTAGAGTTCACACGTATACAATCGCAAGGGGGTGGCCAAGCTCTTTGGCGTCTCGGTGGTCACGTGATGTTGGTCATACCGAGTGACGGTTATCACATCAGAGCCCACAGGAGTTATAAATACACCACCACCCAGCCCCGGCTGGATGACAATTGAGTAATGACAATAGAAATAGCTCACACTCCAAAAGACCATCTTTCCCCTTCCTGGAGAGCTTTTCTGAGATCATCAGCATTGCGATGGACAGACAGCCAGAGCCAGTTAGAGGGAGACTTCAGATCTTTCAGAAGATGGAAAAAGAGCCTCAAGCAAGAGAGGGGTCGCCGGTCCTCGAGTACCACGCTGCCTTGGTGACAGGAGACCTGGGGCATCTGAAGCCTCTCATGGACAAGTTCTTCCAGGATGCCAACGTGGTGTTTGAGATCAAGAAGGACGAGATGGTGTGGCAGGCGAGATCCTCAGCCACATTTGGACTGCCAGGTACCTTTGCTCTCTTAAAGTCCCGTTCGTTATTTTTAAGGAGCTACTAACACATGTCTGAACACACAGCTGCAGTGGGCAGACTGCTCACGGCGGTGCTGCATTTAACAAGCTCGAGCCAAAGACACTGACAAGCAAAACTGCGTGCACAATTTTTCAGACGTAGTTTTTAGGTGATCGGATATGAGCAATCACATTGGAAAAGCCAAACAGTGGGAGAGGAGTGCCCATGCAATGCTAGAAGTGGCCTCTTGTCTTTAGAGAGATCTGGTTTGGGTGTTGATCTGCCAAAGCCTGGATCTGGCAGCCAGGGGGTTGGGAGATAAAGCACACCCCTCCTTCGAGTGCGCCTGGAGCAGCCCCCGGCGGGCAGCGCTGCGCATTTCCTCTCTGAATCTGTGAACTCCAGGGCTCCAAGGCAAAAGAGGGCACAGAGCCAGCACTGGGCAGGGCGAGCCCTCAGGAGACGCTCCTCCTGGATCCCAGGGGAGCCCGGGAAGAGGGACGAGAGGGGAGAAACCGGGGGTCCTTAGGTCGTATAGGCCTGCATTCTTGTCGCTGGGACACTGTTGCCTCGTGCAGGCAAACACGCGCCCAAGTAGAGAGAAGCCCCCCGCCCGCATCTGGGATGGGCGGACCAGCTGACCACCAGGCTGCAGTGCGGCTTCCTCGGCTGAGCTCTGCGCTGGGCACCCTTCTTCCCCTGCCTCCTGATGCTGCCCGTTTACCAAGAGGGCTCACGTGTTGGAATCGTGAGAATGCAAGGCTCTGTGATCAGCGGGCCAAGGGCCAGGGCCCCATGCTCCTGACTCGTGAGCTCTGGCAGACCAAGAATGAGGATGTATGGTTTCCAGAGCACTGACACAGTCTGCCTGCACCTCACACGGGGAGAAGGGAATAAATCCAGCCCCCTGCCAAAGGGCTAAGCAGCTCAGAGCAGCCAGCGAGGCGGCAGGGGCAGTGGGGAAGCGAACACAGGTCATCTGGGCCGAAATCCTCCCTGCCAAAGGCACCGCAGCGCCTTTCTGGGTCTCCTCTCCCTCACCTGTCCCAGATGGGGCGTGCATCTTCTTCCAAAGGGCTGTGGGACAAGCCAATTAAGAATGCCAACTGCCTGAATGTCTGATTAATGTATTTTTAATCACATGCCTCACAGCCCTGGACACACTCACAACATACTGAAATGATGTAATTTCAAATAGATATTAATGTCAGCTCGTGGTCTGAATCAAAGTTTCCTTCCTCTTTACCATCTTAATCTTTCCACCCCTAAGTGTGCTGTTTTTCTGTGACACAACTGTACGACAGGAAATCAGAGCACCCTGGCAGGGAAGGGATGTTATTACCATGCAAAGGGCAGCCCTGAGCGTTGGTGCTGGCCCATGGCCTCAGCGAGCTGGGAAGACAGGATGGATGCTGCTGGCCTCTGCGCTCTTTCAGCTCAGCCACCTGACTGCTCCACGCTGGTCCAATAGCAGAGATGACCCAGCCCAGGCTGAGAACAGGGGCCCCATGCTTCCTGCAGCCAGTTCAGCACCTCTTGAAGGGGCAGTGGGGAAGGGAAGACACAGGTTCATGGTGGCCAGCCTCTGGGTGCCACACCCACGATGGAATGCTGGCCCCCTGGAGCTTGCGGTCCCAGGAAACCATTCCCACAGAGGATGATGCTAAGGGGTAGCTCAGATGGTAAAGAATCTGCCTGCAATGCAGAAGGCCCAGGTTCTATCCCCTGGATGGGGAAGATCCCCTGGAGAAGGAAATGGCAACCCACTCCAGTACTCTTGCCTGGAGAATCCCATGGACAGAGGAGCCTGGCGGGCTGCAGTCCAAGAGGTCCCAAAGAATCAGACACGACTGAGAGTCCAACACTTTCACGCACACACTTTTCCACACACCACAGGGAGAGAAGCCTGCAGGGACCTGGAGAAGGGGCTGGCCCTAATGGCCCCTCTACTGCCTCTTCCTATAGGTCCAAAGGAAGACTTTGGCATCTTGGCTGGGTGAACAGAGCTGCCGATGGTGGGTAAGGTAGAGCTGGGAACTTAGCATGCCCTAGGAAACGGAGTATCTGCTTCCTGGCCCCTCAGTACGTAAACTTCCTATCTAGCGAAAATGAGTAGACTCAAAGAGGAGGAGCTGGGCCCTACAAGAATGTATTCTCGCCTGGAGAATTCCATGGACAGAGGAGCATGGCAGGCTACAGTCCATGGGGTCACAGAGAGTCGGATGCGAATGTAGGTCACTGATATCATCAAGGGCCAGATCAATGCCTCCATCAAATCAGACCCAGTGAAGACAGGGGTCCATGTAGGACCACACCCCTGGGGCCTCTGGCCACCATCACCTGCCACCAGGACAACAGGCCCCTCTTCTCCCAGCAGTGCACAACCTCCAGGCTGGGCCTTGGGGACCTGGGGTCAGGCTAGAACCCTGCACTACACTGAGGTAGGTAATTATGAGTGGTCTTTCAAAACCGCTCAGCATGGGTCCCATGAAGGAGGTGGCCTGTGAAAAGGGTCTCCTCCACAGCTCATTACAGCCACGGTATCGATTCTTCCATCATTATCAGAAGGCATCCCTGCCATGTGAAATCCTGTCCCTTGAAGTGTATTCACCAGGGACAGCTCTCCCCATTTCCAGGAGCGCTCGTGGCCGCTAACAACCTTCCACGGGCCTTTTGAAAGCCCAAAGTTTTCAGAGAAGTGAAATGTATAGCTCCTGCTCCATTCATCCTTCAAGAAAGAGCAACCTCACACACACACAGACACACATATGCGTGCACACACAAAACCCTAAAAGCGCAAAGAAACAAACCAGGATTGTGCTCAATGCAGACCACCACATCAAAGGGTGCTTCTGAAAACCGGCCACTTCCAAGACAACTAAACTTTCCGAGTCCTTTTCTTGAGCAGCCTTGGTGATGTGGGTCAGTTTGTTTTGTCTGTTGTCTTCTCCTCTTAATGATAAAGGGGATAAAATCAGGGACTCAAAAAGGGAGGGCTTGGATTCCAGAAAAATCCACAGCTCACTTTCCGCCCTCCGGCTGCCTTGATTCAGAGCCTGCAAAGTGTGAATTCCACCTTAAATGCTCCTGCTTGTTCAGCTTTTAACTCCTCACGTCTTATCTGAGTCCCCAGTTCCCCTCACATTTGGCAAAACCCTCTTGCTTCTCAGTAACACCCCTCTGCCCGCCGCCGCCCCCTATCTCTCGGCTAGGTTTCAGCCTCTCCTTTCTTTTGCTTCTCTCGCCCAGGTCTCCATCTCTGCCCTCTCCAGGTCGCTCTCTGTGCTTGTCGTCCTCTCTTTCCCCCCTCACACTGCCTTACCTTGTGTCTCTCTGCCCCTCTCTGTTAGGGTTCACCCCCGAGACCTCCCTCCATCCCTCGTCTGTGGTCCAGTCGGATGTCACCCGTTTCTGTGTCCCTAAGGCCCGAGCATCTTCGCGTAGCCCCCACATGCCCACCTGGCCCCTCCTCCTACCAGATGGTTTCCCCTATTTCAGTCACTCTCGTCCCCCACGAGCGGACCCCTCTCACTTTCCTTCTCCCCACCCGCTCCCCCAGGCCTCTGGACCCTGGAGTACAAGCGCGAGCTCACCACGCCCCTGTGCATCGCCGCGGCCCAGGGCCACACGGCCTGTGTGCGCCACCTGCTCGGCCGCGGCGCAGACCCCGACGCCAGCCCCGGCGGCCGCGGCGCCCTGCACGAGGCCTGCCTGGGGGCCACACGGCCTGCGCTCGGCTGCTGCTGCAGCACCGCGCCGACCCCGACCTGCTCAGCGCCGAGGGCCTGGCGCCCCTGCACCTCTGCCGCACGGCCGCCTCGCTCGGGTAAGGACCCAGGGCCCCGACCCCGACCCTGATCCCCGCCCCCGCCCCCGGACGCCCTGCCCTGCACGGCCTCGATGAGCACCCCAGGCCCCGCCCCCTGTTGGGCCCGCCCACGGGCCCCGTAGCCCCGCCCCCAGAGCAGGCCCCCGCGCACAGACCCGGACCCCGACCCCGACCCCGACCCGGACCCCGGACGCCCTGCCCTGCGCGGCCGTAGGGCCCGCCCCGTAGGCCCCGCCCCCAGATCCGGGCCCCGCCCACCTCCGGCCCCGTCCCAAAGCCCGGACCCCGCGGCCAGCGCCACGTCCCCGCCGTCCATCGCAGCCCCGCGGCGGCCACCAGGCCCGCTCCGCCCGCGCCCCCCCGCCCAGCCTCGGGCCCCAGCCCGGCCCGCGCCGGTTTAATTAGTGCTTGATTGCGAGCGCGGGGGGGGCGGCGCCACACGGAGGTAATGAGCCGGTGATCACCGGCCCGCAGACGCCCGCGCTGGAGAATGCTAAAAGGCCACTGGCGGGGTTGGAGGCTGAAAAATTAGGGGTTTTAATGATAATTTTATGCAGAATAATTGTCACAGTGTGACATAAATGGTTAGCTCCTCGGGTGGGGCTTCGGAGCCCCACAGGCCAGTCGAGCTGTGCACGCATATTCTAGCACCACCCCCACCCCAGGCCCAGGTGCCGGGGTTCTAGAAGTTCTGCCGGTTCCGGGTCCAGCCCGCGGCTTTCCTTGCAGAGGTCTGTCCATCTGGGGTCCAGCAGGTCCCGAGAGAGGCGGCGGGGGCCCCATGTCATCGCACGGGTCTTCTCTTCCCGGGTTCCCAGCTTGCCTTGTGTCCATCTTGACGTTTCTTTTAGTCAGAATGTTCTAGTCCCTGTTCTTGGGTTTCAGTTTTCAAGGCCTTCTGTCTCTATGGTGAGGATTAAATAAAAGCGTCATGTTAAGTGCAGGCAGGCAGGACTGCGGGGCTCCCAGGGATCAAGATGGGGGCACCACCTACCAATGTCACCTGTGTTCAGAGCAGGGGCTCAGGAAGCCACCTGGACCACCGGGAGGCTTGCAAATGGCTGGAGGAAGGTGGCTGAGAACAATGTGATATCTAAAAGCAGCATTGCTGCTGCTGCTGCCTCGCCTCAGCCGTGTCTGACTCTGTGCCACCCCATAGACACCAGGCTCCCCGGCCCTGAGATTCTCCAGGCAAGAACACTGGAGTGGGTTGCCATTTCCTTCTCCAGTGCATGAAAGTGAACAGTGAAAGGGAAGTCGCTCAGTCGTGTCCGACCCTTAGCGACCCCTTGGACTGCAGCCCACCAGGCTCCTCCATCCATGGGGTTTTCCAGGCAAAAGCAGCATTCCTGAGCTGTAATTGCATGCAGTAAGGGGCACATGCTTAAAGCATGCAATCTGCTAAATTTGGACACAGGAACGCAGGTGAAACCATCCCTATAACCGAGACTGTGAACCCAGCCATCACCAGCAAAATGTTCCCATGTCCCACTGGAACCCTCTCCCTCCCCCTTCTCCAGTTTCCCACTGACCTGTTTTTTGTCACTGCAGTTTAGTCCTAATTTGCTAGAATTCAGTGTAAATGGAACGTAGTCCCTTTTGTCTGACATCTTTCATGCAAAAATATTACTTTCAGACTTTTTTTCTTGAATCATTTACTTTTTATTTTTATATTGGAGTATAGTTTGATTAACAGTGTTGGGCTAGTCTCAGGTATACAGTGAAGTGATTCAGTTATACAAGTATCTTTCTGTGGCTCAGTCACTAAGCTGTGTTGGACTCTTTGGGACCCCATGAATAGGTAGATACATCTATCTATTATTTTTTAAATTCGTTTCCCATTTAGGTTAGAGCAAAGTTCCCTGTGCTGTACACCAGGTCCTTGTTGTTCTGTTATAACTATAGCTGTGCACATGTCAATCTCCATCCTTTGGATATTTATCATACTGTTCTGCATATCCATAATTCACTCCCTTTCATTGGTGAACGGTATTCCTTGGTACAGAATGACACAGTGTGTCTATCTACTCATATGTTAAAAGACACTTGATCATTTCCGACTTGAGGCTATTCCAAGGAAAGCTGCTGTGAACATTCATGTACCAGCCTTTGTCTGAGTATATGGTTTCATTCCTCCTGGATAAATACCTAGGCATAGCTGTGTCACATGATATGATTAGGAAATGACCAAGCTGCGTTCCAGGTTGGAACTACCATTTACATTCCCACCAGTTACGTATGATTGTTCCTGCTGCCTCCCATCCTCACTAACACTTGGTACAGTCACTCTAGCTGCTAGACATTATATAGGGATTTAGAAGTATTCCACTGCAATTTTGATTTGCATCTCCCTAATAGCAAGTAATGTTGGGCATCTTCTCATGTACTTATATAGCATACATTTATTTTCTTTGGTGAAGTGCTTGTTCAAATCTTGTGCCTTTTAAAAATACTGGGTGGTTGGTTTTTTCCTTAAATTTTGAGATTTCTTTATATATTCTGGGTAAAAGTCCCTTATCAGGTATGTGGTTAATAAATATTATCTTCCAGTCTCTGGGTTATAGTTTCTTTCCTTAGAAGTGTCCTTTGGAGAACAGAAGTTCTTACTTTCGGTGGAATCTAACTGGTGGCTCAGATGGTGAAGAATCTGCCTGCAATGCAAGAGACCCAGGTTCGAGCCCTAGGTTCAGAAGATCCCCTGGAGAAGGGAATGGCAACCCACTCCAGTATTCTTGCCTGGAAAATTCCGTGGACAGAGGAGCCTGGGGATTACAGTTACAGTCCATGGGATTGCAAAGAGTCAGATAGGACTGAGTGACTAACCCTTACAACTGATCAATTTTTTTATTTTAGGAATCATGTCGGGTTAGTCTCTCTAAAATAAAACAACTTTGCCCAACCATGGCCACAAACATTTCCTCCTATGTTTCCCTCTAAAATTTTTAATAACTTTATATGTTACATTTAAGTCTGTGACCCATTTTGAGTTAGTGTCTGAATATGGTGTGAGGTAGGAATTAAGGCTTTTTTTTTTTTTTTTTCTCTGCATGTGGTTATGCAGTAGTTCCAGCACTATTTGTCAAGGAGCCTTTTCTTTCTCGGGTTAGCCTTTGCACTTCAGTTGAAAGTCGACTTAAGGACATATACTGCCGCTGCTGCTGCTAAGTCGCTTCAGTCGTGTCCAACTCTGCGCGACCCCATAGACGGCAGCCCACCAGGCTCCCCCCGTCCCTGGGCTTCTCCAGGCAAGAACACTGGAGTGGGTTGCCATTTCCTTCTCCAATGCGTGAAAGTGGAAAGTGAAAGTGAAGTCCCTCAGTCGTGTCCGACCCTTAGAGACCCCTTGGACTGCAGCCCACCAGGCTCCTCCATCCATGGGAGTTTCCAGGCAAGAGTACTGGAGTGGGGTGCCATTGCCTTCTCCAGAAGGACATATGTATGGGTTTATTTCTGGCTCTCTTGTCAAGTACACACAAGACAGGGCAAGGCCTGACTGATTCAATAAAGACCAAGGAGCCACTCCTAGATTCAGACAGTTTTAACACTTACATACACAGTGAGAAGATATACAGCCAAAGGTTCCAATTCTGCACGGTCCTTGCCCTACACACCGCAAAGGACAACACCCATACAGAAGGGGTACAGCATGGCAACGTGCCTGGCAGGACACCCTGCTGCAGCGCACCTGGATCTCGATGGCAGGCGAGCAGCTGTATAGGCCACAGCTCTATTCTGAGGGAGGCAGGCGGAAGTCCGAAACCTCACCAGAACCCAGGAAGTGATGAGAAACGGCTCAGGACAGCCTCCCAGGGGACACGGAGGCGAGTGGACAAGGGTCTCAGAGCAGCCCCTTGGCAAGTTCTGGAGGATCGCAGGGTGCTCTGCCAAGGCTTAGACCAGCAGTGGCCAGTGTGGGTACATGCAAGGCCACCGGGGCTCCTTGCAGAGCCGTTGCTCTGTGCCTCTGTTCTGTTACAGCTCGCTCTGTTGGTCTTTTTTGACACCAGTACCACCTTGTACTGAACGCTGTGGCTCTGTAAGAAATCTTGAAGTCGGGTCGCATAAATTCTCCAGCATCATTCAAAGTTGTTTTGGCTTTTCTAGCCTCTTCACATTTCCACATAAATTTTAAAATCAGTTTGTCAGTTTCTACAAAAAAAAAAAAGCCTGCTGTGTTTTGGCTGGGGTTGATGTGAATCTACAGATCAATCTGGGGAGACTTGACATAAAAATATTGAATCTTTCAACCCATGAACACAATAAAGCTCTCCATTTATTTCTCTCCTAGTTTGTTCTAACTTCATTTGATAGTTTCTAGTGTACAATGCTTGCATACATTTTCCAGGTTTGTCCCTAAGTTTTTAATTTCTGATGCTTTTGTTAGTGGTATTTTTTTTTTATTTCTTTGGCGGTAGCTACTATATAAATTGATAAGAATTTATTTTTGTGTATTAATTTGCAACCTGAAACCTTGCTAAGCTTAGTATTTGTTCTAGTAGCCTATCATAAATTCCAAAAGATTTCTATGTAGACAATCATGTCATCTTCAAATAAACAGTTTTACTTCTTTTCCAGTCTGGATGCCTTGTTCTTGCTTTATTGCACTAGATAGAACCCCCAGTGCTATGTGGAATAGAAGCAGTGAGAGAAGACAACTTTCCTTATTTCTAATCTTAGAGGACTTAACCCTTTCACTATTGAGTATGATACTGGGTGTAGGTACTTTGTAGATGATTTTTTTCAGATTGAGAGAATGCCCTTCTGTCCCTGGTTTTCAGGGAGTTTTTTCTGTGAATGGATGTTGGATTGTCTCAGATGCTTTCTCTGCATATACTGAGCTGTTCCCGGGGCTTCCCAGGTAGCACTAGTGGTAAAGAACCCCCTGCCAATGCAGGAGATGTAAGAGACACGGGTTCAGTCCCTGGGTTGGAAAGATCCCCTGGAGAAGGAAATGGCAACCCACTCCAGTATTCTTGCTGGGAAATCCCATGGACAGAGGAAATCCCATGGACACAGGAGTTGATCCTATGTGTGTATTTTTAGTCTGTTAATATAATTATTTACATTGGTAGATTTTCAGATGTTAAACCAACCTTGCATTATTCAGACCACAATTTATAAATTCCTGGGTTTGATTTGCTGGAATTTTTAAAACATCTGCATCTATGTTTCTGAGAGGTACTGATCTGCAGTTTTTCTTGTAATGTTTTTGTCTGGTTTTGATATCTGAGTTAACGCTGGCCTCAAAAATGAGCTGAGAAGCGCTTGCGTAAAATTATTTTTATTTCTTCCTTAAGTGTTTGGTAGAAATCATCAGTGCAGCTGTCTTGGCCTGGAGTTTCATTTTTAAGCAGGTTTTCAGCCATGAATTCAATTTCTTTAATGGCTATAGTGGCGTTCAGATTCTTTCTTTCCTGAATGAGCTTTGATAGCTTGTATCTTTCAAGAGATTTACCTCTTTCATCTAAGTTGTTAAGTTTATTGTCATAAAGTTGTTTTCTATTATCCTCTTAATAGCTGCAGAATCTGTACGATCACCACTTTCATTCACAATAATGGAATTTGTGGGTTTTATTCTTTCTTCCCTGATCAGTCTATTTGGGGTTTTACTGATTTTCTTTTTTGTTTTACTGTTTTATTTTCCATTGATTTCTGACATGATCTTCATTTCCTCTTTCCTTTGCTTACATTGAATTTCATTTGTTCTTGTCTTTCTGATTTGTAAGATGGCAGCTAATGTCTTTGATTTGATGGGTTTTTATTTTCTAATATGACTTCCCGGTGGCGCAGTTGATAAAGAATCTGTCTGTGATGCAGGAGACCTGGGTTCAACCCCTGGGTGGGGAACATCCCCTGGAGAAGGAAATGGCAGCCCACTCCAGTGTTCTTGCTGGGAAATCCCATGGGCAGAGGAGTCTGATGGGCCACAGTCCACAGTATTTCAGTGTTACACATGTACCCACTATGCACTAGTTTAGCTGAATCCCACGTGTTTTAATAGGTTAACATTTCACTCTCAATCAGTTTAAAATATTTTCTGATTTGTCTTTTCATTTCTTTCTTTTGAGTTTTTCTTTGAAAAATAGGCTATATAAAAGTGACTTACTTTCCAAATATTTGGGTATTTTTCGGATATTGTTCCATTATTTATTTCTAATGTAATTCCATTATAGTTAGATAATTTACTTTCTATCACTTTGCTCCTTTTAAATTTACTGAGTCTATTTTTATGATCCATAATATATTCTATCTTGGTAAAAAAAAACTTCTGTGCATACCAGAAAAGAATGCATGTTCTACAGTTGTTGGGTGGCGTGTTCTATGAATGTCAATTAGGTCAAGTTGTCTATATCCTCCCATGTCCTTCCTGATTTTCTGCCTACTTATTTTACATGTTCTTGACAGAGGGGTGTTGAAAGCTTTGACTGCAATCATGGGTTTGCCTATTTCTCTTTGCAGTTGTATACTATTTCAAAGCTCTCTTATTGGTTATCAGTACATAGATGTTTAGCATCACCATGGCCTCTTGAAGAACTGGCATCATTATTTAAAGATATTCTTTATGGGTAATATTCTTTGCTCTAAAGTCTCCTTTGTCTGATATTAAAATATCTAGTCTGACATTAATACATATTTCTTTTGACTGGTGTAAGGATAGTATCAGAGAAGGCACTGGCACCCCACTCCAGTACTCAGTACTCTTGCTTGGAAAATCCCACGGACGGAGGAGCCTGGAAGGCTGCAGTCCGTGGGGTCGCTGAGGGTCGGACACGACTGAGCGACCTCACTTTCACTTTTCACTTTCATGCATTGGAGAAGGCAATGGCACCCCACTCCAGTGTTCCTGCCTGGAGAATCCCAGGGGCGGGGAGCTGGTGGGCTGCCGTCTGTGGGGTCGCACAGAGTCGGACACGACTGAGGCGGCTCAGCAGCAGCAGCGGCAGCACACAGTATACTCTTTCTCATCTGCAGTAGTAGTCCGCTGCTGTGTAACAAATCACAGCACACGTAGAGGCTTGCCCAGCACACGTTCACTGTCCACAGGTTCTGGGAGGAGGGTTTCGGCACTGGCTTCACTGAGCCCTCAACTGCAGAACCTCTCACAAGACTGCAGTCAGGGTGTCAGCGAGGGTTAGGGTCTCGAAGGGCCAGCTAGGGGAAGAGTCTGCTACTGGATTCATACAGTTACAGGCAAAATTCAGTTCTTTGGGACTATTGGACTGAGGGTCTCAGTTCCTGGCTGACTATTGATTAAAGGCGGTGCTCAATTTGTGTCTTTATTTTTCAAATGGATTTCTTGTAGTCAGGGTACACCTGAGTCTTTTTAATCCAATCAGGTAGTCTTTGCCTTTTAATTGAGTGTTTAGATCATTCATGTTTAATAAGATTTTAATATGCTTATGTTCAAATCAAACAGCCTGTTATTTTTTCTATTCATTTCATCCATTCTTTGTTCCCTTTTCCTCTTTTTCTACCTTCTTCTGAATCAAGTATTTTTCATGATTCCACTTTATCTCCTTTTTTGATTTGTTATGTATAATTTCTTGTTTCATTATTTTAGTAGTTGCTTTAGGGTTCATAGTCTACATCTTTATTTTACCACAGTCTGCCCTCAAGTAATGTTATACTATTTTATGTATAATATAAAAAATATGACTACTCTTCCATTTCTCTCCTCCTGACCTTTGTGCTATTGGTATCATATATTTTACTTCTGTATATAAGTCCCAGAGTACATTGTTAATATTTTTGTTCAGTCAATTATCTTTTATTGAAGTAATGAGAAAAAAGTTTATATGTTTACCCATGTAGTTCCCATTTTCATCTCCCTTCATTCCTTTGTATTGATTGAAAATTCCATCTGAGATCCTCCTCCTCCTTCTTAGAGAACTTTCTTTAATATTTCTTACAGTGAAGGTCTGCTAGAGATAAATCCTTTCAGTCTTTGTATGTTTGGAAAAGTCTTTCTTTCATTTGAGTGTTTGCAAGGCACTTTTTGTTGGGTAGGGAATTCTGGGTTAACAGGCTCCTTTTTTCTTTCAGTGTTTTAGACACAGGAGTGCACTGTCTTCTAATTTACATTTATAATGGGAAGTCTTCTATCCATCTGTTCTTTGTTCTTTTGGATATGGTATCCTTTTTCTGGCTTTAATAATTTCTCCTTATTGCTGGCTTTAATCAACTTGATCATGATGTATTTTGATGTTGTTTTCTTCATCATTCTTGTCCTTGAGAGTCATCGATTTCTTGAATCTGTAGGCTTATCAGTTCAGTTCAGTTCACTTCAGTCGCTCAGTCATGTCCAACTCTTTCCAACCCCATGAATTGCAGCACACCAGGCCTCCCTGTCCATCACCAACTCCTGGAGTTCACTCAGACTCATTTCCATCAAGTCAGTGATGCCATCCAGCCATCTTATCCTCTGTCATCCCCTTCTCCTCCTGCCCCCAATCCCTCCCAGCATCAGAGTCTTTTCCAATGAGTCAACTCTTCACATGAGGTGGCCAAAGTACTGGAGTTTCAGCTTTAGCATCATTCCTTCCAAAGAAATTCCAGGGCTGATCTCCTTCAGAATGGACAGGTTGGATCTCCTTGCAGTCCAAGGGACTCTCAAGAGACTTCTCCAACACCATACTTCAAAAGCATCAATTCTTTGGCACTCAGCTTTCTTCACAGTCCAACTCTCACACCCATACATGACCCCTGGAAAAACCATAGCCTTGACTAGATGGACCTTTGTTGGCAAAGTAATGTCTCTGCTCTTCAACATGCTGTCTAGGTTGGTCATAACTTTTCTTCCAAGCGTCTTTTAATTACATAGCTGCAGTCACCATCTGCAATGATTTTGGAGCCCCCAAAATAAAGTCTGACACTGCTTCCCCATCTATTTCCCATGATGTGATAGGACCAGATGCCATGACCTTGGTTTTCTGAATGTTGAGCTTTAAGCCAACTTTTTCACTCTCCTCTTTCACTTTCATCAAGAGGCTTTTTAGTTCCTCTTCACTTTCTGCCATAAGGCTGGTGTCATCTGCATATCTGAGGTTATTGATATTTCTCCTGGCAATCTTGATTCCAGCTTGTGTTTCTTCCAGTCCAGCATTTCTCATGATGTACTCTGCATATAAGTTAAATAAGCAGGGTGACAATATACAACCTTGACAGACTCCTTTCTCTATTTGGAACCAGTTTGTTGTTCCATGTTCAGTTATAACTGTTGCTTCCTGACCTGCATACAAATTTCTCAAGAGGCAGGTCAGGTGGTCTGGTATTGCTGTCTCTTTCAGAATTTTCCACAGTTGATTGTGATCCACACAGTCAAAGGCTTTGGCATAGTCAATAAAGCAGAAATAGATGTTTTTCTGGAACTCTCTTGCTTTTTCCATGATCCAGCAGATGTTGGCAATTTGTTCTCTGGTTCCTCTGCCTTTTCTAAAACCAGCTTGAACATCTGGAAGTTCCTGGTTCACATATTGCTGAAGCCTGGCTTGGAGAATTTTGAGCATTACTTTACTAGCATGAGAGATGAGTGCAATTATGCCGTAGTTTGAGCATTCTTTGGCATTACCCTTCTTTGGGATTGGAGTGAAAACTGACCTTTTCCAGTCCTGTGACCACTGCTGAGTTTTCCAAATTGCTGGCATATTGCGTACAGCACTTTCACAGCATCATCTTTCAGGATTTGAAATAGCTCAACTGGAATTCCATCACCTCCACTAGCTTTGTTCATAGTGATGCTTTCTAAGGCCCACTTGACTTCACATTCCAGGATGTCTGGCTCTAGGTGAATCACACCATCGTGATTATCTTGGTCGTGAAGGTCTTTTTTGTACAGTTCTTCTGTGTATTCTTGTCACCTCTTCTCAATATCTTCTGCTTCTGTTAGGTCCATACCATTTCTGTCCTTTATCGAGCCCATCTTTGCATGAAATGTTCCCTTGGTATCTCTAATGTTCTTGAAGAGATCTCTAGTCTTTCCCATTTATTGTTTTCCTCTATCTCTTTGCATTGATCGCTGAGGAAGGCTTTCTTATCTCTTCCTGCTATTCTCTGGAACTCTGCATTCAGATGCTTATTATCTTTCCTTTTCTCCTTTGCTTTTCGCCTCTCTTCTTTTCACAGCTATTTGTAAGGCCTCTTCAGAGAGCCATTTGCTTTTTGCATTTCTTTTCCATGGAGATGGTCTTGATCCCTGTCTCCTGTACAATGTTACGAACCTCATTCCATAGTTCATCAGGCACTCTATCTATCAGATCTAGGCCCTTAAGTCTATTTCTCACTTCCACTGTATAATCATAAGGGATTTGATTTAGGTCATACCTGAATGGTCTAGTGGTTTTCCCTACTTTCTTCAATTTAAGTCTGAATTTGGCAATAAGGAGTTCATGATCTGAGCCACAGTCAGCTCCTGGTCTTGTTTTTGTTGACTGTATAGAGCTTCTCCATCTTTGGCTGCAAAGAATATAATCAGTCTGATTTCTGTAGGCTTATACTTTTCATCAAATTTGAAAAATTGGTGGCCATTATCTCTTCGCATTTTCTTCTGTATGATCCCTCCTCTGCCTCAGGGAGTCCCGTTGCATGTATGTTATACCACTTGAAGTGGTCCCACAGTTCATTAATACTCTGTTCACTCTTCTCTTATGTAATTGATTTATCATTTGTTCTGAAATCCCTGATCTGACATTAATTCCATAGTGCATTTTTCATCTCAAACACTATAATTTTCAACTATAGAAGCCCAGTCTTAGGTCTTCTTAAAATACCTTTCTTGTCTTTACTTAACATGTTTAGTCTTTCCTCTAGTTTCTCAAATATACAGAATATAATTAAAATAACTATTTCAGTGTTCCCATCTATCAATTCTATCATCTGGGTATGAATAACATTTTCTTTATTTTAACTCTGTTCCTTTTGTAAATTTCAGATTCACCTAAGCATAATTTGTGAGAGATAAGATATACAGATATAAAATTCAGAAGTAGAAATGCTTATGAATACATTTCTCAATGATTTTTAAAAAGCTATTAATAGCTAGCCATTTTGCAGGGATACTAAATGGAGATTAACCTCTGCCTCATTTTAACTTACAATTTCTATCCCTGAGACATTTGGTAGGTGATTTGCTGCTGTACAAAGCTGCCATCTGATGACAGAATTATAGAAACCCCATCTACTTTTGAAAAGTACAGCTCTAAGTTTCATTATTGAGTGAATCATTCTGACAAGCACTCAACAGCCAATTGTTGAACTCTAAGAGGTGCTGGACTTATGTTCCATTATAGTCTATTTCCTCAAGATGCTTTCCATTTCAAGGGAGAGGAGGGTAATTTACATCAGCGTGCTAGACTCTGGGCCCAGGGTATGCAGAATACACTGTGTGCACGAAAGGTGAGGGTGCAGGCTGGCAGATTTCAACAGGAAATTTTCTAGGAGACAAAGAGGCATCAATTGTATTAAAGGACATAAACCAACCAAATCAAAGCAAAATAAAATGGGCAAATTATTAGGCAGTTTTACATTGATTTTAATCAGTTTTGATATTTTTATACCTTACAATTTTATCTGTTAGAAGTACATACATTGCTACATTTGAGGTCTAGGTTGAAGTCTAGCAGTGCAAGCCTGGGAAAGTTATTTATCTGTGTCTTGGTGTTCTCATCTGTAAAACAGAGATAATATGTGAGCCTCCTACATAGGGTGACTAGGGAATTAAATGAGCTAGTGTATGGAAAACGTTTAGAAGAGCACCTGGCATGTAGTTAAGCATTATGTAGGTGCTGACTACAATTGTTGAGGTCTCTTGTATAATCTCTGTGCTATCTCATGGGAATTGAAACAATATTTCACTAATTTTAATTAATATGGGGTTTTGTGGTTTCTTTGTCTCCATATTTGTTAGTCATCTATGATTTTTTTTACAGTAATATTCCTAGTCAAGAACATACTCCCAATTTTAACATGTTCCTATGGAAAATATAACCCATTTGATGGTATTCCATGTCTGGGAACACACCATGCTTCCCACCCTCCTCAAAAGTCACGTCTATATTCAGTTTTGTTCAAAATTAAGTTCTATAAATGTACCATGGTATCCTGTATTGTATCCTGGAGCAGAACATGAACATTAGTGGGGAAAGTGGTGAAATCCAGATAAAGTCCAAGTTCCGTTAATAATATTGGATTGACGTTAATTTCTTAATTTTGACAAAGGCACCATGATAATATATGACGTGAAATTTACAGGAAACTGGGTAAAGGACATTTGCAAATTCTCTGTACTATCTTTTCAATTCTTCTGTAAATCTGTAGTAATTTTTAAATAGAAAGAATTTTAAAAACCAAGTTTGCTTCATACCTTGGACTCAAATCTATCTTCTACCTTATAGTCTTAGGAAAAAGTGTGGCTTTTTACTAAGAAAAAAGAATGTATCACCTACTCAGAACACAAGGTGTCGTGAACCCTAACAGCAGCCCTTAAGACAAGCCAACAGGCTTACATCCGGTTGTCATAAGGAGCCGAGGCAAGCTGAGGCATTTACACACTGTGTGACAGAAACTAATTTCCTGACTTCAGTCGGTTTTCCAGAAATCATTCAAATCCAGCACATTGCTTAATAAAGACTTTTAAAATGTCTTTGTATTAAGACTGGGCTTTGTAAAGTCCCTTTTCTTTTGTCTTTCTCTTCCTCCTCTTTCTTCTTTTTCTTCTCATTTTCCCTTCTGTCTCCATGTGTCTCTCTGCATGAGTCTTTCTCCCTGGTGATTTCATTTGACAGTCTTGACTTATTTAAATCCAAGTTACTGAGGAAAAGTTCAAGATAAGTGATGAGCACAGCATAAGTTCAGGCAGAGCTATGTGACAGCTGACTCAGAATCCCTTCAGTGTCAATGATTTGATGGAAGATGGTGGCGGGTCCCACTGAACACCTCTACAATAACACAGCCAACTCCCTTGAAGGATGAAAGTTAGCAGATGCCAGAGAGGGACTAAGGCTTAGACTGCCGCTTTTCAGCTCTGAAGAGTCCCCCTGAAGTCAGACTCCGAGGAGGTCTGGCTTCAGGTAGTATAAACATTATCACTTTGACAGGAAAGAGCTACTTTTTCCAGAATCTTTTTATACATAGTAGATTTTAGGTCATCCTTAATTTTTTTACCTTTCAGTAGAGAGGGGGTCGTTGACCTACATACAGAGCCATTTCATTTTCTTACTCTTGATGACAATGGTCTCCACACCTAGGGACCCAGTTCTGTTCCAACCCCTTTTAGTCAGCAATTCTCCATGGGTGCAGGACTTTAAAACCTTTGAGTCTCTGAGTTCCTGGGATTAAAAAAAAAAATTATCTGTGCTTCCTTCCAACCTGCAAGCTTCAGAATTCAGAATTCAACACACAAAAAGGGATATCAGAGCTTTAATCTAGGAACCTTTTGAAGAGATTTTCCCAAAAAGAAAAGTTCCAGTAAAGTTACTCTCTTCACGTTAGTAGCCTGCATGCCAGTCTCGCCCTATTTATTACCAGATTCCTCTCCTTGACCCTTTTTAAAATTCCGAGATAATTAAAATGAGAGAAGAATTAGCGGAGCCCCGATTCCTTTTCTCATCTAAAGCTGTCTCAGTTTATACAAAAGTGAGGGGAATGTGCTTCCTTCATGAGCACGTTAGTGAAAAGCATGCACATTTACTTCTTTGTCCTAGCTGTGTCAATCCAACTAAATAAAAGTCAATTTTAAGCCAGAATTGGACTTGTGGAAGCAGCTAATTATCTTAGGAGGAAAAGATTATTGAAGAAAATCATTGGGCAATTTTTCTCTAACTCAAACCTGGCAGGATGAATTCTGGGCAGAGAAAAATGAAGTATGCCTTTCCCTGAGGCAAGAAAGGTACTTTCTGGGCAGGATTTGAGCAGGAACAATTATTCTGAGTCCTCACCCCAGTCCCAAAGCTTCTTTCTAATAATAAGAGGTTTAGTTGCGTGAGCACTAGCCCATGGGCACTGATGCACAATCCAGAAAACAGTCCACTTTCTACGCTCCAGATGAGCGACTGACTCATTATTCACATGCAGAGGAGGGAACATGATCTGGTTCAACAGGACTTTGAGGCATCTCGAGGAATACTAAAGAACAAGGTGTCAGGTAGGGGCTGCCCCCATTGGATAGCTTGATATTTGTACAAGAACTTCACATTCTGAATACTTGCAAGTGTCTGACTTGCTATGATCCTCCCCCACAGGCTTGCAAGGCATGGTTATTCCCAGTGTACAGGTTAGAAAGCTGAGGCCCACCAAGAGCCTATGTTTAATCAGTAAAATGGAAAAACATGGGCTCTTGGTAAAACACTACCAAGTGGAAACCATCAGAGCCAGGTTCAAAAGTCAATATCGGCTCTTCCCTGGTGATCTAGTGGCTAAGACCCCATTCACCATTCAGGGGGCCCAGCTTCGATCCCTGGTCGGGGAACTAGACCCCACATGCCACAACTAAGGCTCCACATGCAGCAACTACATATCCCACGTGCTGCAACTAAGACCCGGCACAGTAAGACAAGTTAAAGAAAAGAAAGCCAACGTCATAAGAGATGGATGTTGAAAGATATCTTCTCCCTTGTTAACCTAATCTTTTTCAAAAACCACTAATTGTCAGAAAGTAGCTCCGCTCATCTCTCATCACGACCTTTCAAACACGTTCTGTCATAGGTTTATCCTCTTTCCTTGCCACTTCTAGAATTTCAGGCAGATTCCTCACCTTTCTGGTTGCTTGCCAAGTTCCGTTTGAATACACAACTCACTGTTAGGAATTAAAACAGGTAATCCAGGCCAAATCCAATCTTTACCCTCTGGGCAAAATCCTTGATTGGACACCTCAAGAAAGATACACAGATGACCAATAAACACATGAGAGGTCCTCAACATCATTAGTCATCAGGGAAAAGCAAATTAAAGCCATAAGGAAATAGTCATGTCACACTCTTTAGGATGGCTAACGGCAAAAAAGACAGACAACACCAAATGTTGACAGGAATGTGGAGCAACCAGAGCCCTCATACATTGTTGTTGGGAGCGTATAATGACGTAATCACCTTGGTAAACTGCTTAACCATTTCTTTTAAAGTTAAATATAAACCTACCAGCAATTCTGCTTCTAAATATTTATCCAAAAGAAATAAGAACATATGCCCACATGAAGACTTACATTAAAATGTTCATAGCAGCTTTGTCCATAATAGCCAAAAAGTGAAAACGCCCATCAGTATCAAAAAGAGAATGAATTTTAAACCTGTGGTATAGCTATGCAATTACATGTGACTCGGAAATAGAATGAGCTACTTGTGAACGCAACAGTGTGGATGAATGTCAAAGACATGTTACACTAAAGAAGCCAGACACACAGAAAGTAGGGAATTACAGAAAAGACGAACCATGGGGGAAATCAGAATCACGGTTGCCTGCGGCGACTGACCGGCAGCAAGCACGAAGGAACTTTCTGGAGAGATGAAAATATGCTACATCTTGGACATCCCCCGTGGTCCAGGGGTTAAGATCCAGCCTTCAAGTGCGGGGGATGCGGGTTCAGTCCCTGGCCAGAGAACTAAGATCCCGCCTGCTGTGTGGTTGTGGCCAAAAAAATTGGTTTAATATGCTATGTCTTTATGTCAATATGCATATGTCATAGCATATGTCAATATGCTACGTTGATTACACACATCCTTTGCCAAAATTTGTACAGCTGTACTCTTCAGACCTGTGCATTTCCATATGCAAATTT
The DNA here is from genome assembly GCA_917880005.1 of Nanger dama. NCBI lineage: Eukaryota > Metazoa > Chordata > Mammalia > Artiodactyla > Bovidae > Nanger > Nanger dama. Next base: position 1,687,328 of record CAKJTW010000115.1, read on the forward strand.
TACTTCACCTAAAAAATATCTAAAAACATGTATATAAAACTTTTCTCTCATACAAGAGACACAGATGTAAAGAACAGCAGACTTTTGGACTCTGGGAGAAGGCGAGGGTGGGATGATTTAGAGAACAGCAGTGAGACATGTATATTACCAGATGTGAAACAGATCTCCAGTCCAGGTTCAGCGCATGAGACAGGGCACTGAGGGCTGGTGCACGGGGATGACCCAGAGGGATGGGATGGGGAGGGAGGTGGGAGGGGGTTCAGGATGGGGAACACATGGACACCCTCATGTCAATGTATGGCCAAAACCACCACAATATTATAATCAGCCTCCAATTAAAATAAATTAAAAAAAACTTTTATCTCATACAAATCAAAGTTCCCCTACCCCCCATCTTTTTGGTGACTGTTCAGTACCATCTTTTTGGTGACTGTTTAGTCATTCTCTTCTCAGAGGTAGCTGGGGTTCACATCACTACCTAAAAAGAGAGTTGTTGTTCAATCGCTAAGGTAAAGGTGAAGGTGAAGTCACTCAGTCCTGTCTGACTCTTTGCGACCCCGTGGACTGTAACCTACTAGGCTTCTCTGTCCATGGGATTCCCCAGGCAAGACTACTGGAGTGGATTGCCATTTCCTTCTCAGGGGATCTTCCCGACCCAGGGATCGAACCCGGGTCTCCCACATTGGAGGCAGACGCTTTAACCTCTGAGCCACCAGGGATTTCCTTAAGTTGCTAAGTTGTGTCCAGTTCTTTGGGATGCCATGGACTGCAGCATTCCAGCCTTTCTCGTCCTTCACTATCTCCCGGAGTTTGTTCAAACTCATGTCCCCTGCGTCAGTGATGCCATGCAACCATCTCATCCTCTGCTGCCCCCTTCTGTCGCCTTCAATCTCTCCCAACATTGGGGTCTTTTCCAATGAGTTGGCTCACTGGAGAATACTCTTGAGAGTCCCTTGGACTTCAAAGAGATCAAACCAGTCAATCCTAAAGGAAACCAACCCTGAATATTCATTGGAAGGACTGATGAAGCTGAAGCTCCAATACTTTGGCCAGCTGATGCGAAAAAGAGAGTAGAGTCTTTTATTTAACTTCTCTCCTCCTTCTCCTCGCCTCACTCTGATGCCTCTGGGTTTCCCCCTTCATCCAATGCTGGGGCCAGGGCAGCAGAGGAAGGCTGCGCATTTCTTGTTGAGGAGGGGATACTAGTGAAGCTTCCAGAAAGTCAGACACTCCTTCAATGGAAAGCAGGGCAAACAGTGGAACTGAATTATCAAAGTTAGTTCCTTCAGTCACTCCTCAGTCCACCCAAATGCAGAATTTCACTTGCAATTTGCAGGGTGGCGGCGAGAGACACGGGGAATTTGCCTAAAATATCATTAGCAGCCACAACCATTGAACACTTCAGAAGCAAATTAAATGGCAGTCATTGCTCCAGGGAAACCATAAGAATAGACATGGCCGGGCAGTTTCCCTCTCCATTCTCCCTGCTACCCTTCAGGATTTGTTCATTCATATCAGCTATTTCAGTTGTAAACATCTATGCTTGATAGTCTCACAGCTGAGCATCCTGGGAGAAAGGGCAGAAGAAAATACAGAGCAGAGAGGGGCAGGCGGCAGGTCCCCAGAGGAGAGGAGAGGCAGAAGGTCCAGACAAACCAAGTGGGAGCTGCTCCTCCCTCAAAGTCAGGGCAGCGGCTTCCCCATCCTTCACCTGGAACCAGCCGGGGGGGTGTCAGTGCACAGAGGCAGTCTCCTCGTGATGGCTTCATTAGAAAGCATGGCTGTACTGTCCTCCCAAGTCTCTCCCCCATCCCCTGAGCACCACCTAACCCCCACGCCCCGCCCTGCAGTCCTGCCTTGCTCAGCATCCAACCACACTGCCTTCCCCCATGGATGGACTCAGACTTGGCCCCAGCCATCCTGCCCCAGGGACGTGTCTCCAGCCCATCTGCCTCCACGTCAACTCCAAGGAGGAACAGCAGCTTAATGATGATTCGACAAGATTGCTTCATGACATGCATTACTCTCAGCAAACACACTGGCCACGAGGGGATCAGGCGCAAGCACAGGAGGACAGTGAAGGGCAGCTGGAGGGTCCAAGGGTTTCCAGCAAGTGAAGCTGTTGCTCCGGAGATAGATGCTGAGCCCACCTGAGAGGGCTTGAAAGAAGGTCTGTTTTCCCTCCGAAAACACGTAACTGACTTTTGTGAATTTCACCTTGTTTTTGATAGCTCTTTGTCCTTGTTGTTGCATTGATCCTTAGATACCATCATCCTCTGACGACTGTCGAGTCATTCTCGTCTCCAGCAGCAGCTGGGTTCACATCTCAATCAGGAGGTTCTGACTTGACTATGGGGTCACCATCCTCTTCCAGGACTCTGCCCTTGAGATCACTGCTTCAAGCCTCAAAAACCACATCCTCATGGAAAACCAGAGAGAATTAAATCTCCAGTGCAGACTTGCCCAGAGGACTGGGCGAGAAGCAGGCTCCTGTTCCTTGCCCGCTAGCACGAGGTCCCCCAGCCAGGCGATGTCCCAACCTTCTGTGCCTTCAGCGTCCTGTCGAAGGCATGTCCAGGATCCTTGCGGAGCGCTCAGAGAGGAGACCCTGCCCCCTGCCTTGACCTGGGGTAAGAGCATGGCGGATGCTCTCGACTTACTGAATGGACCAATGAATGAAATGTTTAGGAGAACTTCTGGGAAACGCCTAGTGCCTTGCCTGGCTCTCAGAAGGTGCTTAGCAAACAGCACCTATGGGAGGAGCAGCAGGGCGCAATGGCAGAGGACTAAGCCAGACACAGCAGACCAGCCTCTGCTCTGCCACCCCCTGGCTGGATGGCCCTAGCTGAGTCACTGGTCTTCTTCTGAGCCTGTTTCCCCACCTACAAATTCCACCTACAGTGCAGACTTGTCACAAAGCCTAAAGATAACATTCTTCTAAAAATAAGTTTAAAGATCATGTACTGACGTATTAAAGAATGCACTGACGTCCCAGCTCAGAACCAGAAGCTATGAAATACTACTTTTGAGGGTTTTGTGCCACTGGAGGGGTGAGGAGGAGGGGAGCTGGAGAAGGAAAGCCTGAGCAGGCTCTGTCTCGTGGGGTGCAGGGCAGTTTGGCAGGTGGGTGAGCGGGTAAGGAAGAGGTGAGCACTGAGGAAGCTGGGCTGAGGCGCTCAGCACCATCTGCACCTGCCAGGTGAGCGGGTAAGCTGTGCTTTGGAAAGATGCTGGAGGTGCCTGGGAGCTGTGTGCCAGACGAGGGCTGGGAGTCCTACTTCTCTCTTTACAAATAAGTCAAAATGACATCAATTCAGCCGCCCTTGATGGGCTCATCTCTATTAACTCCTGCCTTTTGGCTCAAGCCACTTTTTCTGTGTACTGTCAACCTTGGGTCCCGTAACAGCCTGTCACCATGATCCTGATCAAAGACAGGGAGGAGGGATGGTGGGGGGGTAGGGGAAGTGTTTGCCCAAGTTGCCTCATATCAGAGGCTGTTCAGACAACAGTGTCTCCTTCATCTCATAAGATAGAGACAAGTCGTTTTGATATGGTCGGATGAGAACATAGCCTTGGTTCCTGACAGTGGTCCTCCACTGTCTGCCACGAGGGAAGCCCAGACTGTCTCCAGGCCCTCCGTATTGTGTCTCCCAGCACAGCAGGGCATCTGCTCGAGAAAACCTCGCTTGGAGGAAAGAGCTCAGGCAAAGCAGAGCTTCCCACACAGTCCTGCAGAGGCCTGGGAGATGCCTTCCTGCTGGGCCATTCCTTCCTTGACTGGAGACACTGACGATACAAGGTCAGGTCCTTCAGGTCCCCGAGGCTGTTCCACTCTCTGCTTGTCGCTAAGGACCCTCCACCCAGCTCCTCCACCCTCGCCTCTCCTCTCACCTCCTCAGAGGTGCTGCCCTACAGCCTTTCCAAGACCTCTGCTTACACCTGGACAGATCAGTGGAAAATCTGAGCGCATTCTGGAAACCTGGAACGCTGAGCTGACATTCTTAGAATCCATGAGCTGCTGCCGTGGCTGGCGGGGGGATGGTTCTGTTATTAATAACCTCTGCTTGTTGTTCCGCTGTCAAACTGCAACTCCGAGTCACTTTGGAAAGTGAATTTGAAAATACTGGCAGGCAAAAAGGAAATAAAAGCACCCTTCACTCCACCATCCAGAGGTGAACACGCTGGCTTGTCTGTTTCAGGCTTTCTTCCCATGCACATACATATTTACTGTTTTTTTTTCATAGGAGCGTTCGATGCTGTTTCAAACCTGGTCTTTACACATGACCACTGCAGACAGCGCTCCATGTCATTAAACAGGCTCCCACGCCTTCATTTTTAATGACTGCCCACTGTGTGCCAGCCGAGATGTGCCCCCAGTCAATTCGTTGTGTTGTTTTTCTCTCGTGCCTATGATCTGCAACTTACATCATGACCTGCTCTAAGGAAGTGCAAAGATTTAGCCAATTAGAAGCTCTTCATTAAAAATGAAAAGAGTATCCTCGGTCCTCCAGAGGCTGGGCCAGTGTCCTCATTCTTCTGAAAGGTATCTTTGTTGCAAAGAGCAACGTGGCCATCAGCCTGTTAGGCTGTGGACATGGAAAAGAGACCCACTCGTATTTCCCGGTGGACTTCTTCAGAGAGGCTGGGCTGCTTTAAAAAAAAAAAAAAAAAAAAACAGAGCAGGAGAAAATGTTTGGTGATTGTTTGTGAGCACACACAGGCTCAGTGGCAACATGAGACGGAACCTTTGATTTCTAACCTCCTGCTGCACTGTTCAAAATTCCTCCCAAAGAGGCACGGAAGAAGCAAACTGAAGCACTCTGATTGTCAAATTTGCATCCTCTCTTAGCTGCTTATTGTCCCAAAAGACGCTTCACATCAAATCATACTTGTTTGTAAAGATCTTTCACCCAAGACAGACCACTTCTCAAGACACTGCTGACATGGAGGATAGAGAAATATGGAGAGAGGATTTAAAATATTGCAGGTCCCTGGGTGGAAATGTAAACAGATTTAACGCCAGCAGCTTCCAGCCTGGAAACCCTCAAAGGATCCGGTGCAGAGTCCCAGTCAGGCAAATAACAGGAAAAAGAGCGGCCACACAAAGGAAAACTGAAAGACGTTCATTAAGGAAATGCATTTGTTCAACATGCTTTTAGAAGATACCAGTAGTGGGCCAGCCCTGCCCTAGGTGCCGAGAAACAGAAATAAAGACACGTCCATTTCTATACCCAAAGAGCCAGCCAACTAAGAGAAAAGTCAGACGTGCCTGAGAACACTTGAAATACTGGTGTGACAAAGACTATACCCGTGGACGGCAACTCAGGTACGAGGAACATGACATCACAGAGGCATGACCGAGAGGAAGAGGAAGGAAAGACAGGATGCATCCCAAGAACCACACCTGGTCAGGCAGGATCCAAGCACAGGATGGATCCAAGCATCGGGCAGTGAAACTGGTGAGGCCACAGAAGCCGGTTCACGAGCTGTCCCAGAGGAAGGAGCCTGGGATTTCTCCAGCAAGCAGGAAGATCCTCTGGGTTTTCAGCCAGCACATGTCTTAGGATTCACACTGGAAAGGCTTTTTCTGGGTAGTATGGAGCGTGTTAAGATTGGTACAGGAGAAAAACGAGCAGATTGTCTACTTCAGGAAAGGAAGGATTTGGGGCTTCCACAAAGGAGAGTGCCGACAGGGCTGGAGGGAGGGTGCAGTTCAAGTGATTATTGAGATGGAATCGACAGGGCTGAGTGACCAGCTGAAAGAGGTGGAGACGGACCTAGGGGAACTGGGAAAAAGTAAAGGGCGAGTGACGCACAGAGCAAGACCTGGAAGGAAGCAGGAAAGGACCACACTGGGCAACAGGATGGAGAGGGAGTCCCTTCCTTAGACTCATGGAGGCCGCAGAGGGCGGCCATGCAGAAACAGACTCCGCCAGGTGCCACAGCCACCTCACCGGCACACGGCGGGAGGGACGGCTGTTGCTGGGAGAATCTGCACTCCCTGAGTAAAGTAGGGGCAGACTGCTGAGAAGGACGAGAGTAAAAACAAGACCTCTTGGGACTTCCCTAGGACTTCACACTCCCCATGCAGGGGGCCCAGGTTCGATCCCCAGTCAGGGAACCAGATCCCACATGCAGCAACTAAGAGTTCCTGTGCCTGCAGCTAAAGAAGACCCCTCATGTCGCAAATAAGACGCGCCACCGCCTAAATAACCTTTTTCAAAAAAAAGAAGTAGGATTTCTTGGGAATGGTGATCAATGTGTGGAACAGTCACTAATGGGCAAGGAATGAAGAGCCGGCCTTCAGTCCCAGGAATTGTGGACCAAAGGGTGCTGAGGACCAGTGGAGCACAGGGGCCAATCTCCACAACCAGGGTTTCCTTCAGGGGCCAAGTGGGGGAAGAGAGGGTGGATGGTGAATGGCTGCCCATAACGTGGCCAGCTGACGTAGGGGACGGCTACATCCCCTCCACGCAAGGATGCCGAGAAGAGAGAGAGTGAGAGAGCTGCCCAGGGAAGGAGTGAAGCCAGGAAGGGCTGAGAGGGCCAGGGGCCCATGGGCCAAGTCTCAACAGAGCAGCGATGAGGAGGGCACCAACAGGAGTGTGAGCTACAGGGACCACGGTCTTACCCTCTGCAGCCAGCATGTGGGCCCATCAGACTCCAAAGGTGGAGCAAACCCCAGGGCAGAAACATCCCAGGAGGCGACCCAGGAGTAGGGGCAGAAGTGATGCTGGTGTCCTGTCAGTGCCCACAAACACCAAGGGCCAGCAGGACGGAGGAGGGGCTCGGGAGGGTCTGTCCTGCTCTCAGGCTGGGCCAGATTGGGTTAGTTCCCCACCAGTGTCCAGGGCCCCGGCGCAGTGGGCCTGTCAGCAGCTGCCACCTGGGCTTAGGTTGAGATGCTCGAAGTCCTCCCAGGTGTATAAGAAACGCTAAGAGCACTGCCCTCCTGGAAGAGCAGCCTTGGCACCGACCTGAGGGACCTGAGGCGGCAGGAGACACCCGCCTCCAGGGGAGACTGGCTTCCCCTGGGAGCCGAGGAAGCCCCGGAAGCACGGTGGGACTTAGCTACTGCCAAACTCCACAGTCCGTGTAGGGAGAGTCCAGTTGAAACAATGACGGTCCTACAGTTAGGCATGGTTGCATGTTTTACCCACGCTTCCAGGCCTGTCTGTCGACACCCCAGTGCCAATTCGCTGCCATGTCCTGAGGAACTGACAGATGTCCTCCCTCGGAATAGGGCAAGCCTTGCCTCACACCACCACCACAAGCAGAGGAACACGTCGGCTGATAAACAGCCCAACAGTTTAAGGGGCCCTCCTTACACCAGTGACTCCCAGGTCCTCAGCTGCCACCTGTGACAAAGAGCCCAGGTTATTCATGTTTCCAGCATTTGAACCATGTTACCTTTTCCACAGTGACTCAGATGCTAAAAGAATCTGCCTGCAATACAGGAGACCTGGGTTGGATCCCTGGGTCAGGAAGATCCCCTGGAGCAGTGAAGGACAACCCACTCCAGTATTGTTGCCTGGAGAATGCCATGGACAGAGGAGGCTAGCAGGCTATAGTCCTGGGGTCGCAAAGAGTGGGACACAACTGAGGTGACTTAACACACAGGCATACGGTGCCACTTTGGAAGGTGTGTGCTGTGCTTAGCCGGGAGGCCATCTCCGACTCTTTGCGACGCCATAGACTGTAGCTCTCCAGGCCCCCTCTGTCCATGGGAATTCTCCAGGCAAAAATACTGAAGTAGGTTACCATGCCCTTCTCCAGGGTAACTTCCTGACACAGATGGAACCCACCTCTCTCAGTAGTCACAAATCACAAAGTTTTAACGCACGTGGAGGAAAAAATTCCTAGTTGTTTCCACCATTTAGTAACTGGTGAGCCTTGAAGCCTTCCCCACCCCCCACCCCTGGCTTTGCCGTCATCGCATTTCTTTTGAGGCCCAGTGTGAACTCCTGTATAACCTGGGCACGTGGAGATCTGGATTCCTGCCCTTGCCATTTGAGAATCAACTCCCCAGGGGAGAAGGGCAATGGGTCCAAAGGCCCAGAACCAGCAGGCAGGGCGTGTGGGGCTGGGGCAAGCAGGGCGCGGATGCCGGCTTGCAGCCCCATCCCGGTGACAGACCTTGACCTCCCGCAGGTGCGCGCAGGCGCTGCTGGAGCACGGCGCCTCGGTGCAACTCGAGGCGGCGCCAGCCGGGACACGCCCCTGCACGTGGCGGCGCAGCGCGGCCTGGAGGAGCACGCGCGCCTCTACCTGAACCGCGGAGCGCGCGTGGATGCGAGGAACGGCCGCGGCGAGACGGCCCTGAGCGCGGCGTGTGGTGCAGCCCGGCGGCCCGATGAGCACGCGCGCTGCCTGCGCCTGTGCGCGCTGCTGCTGAGGCACGGCGCGGCGGCGGACGCGCGCGACGAGGACGAGCGCAGCCCGCTGCACAAGGCCTGCGGCCACGCGCGCCCGGCCTGGCGCGCCTGCTGCTGCGGCACGGCGCCGACGCGCGCGCTCGACTACGGGGGCGCGTCGCCGCTGGCCCGCGTGCTGCAGACGGCCGCCCTGCGCGCCCGAGGCCGAGGCGCAGCTCACGGTGCAGGAGCTGCTCAACCACGGCTCCCCCACCGTGTGGCCCGACGCCTTTCCCAAGGTAAGAAGGGGCCCGGGGACAGGCCGCGACGACTCGCAGCGCAGGGACCCGGCTTGCAGCCCGGTGGCATGCCACGCTTGTCAGATTTTCAGGGGCCGGGGAGCCCCCTGGAGACAGGTGCGGATGCAGATTCTGGATCCGCAGGAGACAGGTGGCAGAGTCTGGGTTTCTAGCAAGCTCTCAGTGAAGTCTTGGGACCACACGTTGAGGAGCAAGGGCTGGGAAGCCTTTTCTAGAGTTCCTAGGAGATTAAAACGTTGGGGTGTTGACAAACATACTCGAGTGTGACCTTGCAAAGGTGTCACTGGAGGTCCCAGGGACTTAGTTCTATGATGCTTTGATGGCTCAAAATATTTTGGCCAAGATATCTTTGGGTGTAATTGGTGAACAATGGAAATCAGCCTCTTCTCACATCTGGTATCTGACTTGAAATTAAATACCCTATGTGGTCATCTGCCTGATTAATGGGATTACCTCCTCACACTCCTGTGAAATACTTCAGACTCCTAACATTCCCCAGCTGGGTGTTTGTCAGGTGAAGCGTCCCGTCCAGGGTCAAGCTTGTGCGGGGACCTCGACTCTACTTTGTAGACTTGACTCCGAGCAGCTCGTCGTTTTTCCATGTGTCGGATCTACACTGAAATGAGACAGATGAATAATAAAGATTTCTTATCAGATGGACTTCCCTGATAGTCCTGTCGTTAAAACGCCATGCCTCCACTGCAGGGGCAGGGGTTTGATCTCTGGTGGGAGAACTAAGATCCTGCGTGCTGGCAGGCACGGCAAAAATAAAAATAAAATCTAACATAAAGTTTGAAGGGAAAAAAAAAGCTTTATCATCAGAAAATAATCAGATACAAAATGTTTCCAAAAGAAAAGTTCTCAAAATACTGGTTAAGAGGTTGTCCTCTCTAAAGACTTCATTAAAGGGAAGCCATTCCATCAGATATAAAATTGGCTGTGCTTAATTTAATATTTATCCCAGACTTGCCAGTCATATGCAAGAGACATATTTCGGCCTGATTGGTCTTAAACAAAGAACTTAAAAGCTGTTATCCAAAAAGAACAATATTCTAGATGATCTGAAATAGATTCACACAGTTCTCAGATGCCAACTTTGCTTTGTAGGTGTATACAGAATACAGTTCTTGTCTCTCAAACGATAGATGAGACATGGAAAATCCACCTAGCCAAGTCCTTGGGCGTTTCCTTATTTGACAAACAGCATGACAGTTTCTTACGCCAACTCTTGCACTGTCTCCAAGTAATTTTCTTGAGGTGCTCTACTATTGCAGTGATTTCAATTTCCTGGGCTCTTTAAAGGGAAGAAATGCCAGCATTTTTATAGTCTGTAACATTTATATTACAGACTTTTGTAATATATTCATAATTGACATTTCAACACTTCCCCATATTAGCAGGCTTAGTCCATCAACTGATAAAGTGGAAACCTCCCACCCCTCCAGTTCACACCATGAACCAAGATGCATCTTCCAGCCCTTTTGTTGTGAAACTGCATAAATAATGAATAAGAGGGCTTCCCTGGTAGCTCATGCGAAGAGTTGACTCATTGGAAAAGACTCTGATGCCGGGAGGGATTGGGGGCAGGAGGAGGAGGGGACGAGAGAGGATGAGATGGCTGGATGGCATCACTGATTCCATGGACACGAGTCTGAGTGAACTCCGGGAGTTGGTGATGGACAGGGAGGCCTGGCGTGCTGCGATTCATGGGGTCACAAAGAGTTGGACACAACTGAGCGACTGAACTGAACTGAACTGGTAGCTCAGTGGTAAAGAATCCGCATGCCAGTACAGGAGGCGCGGGTTCGATCCCTGATCCGGGAAGATCCCACATGCTGAGGAGCAACTCCGCCTGTGTGCTGCAACTAACTGCGCCTGTGTTCTGGCGCCCAGGAGCCGCAACTACTGCTCCCATGTGCTGCAGCTGCTGAAGCCTGAGGGCCCTAGTTCCTGTGCTCCGCAACAAGAGAGGCCACTGCAGTGAGAATCCCACGCCCTGCAACTAGAGAGTTAACGCCCGCTGACACAACTAGTGAAAAGCCCAAGCAGCATGAAGACCCAGCACAGTCAAAAATACATACAATCATTAAAAAAAAAAAATGAATAAGAAACAAAACAAGAAAGAAAGACTTTCCTTGATGAGCCACAGTGAAAACTACCTGGGGCAAACTGACCTCCATCCAGGGGCCCTTGTCTGAGGTGCAGCAGCCCAGGCAACATTCTGGGGACAGGACTGGCAGCCCATGAAGTCTGTCTCCAGGGCTGGAGGAATCGCCCCAGCGATCCAGAGATGCAGGGCAAGACCCAGTGCCTCCCCTCCGGGCCTCCAGGGGCCCTGTCCTGGGATCCCCTTGGGGAATCCTTTGTCAGCCACTCAGGAATGGAGCTGGGTCAGTGGGGTGCAGGCTGGATGAGGCTTGCATCTGGGACCAGCTAGTTGCAGTGCAGACCCAGGGGCCAGGAGCAGTGCTTGGCTCCTGGAAATGATGGTGCATCTCCCAGCAAGTCCACAGCACTGTGGAAGGCATTGGAATTTCTTTGAGAAATCTTATCTCCAGATGGCTTGAACAGAGCACCGTGCAGGCACCTGCGCATCTTCCCTTAGTTTGTTGAATGAGAGAAGAGTATTCCAGCAACTTCACCACCCCGGCGGCTGCCTGGACTCTTTGGAAATGGGCATCCCACCTCTTTATTCTGAAGATCCCCACACCTCCAGAGGGTATCCCCGCATGAGTGCTAAGGGTGTCCACAGCCCCGGCCCCTGGCACCCGTGCTAGGAACAGGTTGTGGACAAGAGAGCGTTTACCGCTGCCCTGGGCATCCTCCGAGCCAGTGTGAGACTCTGGCCTCGCCCCCACCACCCCCCTTCAACCAAAGCGAACACTCTGGAAATCGGGCAGGAGCATCTTCTTCCACCAAGGCCCCCTGCGCGTGCTCCACCGGGGAAGGGGTCTAATCACCCCGCAGGACATCAAAGGGCAGCCCCGACTCGCTCAGCAGCCCCGTGGAGCGCGCAGCAAATACGCTGAAACGAGCCACAAAGACGCCCGGCAGGCAGGACTCAGCGCCATGGCGAGGCGTACACAGAAGCACCGGGAATGTCACAGAGCAGGCCGGCCGTGGGCAGCCGCCGCGCTGTAAATAGATATAAAGAGACACCCACGGAGCTCAGAATTACTGAGGCAAAAGGTTTCACAGCGAGCTCATGACATAAATCACAGATCCCCCCATGCCCAGACAAAGGCGCCAGCACCACGGCGGGCGGACTCAGAGCAACCGTCGGAGCCTCGCGCAGTGCGCGGCCGCCAACATCAAAGCGGTGTCACGGCTGGGGATGCTGGCGTGTTGACAATGCCAGGTTTTTCTACCCGGCTGACCGCTAGTTAACACCAGAGTCAGGTCGGGGCGCAAGGGCAGGTGCAGGCACGGTGTTAGGCTGCAGCCAGGTTTGAATCCTGGAAATTGTTGGGACTGAAGGGTCCCCGCCTGGAGGAGAGCCGCCGCCAGGAGGGCGGAGAAATGCACACGAGGGTGGGTCTGGATTGGTTGCGACTAGTTGACTTTGCAGGTTGGATGCTTGGTCTAGAATAAGGACTTTGCTCACCTTCTGTTGGCCTTCTGCTCCTCACTTGGGCAGTCATGAATAATTTCCGCTAGAGGGCTTCCCAGGCTCATGGGCTTCCTTGGCTCAGACGGTAAAGCATCCACCTGCAAGGCAGGAGGCCTGTATTCCATCCATGGGTTGGGAAGATCCCCGGAGGGATCTCCAGTATTCCTACCTGGAGAATCCCAAGGACAGAGGAACCTGGCAGGCTATAGTCCATGAGGTCACAAAGAGTTGGACGTGACTGAGCAACTAAGCACAGCACATAAGGCTTCCCAGGTGGCTCAGCAGTAAAGAATCTGCCTACTGATGCAGGAGACTGGATTTGGAACATCCCCTGGAGGAGGAAATGGCAACGCGCTTCAATATCCTTGCCTGGAAAATCCCATGGACAGAGGAGCCTGGCGGGATATAGTCCATAGGGTTGCAAAGAATCAGACATGAATAAAGTGACTGAGCACACACAGAGACCTGCCCCCGAGTTGGAGACATGCCTGGACAACGCCAATGATGAAAGCTTCCCCCTAGGCATCCCTTAAGCCCTTGTTCAACAGACATTTCTAGGAGCAGCTGTGCTCCAGGCTGGAGTTGGTGTTTAATTGGCACATAGAGCTGCCAGTGACCTGGGTGAGATGGCCTTAACTCAGACAACCACATACACCACTATGAAGTTGCTGTGGTGTGAAGGCCCTGCAAACCTTGAAAGTGCCAAACTTGGGGCGAGGGGAGGTGTGGGGACCAAACCTGGCTGGGCGGGGGTCCAAGGCTCCTTCAAGCTCTTATAGTGCAATCCCAAATATGAAGGCTGAAGACACAGCTATGTGGAGAGGGGAGGGGAAACCATTCCAGGCAGAAGGAACAGCAGGTGCAAAGGTCCTGGGGCAGGAGGAACACCGCAGCATATGTGGGTGGGGGGGAGGGTAACTGGAGAGGAAGCAGCAAAAGGAAGCAGCTGGGCTGGGGCACTAGGCAGAGCCCTCCTTAAGGGTTGCAGGGTTTTTTATCTTAAGGACAGTGGGAGTCTATTACATCATCTTAAGCCATCGAGAAAGTGAAAGTGTTTGTCACTCAGTCGTGTCTGACTCTTGGCAATCCCATGGACTAGCCAGCCAGGCTCCTCTGTTGGTGGAATTTTCTAGGCAAGAATACTGGAGTGGGTTGCCATTCCCTTCTCCAGGGGATCTTCCCAACCCAGGGATCAAACCGGGTCTCCTGCATTGCAGGCAGATTCTTTACCTTCTGAGCCACCAGGGAAGTGACATAATCCAATAGGAACCAGAGGTGGGGGTGGGAGGGTGACTTCTCTGCTCAGGGGTAGAGAACATGCTGGCCTAGAGGGCTGCTGGAAACCACAGACTGTCTTGCACACCAGGTGAGGGATGTAGGCAGCTGGAACAAGGGGAAATGGCGGTGGAGGGCGAGAATGACTAGGGTTCTAGAAACATCTGCAAATCTCACGTCTTGCCTCTCCTTCTGGTCATTGACCACGCTGCCAATATGGACCTGAAGTTTTTGTATTTTCTTTTTACCTAATTACGGAATCAGCAAGGGGATTCACACTGCAGTTTTCCGAGGGGAGCCTGGGGGAGCAGTAGTCAAAACCCAGGCCTCCTCTCCCCGCCTTCATACAGCAGTGTGAACACACGCTGCCCCCACCATGTCAGGAGGGCTGAGCTCTCAGCAACAGCGCGCCTCCGTTTCCCCTTGCTCTTGTTTTATTTATCCATCTACAAAGAAAGCAATGTGCCCGTGTGATTTTTCCCCCTTAATTTTCTTTCTGCCGCCTCATTAGCCGGAGAGAGCGTGCGCGGATCCTAATGACATCAGCGTTGTCAGAGTGATGCGGCCGCCGCGTCTCGGCAGACAGCAAGGAGTCAGCGGAGATTTTTAAACCTAAACCGTGTTGGCGTAGAAATAATGAAGGCGGCCAGCTGCCTGGCAAACATGAGGGGACGCGGGGGTGGGGGCGGGGGGAGGGTCTGGAGCCCCAGAGAGGTGGAGAGGAGAGACAGGAAATGAATTCCCAGAGACAGGCAATAAGACTGCGTCACAGTCCGTGACCCGGGAGGAGGGGGCTGGAGGAGGGCAGCTCTTTGGAGAATGGGGGTGCGGAGGTGGGGAGGTCCAGGTTGCATGCAGTCACTGGGAGCCATTGACTATTTCGCTGAGAAGTGAGAGGGCTGATGGGAGGGTAGCTGGAGGCTCCAGGTTGGCCTGAGGAAGGTCTGAAGACGCAGGAACTGCCTAAAATACTTCAAAAGACAAACAGGCTAGATGTGCAGAGTTCCAATGTGAACTACTCTCTTTAACAGGGCATTTCCTCCCAACGTGGAAAAGGGGCCGGTGGAGTTCAGGGGCTGTTGTGCTCCAGGGAAATGCATGTTATTGGCGGATCTTGTAAGCCAGAAATACCAGCTCATCAAGAGCCCACCATAGGGTGCAAGGCTGGGAGACTGCACGCCTGCCTGGCTCTCCCTTTGCAGCCCAGCCTCCTGTGGTCATTCTGTCTCTCTCCTTCTCTGAGGCCCATTTAAGCCCAGCCTTGTGACCATCATGGATTAGGGAAAAACAAATTTGGAGTAGGAAGGGGACTAGAGACGATAATGGTAATATGATTACCAGGTTCAAAGAGCATCTGCTCCTGTCTTCATGTTAAAGTATCTCTGAAGACATACACAAACGGAGCGGAGGATGGAAGGAAGGGGGAGAGGGGGAGAAAGCAAATCCATGCACCAATAGGAAGACCTCACATCTGAGTCAGGAAGGGCCAGCACACCTCTGCTGCATGGCCCTAAGTTTTAAGGCAGTCAAGTCGACAGTAAGGCAAACGCTTAAGTCCACCAAGTAGCAGTGGATGCTGGTGGTGGAGCAGTGCATTGTGGGAGATGCAGTAAAAGTGCAGAGGTGGAAAGTGAGGAACGGAGGTTGCATAGCAACCTGCTGACTCTGCTGGGGGAGCGTGGGAGGAAGAGGCCTCCTGATGGACCACAGGTGACCAGGAGAGTGTACAGACTAGGACCCGGGCTGGGCATCTCCCTTACCAGCCTTCCTCCACCTTGCCCCTCCACCGTCTCAAAGGCTAACAGAGAAAAGGACCATGGACTTCCCCTGCGTGTCCACAGACTTCGTGTCTGGATCTAACCATAACCAGAGATGAATATAGAGAAAAATTAATGGATTCATGGGGGAGCAGGAAAAAGAATGAGATAGCTTCCTGAGAATAAAGAGGAAATCTGTTCCTCTCATCAAAAGATCCAGAAGAAAATCTGAGAAATTGTATGCCTGTGTGCCATCCTGTATGGAATGCAAGATGATACAGCCTTTAAATCCATAAAACCAAACAAGATGAGAGGTCAACAGAATGACATGAAAAGGAAGATGGAGGAGATAAATTTATGCCAAGAAAGCAAGAACACAATGGTAGATTAGATTACATTCAGTTCAGTTCGATCACTCAGTCACGTCCAACTCTTTGTGACTCCATGGACTGCAGCACACCAGGCTTCCCTGTCCAACACCAGCTCCTGGAGGTTGCTCAAACTCATGTCCATCAAGTTGGTGATGCCATCCAACCATCTCATCCTCTGTCATTCCCTTCTCCTCCTGCCTTCAATCTTTCCCAGCATCAGAGTCTTTTTAAATGAGTCAGTTCTTTGCATCAGGTGGCCAAAGTATTGGAGTTCCAGCTTCAGCATCAGTCCTTCCAATGAATATTGGAAGCTTCAGCATCAGTCCTTCCAATGAATATTCAGGACTGATTTTCTTTGGGATTGACTGGTTTGATCTCCTTATAGTCCAAGGGACTCTCAAGAGTCTTCTCCAACACCACAGTTAAAAAGCATCATCTACTCAGCTTTCTTAGATTACATTAAAGGAAGTAAAAGGCAGAACTGATTCATAAAGAGAATGAAACCAAGGATGTGAGTGAGGGTGCTGTGCTATTTCTCTGTGTGCCCCCAGATCCAGTCCCTGCTGTCTCTCTGTTCTACTCTGCATCCTGACAAGGTGTGGGCATTGTGGCTAGCCCCTTCAAGCTAACACGCAGCCCCGTATAGCTGGCTTCTGACTGGGTTCAGAAGAAATTGGAGGAAATTGGGAAATTGGAGGTGGAAGGAGAAATAAAGCCAAGGTGTTTCTCATCCTCTTCCTCCATCCTGAGTAGCTTCTACAGCAACACTTTCCTTTCCATGGCTCCAGTATCCCCAGACAGCTCCTTCTCAAAGTCACAGCCTCTGCCAGGCAGCCCCTGCCTGACTTGGTTCCAACCCCCTTGAATCTCTCATGACAAGAAGCACAGTCTTCACGATTGGTTATTTCTAAGTCTCAGTGACATCATCAAAGAACCATATGCCTTCTAAGCTCAGTAAGCCAATCTTGCCCTCAAAATGGTCCTTTTCTTAATCCCTGAGTGGCTTCCAGCAACTGTTCCAACCAGCTTTCTGTTCAGATTCAGCCACTTTCCTCTAGAAACCCTGAGGAAGTCCTTCTCTGTGTTTTATTGACCCCAGTTGACTTAAACCTGCCCTTCCCCAAACCATTAAATTGTAGCGAGAATAGAATGATCATGATTGAATTAATTGTCTGGAGTGTTTGGAAGTCAACCACAATGTTCACTACAAAGGACTAATGTTAAAAGATCTTCTTAAGTGCAAACGAAAAGAAATTAAAAGACAAAGTGATAGTCATAAAGGGCAGAGAGCCAACTCACAGATAACTGATGTTGTTGAAGAGCCTACAACAAATGAATCAGAAATAATCATCAAAGACGTAATAGAAGAAAACGTAGCTGCACTGGAAAGACTTAAAGTATAGGACTTGAATGGATGTTCCCCGCAAATCAGTGATGAGAGACACACACCTATATACAGTCTAGCAAAAGCATTCTAAAAGGCACATAGCAAAGCATCCAAGTAAAAAACAGGTTCCTAAAGGAGGAAAAATCAGACTGGACTCTGAGTTCTCTGCACTATTATCATGGGACAGTTCAAAATAATTTACAGTTTTTGTTTTTTTTTTCCATGCAACATGGCTTGCTGGATCCAAGTTCTCCAACCAGGATTGAACCCAGGTCATGGCAGTGAAAGCACCATATCCTAACTACTGTACCACCAGAGAACTCCCCATCTACAGATTTTTTTATTTTTAATTGAAGAATAAGTGCTTTACAATGTTGTTGTTGGTTTCTGTCATACAACAACTCAAATCAGTCATCAGTTCAGTTCAGTCACTCAGTTGTGTTACTCTTTGCAACTCCATGAATTGGAGCACGCCAGGCTTCCCTGTCCATCACCAACTCCCAGAGTTCATTCAAACTCATGTCCATTGAGTTGGTAATTCCATCCAGCCATCTCATCCTCTGTCGTCCCCTTCTTCTCCTGCCCACAATCCCTCCCAGCATCAGGGTCTTTTCCAATGAGTCAACTCTTCACATGAGGTGGCCAAAGTACTGGAGTTTCAGCGTTAGCATCAGTCCTTCCAATGAACACCCAGGGCTGACCTCCTTCAGAATGGATGGTTGGATCTCCTTGCAGTCCAAGGGACTCTCAAGAGTCTTCTCCAACACCACAGTTCAAAAGCATCAATTCTTTGGTGCTCAGATTTCTTCATAGTCCAACTCTCCCATCCATATATGACCACAGGAAAAAGCATAGCCTTGACTAGACAGACCTTTGTTGGCAAAGTAATATTTCTACTTTTTAATATGCTATCTAGGTTGGTCAGAACTTTCCTTCCAAGGAGTAAGCATCTTTTAATTTCATGGCTGCAATCACTGTCTGCAGTGATTTTGGAGCCCCCAAAATAAAGTCTGACACTGTTTCCACTGTTTCCCCATTTATTTGCCATGAACTGATGGGACCAGATGCCATGATCTTAGTTTTCTGAATGTTCAGCTTTAAGCCAACTTTTTCACTCACCACTTTCACTTCATCAAGAGGCTTTTGAGTTCCTCTTCACTTTCTGCTATAAGGATGGTGTCATCTGCATATCTGAGGTTATTGATATTTCTCCCGGCAATCTTGATTCCAGCTTGTGCTTCCTCCAGCCCAGTGCTTCTCATGATGTACTCTGCATATAAGTTAAATAAGCAGGGTGACAATATACAGCCTTGACAGACTCCTTTTCCTATTTGGAACCAGTCTGTTGTTCCATGTTCAGTTCTAACTGTTGCTTCCTGACCTGTATATAGGTTTCTCAAGAGGCAGGTCAGTGGTCTAGTATTCCCATCTCTTTCAGAATTTTCCAAAATTTATTGTGATCCACACAGTCAATGGTTTTGACATAGTCAATAAAGCAGAAATAGACGTTTTTCTGGAACTCTCTTGCTTTTTCCATGATCCAGCAGATGTTGGCAATTTGATCTCTGGTTCCTCTGCCTTTTCTAAATCCAGCTTGAACATCTGGAAATTCCTGGTTCACATATTGCTGAAGCCTGGCTTGGAGAATTTTGAGCATTACTTTACTAGGGTGAGAGATGAGTGCAATTGTGTGGTAGTTTGAGCATTCTTTGGCATTGCCTTTCTTTGGAATTGGAATGAAAACTGACCTTTTCCAGTCCTATGGCCACTGCTGAGTTTTCCAAATTTGCTGGCATATTGCGTGCAGCACTTTCACAGCATCATCTTTCAGGATTTGAAATAGCTCAACTGGAATTCCATCACCTCCACTAGCTTTGTTCATGGTGATGCTTTCTAAGGCCCACTTGACTTCACATTCCAGGATGTCTGGCTCTAGGTGAGTGATCACACCATCGTGATTATCTTGGTCATGAAGATCTTTTTTGTACAGTTCTTCTGTGTATTCTTGTCACCTCTTCCCAATATCTTCTGCTTCTGTTAGGTCCATACCATTTCTGTCCTTTATCGAGCCCATCTTTGCATGAAATGTTCCCTTGGTATCTCTAATTTTCTTGAAGAGATCTCTAGCCTTTCCCATTCTGTTGTTTTCCTCTATTTCTTTGCATTGATCACTGAGGAAGGCTTTCTTATCTCTCCTTGCTATTCTTTGGAACTCTGCATTCAGATGCTTATTATCTTTCCTTTTCTCCTTTGCTTTTCACGTCTCTTCTTTTCACAGCTATTTCTAAGGCCTCTCCAGACAGCCATTTTGCTTTTTGCATTTCTTTTCCATGGGGATGGTCTTGATCCCTGTCTCCTGTACAGCGTCACAAACCTCCATCCATAGTTCATCAGGCATTCTATCCATCAGATAGTCCCTTAAATCTATTTCTCACTTCCACTGTATAATCCTAAAGGATTTGTTTTAGGTCATACCTGAATGGTCTAGTGGTTTTCCCTACTTTCTTCAATTTAAGTATGAATTTGGTAATAAGGAGTTCATGATCTGAGCCATTGTCGGCTCCTGGTCTTGTTTTTGTTGACTGTATAGAGCTTCTCCATCTTTGGCTGCAAAGAATATAATCAATCTGATTTTGGTGTTGACCATCTGGTGAGGTCCATGTGTAGAGTCTTCTCTTGTGTTGTTGGAAGAAGGTGTTTGCTATGACCAGTGCGTTCTCTTTGCAAAACTCTATTAGCCTTTGCCCTGCTTCATTCCATATTCCAAGGCCAAATTTCCCTGTTACCCAAGGTGTTTCTTGACTTCCTACTTTTGCATTCCAGTCCCCTATAATGAAAAGGACATCTTTTTCGGGTGTTAGTTCTAAAAGATCTTGTCGGGTCTTTATAGAACCATTCAACTTCAGCTTCTTCAGTGTTACTGGTTGGGGCATAGGCTTGGATTACTGTGATATTGAATGGTTTGCCTTGGAAATGAACAGAGATCATTCTGTCATTTTTGAGATTGCATCCAAGTACTGCATTTCGGACTCTTTTTGTTAACCATGATGGCTACTGCATTTCTTCTAAGAATAGTCTGACAGAATGTGGTCCACTGGAAAAGGGAATGGCAAACCACTTCAGTATTCTTGCCTTGAGAACCCCATGAACAGTATGAAAAGGCAAAATGATACTGAAAGAGGAACCCCCAGGTTGGTAGGTGCCCAATATGCTACTGGAGATCAGTGGAGAAATAACTCCAGAAAGCATGAAGGGATGGAGCCAAAGCAAAAATAATACCCAATTGTGGATGTGACTGGTGATAGAAGCAAGGTCCGATGCTGTAAAGAGCAATATTACATAGGAACCTGGAATGTTAGGTCCATGAATCAAGGCAAATTGCAAGTGGTCAAACAGGAGATGGCAATAGTGAACGTCGACATTCTAAGACTCAGCGAACTAAAATGGACTGGAATGGGTGAATTTAACTCAGATGACCAAATCAGTCATAGCTCGTGCTCTCTCTCTCTCCATATATACATATATAAATATATATATATATTTATATTTATATATCCCCTTCCTCTGCACCTCCCTCCCACCGCATCCCCCAACCCTCCCCTCTAGTTCATCACAGAGCACCAGGCTGCCATCTACAGATTTTTAAAGAAAAGGCTTGGATGCTAGAATTCTGTATTCAACCAAGATAGCTCATATTTTACTGGCAAAAGAAAGACACTTTTAGATATCAAGGGTTCATAAGACATGCCTTTGAGTGCTTTTTAAAAAAAAAATTTTATATATATATATATATATTTCTATTTATCCATTATTTATTCAACAGATATTTATTGAGCACCAGCTATTTGCCAGAGTCATACTAGGTGCTTAGGATACCTAATGAGTGACTGTACTGGGGGAAAGTATTGCTGCCCTCATGGAGCTTACATTTGAATGAGGGAGATGAGCATTAAACAATGAGCATAATAATGGGTCAATAAAGTGATAAGGACTGGGAGAGAGGAACCAAGGCAGAAGGCAGCATATTTTAAAGAGGGTATTAGGATGGATGGTTTTGAGTAGACCTGAGAGAGATGAGGGAATCAGCTAAGCAGGTGTCTGGGGAAAGAAGAGCCCAGTAGATAAGACGAAGTCCACGACTTCAAGGCTGGAGTGAGCCTGACCCACATAGGGGACAACAAGGGAACCAGTGAGGCTGCAGGTTGGGAGAACCCGTGGGACAGCATCAGGAGGTGAGAGAACTGGAGGAGGGGACAGGCTGTGGGGTTCCCGAGGCCACTGGAGTGATGCTGGCCATTGGCGTGGTTTTAGCACAGGAGTGGTATGCCCTGACTGACATTCTCTGAGGCTCCTTGTGGTCTCCATGATGAGAATCTACTTTAGGAGGAGCAGAGTAGAAGTGGAGAAATGACTTAGGAGGTGGTGGCCACAGTCCACCTGAGGGATCATGCTGGCATGGACAAGGGCGGTAGGCTGAAAACGGAATGCCTGGTGGCCTAGTGGCCAGGATTCCAGGCTCTCGCGATCATGGTCCAGGTTCAGTCCTTAGTGGGGCAACAGAGATCCCACAAGTTGTGCCGCACAGCCAAAAAGGAAAAGAAATTATGGATTCTGGATATCTCGTGAAGGTAGAGCCAGCAGGATTTCTTGACAGATTGGATGTAGGATGCGGGATATATGAAAAGAGGAGTTAGAGATGACTCCAAGGCTTTTAGCCGGAGATGCTGGAAAGATAGGTGTGCCATCGAGAAGTAAGAGGAAGCTTAGGGGGAAAAGACATCTGGGGCTGCGGGGAGACTCGGGCGTTCTGTTTTTGATGCCTTAAGTGTAAGATAGAGCCAGCCACAAGGAGATAATCAAGTAAGCAATTGGATATTCAAACCTGGAGGTTGCAAAGGGAGGTTTGACCAACCTGGAGATAGACTTTAGAGAGTTGGTGGCATTTGGATGGTGTCTAAAGCCAGGAAACTGAATGAGATCACCAGGGAGGGAGAGCAGAGACAAGGAATGAGAACTGACTCCAAGGCCATCCCAGCATGAGAAGACGCACAGGCGAGAGAGCAGCAGAGGCAGCCGAGTAGAAGCAGCAGCGTGGGTGGCGAAGGAATGAGCCTGTGGCTTCTGGAAGCCAAGAGAAGGACATATCCAAGTGGAACATGTGGTTAGCTGTGTCAGAGGTGCTGATGCAGCCCGAGGGGGAGGCAGAGCCCTGACCACCAGGTGCAGCCAGCTCAGGGGTGCTCTTGGGCAAGGGCTGATTGGGGGAGAGGGGTAGGGGAGGCTGAAGGCCAAAGGGAATGAGGGTACTCCAGCTGCCCAAGAGATGATGGGGAAAGACCATCTCAAGAAAGGGAAACTCAGTCTGCAGAGTCTCTCAACTCAACCTCTTAAATATCTCTCAAAGCCTTTCTTCTTTTTCCATCCTGGCTGCCACCAGCTGAGTTTAGGCCACCGTCATCTCAGTGGTAAAGAAGGCGCCTGTCCCTGCAGAGGACGCAAGAGACCCTGTTTTGATCCCTGGGTCGGGAAGATCCCCTGGAAGAGGAAATGGCTACCCACTCCAGTACTCTTGCCTGGAGAATTCCGTGGACGGAGGAGCCTGGTGGGCTATAGTCCAGGGGGTCACAAAGAGTCGGACACTACTGAGCAACTGAACATGCACAAATCTCTCCCCTAGATTGCAAAAATATCCTCGTAACTCAACTCTCTGCCTCCAATATGGCCCCGTGGAACTCTTCTCAACACTGTAGCCATGGTGATATTTCTAAAATTAAAATCTGACCCTGTCACTTCTCCACTCATCACCCTTCAAGGGCTTTCCGGTGCCCTGAAGATAAAGCCCAGCTTCTTATCGTGGCCGACGGCACGCTTCCGGCTCTGACCTGCTGTCCTCTCCAGTCTCAATTCTCACTACTCACCCCCACCATGTCAAACCTCACATCGCAGTCAATATTGTTTATATATGTATAATTTTGTTTATTCACTTATATTTGGCTGCGTTGGGTCTTGTTGCTTTGTGAGAATTTCTCTAGTTGCAGCAGTCGGGAGCTGCTCTTCATCGTGATGCATGGGCTTCACACTGCAGTGGCTTCTTCTGCTGGGCGGCCAAGCTCTAGGGAGCATGAGCTTCCGCAGTGTTGATGCATGGGCTTAGCTGCTGCACAGCACATGGGCTCTCCCTGCACCAGGGACGGAACCGTGTCTCCTGCATTGGCAGGCAAGCCTCCATCTACTGCACCCCAAGGGAGTCCCACAGCCAGTCCTTTCTGTTCCTTCTCGCCTCCCACGTCTGACAATTCTTTTCTATACCTTGACCATCCTAGTCTTCAGAACTCTCCACATCTTTTGGTACTGCTGTCCCATGTCTTAGCTTGAATGTCACTTCCTGCAGAAATCCTTCCTTGACCAACTCACCACACCATTGCAAATCTAGATCTGACTCAGCTGTCATTTCTAGCACCTGGTGATTCCCCCAACAGAGTACTGTGGCACCTACATATTTATTATTACTTCTAGCTTCATGAGAAACGCTGGGCTGGAGGAAGCACAAGCTGGAATCAAGATGGCTCAGATATGCAGATGACACCACCCTTATAGCAGAAAGTGAAGAGGAACTCAAAAGCCTCTTGATGAAAGTGAAAGAGGAGAGTGAAAAAAGTTGGCTTAAAGCTGAACATTCAGAAAACAAAGATCGTGGCATCTGGTGCCATCACTTCATGGCAAATAGATGGGGAAACAGTGGAAACAGTGTCTGACTTTATTTTTCTGGGCTCCAAAATCATTGCAGATGGTGATTGCAGCCATTTCCTTACTCCTTGGAAGGAAAGTTATGACCAACCTAGATAGCATATTAGAAAGCAGAGACATTACTTTGCCAACAAAGGTCCATCTAGTCAAGGCTATGGTTTTTCCAGTGGTCATGTATGGATGTGAGAGTTGGACTATGAAGAAAGCTGAGCACCGGAGAATTGATGCTTTTGAACTGTGGTGTTGGAGAAGACTCTTGAGAGTCCCTTGGACTGCAAGGAGATCCAACTAGTCCATTCTGAAGCAGATCAGGCCTGAGTGTTCATTGGAAGGACTGATGTTGAAGCTGAAACTCCAATATTTTGACCAGCTGAAGTGAAGCACTGACTCCATGGAAAAGACCCTGATTTTGTGAAAGATTAAAGACAGGAGGAGAAGGGGACGACAGAGGATGAGATGGTTGGATGGCATCACCAACTTGATGGACATGAGTTTGAGCAAGCTCTAAGAGTTGGTGATAGACAGGGAAGCCTGGTGTGCTGTGGTCCATGGGGTTGCAAAGAGTCAGACATTATTGAGCGACTGAACTGAACTGAAGGAAAAACATATTGCCAGGTTAACTGAGTGGTCAATCCAAGGAGCTGGGAAGAGAAAAGGAGAAAAGAATTAATAAGATGAAGGCAAAAATTAATGGATTGGAATATTTTTAAAGAGAATTGATCAAAGAAATCCAATTGGTGATTTCTTGAGAAAAAAATAATTAAAATAGAATTCCAGCAAGATATTAAACATGCAAAACACAGTGCAGAGACAATCCCTGCTGCTGCTGCTGAGTCGCTCCAGTCGTGTCCAACTCCATGCGACCCCACAGATGGCAGCCTGCCAGGCTCCCCTGTCCCTGGGATTCTCTAGGCAAGAACACTGGAGTGGGTTGCTATTGCCTTCTGCAGAGACAATCACAGTGAATTCAAGTGAGAAAGGGTGCTTATTCCCAGATGCAGTGCAGATGGCCTTCCCCCATCCAAATTTGTTCTCCACCTGCATGGACCCATCTGCAAGTCTGCTGGCTCTCTGCTCCCTGGGCTTCATCAGGGCAGCGTCCCAGAAGCCGGGGAGGAAGGAGCGTGAGGTGAGAGGGTATGTTCACTAGGTACCAGGTACCCTCTCACCCTTGGTATGAGTGTCCCTCTGCTCCTGGTAAGACAGCCCACTCCATCCCCTCACCCTGCAGGCCCAGGAGTGGGAATCGGCTCCACTGCCACTCTGTGTCAAAGCACTGCTCCTCATGGTTATTCTGCACACACACCTGGCTAAACAAGCCCTGTATCAATAACCCTCCTGGAATAATCTTAAATGTGCCCTCTGTTTCCTGTTACCACCCTGACCAGTACACCTGCAGTGCTGAATTTCTTTTTTTCCAGGAAAATATAGATGAACAAAATTAAGCCAAGAATAAATCAAAATAAAATAAGCCAGTAACTGTGAAAAAATAGAAAATATTATCACCTGCAGCTAAAGGTTCAAATGCAAAGTCCATCATGCTTTCTTATTTCCTATCATTATCTACTTTTCAAAACCTCCCAGAGTATTAAAAAGATAAACATCGTCTCAGACAGTTTTACTAAGTTAACACTGAGTGACATTAAAACTTGACAGTCATGTTAATAGCTCAAAAACTAAAACTGTAAAGCAAACTTATTTATTAAAAGATGAAAAATATCTTAACAAATTGAATCTACCATTCTATTTAGAAGACTAGCAAAATAGAGACTGTTTTATGAAAGGCAAAATAGGTCAGTATTGGATAATCTTTTTGTAGCGATTTGGCTAAAAAATGTTAAAAACTTAAATCATAAATCTAGTAATAAGATATTTCCTTAACTTAGAAGAAAGTATTTATCCCCTTCGTGGGTCACAGCCTTGCCATGGCAAAAGGGCTTACATAACTCGAGGAAGCTAGGAGCGATCCCGTGCAGGGATACCCAAGACAGACAGGCTATGGCGACAGGCAGTGGAGAGTGCTGATAAAATGTGGTCGGTCTTGCCTGGAGAGCCCCGTGAGCAGTATGAAAAGGCAAAAAGATGTGACACCAGAAGATGAGCCCCAAGGTGGGAAGGTGTCCAATATGCTACTGGAGGGCAGTTACTAATAGCTCCAGAAAGAATGAAGACACTGGGCCAAAGCAGAAATGACGCTCAACTGTGGATGGGTCTGGTGGTAAAAATAAAGTCCAATGCTGTAAAGAACAATATTGCATAAGAACCTGGAATGTTAGGTCCACAAATCAAGGTCGATTAGACATGGTCAAGCAGGAGATGGCAAGACTGAACATTGACATCTTAGGAATCAGTGAACTAAAATGGACGGGAATGGGCAGACTTAATTCAGATGACCATTATATCTATTACAGTGGGCCAGGATTCCTTAGAAGAAATGGAACTATAAGGAGCTCAATAAAAGAGTTCAAAATCCAGTACTTGGGTACTGGACAGAAACTGTAAGGACCTAAAAGAAGCAGAGAAGATTAAGAAGAGATGGCAAGAATACACAGAAGAATTATACAAAATGGTCTTAATGACCCGAATTACCACAGTGGTGGAGTCACTCACCTAGAGCCAGACATCCTGGAGTATGAAGTCAATTGGGCCTCAGGAAGCATTATTACAAACAAAGCTAGTGGAGGTGATAGAATTCCAGCTGAGCTATTTAAAATCCTAAAAGATGATGCTGTTAAAGTGCTGCACTCAATATGTCAGCAAATTTGGAAAACTCAGCAGAGGCCACAGGGCTGGAAAAGGTCAGTTTTCATTCCAAACCCAAAGAAGTCAAAGAATATTCCAACTACTATAGAACTGTGCTCATCTCACATGCTAGAAAGTCTATGCTCAAAATCCTTCAAGCTAGGCTTCAGCAGTATGCGAACTGAGAACATCCTGATATTCAGTCTGGGTTTAGAAGAGGCAGAGGAACCAAAGATCAAATTGCCAACATTCGTTTGATCATGGAGAAAGCAAGGGAGTTCCAGAAAAACATCTGCTTCATTGACTACACTAAAGCCCATCATTTCATGGCAAATAGAAACGGAAAAGTGGAAGCAGTGATAGATTTTATTTTCTTGAGCTCCAAAAATCACTGTGGATGGTGACTGCAGCCATGAAGTTAAAAGATGCTTGCTCCTTGGAAGGAAGGCTATGACAAACCTAGACGGCATATTAATAAGCAGAGACACCAGTTTGCTGACAAAGGTCCATATAATCAAAGCTATGTTTTTTCCAGTCATCATGTATGGATGTGAGAGTTGAACCATAAAGAAGGCTGAGCACCAAATAATTGATGCTTCTGAATTGTGGCACTTGAGAGTCCCCTGGACTGCAAGAAGATCAGTCCATCCTAAAGAAAATCAACCCTGAATATTCATTGGAAGGACTGATGCTGAAGCTGAAGCTCCAATCCTTTATGGGAAGAACTGACTCACTGGAAAAACTCTGATGCTGGGAAAGATTAAAGACAAAATGAGAAGGAGGCAGCAGAGGATGAGATAGTTAGATAGCATCACGATTCAGTGGACATGAATTTGAGCAAACTCTGGGAGATAGTGAAGGACAGGGAAGCCTGACATGCTGCAATCCATGGGGTTGCAAAGAGTCAGACACAGCTTAGCAACTGAACAAGAACAAATTTATGTGAATTCACAAAATTTATTTTTGTGAATAAATTTTGTCAGTTCACAAATTTATGTGAAACTACTATCCAAAATTATGGTGAAAGATTAGAGACAGTCCTATTAAATTTAGATGATACCTCTTATCAATTACTGTTATTTAACATTGAATTTTAAAGCTCTAGTCAATGCAATAAGACAAGGAAAATAAATATTAATATTGAGGATAAAATATTATTTGCAAAAATGATTTTCTATCTTAAAAATAACCTTAATAAATAAAGTATATTTATAAATCAGCGAGGCTTCCTTTGTGGCTCAGCTGGTAAAGAATCTGCCCACAATGTGAGAGACCCGGGTTCAGTCCCCGGGTTGGGAAGATCCCCTGGAGAAGGGAAAGGCTACCCACTCGAGTATTCTGGCCTCGAGAATTTCATGGACTTTTAGTCCATGGGGTTGCAGAGAGTCAGACATGACTGAGCAACTTTCACAATGGTAAAAAAGAACACAGCATAGAAAAAATGAGCCAAAGGCATAATCTAGCAATTCATAAAAAAGACAAATGTCAACCAATAGTAAATTCTTGTGCCTATAAATTTAAATGATGAATGAGATGATCTGGGTAGGAAGAAAGAGGTCCTGTCATACTCAGTTCTTCAAAAAGGGTAACAACTTATACACTTACAGTTTGACAGTATGTTTTAAGACATTTAAAGTATACACTCATTGGAAACCAGAATTGAAAGAGACACATGTGTCCCAGTGTTCATCACAGCACAATAGATAGGGCATGGAAGCAGCCTGGATGCCCACTGGCAGAGGAACGGATCTGGAAGCTGTGGTACATATACACAGTGGAGCATCACTCGGCTATTAAAAAGAACACATTTGAGTCAGTTCCAATGAGGTGGATGAAACTGGAGCCTATTATACAGAGTGAAGTAAGCCAGAAAGAAAACCAATATAGTACATTAACATATATATACGGAATTTAGAAAGATGGTAATGAGGACCCTGTATGCAAGGGAGCAAAAGAGACACAGATGTAAAGAATAGGTTTTTGGACTCTGGGAGAAGGTGAGGGTGGGATGATCTGAGAGAATAGCACTGAGACATGTATATTACCATATGTGAAACAGAGCGCCAGTCCAGGTTCGATGCATGAGACAGGGCGCTCAGGGCTGGTGCACGGGGATGACCCTGAGGGATGGGATGGGGGAGGGAGGAGGGAGGGGGTTCAGGATGGGGGACACATGTCCACCCATGGCTGATTCATGTCAGTGTATGGCAAAATCCACCACAATATTGTAAAGTAATTAGCCTCCAATTAAATGAATAAATAAAAACTATGGAGAAAAATAATAAACATTAAAAAGGGGAAAAAAGTATACACACTCATTGACTTGTAGTTCTCCTTCCAGCAATTCAGTGTAAGCAATCTAAATAAGAAAGGTCGGACACAGAGAAACTACATTCAAGGTATTCATTGTTGATAAGATAAAAAATACTATGCAACTTACAATAGTTAGCTCATTCAATTCATTATGATACATTCATACAATATTATATGGCCACTAAAAATAATGTTTAAATGCTCGTTTGTAATTTTTGAATTGTTCACAGTCTATTTTGATGAAAAGTCAAGTTTCAAAATAGTATGCAGATCACTAGCTCATTTTTTTCTTTTATACTAATCCCTTTCTAAATACATAAAACCTTAGTATATACAAAATATTGATAGGGGTTATCTCTGAAAAAGAGAAATCTGAAATTTTTAAATCTTGCTTAGGTTTCCCTGTTGCTCAGATGGTAAAGAATCTGCCTGCAGTGTGGGAGGCCTACGTTCGATCCCTGGGTTGGGAAGATCCCCTGGCAATGCACTCCAGTATTTTTGCCTGGAGAATCCCATGGACAGAGGAGCCTGGCGGACTACAGTCCACGGGGTCGTAAGAGCGGGACGTGATTGGGCGAGTGACACTTCCACTGTCTGCATCTTTAAGTGTTGCATCTGGAAGAAGCTAGGTAGCGGTTTAGTCAATAAGTGTCTGACTTTTGCCACCCCTGGACTCTACCCCTCCAGGCTCCTGTCAGTGGGATTTCCCAGGCGAGAATACTGGAGCGGGTTTCCATTTCCTCCGCCAGGGGGTCTTCCCCAACCCAGGGATCGAACCTGGTTCTTCTGTACTGGAGGCAGATTCTTCACCGACTGAGCCACCAGGGAAACCCAGAAAGAAGCCAGGCAGGTGGTAAAGAGGGCAGCTGCCTTGAGTGTGTCCAGGAGCCCGTGAGCCGGAAGCTGGCCAGGCTTGCAATGGGCTCTGCCTGTTGTCTACTGCGGCTTGGTGCCTGACCTCAGAAAAACATGGCTTAACCTCAGTTTTTCAACCGAGACATAAACAAAACTGTTTCACAGCACCTGGTAAATCCTAAACCTCAAAAACAGAGAATGATGAAGTTGCCCTGTTGTTATTTCATCGCTAAGCCGTGTCTGGACTCTTCTGCAACTCCATCGACTATAGCCCACCAGGCTCCTCTGTCCATGGGATTTCCCCAAAATCAAATCTGAATTCCACAAGCTTCTAAATCGAACTACTGATTTACAGAAAGCAGAGAAAAAGCGGCATCCCACAGGGATACAATCAGCAAAATCCCAACAGTGAGAAACTCCACAGGATGAACGACCCAGTTTCTTCAACAAATAAATCACACAAAACAAAGAAGAGAGATCTGAAAATACATCGCATCAACCAATGTAAAGCTGTTGGGCTTATCTGAATTCTTATCAAGCAAACAAATAATTGTTTTGATATAACGGCATTTAAGAGAAATTTGTGAATTTAAATATAGAGTATATATTAGATGATACTAAGAAACCGGCTTCCCACGTGGCACTAGTGGTAAAGAATCCATCTGTCAATGCAGGATAGATGGATACAGGTTGGACCCCTGGGTTGGGAAGATCCCCTGGAGGAGGGCACGGCAACCCACTCCAGTATTCTTGCCTGGAGAATCCCATGGACAGAGGAGCCTGGCGGGCTATAGTCTGTAGAGTCGACAGAGTCAGACATGACTGAAGTGACTTAGCATGCACTCAGTAGGGAACTATTGTTAATTTCTCAGCTGTTACAGTGATTCTGCATTTGTGTTTCTTCTAAACGTCCTTTAAGAGACACACGAATATTTATAGATGACATGACAGGCTACGTTGAATTTGCTTTAAAATAACATGAGGGAGGGGACTGGAAGTGTGGCGAGGGCAGGATGGGCCATGAGCTGATGGTGGGGACGAGAGCGTGGACTTGCAAACTTCTCCATGATGACAACAAAAGATTTCTACTTTTAAAAAGCAAACACTTTCCATCTTTATGATGAAGCCAATGGACCTGAATTGCAGAATTTGCCAATTAGAAAACAAGCACCCTTGGCCAGCAGGGACTACGAAAATAAACCAGAAAGGCCAAGGGCAGAAAAACATCCAACAGCAAAGCAACTCTTCTCCCCCAACTTCCTGACACACTAGAAAACTGCAGCCAGAAATTGGGATCGCCACCCTTGTGCAGACTCCCTCCCCACCCCACCCCAACCCCCACCACACTCCCTCCCGCAACAAGGCATCCTCATTTCTTTTCTCTGAGCAGCTCTCCAGACCCAGAGAGCAGCAGCATATCCCTGCTGGGAACTCCTTGGCCCAGACACCTGGGGCCTGACCAGGACCCTATTGTGTTATTAGTTAGTTAATTAGATAGTTCAGTCACTCAGTCATGTCCGACTCTTTGTGACCCCATGAATTGCAGCATGCCAGGCCTTCCTGTCCATCACCACCTCCCAGAGTTCACTCAGACCCATGTCCATCGAGGCAGTGATGCCATCCAGCCATCTCATCCACTGTCGTCCTCTTCTCCTCCTGCCCACAATCCCTCCCAGTATCAAGGTCTTTTCCAGTGAGTCAACTCTTCGCATGAGGTGGCCAAAGTATTGGAGTTTAAGCTTCAGCCTCAGTCCTTCCAATGAACACCCAGGACTGATCTCTTTTAGGATGGACTGATTGGATCTCCTTGCAGTCCGAGAGACTCTTGTTACTGGGATGCTATTGTTCCCTGGGAGGATCGAGAGGTCACATAGCCAGGAAGTGGCTGAAGTAGGATGCAGGCACCCCCTCCCAGCTCCCCAGCCTTTTCCACCTGGCCCCAAAACCCAGCCCACCCAAAATGTGTCTCCCACCATTTCTGACCAGGTGCTGAAGAGCTGCGCAGCAGTGCCCGCGGTCATCGAGGTTCTTTTCAACTCCTACCCTCAGCTCCACGTCTCCGAGTCCTGGAAGGAGGTGATCCCCCGAAGAAGTGTTTCAGGTGAGGGGGTGGTCCCTCCCTCCGTTAGTACAGACTGTTGTCTTACTTCTGTTCTCCTATGTGGGGTTTTGCACTCATATCCAGGAAACGATGAAACATCTGGGGAAGGAAAGAGAAGGGCAAATCAGGGGCATGTCTGAGTGTTTCTGTTTTTCTTCTGGAGGCTCAGTACTGACTCAGCCCATGGGTCTGGTTGGGGTGCTGTGGGCTGCAAGGACCACCCTGGCTTAGGAAGGTTAGGGCTCCATAACCAGTGTCCAAGGGAGGGTGGGCCATGGAGATCCAGACTCCTGTGTGTCCGCTTCACCTCCTGACATCTCACATGCGACCGAGGCAGCTGCGGGCACTGCCTTCATACCCGACAAAGTCCACAGGTGGCTGCTGAGTAAGAAGGAAACGTTTTTGTGTAGAAGCCTCTAGAAAATGGCCCCTCATGTTTCATTGACTTGAGTCCTGTGCAGATTATACACACGCATGCTAATTTGCCTCAGCCGTGTCTGACTTGGTGCGTCCCTACAGACTGTAGCCTGCCAGGCTCCTCTGTCCATGGGATCTCCAGGCAAGGATACTGGAGTGGGCGGCCATGCCCTCCTCCAGGGGATCTTACTGACCCAGGGGTCAGACTTGTATCTCTGAGGTTTCCTGCCCTGGCAGGCGGGTCCTTTAGCAGGTTCTTTACCACTGGTGCCGCCTGGGAAGCCCCCTGTGCAGATTAGGAATTTGAGGAGATGACCCGTATTATCTGAGATCACCCAAAACAGACTTCCCTCTGACTGGGCAGGAGCCACCCTACAGAAAAGTGCCCAGACCCGCTTTGGGTAGGATCTGGTGGCTCAGATGGTAAAGAATCTGCCTGCAATGCATAAGACCCAGGTTCGATCCCTGGGTCGGGAAGATCCCCTGGAGGAGGGCATGGCAGCCCACGCCAGTATCCTTGCCTGGAGAATCCCATGGACAGAGGGGCCTGGCAGGCTACAGTCCATGGGGGTTGAGAAGAATCAGACATGACTGAAGCAACTAACACCCACCCACCCACACACACACACACAGCAGCTTACACACACACACACTCTCTCTCTCTCTCTCTCTCATCAGTAGCCATGAGAGGATTCCCCGTGTCATCAGGGCTTTTCGCTCTGGGAAACAGAAGGAAGCATACCGGTTCCACGTGCCCAGACTGACACTTCCCACCTTCTTTCAGATGCACCAGGCTTTCTACCGGTCCCTCTTCACCTTGGCCCACACACCCCGCTGTCTGCAGCATCTCTGCCGCTGCGCCATCCGGAAATTGTTCGGCAGAAAGTGCTTTTCCCTTGTGCCTCTGTTGCCCTTGCCGGAGTCCCTGCAAAACTACCTGCTTCTGGAGCCAGAGGGGGTTCTGCACTGAAACCCAGCAGTGTGGCCCAGGACACTGTGCTCTTCTGACAGGCCTTGGATGGGACCTCCCACCCACCCAGTGTACAGACCTCACCCTGCTTCAGGTTCCACCTGGGCGTGGAGTTGGTAATAAAAGCCCTTTCTGCCTCTCTCAGGGTTGCTTCTGAGAATTGAAACTATGAATGTCATAGTATGTGTATCACAAAGTACCTTTCCACAGTTCAGTTCAGTTCAGTCGCTCAGTTATGTCCAACTCTTTGTGACTCCATGGACTGCAGCATGCCAGGCCTCCCTGTCCATCACCAACTCCCAGAGTTCACCCAAACTCATGTCCATCGAGTCAGTGATGCCATCCAGCCATCTCCTCTGTCTTCCCCTTCTCCTCCTGCTCACAATCCCTCCCAGCATCAGGGTCTTTTCAAATGAGTCAGCTCTTCTCATCAGGTGGCCAAAGTATTGGAGTTTCAGCTTCAACATCAGTCCTTCCAGTGAACACACAGGGCTGATCTCCTTTAGGATGGACTGGTTGGATCTCCTTGCAGTCCAAGGGACTCTCAAGAGTCTTCTCCAACACCACAGTTCAAAAGCATCCATTCTTCGGTGCTCAGCTTTCTTCACAGTCCAGCTCTCACATCCATACATGACCACATAGACTACCTTTCCACAGAGGTTGAACCAAAGGTGTGTATATTTTTCCCAGAGTTGGTCTCCCTGCCCACGATGGTTCAGCCACAATCCTGCTGGCCCCATCCCCAAACTTCAGACTCTCTGACTTAGGATAGGAAAACATTACACCCCTCCTAGAGCTCAGCCCCCGGGAAGAATCTGTCCCCCAAACATGACAGACGGCCACATGCGGAGAGGAGGACACATGCTTCTGTAACGAGATCCGCTGCCCAGGAGCCCGCTGGTGGTTCCGAGCGCGTCACCACCCAGAGCCCCTCAGAAGATGCTGGAGGGGTGGCGAGCAGACACTTTGATCCTGTGCGAGTCTTCTGTCTGATGACCCCAGCTGATCCAGCTGTGGGGGCAGTCTAGGATGCCAGACACAGACGCAGGCTCGTGGAGGCTGCCCTCAGCTCAGCCCAGGAGGAAGCTCCAAGACCTAGGACTGGATTAACCACATTTTTATATTTTTATATTCTGGTACTTTGACACCTGGGGCTTTTGGACTGGGACTGCCCCCTCAGGATTAGCCAGTTCTTAAAGACAATAAACAATGTGCCCCCAAGCATCCTTTTCAAACACAACTCAGCCAGCCCAGGGCTCACACCCCTACCACCTCCCTGGATCTCCTGTCCCTATCTCCCCACCCCACCGCCCCAACCAGGGCCACCCAGATACCTGGGGGCAACCCCTCTGCCTCTGAATCCACTGCAGTTATTGAGATTAGCCGGTCCTGTGCCCGTGTATCCATCCCCATGGAAACTGCAAGCAAGGCTCCTGCCCACATCTCCTTCCCCTGCCCCCACCTCCTGACCAACCCTGGTGCTCCCCTCTGTGGTGGGGCCCTTCTCCTGGGAACTGTGAGGAATAAACTCTCTCTTCACTGGTCTGAAGGTCTCTCTTCTCGCCTGCTGGCCTTGCATGCATGCGTGCTAAGTCACTTCAGTCGGGTCCAGCTCTTTGCAACCCTGTGGGTTCTGCAGCCACCAGGCTCCTCTGTCCATGGGATTTTTCCAGGCAAGAATACCGGAGTGGGTTGCCATTTCCTCCTCCAGGGGATCTTTCGGATGCAGGGATCAAACCCGTGTCTCCTTCATTGCAGGCAGGCTCTTTACCTGCTGAACCCCCTGGGGAAGCCCTCTGTTGGCCTAACCAGACCTCAAAAGTTCAACCCCATATTTTACAGCAAGGACTCTCTGAGCATCCTCTGAGGATAAGCAGTGGCTCCATTTTTTTTTCCAGTTTGAGCCAGTGCACAGTGCAGCTGGGATGAACCTCAGGCTGGCGGGGACACCATCCCGCCATGGCAGTCTGGAAGGGCACTTCACACGCCAGCAGATGACTGCTGTCTAAGGTGGGATGTTGTCTGCACCATGAGTGAAGCCCACTGTGGTGCTGAAGAGGGGACCTGGCAGGGCCACCCAGTGAGGGCGGATGTCACAAGAGGAGGAGCCAGGCTGGGTCTTGAGGGATGGTCAGGTTTCAACACAGTGAGTCAGGTCAAGGGAGGCATAGGACAGCTGGCCCTCCCACACCCTGCCCTTTGAGACAGCCAGCTCACCTGGCCCACACAAGCACAGCTGAAGACCTCTCCCAAGCCTCTTCCACACAGACGTTCAGGAGCCACCACTGGGTCAAAAGGAAAAGTTGAACAAAGGCTGGGGTGCAGGAAGGTGCATGCACTATGGAGGGACAGTGACTGGTCCTGAGGGGATGGGCCCCCGGCTTTCACAACTGGAGGGAGGCAGGGCTGGAGGAGCTGGGAGGCAAGTCAGGAGGCCCTCGAGGCTTTGAGCTTCACTGTACAGGCTGTGAGAAGCAGGTGAGAAGATGTGGTCCTAGTGAGACACTGTGTGTGTGTGCTAAGTGACTTCAGTCCTGTCTGACTCTTTGTGACCCCATGGACTGTAGCCCGCCAGGCTCCTCTGCCCATGGGATTCTCTAGGGGAGGATCCTGGCGTGGGCTGCCATGCCCTCCTCCAGGGGGTCTTCCCAACCCAAGGATCGAACCCAAGTCCCCTGCATCTCCTGCCTTGCAGGCGGACTTTTCACCTGCTGAGCCGTGGGGAAGCCCCAGGGAGACACTGGGGAATTTCTTTGTCCTGGAAAGGGATGCAGTACACTGGAGGAGTCCACGGTGACACCCCAGATGCAGGGCTTCAGATCCACGCTGCTCCACCGAGCAAGAGGAACCGTCCCTTAACCAAAATCGGCTGCAGTTTGCTCAGGTGGGAAGTGAAGGCGTGCGCACCTCCTGCACGGGGGTAGGACTCAGCGAGATCACACATGACAGCGGCAGGCTTCTCCGCTCCAAAGGCACCTTGTTAAAACGCGGATTCTGACACTGGCATCAGAGTGGGGCCTGGATGCCGCGGGTCTGGGAACTTTAACATCGCTTACGAGCTTGGATGACGCCCCTGCCCGTGGCTGGAGTAGGAGTGCACGGTGCAAAGCCTCAGAGCCAGAAGTGGCCAGGAGGAGGAACGCCATAATAAACGGCTCCTTCTATTATTATGATTGCCTTATCATTAGAAGGAAATAGCCTTATGCTGGGATAAAGACTGTAGAAACGGAAAAGCAGAGCAACGTTATTTATGAGAACAAATGAGGAAGGCAAACAGTAAGAAATACAGCCCCACAGCCACTCAGGAGCCCTGTCCCCCGGGATGCTGCAAATGAGAATCTGAGCGAACCTGCGGGCCTGACACAGCCTGTTCTTCAAGCTCCCTTCTCCATCTCATCCTCCTCAGAGAACACTTTGGTTGTACTTCTGAAATGTGCTAAATTTTAAATATGTTTTGGAGTCCCACCACGAAGTAGAACTCTTTTAAACCGCACCCTATACCTTTCAGGACTTTAGTTCCCTGACCAGAGATTGAACCTGCACCCTCAGCAAGGAAACCATGGAGTCCCAAACCACTGGACTGCCAGGGAGTCCCCCACATTGACTTCACATTTCTAAAACTCTGACAAATAATGACCAATTATTACATTTCAAAAACACACTTCCCCCAAATTACTGTTTAAAAACAACAAGATTCTCACAGTGAACCCCAGACATCTCCCTGTAACTGCTTGAAATTCCTCCACTGCCAAAGAATTCGTCTTCACTATTTCATCCCCAAGAATTTTATTGGACAGCAAGGAGATCAAACCAGT
The DNA here is from genome assembly GCA_917880005.1 of Nanger dama. NCBI lineage: Eukaryota > Metazoa > Chordata > Mammalia > Artiodactyla > Bovidae > Nanger > Nanger dama. The sequence continues at coordinate 1,724,362 of CAKJTW010000115.1, forward strand.
CAATCCTAAAGGAAATCAACCCTGAATATTCATTGGAAGGACTGATGCTGAAGCTCCAATACTTTGGCCACCTGATGCCAAGAACTGACCCACTGGAAAAGACCCTGATGCTGGGAAAGATTGAAGGCAGGAGGAGAAGGGGACGACAGAGGGTGAGAAGGCTGGATGGCATCACCGACTCAACAGACCTGAGTTTGAGCAGCTCCTAGAGATAGTGAAGGACAGGGAAGCCTGGTGTGCTGCAGCCCATGGGGTTGCAAAGAGTCAGACTGGACTGAGCGACTGAACAACAACAAAGCAAAAAAATAAAATAACTGAAAATTTTGTGATATGATGACTGTGTCTATTCCTGCCCTATGCTCCGCGTGGGAGGAAGTTCTGAAATGAAGGGGACATGCATAATTCCACATAGATAAGAGAAAGAAAAAAGCGGAGGAGAAGAACAAGACTAAGAGAGAAGAAAGAGAGAAAGGAGGGAGAGAGAAAAGATATTGGGGGAGAGAAGTAAGTTAGCTGAGAAAACATCTGCAACTACCTTCTGCTTTAAAGCTAGAATTATCTTGGCTATCTTCTTTTGCAGGGAAAAAAATAGCCTGGTATTTCTTTTATTAAAGAGTAAAAATGTTTTCCATTCTTAAACAGTTCACATAAAACATCATTACTTTTACCTCTGAGTATATTACATAAACTCAGTTCCATAAGACCTAAACTTTCTTTTATTTTAAATGTAGTGTTTAATGACGCATTCACATGGTTCAAAATTCAGAAGGTAATAAAAGAGCAGATGCTCTTACTACTAAAAAGAAAAAAAGATAGCAGAGGAATATTTTCCCTCCAACTTTATTATCGCTGGCTATACAACTGCCAGGGCTTCCGTGGTGGCTCAGAGGGTAAAGCGTCTGCCTGCAATGCAGGAGACCCGGGCTCAGTCCCTGGGTCGGGAAGATCCCCTGGAGAAGGAAATGGCAACGCACTCCAGTATCCTTGCCTAGAGAATCCCATGGACAGAGGAGCCTGGTGGGCTACAGTCCATGGGGTCTCAAAGAGTCAGATACGACTGAGCGACTTCACTTTCATACAACTGCCATCTGACCACAGAGAGTCAGCCCGGTTCTAGTGACTCCAGATGTGCTAAAAAGGATCCCTGATGTATGGCCGTGAGTGTATGGGACAAAAATGGTGGTGGCTTGGGGGTTATCTTAATCATCAGATGAGATGGAATTCATTGATAGTTTTTCAGACTTTAATTCCTGCTAGCAATTTTCTTGATTAAGCAAAAAATAACAGTGGAAAAAATTGTAGCAGGGGTGAAAATACAAAATGCACATGTGAGGTTCTCTGCCAACAGTGGTCCTGAGAAGATTCACCCGTCTCCAGCACACCCATCACCTGGAGAGCAAGAGAGTCACAGACACAGCCCACAGGCAGGCAGGGCACAGGCGTGGCACCACGTGATGTGCCATGCTTAAAATTCTGAACACTGCCCTGGGCCTCTCTTCCTAGTGTACTCAAAATCCATTTACTTTTAAGGTACATAATAATCATCAATTCTACATGTGTTGAAGAAAATCAAAATGACTCTTTAAGAAGCATTTGCAAATCCCAGTAACTGTATATAAGCACCACGGTTTCCATCTTCGAAATAAACCTTATGTTTTCATGTTGATGGGGCAGGCTGTTGAACTTTGGCAAAGGACACTTAACCCTCTACAAAAACAGCGTAAAATACAGGCTTGGAGAATGAGCCTGTCTGCTCATGACCGGTCCTGATGCGGAGGCCTGTGAGAGCTTAATCACTGCAATTGTCGACGTTATTAGCTTGCCAAGTGCTTTTCATCTCTTAAGGGCTGCCCAAGGACCAAGTGATAAACCCGGAATATTGCATCTTTTATTCCATTATTTCAAGATTAAATTATTCCTTAGTCAAATTTTCTATGTGCACTTTGGATATTCAAAAGTCCCAAAGTTTCCACTAGGATCAATACTGCACCTTATTTTTGGCTTTCAGTAGGCATTTCAAACCCCGGGGCTTGTCTTGAAATTGTCAGCATCTTTCTATTTTAAAATAAAAATTAATCTCATTAAATTGCTAAAATAAGCCTGAGGTCAGTTTCTAGGGTCAGGAGGAAGGATTCCAGCCTTGAAACTTATTTTCGTGAAGTCCTGCAGGTGGCGCCATAAGCAAACGGTCTTACCCTGCCCACCCACCGGCTCTCCCCAGAATTAAAAAGAGAAGAAAAAAGATTTTGACTCATAGGGTAAAGGGGTGGAGGGTGTAGGAAAACTATAGAATCGTGACATACGCTGCTATAATTTTTAAAAATCCGTAATTAAAATATTGATTATGGCATTGCCTACTTCCTTTGTATTAAATATGCGCATTTTATAGGCAGTGTGTTTCTAAATAAATATAATTTTAAGTTGACTCTTTTATGATGCCATAATGACAGCCCAATCCTCATTTGTGTGTTCAACGTGTACTTTAACAAAATTATACATTCACCACTGCGATTTAGCTAGCTGGGTTTGCAGCCTTCATCTCATCTTCCAGAATGGTATTTCTTCAGTCCTAACACTCTGCTTAATCACACCAATAAAAAGAGTAGATTTCTTTGTAATGCAATTTGTAAGCAATAAACATGATTGAGAATGCAGTATTCGCTGTCGACTATGTTTAATGCAGGGTTTTAATTCGGTGTGTAATTATTCATTCGGTAGCACTTTTCCCATTCACATTATCTTTTCCCGGATCTGGAAAAAGTTGGTAAGTTGGGAAAACATCGGGCAACAGGACTTCCTCCCACTTTGGGCAAGCAGGAGTTTGATACAGATGTTACAGGAAAATACATTTTTCTTTTATCTGCTAAAAACAGGAGGTCACATTAACTCCTCGTACAGACACATAAAAATGTGATTATGGGTTCTAAACAGAACGCAGTGGGCTCCTAGTTAACACAATGAGATTTCTAGGAAGTGATGCATAAATTCTTCAAAAATGACACATTTCTCACGTTTCATTCCAATTAAATTACTGAGGCAGCTAACAGCGATGAGCACAGAGTACGGGGGTAAAATGAAGGTTTTCTTCTTGTAACTGTATCTCTGTGGAAGTATATTTTTATGAGAAGCAGTTAATATTAAGCTATTATTTTTCAGCTGCGCTGGAAGGGATATCTCGACTCTTTCTTGTCAAGCTCTCCCTGGAAGAGGCTGCTCCTTTGTTTCTTGGGTTTGTTAATAAGAAGAGAGGATTGCTTCGCTGGCTTCGCCCCGCCGCCCTCCCCCAACCCGGGTCTCTGGAGCGAAAGGGCCCAGCCCGAAAGGGGTCCCGGGTGTCCGTCCCCAGGGTGCCAGGATCTGGCCGATACTGCCCACAGGCCTGCGGCCGCATGACTCCACTATACTCGGAGCACCACTTAGAACCCGTGGCGCGGGGCCGGCGGTGAAGGGTGCCCGGAACCCCGCGCCCACCCGCGATCCGCGAACACGCGGGGCCGGTCCCCACCCACCCACCCGCGCCCGGTGGTCCACGTCTCCGGATGATCAGCGCCCAGCGGCCGGCAGCGCGGGGGTTCTTAGCCTAGCGGAGCGGGCAGGGGTGTCTGGGCGAGGGAAACCGCCTGGGCAGCTCGTAGTGCCCCCACCACCCAGCCCTGCCAGGAGAGCCTAGGGGCGAGGGGGGCCCCGCCCGGGGCTATCTGGGTTCAGGGCTGCTGCCCTGCAAGGGAGGCCGGAGGAGCGCGAGACCGCCCGGAGGGAGGCGGGAGGGGGCGTCGGAAGACAAAAGGCTGTGAAGCTTTAAATTCAAGAAAAGATGTTTTCGAAAGCCTCGTCCTGGGGTTTGAAAGGCGCTCCGAGGACAGCGGCAGAGCGATCCCAATCAGAAATGCGATTTGAAGTCCTAATGAACTTGATTGCGTGAACATTTATAATCCCCCATGGCCCTAAATGAAATCAGATATAATCAAGATACAGGGAAGGGAGTGTTTACAGCCGACTCCGGGCGGCTGCGGGACGGGGAGACGCGGCCCCGGTATTGATGTCGAAAATGATGGATAACGCGGGAATGGCAAATATACTATTTGTCTAATGGCTCGGCAATTAAATTCCCCTGTAAATGACCCATGCCTCATTTCATCCTAATCTATGGAATTTTGATTGAATTCGTCAGCTCTAATTGAAAAATACTGCACTTTAATGTCTGCATTGCAGTTTCAGGACGAGAGTGGTTTTAATGAGACAGTGCCCCCCTGACCCAGGAATATTTGAGACTTTTATTCGGAATTTAAAGCCAGAAGATCGCTCAACTGAGCGCTGCGATACCCGCCGCGGTATCCACGTCCATCTATCTCCAGACGCGATTTAATAACCGCACTTGGGGATAAATGCGGCCCCTGACCCTCGCACTCACATGGCCACCAAGGGCGCCCCATCCCGAGATAAGAGCGGAGGGGCTTTTAAGGTGGTGCCGTGGCGCGCCAGCAGAGGGGGCTTCCAGTGAAGGGCCTGTCCCCTTCCTGGCCCCCATACCCAGTCGCTCTCCACTCCCCACCCCCAAGCCTCGGGCCCTGTCACTGACCACGGCCTACGAGACTTCCCTGGCCAAACCCAGGCGTCCCTCCCGGAGGAGGTGGCCCAGCTGGCTGCGACCCACGCGCACTAGGAAATGGGGGCGGCCTCCGACGCGCTTTATATGCAAATGACGATGCGAAGCCATCCCTAAGAAATTAGCTACTTGCCGAAGCATATTTACTAGATTGAAATGAATTAAAGAGAAACACTTTAAGTCGTGCAAACGAGATAATTGGGCCACATTAAAACTGGAGATGTTTGCTCCTTTCTCCACCCTCCCCTCCCAAAAAATCAAGTTGGTGCGGGGCGGTAAAAATCGCCCCCCCTCCACACGCACACCTGAAATGAGGCCATCAGGCTCCCGCTGCTCAGAGAACGGAAGTCTGGAAGTGCGAGGGGCTGGTCCCCGTGCGGACCTGACGCGGCGCCCCTCGCGCCGGAGCCTGGGTAGCCCGGCTCCCTGGCTCCAAGGGGCCAATCCCGGCCTCCGCCCGCAGGGAGCGCGCTAGAGCCAGGTTCCTGCGGCGAGAGCAGACGCAGAGCGCCAGTCAACCTTCAGGCCTCGGCGGGCGGCTCCGACCCGCCCCCCAGCTTCGCCCACCTCAGTGTCCCTACTGGTGGGATCAGGATGGGGGCTCTGGGGAGAGGCGTTTGGGTGGAAGTAAGGGGCCAAAATACTCGGCTCGCCTCTGTGTTAGTGGCTCAGTCGTGACTCTTTTGCGGCCCCATGGACTGTAGCCTTCCAGGCTCCTCTGTCCATGGGGTTCTCCAGGCGAGAAGACCGGAGTGGGTAGCCAGGCTGTCTTCCAGGGGATCTTCCCGACCCAGGGATCGAACCTGAGTCTCCCGCAGGTTGCCGTCCCCCTCCCCCAAAGAGGAATGTGTTTGAGCTTTGTTCGTTTAACTCACAGAGTTTACAGATCTTTTATTTAAAATGAAATAATATGAAACGACGAGAACTCGTCTCCCTGGGAAGGCTGTGCCCAGCGCGCCCTCCTAACGCTGAACTTGGTGGTGAGCGCGCCCTGCAGAGGGACCCTCCAAAGGCCGGGGCTGTCTGCGCCTGCGTCTCCGCCTAGCCAGAGGAGGACGGCCTGCCGACGCCCTCAGGGGCGGCGCTTCGGAACCTCTCCCCACCTCTGGCAGGCGTCCTGGGTCCTTACATATATCCTGCGTCCTGACCCATTGGTGGCCTGTGCTTTGTTTTTAAATGCTCAAGAGTCTTGAGATCAGAAACTGCCCCAAGTTGAGTCACTCTGAGAGCACAGGCTTGCGCCCCCTGGCCACCGCGCGTGCACCCAACACCTACATCACTCCGGAGGCTGGCGGGCCGTGCTTGCAATTTAGAGACACCATCCCACCCTACCCCCGACCATCCTCTGCGGGCCAGACGCCCTGCCACCCTGGCTACGTGATCTAGCTGGGGCCCTACGATGACCCGTGACGAAAGCAATCTATTAATTATCTGCGCTTTAGAGACTCAGTCAGACCGCTGGTGAGACAGAGCAGCGGTTCCCGCCCATTATGCAGATGGAAAAGCAGAGGCCGGGTCGGCTCAGAGGTGCACCCAGACCCTTTAGGCCCAGATGTTAGAGGGTCTCTTATCCTTTCCGCTTCTAGGCCCTGCTCAGGGTGAGTTAAAGAACCAGGAGAACTTTCCATGAACTTTAAAGAGAGCCGACGTGGGTTTTCTATGATCACGTCCAAAATCTGATGGTATTTCTTAATGACTTGTGTAATCATGGAGGTCTGATTTTTAACCCCCTCATTTGTGACAAAGCCTTCTCTTTTAGTCTAGACGTCTGAAATGGAAAGAAATTTAGACTTTTTCTCGTGCAACTGTAGACATGAAAAATACAGACTTCTCAGAGCTTCTAATCCTGCAAAAGAGGAGCTGGCTTCAATTCCCTTGAAATCTCAGAGCCCAAAAGCCCTAAACAGATGTCATTATCCGCATGGACCGTAGGCGGCGCTCTAGATCCCTGAGCGCTCTGCACACTCGTGGTGCTTTGCGGACTAATACGTTTGAAATTTTGAAGCCTTAAGTAAAACTGGTTCCTGCCTTTCCCGGGTGAATTTATTAAATATATGGTAGTTCTTTGACTTCTGTTTGCAGATATGAAATAACCTTATTAGGTTATTAAAATTAAATTGTCAATGCAAAATTTGTTTCCACAATAAATTACTCACTTCTTTACATGTTAAAGCATAAATTTCCAAACAACTTACAATATGCTGAACACATTGAATTTCAAGGGCTTGGGGGTTAGAAAGAACGTTAAGAAGTCTCCCATCTCCTAAGTTTTCTGGGATTTTCTTGTTTCATTTTGGTTGCAGTTTAAGTGGGTGGGAGAGAAACTTGAGGACAGGGAACATGATAACAACCAAGAGATAAGGTGGCCCCAAGTGTCCAGGAGGAGAGTTGAGGGACAGACGGCTGGAAGGGGGCCCACCGCCCAGCCTTCACCTCTGCCAGGCTATGGGGTCGGTGACTGTCCTCCACGGCTGCTCCACTGTGGCCTGATCAGAGCAGGCAAAGGACATGGCTGGAAGCACCCAGAAGCAGCCTTCGAGTCCCCTGCAAGGGGCAGTAGCCTCAGCATGGCCCCGCTCAGTACCTGGGTGTGAAGGAGCTACAAGAATAAATTACCCTCGAGGGGGTGGTGGTGTGCAGGATAACTACAACTTAGTGAGGTATGAACAGCCTGTCTTTAACACCCTGTTCATAGTTCAAAAACAAAACACTCTTTCAACAAACCCACATATGCAAGGAGCAACACACCCCATGAAAAATACTTTCATTTCCTGCAAAACACAGAAATGTCCCCTAGGGAAGTGAGGGGGCAGCCTTCTGAAGTTTCCTGGGTTTTTCCCACCGGGTCTCAAAGAACCACTCTCCTCTTCCCCTCCTTTCCTGTCTGGTGTTCTCCCGAAATGAAAACACTGGCTGGGGTGGGCACAGCCACGCGGGTTGGGGGAGCGGGTCTGCTCTCTACCCTGCCTCTTGGTTCCTTCTCGCTCTCAAGTTTGGCGACTGCAGACTGCACCCCGAAGGAAAATATAATTGCTGGTAGCAAACTTATGCAAATTGAGTACTCTGTTTTCAGATGATCAATGGAGGAAAGGCAAAGAGATGCTTCTGTTTCAGAGGCCGGGAGATCAGCATTTGCAGTTCTCTCATTGATCCCCACCAAGGAGGGGTTGCATCTTGGGGGATGTGAGGTGGCAGGTTGTAGAGGTTTGTTTAGTGACCTGCAAACAAGGATTGCCTCCTTCCAGTACCACTCCAGCCTTCTCAGGCAGTGGCTAGGGGCGATGAGGACAGGGTGGGTGTATGTGTGTGTATGTGCGTGATGAGGACTCTGTGTGTGTGTGTGTGTGTGTGTGTGTGTGTGTGTGTGTGTGTGTGTGTGTGTCTTAGCCAGAAAACAGTGCAGGCGTGTCCCAGCCTGACAAACGCAGATGACCAGGAAACTGGCTCACTCTCTTGGGGCCTATGACTTACACCCACCCTCAGGTCGATGAGCAAAGCAGCCCAGGAAAGTGAGGGTTCAGAGTCTGAGGGGTGGGGTGGGGTGGGGGTGGGGTGGGGTGGGGTGGGATGGGGGTGAGTCCCGTGGCCCGCCTCCACGGACTGTCCTCCTCGTGGGCGCTGGTCTTGGAGGCTTCCAAGTCCCTCCCTCCCTCGTGAGACCAGAGTCCACACTGGGCTTCTCCTCCAATGACGTGGGGGCTAAGCCCTCTTGCTTCCTGGCCATGTGAGTCGGGCGCCCTACTGTGAGTGAGGTGTTCCTGCTTACCTTTTCAGAGGGCTTCCGAATCTACTGTGTTATTTGCATTTAACGGCTGATTATAATCAAATAGCTCTCCCCCGCCCGCTATCAGCCCACACCCTCTCCTGTCCTCCCGTGGGAAACCTCTGTCATATAAGACAGACCTTGGAGAGTCAGAGCTGTCCTTCGGAAAAACCTCAGTGGAGCTGGGTGGGTCAGTTACAGATGTACCTACCTACCCTTGAGGTTCCAAGATGAGCTTATTGATAAGCAGACTTTTTACAATGACCTCTCGCCCCACCCTGGAAATCCGTGCGAGGGATTCACTGGGAGGGGCAGAGGCCAGTAGCTGACCCCGGCGTTCCGGGAGGGGTGCCCGTCCGGCGGCTCCCAACCCAGGCTGAGTCTCCCTCCCCATTAAGCCAACATCCCTCCCCTCTGTTTACAGCCAGTGCCCTGCCTTGTCCTGTGACATCCTTTCTGGGTCACAGTTCCTTAATCGAAGGGGGCGGCGAGCAGAGGAAACGCAGCCCTGCTTTGCAAATATCTCTGCAGAAAAGGAGAGACGAGTTCCGCCTGGGAGCATCCCCGGTTTTCCTTCGATCTCCGTAGAAGCTGAAGTTGAAGCGGTGCCCTTGATGTGGTTGGCGGTTGATCCAAACACTCCCTTGCTCCCTCCAGTGCGGTTTCCAAAGGGTTAAATGGATGAACTCTAGATAAACCTCGTCCCCTTTAAAAGACAACACCTCTGCAGGGGGTCGGGGCCCTCGAGGGGGTGGCAGCTGAGGCCCCGGTTTGGGAGGCCCGGGAGGCCCCAGAGACTCGAGTCTGGAGTCCCTGGACTGGGTCTCCCCCAGAGCGCTGGAAGCGGAGGGCACGCTGGCCATCGGTCGCTTCCCACTTGAGCATCAACTGGACGCTGGCTGCGGCCGGCCCAGGCCTGTCACTGTGTGTCCGCCGCCGCCAGGACAAGGAGGGAGGGCTGGGAGGGGATGGGACGGGAGGCGGACAGTAGCTGACCCCGGCGTTCCGGGAGGGGTGCCCGTCCGGCGGCTCCCAACCCAGGCTGGCACACCTTCTCACCCCTCGGTGCCCTCTGCCCGCCTCCCCGGGCCGCCGGTTCTGCGACCGAGGGATTAGCATCTCTGTGAAGTCCCCGCAAACAATGCCCCCCTGTGCGGGGAGATGAAAAGTCCGGCGCCGGGTGGCGGGCGCGTTTGAAGTCCCCGAAAGGTGGGGCCGCACGGATCCGAGGGGGCGGCTGCGTGGAGATGAAGGCAGGTGAGAAGCGCCGCGCGGCCTGGGCCTGCCTTTACGGCGATCCCAGGCCTGGAGTTCAGGACGGCCTCGGCGAGAGCCAGCCCCCGGGGAAACCAAGGGCGCTCTACTCTCCCCGCCCCCACTCCCCCGCACAACCGGGGCCGGCTCCCCAGGCTCTGTCCCGCGACTGCCGCCCTCGGGCCGGCTCCCGAGCCGGCCTCCGCCCGATGCTTCGTCCTCAGAGCCTGGACACCCAGGCCGGCCGGGCTCAGTGCCCGCCGAGGAGCCCCTTTGCGCCGGCCTGGGTGCTTCCACGGAGATGCGCCGGCGCGGGGCTTCCAGGGACAGCGTGGCAGGCGATCTATTACCCCCTCGGTGGTTATGAGACTCCCACTCCAACCTTCAGGGGTCTTCTGAAAAGGAACCCGGACCCCTGCCTGCGCCCTTGGACGCCGAGACCCTGGCTCAGGAGCCTAGGCCAACGTGGAGTGCGAGAAACCTGGGTCTCCAGGCGTTCGCAGCCTGCGCCCGGGTGGGCCGTCGGCGCGTCCGCGCCAGCAGCCCCGGAGCTCCCCGGCGGCGCAGGAGCCCCTCACCCGCCCACCCACCCAACCCTGGTCCCCAGATCCCACCCGGGCGCGGCTCGAGGGCCACGCGGCCGTGGCTCCGCGCGTTTCTCCGCGCTGGGGTGAGGAGGGCGGCGCAGGTGTGAGGGTCAGGTTTCCCCCGCCTGCAGGGCCACGGGGAATAATTTCCAACTTTTCCAAGGATATACAAAAAAAAAAAAAAAGTCTTCACGTTTCTGGTTGGTGGTTTTGTTTCTGCAATTTTGAAGGTGCGGGACACAAAGCAAAACTTTCTACCTAAGAGTGCCGCTGCACACACGGTCCTGTAAAGTGTTTCTTCTTCAGGGCGCTTTAGGAAGAAGAAGAAAAAAAAATCCGTCCTGCTTTCTGCAGGGCCAAGGAGCAGAATAATGAAACCAAAGACTTTTATTTTATAAACCACTTGATCTTTGCTTGGGAAACTCTATTAATTGAATGGGTTTGCCTTTTTGCCAGTCCCCTTTATCATTATTTATGGGCTTTAAATTGTTTAAAGTTCCCTTGACGTTCAATTTACAAGTTTGGGGACTTTTTTTGTTCTGCCTTTTGTCCTGGAGAAAGACATCGTGTTGGAAGTGCTTTGAAAAGCCAAACATGAGAGGTTGGCAATGAAAGGGAAGCGGGCGAGATCCCTTTAATTCCGTCCTGTTGGTGAATGGCTCTTTTACATAATTGCAGGAGCTATTTCAAAGCCAGCCAAGGGCTGACTTCACTTAGAACCACATGGAGTCTATTTTGGGCTTTCAGATTTAAAAAAAAAAAAAAAAAAGGCTGAATAAAATAGTTTAAAAGATGAGGCTTCAATGCTTTCTGCTACTTGCAAATTGGTGTGTCTGATGGGGAATTTTACACAAGCACCCCTTTGTAAGTTCGTCTTGGGCTTGGGAGGGACTGTTCTGGGTTAGCTGGGTGTGAATCCCAATTGCCCTTCCATAAATAAAACCCATCCCAAGCTATTTCCCAACTATTGCCAGGAGCAAGGGCTGCGGCAATGACCAAACGATCAGGCCACTCAAAGTCCCTATAAATAAAAACAACGTGGTTGCCCGAGAAACCGGCCTGAAGCCTGGGACTGGGCGCCGGGCGGGAGCGCCCTGCCCGCCAGGCCCGCAGGCTTCTCTGCTCCCTCGGAGACCCGGGGCTCCCACTGCCTTCTCTCCACGACCACCCGCGACCTCGACCCCGGCGGCAGCGTGGCGGCGCGGCGGTTCGCGGCGCTTCCTCCTCCGGGCTGGACTCGGCAGGCCAGCGCAAGTCAGCGGCATGAATATTCATTTACTTGTGCGCTGAGCATGTTATACTCAGGCTCCATCCATACACCTGCGTGCAAAAGCTGACTGGGCCAGCCCTGAAGCGTGGCGACAGCTTAATTACCATCACATTTACTGACGTCTGATGTTTTAAGTGGCCTAATACGGTCCTGACACCAGCTTGGCACCGGCCGAGGAAAGTGTCCAGGGGCTGAGCCAGCTTCATCCGGGCGGGCGGGAGGTTCCCCCGGGAAAAGAAGTTCGCCGAAGTTCACTGGAGTTGGAGGACCCGGATCTCCCTACGGCTGCATCTCTGGGTCTTCCTCCTAGGAGAAAGTGGGGCGGGGGCGGGGGAGAAACTCTTTCAGGAAAGTTGCAAAGATGTATGCCGGACGTTTTTCCCGCGTAGTCTGGGCCGCTGAATTACCGAGGGCGCTGCCGTTTCAGGCAGTTGCCAGCTAGGCAGATCGGAATACGAAGGATGGCTAAGCCATGTACCTGTCTCTCGCTGCCCATAAATCTCTCCACGGAGCGGAGGAAAAACTCTCACGGCTTTTATTATCCACTGTCCCCGCGCTCTGAACGCTTTGCAGGTTGCTAAGGTAGATGCCCCGAATGAATCTTGTTAATCACGGTGAAACACAGGGATCCTTTTATGACGCCAACAGTCGTTTTCTAAGCAGTTAAGCATTAGATGAGAAAATATGGCTGCATTGCATTCCAGAAAAAGCACACTAGTAAATAAAAATTCATATCGATGAGACTTCTCTGAACTCACTAATAAAAGATTAGTATTATAACCCCTATAGTCAATACTTTCCAAGGCAATTTATGGAGGCAAATAATACACCATCAAATTTTCAAGTGGACTTATAATTCCACGGACCTAAATCTTCTTGCTGAACTTTAAAGGCAGAATGATCACCAAAATAATCAAAGGCACCTCTGTCTCTCAGAGAGTAATCAAAAGACGGAAGTCCATAGAACGTTTTTATGCCAAAAGAAGAAAGTGGATGGCAAATTTGTTAAAATGAGCAACAGCTTATACAGACTTGCCAGTGTCAAACAGCGAAGGGACCCGGCTGTATCAACGTAAAACAAGCAAGCAGTCCGCGCGTATTTTCCCCTTAGTATTCAAAAAACAAGGTAACCGTTCCCAAGACGGTGTGTCTGTTATCTCATAATGAGAGGCAGTATTTATTATGCTCATAAAGAAAGCAGCCTTTTGCCCTGGGCTTCGATTTTTCTTTTCTGGTTCTTTTTTGCAGGAGTGAAGAAAGGACGTGCTTACAGAGCCTACACACGCCTCCTTCCCCGTGCCTCCATCCCAACGGGAATTCATTTTCCCTCGCTCCGCCTAAGCCACCTCGGGGTCTGGGCGTGAAGGGAGTGGAGGCAATACAGGCAGCGTCCTAATGAATTCCTTTCAAGCCGCCTGCTGCCGGAGCCATCTATTACTGCGGCCTGGAGTGGGGAAACGCGCCGGAGACGTCTTTGTCCGGGTGGTGGTGGGGCGAGGGCGGGGGCGAGGAGGAGGAGGGCTGCAGGCAAAGGGGCCAGCGAGTTTTCTCAGCACTCCGGGGCGCTGAGGAGGCACCCTCCCCTCGGTCCTTCAGGGCCCCTTGGGTGGGCAGCGGGTCCCCGACCAGACTGCCGGCTGAGATGCTGGCCCGGAATTAAGGCGTCCCCCGAGGGGCCTTCAGGTTAAAGCCGGAGAAAGAAGAGCGAAAAAGAGCGTCAAAGAATCTGGTCGATAAATTCATAAAGATCGATTTATCTTTATCTCCCAATTAAATTGCTTGTAAGTGATACATAACACACGTCCAACACGGGCCAACTCCCCAACCACTAGCTCCTTGGCGTGAGCTGATTTTTAATGACCGGCGTAACAATGCTCTTCTCTCCTCCCGGGGTCCGGGGGCCTGTCGGCCGTTTTCGGGCAACGTTTAGACCCAGGAAGTAGGAGCTGAGGCCCTGGAGGCGCGTGGAAGTCCCGCGCGCGCTGGCGCGCTTTGCACCTTCTGCCCCTGCCACGAAACGATTACATTTTAAAACGGAACACAAGAAATGAAAGTTTGTGTTTTTACCATGCCGAAGGGGATAAGAAATTTACTGGCACCCACTCCTCTCTGCCAATTCCCTTACTCCCAAATTCCGGGTTTTGGTTTGTTTTTTACCGTAGTTGAGACAGGGAAACCATCCCGAGGAACGGGCTCCATCCTACAGTAGCCAGAGGAAACCCCGCGCCCTCGAATCCTCGCGCTGGAAACCGGGCGGTGGCGCCGGGGTGAGCGCTCCCTCCGTTCTCAACGTGCTTAATTAGCGCCTATTTACAAAACGCAGCTTTTATTTGAGCAAACATCATAAAGCTTTCATCAGGATAATCTCACGTTATACAATCCGGCGGCGCAGCAACTCCCCCCTTCCTCCCCGAGGATGGAGCAGATAAAGGACTCGCTTTATTATCATAATTATCGTGGCTGTTATTTTGGTGCGCGCCGGCTAAGTGTGTAAATAGGTGCGATGATTAAGAATGTCATGAAAAATGAGAAGGGATCGCTCGCGGGCGGGCCCGGCTCGGGATGGGGAAACCGGCCACCTCCCCGCGTCGCTGGGGATGCCGGGGCGCCGTGAGCAACCTGCAGGGTTCCCCGCAGCGGGCAAAGGGTTGCCAGCTCCAGGGCAGGAGCCCTAGGGGGCGGATCTGAAAGGGCAAGGGCCTCGCCCCCAACTCCGGGAACCTCGCCCGAACCCAGGGCGCAGCAGCAGCAGCAGCAGCAGCACCCAGCAGTTTCCCTTCCCTTGCACGAAAATAACTCGCGGTTTAGCCCCGAATGCTACCCTCGGAGGGACCCCCCCAACGATGATGCCGCCGAGACCCGAGTTTCGAGCCTTGGAGGTGCCAACCGCCCCTTTCAAGTTTGCGCGGAGAGGGCCGGGCGCACACGCTCCGGTTCGCGGGCCCGCGCGCTGCGCTGGCTGCGCCCACAGCCAGCTCGCGGCCAGTCCTGGTGGAAGGGGCGGAGTCCCGTATTCGCCCCGCCCACTCCTGGTGACAGCCAATCGGCGGCGGCTCCAGGCCCCACGTGAGCGGAGCCGGGCCGGGCAGCAGGCAAAATGTGAATGAGAAAGAAGAGCGCGATTTAAAGGTGCTGGCGGCGCCCGCGGAGGACAAGTGCGCCGGCTTCGCGCGCGCTCCCCTGGCGGCTAGCCGGAGGCGACCGACAGCCAGCCAGACAGACGGACGCGCCGACGGCTGCGGGCCCAGGCCGAGGGCCGCAGGAGCTACGCGCCAGGGCTCCGGACGCGGGGCCCACGGCGGGCAGCAGCTCTGGAGAAAGCCCTCGCGGGGAGGGTCTGGGCGCCTGCTCCACTCCAGGGCGCACGGCCTCACCCCCGCGCACCGCCCGCACTCGGGCCTGCCAGCGGCATGCTGCAGGCCCAGGACTGACGGGGGAGGTGGGCACCTGCTCTCTGAGTCCCGCTCGGCCCCTGCCCGTGACTCCAAGCTGCGCTCCCGGCGCCCGGGGGCTTCCAGGCGGCGGCGCGGCGCGGGGACATTTCGCCTCTCGCGGGCCTCTCCCGAGCGCGTCTATGAGCGCAGCGTTCCCGCCGTCGCTGATGATGATGCAGCGCCCGCTGGGGAGTAGCACCGCCTTCAGCATAGACTCGCTGATCGGCAGCCCGCCGCAGCCCAGCCCCGGCCATTTCGTCTACACCGGCTACCCCATGTTCATGCCCTACCGGCCGGTGGTGCTGCCGCCGCCGCCGCCGCCGCCGCCCGCGCTCCCCCAGGCCGCGCTGCAGCCGGCGCTGCCGCCCGCGCACCCGCACCACCAGATCCCCAGCCTGCCCACCGGCTTCTGCTCCAGCTTGGCCCAGGGCATGGCGCTCACCTCCACGCTCATGGCCACGCTGCCCGGCGGCTTCTCGGCGTCCCCCAGCACCAGGAGGCTGCCGCCGCCCGGAAGTTCGCGCCGCAGCAGCTGCCCGGCGGCGGCGGCAACTTCGACAAGGCGGAGGCGCTGCAAGCCGACGCGGAGGACGGCAAAGGCTTCTTGGCCAAGGAGGGCTCGCTGCTGGCCTTCTCCGCGGCCGAGGCTGTGCAGGCGTCGCTTGGTGAGTCGGCGGCGCGCGCTACCCGGGCTCGGGGGCGCGCCAGCTCCGGGTTCCCTCGGGGGACCGAGGGACGTGGCCATGTCCCTGTGGGACCCCCACCCCCGGCTCCCCCAGCCAGAGGAGCAGGAAGATGCTGCCGAACTGCGCCAGAGGGTTCTCCGCGGGGACGGAGGGTGGTCTTTTAGAGCCACGCAATAAGTGGGGAGGTTGGGGGTAAGGGGGGGCGTGCATTTAGCGCCCCGTGGCCAGCTTCTGCGCGGAGCCGCAAATCTCTCCGCCGGCGAGTTTGGTGGAGTCTTGCACGCCGCCCAGCCCCCTCTGTGACCTGGGGTCCCGGGTAGGTTTCAGCCTCGAGGGCAAGAGGATTGGGCTGCGCGTCTCTGCAGTGCGTGTGCCTGAGGGCGCCCAGACCTATTAACCCCCCTTTACCGGGCTTGTCGCTTGCCTGGGGGAACGGCGTGAGCGTGCTGGGGTATCTGGTGGGAACTTCTCCTGAGGCTACGAAACTTCCCTTTGACCCCAAACCCGACACTGTCTGGAGTCTGCACCTCCCTGCGCCTCCTGGCTCTGGGTGCGATGAAATTGAAGTTCACAGAATTTTCAGGTTGGGTGAGGAGTGGGTGGAGAGGGGAGAGGCAGGATAAATGGTGAACTCCCCCTCAGCCCTCACCCAGCCCCCTCCCCGGGGACAAAGAGGACGCTCTCAAGGGCCTCAAGCCGCCCGCTAACTTCTGCCTTAAGCTGCGGGAGACTGGGAGGGTGCGGAGGAGGCCCGGCGGCCCCTTGAGTGATGGTTCTGGGCAAAGGGCCGTCGCCTGTACTGTCGCCTCCTCTCCCCTGAGCTTTCTCACGCCTCCCCTCCCCTCTCTACCCCTCAAAGGCCAGGAAATCACAATGTGTTAATGTCATAGAAAGACAATCCGCTAAGGGGGAGTTGAGGGGCAGGGGGAGGGATGCCCGAGTGACGGTGGGAACGGGGAAGGAAGGCCAGTGTGCGAAACGTAATAAAACGCCGTTTGGTTTTGCTTTCAGTCGGGGCTGTCAGAGGGCAAGGGAAAGACGAGTCAAAGGTGGAAGACGACTCGAAGGGCAAGGAGGAGAGCTTCTCGCTGGAGAGCGATCTGGACTACAGCTCGGATGACAATCTGAGTGGCCAGGCGGCTCACAAGGAGGAGGACCCCGGCCACGCGCTGGAGGAAACCCCGCCGAGCGGCGGCGCCGCGGGCAGCACCGCGTCCACGGGCAAGAACCGGCGGCGGCGGACTGCCTTCACCAGCGAGCAGCTCCTGGAGCTGGAGAAGGAGTTCCACTGCAAAAAGTACCTCTCGCTGACCGAGCGCTCGCAGATCGCGCACGCCCTCAAGCTCAGCGAGGTGCAGGTGAAGATCTGGTTCCAGAACCGCCGGGCCAAGTGGAAGCGGGTGAAGGCTGGCAATGCCAATTCCAAGACAGGGGAGCCTTCCCGGAACCCCAAGATCGTCGTCCCCATACCCGTCCACGTCAGCAGGTTCGCCATCAGGAGTCAGCACCAGCAGCTGGAGCAGGCCCGGCCCTGAGGGCCCAGGGTGAGCCACGGCCTGGACCACGGTGGAGAAGCCACAGCTTTGAGGAGGGGACCCATGCTGGGCTCCACCATGTCTGAAGCAAAACTCAGAGTCACCCCCAACTTTGGACATCCCAAGCAAATTGAGAGTATATCCATTAATGAGCTTGAAAGACTGCTTTTGAAGGAGCTACAGCTGCACCTGGAAGACACACTAAATATTTATTATACTATCCTACTTTGTACATAGATATCTATATAGATTGGATCTCAGCTGCTGTATTTTGAAAGTTACCGGACCAAACTGCCCAGTAACCTCCTCCGCCTACATTTCCCGAAGAAAACAAAGCCTCCGCTGCAACTTGCCATGCACAGCAGCCACCTTTCCACACTTTTCCAAAGGTAAACATCACGTGCAAGAACAAACACGGTCACCACTTATTTTTGTTTCTATTCTGGCTTTTTAGTTGACTGAGAAGCAGACGTTTTGGGGGGGCAGCCTGGAAATTTGCTTTGCTTTGGTTTTTGCCTGGCTTTCTTTCCTGGGGTTGCATATCCTATGAGCCCTGTTGAAGCACGTCTCCGTTGTGTTTAATTTATTTCAATGTAGTTTATTTTTCCTATAAGTTATGACATTAAAACAATCTCAGTCTTGTGAATAATAAAAGGAGCGGAGCGAAAAAAGACCAATTCTTAGGTCTCATAAGTATGTCCAGATTTGACTGTTTATAGAGGGACCCTCCTGCTCGCAGTGGCCGAGCAGCTGGTCTGAGACCAGCACTGCATAAACACCCCCTGTCCGGGGCCTCCTCAAGCTGGAAGGACCAGAGCCATCCAGCAGCTCACCAGGTTTTAAACAGAGCAATAGCTCCAACTGGGTTACCAATTCGAGAAAACCTAATTTCCACCTTAGACATCTCACCTCTTCGCTTCTGTTCAGCCTAACCAGTATCTGGGAAGCTGGCAAACTTTGGCCAGAGGAGGAGAGGGGCGACGGAGGAGGGTCAGTGAGTGCGGGTATGGGTAGCTTTGCATAAAGTCTTCATTCCCTAAATCGGCGACCGCCGGGGAGGGGACGCGTTTCCCTCCAAGCATCCCCCGACCTGAAAAGAAGCGGAGCGTGCAGAGATCGGGTTCTGGGCGCGATCTTCCCGACAGGGGCAGAAACCCAGCTAGCTTAGCCGGCTTCCGGGCAGCGCCGGGCTGGGAAGCAGAGGCGGGCTGCGGGCGCCCGCGGGCCGGCGCCTCCCTCTCCGGGCGGTGTCGGAGGGGGCGGGACCCGACCACCGCCCCACCCCGAGGAACGCCGGCCAGTTGCGGGGGTAAAGGGGGGCCAGTCCGCGGTTGGGGGTGAACCCTGGGCACCTCCCTGCCTCGAGGGTGGGATGCGGCCTGCCGGGCGCGGGAGGGGGCGGGCGGGAACCCTGGGCCCACTCCAGCACCGCGGACGACGAGGCCCCTTTCCCGACCCGAAGCGCCCGCCCGGACGCTAGCGGCCGGGCCCCTCCGGAGAAGGCCGCGGACAGGCCAGGGATGACCCAGGGGCGCGGAGCGGGCGAGCGCGGCCGCCGAACCAGCCGCCAGGGGAGAGAAGAGAAGCCGTGGCTTCGCCAGCCTCAGCCTCCCGAGTGGAGGCCGGTGAGCGGGTTTTAGAAGCCGCCGGGCGCCGCTCTCACCGCGGTTCTCAGCCCAAGAGGCGAAACCCATAGTCGTGGATCAATAAGAATGTTGACTTAATTTTTAGGGCCTTCAACCCATCACCTTTCCGCGGCGGAGGGGCACTGGGGACCCCAGTGTCAGTCCGAAGTTCAGGCGCAGGGCGAGACCCCGATTCCCTCCGCTCCCCAAGATTTCCAGGGACAGAAAATGGCCCCGGCATGGATTTTGAGCGCAGTGATGTGGAGTGGCCATTCTCCGAGGGCCTCAGTCCGCTCTTCGAGGCTCGCAGAGCCGTGGGGGCGCGCGGCTGCCCCTAGCCAGCGCCCGGGGCCTGTGGTGGAGGGATGCGCCCCAGCCGCTCCCCCGCCCCGCGTGGGGTCCGCCAGCCCGGCGGCTCCCACCGACCCTGCCGGTCGCCCGCCAGTGAGCGCGCCCGCCCGGGGGCCCGCTGGCGGCATCTCTTCGGAGAGGCCCTCCAGGCCCCAGGCCGCTGCCGCTGCCATGGAGGCCTCTGGAGACGTGGAGGCTTCTGGAGACACGCCGTCCCCACCCCGCGCACCCGGGCGCATAGGTGCCCCTGGAACAACTGTGGCCTAGATTCCCGGCCCTGAGGGCCCGTGGCACTCTGGGGAAGAAACCCTGGGTGTTGAAAGCAGAGCACTCCCCTCCATACTCCTTTCCACTATAACAGGTGTGACAACCCTGTCTACCTTTCCCAAAAACTCGGGGTGGGGATGGGAGATGCAGAGGGGAGGGTGCCACTGGCCTTGGCTTCACACACCTGAGGGGGAAGTGAAGTTCCCCAGGGACTGGGGGTGGGGGCGCGCCTTGAGAGAGCCCTACATACAAAGAGGCCCAGGCTCCCAGGCCCACCCCCAGCTGTGCTGGTCCTTGGCCTTTGGAAACTGGAGGAGTGGAGGGCCTGGGGGTACCCCAGCTTTGTGGACGCTGCACCACTGCTGGGTTGCCCTCTGCCCTCTCTGGGCTGGGTGCCTCCTGAGAGGTGCCTCCTCCCCGACCCCAGGACGCTGGGCACCCCCTGAGAGCCCAGCCAGAGGAGGCCCAGGCCCCGAGACAGGCCATGGGGAGGAAGACGAACAAGCAGGGCCTCCCCGACCCCAGGACCGTGGGTACCCCCTGAGAGCCCAGCCAGAGGGGGGCCCAGGCCCCTGAGACAGGCCGCGGGGAGGAAGATAAACAAGCAGGGCTTGATGGCCGCTGTCATCACGCCGTCATCATGGCTTTCATTTGGCTGCCTAATGAGTCACATCACAGGCAGAGAGAAAAATTGTCAATCGCCCGGGCCCTAATGAATTTTTTTGCAAATTGTAATCAAGCCAGGCCGTCTCAGCTGGCTGATTAATGAGACCCACGAGGCTCGGCCAGCACCTCCGCTTTTTATTCCATCCCGTCCTCCCTGCACTAAATTAACAGCAACTTGTCTGAGCTTCAAATTAACTCCCAATGATTAATTCTGATGGGGGGCCTGAAGAATAGCTTGTTCTAATAGGCTCTGGCCTGAGATGCTGTTGGAAATTAATACACTTCCCCTTTGGCTGCCGGCTTTAATCCAAGGTTGGGTTTTGACATCACTATATTTGTTGTTACAATAAATTCCACTTACATCTGCAGATCAAATAATTACGCTTGGGAGCGCCGAGGACTTGCGCCCCCCACCCCCACCTCTCCCTGCGCTAAGGCTCCTGGGGGCTGTCTGCACCCTGGGTCCACCAGCTGGGGCAGGGGTCTGAAGTGAGGGTGGAGGGCTGCAGGAAGAGACACCAAATGGGATGAACCCCAGCCCTAGTCCCTCAGAGAACTGGGTACCCCTAGCCTTAATGGAGGGTACTTTGAAAACCTGAAGTAACATCTCCACTTTTGGGGGGCAGGGCCCTCTTAGATTGGTCTCGGTCCTCAAATAACCTCCTCCCCCGTGCTCCCCGAAGGGCCTGCGGAGTCAGTGCCTTGGGCCACTAGTGCTTGGATTTTCCCAATCCCAGCCCTTGCTGGAATTTTGGAGACTCAGCACAGGCTTCCGTGCCCAGTTTGCCCCTCCAGTTCTCAGTCCCAGGGTGGTTCTTTGGCAGGGCCTTTTCAGCTAAAGGGGGTGAGCTGGGGTGGGGTGCGGAGGCCTCCTAGGCCTCTGGAGACCATGTTTGCCTGGCTGGACCATCCAGATGCTATGACTGTCCACGTGCCGGCCCGGCCCGCTAGGCATGTAGCTGCCCCAAGTACCTGCATTCCAAGGAGCCCTTTCTCTTGGGGTTAGCGTCTGTTCCTTCTTGTCTCTGTTCGAGCTTAATTGGCTTAATCATTTCAACTGTGTCTGGCAAGCCTAGCACAGACTTCTGCGGCTGCTCCCTCTGTTCCCACGCCTGTCCCACGCAGAGATGCTCTCTGTCCCCCGTGGCAGAAGACTTCGGTGAGTAAGAAGCCATCAGGGACACTCTGGCAGCCTTGGGATCTGGTCGCTACCTGATTCTCGCCTCAGGGGCTTCTCAGCTCCTGTGGAAGTCTTGAGCAGGGCGGGGGGTGGGGGGACAGGTAGAGGAGAGTCTTGAGTGGTTGGAGCACTGTGCATTCCGTGGCCTTGGTGGCAGTGTCAATCTTGGGTGGCCCACACAGCCTAGTAGCCTGCTGACACCCTGCTAGCACAGCCATGGCCTCCCTGGAGAGGATGCTCTTGTGTACACACCCCTATTTCTGTCCCAGGAGACCCCAGGCCTCTGCCCAGGAACTTACAACTGGAGCAGGCAGTCTGCTTGGACCTTCTGATGTGCCAATCCTTCCCAGACAGGCAGGGCACAGAGAGGCCTTGTTCTGCTAAAGCTGAATGCCAGGCTCTGGGGTCTGGCGGGAAGCCGAGGTATGGGGTCTACCAGGAAGGAGGTGCCTGGGCAAAAGGAGGTGGCATTAATCTTCATTTCGGGCCCTTATGGTGTAAACAGGAGAAATATGATCTTGGTAACCGAACGTGAATGCAAATCACACCGTCAGAGTAATAAAGCGCTTTAAACTCCGACACACAAAAGCAACACCATATGTATGAAGACAACCTGCATAAATTATAAATCACATCATAAAAATTGATTGCCTATTTGAACAGTTTAGAAGTGAAAGACCTGAGCAGACTTCCTCCCTCTCTGGGTTTGGGGCAAGGTCAGGGAGTACAGGTCGCTCGATCAGCTTCCAACCAGGGTACCTAGGCCCAGGTTCTGCTGCCAGCCCTGTGGACGGGTCTGCTTCCGTGGAGGCGGGGTTGCGCACCACCGGCTCTGCGCTGCCAGGAGGGGACAGGCCTGAAACTCTGGAAGCCCTCAGGGGCTCGGTGCCCACGGGGATCAAGGCCCAGTCTGGCTGCTCCCACCAGACCAAGGAATGCCGCCCTTCCAGCCTGCGCACGGTGCTGCCTGCTCAGACTGCCAACTCAGATACAGAGGTCCCTGCCGAGGGCTGCGTGATGGGCAGGGTGTGCGTGCAGGCGGCTGTGAGCGTGGAAGCCTGTTAATGTGTGTGCAGGTGTGTGGTTTCCCTCTCACGTCTAACTCCGCCTGGCCGGGTCTCTTGGTTTTCCTGGATCTCGGGTATCCAAGAGCCGGACACCCCTGGAGGAGCCGGTCCCAGGCGCCTGGCACACAGCATCTTCCACCTCGAGAAGCCGGGCCTGCGCCCCGGAGCTCTGCCGGATTCCTGTCCCACCGCGCGGAGCCCCCGGACGGAGCTGGTCTGGGTTCCCCACTTCCAGCGCTCTCCAGCCAACCTGCCCGGTGCGGTGCCCCCCCTTCTGGTTTCCGCCAGTCAACCTTCCCCCCTTCTCCACTCCGCCTCCGGGGTCTCCCCCTGGGTCTGGAGTCTGGGCTGCTCCCCCTCCCCACCCCGAGGTCCAGCCCCCCTCGCCCCCTACCGCCAGGAGCTCCCCCAGTACAAATTCGGGGCCTGGCCTACTCTCCTTCCACCGCCTGGGGCAGGCGCCCCGGAGCCCAGCCGCCCCTGAGCCAGGCAGAGGAAAACGGAGGCAGGGGGCCGGGGCCGCTGGGGAGACGCTGCCGGACCGCGAGGAGGACCTGGGCCTCGAGGGAGAGAGGAAGGAGGCCGGGACAGACCCGAGGAGGCAGGGAGGCGGTCGGGAGGGCGAGGATGCCGCCCCCCCCCACGAGCGACCTTGGCGGGGACGCGCTCCCGGGTCCCGAGCTCGAAATTGGGGGGTTGCCCCCGCCCAAAGCGCGGCCGCGGCTGGAGAGCAGCCTAGGGTCCCTGGCTAAAGGCGGAGGCAGTCCGCCCGGGAGGCAGATGTCACGCTGGGCGCCCCCGCCCCCCTCTACTTCCCGCCGCTGGACCCGCGCCTTTGTCAGCGGTCCGGCTCTGGTGTGGCCGCGCGCCCTCTTAAAGGGCCCGGCCCCCTGGCTCGGGCTCCGCGGCCGCCTGAATGACAAAGGCCGAAATGGGATTACACCGACCTGATCCCGTGAAGCCCGCCCCCGCCACCCCGCCGGCGCTCCGGCGGCCTCACCCCAGCACGTTCCCCTCTCCCCCTTCCGAGCCCGGCTTCCGCCCGCGCGCACCTGGCTCCGCGGGGACCCCAAAGCCCCTGAGTGCCTTGGGGGTTTGGAAGTGGCCGCCTAACCCCAGGGAGGAGCGCGGCCTGGCTCTGAATGACAAAGCGCGGCCCGGCCACCCCGCGGAAGGAAACCCAGAGCGGTTGCCGCGGCACAGCTTGGAGGGTCCTCCCTGCGGCCCAGTGTGGGTGGGGCTGTGCAGCCAGGCTGTCGGAAACCAGGGCCTGGTGGTCTGGATGGAAGTTTCCCGAGCATCTCTCCCGCGGGGCCAGCAGAGTAGCTGGGGCCCAGGGTGCATGTGGGAACAGGAAGGACACACTCCTGCACCCAGGGCTTCACCTGCCCACTCATCACACTGCCCTGGGGGACCACCGGGGACCCTCCCGGGTCTGCGGAGGGAGGTAACAGCCAGACTGGGGAAGTGCCCTCCCTGCCCCCCTGGTGCCCGCTCCACCACCACCCCCCACCCCCCGCCCGCCCCCCTTGTGCCCTCCCCCACAGTGGGGCCTGGATCACTCAAAAACCTGATCTCTTTCTCCAAAAGCTTTGGGCCCTCAGGCCAAGGCCACTGGCTCACAGAACCAGCCTCCTGGGTCAGGGGTCAGAGGCCAGGGAGCAAGGACTGGCCTTTTGGGGAAAGCTGGTGATGGGCAAGTGTCGGGGAGACAGAGCTTCCAGCACTCTTGTTGGTGGACAAGGGGTGATTGAGGGGCGGGGCTGGAGATGCCTGACCCCCTTTTTGAGTTTCCCCTTTTCTTCAAGTAAAGAGTCCATCATCTGACAAGGATGAAGTTGGGTGGGTCTTCCAGAGAAGGGGTGCAGAGCAGCACAGAGAACACTGGAGGGAGTCAGATCTTAATGGTAACCCCCTCAGCTAACCTTGGGCTTCCCTGATGGCTCAGCTGGTCAAGAACGTGCCTGCAGTGCAGGAGACCCAGGTTCAACTCCAGGGTCGGGAAGATCCCCTGGAGAAGGAATAGACTATCTATCACCGCATCTGAACCGTTGTGTCTTCACCTGATGACCTGGCACAAGGTTCCAGACCTCAGGACATCTTGGTTGGGGAGGTTAATGATAAAGCCCAGATGATGTGCGTGGTAACACCAAGGCCACCGAGCAGCCTGCCCGGGGCCTCGGTGCACAGGCTGAACTCAGACCACCTGGGTTCCCACCCTTGGAGGTTTAACTCTCTGACCTCGGTTTCCTGTCAGCATCAGCAGGGCTGATCCAAGGGCCGGATGCAGGCTCAGGGCTCTGGGCAGCGTGGGGCACATGGTTGGCCACAATGAGCCAGTTTCCATTTTTACTGGGACAGAAGCAGGCTCCCCAGCTGAAGGCCAGGCAGAACCAGCCAGAACGTGCGTGAACACGTCTGCCTCTACAGCTACCCGTCTGCTGGGTGACCTCAAGCGCCTCAGTGAGCCCCCTTCCACCTGCCCCAACCGGGTTAGTCCTGCCACGGCCAGGGCCTTTCAGCGTTCAGTCCTATCCTTTGTGGAGATGGCCTGGAATCAGCAGCTCTGTCTTCACTCACTTGACAAAACAGGCTTGGGTCCTGCATAGGCGCCTTCTGCCCTCAGGGAGCCCAAAGTCCACGGCGGGAGAGAGCTGCCTGGGCTGGGGACCACCCGGGGCAGGAGGTACCTCTTCAACCATGAAGACCATCTCCACTCAGACTTCCTCCATGAATCCAAATGACTTCAGTGACCCGCACGTGATAGATGATGGGATCTGCTCTGATGGCAGCTAAGTGACAACTTAGACGCCAAGTCGGGGGTCCCTGGGGTGGGCCTGTAGGGGAGGCAGGAGTCCAGCTCTAGTTGTTCTGCACAAAGTCCGACCTCGGAGATCTCAGCAGCTATGTCGATTACGAATAACAGTGAAGTCTTGTTTCAGAAGTGGCTTCATCGTGCCTCATATTTGCACAATTCCTCCTCGGCACAGACTCTCATCTCCCTCCAGAAGGGCCTGGTGGGATGATTAAGAAAGCTGCCAAGAGCCCCAGCCCTGTAAAAGCTAAGATAAGCTTTTAAACGCATCATTGTTGCCTTCTTTAATCAGAGAATCTCCAAGTTGGGTGAAATCCAGCCACACTTAACATTTGATTTTCTAGTAACGGGGCACTCAGTCACCCACATGCAGAAATATCACAGACCTTCATGTGATCATTCAGAATATTTGTGTTACCAAAGCAGTCACTTCATGTACACATATGTGATGATTACTTTTGGGTTTTAGACTATGGATCATTGAAAACGCTTATCAGTAGTTTTGAAGTGGATTTTCATTTTCCATGACCATGGCTGGAATTTTTTCCCCCAATAATTTTCATACTTCAGGATTTTGAAAGCTATAAATTGGGAGAAAAGAATGATAATCGCCCATCTTTAAGTGAGAAATTGTTAATTTGGGATTTACAAAGGACTTTCCTTCATGAATAATAGTGAAGACGAATGTGTCTTCCTGCCTCATTTTGCAAAGTCACATTTGTAGAGTCAGGAGGTTTCCATTCTTCCCTCTAATTACGCTTCCCTCCAGAAGGCAGTTCTGCAGTCCAGTGGTGGCCCCTGGGATCAATATGAGCGGACCAGAAGTTCCCAAGAGCATCTCTGAATGCTGTCATCTCCTTACCCCAGCACCACCTACAGGCAGAGCATCTCTACCCGGGGCGTTGGCACCGCTACAGGATAGTTCTTCGTGGTACGGACTGTCCCACGAATGTCAGAGATGCGACCCAGTTAAATGACAGCCAAAGATGCCCTCCAGGAGACTGGAGCTGTCCCTAGTTAGGAACACTTCTCCTAGACAGGGGACCTGACAGGCACCTGGACGAAACACCCACCCTTGGGCACTCAGTGCCGAAGGGGAAGACAGCTTGTTCCAGTGTGGGGAGGCCAGTGTGCCCTGAAGCTCATAGCAAGACCCTCGTCCCCAGTGGGTGTGGGCAAGAAAGGCACACGGGGCAGAGGAACCTGGGCGGAGGCTGCCCCATGAGCAGACATTGACCAGGGCCTGCAGTGGACGCTTCCAGCCCCCCAGCGCCGCTTGCATCACCAATGCCTACAGCTCAGCGCTCACCTGGTTCCTCCGCTGCTCGGGTGCCCTGGGCTTCAGGGTCTGCTCTGCAGCTGTGAGAGTGATGCTGGTCACTTGCACGCAGCAGTCACAGCCGAGCGCAGGGGGGACAGCCACACGGGATCTCAGCGCTCCAGGCACCCGGACTGAGCGCTGACAGTGAACGTGGGCAGTTCCACGCCTGGGAGTTTTCTCTTCCCAAGTCACCTTCCTTCTGCAGAGGTCGCCGGGCACTTCCGTGGTTCCGGGTCCCATCCCTTGGGCTCTGTGTATCTTGAGGGCACAAGACCTCCACGGGGGTCCACTCCAGCAGCCCAGAGCTCCTGAGGGGTCTCTGCCGACCTTACTCCCCTCTTGGGCTTTTCTAATGCTTCCTCAAAATGAATGAATGAATGACAACAGTAATTATTAATAATAATCGTTCTTTCCCCTGATACCACCCAGTCACCAAAGGAATGAAGGGGTTTGCAGATGAAATCGGAGATATTTAGTAAAGTCCTTGGTGAGACCAGAGACCACAGTTTTCGTGCCTTTCAGTCCTTGAAGCCCATCACCTGCCAACACCTCAGGGCTGCCGTGGCTACTGTTCTCATTGACACTGTCTCTTCTTGGCTGGACCGTCTTGGTCTTGAAATGATGATTTAGTAAGATGAGCTCATGTCCCCTCCAGCCCAGATGGGGAGAGTTCCAGCTCCTCCCTCTCCCTATAACCCTGCTGAGAGACGTCAGAGGTGACTAGAGTCCATGGGAGGCCAGCGTGTGTCTGGCGAGAGGACAGGGTTTCTAAAGATGTCCATGCTTTCCAAATTAACTGCTGACGTCAAGGCAATCCCAGTCAGAATCCCAGAAGGATGGTCTGAAAACTTACCAAATGATTCTAGAGTACCTCTGGAAGACGGATACACAGATGGATGTGGCTGGGGAGTTACTTTTGGTCATTTTATTTATTTATTGAAATATAGAAATAAACTGCAACTTTGTCAGAACTTATCACTTGAATGTGTATTAATGTATTAGCTGCACTTTTTAAGGTAAAGTTGCTATGGCATTTAGTGTATGTATAGAAAGTGAGAAGAAATGAAGATGCAGCAGATTAGTTAGACAGAATTTAGATTCAGGTTAGCTTAGAAAAACAACGGTGTCATATGTGGATTTTAGCACATCCTGCCCTTTCAAATTTGGAAGCAAATTTGGAAAACTCAGCAGTGGCCACAGGACTGGGAAAGGTCAGTTTTCATTCCAATCCCAAAGAAAGGCAATGCCATAGATTGCTCAAACTACCACACAGTTACACTCATCTCACATGCTAGTAAAGTAATGCTCAAAATTCTCCAAGCCAGGCTTTAGCAATACATGAACCATGAACTTCCAGATGTTCAAGCTGGTTTTAGAAAAGGCAGAGAAGCCAGAGATCAAATTGTTAACATCTGCTGGATCATGGAAAAACCAAGAGAGTTCCAGAAAAACGTCTATTTCTCCTTTATTGACTATGCCAAAGCCTTTGACTGTGTGGATCACAACAAACTGTGGAAAATTCTGAAAGAGATGGGAATACCAGACCACCTGACCTGTGTCTTGAGAAACCTGTATGCAGGTCAGGAAGCAACAGTTAGAACTGGACATGGAACAACAGACTGGTTCCAAATAGGAAAAGGAGTCCGCGTCAAGGCTGTATATTGTCACCCTGCTTATTTAACTTCTATGCAGAGTACATCATGAGAAACGCTGGGCTGGAAGAAACACAAGCTGGAATCAAGATTGCCGGGAGAAATATCAATAACCTCAGATATGCAGATGACACCACCATTATGGCAGAAAGTGAAGAGGAGCTAAAAAGCCTCTTAATGAAAGTGAAAGAGGAGAGTGAAAAAGTTGGCTTAAAGCTCAATGTTCAGAAAATGAAGATCATGGCATCTGGTGCCATCACTTCATGGGAAATAGATGGGGAAACAGTGGAAACAGTGTCAGATTTTATTTTTCTGGGCTCCAAAATCACTGCAGACGGTGATTGCAGCCATGACATTAAAAGACGCTTACTCCTTGGAAGGAAATTTATGACCAACCTAGAGAGCATATTCAAAAGCAGAGACATTACTTTGCCAACAAAAGTCCGTCTAGTCAAGGGTATGGTTTTTCCAGTGGTCATGTATGGATGTGAGAGTTGGACTGTGAAGAAAGCTGAGTGCCAAAGAATTGATGCTTTGGAAGTGTGGTGTTGGAGAAGACTCTTGAGAGTCCCTTGGACTCCAAGGAGATCAGTCCTAGGTGTTCATTGGAGGGACTGATGCTAAAGCTGAAACTCCAGTACTTTGGCCACCTCATGCGAAGAGCTGACTCACTGGAAAAGACCCTGATGCTGGGAGGGATTGTGGGCAGGAGGAGAAGGGGACGACAGAGGATGAGACGGCTGGATGGCATCACGGACTGGATGGGCGTGAGTCTGAGTGAACTCCGAGAGATGGTGATAGACAGGGAGGCCTGGCGTGCTGCGTTTCATGGGGTCGCAAAGAGTCGGACATGGCTGAGCTGAACTGAACTGAACTGAATAGTCCATTGTGCATTGTTGTTCGGTCACTAAGTTGTGTCCGACTCTTTGCAGCCCCATGGACTGGAGCCCACCAGGCTCCTCCGCCCATGGAATTCTCCAGGCAGGAAGCCTGGAGTGGGTTGCCATTCCCTTCTCCAATATATATATGTGTGTGTGTATATATATGTGTGTGTGTGTGTGTGTGTGTGTATATATATATATGTGTGTGTGTGTGTGTGTGTGTATATATGTATATGTATATATGTGTGTATATATGTGTGTGTATATATGCACACATATATTTATATATATACATACGATTATATACATATGTACACATATATTTATGTACATCTATACATACACATATACATATACACATTTATATACATATATATGTATATATGGAGAAGGCAATGGCACCCCACTCCAGTACTCTTGCCTGGAAAATCCCATGGGCAGAGGAGCCTGGTAGGCTGCAGTCCACGGGGTCGCTGAGGGTCAGACAGGACTGAATGACTTCACTTTCACTTTTCACTTTCATCCATTGGAGAAGGAAATGGCAACCCACTCAAGTGTTCTTGCCTGGAGAAGCCCAGGGACGGGGGAGCCTGGTGGGCTGCCGTCTGTGGGGTCGCACAGAGTCGGACACGACTGAAGCGGCTTAGCAGCAGCAGCAGCAGCAGCATATGTATATGTGTGTATATATAGGCACGTGTGTGTGTATACACAGCACATCTCTGTGTATTCGTTTGTCAGTGGGCGTTTAGGTCGCTTCTGTGTCTTGGCTGCTGTAAACAGCGCTGCAGTGAGCACTGTGATGCGTGTGTCTTTTCAAATTCGAGTTTCCTCTTCTCCGGATGCATGCCCAGGAGTGGGATTGCCGGCTCATATGGCACCTCTACCTTTCGCTTTGTAAAGGGCCTCCATACTGTTAGCCATTCTGACCAGAGTGAGGTGATGCCTCATTGCAGTTTGGATTTGCATTTCTCTCATAATTAGCAATGTTGAGCATCTTTTCATGTGCCTGTTGGCACACGTTTGTCCTCTTTGGAGAGATATCTATGGAGGTTCTCTGTAGCTGGGGAATTTTTAAAGAGAAGCGTAATGAGGAGGGCACGTTGATAAAAGCACACATCTAATGGCTGTGAAGGATGGGCCCTCTTCTGAGCCCTTACATTTATCAATTAATTGAATCTTTGCAACAGCCGTCTGAGTTATGTGTTGCATTTAACCATAGAAAACTGCTAGAATTTTTTTATCTGCAAAGTGGCAATTTTGTATTATTGTCATCCACATTTTGCCAATCAAAAAAACCAGGGCACAGAGAGGCTAAATACTGTGCTTAGGTCACACAGCTAGCAACTGGTAGATCCAGGATTTACACCCAGACAAGCTGGCTTCAGGGTTAGTGCTCATAAAATGATATGATGTAGCTGACAGATTACTCAGAATTAGACTCTAGAATATATGAAAATGTGATCTATGATAAGGAAAGCTTCACAAGTTTGTGGAAAAGGAAGATTAGCTGCATCGTGGTATTTGGAAAAACTGGCCAATTAGGGGAAGAGATATCTTCACCTCCCACCTTTACCACAGATCAATTACCGATGGATTAAAGAGTTCAATGCATAAAAGAAAACCTCCAAGACCTAGAAAAGAGGATTAGGTGAATAATTATCTGCTGAGTGGGGAGGACACCAGGAAAGAACAGCAAAGCCATCTACATAAAAACACTGGAGCTCTTGTTCATTAAAAAGATCATAAGACAATTAAAAGTATAAGGAACATCTGGGAAAAACACTTTTCAGAAACATGACAAGATGGATTAACACATTTCCATGTGAAGAACTAGAATATAAGGGAAAGGAAATTCGGGAAGGGCACAGAAGGAGAATTTGTGGAAAGGAAAAAGCAAACTGATTGAGTCCACGAACGTTTGTAGAGTGTGTATTCCTTACAAGACCCTCTTTTGGTCTTGAGAAGGAACTTGTCTTCTATGGGGAGACTGACATGAAACACACCAATAAATGAATGTGACCTAATGCCAGGTGTCGTGAAAACAGGCATGTGACAGGAAGCAGTATAAGGCAGGGTAAGGAGATGGAGAGTGGGAGGTGCTATTTTAGATGGAGGGTCAGGGACCAGCTTGCTGATAAGGTGGCAGTTGGGTGCCTCCCAGAAAGAAGCAAAGGAATAAGAAACGCACGGGTCTGGGGGCAGAGCATCCCAGGCAGAGGGACAGCAATGGGGCCGATGCTTCTGGAGCAAACTGGCAAGAGGAGGGCCCTGGGGGCCTGGGCCCAGAGGCAGCCAGACACTCGGCTGTGGAAGCTTCAGGGGCTCTGTGAAGGACTTGGATTTTATTTCAACTGATACAGGAAGACACTGGAGGGGTTAGAGTAACGGAGAGCGTACTTTTTCTTTAATGGCAAATATGTAAAACTGTCCAAAGAGGTAACAGTTAAAAAAACAAAGTGACGTAGAAAGGTAATTCTTCAAATCAGCAAAGTTTATAACATAAAAATAACCTAAGAATTTATATTATTCCTCTAGCGCCACCTGGGAAGCCCCTAAGAATTTAGAATATAAAACAATTTGTAAAACCACACTGATTGGTGTGGGGAGGTGGATACTCACTCGTGGCTTGTGGAAGTACACCCATTCAATGCATAGCAGTTGAAGAGCCACCATGGCTCCAAAATGAAAAGACAACCCACAGAGCAGGGGGAAACACTTGCAAATGAATAACCAACAAAATAAGTAATTGCCAAAAATGCAAACAGCTCATGCAGCTCAGTATATAAAAACCCAATCAGTCTAATAAAAAGTGGGCAGAAGATCTAAAGAGACACTCTCCAAAGAAGACATGCAGATGGCAGTAGGCGTATGAAAACATACTTAACATCACTAATTGTTAGAGAAACGCAAATCAAAACTACAGTGAGCTATTACCTCACTCCAGTCAGAATGGCCATCATCAAAAAGTCTCAATTCAGTTCAGTCGCTTAGTTGTGTCCAACTCTTTGTGACCCCATGGACTGCAGCACGCCAGGCTTCCCTATCACCAACTCCTGGAGCTTGCTCAGACTCATGTCCCTCAGGTCAGTGATGCCATCCAACCATCTCACCCTCTGTCATCCCCTTCTCCTCCTGCCTTCAGTCTTTCCCAGCATCAGGGTCTTTTCCCAGGACTCAGTTCTTCGCATCAGGTGGCCAGAGTATTGGAGTTTCAGCGTCAGCATCAGTCCTTTCAATGAATATTCAAGACTGATTTCCTTTAGGATGGACTGGTTGGATCTCCTTGCAGTCCAAGGGACTCTCAAAAGTCTTCTCCAACACCACAGTTCAAAAGCATCAATTTTTTGGTACTCTAGACTTCTTTATGGTCCAACTCTCACATCCATACATGACTACTGGAAAAAGCATACCCTTGACTAGACGGACCTTTGTTGGCAAAGTAATGTGCTTGCTTTTTAACATGCCATCTAGGTTTGTCATGGTTTTTCTTCCAAGGAGCAAGCCTCTTTTAATTTCATGGCTGCAGTCACCATCTGCAGAGATTTTGGGAGAGAGAGAGAGAAAAAAAAACTGTTTCCATTGTTTCCCCATCTATATACCATGAACTGATGGGACCAGATGCCATGATCTTAGTTTTCTGAATGTTGAGTTGTAAGCCAACTTTTCACTCTCCTCTTTCACTTTCATCAAAAAGTTCTTTAGTTCTTCGGTTTTTACCATAAAGGGGTGTCATCTGCATATCTAAGGTCACTGATATTTCTTCCAGCAATCTTGATTCCAGCTTGTGCTTCATCCAGCCTGCCATTTCACATGATGTACTCTGTATATAAGTTAAACAAGCAGGGTGACAATATACAGCCTTGATGTACTCCTTTCCCGATTTGGAGCCAGTCTTGTTCCCTGTCCAGTTCTAACTGTTGCTTCTTGACTTATATGCACATTTCCCAAGTGGCAGGTCAGGTGGTCTAGTATTCCCATCTCTTTCAGAATTTTCCACAGTTTGTTGTGATCCATATAGTCAAAGGCTTTGGCATAGTCAATAAAGCAGAAATAGATGGTTTTCTGGAACTCTGTTGGTTTTTCCATGATCCAGCAGATGTTGGCAATTTGATCTCTGGTTCCTCTGCCGTTTCTAAAACCAGCTTGAACATCTGGAAGTTCATGGTTCATGTATTGCTAAAGCCTGGCTTGGAGAATTTTGAGCATTACTTTACTAGCGTGTGAGATGAGTGCAATTGTGTGGTAATTTGAGCATTCTTTGGCATTGCTTTTTGGGGGATTGGAATGAAAACTGACCTTTTCCAGTTCTGTGGCCACTGCTGAGTTTTCCAAATTTGCTGGCATATTGAGTACAGCACTTTCACAGCATCTTTTAGGATTTTAAATAGCTCAACTGGAATTTCATCACCTCCACTAGCTTTGTTCATAGTGATGCTTCCTAAGGTCCACTTGACTTTGCATTCCAGGATGTCTGGCTCTAGCTAGGTGGGTGATCACACCATCATGGTTATCTGGGTCCTGAAGACCTTTTTGCCTAGTTCTTCTGTGTATTCTTGCCACCTCTTCTTAATGACTTCTGCTTGTTAGGTCCATACCATTTCTGTCTTTTTTGGTGCCCATCTTTGCATGAACTGTTCCTTGGTATCTTTAATTTTCTTGAAGAGATCTCTAGTCTTTCCCATTCTATTGTTTTCCTCTATTTCTTTGCACTGATCACCGAAGAAGACTTTCTTATCTCTCCTTGCTATTCTTTGGAACTCTGCATTCAAATGGGTATATCTTTCATTTTCTCCTTTGCCTTTTGCTTCTCTTCTTTTCTCAGTTATTTGTAAGGCCTCCTCAGACAGCCATTTTGGCTTTTGTATTTCTTCTCCTCGGAGATGGTCTTGATCCCTGCCTCTTGTACAATGTCATGAACCTCCGTCCATAGTTCTTCAGGCACTCTATCTATCAGATCTAATCCCTTGAATCTATTTGTCACTTCCACTGTATAATTGTAAGGGATTTGATTTAGGTCTTACCTGAATATGGTCTTGTGGTTTTCCCTACTTTCTTCAGTTTAATTCTGAATTTGGCAATAAAGAGTTCATGATCTGAGCCACGGTCAGCTCCTGGTCTTGTTTTTGCGGACTGTATAGAGCTTTTCCATCTTCAGCTGCAAAGAACATAATCAATCTGATTTCGGTGTTGGCCATCGGGTGATGTCCACGTGTAAGGTCGTTTATTGTGTTGCTAGAAGAAGTGGTTTGCTGTGACCAGTGCATTCTCTTGGCAAAACTCTATTAGCCTTTGCCCTGCTTCATTCTGTGCTCCAAGGCCAAATTTGCCTGTAACTCTGGGTGTCTCTTGACTTCCTACTTTTGCATTCTACTCCCGTATAATGAAAAGGACATCTTTTGGGGATGTTGGTTCTAGAAGGTACTGTAGGTCTTCATAGAACCGTTCAACTTCAGCTTCTTCAGCGTTACTGGTTGGGGCATAGGCTTGGATCACTGTGATGGTGAACGATTTGCCTTGGGGACGAACAGAGATCATTCTGTCGTTTTTGAGATTGCTTCCAGTACTGCATTTTGGACTCTTTTTGTTTACTATGCGGGCTACTCCATTTCTTCTAAGAAATTCTTGCCCACAGTCGTAGATATAATGGTCATCTGAGTTAAATTTGCCCATCCCAGTCTATTTTAGTTCACTGATTCCTAAAATGTTGATGTTCGCTCTTGCCATCTGTTGACCACTTCCACTTTGCCTTGATTCATGGACCTAACATTCAGGTTCCTATGCAGTATTGCTCTTTACAGCATCGGACTTTACTTCCATCACCAGTCACATCCACAACTGGGCATTGTTTTTGCTTTGGTTCCGTCTCTTCATTCTTTCTGGAGTTATTTGTCCACTGATCTCCAGTAGCATTTTGGGCACCTACTGACCTGGGTGTCCTCTTTCAGTGTCATAATCTTTTTGCCTTTTCATACTGTTTATGGGGTTCTCAAGACAAGAATACTGAAGTGGTTTGCCATTCCCTTCTCCAGTGGACCACGTTTTGTCAGAACGCTCCACCATGCCCCGTTCGTCTTGGGTGGCCCCACATGGCCTGGCTTAATTTCACTGAGTTAGACAAGGCTGTGGTCCATGTGATCAGCTTGATTAGTTTTCTGTGATGGTGGGTTTCATCTGTCTTCCTTCTGAGGGATAACGATAAGAGGCTTATGGAAGCTTCCTCATGGAAGAGACTGACTGTGGGTCTTGTTCTGATGGGCGGGGCCATGCTCAGTAAATCTTTAATCCAATTTCTGTCGATGGGAGGGGCTGTGTTTCCTCCCTGTTGTTTGATCTGAGACCAAACTATGGTGGAGGTGATGAAGATGGTGGCGACCTCCTTCAAAGGCCCCATGCACTGCCACAGTCAGGGCCCCTGACCCTGCAGCAGGCCACGCCGACCCCGCCTCCGCCAGAGACCCCTGGGCACTCCCAGGCAAGTCTGGGTCAGTCTCTTCTGGGGTCTCTGCTCCATTCTCCTGGGTCCTGGCACACAAGGTTCTGTTTGAGCCCCCCAGAGTCTGTTTGCCCAGTCCTGTGCAAGTGCTGGCGGCTCAATTGGGAGGTTAATGGTGACCTCCTCCAAGAGGGTTCATCCACATCCAGGTCCGCTGCACCCAGAGCCTCTGCCTCTGAGGCAGCCCCCTGCTGGCCCATACCTCCGCAGGAGACCCTCAAACCCTCAGGGTCAGGTCTGGCTCAGTCTCTGTGGGGTCTCGGTGTGCCCAGGGTTTTGTCTGAGCCCTTGAGTATCTCTGGCGGGCATGGGGTTTGAGCCTAAATGCAGTTTTGCCCCTCCTGCCATCACGCTGGGGCTTCTCCTTTGCCCTTGGACGTGGGGTATCTTCTTTGGGTGGGATCCAACATTCTCCTGTCGCTGGCTGTTCAGCAGCAAATTGTGATCTTGGAGTTCTCGCAGGAGAAGGCGAGCGCACGTCCTACTCTGCTGCCTCGTGTGTCTGCCATCCCCGGCTGCTGCAGACAGCGCTGCAGTGGACGCTGGCCTGCATGTATCTTCTGAACTATGGTTTTCTCTGGGTATACGACCCCATGGCCCCAGTAGGGGCATTGCTGGCCCATGTGGTAGCTCTGCTTTCAGGTCCCTCTCTTTTTAAGTGTTTATCTATTTGGCTGCGCCGGGTCTTAGTTGCCTCATGCAGGATCTTTCGTTGCCCACACAGTCTGTCTAGATGTAGCACTCGAACTTAGCTGCCCCCAAAGCACATGGGATCTTCCTGACCAGGGGTCGAAACTACATCCCCTGCATTGAAAGGTAGATTCTTAACCTCTGAACCACCAGGGAATCCCTATTTTCAGTTTCTTAAGGAACCTCCAGGTCTTCTCTGGTGGCTCAGCTGGTAAAGACCCTGCCTGCAATGCGGGAGACCTGGGTTCAATCCCTGGGTTGGCAAGATTCCCTGGAGCAGGGAAAGGCTACCCACTTCAGTGTTCTGGCCTGGAGAATTACATGGACTATAGTCCATGGGGCCATGAAGAGTCGGACACAGCTGAGCGACTTTCACTTCACTTCAAGGAAACTCCAGACTGTTTTGCATAGTGGCTGTATCAATTTACATTCCCACCAAGAGTACAAGAGGGTTCCCTTTTCTCTACATCCTCTCCAGTATTTATCATTTGTGGGTTTTGTGTGGCTGGCACAGCTGTCTTCTGGACTCGAGCGCCCATCTGTGCCTGCTGCAGGCTGCTCTCTCCTGAGGTCTCACCAGGAGACCAGGTGCAGGCTGGCTGGACACCCCTGTTCTTACCCCACCCCACCCAGGTAGTACCAGGCAGACAGTGCCTCTCGGTGGTTTTTGTTTGGACTCAGTGAAGAATTGACTCATTGGAAAAGACCCTGATGCTGGGAGAGATTGAAGGCGGGAGGAGGAGGGGACAACAGAGGATGAGATGGTTGGATGGCGTCACCAACTCAGTGGACATGAGTCTGGGTAAACACTGGGAGCTGGTGATGGACAGAGAAGCCTGGCATGCTGCAGTCCATGGGGTCACAAAGAGTCAGACACGACTGAGTGACTGAACTGAACTGAACTGGGCTGACTAGGTGGCTGGGGTGGTGGGCAGAGGCCCCAGCTAAGGGCTGAGCTGGTTTGCCACTGTTACTGTGGGGTCCGGGCCTGACATCAGGGCTCCTACATGACTGTCAGCTCTGGGGGACCAAGGCAGACCTGTGGTCTAGACAGGCCCAGATGCTCTGAGGGTGCCAGCCAAGGCCACATCCCAGGAGCCAGCTCCGTGGGGCTCCTCAGGAAATACATTCTTGAGAGCAAGGAGACCCCATCAGGAGGCCGAGGACCCGATGCCTGGGGCTGCTGAGTGGGAGAGTTAGGGGAGGAGGGGCTCGGTGGGTGCCTTCAGCAGAGCCTGGGGTCCGGTGAGGAGGAGTTCACGTGCAAGCACAGCTGGCGTGCAGAGAAGGAAAGTCAGTGCATGGGAGATGGGGGAGGCAGGGGGGGAGCAAGGGAAGGTCTAGAGTTTTCTTTCTGGGCGCCCCACGAGGGCTCCGTGTGTCACGGAATGAATGGGCCAACCCATGTTCTGAATGGACCTTTCACTGAATGGACTGATGGGCCAACCCACATTCTGCTCTGGACCTTGGGTGCCGGATTGTGGAGGCTGGGAAGGACATCTCTGTGAGCAAGACCACAACTGCCCCTAGTAATAATACACGTTCTGCTGGACAATGCCAACCAGAGTGGAGACGACACCCCTGCCTTGCTCGTTATGGGACATGGCCACGTGACGGGGTTCTGGACAGACCGCGCTGGAAGCCTTCCGGGAAGTGCCCTTCCCGCCTCTGGGTCTCTTCAGCCTGCAGCCCAGCTCACAGCCGCTGCCTGGCGCCATAAGAAAGAGGGTCACCCTGCTGAGAGTCGAGTGCAGAGCTCACTGGAGTCTGGGTCCCAAAGGACTCCGCCCTCCTTGGCAGGGCTCCGAGAATTTTACTTGATCCCTGATGGAACTGAGTCTAAACTTTCTGTCTTGTTGGAACCACCACTGCCGATTTGGGGCTTTCTGTTTCTGGAACCATCTGAAATCTACCCAACCCAGTGTGTCCATGAAGGCTTCCCCCACCCCACCCTGGTTCTAGCTGCCATCCTGTATTACTTGGGGACTGTGGGTGGTGCCCGGGCCCACCACCAACCACGAAAGTGGAATCTTCAGGGATGAGACCAGGGTTCGTATTCTCTAAAAGCTCCCAGTAATTCCAGTGAGTGGCTATAGGTGGGATTTGTTCCTCCTCCAGCCATTAAGACGTCAGGCACTGGGGGCCCATCTTGCTGCCCAGCTGGGCAACACCAGGTGGCGAGCTCCAGGCAGTAAATGAATTTCCTAAGCAATGTGGAGAGGTCAAATGGATTTATTCAATACATATATAAG
Organism: Nanger dama; assembly: GCA_917880005.1. Classification (NCBI taxonomy): domain Eukaryota; kingdom Metazoa; phylum Chordata; class Mammalia; order Artiodactyla; family Bovidae; genus Nanger; species Nanger dama. Next base: position 1,762,757 of record CAKJTW010000115.1, read on the forward strand.
ACTTATTCTATGCAAAGAGGAGAGTGAAAAAGTTGGCTTAAAACTCAACATGCAGAGAACTAAGATCATGGCATCTGGTCCCATCACTTCATGGCAAATAGACGAGGAAACAATGGAAACAGTGACAGACTTTAATTTCTTGTACTCCAAAATCACTGCAGACAGTGACTGCAGCCATGAGATTAAAAGATGCTTGCTCCTTTGAAGAAAAGCTATGACCAACCTAGACAGCATATTAAAAAGCAGAGACATTACTTTGCCAACAAAGGTCTGTCTCGTCAAAGCTATGGTTTTTCCAGTAGTCATGTACAGATGTGAGAATTTGACTATAAAGAAAGCTGAGCCCTGAAGAACTGATGCTTTTGAACTGTGGTGCTGGAGAAGACTCTTGAGAGTCCCTTGGACTGCAAGGAGATAGAACGAGTCAATCCTAGAGGAAATCAGTCCTAAATATTCATTGGAAGGACTGATGCTGAGGCTGAAACTCTAATACTTCGATCACCTGATGTGAAGAACTGACTCATTGGGAAAGACCCTGATGCTGGGAAAGACTGAAAGCGGGAGAAGGGGACACAGAGGATGAGATGGTTGGATGGCATCACCGACTCAATGGACATGAGTTTGAGGAAGCTCAGTTGGTGATGAGCAGGGAAGCCTGGTGTGCTGCGGTCTATGGGGTCGCAAAGGGTTGGGCATGAGTGAGCTACAATGCTCGGGCTCCCTGGGAGACATTAAAGATGAGGAGCAGCAGAGAAAGCAGGGAAGGCAGCCTGCTATCAGAGGCATCAGTGCTTGGATCTGCGTGCTCTGTCGGAGGGAGTGAAAGATGGTCAGCTCTGGGAGGTGTTTTGGAGTGGACAGGTGATAAGAAGTCCTGGGCAATGCCTGTACATTTGGACAAGCATCTGGTAAGGGCAAGCTGATGTTTACTAATGTGGGGCTTACTGGGGAGGGAAAGTTAATTTCTGCTTTGAAAGCAATGCACTTGAGATGACAGTTAGATTTCAAAGGCATTATTAATTGGCTACCCCAACACCTATCCCCAGCCTCCTTTTCTGCTTTTCCACCCACAGAACAGAGGCCAGAAAGGAGAGACACTTGTTTTATATGACTAAGTCCTGCACAATGAGACAGTTGTAAAGGGAAAATTTGCTGGAGGATGGTGGAAAATCTGGGAATGCTTTTGCTTTGTTGATTAAAAAAAGATAGATGTGGCTAGCTCCATCACTTTATCCCATGGACATGAATACAATGTCTGGAGCTATGGCAGCCATCTTTTGACTATGAGGTAGCTTGCTAAGTTAGTGAAACAGCATGAAAGAAACTACATTAAAAAAACAAACCAAAATACCGCGGAGCCACAGCACAAGGCCTGGACTATCTGTTTCTAAATACTTTGTTGTGTGATACAGTTAAATATCTATCATGTTTAAGCCTCTGTTACTTGAGTACTCCATTATCTATAACCTAAAGCATTCATAACTGTACAACATCCAAATACTTACTCAGACATGGATATAAGAATCTAGAACTCAGGGTAGAGACAAAGTAAGAAATATAGATTTGGAAGTCAAGGACAAATATTGAAAGCCCTGGGCCCTGATGGGATTGTGATGAAGAAGACAGTAGGTCGAAGATCAAGTCCTGAGACATCTGGCATTTAGGAATCTAAAAGGAGAAGGAGCAGCCAGCAGAGCAGGCCAGGAAGGGCCACAGAGCATGGTGGGGTGTGTGCATGTGTGTGTGCACAAGTAAGACCTTTGGTTTGGGGGCCATGTGCTACATGTCTGTGGACTGCTCTGCGATCTGACTTTTGAAAGTCTATTTTACTTTCTTTATTTATTTTTGGCCACCCTGGGTCTCCATTGCTGGGCGTGGCCTCTCTCTAGTCGCAGGGCTTCTCATTGCGGTGGCTTCTCTTGTTGGGGGGCACGGGCTCTAGGGTGCCAGGGCTTTGGTCGTTGTGGCACAGGGGCTTACTGGCCCTGCGGCATGTCTTGGAGTCCTCCTGGACCAGGGATTGAGCCCGTGTCCTCTGCGTTGGCATGAGGATGCTTAGCCACTGGCCGCCAGGGGAGGCCTGCAGCTTGACTTCCTATTAACAGCGTATCATAGTCGCCTGCTCACTTCACGACAGAGGAAGTGAGAGCATCAGTTGCTCAGTCGTGTCCAACTCTTTGCAACCCGATGAACTGCAGCCCGCCAGGCTTCTCTGTCCATGGGATTCTCCAGAGAAGAATACTGAAGTGGGTTGCCATGCCCTTCTCCAGGGGGATCTTTCCAAGCCAGGGATTGAACCCCGGTCTCCTGCATTGTAGGCAGATTCCTTACCATCTGAGTCACCAGGGTCTCAGGTCACAGAATACAGGCCTGCTTTTTTTTCTTTTTAATGGCTACTATTATTCTATTATATGGCTATTCCATAATTTAGGTGTCATATGTTAAAAAATCTTCCATCCTATTGTTTTATACATGGAATTGGTACAATTAGCTAGCCATTTGGAAAAGATAAAATTTTTACAAATGGAAGATGAATGAAAAGCTTAAATGTAATAAAATACTATTAAATGATAGAAGTGTGCCACAAGAGAAATTGAGTTTTGCATAACTGGAGTGAGGAAGGATTTTCTATGCATCACACTAAGGGTAAGAACCATAAAAGTAAAGACTGAGTTGAAGACATAAGTGTTAAAATTCTGTACATTAAGTAAATGATAAAATTGGAAAAGAAACGATGAGAAAAAATTGTAAGCATGGTGGCTCAGACGGTAAAGCGTCTGCCTGCAATGTGGGAGACCCGGGTTCGATCCCTGGTTGGGAAGATCCCCTGGAGAAGGAAATGGCACCCCACTCCAGCACTCTTGCCTGGAGAATCCCATGGACGGAGGAGCCTGATAGGCCACAGTCCATGGGGTCGCAAAGAGTCGGACACGACTGAGTGACTTCACTCACTTAATGTCCTCTAAGTTTACACACCATTGAGGAAAGGCAAATACGCCAAAGAACAGTGAGTGAAATATGTGCAACACTGTGTTGTTGTTTAGTCACTGAGTTGTGTCCAACTTTTGTGACCCCAGGGAGCGGAGCCTACCAGGCTCCTCTGTCCTTGGGATTCTCCAGGCAAGAATACTGGAGCGAGTTGCCATTTCCTTCTCCAGGGGATCTTCCCAGCCCAGGAATCAAACTTGTATCTCTTTCATTGGCAGGCAGATTCTTTACCATCCACTGAGCCGCTGAAGACTTGATGCTTTTGAACTGTGGTGTTGGAGAAGACTCTTGAGAGTCCCTTGGACTGCAAGGAGATCCAGCCAGTCCATTCTGAAGGAGATCAACCCTGGGATTTCTTTGGAAGGAATGATGCTAAAGCTGAAACTCCAGTACTTTGGCCACCTCATGAGAAGAGTTGACTCACTGGAAAAGACTCTGATGCTGGGAGGGATTGGGGGCAGGAGGAGAAGGGGATGACCGAGGATGAGATGTCTGGATGGCATCATGGACTTGATGGACATGAGTCTGAGTGAACTCCGGGAGTTAGTGATGGACAGGGGAGGCCTGGCGTGCTGCGATTCATGGGGTCACAGAGAGTTGGACACGACTGAGGGGCTGAGCTGCACTGAACTGAGCTGAGGAGCCAGGGAAGCCCACACGCTAGGGTAAACAACAGCAAAACACAATTTGTTATTAAGCATAAAAAATGTCAACCCCAATACTGTTAAAATGCAGACAGACTAAGAGATTGTATTTTTGCCTTTCAAGTTGGAAAAAAAGAACAAACAAATGTTAGTACTCTATCAGTGAAGTGCTGGGAACCAGAGAGCCTCATTCCTCAGTGAGTGTTTAAATCATATGAGCCTTTTTTTTTTACATGAAAAGTTGTTCATGCTCATTTAAATTTAAAGAAGTAGGTTATCATGACAATTAAGGACTCCGTATGATTATTGATTGAATCTTGGATGAGAGGAAAGTCAGCTATAAAAGACATTATTGGGACAATTGAGGAGATTTGAATATGGACTGCATATTATATCATATCAACGGTAACCATCTTGGGAGTGATAATGGTCTTGTAGTTACGACAGAGAAAGTCCTTGTGCTTATTTATTTAAGGGTGAAAAAATCATGATGTTGGTAATTTACTTTCAAATGATTCAGCATCGTGTGTGTGTACATTGTCTATCTATTATCTATGTATCTAATATCTCTATCATCTATCTATCTGTCTAATCATCGATCATCGATACAGAAATCAATGGGTTAAAATGTTAACAATTGGTGAATACAAATGAGGCATCTCTGAATGTTCACCGGAATATTCTCTTCTTCTTCAGCTTTTTCGAGATTTGAAAATTTTCAAACCAAACATCTAAAGGGAAAGTAGGCTGTCAACAGCTTGAAGGCATTAGATATATTTTTAAAAGAAAGGTACACCTGGGACTTCCCCAGCTGCCCAGTGGTTCAATCGTCACCTTCCAAAGCAGCCAATGTGGATTTCACCATCGGGGAACTAAGACTCCACATGCCACACCGTGTGACCATAATTTCTTTTAATAAGTAAACAAATAAATCGTGTTTTCTTTTTTTAATGAAAAGTACACTTGTAGTTTTCAGAAGCCTGGAAAGACACACATTCAGATACTAAGAGTTCCCATCTCTGGTGTTGGTGGTTGTTTTTCACTTTCTTTCCTTATTTTAAGAATACTTACAGTAGTAATGAATGTTCAGATGAATCAGAAAACTCGACTAAGCAGAGAAAAGTTAAGTCGTGAACAGTCTGAGAGAGAATCCCTGTTAACGCTGGCTGCATGGTCTTCTGGAGCGTTTCTCTGCATATATACATGTGCTGTGCTGTGCCAAGTCGCTTCAGTCGTGTCCATCTCTGTGTGACCCCATGGACTGCAGCCCGCCAGGCTCCTCTGTCCATGGGATTCTCCAGGCAAGAACACTGGAGTGGGCTGCCATGCCCTTCTCCAATATGTTCATGTGCGTATATGTAATTCTGTCTATTTTTTCCAGTCAAAATAGAGAATTCATGGTCTGCACACCGTCCGATAATTGGCTTTTTTTGCAACATCTAACTCTGCATCATAAATTCCTATCTCCTGCAAGATGTTTATTGCTTGCATATAGATTAGGGGAGATTTTAATATTTTGTGTGGTATTGCTTACTTTTTTAAAAACATTAATGCATTAATTTGGCTGTGCTAGGTCCTAGCTGGGACATGTGGGACCTAGTGTCCTGACTAGAGATCAGATTGGTGCCCCTTGCAGTGCCAGGCAGATTCTTAACCACTGGACTACCAGGGAAGTCCCCGGCGTTGCTTACTTTGATGTTTCAGATTTTCTGTGATAATAATGCTGGTATGATTTTTTAATACTGTAAGCTCATTAAACACTCTTCTAAGTAGTGTCTATGTATTAACTTATTTAACCTCACAGCCTTCCAATGTATTACCATTATACCTGTTTTACAGGGGAACACTCAGAGAGTAATAGGAAAGAAACTTTGTATTCTATTACAAGGTTTTTTTATTTCTGGCCACACCACTAAGCTTCAGCAATTTTAGTGCCCAGAGCAGCGACTGAACCCCAGGCTCAAGCAGTGAAAGCACCGAGCCCCAGCCACTGGATGTCTAGGAAATTCCCTCTATGACAAGTCCGTCACTGTAGGGATGGTGCCTAGGAGCTTAAATTGCACGTACCGACCCATCTCTGGGAACCCTGCTCCCAGGCAGTGGTCATTAAGCTGAAATGCCATGCTTTGGCTCATAGGAAAGAGCCTGAGCAAGCCCACCTGTGAACGGCGGCAGGGAGGAAGCAGCGCGCGCCGCGGAGGCTGAGGGCGCCGGACAGCGTCTGACTTGACTGCCTCCCCGTTCATTAAGAATATTAAGGGGCCCCAATTCTAACTCAGGCAAGACGGCTCTTTGGAACACGGGTCCACCATCATTCCAGCCTGACAGCTTTCTGAAGGAAGCTTTCTTTGCCCAACAACTCACCTCTCCTTCATTGGCCTGTCTGCGGTGAGCAGTGAGAGCCTGGACTTGCTGGCGAGAGGGTCTAGGAAGCCCAGGCTCTCTGGGTGCACAGTCCGTGTCTGAACCCAATACTGCTTTGGCAACGAGCTTGCCATGTTGTTGCTAAAGGGCAATACTCTGTCTTCACGCCAAACAGCTCGGGTGCTACGAGAAACTGCATTCCAGCCCTTCAAGAACTTGGCATCAAGGCCAGCACTTTGTGCTCATTTTCCTGAGTGTGGTTTGGCACAGCCAAGGTGAATGGGATGGGGTGACATGACCTGTTGCCCTGTGTTTCAAAGGGCACAGGTCTGTGCACACATATGGTCACTGATCCTCAGCTAGGAGCAGTGTAGGGATGCACATGGTACCTGAGTGTGTGATGTGTATGTGTGTGGGGTGTGGCTGATGTGTGGGGTGTGTATGATGTGTATAGTGTGTGTGTGTGGTGTGTGCAAAGAGTGTACCGTGTGTGGTGTGTATATGTGTGTAGAGTGTATGTGATGTGTGGTGTGTGTAGTGTGTGTGTGTGTAGTGTGTGATGTGTGTGGTGTGTATAGTGTGTGGTGTGTGTGTGTAGTGTGGTGTGTGTGTGTGTAGTGTGTGGTGTGTGATGTGTGGTGTGTGGTGTGTGTAGTGTTGTGTGTGTAGTGTGGTGTGTGTAGTATGTGGTGTGTGTGTGTGTAGTGTGTGGTGTGTGTGTGTGTAGTGTGTGGTGTGTGTAGTGTGTGGTGTGTGTGTGTGTGGTGTGTGGTGTGTGTGGTGTGTGTGTGTGTAGTGTGTGGTGTGTGTAGTGTTGTGTGTGTAGTGTGGTGTGTGTGTGTAGTGTGTGATGTGTGGTGTGTGTGTAGTGTGGTGTGTATAGTGTGTGGTGTGTGTGTGTGGTGTGTGTAGTGTGTGATGTGTGGTGTGTGTAGTGTGGTGTGTGTAGTGTTGTGTGTGTAGTGTGGTGTGTGTGTGTAGTGTGTGATGTGTGGTGTGTGTGTAGTGTGGTGTGTGTGTATAGTGTGTGGTGTGTGTGTGTGGTGTGTGTAGTGTGTGTAGTGTGGTGTGTGTGTGTAGTGTGTGATGTGTGGTGTGTGTAGTGTGGTGTGCAGTGTGTGTGATGTGTATGGTATGTAGTGTATGGTTTCCCTTTGGTGCGTTGTGTGTGTGTGTGTGTGTGTGTGTGTGTGTGTCTATGTGATATGTGTGTAAAGTGTGTATGTGATATGTGGTTGGTGGTGTGTAGTGTATGGTTTGTGTGTGGGCTTAGTATGTGTGGTATATGTGTAGTGTGTCTGTGGTCTGTGTGCTGTATTTGTGAGATGTGGAGTTTGTGTGTAATGTGTGTGGTGTATGTGTGTGGTATGACAAATGCTGTTTGTGTATGTGCTGTGTATATATTTGGTGTATGGTATGTACTATATGGTTTGTGTGTGGCATGTGTGGTGTGTAATGTGTGTGTGTGGTTTTGTGTAGTGTGTGTGTAGTATGTGTACAGTGTTTGGGATGTGTGTAGAGTGTGGTAACTGTGTAGTGTGTGTGTGTGGTGTGTAGTGTGTGTGTGGTGTGTGTTGTGCGTGGTGTGTGTGTAGTGGTGGGTGTGATGTGTGTGATTTGTATAGTGTGTTGTGGTGTGTGTGTGGAGTGTGTGGGGCGTGTGAGATGTGTGCATGTTGTGTGTAGGTTGTGTATATGTGAGATATAGTGTGTAGTGTGTGTGTGGTGTGTGTGATGTGTATGGTATGTAGCGTATGGTTTCTGTGTGGTGTGTTAGTGTGTGTGGTGTGTGTGTGTGTGTGGTGTGTGAGTAAAGTGTGTGTGATATGTGGTGTGTGGTGTGTGGTTTGTGTGTGGGTGCAGTATGTGTGGTATGTGTGTAGTGTGTGTGGGGTGCATGTGTGTAGTGTTTGTATCGTGTGTGTAGTGTGTGTGCTGTGTTTGTGATATGTGGAGTTGTGTGTAATAGGTGTGATGTGTGTGTGATATATGGTGTTTGTGTATGTGGTGTGTGTATATGTGGTGTACGGTATGTAGTGTATGGTTTGTCTGTGGTATGTGTGGTGTGTAGTGTGTGTACTGTGTGGTGTGTATGGTTTTGTGTATAGTGTTTGGTATATGTGTAGTGTGTGTGTGGTAAGTAAGTGCGTAATGCATGTGTGTCGTGGTGTGTGTGTAGTGGAGTTGTGTGGTGTGTGTGGAGTGTTGTGTGGTATATGTGTGTCATGGTGTGTGTGTAGTGGGGTTGTGTGGTGTATGTGTGGAGTTGTGTGGTGTGTGTCGTGGTGTGTGTGTGTAGTGGGGTTGTGTGGTGTGTGTGTGTCGTGGTGTGTGTGTGTCGTGGTGTGTGTGTAGTGGGGTTGTGTCGTGTATGTGTGGGGTTGTGTGGTATGTGTGTGTCACGGTATGTGTGTAGGGAGTTGTGTATGTGTGTATGTGTAGTGGAGTTGTGTGGTGTGTGTAGTGGGGTTATGTGGTGTATGTGTGTCGTGGTGTGTGTGTAGTGGAGCTGTGTGGTGTGTATGTAGTCAGGTTGTGTGGTGTATGTGTGTTGTGATGTGTGGAGTAGAGCTGTGTGGTGTGTGTGTAGTGGAGCTGTGTATGTAGTGTATGGTTTCCCTGTGTGTCATGTGGTGTGTGTGGAGTGGAGTTGTGTGGTGTGTGTGTGTGTTGTGGTGTGTGTGGAGTGGAGCTGTGTGGTGTGTGTGTAGTGGGGTTGTGTGGGGTATGTATGGAGTTGTGTGGTGTATATGTGTCACAGTGTGTGTGTAGGGAGTTGTGTATGTGTGTCATGGTGTGTGTAGTGGTTTGTGTGGTGTGTGTGTAGTGGGGTTGTGTGGTGTATGTGTGTCACGGTGTGTGTGGAGTGGAGCTGTGTGGTGTCTGTTGTGGTGTGTGTAGTGGGGTTGTGTGGTATGTGTGTCGTGGTGTGTGTGTGGTGGAGTTGTGGTGTGTGTGTGTAGTGGGGTTGCATGGTGTGTGTATGTCATGGTGTGTGTGTAGTGGGGTTGTGCGGTGTATGTGTGTAGTGGGGTTGTGTCGTGTATGTGTGTTGTGGTGTGTGTAGTGGTGTATGTGTGTCATGGTGTGTGTGTAGTGGGGTTGTGTGGTGTATGTGTGGAGCTGTGTGGTGTATGTGTGTCACGATATGTGTGTAGGGGAGTTGTGTATGTGTGTCATGGTGTGTGTGTAGTGGAGTTGTGTGGTGTGTGTGTAGTGGAGCTGTGTGGTGTATGTGTGTCATGGTGTGTGTGTAGTGGGGTTGTGTGGTGTATGTGTGGAGCTGTGTGGTGTATGTGTGTCATGGTGTGTGTGTAGGGGAGTTGTGTATGTGTGTCATGGTGTGTGTGTAGTGGAGTTGTGTGGTGTGTGTGTAGTGGAGTTGTGTGGTGTGTGTGTAGTGGGGTTGTGTGATGTATGTGTATTGTGGTGTGTCTGGAGTGGAGCTGTGTGGTGTGTGTCATGGTGTGTGTAGTGGGGTTGTGTGGTGTGTGTGTGTCATGGTGCGTAGTGGAGCTGTGTGTCATGGTGTGTGTGTAGTGGAGTTGTGTGGTATGTGTGTAGTGGGGTTGCATGGTGTGTGTATGTCATGGTGTATGTGTAGTGGGGTTGTGCAGTGTATGTGTGTAGTGGGGTTGTGTCGTGTATGTGTGTCATGGTGTGTGTCGTGGTGTGTGTATAGTGGAGTTGTGGTGTGTGTGGAGTGGAGCTGTGTGGGGTGTGTGTGTCACGGTGTGGGTGTAGTGGAGTTGTGTGATGTGTGTGCAGTGGGGTTGTGTGGTGTGTGTATATCATGGTGTGTGTGTAGTGGGGTTGTGCGGTGTATGTGTGTAGTGGGGTTGTGTCGTGTATGTGTGTAGTGGTGTGTGTAGTGGTGTATGTGTGTGGTGTATGTGTGTCATGGTGTGTGTCATGGAGTTGCGCAGTGTGTGTGTGCACGTGTGCGTAGTGCAGTGAACCAGTCCCGTCCCTCCAGCCTGGCGCTCAGACAGACCTTGAGGCGGGAGCCCAGCGTGGTCAATACCACGTGCAAATAAATAAGCGCTAATTGCCTGCAGTGTCTTTGGGTGTCAGGTGCGGTTATCGGACCACATTTATGGGCCAATTAGGCTCCTCACTGGACTCGCTGGTGATAAATCGTGGCTTAGCGGCTCTGCGAACGTGCTGGGGCCAGGGGGCCTGCCGGCTCGTCCCTGCTCCATGGAGCTGGGGCCTGCGGGTGGGGGCTCAGGGAGCCCGGCTGGACGCTGGCCTGGGGCCGGGGACAGGGCTGAGGTCCCTGCCGCGGTGGCTGGGGACAGCTGGGGGATTCGACTGCCCGTGGAAGGGGTAGATGCTGAGCTGAGGGCCTCCCTACAACTCTTTCCCTTTCAGCCCCTTCACAGTGACATGAGGTTCAGTTTTCTCAACAGCAGAACCACCCAAGAAAATGGTGTGTGTGTTGGGGGTGAACTGGAAATACGGGATTAGCAGGTGCATACCAGCACGCATAATCAATAAGGATCTACTATGCAGTGCAGGGAACTACATTCAGTGTCTTTAAATAAACTATAATGGAAAAGAATCAAAGAGTATATAGACAGACAGATATAGGCTATGTAGAGAATATATATGGGCTTCCCTGGTGGCTCAGACAGTAAAGAATCCGCCTGCAACGCAGGAGACCTGGGTTTGATCCCTGGGCCGGGAAGATCCCCTGGAGATGGGCATGGCAACCCACTCCGGGACTCTTGCCTGGAGAATCCCATGGACAGAGGAGCCCAGTACAGTCCATGGGGTTGCAGAGTTAGATACAACTGAGCACACACGCACGGCATATATGCCTCGCTTTGCTGTACGCTGGAAACTGACACACATTGTAAACCGACTATACTTCAATATAAATCAATAAACACTAAAAGAGAAAGAGAAAATGGTGTCACTGGTACCACTGGGTGGGCCGCTGTCTCTGCCTCCCGTGCCCTCGTTCAGGGGTTATTTGAGCGGATCCCAGGCAGTCTAGGGGCCACCAGACCGATGTGGAGTCGCGGATCCCAGGTGAGCCGCAGGAGTGGGCGAACTCTAGGGGGTGCCCTGTGACGGTCAAGGCGAGCCTAATGCGAGAGTGGGGGTCAGGCGGAGGGGGCCCTCAGGGTGGGGGAGACCTCCTTGCGGAAGGGGCAGTTTGTGGGAGACCCCAAAGATGAGAAGAAGCTGGCGGGTGGGGGGGTGGTCTTCCCAGGGAAGAGAAAAGATGCATAGAGGTCCAGAAGGGTGAGGGGCCCCAGGGCAAGAGGCAGGGGTGAGAGAGGTGGGGGGCAGAACAGGCAACCCCGCGGGTTCCCCGTTAGGACGGCGGGCTTTCCCGTGGGAGCTTGAAGTTTCCAGCAGGGGGTGGTGAGGTCAGGTCCCCAGGAGGACGGCTGGCTGCGGGGAGGAGGGTTTGCAGGGGGTCTCCAGTGGGCAGGAGAGGAGCCGTGGTCTGGCGGGAGGGGGCTGGCAGGCAGGGGTGGAGGGAGGGGAACACTGGAGGCGTGTGGGAGGGAGGGGTGGGGGAGGCCCCGGTGAGCCTGGCCTTCCGGACGGTTACCAGCTCTGTGCGCTAAGACTGGGCGAGGCGTCTGTCTGAACTTTGTTCCTTCAGATTCTCGATCTCAGTTTGCTCTCTGCCTGGAAGCTTCCTAATTTTTAACTTGTTTCCATACTTTATTAACCAGTTAAGGACTCATTTCACCAGTTTTGTTGCTGTTCAGTCGCTAAGTCGTGTCTGACTCTTTGTGACCCCATGGACTGCAGCACTCCAGGCTTCTTCTGTCTTCCACTATCTCCCAGAGTTTGCTCACATTCATGTCCATTGAGTCAGTGATGCCATCCAACCATCTCATCCTCTGTCCCCTTCTTCTCCCGCCTTCAATCTTTCCCAGCATCAGGGTCCTTTCCAATGAATCAGCTCTTCGCATCAGGTGGCCAAAGTACTGGAGCTTCAGCTTCAGCATCAGTCCTTCCAGTGAATATTCAGGGTTGATTTCCTTTAGGTTGGACTGGCTTGATCTCCTTGCAGTCCAAGGGACTCTCAAGGGTCTTAGTATGAGTGAAAAATACATTAATTAAAAAACCTAACTATTTTCTTCAAAGTCAATGGCAAACCGTGAGCTTTAAAATGTACCTCAAAATAACTTGTAAAAATGCTTACTTATGGGGAACAGGTGGACAGTATAAAGAAAATAGAAACCACTCAACTCCTCATAGAGAGATGCCATTGCTAACATTTTGGATTTTTTTTTCTGGATATAAGAATGCCTTTATTTACATTGAAAAAGTCTCTTAAAAGAAACAACAGTAAAAAAAAAAAAGAAAAGAATGTCTTTATCTAATAGATTAGTCTTAAATACACTGTTTCCCTAATTTTAAAATGTATATTGTGTAATTTCCCCAGGTGATAAACACAACCTGAAATGACTTATCTTCCCATATATATATATATACCTGAATTGCTTTGCTGTACACTTGAAACCAACATAGTATTATAAATCACCTATACCTCAATAAAAACGTAACTATCCCTTACTGTTACACTTTGTGTTTATTCCCCATATTTTGTTGTTATGAAAACTGTAGCCATGAACATCTTTCACAAAAACGTCTAATTAATCACATTACTCCTTGGCCAGATTCCTAGACATTGAATTTGCTCGTGTAATTAACACTTATTTATGGAGCTCCCACTGTGATGAAGGCTTGTCTGGGCCCTGGATCCCTGGGCCAGAGGACAGGTTTGCAGAGCCTCTGCACACAATTCCATGTCACTGTGCAGAAATGCTATTGTACTTGGTCTCCATCAACAGTTTGTGGGGGACAGCTCCATTGCAGGCTGGCCAGCACCGTATGTGTTCGCTTAAAAACAAACAAACAAAACAAAACAAACAAAAAAAATGTGGCTGTAAATTCCAGGCGCTCAGTCTCGATTTTGTCATTTTACTGACCTGGCAGAGTGTTCCTTGGGCCGGCAAGGTGAGGGATTCAGCTCCCCACCCCTGGGGCTGGAGACGCTGTGATCTTTCATGGGGGAGAAAGGATGTTCTGAGGTTGATGCAAGAGCACAGGAGGGAAGGTAGGAGCAGTCAGGAAGCGGCAGACCAGGACGGACCAGGAGCTGCCGAGCGACACAGAGCCTGGGCCAACCTGCCCCCTGGACAGCTCCCTGGGGAGGGTTCTGGGTGTCGACAGACGGCTGTGTTTGGATGTCGGAGAACCTAAGGGTGGAGGGGCAGAGACCCAGGGCTGCTCACTCAACAGCTGTTTCCCCTTCCTCATCACCAGACCTGGCCTTACCGAGGCCCCCTTACAGCCCTGAATGACCCCATACTGTCAGGCCTGCGGTGTGTCAGTAGCCACAGGTGGGGCTCCAAGGGTGCTGAATTAGAAGGGCCAACTAGGCTGCCCCTTCCCTTCTCCCCTCCTGGAATGCAGGTGGTGGACATGGAATAGCCCTCAGTGGGAGCCAGGAAGAGATGAGCACCCACAAACGGTGGTTGACCAGCTGGCCAGGCCGGCGTGCCCTTCTGGTATGATCTAGGTGGCCCTGGCCTGCCTTGCTCCTCCAGGTATCTTCCCTTATTTAAGCCACGGTTTTGTAAAATCTCTTATCTAATAGATAACCAGTATGCATCAGACATTACTTTGCCAACAAAAGTCTGTCTAGTCAAGGCTATGATTTTTCCGGTAATCATGTATGGATGTGAGAGTTGGACTATAAAGAAAGCTGAGTGCTAAAGAATTGATGCTTTTGAACTGTGGTGTTGGAGAAGACTCTTGAGAGTACCTCGGACTTCAGAGAGATCAGATCAGTCAGTCCTAAAGGAAATCAGTCCTGAATATTCATTGGAAGGACTGATGTTGAAGCTGAAACTCTAACACTTTGGCCACCTGATGCGAAGAGCTGACTCATTGGAAAAGACCCTGATGCTGGGAGAGACTGGGGGCAGGAGGAAGGGGACGACAGAGGATGAGATGGTCGGATGGCATCACCGACTCAATGGACATGAGTTTGAGTAAACTCTGGGAGTTGGTGATGGACAGGGAGGGCTGGTGTGCTGCAGTCTATAGGGTCACAGAGATGGACACAACTGAGCGACTGAACTGAACTGATACATGTGAATGGAACTGACTCCTCCTGAAATCACTTTTCTTTGTCCTTTTGGGGGTTATTTCCTAGAAGACAAGTCAGCTTTGTTATTGTTTGAATTTGGGCTGCTGGGGGTCATGTGACTGGATGGCCGGGTGGCATGCTGTGCCCGAAAGATGGCGTCCCCTTCTGTTGCAAAATTTGCAAGCCACTTTGTGGTGATGTAGGCTCCCCATGCCATGGGGAGACCTCAACAGAACTTAACACTAGCATGTCCTGGGATCATGTGGCTCTGTCTTTACTGACATGGAAGACCTAGGGGGTGGGCAGGGGAGAAGCCATCCTTCTCTCTGTAGAAAGAGACATCTGGAAGGTGCTCAACTCACCAACAGCGGTGACGTTTGGGTGGTGGCATTTGGGGTGAGTGTTACCTTCTTTATGCTTTTCTGATTTGGGCGGTAAAGATAGGATGTATTGTGCATGAGAAAGTTTTTAAATTTATTTTTGGATGCTAGAGACAAACATCTTTATTAAAGAGAGCACCAAAATTTTGGCAGACATTTAATATTAATAATAGCATCATGCTGGAATGGGTTTATTTCCTAGCCACTGCAGACGCCTTAACACACATCTAGCGCAGTGCAGTCCAGTGCAAAGATAACATCCAAAACGTACGATACATGAGAGCTTCCGGGCCCTGCCGATTCCTGGCTGGAGGAACCACAGCCTCTTGGAGTTTCTCGTAAATAAAAGAGTCAGAAGAGCTGCTCCTTGGTTTTTATCTCTTGCCATGACTACAGACCCTGGGCCAGTGTCCTCATGCAAAAGGCTGTCTGACCCTAAGAGAATCCCTTTGGTAAGTGAGTCCAATTAATCATGACAAATAAACCCTCCCCCCTCCAGCCCTGCCCTACCCCCAGAACCCAAGGAAAACCTCCAAAGAAGCAATGTAGACATATTTCCATTTCTTTATTAGAAAGAGGCCTCTACGCTATAGCCACCTCTCTCCATTACTTTACACATTTTTCTTTTTCTTTTTTTTTCCCCTTAGAATACTGTACAGCTGACACAAAAAAAATCCCAAGGCAGGAAAATACAAACTGGCATATTTAATCAAAACAAGCTCATATGAAATAACAAGCAAAGTGAAATGTCTGTCGATGGTTTTAATTACAGTACAAACAATATAAATAAAGCGTCATTGAGTCCTTGTGAGACACAGACTTGCTGAATGAGGTAATATAAAAACAGCCCAAAGAAAAACAAACAAAACAAACCCATCTCTGGATAACCCCCGGCTGCTCTTCCATCTTCTATACACGGCTATTTACAGAGAGAAATGCGCTAGAATGCGCCGCATCCAGGCCTTCCCTGTGACCTCCCCAGAACGCCTCTCGGTTGTCACCTGACCTGCTCAGGCTCCCCTCTCGGTAACACATCCAGCCACAAGATGGGAACCCGGTTCCGAGTCAGGGGCAGGAAAGCGGGGGTCTGTCTGGGGCAGGAAGCCACTCCCTGGGGCCCACGTGGTGGTGCCAGCGTCTGGCACGGCGGAACACCAGCCCTCCTGGGGCCACCAGCCCACACGCCTTTGATCAAGGGCGCAGAGCATCACCAGTATTCGGGTACTAAGCCAGGGCGAAGACAGGAGCCTCAGAATTTGCTGTATTTTAGATGCAAAAACCTGGTTGGAGGAGAGAAACTCTTATTTCTAAGACCAAGATGCATGAACGGCCATAAAGCAGTTTCTAAGGGTACCCTCTGCCTAGCCACTCGAGTCCATCAGCACGCCTGTAATAGTCCTGGAGAGGAAGGGGCCAGGACCCCAGGGTGGGCCTTGGGGGGGCATGATGTGCTCACATGGCCAGTGACAGCGGCCTCCCGGGCTCCAGCATCTGTCCTCCCAGAGACGTGCCTTTTCCCCAGCTGGCTCAACGCATGCTCAGGTGCACCCCCCAGTACACTGGGCTGCCCCACCAAGGTCTCTGAACAAAGCCAGGCCCTCAGGGTTTCTAACACAGGCATCCATGGGGGATGGGGAGACCCAGGACGTCCTTCGTCCAGCCCCCGACATCCTTCTAACTTTCACGAGCCAGTGCTGAGTGTGAGCCTCCAGGGGTTTGGCAGTCTTTCCGTTTTACAAGAGTATCTGAACCCGCTCAGATGTTAGCTTCTGGGCTGGCGTGGATGCTGCCTGGCAGTAGGGAGACGGGAGGGGGGGAAGGGCTGATTTAGGGGCGACTGTGCCCAACAGCGGGTGCGTGCGCTGAGGGGGTCTGCTGCACTTCAAAGATCCCCCAGCCCTCCCGCATCTCGTTTGGCTCCTTTCTTTCATCTGCATCTCAAGGTCATGGAATGCTCACTGACTCTGAAATCTTTATCAGTGCTAAATGCCCGAGGACAGGCAAGGCTCTCCCCTACTCCTTGACCAAGACCCTCAGGGGGTTCCTCTTGACAGACGCCAGTCAGACCCAACAGAAGAGAAGCCTCAAGCCCACCTCTCACTCACATGGGCACCCTGCCTCACCTTGCACACGGGCAGCACCTGCGTGGTGCTGGGTGTCCCGGGGCTGGGGACAGCTTTCAGGACCACCGCGAGCCTCTGCTGGGCACACCTGCCCCAACCCTGCCCTCTCTTTGGCACCGAAGGCCTTTTATCTTGGATGGGATGAAGGCCTCAGATAAGGACATTTTAACCAAAGAGGCGAAAACCCCCAAACCAAATGCGGTCAATAAAAAAACAACACATCCTAAGTGAAATGCGGTGAGGCAAGGTTTTCAAGTTCATGGTCATGGCCGCCTTGCTTTGGGGAGTGTGCCTACTACACAGGTGAAACAAATACGTCTAAAGCATGGGCTGCAAAAAAAAAAAAAAAAAAAAATCATGGATTAAAAACAGACTTTCTTGTTTTACAGAATCCCCTGTTGATGAGATGTCCTCTAATTTCAACTCAGACCGAAACCACAACAGCCAAACTGGAAAAGAGGGTTTGCTCTATGTTTAAAATCAGCAGATACCCAAAATGAGGCAGGGAATTAATTCATATTTTTAAAAAAATCTATTTCAAGACAGCGTTTGTTTTCTAAGGGGAAGAAAATCTGTGGTTTGGAGATAATGATGTCTTAGGTGGCTGAGACAGATGGGGCTGCAAACCCTGAGTGGCAATGTTTGTCTCTTGGGCGTCACAGCATCTTGGGGTCCTGGAACGACTTCCTGGCAGTGACGGGATTCAAAGTGCATCTACCACAAGTGACCAATCCCTGCTCCTCTCATCCGCATAACCAGAAGGAATCTGGGGTCTTGACTGATGGGTGACCTGATTTAGAAACCTGAGCATCAAAGGAGCGGCCAGGCCACGGCCTTCTCAGCAAGCCCTGCCCACACCTGAAGGCCCACCACCACCAGGTTTCCTGAGGGCAGTCACTGGGGGGCGGGCGGGGCGGGTGGTCCAAGGAGCCACGTCTGACTAACGGCCAAGAGAAGAAAACGCGAGTCTCCGTGCCAAAGGCCCTTATGTAGCTTTTTCGGGGAAGGATGAGGGTGAAAATCACTCTGAGACACGACTTTACAACGTGAGACCCACGTATGAGGAGGCAGTTAGAAATAAATTATATTTCCTGGGGAAGAAAGATGTGTCTCTCCAGCACATTTCTTTCTGTCTGAATTCCTTCCTGACGGCTTTCTCAGTTCGTGCGCTTGAAGGACATAAATACAATCCAGGGGAGTTCTGGAAAAGTCGCGATGACCTTGGGGGTGCTTGGAGGGGTGTAAACAGAGCAGGCTGAGGCAGAGGGGGCCAACTTGCCTTCCCGCTGTCGGTGCTTTCTGAGCAGCTTCTGAGACCCGGCCCAGCTTGCTCAGAGGCCCTCCAATGTGACACAGCTTCCGAGGCTCTCCAGGAGGGAAGGTGGTGCGCCCCC
The DNA here is from genome assembly GCA_917880005.1 of Nanger dama. NCBI lineage: Eukaryota > Metazoa > Chordata > Mammalia > Artiodactyla > Bovidae > Nanger > Nanger dama. Next base: position 1,780,778 of record CAKJTW010000115.1, read on the forward strand.
TCTTGCTTCCAGAACATTCTACACGCAAGGAGAAAGGACCAGCGGGGTTGGGGCCACAGGAGCCCACGTCACCCCCAGGAGCACAGCTCAGGCCGGGGGTGGGTCGAGCAGAAAGCAGGGCCCACTCTGAAGGGGAAGGAGGTGACCCCGCAGACAGGTGTGGATCAAGGCGAGTTTCACCCCTGAAAAGGAAGCGAGCTCCCGCAGGGTGGGTGCTCACCGACCATCCACACAGGCTCAGGGAGGGGCAGAGGAGAAAGAGAGAAGGCGGCTGGAAGCGGGGTGGATAGGAGGAGGGAGCCAGACAGTGGAGCCTGAGGCCATACCCCGCCAGCCCAGAGTGCCCTGTAAGAAGCTCTAGTTTTAAAGGGAAGCAGGGCAAAGACTCCGATGCTGGGAAAGATGGAAGGCAGAAGGGGACAACAGAGGATAAGATGGTTGGATGGCATCACTGACTTGATGGACATGAGTTTAAGCAAGCTTTCTAGGATTTGGGGATGGACAGGGGGCCCTGGCATGCTGCAGTCCAGGGGTCACTGAGTTGGACACAACTGAGCAACTGAGCTTAACTGAGGGCAAAGACACTGAAAGGGGCCCGAACACGAGTGTGTCCAGCAGCCTCTGGGCGCCGAGGAGGCATCTGCAGGGGGCAGGCCACATCAACGACGTGGCAGAGAGTGGGGGTGGAGAGGGGGTGAATGGCGTGAGGGAGACCCCCAGCTGTCCTTCCGTAGAAATGTGAGCTCAGAGGAAGAGGCTGGGGGGGGCACTTCAGTGGGTGGCTCACTCCTGGGGGTGGGCGGCCCTCAGAGCCCCTCTCCCTCTCCTGATGCATGAATGGAAAGGGGCACTGATGGGCTCTGCAGAGACAGGGGGCCTGGACGAGAGGGTCTGGAAATGGGCTCTGCCGCCAAGTCCCGGGGACACTGGCTCGTGGTTGTGTGGCCAGCTCAGGGAGGGGATGGGGGGCTGGGTTTCCCTGTCTAGTCCTCCGGCTCCTGTCCAGTCCGCGTTCTGTTCTTAATAAACACCCCGGTGCCCTGAGCAGCCAGTCTCTGGCCGGGCATCAGGCCGGCACTCATCATGTGGGACTCACACCCTGCAAGGGCCACTGCGTTCCACCACTGCAGAAAGACCTGGGGAAGCTGGAAGCTGCCCAGGGGCGGGGCGGCGAGGCCCAGTGAACCCAGGTCTGCTCAGCGCCCGGGGCTGCCTTTTCACCAGACTGCTCCCTAACGGACCGGGACAGCTCTTTTGCAAGCAGGGGCACTCTGGATGCCTGGGGGTGGCACACAAGTGGGAAGCCCCGGGCGGTGCTGGAGGCCGAGGCTGGGCGCCTGCAGGCTGGAGCAGGCTGCACGGAACCTCAGGGGAGGGGGCTGCTAGGGCCACAGATGGCCCAGGGCCCCGCAGCGGGGGGGCGGGGGGTTGCTGATGGAGGGGCCGCAAGCCCGAGGAATGTAGGAAGAGCTAGTCTCGCCTGCACCCGAGGGCCCCACAGTCAGCAAGCCCCCGCTGCCCTCACCTGCCTTCCCGGGTGATTCCACGCTGCAAGGAGGCTTCCTGGGGGACAAGGGGCTGCACCTGCTTTTGGGACCAAAGACTCGTGACCGTGATGCTCACCATTCATCTCCTGGGGAAGACAGGGGACAAGAGGGGGTCCCTGGGACCCTTGCCTGGGGAACCATCCATCTGTCCAGTCTAGTATTTGAGATGCACCCACGCACCAGCAGAAATCAAGGCTCCTTTCTCTGCAGGCTTCCCTGGCCGCCAGAGAAATCCAGAGAGGTCTGTGACACACCCAGGGGCCCAGTGGTGGCCACCTACCCACACGCCTTCCCCAGCCAGTGGGTTTCTGGGCAAGGAAAAATTTTAAATTCTGAATAGAAAAGGTTACATGGATTCTACAGCGGTTAACTCCTGGGTCACCGTCATGTCCCTGAACTTACATGGAAATAAACTATGAAAATGGGACTCCCTTCCCAAACTGGTTATGTCTAACACAGGCCCTGCGTCCTTGCTCCTCTGGCCTTGGTGCCAGCAAGGCTTGAAGATGGGAATGAGAACACGGTCGGCAGAGAAAGGGCTTCTAGTCTGACACTGAAACACAGATGAGCCGCCTTCATTTGAAAAGAAAACCCTTGAAACCCACTACCGCCTTTCTGTTGCCAAAACTTGTGCTCACAATTCAGCAGGCCGCCTCCTGGAGCAGATCACCATCACTAAAAATACCAGGAGAGGGGTCACGTTTTCCAGGGAGGAATCAAAGAAGCCCCAGCGCTGGAGGGAGGGAAGGGGAGAAACCAGCCTAGCATACTGGTTGTGAAAGGCTAAGTGAAAACAGAAGTCATCTGGGAAAATATTATATTATAAACACATCTAATAATCTGTACACACTCATATACATCCCGAAGAGAAGCCTTACAAGGAATTCCGTTTCTTTTCAAAAGAAGGCTTCACTATGATAAAGCATTCCTATGGTGGGAAGTAACTACAATGGAATAATTTAATAATTTCGTTTATACTCTATCTGTGTTTACTACATAATAACATCTATGCTAACGTGGGGTGGGGGCCAATGGGTGTGGCTGCGTTAGAACAGTAATTCGTTCTTCAAAAATAGGAAGGACTTTTTTCCCCCCCTCTATTCACATTTAAAATAACCACACAGTGATGAAACACAGAATTAAAAACCAGGCGGAGGAGGGATTATGGACCTGACCTCAAGGTTCCCAGGCTGGTGGCTTGTGCACATGTTTATCCTGGGAAATGGCCGGATTCCACCGAGCTGCGTCCAGGTGAGATGCCCGTGAAACACTGACCCATGTAGAAACTGTGTAAAGCTTTATTCCCCACCCCCACCTATTTTTAATTTTTTTTTTTAAGTGAAAGAAGAGGAAAACTCTTAGAAAATAAGTTTCATATATGAGAGCAAGGGACTCCGCCGGGGGCAGCCGGGGAGTGTGGTCCTCTGTTTTGGTGCTGTCAATCCTGTGCTATCCTTCAGGGGACACCCCGCGTCCCCATCCTACCGCCAAGGGGCTCAAGGCACAGTTGCCCCCTTTCTTTAACCTAAGGTGTCGCCGTCTGGTTGGTTATGTTTGGCCACCATGCTGGAGGTGGCCGAAGTCTGAAGCAGCCAGAAACCATGATGATAGCAAATTGGGTGACATACTAAAACGATGGGCCTAGCCACCAAGTTTAAAAAAAAAAAGTCTTAGGGAGTCTCGTGAGTCAGTCTGTGCCCCACATCGGCAGCGGTAGTCAGGGTGGACCTGTGCAAAGCGCCAGGGTCTGGGGTTTGGCGAGTCCCCCGAGTCTGAACACGGCACCCCGTCGCAGTTAGCGAAAGCAGCGTCGCAAAGCGATCATGCTTTTGGTGATGAGCAATCGCGTGCCTCTTCCCCGCCAATATGCTTGCTTTTTTTCTCCCCTTTCTTGATTTTAATAAGCAAATGGTACCACCATCTTATTCTGATGTGCTCCTTTTTAAAAGCTGTATATCACATTAATGGAAGTGTTTACTGCTGGGAATATTTCCCATGTACAATGGTCTGTAACCCTCTTGTCTCAACTAGTTGCATATTATTAGTTCACATCCAGTTCAATTTATAAATTAACAGAGGTGCTATTTTTCTGTACAAAAATCAATGCATATTTATGAACTTCTTTTATTCAAATAGATTTTCAACACATCTCGTCTAAAGACAGAATACAGAGGCCTGCGTGACTTGGGCCGCGTGGGCCCCGGAGTGACTGACACCCAAGACACCCACTTTGGCAGGACAAAAAAATCTCTCTCTGGTTTGGGCAAAAAAAAAAAAAAAAAAATCCTTTTACACCTTTACTGAGTTTACTAAATGTGCTTGAAATGTCGTGGTTAGCGGAATTCGTGGTTTCCTTTAGAAATTCCAAGTCACTATTATTTATTTTTCTCCATTTTGTTTTTGCACCAAGGAGAGTGCAGTCAAATAATACTCAGCAACTGATTTCCTCTCTTTGGACTGAAAAATTAAACAGATACTAAATTATGACAGTGAATTTAGAAAGGAGGGCTCCAAGGGCTTGGGAGAACATGTCTGGGATAATACGCGGCTTCTCAGAATATTGCGATCACATCGTGGCAATCACCCGAGCGTGCTGTGTAACTACCTCCGCCGCTAATACGCTTTCTTCCGGTGATGAGTAATCATGTTCTATTAAGCAGCGGTAATGCTGGAAGAACTCAACTACACGAGCGTAATGAAGCCAGTATCCTCCCTGGACAGATTAGCTACAACTGATTTGACACATACCATCATAGGGGCTTCAAACCTGACAAACTCTGCTTGCTTCTGATTTATGCCGTCAAGCTCCTCGGAGAAGAGATGAAATCCAAGTGTTCCGTTTGGTAGAGGTGAAATGTACTGATGTGCTTAACTGCCAGTTAAGGAGAGCCGCCCCCTTTCTGCTGGCTGCGTCCACTCCCCCACCCCGCCCCCGCGTGCCCCCCCACCGCCCTTGTGCCACGCTCCGCCTTCTCCGGCCCCGGTGGACCGGTCCGGCGCCGGTGTGCTAACCATCAAGAACCCAGGCCCTCCGGCGCTCCGGCGCTGTCGGTCGGGGGAGTCTATGCAAGGGAGTCGCCGCTGCAGCCTCTCCGCGCCCCTCGAGGGCCATCTGGGTTCTGTGACTTTGCTGGGGGTGAGGAGGGGCTGGGGTGGGGTGGTGGGTGGGTGCGTGGCCGCGGACCACCAGGAGCAGTGGGGGGGACCCGACGGGACTCACGTGGGTGACTCCCCAGGGCGCGCGGGGGGGCTGCGGGCACACCGCGGTCCTCAGATGACGGTGGGCACCCTCCCGCCGCCGCTGTTGTTGCGGTTAGTGTTCTTCCGGGACAGGTTGGGGGTGGCCATGAGCGCGAAGCGCTCGTCGGGGCAGCCGTACTGCAGCAGGACTTCGGTGCACTCCTGGCTGGAGGCCTGCCGCGCGTAGGCCAGTGCCGTGTTGCCGTGCGCGTCGCGGGCCATCACGTCCACCCCGTACTGTGGAGGCAACAGAGCCGCGTCAGCGTCGTGGGAGGCAGGTGGGCGGGGCCCATCCCGCGTGCGCGTGCGCACAGCTGGGCACCTACTGCGCTGGAGATGCGCTCCAGGAGGGCTGGGGAGACCAGTGCCCAGCGCCGTGGGCTCAGCCTGGCAGCCCGCGCTCCCCGCCCAGGTGTATTCTTTTAAGGACACAATGTGCCTCCTGCATCTAAACCCCTCCCCTGTGCAAGAGAAACGGACCAAGGATAATTCTAGTTTTGCTATTCTGTTTTGACTTTCCCCTTGTCAACACACAGCAAGATCACTCTTAGGATCTCAGAGGCAATTCATTTCCATTGTAGGAAATACCTAAGAGCACAAGAGGGAAAAAAACACTTATAATCCCGCTATTCAGAGATAATCTTGGTTAATATCTCAGTGATTTCCTTCTAATGGTTTTCCTTTGAATCTAAATGCACATATGGGTAACTAAGATTGAACTGGCACACAAATTATCTTTTTTTTTTTTTTTGCTGAACACAGCACTCTGCTCATTTTCTCATATCATTAAAAATTATTCACATGCGTGACTCCTTAAAGCCACATAGTATTCTTCCCCATGAGCATAATTCACTTCCTCTGTCCTCGGTGGCTACACATTTTGTGGTCAAGTCGCCACTGGGGTAAACTGCTGTGATGTATGTCCTCTTGTTGACTCTATCTCAGGATCTCTGATGGTCAAGAGTGATGACTAGAAGGGGAAATACAAGATTAAATTACACCAATGTTTTTAAGCTTCCGGGTCTTGAGAACGGGTGGACTCATGATCACTTCTTCCACCACAATGGATGAGAGTCTCATCTCTTGTCTTCAGGAAGCGTCAGTATGAAAGGGACTCTTGGCCAACGTGAGGGGGAAAGATGGCATGTGATTTGTTAATGGAACTAGCCGTCTTCCCCACCTCCCCCTCAACTTCTTATGTTGAAGTCTTAACCCCTAGTACTTGAGAATGCGCCTGTGGTTGGAGACAGCGTTTTAAAGAGATAATTAAGGTTAACTGAGGTCATATGGGTAATGCTCTAGTCCAACATGACCGATGTCCTTATAAGAAAGAGAGACGCCAGGGATGCTCACACCCAGAGGAAAGGCCCTGCAAGGACACAGTGAGAAGTCAGCTGTCTGCAAGCCAGGGAGAGGCTTCAAGGAAAAAAGGCCCTGCTGTCTCCTTGACCTTGGACTTCTGGCCTCTAGAACCATGAGAAAATAAATTTCTGCTTTTTGTGAGTTCTGAGTTTTTGAGCCCCCTCATCTGTGGCATTTTGTCAGGGCAGCCTTGGCAGATTCATATGCAGTTGCTTTTATAACAAGAAGCTGAACATGGAGTGATTCTGATACCTTTGCATCTAATTCTCCCATCATACCCCTCCCAAGGGTCAGGGAGAATATGTAGAATGCAGCATCCTCCTCGGCTGCGCTGCACAGATCCTGCCCTGCCCCAGGGGTAGGAGGAGAAGAGCCCCCTGCTTCTGGACAGTGTCCCAGTACTATGAGCACATACCACCCCTTCCTGCCTAGGGACCCCCTCAGTCCAGCTTTCTGCCAGCCTTGGAATGGGGGGGACCTCCCCTGGCTGAGGACCCCAGAGGCGTGCAGGTAGCTGCTGTGGAGGATGAGTAGTGGGCTTCTCGGAAGCAGCTCCATGATGTTCTCCCTTTCTTTTCCCCATTCCAGCTGCATGGCAAATGCCTCAATAGAAATGTAAAAAGATAAACTGTTTGAAGTAGAAATTAATCAGAAGAAGCCCTTTGACAAGCTCCTACCACATCAAATCTGAAGCCATAGGGTCCAACAGTTCTGCATTAGGTGAATGAAAAACCCAAAGGGGTGGTGATGGGAGAACCACACCAACCGTTCCATTTGTATCCACCCTCTCCACCCCCTCTGCCCTCAAAAATGATGAGAGTTTTTCATAAAAGGAACCACAGGGTCATCACCAACTAAGTTTGACCCGGGGGTCACTGCAAAGATGAGCTTGGCAGGAGCTGAAGCAAGTGCTATGCAGAGCGGGGCTCTCTGCCTGCCTGGGGGGCACCCCCTCCCGAGTCCATTCCTCCCTCTTAGATTAGTGCTGTGCAGAGCGGGGCTCTCTGCCTGCCTGGGGGGGGCACCCTCCCGAGTCCATTCCTCCCTCTTAGATTAGCGGTTTCGTGTGGGCCCTCACACAGGTGGGTTAGAAGGCAGGGGGCCCACCCAATACCCAAATCCTAACTGCCCGATTCCTAGTATTTCCCACTGTTCAGGTCCGTGTCCACTACCTTCCCCCTGGGAGCGGCACAAGGACCCGGCTCGCCTGGGCTCCCCGGCAGGCGCTGGGCCACCTACCCAGATGAGCAACTGGGCCAGGACCACATTGCCCTTCCGGCAGGCCAGGTGCAGCGCCGTCCGGCCGTCTGCCTCCCCGCAGGTCTCGTTCACCTCGTCCCGCGAGCCGTGTGCCAGCAGCAGGATGACCGTCCGCAGGTCCTCGTCGGCTGTGGCCCGCAGCAGGTGCTGGCCCAGGGACAGCTCCGTGCAGGGCAGCGGGGCCAGGAAGAGCTTCTGCTCGTACTTAGCCCCGGATCCACCGTTCCTTCTCTTCCCTGCAAGAGCCAGCAGACGGATGCAGTCACAGTCCCGGTGGAGGGAGGATGGAGGCGACCCCTCTGCCCCGCCACCAGCCTGCATGGTGTGTGCCCAAGAGGCCACTAGGGGAGAGGGGATGCTAGAGACAGGTGTGCTGTCGGAACCAGGAAGCCACCCAGGAAAGCCTGCCCTGCAGCATACAAAGTGGGCCCCACCTGGAGCACCACCTGGGCCCTTATTAGGGATGCAGATTCTCAGGCCCCATCCTAGCCCCGCCCTCCGCCAGAACCCCAGGAGGGAAGCGTTTTCACCAGCCCTGCAGGGGATTCTGATACCCTAAGGTGTGAGAGCCAGGGATTGGCCTTGCTTTCTTTTGCTTTTGTGGCCCCAGAAGCGCCCCGTGCTACCCGGGGCCCGCACCATGCAGGGCAGATGCCACAGTCCAGAGGCCCAAGCCACAGGGTTGAGCAGCCATGGTCAGAGCTGGGACCCCGGAGCACTAGGCTGGAGTCCCCGCGTAGGGTGGCGAGCAGACTCCCCCACTTGACGTGACCTTTGAGGGCTTAGCTCTCCACGCATCTGCCCAGGACAGGGTGTGTGTGCTGAACTCCAGAGTCCACACGCTCCACATTCCCGGGGAAGAAAATGTGGCTGCAGCACACACGTGAAAGAGCAGCGACTCCAGTGGGGAGACTGGGAGAGCACAAGCGAAGCTCGTGTCCTGCTGACTGTCTGCTCTCTCCCGACGCCGGGGAAACCCCAGTGCGGGGCGCCCACAAGCCCTCACACACACGCATTCATCATGTATGATACTTGCGTTTCTCTTTTGACCTACTCTGCGCTGTATGACAGTCTCTACAAAATGACTCACTTTCCTTCCTTTTTAGGGCAGAAACAGAGACGCAGATGTGGAGAATGGACCCGTGGGTACGGGGCGGGGGTGGGGGGCATGAACTGGGAGCGTGTCACGAACACACGCAGTACCATGTGTGACGCGGACAGCTAGCGCGAAGCTGCCCTATGTAGCGCCGGGAGCCCAGCTCGGAGCGCTGTGGGCGGCTTGATGGGTGGGGTGGGCTGTTGTGGAGGAAGGCTCAAGACGGAGGGGATGCCTGCACACACGCAGCCGATGCAACATGGTAACGCAATCATACTCCAGTAAAAATAACAAAAAGTTTCAAGCAAATGAAAAAAGATGGAAAAAAAACCCCAAGTCCTTCCTGCTAAAGAGCAGCTGGGTTTCTGAGGGAAAGTGTGATGGGGCCCAGTCTACAGGCAGGCGGGTGGCCCTCTGAGGCTGAGCAGGGGTGCAGATGGCAGGACATCCGGGAGGGAGGGAGTGGGGGTCTGGGGGAGAGGAGGCTTGAGAATGGCAGCTGCCCTCCCCCAAAGCACCACCCTGCCTGGGTGGGTGCGGGTCACAGCCCACCCTGCTCCAGCTCCAAAGAAGAGAGAGCAGCTGGACACACTGGATGGAGGGCTGGGAGAAGATGGGGAGGGCAGGATGGGAAGAAGAGCTGAAGAAAGAGAGACCGACGGCAAGTTGTGCTTATATGGCTGGAAGGAAGGGGCCCCGGCCGTCCACTCCTGCCCTCCTGCCGCTACTGGTGGATTTCAGTTCTGGCTCCTCAAATAAGGGGGTGAAAACCACTGAGAACAACTCAGTGATCCTCAAGATCACAGTGCTGCTAGGTGAGGGGGGGGGGGCGCAGAAAAATGCAAAAGACTGAAGTGAGACTTGCCAGGAGCTCTTGAAATGAGAGCATCCCGGGAACAGGAGGAGGCGGGGGCAGGGGTGCTGGGGTGGGGTGGGGGTGGGCTGGTGGCCGGGGGAGTGGGGCATCTCAGGCCTGACAGATGCTTTCTGCTGAGGCTGATGAGAGAAGAGTCAGAAGCCCTGTGGATGAGAAGGGACTGAGATTACCCGTGGAGGCCTACACATGCAGGGACCCACCACTGCCCTCCCCTAAAACTCAGCATTTCCTTCGGGGGTGTCAGCGGGGCACACAGCTAACAAACCGCTCAGAGGAATCACCTGCGGCCTCTGCCAGGCCGGAGAAAGAAAACTCGTTACCGTGACATTTTTTCCTTCCAGGGAAAAAAAGGCCCTGTTTACACCTTTTGCCCATGTTTACATTGCCCCTAGTGATCCAGTGTCGGGTTAGCCCTAATCTGTTTTTAAATACTTAGGCAAACAAATTCTTCCAGGAGTAAACCTGGATTAGTTTTGCTTCACTTCCCGGGTCCATACGAGTGACCCCAGAGCGACCCCCGACCCTTTCATTCGGAGATTTCCAGGCAGAACTCGTGGCCGCAGCTGAGAACTCACAACCGCACCCCAGGGCTCGGAGGCCGGTTGCATACCACCCCTCGCCTGGGCCAGAAGACGGGCACAAAGCGCCGGTAACATCTTGGAAAATAGTGGAGGAGGTGAAAGACAAAAAACCCAGGGCCGGCCGTGTTTTTCATGTTGTTTAAAAACCTTATTTAAAATGTATTAAACATATGTTGATGCATTTCATAAATCGCCAAAGAGCAAACGTGAATTAAATGAAAAGGGACAGTGGAGGAGGGGGGAGTATACATCCAGATTTTCAAGTTCCAATCTGCTAGTTCTCTTTTTTTTTTGGTTGGCATTAAAATCAGACGCCTTTTATTCTGCTCCGGTTGATTTTAATACTCATTGCCAAATCATTCAGGGGTAAATCAGAGGACAGAACATAGAAGCTACAGTGCTAGCTGCAATTATCCCATTTTCTTTTTCATGTACGAATGCCCAAGCCAAAGAACGAGGTCAGACCCACAGCTTCTGGCTGCTCTCCTGTGGTCAGAATGTGCTCACGGGGGAGTCCCACCCTCCCCACCCCAGCCGCCCAGGCTCACCTGTGTTCACTGAACTCACAGGCATCTGAATGATGACTGCATTTAAGCTGTCCTTTGCTTTTAAAAACCAGTGTTGTTCCCAACACATAACAAAGGCGGGTCCAGGTTTTGTGGGGCTAAAAGCACTTACCGCTTAGGGTATCTTCTCTTTTTAAGGTGATATGCTGCATTTTCATCTTTATTTGGTTCAAGATATTTTCTTTTCTTTTTTTTTTTGGCAACAAGGCATGTGAGGTATTAGTTCCCTGACCAAGGATCAAACTCTCGTCCCCTGTGTAGAAGTGTGGAGTCTTAGCCACTGGACCAGCAGGGAAGTCTCTTGGGGAGCCTTCTTTAAGAGGAAGACTCTGGGACTTCCTGATATTCCAGTGGTTAAGAATCTGCCTTCCAATGCACGGGCTGCTGCTGCTGCTGCTGCTAAGTCGCTTCAGTCGTGTCCGACTCTGTGAGAACCCATAGACGGAAGCCCACCAGGCTCCCCCATCCCCCGGGATTCTCCAGGCAAGAGTACTGGAGTGGGGTGCCATTTCCTTCTCCAATGCATGAAAGTGAAAAGTGAAAGGAAAGTCGCTCAGTTGTGTCCGATTCTTAGCGACCCCATGGACTGCAGCCCACCAGGCTCCTCCGTCCGTGGGATTTTCCAGGCAAGAGTACTGGAGTGGGGTGTCAGGGCCTCTAGGGCCAAGTCTGGTGGGCCTCTGCCCACGGCCTTGAGATATCTAAAGCCCTCCTGGATGCTACTGGGCTGAATTATATCTGTCCCTCCCCTCTCCACCAAATCCATGTGTTGAAGAAGCCCTACTTTCCAGTGTGACGGTATTTGGAGACAGAACTTTGAGGAAGGAATTAAGGTTGAATGAGGTCATGGACCTCAGATAAGAAGAGGAAGCTTTCTTGGCATGCCCAGAGCTAAGGCCACGTGGGGACAGAGCCAGCAGGGTTGTCTGCCAGCCTGGGAGAGGCCTCTACAGAAACCAGCCTTGCCCACACCCTGACTTTGGACTCTCAGCCTCTGGAACTGGGTGAGGCTGGCCTTATCTCCAGAAGATAGGTTTCTGTTACCGAATGCTCCCCGATCCCTCTTCCCCAGTTCATGGTATTTTGTTACAGCAGCTGGGACTGATGCTGGGCAGCCACGTGGCCCATCGTCTCCGTGTGGCTTTTGTGCCAACAGTTAACACGTGAAGGACAGACACTCTGACAGCGACTCCTTTCCTGCGAGCCTTCTTTGTGCACCTGTGGCTGACTCATGTTGGCGTGTGGCGAAAACAACCCCAATGTTGTAAAGTGACTACCCTCGAATTAAAATAAAAGAATTAATTTTAAAAAGACAGAAAAAAATCATTCTCTTTATTTGCTCGTCTGGCTGTGCTGGGCCTCAGCAGTGGCGTGTGCTGCCTTTGTGGGATCATCCGGGATCTCTAGCTGTAGCACGCAGGCCTTAGTTGCTCCGTGCCACATGGAGGGGGATCTGAGCTCCCTGGCCAGGGATCGAACCCACATGCCCTGCACCACAAGGCGGGTTCTTCACCACTGGCCCACCAGGGCAGTCCCTAGAACAGCCTGTCTAAAACCAACTGCCCCGAGAAACTACGATACCAAAGCATGCGTACCCCAATGGCGACTATGGGATCCCTGGCTTGTCGTCTCAGCCCAGCCTCTCATTTTCCCCAAGGAAGGCCAGTTCAAGAGCAGCGTAGCCAGCAGTAGATCACCTCACCTCATTCCAGTCCCCTGGAGGCCCGCTGCTCACAGCCTCCGTTAGCTAATGAGCTAAAAAATGAATTATTGGCACGGCCGGCCGTCAGCAGAGAGGAAGAGGCCCGGCTGCTCCTCATTTGAGCCCCATGCTGACACACCTTTAAATAAATCAACCGCAAGGGAGCAGGGAAAATGAGAGAATGGGCCACTGATCAGAAGAAAGACACCGGCCTGGTCCCCCAAAGAGAAAGACAAGACGCAATTGCAGGCACAATGGTAAATATTTTCCTCTCCTTCTTGCCTAAGGGAAGCCCTTTCCAGGTGACCCGCCGGGCCCCTTTGGGCCCCGGAAGCCACCTGGTGTGTGAATCCGGGATCCGAGGTCCCGGAGGCCCTGAGTCCAGAGTCCTACAGGGTCCGCTGGGCCTGCAGCCTGACAGATGAGGCTCCCGCCACACGCTTGACCTTGAGGGGTGCAGACTTGGCCGAGGAGCCACCAAAGGCAGTCCCGGGGGCACGCCTACCTGCAGCCCGCAGACTCAGTGCCTGCCAGATGGAATCAAGTGCGCGCGCCAGTTCAGGGGGTGCTGACTCCCAGACGTGGGCGCGCGCTTCCCGTGGCGGTGCTGATGACCGTCGTGATGACGGTGACGACAGCACCTGGCTTTGTTGACAACGCCCTGACCCCCGGAGCACCCCCATGTTTTTACGAGGGACCTGTGTGTCCCTGAGAGTTCAGCTGGTAAAGAATCTGCCTGCAGTGCAGGAGACCCCGGTTCAATTCCTGGGTTGGGAAGATCCCCGGAGACAGGATAGGCTACCCACTCCGGTATTCTTGGGCTTCCCTGATGGCTGAGCTGGTAAAGAATCCACCTGCAATGCGGGAGACCTGGGTTTGATCCCTGGGCTGGGAAGATCCCCTGGAGAAGGGAAAGGCTACCCACTCTAGGATTCTGGCCTGGAGAACTCCATGGACTGTATAGTCCCTGGGGTCACAAAGAGTCGGACACAATTGAGTGGCTTTCACTTTCACTATATGTCAGAAGCTGAATACCAGTGTGTGTGTGACAGCGCAGGTGTGGCCCTATGTGGGAAAGTCAGGACATTAAGGAAAGCCTTCAGGACAAACGAGATGGGGCATTTCTGTGCCAGGCTTCAGGCGGTGGGGGAAAGGGTGGATTGTGTAACTGACGGACGCGGCTTTTCCTTTTGTGAGCTGGGGCAGCCAGACGTAAAGGCCTGGGGAAGTCCGCACCATCCAGGTTTGACAGGGTGGACAGAAGTGGCCCCGGGGGAGCTGGGATGAGGTTCCCAGACACGGGCCGTCAAGACTGGCCTGCGGAGGAGGAAGCCCTACAGCTGGTGGGGACTTGATGGGATGGGCAGGAGGGTTTTCTAGCCCACATGGGCCCGAGTGTAGATGAGCGCTGGCTCTTGTCCCCTCCTGTCCATGGTGGTGTGAGTGTAACTCCCAGGGCCTGTTAAATACACCAGGTAACGCCCACATGGCAAGGATGGCCAACTCAGACCATGACAGAATCAAGGTTAGAGTCAAGAGAAGACGATGACAGGGGAGATCAGAGACAAGACACGACCCTTTGTGTTTGCAGAAGAAAACGTGTGAGGTCAGGGCTGCGGTGAAGGCGTGCTTTCCTCCAATCTCTGCAGCAGTGACCCACGTGTAGGCCAGGCCGGGTCCCCCGTGGGTCCCAGAGGCCGGTTCCACAGGGGCGAGGGCTGCTGGGCTGGGCACTGCGGCAGTCAACTCTGGGGGCACACGGGGTCACTGGCGAGGCAGGCGAGGTCTGCAGGCATCCAGAAGCCAAGGGTGGCACCTGGGCAAGACCAGCCAGGCGACGGCAGTGTCCGTGATCACAGTGATGACGGGGACAGCGGCCACGGCGAGGGCTCACCTGCCCTCACGTAACCGAAGGGGTGTCAGGGAAGGCTGGCTGTCGCAGCACTTCAGCCCCGGTTCGGGGGCCGCGAGTGGGAGCGCTGTCTCGAGACGCCTTGCGCGTGTGGCCTGATGAGCACGTTGTCCTCAACAGTGTTCGCTGGGGTTTTTGTGTGTAATTTTTCTTTCTTCCTTCCTCTTTTAAAAAAAAATTTTACTGGAGTATAGTTGACTTACAACGTTGTGTTTAGGTGTGCAGCAAAGCGACTCAGCCACACACACACATACGCCCACTCTTCTTTAGACTCTTATCCCATATAGGTCCCTGCAGAGTGCTGAGGAGTCCCCTGTGCTCTGCAGTAGGTCTGTATTCATTGTCTATTTTATATACAGTAGTTTGTATATCGGAGAGGGCAATGGCACCCCCACCCCAGTGCTCTCGCCTGGAAAACCCCATGGATGGAGGAGCCTGGTGGGCTGCGGTCCACAAGACTGAGCGACTTCACTTTCACTTTCATGCATTGGAGAAGGCAATGGCAACCCACTCCAGTGTTCTTGCCTGGAGAATCCCAGGGGCGGGGGAGCCTGGTGGGCTGCCGTCTGTGGGGTAGCACAGAGACACGACTGCAGCGACTTAGCAGCGGAAGCAGCAGCAGTGTGTATACACTACTATACACACGGGCTGTGTATACAGTATACACAGCATAGTATAGTGAGTGTATATAGCCCCCACACACACAGGCTTCCCGGGTGGCTCAGTGGCAAAGAATCCGCCTGCCATGCAGGAGATGCGGGTTTGATCCCTGGGTCAGGAAGATCTGCTGGAGGAGGGCATGGCAATCCATCCGAGTATTCTTGCCTGGAGAATCCCAAGGACAGAGGCGCCTGGCGGGCTACCGTCCACAGGGTTGCAAAGAGTCGGACACGCCTGAAGTGACGGAGCAGCACGCGTATGTGTCAATCTCTGCTTGTCTTTTACAGTAACCCTTGGCCTTCCTCATCCTTTCTTAACCTTTGCTTCCTAATTCAGGCCTGGGCCAAGCAATGGGCTTCTGGTGATCGAGCCACAGACAGGTCGCTGTGAAACAGCTGGCCTCTGTTCTTTCCCCCGGGAAAATCCCCAGCAGCACCAGGGCTAATGTTTACTGGGTACTGCTGGCGTGTTAGCTGTCGGGCTGAGCGACTATGCAGTCTCACCCTGCTGACACCTGGTGGGTAGGTCCTGCCAGCGTCCCTCCATTTAGTTTTACTTACTTTTGGCTGTGCTGGGCCTCCACCACTGTGTGCGCTTTCATCTAGTTCCAACAAGCACAGGCTGCTCTCCAGGCACAGCCGCCACGCTCTGGAGCGCCGGCTCAGGGCTTGGGGCACCCAGGCTGGGCTGCTCCACAGCATGTGGGGTCTCCCCCAACCCAGGGATCAAACTCACATCTCCCGCATTGGCGGGCAGGTTCTTCAGCCCTGGGCTACCAGAGAAGCCGACTTTTGCTGTTTTAGACGGTGAAGAAAGTCTTGCTGGGTCCCTGAGCTGTAGCAGCTGAGTGGCTGCCCCGGTGATCATGGCCTGAGCGCTTGCTCTGGGCTCTGCTGCTCCAAGGTTAAGGACACTTGACCCCGTCTAGAGGGGCATCTCCTGGGTTGTGGGATTCCAGCTTTGGCCCCAGCGCCCTGCCTGCCTTGCTCTCTTCAGCCATCTCAGCACCTGGTGGAGGGTCAGGTGTGAGTCGCTTTGCAGAATCTCGAGCTGCACCACCCAGGGTGGAGGGCCGCACAAGCCACTGACGGGTGCTTAAATTACTCAGCACAAGTCCAGCCCCTCCAGACACATCTCCTGGGCCGAGCGCTCAGTGGTGATCAAGAACATCTCTATCGCTGGGTCTAGAACATGTTCATCTTTGTAGAGGAAAAGCGCTGATGACAATGTGGCCAGGTGGGGAAGATCCCCTGGAGGGCATGGCAACCCACTCCAGTATTCTTGCCTGGAGAATCCTATCATCAGAGGAGCCTGGGGGGCTCGCCAAGAGTCAGACACGACTGAAGCGACTGAGCATGCATGCAGACAATCTGGCTGTTTGTCCCTTTTTTTTCCTTACCAAAAATTATTTGGGAATGAAGAGAAAGGAAATCACCAGTGCACGTATGTGTGTCTAGGGGGAGGGGTGGGCATGGGGTGGCGGTGGAGAGGCTGAGCCAATGGAAGCCAATGCAGATGCCAACACTCAGGACGGAAGCCGGGTTCCCGGGGACCTGTCACTGAGGGTGCAATGACGTCACCTGAGCACCACAAAGGCGTGTAGCTGGTGAGCAGCGAAGGGCAGGGCAGGTCTCAAAGACCCTTTAGGAACCTTGGGGCTGAGTGAGAGGTGCCCAGACTGGATCTGGGCCACCCTCCTTAAAGAAACCCTTCTTGCTGCGGTGGGTCCCTCGTGCGCTGGGCGGGGTGGCGGGGGGATGCAGACGCACTCCACTGCCACCAGCTGCATCTGGGGTCTGGCAGGGATGGTCCAGCGGGCTGCCAAGGGGGTGACGAGGTTAATGGGTTGGATTCCCAGAAAACACCGCTTTAGTAAATTACCACCACGCTTCGGACTGGCTTTCAGCTCCGTTGTGTGGTCACCAGGGGCAGACACAGGAGCTGTGACTGGATGCCCCCAGGTCCTTGCCCGTCGTTGAGGCAGGATGGATGAAATTCTGGGAGGATGTCAGGAGTGGTCCTGCGGTGATTCTGGCCTCGGCCTTCCCATCTCCATAAGCGTGGCTTTCTCTGGATAAGACATCGAGGCTGGAGGGTGGTGAACAGCCTTTCCCAAAGCCCACACAGCGTCAAGTCTCTCCATTTTTATGGGAAACTCACCCCCAAATGTTAAAGGGCCAAGAACTTCCTGAGTGCTCGTCACCCTGCTCCTTTCAGAAAAATCTATTTGCTTACCCCGCCCCCCTCGCCCCGGCTCACGGGGTGGGGAAGGATTTTTTTCAATGGTGATTTTAAAGGAGATTTTTGTAGCCAAGTATATTGGAGTGGAGGAATGTCCTTAGGGAGGACAAGGGGAAATTGGAGGAGACCCGTACAGCTTTCACAGTGACCCAAGAGGACAGGAAGAGGGAGGAAGAGTGCTAGCTAGCAGCAAGGAATTTCCCAAGTGTCTTTTGGCCTCAAGCAAAACAGGAACTGGGGGAGGCATGGTAGAGGGGGCTGGAACAATATGTTAGGAAAACAGAGGGGCTTCCTCTCTCGGCAGGGGAGACCCCGGCCCGCTGCGAGCCCCACACGCATGCCTTCTCCCCTGGCCGCGTTGCCAAGGGGGCCCGAGCTCGGGACGGACGGAGGAGGAGGAGGACCAACAAAGACCGATGGCTATTTATTCCTTAATTACCGAAAGCTTTTAAGAAACTGGCCACTGTAAATTCCACAAGCGGAGGAGAGCAGGAGGGAACGGACAAGGATTTATGCTCACGGGGCAAAGACAAAATAAATATCCTGCCTGACTTTGGATCGATATTATGAGTGTTTTTGCCAACCTGCGGGGTGCTTTATGAGCTCAGAGGAACAGAAGAGGATCATTATTAATTAAATAAAGTCAACTGTATTAGGCTTATTACAGTCAAGTGCGCCAGGCGGCAGGTGTTGGGAGCGGGTGGGTGTGGGGCCAGGGGCCGGCCCGGGGAAGTCCGGGAGTGCCATCCCTTGCCCAGGGGTAGGCCTAGGACATGCAGGCTCAGCCCTGCATCATCCTGGAAGGTCTCAGCCCTGCATCATCCTGGAAGGTCGGGGTCCGCAGGTATTCCCCCATATCTCAGGCTGAGGTCCAGATGGAGGCCTGGGGCCCTTGCGGCTTGCAGTCACCAGGAGCCTCCCAGCCCCTGCCTGTTTGGAACTCGACCAGGCTGAGTGGGAAAACATCCCAGGATCCAAGCAGGGGTGCAGATACAACATCATCCCTCTAAACTTGGAGACAACCTATGGGGATATTGCTTCGGACCCTCCAAGCAGGAAAAAAAGGAGTAGTCAGGCTGGGCGACTGGCTTGCGCCCGGCCTGGGAGCGGGAAGGCATTAGGTGAGTTCATGAGTGAACGCTGGCTCAACTCCACAGCTTGTCAGGAGTCTGCAATGCATTGGTGCTCGCAGGGAAGAAGAGACCCAGCTTCTCGGGGACCCCGATTTCCTCCCGGAGAGGAGGTTTAAGGCCCCCAGGGGCATCCGCTCTGGGGGTAAATGATGGAAGGCAGGTCCTTGCTGTTGCCTGGGGACTGGGTGAGCGCTGTGCGGTTGCCCCAGACATCTCCCTTCTCATCGGATCTACGCAAAGGAATGCCTCCCCTGAGCTTTCCGTTTGGACAAATCCATCTGTACATCAAGTGGCACCCAGGGCAGCCACCCACTCACAGCTTTCAACCACCTTGCTGACGCCCAGTGTCGTGGCCAGGATGCAGCTGACGGGCCTCTCCAACACAGAGATGCTGTCCTGCTGCGACCTGACCTGGACCCGCAGAGGGGGAGTCACCGAGCCCTTCCCCGGGCAGACCCCCGAGGGTCTTACCCGCTGGCCTGCTGCGAGTGACCTGCACTGCTTTCTCAGGCTCCATTCAGGGGAAGAATTCATCCCAGAAGGAAAGAAAACGGCCGATGTTTACCTGCTGGTTCATGGAATCGCAGCCCACCTGTCTCAAACCTGTCACTGGCCAACCAGGGGGCCACCAGGTTAGTAAAGGTGGGTGGGGAGCTGTCTTCCAGATGCAATAGACAGAGCTGGGGGAGTTAGTGAGGTGCCCAGAGGCCAGGTTTAGGGGGCAGATGGAGGCGTGAGGAGGCAGTGTGGGGAGGCTGAGAGCAATTTAAAGACAGTCTAACTCTCTTAAGGCAATCACTTTTGAGAGCACGTGATCCTAGCAGAAAAAGGCCAAACATCAGATTTGTTCCAGAAGCACATGACATACTTTCAGCATTTTTTCAAATTTTTAAGTTCTCGGTATTTTTATTCAAAGTATTTTTTATTTTTAAGTTTTGAACTCCCCTCCTCCTATTTTCTAACCTATTGAGAAACAAGGCCACGAAACACGGGGAGTGAAGAGGAGACCTCACCGTGTCATCCCTCCTCCACTCACTCAAGCTCTCTTCTTGTCTCTGGGCTTCCTCCTTGTCACTCCCACTCACAGGCATATTTCATCTCGCTGGGATTTCCGTACAGACACCTCTGTTATTCCGCGCAAAGCTAGTCTGACAAATTAAGTTTGTGAGTTAATCTGCAAATTGAGTGTGTGTTTTCACACAGTCACCCTAGCTGAGCTGCAGAGGCCACGCACGCCCTGGATGTTTCTGTAGTCCTACATTAGGAAAAATGCGGACAACCGCTCAAAAGCATAAATCCCAGTAAGTCTGTGCCAAGCGAGAGGGAGCCCGAGCCAGTCAAGTGAGGCGGTCCTAGATTCCGCGTAATGTGGCATGAAACGGGACGCACCGCGGTGGCGCTCGCGTCAGCCCTGGTGCCTGGACCCCCATCACAGCGAATTAAGTTCACCATAACATGGCTGATGGGACCGGCTTTGGAACATATCACATCATAAACAGATAAGGGAAGAGAAATGGCCCTTTTCCTCCGCTCAGAATACTGTAAAATGGATATAAGCCTTCGCCGGGTGTGCACCAGTGCCCCTTAAACGCCAGGGAGCCAAAGCACCACGGCTCTTAGAGGAGAAATGGAGGCACAGACTGGAGTGAGGTCGAGGGCCATGTGTGGCCTGGTGACTGCTGGCTGAGTGGTCGTTAAGCAGAGAGACAGAGGGTGCAGGTCACACAGTGCCCACACGAAGTGATGGAGAGGCCTGGGCAGGCTTCTAGTAACAACTGCCGAGAGGTTTTAAGGACTACAATTCTTAGTAATACTTTTTAAAGACATAAAACGAATGATTCTGAACAGCAAAGAATCTTAATTTTCCTTTTAGTTTTTTTCTGAGGGGGCAGGGTGGAGAAGGGGACTGGAAGAAGAATCACATGGTTCCTCAAAACAAACAAAACAATAATAACAATAACAAGACATTTTAAAAGAGGAAAAGCATTCCAGAAAGTCTGCAAACGGATGGAGGCATTTAAAACATGCGTGCACGTTATTTTTTTTCCTCAAACTATTAAAACATAGAAACATGCTGAAAGATACCAATGGGACTGGGGGGCAGCTTGATCCACACTACACTCCTTACAGTGGGGATGGTCTGCCAGCAGCCACTCACACCAGGCAAGATGAATTCCACTCTAGTGTGACGACAAGTGAAATTTTATTAAAGACTAGATACCCCTCTTAGAGAAGATTCAACAAATGAATAATGCTGGTTTTTCACTCTCAACTAATCTTAAATGTTCAGAATACCAGGATCCAATCTACACATCCATTAGGTAGTATTTTTTTTTTTTTCTTCTAAATTTGGTTGTGACGGGGTGGAGCTGATCACAAGAATGATACATCGGAAGTGATGTGAATTTGTGAATTCTCTAGAGTAAGGAAAGCATTATTTTTAAACAAGATAAATCCTTTCCTTAAAATCACCAAACCTCTATCTAATGGGATCAGGACGCAGAAACAGGGCATATGTTTTATTTTTCACAATTGACACAGAATTAAACTTGCCCAGTGGCATCGTCTTTGATATTAAGACATTAAGACATTGGTGACACGGGATTCTATCTGCTCAGCTTTTTCCTGGAGAGGGAATCCTGGAACAGTGGCATAAAGAAGACCTCAAGAGTTCGCTAGCCCAGGGCTGGCTCCATGTGGGTGTGAGCTCTGCAGCTGGACCTTGAGCTCAGAAGGGGCCTGTGCTTAGCTTAATGGTCTGTGGTTGCTGCCTTGAGATTCTTGATAATTGCTGGACATTCTGCACTGAGCCCCATAAATTCTCTAGCTGTCCTAGGATGGGTGCTTTGAAGTATTGCTGGTGGCAAAGCTATCGCCAATTCACTGTAGTGAGGTTTCCATAAAGCTAGATTTTTAAAAATTTTAAGGCAGTTTTCTGATGCTACATTCTTTCTGCCTCTGGATGCTAACACGTACTTTCACAGAATCATTGTGATGGTAAATGATTTACGTAATTTCCTAACTTGGCCAAGTGAAGACCAGCTACTACTCCACATCTATCACCGCAAAATTTTAAAACCTGACTTCGCTGGGAAACCCCATCTGCCCAGCCCCTTCCTGTGAATGGTTTTGTCCGGGGCAGGACCACTCACTGAGGCAATTGGAGGACCAGGGCAAGTCTGCTCCCAACACCACGCTCTTCCAATCTGTCCTTCTGCATTAGGATGTTTGAGAGACTTTTAAAAAAGCCTTTTAAGAAAAAAAAAAAAAAAGGATTTCATCAAGACAGTCAACACTCTAAGTTTGAATGTGTCAAAATCCAGACTCTCTGGGAAAATTGCATGGAGGATCCTTAAAAATTAAAAAGAATTACTGCAGGGTCCAGTATGTGGCTAAAGAAGCGACAGTTAGAATAGGCATAGAACAAGACTGGTTCAAAACTGGGAAAGGACTATGACAAGGCTATATCCTGCCATCCTGCTGACTTAACTTCTATGAAGAGTACATCATACAAAACGCTGGGCTAGATGAATCACAAGCTGGAATCAGGACTGCCAGGAGAAACATCAACAACCTCAGATATGCAGATGGTGGTGGCAGTTCCGTCGCTAAGTCATGTCCGACTCTTGGGACCCTGTGGACTGACTGTAGCCTTTCAGGCTCCTCTGTCCATGGGATTCTCCAGGCAAGAATACTGGAATGGGTTGCCATTTTCTCTCTCAGAGGACCTTCCTGACTCAGGGATTGAACTGGGGTCTCCTGCATTTCAGGCAGACTCTTCACCAACTGAGCTATGAGGGAAGACCCACTAAAGAAATATTTCCAAGTGGAGATGCCAGGGATTGAACTGGGGGCCTCGTGGATGCTAAGCATGCACTCTACCACTGAGCTACACCCCCGATGGGATATGCAGATGGTACCACCTTAATATCAGAAAGTGAAGAAGAACTAAAGAGCTTCTCAATGAGGGTCAAAAGAAGAGTGAAAAAATTGGCTTAAAACTCAGCATAAAGAAAACATAAGACATGGCATCCGGTTCCATCATTTCATGGCAAACAGAAAGGGGAAAAGTGGAAGCAGTGACTGATTTTCTTTCCTTGGGCTTGAAAATCACTGTGGACGGTAACTGCAGCCATGAAATTAGGACACTTGCTCTTTGGAAGAAAAGCTACGACCAACCTAGACAGCATATTAAAAAGCAGAGACATTACTTTACCAACAAAGGTCCGTCTAGTCAAGGCTATGGTTTTTCCAGTGGTCATGTATGGATGTGAGAGTTGGACTATAAAGAAAGCTGAGCGCTAAAGAATTGATGCTTTTGAGCTGTGGTGTTGGAGAAGACCCTTGAGAGTCCCTTGGACTGCAAGGAGATCCAACCAGTCCATCCTAAATACTCACTGGAAGGACTGAGAATATTCATTGGAAGGACTGATGTTGAAGCTGAAACTCCAATACTTTGACAACCTGATCTAATAACTGACTCATTGGAAAAGACCCTGATGCTGGGAAAGACTGAAGGCAGGAGGAGAAGGGAATGACAGAGAATGAGATGGTTAGGTAGCATCTCCAACTCAATGGACATGGGTTTGAGCAAAATCCAGGAGACAGTGGAGGACAGAGGAGCCTGGCATTTTGCAGTCCATGGGGTTGAAAAGAGTCAGACACAGCTTAGCAACTGAACAACAACAACAACCAGCAATTCCAGTTCTGGGTTTATAACCACAAGTGTTGAAAGAAGGTTCTTGAAGGGATATTTGTACCCCTGTGTTGATAGCAGCATTACTCACAATAGCCAAGGGTGCAACTGAAAACATCATCGACAGAGGAACAAAAGGTCGTCTATCTATGCAGTGGAATATTACATGGCCTTGAAAATGAAGGGAATTCTGATACAGACTGCAAGTTATGAACCTTGAGGACATGAGGCTAAGTGAAATAAACCAGTCACAAACAGATACCGTATGATTCCTCTTACATGAGGTCCTGAGAGCAGCCAAATTCCTAGAGACAGAAGATAGAAGGGTGGCTGTCAAGGGCTGGCGGGGGAGGGGGTGGGATTTGGTGTTTCATGGGGACAGAGTTTTGGTTTGGGAAGATGAAAAAGTTTTGGAAAGAATGGTGATGATGGCTGCATGACAATGTGAATGTACTTACTGTCACTGGACTGTACACCTAATGTTGATTAAAATAGTCAATTTTATGTTGTATGAATTTTGCCACAATTAAAGATAAAATCCAGAATCTGAGTGTTCTGTTATTCCCTCACGTGGACACCGCTGTGTGAGTCTCTGACATTTTGGGCCTGTGTTTTGATGGCTCATATTATTATATCCCAAGAACTTAAAATTAACATAATATTATTATTGATACTAATCAGTGTGGTTCATAATTGGTTTTCCTGTGGCTCAGATGGTAAAGAATCTGCCTGCAATGCAGGAGGCGCAGGTTCTATCTCTGGGTCAGGAAAATGCCCTGAAGGAGGGCATGGCAACCCACTTCAGCATTCTTGCCTGGAGAATTCCATGGCCTGAAGAGTCTGGCAGGCTACAGTCCGTGGGGTCGCAAAGAGTTGGACACAACTGAATGACTAAGGCTTTCACTTTAAAACGATCCCCAAATGTTCTCTAGAGTTGAATTTTTCCTCCAGTTCCTAAGTCAGTCAATGAAGAGGTGATGCACTTGGTCACCCCGTTTCTTTCATCTCTAGTCTAACAACAGTCCCCTCCAAACTCTCTCCCCCACATTTTGGTCTTTCATTACACTGACTGTTTCGAGCACTCCAAACTATGTCTACTGTGGAAGGCCCCCCACCCTGCTCTGTCTGATTCTTCAGGTCACATATTTCACTCACGAACACTACACGGGTGCAAGGCACACCCCCATCAATCAGGGGGTGCAGCATTGGGCGGTCCCTGATGCCGGGCCTGAGCACAGGGGCTAGAGCAGGGGCCTCTGGTGCCTCTCCTCTGTCTGGAACCTTCTTCCCCTGACAACCAACAAGTGACCTGGAGGCAGATACCTCGAGCTGGTGAGTCTCCTGTTCCTCTGGACCTTACTCCAGGTGCGCTGGCATCACTTGGTGATCTCTGACCAGTGATTACCTCCTAAAGGTGCAAGACAGAACCTTCTCCCATTCTTTCTGTTAATTAAATGGCATTTTCTGTAAAGAAGAGGCCCCGCCCTGCCCCCGCCCCTCTTTCTGGAGCATCACTGTAGACCCTGAGACTTTAAGACACAGTGTGTCATATAAACTACCGTCGACATTCGGCTTTTGGATTCTTGGCGCGCCCTGGGCTTGGCCAGCGGGAGCCGTGCGTGCAGCCCGCTGTTCTGTGTGGCATGTCCACCTTTGTCCCCGTGGGTCTCCTGCTTCTTGGCACAGCAGGGTCTTCTAGGTCCATCCTACTTTCTCAGTCTGCTGTGGGACATTTCCATAAGGATTCCCGATTCCTTTTCAGAGAAGTCGCCATTCATTTTGCTTTGCTTTTGTAATTTAAAATCTGAGATAACTGTAGACTCACATGGAGTGGTGGTGGTTTGTTGCTCAGTCATGTCTGATCTTTTGACCCCATGGGTGATAGCCCACTAGGGTCCTGTGTCCATGGAATTCTCCAGGCAAGAATACTGGAGTGGGTTGTCACCTCCTTCTCCAGGAGATACTGCCAACCCAGGGATTGAATCTGAGGCCCCTGAGGACCCCAGGCAAGTCCCAGTTCTACAGGGAAATGCCCAACTGTTTTCCAGAGAAGAAGAAATCAGAATTTCAAAATAATAGTTGATGAAAACCAAATTTTATTATGAAAAAGGTACTGGGAGGGCCTTCTGAGTTAGAGGAACACAATATCCCAGTGTTTGAGAACACGGTACCCTGGGGGCTGGGGCCAGCCTCTGTCTTCATTCCGTCCCCCACTACCCCCCGACTGCCCCCGACACTCCTGGGCAGACGGAGAGGCAGAGGTTAGTTTCAGAAAGTAGATGGTACATAAAGTGAGCAGGCACGCAAACGTGTGTGTGTGGAAGAAAAGTGGGTTGATGGGGACCTGCCTGGTGGCCCAGTGGCTGAGAATCAGCTTTGCAATGCAGGGGACCCAGGTGCGATCCCTGGTTGTGCAACCCTACATGCCGAGGAGCGTGCCGCGGAGAAACTGAGCCCGTGAGCTACTACTGCAGCCCACGCACTCTGGAGCCCATGAGCCACAGCTAGAGAGTCCATGTGCTGCAGCGAAGATGCCACGTGCTGCAAGTGAGACCAGACACAGCCACAGAAACAAGTGCACACACATCTTTTTCAAGAGTGGGAGGACTTCTCCTGGTGGCTCAGTGGTAGAGAATCTGCCCGCCAGCGCAGAAGACACAAGTTCTGTCCCTGACTGGGGAAGATCCCACATGCCCTGAAGCAGCTAAGCCTGTGCCCCACATCTGTTGAACCTGTGCTCTGGGAACTGGGAGCCGCAGCTACTGAAGCCTGAGCTCCCCAGAGCCTGTGCTTCGCAACAAGAGAAGCCACCGCAGAGAGTAGTGCTGCTGCTGCTGCTGCTAAGTCGCTTCAGTCGTGTCCGACTCTGTGCGACCCCATAGACGGCAGCCCACCAGGCTCCCCCATCCCTGGGATTCTCCAGGCAAGAACACTGGAGTGGGTTGCTGTTTCCTTCTCCAATGCATGAAAGTAAAAAGTGAAAGGGAAGTCGCTCAGTCCTGTCTGACTCTTCACAACCCCATGGACTGCAGCCCACCAGGCTCCTCTGTCCATGGGATTTTCCAGGCAAGAGTACTGGAGTGGGGAGCCATTGCCTTCTCCAGAGAGTAGCCCTAGCTCCACGCAACTAGAGAAAAGCCTGAGCAGCAACAAGACCTAGCACAGCGAAAAATAAATAAATAAAAGTGGGTTCATGCATACACTATCAGCCTCCCTGATGGCTCAGCTGGTAAAGAATCCGCCTGCAATGCGGGAGACCTGGGTTTGATCCTTGGTGTGGAAGATCCCCTGGAGAAAGGAAAGGCTACCCACTCCAGCATTCTGGCCTGGAGAATTCCATGGACTAAGTCCATGGGGTCGCAAAGAGTCAGACACGACTGAGTGACTTTCACTGCATATACTAACAAGTGAGGATTGAGTTTACAAGGTGGTCAGAAAATGTGTAGCCCCACCTCTGCCAGTTTCCAGTAGGATAAAGTGATGGAAATAACACAGATCTGAATACTGGAAGGTGCGCTGCAGAAATGCTGGCTGCTCAGCACCATCCAGGGTCTTGGCCCAAACGGGGCCCCTGGGTCTCCTGGCAAAGCCATGTCTTCATTTCTACACCTCCCTTCATTCTACACCTCCCACCTCCCTGCCCCTCCCGAGTCTCTCCAGGGCACATTTGGAAATTATTTAAAAAGATAAAATGCCTCTAGTCTGTTATCCATTAGAAGACACATGTGAATATTATTTTCTAATTTCTGACTCTTGAGTGTGTGTCTCAAACACCAGAGAGACGTAATTGAAATAATTATGTCTACTCCTGAATATTTCTATCATACTCCCGAAATAAGAGGGTGGATTCGTCCTCCTTGCGTGATATGCCTGGGGGTTGAATGGATCCTTGAGAACATCAAAGTGCTGGACGAGAATGACCACAACACTGCAATTTCCAGCCCGCCCGGTGGTGGCCTGAATAGCTGGGGCTGCCCCGGGGCGGACAACGGCTGAGCGGAGACGTGGGGGCAACGGGGTTTCCCGGTAAATCTGGACTGTTCCCTGTAACCCGCTGGCCCCAAACTCCCCGACCCGAGTGACTCATTTGCAGCGGGGGTGCTGTGGTGTGAGGCATAAGCCTGATTTACAGCATGAGCGCCGTGGATTCTTTTCTTTTTTGTTAAATCCAGTTATAGTGCGACTTGAGTGACTAACTCATGAAAATTGGTAATTTCTTGGTGGTTGGCAGTAGAAGGTCCACCAACGAGAGGTGAGGCGTGCTAATAAATTTATAGGGCATTATATGCCAATTAGACCTCGTCAGCCATTCAAAAGGCAGGGCCGCCAATCAGGCTATCACTCCACAAACGCACCCTTTATCACGGACACTCTTGCAATTCAATCCCTCTTTGTGTTTGAAAAGCAGCATATTAACGCTGACTGTACAGGAGCCTAATTTTCAGAGGCCCTTCCTGGTTAAACCACCTCCTCTTTCTTCTCTGCAAACTCCTCTTTGTCCTCCAGTGGGAAATCAGGACTTGACATGGGCATGAAATCTACAAGGAACAAGATTCCTTCCAGACTCTGGTTTCCCCACCAGACACAAGCCCTCAGGGAGCCTCAGGGCTGCTGGAATCACCGTGCTCTTCAGTCAGGCACCACTCAGCCGCATGCTGGCACCCAAGGCCTCGTGGGCATCCGCGTCCCATCTCATGATCGTGGCACACTACATCTGCTGGAACACAGTCCTGGCAACCGGGGATCAGGGAGGCACTGAGGTCAATTCATCCTTTCGGGGAACAGCGGGGAAACACATAGGTTTGCTCAGGGAAACAGCATGGACGCTTGCTCTTTGCATTAAAGCAGTTGACTGGACTGACTTTAAATTTGTATGTTTTCTTTGAAGGAAAGAAAAATCACAGAAGTGCGTGCTCTTTGAGAAAAGAGCCAATCTGCAGAAAAGTACGAAGGGGGACTTCCCCGGTGGCCCAGCGGTTACGCATCTGCCCTGCCAATGCAGGGGACACTGGTTCAGTGCCTGGCCTGGGAAGACTCTACATGACCTGGGGCAAGTAAACCCCATGCTGCAACTGCTGAGCCTACCCTCCGTAACAAGAGAAGCCGCTGCAACGAGCAGCCCGTGCAAGCAAGGAGGAGCCAACAAATAAAGTAACGAAATAAAAATAACTGAAGCAATAGCTGAAAAACACAAACAAAGTAGGCGTGGCCACTGCCACCCAGGTCAGTGGTCGGGCTTGCCCCCCTTCCTCCTGGGTATTTCCTGCTCTGCACAGCACCCCAAGTTCAGTCTGCACCCTTTCTTTTGCAATTCCCTGAAGTGACGGATGTCAACTCCCTTCCAACTCTGTACTTTGAAACACAGAATCCACCCCCCAAAGTGAGCTCTTTGAATGTGATTTGATTACACCATCACCTAATGGCCTGTGAAGCATGCATTCTTTCAATAGCAATTGCACGCTCACTAGGAGTGAGGCGCTGCACTGCGTCAGGTTCTGGCTAAAGGTGAGTAGAGACAGACAGATAAGCAAACACCTCACAGTGGGAAAAGACCTGCATCTGTGGTGTTGACTGGGGTAAAGCTGTTCACAGAAGCCAAACACGCTGAATATGAGAGAGAATCTGTGTGTCCTTGGTTTTCAATTCTGTGGACAGCCCTGGATTTAGTTTACAAAATTTAAAGTGTAGCTAAAACCAGATGAGAAAAAACCACTACTTCCTGGAGCTTCAGTTCAGTTCAGTTCAGTCACTCAGTCATATCCGACTTTGCGACCCCATGAACCGCATCACGCCAGGCCTCCCTGTCCATCACCACTCCCGGAGTTCACCCAAACCCATGTCCATCGAGTAGATGATGCCATCCAACCATCTCATCCTCTGTCGTCCCCCTTCTCCTCCTGCCCTCAATCTTTCCCAGCATCAGGGTCTTTTCCAGTGAGTTAGCTCTTCGCATAGTTTCAGCTTCAGCATCAGTCCTTCCAATGAACACCCAGGACTGATCTTTAGGATAGACTGGTTGGATCTCCTTGCAGTCCAAGGGACTCTCAAGAGTCTTTTCCAACACCACAGTTCAAAAGCATCAATTCTTCTGTGCTCAGCTTTCTTTATAGTCCTAGTCTCACATCCATACATGACCACTGGAAAAACTATAGCTTTGACTAGATGGACCTTTGTTGGCACAGTAACGTCTCTGATTTTTAATGTGCTGTTTAGGTTGGTCATAAGAACAGAAAGTGTATCAGTAAATCTTGGGAGCACCTACAACTTGTGATGTGGGCTTCCCTGGTGGCTCAGATGGTAAAGATTCTGACTGCAGTGAGGAGACCTGGGTTCCATCCCAGGGTTGGGAAGATCTCCTAGAGGAGGGCATGGCAACCCACTCCAGTATTCTTGCCTGGAGAATCCCATGGATAGAAGAGCCTGGAGGGCTACAGTCCATGGGATCGCAAAGAGTCAGACACGACTGAGCAACTAACAGGCACACACACACACACACACACACACACACACACACACTACTAGTGGGCAGCCTGTGAATCTTAAACAAATGTTTTAAGTTCATGGAGGCAATCGCCTCAACATGTATCTACCACCCACTAACCCAGGAGTGAAGGCCTCTCTGGAAATGCTGGCTTTCTGACACACCTACCAGAAGCGGCTGCCGTTTCAGGATAGTGTCACACAGTGGCGACACCAGGGCCAGAAACCACACGTGCTCCTTGCTGAGTGTTCCTGCAGTCTCCCGGAACGGCTGGGGCCCACTGGAGTCACAGATGCCTGCACAGCACTGTTCGGAGAGACCCAGTTCCCTGCACAGGAGACCGGAATGTGCCTCTCAGGCAGAAGGATGGTTCTGAACTGAAGATATTTAGAAATCAACAAATGCAGGAGAAGGCTTTCTCTGAATGACCCATATCTGCCTACAAGCAGGTCCTCCAGGTCCTCCCTCATGGCCGTAAATCCCCTCCATGGGAGTTCCCAACCAGGGAAGAGGGACTCTTACCCCAGGAGTGATGAGAAGTTGGCACACACACCCTTACAAACTTTGTCACAAGCTTTCATGTCTCCCATCTGGTCTCCTAGGGACCGATTTATCTTTCCTAAAAGTTGTTTTTTCTCCTGTAAAGCAGTATTTCTCTGCTTCCCTTTCCATCATGGAAATGACTGGTGTAGAAGCTCTCAAATCTCATCATCCTTTTCATTTTCACATCTTTCCCAAATGCCCAACGCATGTAAAGGTAAAAATGAATATACTTATATGTCTTTTACCCTGTTAATCTGTCCATTGTCAATTTAATTCACAGGGGCCCCCACAAGCTGCACATAAGAGTGTAGAGGACATGTGTTGTTCCCTTACCTCAAGCCCTCCCCACTGCTTGTGGAGGGGCTCTGAGACCTGGTGAGCCTGGGACCCAGGAGAGGGTGGCCAGCATGAGTGAGGCCCAAAATGAAAGGAGTCTAGAGAAGCTCCCTGCCTTTCTGGAATGACCACCATGGGGGCTGAGCCACTCTCTTGCCCCAGTGGGGAATCTGCCCAGTCAGCACATCAACAGACTGCACAGCCAGGCCTTTGTGACGGGTCCCTTCGGTCTGGGGGGACACTGAGCATGTCTCACATGCCTTCCCGAACCCTGGTGTGGGCTTGGTGCTGATGCTTTATCTGACTTGCTACATCCGGTCACCTGCCTTCAGTGAAGGCTGACCAGCCCTTAAGACCTCTGCACACCTTCCGCAGAAGGGGGAGGGTCTCCACTGTGCAGGGTGCCTGTAATAACCCCCTCTCCACAAAGATGATGGGCCTCCCTCCCACCTCCCGGCTAGACCGTTCTGGAGTCCTGGATAATGATGAATCAGTCCGGGCTAACTGAAGCCCACCTCCCCCGGCTTGGTCCTTTATGGACAAAGAAGATGGCTATGTCTCTTGTTGCCTAACAGACGGCTCTGCACCTTGCACGGAAGCAGAGGAGAGCATTTACGGAGGCTGGTGATCAGGTAATCACGTCTTGGAGGATCCCTGCCCAGAACCTCAAATGGTCCTGTCCCCCCACCCCACCCCACTTGGGCAGGAACCGCGCAGCAGGTAAAGGACAGTGCAGTCTTTCTGGGAGGGGACGTGGGGGGCGCTCCTTTCTCCCGATGCACACAGCCTGACCCTGGCCCCCTCCCAACCTGGGCCCCCTCTCACTCCCACTTCGCCCCTAAACGCCCTGAATGCCCATCCCCTGATGGGCTCCATAATGAGAAGTGCTGTCAATCACAGCTCCATTAGCCGGGACAGACTTTCACTTCCTGAAACAATTTATTGGATTCCCAGAAGCAAATGGGCCTTCTTCCTTTTCAGCTGGGTTTTTAGGGAGCTATTCAGAGGGAGTGTGTGTCCCTTCGGCTCCTGCTGGGCCAGCTTTGTTTCCTTCATTTACTCATGAAGACAGTTTCCTGAATTTACCTACCTCCTCTGTCCCGGGTTTCCCCCTGGAGTATTTGCCAAAACTCTTCTCCCCCACTGGTTCAGTGGCTACACAATACCCACCAGCTGTTTCCAGCTACTGAACCAGGAGGGAGCCGTGAATTTTATTGGCAGATTTTTGGAGAGGAGGCGGGGCAGGGTGTGGGGGAGGGGGAGAGGGGAGGCACACATTTGAAGAAATTAAAACTCAGGCAAAGAAATAAAGGAGCGATGGGTCTGAGCTGGAACGGTGGGGTCCTGGGCTTCCCCTACTCTCTTATTTCCAACCAAGAATTCTATAAAGAATAAAGATGCCTGAGCTCAGGCTGTTATCTTAGAAGATTTACAAATTCGGGGACTTGTATGCACACTTCCAAGATCTACGTTATGAGTGACACAGCCTGACTGTGATACAATTTCTAACTGTTAAAAAAAAAAAACAACCCCACATGACTTACAAGATAAGCACTGCTCGAAGGGTCTCAAAGGTCGGCGTCCCTCCCAGTGATGAGCAGAAAGAGAGGATTCGAAATTACGTAAAATAATATTTTTCTTCTCCTTCTCTTCTTAAGGGATAATATACACCTTGCAAGCACTCTTGAGCCAGGAGGTCCTACCCTCGAAGCATAAATCAGTTCAACTTTTAACCTGGGAAAACAGGCTGAAGGAGGCAGAGTTATGCGGTGCCTTCCGAGAGTCACACGTCAATAGTAAATCGGGAGTTGGTGTGTTGGGGGCGCATATGAACTCCGCAGAGATCCGATCAGGGCAGAATTATGCAGCCACGTAAGAAATAATATCTATTAGGCTAATTTAATCACCGAATACTTTACAGATGAATTAGGATTTAGAATCCAATTATTTTCGACATTCCAACTGTCAGAGCCGGTTTCTGAGCAGGAGGGAGAGAAAAGCAGGGGCGAGCAGGGCAGGTTTTGAAGATGCAGTGAAGGAGCCACACGGACCCTCTTCTGCTCCCCGGCTGCCGGAAGAGCAGAGACGTGACAACTGCAATCAGGCTTTTTTGGCCGTCACCCCTCCCCCGCCAAGCCCAGTGAACCCAAGGCCGGGACGCGGGATCCGCTATCCCTGACGGACAAGCCATTGTCCGCGGAGGGAGCCCTCCTCCCAGGCTGGCACGCCTTCTCAAAGGAAGCTGGCCCGGCCACATCCTGGGGTGGCCCACGGAGCAGGGCTGCTCCCCAGGCCTGGAAAACCGCAGGGTGCCCTCGGGGGCCATGGCAGGGGCCTGCCTACCCCTCTTGCGGGAGCATCCTCCCACCCCTGGCTCTCTTTAGAGCTGGGGTTCTTTTTCATAATGGTCAGGGCCTGGGGCAGACAGAAATGAGGAAAAAAGCAGCAGCCGTGAATGAGGGCTGGGCACAACCACCCTTCCCTCGCCCCGCCCCTGCCACCTGCCAGGCTTCGGGGTCTGCAGTGAGCCAAGACCGCTGGGGACACGGTCAATGGCTCCAGGCGTGGGGGCACAGGGATGGAGGGAAACTGAGGCCCGGCTGTGAGGTCAGCGCTGGAGAGCCGGTGGCAGTGACGGGCGGAAGTTAACAAAGCATTCTCGCAGCTGAAATGGGCCCGATGGAGAGATCCGTCTCAGAGCCCAGAGTCTGCGACTACTCAAAGCCAAACGGACGCTTCCCTGGAGAATGACTGGAGAAACAGACCTGCAACTTTTTTTTTTTTTTAAGGACAGAAATACATAGGAGGCTTTTGCATCATGGCTGTTTTGCAATCCTCAAAAAGCTCCCATATTCTCATAACACAGTAGGAATGTTCGGTGGGGGTGGGGTGGGGTGGGGAAAACCTCCACTTAGAATTCATTCCAGAATGATCCTTACAGCGTGAAATGAGTGAATGAACCGAGCATTTAAATTTTAATATGCCGGTGGGTCACGGGGCTGGCCGTCAAGACTGAATTCACTTGTTTAAGTTTATGGCCACCATGCAGACCCCTCCTCTTCAGAAAGGCACAACTGAAGCAGGCTACGGCCCCTCCCGGCGGGGCCTCCCAGCCCTACCATCAGTGGCAGGGAAGTTCGGGGTTTACAGACCATGGGCTTTTACGATGGGAGTACTTCCTGCCCACCTCAACTCACAGGCCCACCCAACAGATGCGGTGAGTCCTGCACATTTTCTTCCGTCCTTATTATTCTCCTAATTACTGAGCTGGGCACCCCCTGCTCCCTCGCCACTAGAACCTTTGTGTGTGTGTGCACACACGCACACACACATTTATCCCTTAGATTCGTTTAATTGAGCACAAGGCATTACAGAGGATTTCAGAAGAGGCCTTCCTTGTTCTAGGATGATTTATTACAGCTCTTGAAAACACCTGTTCATCAATTTATCCTTTTGTAAAATAGATCAGACTTAATATCTTTAAAGCACTTATAAAAATTTCCTATGGAATACGTTAAGTTAAAAAACCCCACATAACTATAAGCAACTCTATTTCTCTATTTAAGAGTAATTATAAAAAGCTTCTCAAATTAGAGTGATTATTTCTCTCTGTGTATGCCTGTACACACACACACATGATTATATGGAATCCCAGTGATACATTCTTAGTAACAGGGGGTGGGGTATTCTCTACATAGCAAAGGTGAGCTGCTAACTGCTTGGAAATAGTCTTTTCAAAGCAAGGCAACAGGAGAACCACTTGAAACGTGCAGGCCTCCTTTGATGAGTGCAGACCACAAAAAGTCACTTCTTTATGACCAAACAGAAACTATCCTTTAAACTTTTCCTTAGGGAAAAAGTCAGCCTCCAAAGTCATAGTATCGATATCACAGGCCTGTATAGCAAACAACCCTGACATGTGACAAACCCAGCCCCCACACTGATGGCTGCATTACGGGGAACACACAGGTCGATGGAAGGAGCCCAGCTGCGGCTCAGCTGCCACAGAGGCCGCCTGCACTGTGGGAGACCTGGGCTCGATCCCTGGGTCGGGAAGATTCCATGGAGAAGGGAAAGGCCACACACTCCAGTATTCTGCCCCGGAGAATTCCATGGACCCCGGAGTAGTCCATGGGGTCACAAAGAGTCGGACACGATTCAGAGACTTTCATTTCACACAGAACGATGGAAAACCCAAGACCTCCTGTCAGTCATGGCTTCATCTGTAAATCCACTGAGTAAGCCAGTCTAGAAGGCGAGGCCTCCTTGCTTCCTCCTTTCTTTATTCTTAAAATTTTATTTTATATTGGAGTACGGCTGATGAACAACGTTGTATTAATTTCTGGTGCACAACAAAGTGATTCAGTTCTACATACACATTTATCTATTCTTTTCCAAGTTCCTTTCCCATTTAGGCTATTAAAAACTATTGAGTAGGGTTCCGTGTGTTATACAATAGGTCTTTGTATGTTAAGATAACCAACACTCCCCTTTGTTGGTCAACCATGTTAAGCAAAGCAGTGTGTACATGTTGAACTCAATTTCCTGTCCCTTCCCTACTGGTGACCGTAAGTCTATTCTCTGTGAGTCTGTCTCTGGCTTGCAAATACACTCATCTGTATCATTTACGTTAGACTCTGCACATCACACGATATTAGTCTTTCTCTGTCTGACTTACTGCACTTAGTATGATAGTTTCCAGGTCCGTCCATCCTGTCTTCTTTAGACTTGGTGAGATTCGTAATCCACTTGCCACTGCAGGTGAGCTGTTTGCCCCTGACCCGCCTCTTGGGATCATCTCTTCTGCAGAGGGGGTGGAGTGGCGCTTCCCCAGCCCTCAGCTGCCTGGATGCCTGGGAAAGCTCTCCCTCCCTGGGAGATCACATGGGCAGCGGCCTTGAAGCAGGACCTGGTCCGTGAGCCACGCCACATGCCTAATTAATGACCCTGCTGGTCGCAGCTGGAAGAGCTGAGCTGGGGGTGATTAATTAAATTAGCTGGCAGAGGAAATTACAGTGGAAAAGCCAAAGTTTGATTGCTCCATAATTAACCGCAGTGCAAATAATATCTGCATCTATAACTTCCAGCGATGAGATCAGAAGCCAATTGAATTTGGCACTGATTGAAGCTGTAAATATCCTGTGGTGAAAAATGATAGGTTTGTTCTAGAGGGAAAACTTACAGAAATGGACATCTAGCGAATGTGATCAGGGAAAGGGCACCAGGGGAAACCGCAGGAAGGAAGCCTTACCTTTCAAGCTGCCTTTTTCCAACATTAAAACAACTCCTTTTTTTTTTTTTCATATTTCTTTTGGATTAGTGATGAGGCGTGATAGCCCATATACCCTGTCTCTACATTTCAGATTTGACTTCCTAGGCCTGGAACCTACGTGAGGGTTCCATTTCCCTTTCTCGTTCCAGGGATTAAAACGCAATCCTCAAATAATTTCATAGGCTGATATGAGGGAATCGCTTTCATCTCCCCCAGAAAAGGAATATTCTATTTAGACCATCAAATGCGGGAGCTATTGCTGCTTTTCTGGATAATGACATTTTTTTTTCTTTGTAACAATTTCATGTTCAAAATATGGTTTCATTAGCAATAGGATTCTGCTTAAAAGAAAAAAAAGTATTTTATACAGATAATTGCCTGGCACAAAACTGCAGAACTTTCAGCAGACGGAAGCATTGCATGTTCCACCATCCACAAACGTTCACTGGTAAGTCATTTCAAAGCAGAAGCCCTGCATTTCTACAGGAAAAGCTCTCGCTAATGACTTGGTGACTTCTGACCAAGAGGAGTGGCGTTGCCTGACAACTGGTCAACATTTTATCCCCATCTTGACACACAGAGAAGCTCGTGGTCAAATGGAAGGGACACGAGATTAAAAAAGGGACATACAGGGAGTCTGGGATCAGCCTACACAAACCATCATATATGGAATGGATTAGCAGCCAGGCTGTACAGTGTCGTACAGGGAACTATATTCAACATCCTGTAATAAGCCATAACGGAAAGAATATGAAAATATATGCATAACTGAATCCCTTTGCAGTACCACTGAAACTAAAACGACACTGGGCACCAACTACGTGTGCCGGCGTGCTAAGGTGCTCCAGTTGTTGCGCCCGATTCTTTGTGACCCCATGGACTGTAGCCTGCCAGGCTCCCCTGTGCATGAGATTCTTCAGGCAAGAATACTGGGGAGGATTGCCTTGCCCTCCTCCAGGGGATCTACCCAGCCCAGGGATCGAACTTGTGTCTCTTATGTCTCACACACTGGCAGGTGGGTTATGACTAGCGCCACCTGGGAAGCCTCCAAAGTAAACTCCAATAAAATAAACCTTAAAAATGTGACAGACTGTGGCAACATCTTTCTCAATTGGAGTGTAATTGCTTTACAACGTTGTGCTAGTTTCTGCTGTATAAGGAAGTGAATCGGCTACCTGTATACGTACATCCCCTCCGTCTTGAGCCTCCCCCAAGCATCCCACCCTCTAGGTCATCACAGAGCATCGAGCTGAGCTCCCTGCACCATACAGCCGCTTCCCACTAGCTATCTGTTTTACACACGGGGATGTATACGCGTGACTGTTGGAGAGTGGCAGCATTTTAAACTCGTATGTGGTTCAGAAAGGCATACCCAGGAGTTTCTCATTTGAGTTTCACAACAGTCTCCTGGGTAGACCAGGCATGTATTGCTATTCTCACTTTTCCCTTAGTGAGAAAGTTGGGGCTCTGGGTGGTCACCGATATGGCAGAGTCTGACCCCACCTCCCTGGACCCAGCCCTCATTCTAGCCTGCACAAACCCCTGCCGCGTTTCTAACTTTACATGGTCTTCCTTCTGAGAGACAGCTCCATCCTCAGCCCGGGCTGGGATGTTCCCACAGGCACGACCTCTGGATGGAGAGAAACACACGGGCAGGGCCATGGCTGGGGTGGGGGGTTCAGCGGGTTGGATGGTGGGGCCGTGATAACTGAAGGGAAAAGGATGGTGTAGCAGATTAAGGCTCTCTAAAGCTG
Organism: Nanger dama; assembly: GCA_917880005.1. Lineage (NCBI taxonomy): Eukaryota > Metazoa > Chordata > Mammalia > Artiodactyla > Bovidae > Nanger > Nanger dama. The sequence continues at coordinate 1,818,037 of CAKJTW010000115.1, forward strand.
TGCACGTGCTAGTTAGCACACATGGCCACATTGCTGGGGTGGGGGCGCCTGGAGGGCTGGAGTCAGAGGACACATGGGGACAGGCACACGGGGCAGCGAAGCAGAGCCAGTGGCCGGTGTAAGCAGGTGGTTTCCCTTGCAGAAGGCCAGCGGATGGACTCCTAGAGGAGCCTCTAGAAGGAACGCAGACACCCCGAACCCTTCTGGACTTCCGACACCCAGAACTGAGACAAGAAACGTGTGTGATTATAAGGCATGGAGTTTGTGGTCGTTTGTTACCGAAGGGTAGAAGTCTAAACCCACACCATCAGGACAGCGACCGACTGAAACATGCCAGGGAGCTGCAGCCTGGGGCCTGCACGAGCAGGCGCGGGGGCCTGGAGGGACAGGGCTCACTACCGTGGACACCTGGTAGCCCCCAGCCCCTCGCGGACACGGGATTCCGCGGAGTCTTCTGTGCCTTTGGCCTGGGAACTCCACAGGCCCCCACACTGCAAAGTGGCCCCTGATCTCCTCTCCAGCTGTCCTTCCAAGCCCCCAAGTCAGGAGGGTCCTGGGTGAACTGAGGCTGGAGACTTGAGGCAAGAGGCCACCTGTCCTATCTTCCTTCCTCTTGTCGGCAAACCATCCTTCACTGGCCTGCTGCATCTGCACGCCTGTCCAGCAGAGGCGCCACCATCTTCGTGTCCGATTCTCTTTCCCTGAGTCCCTGCGGAGGGCACAGCCCCGGACTAGACATACCGCACAGGCGCACAGGAAAGAGCTCTCTGCCCATCTCTGATGGGTTCTCCGAGCAGAGGGCTCCTCTCCCATCGTGCTGCATGTGCGGATGTCATCTGGGCCCCGTTGCCTCATCCTGGGAACTGAGGGCAAGACAGGAAAGAGCTTTTCTTTTAACCATTTTTTTTTGCTGCACTGGTCTCCGTTACTGAGCATGGGCTGCTCTCCCTTGCGGAGTCTGCGCTTCTCGCCGCGGTGGCTGCTCCTGTTGCAGAGTGCGGGCTCTAGCGCACGTGGGCTCAGGACTTGCGGTGCACGCACTTCACTGCCCCCCGGCCTGTGGGGTCTTCCCAGACCAGGGACGGAATCTGTGCCTCCTGCATCGGCAGGCGGATTCTTCAATCGCTGGACCATTAGGAAGGTCGGGGCTTTTCTTTTGTTCTGCCCCAGGAGTCACATCCTGAACCAGCTCCACAGAGCCACAGCAGGCTAACTTACTGTTTGGAAGGACCTCAGACCCATATTTGCGACTGATGGCTAAGGCCGGCCTCGGATGTTAGCCTTCAGCATCAGTGAAACACCTGTTAACGTGTCAGGCCACTTTCCGCCTGGGGTTTCTTTTTTTCTTCTGGGTGAAGCCTCCTTGGGTTTCTCTCCTCCCCTTCTTCCGCTGCAGTTTTGCAGGTATCACCTTCTCAAGCCTTTTCTCAGCAGGTCTATCTCCTCCCCGGGCAGCAAGAGCCCGAGGACAGGCCTGGTATCCCCAGGCCAGGGTGTGGGCTGGCGCTCTGTGTGGTGTCGTCCCCTGTGAGGAGGGGACTGGAACCTCAACGCTTGAGCTCTGAGGTCACTGCATGGGGCCACACCTCCTGCTGGGACAAAGGCAGAGCTGGTGGCAAGGAGAGGCAGGCAGTGGGGTGGTCACCCATCTGATCACACGGGATGAGGGCTGCTCCGGGTGGAAAGGAAGACGTGACCAAGGTCAATGACCTGGCCCAGGGCGGGAGCCTTTGGAGAGTGAGCAGTCTGGCTCAAGGACAGGACTGCTATAACCCAGAGGACACATGGGGTCCAGGGTGTGAGAGCATCAAGTCATAGGAGCCAGGGAAGGACCAAAAATGTGAGGATGTCAGGAGATACCAAAGTCGTTTAAGAGGCCACTGGGTAGTAATATTTATCCAGGGAGATTATTCCTTAAAAGGCAAAAGGACCCAATAAAATGAACCCCCACCCCCTTCAGGATGGACCGCTGGTAACTTCTGCTGGGATGCATTCTCCTGGCTATCAGAACCCAGTGGCTATGATGCTCGACCCCGCCTGTCCACTTGTCCAGACTGCAGGGCCTAGTGGTTTCATCAAACACACGTCCAGGTGTTACTGTGAACGGTTAACATCATCTACAGTCAGCTGCTTTTAAGTGAAGATCATTCTCAACCATGTGGGTGGGTCACACCCAATCAGCTGAAGGCCTTCAGAGGAGGAGAAACCTGGAGGTTTCCTGGAGGACTTTGGCCTCAAGGTTGCGGTGCTGACTTCCATCTGAGTACCGAGCCTCTGGTCTGCCCTACAGATTTCAAATTTGCCAGTCTTCACTATCACACGGGCCAGTTCTTAACATACATTTTCTCCTTGTATATGCGTACATGCATGTGTGTGTGCACATGTGCACCCCCCTCCCCCCACACACAGTTGGTTCTGTTTCTTAGAAGCCTGGCTGACAGAGCAGGTTTCTGAGGAGAGAAGTGACCCGATAAAAGCAGTGCCGTCCAGTCACGATCCTGGAGGGGGCACATGGACCAGCTTCAAGAGATTGAGGAGCAGGTAGTGAAATATGGAGACAAGGGCAGGATGCTTGGTGGGGAGTGCAGGGCAGAGAGTACCACCTTTGGGGAAAAAATGGACACTACTTAAATTCTTCAAAAAAATACACCACCTTTGATCTAGTTATGCTCCTTCTAGGAACTCATCCTTAGACAGAAACGAGCTGTAAGCCCCTCAAAGATGGACACACAAATACGCTCACTACAGCCTTCTTTTCAGCATTTCAGTACAGATGTTCCCTAAGTCCAAAGGTGAAGGCCTGAAATGATGGCTCAACCATCAGATGAACTACTGTGACTTCATTAAAAATCAGGCTCTAAAAGAAATATACAATGAAAGAAAGCAGATCATGATATAATACTAGTGATGGCTTAAAAAGGCTATAAAATAGCTTTTAAAGCACTGTTTCTTTTCAGAAATTTTGCCTTGTTGTTCATTTGCTAAGTCATGTCCAACTCTTTGTGACCCCATGGACTGCAGCATTCCAGAACTTCCCTGTTCTTCTCTAATCTCCCGAAGTTTGCTCAGATTCATGTCCACTGAGTTGGTGACAGAATTTAATCATCTCATCCTCTGTCATCCCCTTCTCCTTCTGCCTTCATCTTTTGCAGCATAAAGGTCTTTTCCAATGAGTCAGCTCTTCGCATCAGGTGGCCAAAGTATTGGCACGTCAGCATCCGTACATGTAGGAAGACTGTATGTAATGCATCCAGTGCCGACTGGTGGTGAGATCACAGATGCGTGTGTGTAGATGCACGAACAATTCCGTATATGCAGACATATACGGATGTATTTTCAGCTCTCCATGGGAGAGCCTCCCAAAATGTGGACCTTGACCTTCAGAAGGTATTTCTTTGGGAGGGTTCTGTTAAGTAAGCCTGGGAAGTACGGTCTTGCTCAGAACACAGAGCCCACACCCCTTACTGGAAGAAGCCACAAACACACCTCTCCTCTACACCTGTTACACTTGCTGGAATTAAAATGCACAGGAGTACGTTCTGGATTTGACACAGGCTCCTGGTTCCTATGCTGAAGAAGGTCTGGCTAGTTTACAGCCAATGTTTAAGACGTTCAGGGAAGAGATGTTCTTAAGACTCCAAAAACCACATAACAGTCTCCTCTGACAGTGAAAACAGTCTTACATCCATCATCAGATCGTACTGGGACGTGTGTGTGAAGGGGAGGCCCATGAAGGGGCGGGAGGGTCCAGGTGGAGCTTGTAAACTCCTCCCGGCTTCTGGAGGTGCCTGTGTGATGAGCCAGCCCCATCTGTGATAACCTGCTTCCATCAGGCCTCCTCTGCAACCCCGGCCTCCAGAAATCTGTCCTCATGGAGGCTTCCTCTGAATGGGCTTCTTCTCCAAATACTGGGTTGGCCAACAAGTTCGTTTGGGTTTTCCATAAGACATTACAGGAAACCCTGAACTTCTTGGTCAACCTGATACATTTTGGACCCTGAGCTGCCTGCCCTGATCCAGGATTTCAAATCTAGCCCCACTGGCAGCATCTCTATGGCTCGCTGGGTTATTCACACATCTGTTCTCACGGTCAGAGGCCCCTCTCGGAGACGGGGACATGATGGATCATATCAGAGTCTCAGGAGGAGGGAGTCTTAGGCTACTTCTAGTACCCGGAAGCCCCGACAGGTTCCCTATTTACCTGAAAGTCTTTGGAAACCTAAGTCTTGGGCTTCCCTGATTGCTCAGCTGGTAAAGAATCCGCCTGCACTGCAGGAGACCCCGGTTCGATTCCTGGGTTGGGAAGATATGCTGGAGAAGGGAAAGGCTACCCACTCCGGTATTCTGGCCTGGAGAAATTCCATGGGCTGCATAGTCCATGGGGTTGCAAAGAGTCAGACACGACAAAGCAGTTTTCCCTTTGGAAACCAAGGACTAGAGAAGCCCAGATTCCTTGGCCCTCATCCCAGGCCGGAATACTGTTCCCTCTGACGACTGTGGCAGGAGACCCGTGGTGGTTTTGGGGCCCTCACTGACGTGGCCTTTTCTTGTTCTATGTTTTCTCTAGTTTTCTTAATAAACTTAATAAAGGCCCCCTGGGGCAGGGGAGCAGTACCAAGCCTTCCCCCCTCCCCAACAGCTTTACTGAGGCGTAACTTATATACAACTCACCTATTTAAGTTTACATACATTTCACAATTCTTAGTACATTTACTGAGCTGTGCAGCCATCACAATTCACCGTGAGAACATTTTTATCACCGGCCACAGCTCCCCCACGCCCATCTGTGCTCAGCTCGTGCTCCCACGCCCAGGCTGTCACTGATCTGCTCTCTTTCTCTGTGTGCACGTGTGTGCCTGCTCCGTCACATCAGTCATGTCCTATTGTATTGCAACCCCATGGACTGCAGCCCATCAGGCTCCTCTGTCTACCAGATTTCCCAGACAAGAACACTGGAGCGGGTTGCCATTTCCTTCTCCAGACGATATTCCTGAACCAGGGATTGAACCTGTGTCTCCTGCACTGCAGGTGAATTCTTTACCACTGACCAACCAGGGAAGCCCCTTCTCTCTGGATGGATTTGCCTTTTCTGCCTGGCTCCTTTCACTGAGGACTCCAGCCCTAAAACCATTCCACTGACAACTGTATGAAAACAGGATTTGCAAATTTAAAAAAAAACAACCACATCTGAAGGAGGGCTTTGCATTGAACAAATATTTGGCCTACTTGTTCAACCAATTCAAAGAATTTTTCATACCATTTCCACATGTTTGTTTTGGTTTGGAAATACCTACTGTATTTAGGTACTAGGGTTTATGTAGACTGTTAGTGAGTATAAATGGACTCTTCTGATGTTTAAAAGTAACTTGAAATTGCTGGGTTTAAAATCTGAAAAGTAAGAACAGCCTACACCATGCTGGATAAAACCTGACTGCTAACTTCCCTGAGTACACGATGTGGATTAACCCTCAGTATCTTCAGACATCAACTGATGATGATCTCTGAGGAGACCGTTAGGTAATTAACCCGAGGATTGGAGAAGTCTCTTTGTATGGTATCTTTATCTACACTCAGTCTAACTCACACCAAAGGCATGTCAAAAGCTTTTGTAGTGGATCATAAATGGGGGAAAAGAGGAGACTTGAAGACAGGGCTCCTCGGCAGAGTTCTGCTCAGCGTCTGATGGACACTGATGTTAGGGGAAGTGACCCGCACTGACGCGCGGCTCAGACAGGTCAAGAACCTGCAGTGTCTTTCTACCAGGTCAGGCTGCTTGCTCTCACAGTCGGGTGGTGTGCAGACTCCAGTCTGGAAAGGACTAATGTATTACCAAGGACGTTGGGACAAACCTCTAATGAAAACTGTCACTGGACCTTTAATGAGAAGGAGGGTTGGCTACTCTAAAGGACTGTCTGGAAGGCAAAAATCACGGGCTCTTTGTTCCCGGGAAGCCCACAGCCTTCAACCTCCTGCTCTCGTCGATGGCGGCCCCGAGTTGCTTCTGGAGGCTGGTGGTTCTGATTTGCTTGGCAATGAGCCTGCAGACACATGCCACCCCGACCCTGGCCAGTCCTGGCTCTTGGACCAGGTCAGAGTTTGAGGAAAGGGCTAGGGGTGGGATGGCGCTGATGGTTCTCAGGGGCAGGCTGGCCGGGAAGGAAGGCTCAGCCAGGCAGGAGAGCTGAGGCCTGATAACTTCAAGCCCAGGCAGGTGGCCTTGACATACAAGGTCTCATTTCAGCCTGAGACGCAGACTATACTAAGGCTTGGGGACGGGAAATTCATGTCTGAAGATCCAGCTGCAGGGTCCAGGGAACCAGTCCAGGTCCGTGGGCTGAGGGAGAACCCCAGGTCTTGGGAAGATGATCAAGGTGTAAGACGTTTTGCCAAAACAGGGACGAGGCAGAAATCCAGGGGGATCTGGGCACATCAAGGTGATAATGTGCGTACCACTTACCGACCAGGGAGCACTGGGGGTGCTTTACACACTTCCAGAGCTCAAGGCCTTACCGAAGGCTGAGCAACAAAGAACTGATGCTTTCAGACTGCAGTGCTGGAGAAGACTCTTGAGAGCCCCTTGAAGAGCAAGGAGATTAAACTAGTCAGTCCTAAAGGAAATCAACCCTGAATATTTGTTGGAAGGACTGATGCTGAAGCTCCAATCCTTTGGCCATCCGAAGCAAAGAGCAGACTCATTGGAAAAAGACCCTGATGCTGGGAAAGATGGAGGGCAGGAGGAGAAGGGGGTGACAGAGGATGAAATGGTTGGATGGCATCACCGACTCAATGGACATGAGTTTGAGCAAACTCTGGGAGGTAGTGGAGGACACAGAAGCCTGGTATGCTATAGTCCATGAGGTTGCAAAAAGTTGGACATGATTGAGCAACTGAACAACAAAGGTATGGAAGCAATCTAAGTGCCCATTGATGAATGAATAGATATAGAAGATGTTATAAACACTCACACACACAGTGGACTACTACTTAGCCATAAAAAGATGAAATCTTGCCATTTGCAACATGAATGGACCTTGAGGGTATTATGTTAAGTGAAATAAGCAAGACTGAGAAAGACAAATACCATATGGTTTTACTCATAAGCACAGCATTAAAAAAAAAAAAAAAAGGACAAATCAAACCAAACATGGTGATGGTTACCAGAGGGGAAGACGGAGGAGAAGGTGAAATGGGTAAAGGGATTTAGCTTTATGCTGACTGATGGAAACTTTCAGTGGTAAGCACATTACAGCATATACAGACTTCAAAATATAATACTGGATAAATTAGGGGTTTGAGATTAGCAAATACACACTAATACACAGAAAACAGATAAAAAACAAAGATCTATGGCCTACTGTATAGCACAGGGATCTACAGTCAATATCATATAAAAGCCTATAATGGAAAAGGATCTGAAAAAAATTTATATACATGAAAAAGTGAAAGTATTAGTTGCTCAGTCATGTCTAACCTTTGGGACCCCATGGACTGTAGCCCACTAGGCTCCTTTGCCCATGGGATTCTCCAGGCAAGAATACTGGAGGGGGTAACCATTCCCTTCTCCAGGGGATCTTCCTGACCCAGGGATTGAACCTGGGTCTCTTGTGTCTCCTCTATTGGCAGGCAGGTTCTTTAGCGCCATCTGGGAAGCCCAATGTTATAAGCCAATGTTACCTGAATTAAAAAAAAATAGATGCTCCTACAAAGACTATTTACACTTAATGCAAGGTTTTCCCCACTTTTACTTCTACAGCAGTGTTAGCAGTGGGGGAGGGGCTGAGGATGCATTTCCACAAACGATGCCTATTTCCAGAAACATAACTATCTTTTTTCTCTGTCAGTTGTCACCTGCTGATTTGCAGCATATAATTATCAGATGGTCCACACCGAAATCGGATTGATTATAGTCTATGCAGCCAAAAATGGAGAAGCTCTATACAGTCAACAAAAACAAGACCAGGAGCTGACTGTGGCTCAGATCATGAACTCCTTATTACCAAATTCAAACTTAAATTGAAGAAAGTAGGGCAAACTGCTAGACCATTCAAGTATGACCTAAATCAAATCCCTTATGATTATACAGTGGAAGTGAGAAATAGATTTAAGGGCCTAGATCTGATAGATAGAGTGCCTGATGAACTATGGAATGAAGTTCGTGACATTGTACAGGAGACAAGGATCAAGACCATCCCCATGGAAAAGAAATGCAAGAAAGCAAAATGGCTGTCTGGGGAGGCCTTACAAATAGCTGTGAAAAGAAGAGAGGCAAAAAGCAAAGAAGAAAAGGAAAGATATAGGCATCTGAATGCAGAGTTCCAAAGAATAACAAGAAGAGATAAGAAAGCCTTTTTCAGCGATCAAGGCAAAGGAATAGAGGAAAACAACAGAATGGGAAAGACTAGAGATCTCTTCAAGAAAATTAGAGATACCAAGGGAACATTTCATGCAAAGATGGGCTCGATAAAGGACAGAAATGGTTTGGACCTAACAGAAGCAGAAGATATTAAGAAGAGGTGGCAAGAATACACGAAAGGACTGTACAAAAGATCTTCACGACCCAGATAATCATGATGATGTGATCACTAATCTAGAGCCAGACATCTTGGAATGTGAAGTCAAGTGGGCCTTAGAAAGCATCACTACAAACAAAGTTGGTGGAGGTGATGGAATTCCAGCTGAGCTCTTTCGAATCCTGAAAGATGATGCTGTGAAAGTGCTACACTCAATATGCCAGCAAATTTGGAAAACTCAGCAGTGGCCACAGGACTGGAAAAGGTCAGTTTTCATTCCAATTCCAAAGAAAGGCAATGCCAAAGAATGCTTAAACTACCACACAATTGCACTCATCTCACACGCTAGTAAAGTAATGCTCAAAATTCTCCAAGCCAGGCTTCAGCAATATGTGAACCGTGAACTCCTGATGTTCAAGCTGGTTTCAGAAAAGGTAGAGGAACCAGAGATCAAATTGCCAACATCCACTGGATCATGGAAAAAGCAAGAGAGTTCCAGAAAAACATCTATTTCTGCTTTATTGACTATGCCAAAGCCTTGGACTGTGTGGATCACAATAAACTGTGGAAAATTCTGAAAGAGATAGGAATACCAGACCACCTAACCTGCCCCTTGAGAAACCTGTATTCAGGTCAGGAAGCAACAGTTAGAACTGGACATGGAACAACGGACTGGTTCCAAACAGGAAAAGGAGCACGTCAAGGTTGTATATTGTTACCCTGCTTATTGAACTTATATGTAGAGTACATCATGAGAAATGCTGGACTGGAAGAAACACAAGCTGGAATCAAGATTGCTGGGAGAAATATCAATAACCTCAGATATGCAGATGACACCACCCTTATGGCAGAAAGCAAAGAGGGAGCTCAAAAACCTCTTGATGAAAGTGAAAGAGGAAAGCGAAAAAGCTGGCTTAAAGCTCAACATTCAGAAAACGAAGATCATGGCATCCGGTCCCATCACTTCATGGGAAATTGATGGGGAAACATTGGAAACAGTGTCAGACTTTATTTTTTGGGGCTCCAAAATCACTGCAGATGGTGACTGCAGCCATGAAATTAAAAGACGCTTACTCCTTGGAAGAAAAGTTATGACCAACCTAGATAGTATATTCAAAAGCAGAGACATTACTTTGCTGACTAAGGTCCATCCAGTCAAGGCTACGGTTTTTCCTGTGGTCATGTATGGATGTGAGAGTTGGACTGTGAAGAAGGCTGAGCGCTAAAGAATAGACGCTTTTGAAGTGTGGTGTTGGAGAAGACTCTTGAGCGTCCCTTGGACTGTAAGGAGATCCAACCAGCCCATTCTGAAGGAGATTAGCCCTGGGACTTCTTTGGAAGGAATGATGCTAAAGCTGAAACTCCAGTACTTTGGCCACCTCATGAGAAGAGTTGACTCATCGGAAAAGACTCTGATGCTGGGAGGGATTGGGGGCAGAAGGAAAAGGGGATGACCGAGGATGAGATGGCTGGATGGCATCACGAACTCAATGGATGTGAGTCTGAGTGAACTCCGGGAGTTGGTGATGGACACAGAGGCCTGGCATGCTGCATTTCATGGGGTCACAAAGAGTCGGACACGACTGAGTGACTGAACTGAACTGAACTGAACTGAATTATCTGATTTTAGGAAGAGCCACTCCAGGTTACAGGAACATGCAGGGCACACCCTTCTCTTTGCCAGACCATCCAGGTGGAGACCGATGGCTGACCCTGGAAGTCCAGTGCCTGGGACTTGGAACGCAGTGCAAAATACCCCAGGGACGGTCACTGCTTTTCAGATTCTGTGGCCACACATGAAAATCACTTGTGACTCTTGAGTGTCACCTCATAGGTACCGAACGTGACAAGTTACAAGGGATGCGAAAGATGTCTAAGAGATGAGTCTGCTTCCCCAGAATCAAAGAAGAAATGTCGGTTCATTCTGTTCTGCAGAGTCATGCCACTCACTCGGTGACAGAATGGATCCCATAGGAGCATGCATTATTTTACACTACACCATAGGAAAATAACGGCATTGTCTTTCCAGAAACATCGTTCCTGTTTGTCCCAAAGGGGCTGGCTCAGTGCCAGAATTCCTGCAGCTACTGATGACGTTCTCTGATCATTCACTTGGTTAAAGGCCCCTGTAGCCAATACGATGTGTGTGCATGACACAGTTTTCACATGAGCTTGTTGAACCTGACTCCACAGTATGTGAACTTGGAGAACATTTTCACCCTTTAAATGCTAGGTGATTTTTTCCCTTCAAAAACAATAGATGACGTTTACCTAGAATCCAGGCTTTTCTTTAGAAGCTTAGGTATTTGTCATGGTGCTACATATCCTGCTCATTTAATCCTCAAAATCATGTTACAAGGCAGGCACTATAATTATACCCATGATGCTGACAGGGTGACTGAGGTCCAACACACAGTGGTGAAACAGCCCAGGATACACGGCAAGTCAGTGGCAGACTAAGATTTGACCCTGGTCAGTTGAACCTGAGCCTGAACTTGAACCTCAGCTTCAGAACCAGAACCCTCTGGACATATACCAAGCTTGACCCATGCATCCGACATGTACCATGCTTCTAGGTCTTGGTCACTAAAAAATTAAAAACAGCCACTGATAAGAAATTATATTTAAGGTATTTCTTTGAAACAATGAAGTATGCACACACACACAAAAAACCCACCACTGACAGAAGCAAATCCTTTTTAAGTAATTCTTTGAGCAATAGATGTCAGCCACAAAAACGGAACATATGCTATTTATAAAAATACCTTGGCCACCTGATGCAAACAGTCGACTTATTGGAAAAGACCCTGATGCTGGGAAAACTTGAAGGCAAAAGCAGAAGAGGGTGGCAGAGGATGAAATGGCTGGATGGCATCACCGATTCAATGGACAAGAACATGGGCAAATTCTGGGAGATGGTGAGGGACAGGGAGGCCTGGTGTGCTGCAGTCCGTGGGGATGCAGAGTCGGTCATGACTTTGTGACTGAAAAACAACAACATCTTGTCCTGATAGAGAGCAAATCCATGAACACTGTTTAACGGAGATCAGCTGGAAGGGTACGAGGCCACTTCCTGGGATGACAGAAATGTAAGCATAGGAAAAGTGGGTGCGCATGTCAGAATTGCTGGAATTCCTGACTCCCTCAGATGCGTGCAAGGCGCTGTGTCCACAATATGCGTGCCTGCTCAGTCACGTCTGACTCTTTGCAACCCCATGAACTGCAGCCCACCAGGCTCCTCTGTCCATGGGATTTCCCAGGCAAGAATACAGGAGTGGTTTGCCATTTCCTCCTCCAGGGGATCTTCCCGACCCAGGGATGGAACCCACATCTCCTGCGCTGCAGGCAGACTCTTTACTGTTGAGTCACCGGGAAGCCCAGGCAGAACATAGCTTGATACAAATGTTTAAAAATTACCCTTCCTCACCTCACTAAATAATCCAGTAACTTCAAGATTTCAGGATGTATCGCAAGGATCTCACAAGAACGCTTTGGGTGAATTTTTTGGTTTACATTTGGACTGAGAATAAGGTATTCAAGGGCCTGGCATGGGCCTTGCGCATGCAGAGTGGCCTCTTAGCCAAAGCCTCCTGCAGTCTGGGCTTTAGTAAATGGATCTGCAGAGTGAGTGGGCTTTGCTGAGCCTGGGGAGGGAGGAGGCCTTGTGATGATAAGGGGGAGAGACAGTGAACGGGAGGAGTCAGGCCAGGGGAGCAGGGTTTTCCAGGTGGCACAGCCAAGCCACGCTGGGAAAGCACGGTCATCAAGGTCATGGGCGGTGCCGACGACACCAATAGACACACGATGATGGGGGCCTTCTGGGCCTCGAGATCAACCACTCCATCGAACCTCGGCAGAAGCACCCCAGGGAGAAGCCCTGGAGACCTGCAAACTCGTCTTCAGTGGCTGAAGGGGTGCCCCAGCCGATGAGGCGCTTTGATGGGCAGCACTAGGGTTTGGGAAGGCCACGTCCGAGCTGGTGTCTGGAACGTCAGTCCTGGGTCCCTCATTAAACCACGGCCCACGTGGCCATTGCACGACTCGGGCTCAGCGCGAGACCACTGTCCAAAGAGCCCCCTTTCGAAAAGTGCCAGGAGATGGGCTGTTGTAGCAACAACCGGACTCCACTCCCTCACCTCAGGAAACACGTTTGCACTGTAAATACACGCATTCTCTGTGCTCCGGGCCCCCGTGGCACCGCCCTCCCCAACTTTGGATAATCACCCAAGTGTCTGCGGGCTGGCCAGACACCAGGGTTGTTCCGCAGAGAGCCCGAAGGAGTGTTAGCCACGGGTCAGCAAAGCTTTCCAGGCTGCCTGCGAACACATGGGTCAGGGGACCACCTTTGATGGTGGCTTCATGGCCAGATGAAACCCAGCCGTGGTGCTGGGAGCCCGTCTCAGAAATCAAGCACGACCGGCAGGTGCAGAGGACCCAGCAGGCGCAACAACCAGGTGAGCGGTGCAGAGCCAGCCACAGGCCCCTGACTCAAAGCCGGCAGCTGCGCTCCCTGCCCTCGAATAAGTGAGTCAGCCTCCCCAGCCCCACGATCTCCCAACCAGGTGGGCAAACGTGAGGAACAGAGTCTTCTTCAGCCTTGGGCTGAGACCAGCAAGCTCTCAGGAAGCCGTGATGAAGTCGGAAGGCTCGCTTCTGTCTCAGCAGAGCACACCCTCCCCCAGGAGACGGGCTGTAGAAAACCACACAACTGGGAAGCTGCTGCTGGTCTCCCCACTTCCTGCCTCCACCTGCGCCTCTCCCCACCTCCCGCTCTGCCCTCGGTCCAGTGCTTCCTGCGTCCCGATCTCTGCTCACCGTGAAGGCTGAGCTGGGATGAAGGCGGCTGGCTTTATCTGGCCTCCTGGGGTTTGAGGGCAGGGGACTGGTCAGGGTCTGGAGGCACCTTGGTTGGGCTGAAGAGCTGTGTGTGAGCATTTATGGAGGACGGCAGGTGAGGCCTGGAGGTCAGGCCCCACGCCAGCAAAGCAGCAGCACAGCTGCGCAGTGGCCGCAGACCACACGCCCTGGTGCCCAGGACGGGGTGGGGCGGAGAGCTCGGGGATCGTCCTGGCAGCCCCCAGCCAGCAGCCCCTTCATGGGCAGGGGCCACACTCCCACGGCTGAGGCTGCCCTTTCTGGGCCACTTGGCTGGGGGGCTTCCCTGATGGCTCAGTTGGTAAAGAATCCGCCTGCAATGCAGGAGACACAGGTTCTATCCCTGGGTTGGGGAGATCCCCTGAAGAAGGGACAGGCTACCCACTCCAGTATTCTTGGGCTTCCCTTGTGGCTCAGTTGGTAAAGGATCCGTCTGCAATGTGGGAGACCTGGGTGGGATCCCTGGGTTGGGAAGATCACCTGGAGAAGGGAAAGGCAACCCACTCCAGTATTCTGATCTGGAGAATTCCATGGACCGTATAGTCCTTAGGGTTGCAAAGTCATTCATAACTGAGTACTTTCACTTTCACTCGGCAGCTGCCTAGAGCATGCCTGCCTCCCTGAAGAGTCCAGGGAGAAAGGCAGGAGCTGGTCCTGCATGACCTGCAGACCTCCAGACCCTCAGCTCTCAGCAAAGGTGGCTCATTTGACAACAGGGCTGTGGGTTAAGGAAGGCGGAAGACATGTCTGGGGCGAGGCTTGGCCTTCACCTTGTCCCAGAACAAGCCTGTTCCACCCACTCCTTCCACGCTGGGGGTCTCTGGGCCTCCCTGGAGCTCGGCCAATGACCTGGGGGCTGCCTCCTCATCCTGCTCCCGCTCTGCCCACACTGGGCGCTGCTGGTCGGGTGTGAGGGCCCCACTACCCCCTGGTCCCATGTGCTGAGGTCTCCACCCTGACTGGGGTGTGGGGACACCGAGTCCGAGAACGCTCTGGATAAAGAGGTGGACCAAGGAGCGCGGAGAAACTGGGCTGGAAGAACGCGGAGGGCGCCAGGCCGGCCCCGCTCTCAGCTTCTGCCCTTTCTGCAGCCTGAGACGAGCCTCTGTGGGTGGCCCAGGGCATCTTCCCACCTGACCTGTGCAAGCGCCTCAGGAAGCAGGCACAGCTGCTCCCGGTTTACAGATGACAAGACTGAGGCCTGGGCATGCTCTGCTAACTTACTCCCAGGGGCAGGGTGAAGACCAGAACCCAGCGTGGGCCATTCCCATAACTACTATGTCTGTCCTCTCCAGAGAGCTGCTGTCTAAGCCTCCTGCAACAGATGCGTGAGAGATCTCGCGAAGGAAGGAGCCTGCCGTCAGGGAGAAAACCTCCCACTCCAGGGTTATAAGTCTATGCGAGATCGGTATTTCTAATAAGCACCCCGAAGTGCCCCTGATTTCTTCTCTCTTCTCATACAAAGTGCTCAAAGGACCCCCAGCCTTCCCAAGAGTAGACACACAGTCCCAGCCCCAGGCAGTCTGTACCCCTGACAAAGGCTGACGAGCAATTCCTCCCCCTCGAGGAGGCAGGCAGGTGCAACCAGCACGTGTCTGGGGAAAGCAGAGCTCAACGCCTCAGGATGGACATGCAGGAGACTGACCGGTCGCCCCTCGGTGCGTGCTAAGCCCGAACAAGAAATGAAAAATGCTGGCCCTCATGCTTTCCAGCCACCAGTCTCCACCGTGCTCAGGGGGCATCGTGGTCCTCAAGCGTCAGAAAGAAGACCATGTGCCACACGGCAGGGGGTGCACGGGAGAGGGTGAGGCCCCTGCCCCGAGCTGCCCGCTGGGTGCGGGAGGTGGGGGACAGGCGCAGACACGCTGCCATCTGTTCCTCTGCGTCCTGCTGAGCCCTGGGGGCAGCTGTATTGTATCTCGTGGCCGGCTGGTGCCACAGGCAGTACCCTCTGGCCACCGACCCCCTAGAGCCCAGCGGCCAAGCACGGAGGCTCGGAGTGTGGGTTCTGGAGCTGGGCTCCTGGGAACAGACTCCCTGTCACCGAGTACCTGCTGTGTGACCCCCGGGGGTTCTGGGAAACGTTAAGTATCAAGACGCTGTGCTCAGGATTGTCAGGATGTTGGGGGGCTGGCAAGTTAGGACGGTGTGGGGTGGGGGATGGTGGGGGGGCCAGCCCGCCCGCCTGCCTAGGTGCTATCAGAAGTGGGCAGCCATGTGAGAGCTGGCACACTTGGTCTTCGCAATGCTGACGGGCCACGTGGATCCACCCTGGAGGTTATGCTTTGCAGGGAGGATGGCGAACAACAGCCTTCTCAGTCTCCCAAGGACTGGCTTGCCACCACCCCCAGCCTTTAGGGCTCAGCTCACCTCTGGCCTCTACGGCTTCAGGGTGCTGGGCATTAAGGGCCAAGGTCACCTTGCTTTGGGCCACAGGCCCTTCAGTTGCGAAGGTCTCTCATGAGCTGCGTGACCACGTGAGAGGCAGTGGTCTGGTTTGGGAGGGTTCCCTCGACGGTTCTCGTAGACGGATGGGCTTATTTCAGGACTTTCGATTCTATACCATTGATCTACATGTCTATTCTTATGGCAGCATCACGATCTTACATTATTATAATTTTGTAGTAAGCTTTGAAATTAGGATATCTGGTTCCTCTAACTTTGTTATTCCTTTACAAAATTGTTTTGTCTATCTGAAGGTCTTGTGAGTTTCTATATAATGTATGGCATCAGCTTGTCCATCCCTGCAAAAAAGGCCTTTGTGCTTCTGAAAGAGACTGCTGGATCTGTGCATTGTTTGGGGGCTGTCACAGCAATATTACGTCTTTGACTCCGTGAACATGGGCGCCTTGACGGTTATTAGTTCTTGCTGTTCAGTCACTGTGTCATGTCCAACTCTGCGACCCCCCCAGACTGCAGCCCACTAGGCCTCCGTCCTTCACCATCTCCCGGAGTTTGCTCAAACTCATGTCCATTGAGTTGGTGGTGCTATCTAACAATCTCATCTGCTGTCACCCCCTTCTCCTTTTGCCTTCAGCCTTTCCTAACATCAAAGTCTTTTCAAATGGGTCAGGTCTTTGCATCAAGTGGCCAAAGTATTGGAGCTTCCGCATCAGTCCTTCCAATGAATATTCAGGACTGATTTCCTTTAGAATGGACTGGTTTGATCTCCTTGCGGTCCAAGGGACTCTCCAGAGTCTTCTCCAACACCACAATTTGAAAGCACCAATTCTTCGGTGCTTAGCCTTCTTTATGGTCCAGCTCTCACATCCACATACATGATACTGGAAAAACCACAGCTTTGACTATATGGACTTTTGTTGGCAAAGTGATGTCACTGCTTTTTAATATGCTGTCTAGGTTTGTCATAGCTTTCCTCCCAGGGACAAGTGTCTTTAATTTCACAGCTGCGGTCATTGTCCACAGTGACTTTGGAGCCCAAGAAAAGAAATCTGTCGTTGTTGTTGTTTAGTCACTAAGTCGTGTCTGACTCTTTGTGACCCATGGGCTGTAGCCTGCTAGGCTCCTCTGTCCATGGGATTTCCCAGGTAAGAACACTGGAGTGAGAGGCCATTTCCTTCTCCAGGGGTCTTCCGGACCCAGGGATTGAACCTGAGACTTCTGCATCGGCAGGCAGATTCTTTACCACTGAGCCATCAGGGAAGCCACAAAATCTGTCACTGTTTCCACTCTTACCCCTTCTATTTGTCGAAGTGATGAAACCAGATGCAATGATCTTAGCTTTTTGAATTTGAGTTTCAGACCAGCTTTTTCACTCTCCTCTTTCACACTCATCAAGAGGCTCTTTAGTTCCTCTTCACTTTCTGCCATTAGAGCAGTATCATCTGCATATCTGAGGTTGTTGCTATTTCTCTTAGCAATCTTGATTCCAGCTTGTGCTTCTTCCAGTCGGGCATTTCCCATGATGTACTTGCATATAATTTAAATAAGCAGGGTGACGACATACAGCCTTGTTGTACTCCTTCTTAATTTTGAACCAGCCAGTTGTTAGTCTTCCTTAATTTCTCTCAACGATGCTTTGTAGCTTTCAGTATATACGTTAAATTTATTCTTCAGTATATTATTCTTTTTGGTGCTTTTGTAAATGGAATGGTCCCCTTAAGTTTTATTTTGGATTGTCTATTTCTTGTGTATAGAGCTACAACTGAATTTTGTGTATTGCTGAGGTCCTTCATTAGTCCTAATAGTTCATTGTGAATTCTTTTAGATTTTCTATATACAAGATGATGTCATCTGCAAATAGAGATAGTTTTACTCCTTCCTTTCTAATCTGAATGCCTTTGGTTTCTTCTCCTTGTCTAATTCCCTGGCTTGAACTTACAGTACAAAGTTGACGAGGAGTGGCGACAGTGGACTTGTCTTGTTCCTGATCCAAGGGTGGAAGCTTCTAGCACTTTGCCATTAAGTGTGATGTTAGCTGTGGGTTTTTCATACATGCCCTTTATTAGGTTGAGGAAGTTTCTTTTTATTCCCACTTGGCTGAGTGTTTATATCACGAAGGGGTACTGAATTCTGTCAAATGTATTCTCTGCATCTCTTGAGATGACTATGCAGTATTTGTCCTTTAGTTTATGGAGGTGGGGTACTATTACACTGCCTCACTTTTGACTGAACCAACCTTGCATTCCTGGGGAAAATGACATTTGATCATAGTATATAATCCTTTTGTACTAGGGCAGATATAGAGATATAGCATCTTTGGGATGGCATACTGGATATGCCAGGCCCAATTAGAGTCTGGTAAAGAAAGACGACTGATGACCTGGGTCTTCAGAAATGAGGAATAAAGTCCAGGGACTTGGGGTAAGACTGGGAGAGAGACCCCACACAGGCTGTGGGCATCTGTTTATACTGCCTGGTGGAGACAGTGCTTCTCAAGTTTTAATCTGCACAGGAATCACCTAGAGAGCTGAAACTTCTCACTGGGCCCCGCCACAGGAACACGCTTGGAACGGGGGACAGGAATGCGCATTGCTGGCGCTGCAATAAACCACTCTGCGGACACAAAGCAAAACCAACACGGACCACGGCCTCTGCATAATCAACACGGACCACGGCCTCCGCATCAGCAGACCCTCCCCAGCACCCGAGCGGGCAAGGGTCGCCTGCCTCTCTCCCCAGCAGCACGCAGGACCCAGGCACAAGGCTGACTGGGATTTCCAGACAAAAGAGCCCAGGAAACTTCCTAAATATGATTCTCTTTTAGCATTAAATCGCATGATTAAGTGGGTGGATTAAAGACTAGTTTCATCTTAAAAATGAGAAAATGCTTGGTTTTTTAAAAATCACAATCATAGATGATGCTGCCTGTGGAACCAGAACTATCCTCCGGTCCAGTTCCACATTTCATCATGCAGATAATAAAAATATGGTTGTGAGGCTTTTGGGAAAACAAGCTGAATGTTCTCAACAGACACGGTTGGGTCAGGGATTCAGGCAGGAGAAGGATGTGGTTATGGGAAAATCTGAACCCTTTGACTACATCAGCTCTGTATCTGTTTAGGTATTAGCACTCTGTTTAAAAAAAATTTTTCATTCAGCACTGTTTTCCACAGAAGCTCTAAGGGTTAGCACTGCCATCAGAAAATTAAGACTTCAGAATCATGACTGAGTACCTTAAAAAATCAGGTCTGCCATATGAATGCAAACTAAAATGAATGATGCTTTATTATCCTCAAGTTACCATGAATGAGGCTACGAGATTTTATAAGTAGAAAAATATTACAGTTACATTATTATACATAATAAATTTACAGTAGTAATATCTAAATGCAGACACAGGCTAGTAGGAGTATGAGCTGGGGCTGAGGGGAAGAGAGGGAATGGATACGTGTAAACACGGTGGGACCTCTGGATGCCACAATTGGCTGGTGGATGTGGCCACGTGATGCTGAGCAGGAAAAGGACAAGAGCAGCTGGAGGAGCAGGGCGGGTGTCAGAAGTCGGGTCCTGAGTTCAAATGACCTGTCCCTGAGTCCTGGGTGACCCGAGATAAATGGCTCCAGGACCCTAACTCCACAGTCTCTCCACCTAGGAAAGGGCGGGAGGGTCATCCGATGTGCAGGATGGCTCTGTGCTCAGAAAAAGTGCCCCATCCCCTGTGAGCTGGGCTTCCCAGGGGGCGCTAAGTGGTAAAGAACCCGCCTGTGAATTCAGGAGACACAAGAGACACAGCTTCGACCCTGGGCTGGGAAGAGGCCCTGGAGGAGGGCAAGGCAACCCACTCCAGTATTCTTTCCTGGAGAATCCCATGGGCAGAGGAGCCTGGTGGACTATGGTCCACGGGGTTACAAAGAGATGGGTCTGAAGCGACTCAGCAAGGCACACTGTGAGCTCTGGGCCAGGTTTATTTGCTTCGGCCTCTTCCTCATTATGAGGAAGAAGAAAGCAGAACCTCGCTCAGAAGAAAGAAAGTTTCTGCTGCAAAATGACCCAAACATCACTGAGAGGAAGGACCCTCTGGAAAATTCTCTGCTGTGGAGGAATCAAAACACAGGCAGTTGTTTTAGAGTATTTCTAGGCACCTGCTTAGAATGTCTCTCATGATACGTAACTCAAGCCTAATGGTTCATCTGCACATCACATTGCTCCATCTACCATCACAAACGGACATGGGCTCGGAAGTGGTCAGGGCCCCTACAGATACAGATGTGGGCAGACGGCCGCATTTTCAGCTTTACCAGTGACAGTAACAACCCTTAAACATGAAGAAATTCCTTGATTGTCTCCATGGCTACACTTCAGAAAGCAAAGGAGAGCGATTTTCAACCCAAGACGGCAAAGCTGGCTCCCCCACATTTGGTTTCCTGCAGGATCAAATAAAAGACGGGTTCGCGTGCGGCAGGCAGACGTGATAAACCAACAGCACTGTTTCGTCCACCTGCTTCAAAGGCAGATGACGGTAGAGTTACGCTGCAAGACGTGGATCCCACTCTACTTAACCTAATGGAGAAACTTGTTAGATCCGCCTTTCTTATAATTAGGGCCGGTCTATCCCGAGAGCTTAATCAGAGCGTGCTGCCAATGCGTGGATTCCCTCCACACTCCCTGCCTACAGTTTACCGGAGGGACGGCTCTGTCTGTGGTCAACTGTAATCTTCAGGTATTATTTTTGAGGCAGTGTTAATGCACTTCTCATTTGTACATTTCCCTGAACGGCTTAATATTTATAATAAATGGGATATTTCTGATCTGGGTGCAGAGCTCAGGGAAACCCTAGCTTATTTAGCAATGTGCTAATGAGGACCGTCCAGTCAAGGAGAGTCTCTGAGTTACAGCTCGGGGGTCTGATTCCAAGCCTCCCTGCTCCGAGAAGTCACTGAAATATCTGAAGTCAAAGACTAGGTCCCCCGAGCAGCTGCTGGGTTTGCAGAGCCACGGACGTGCAAACTTCATAGGCAGCAAACGCCACTCCTGTGCGGGGTACAGCATGCCTGCAAACCCAAGGCTCCTCGAAGCCAGCCAGTTGTTCCCACATGGTCAGGATGCTGTGCCCGCCTGGGCCTGAGGCTGGGAGGGCGGCCCCCGCTCCAGAGGCACGACATGGTGACAGAAATGCACCCGGAGTTGCAATTAGTGGCACTGCCATTTTCGGGGCTCCTGCCAATTAATTAAGCCTGTCAAACAGAAAAACCACAGTGCTCACATGATAATTTATATTGGAAGAGACGGGCCTGCCGGAGCACAGTGGCTCCCTCTGCAAACAGAATTCTTCCCTCCGAGTGCGGAAACGCATAAGAGAAAATAAATAAAGTAAAACAACATGAAAGGGCGGGTGGGGTCAGGTGGGTTGGGGTGGGGGGTTGGTCCTGCATGGGGAAGAAGAAAAGTGAGGCTGTCCTTGGGATAATTGTTAACGCTGATCGCCAGAGTCGAAGACGGGGCTGATTAAAACTCCAGAGGAGCCCCCCAGCTCTCTGAACCCTCTGCGTCCGTCTGGGATGACAGAATCAGAGGAGTTTATTCATACCATTAAGCCCCAGAGAACTTAATTGAAAGAAGAGCACAGCCCGGACCTTGACAAGCGGGAGGTCACAGTAATTGCTGCCGGACATATTTAACATTAAGATAATCAGGCCATTAATTACCCTTTGGATCATTAAATCAGCCAGTTGCAAAATGAAATTTCTGCCTCTATTACTCACTTGAGAGACCACAGGGGTGGCCTTTAATTTATCAGTGAGCTTGAGATACAAAGGCTGGGCTGGGGGAGGGCAGGCGGGGAGGGGGGAGAGGGTGCCCCCCGACCCCCACACGCGGCAGCTCTGGCGGCAGAGGCAGGGCATCAATCCGCCATGCTCGGTGATCGTGGCAAATTAACTAGGTAAGATAACCTCCGCTTCCAAAGGCAGAGGCTGGGGGTATGTAAATAGATGAGGGCAGACAGGGAGATCAGAGTCTGCACACCACTTAGCAGGATAATAAAGGAAATCATCCTTGATTATCAGTGCTAATTTGGACACTGCCGGTAGCTTGTTATGCGTGTTCTGAGTAGCATTTAATTAATTCAATTGCTTGTTAATGAGGGAAGTGACATGTGGGGAGCAGATGTCACCCGACTGCAGATGGGTTCTGGTCATCACGGCAAAGTCCTTTTTCTAATCCCCCATGTTTCTCCCCCTGCCCATTTTTCTTTTTCTTTTTTTTTTAAGGAAAGAAAATAGGAAAAGGTGTCAAGCATAGGGGAACACTCAAAAGAGAAAAACACCGACCTCAGCGGGGCCAAGAGCTGTGGAAAAATAATAAGATGAGACAATCCTGGGGCTGCGTGGGTCCGCACATTCCCCCGAGGCCGCATTTGGATCAGTGCATCTTTATGCCAGAAATTTGAGCCCGAGATTACGATATTGTGATCTTAACGATCAAACCTAACGAGACAGAGACGTGGCCAAGTGAGGCTGCTTTTAATATCTCGGAGGGAGCGGTGGGGATCCAATTATTTTCAGTTTGGATATGTTTCCCCTTTATCAATATCTCCATGTGCATAAATAAGATGAAAGTGGCATTCGGAAATCAAAAGGACACGGAACTCGGATCACCGGGTGGACTCGCTCGGCCTGCGAGTGTGCGGCCCGTCAGTCTCTCCCACGCAGATTCCTGATGACCAGCCCCACGTCCTCCTCTCGGACTGACAGGGTTTTAGAGGTTAAAGACAAGAGGGGGCCTAGGGGTGCAGGTGAACTGACAAATGACGGAACCTAGAGAAAGGATGCTTGGAGAGGGAAGGGAACACACACCCACCAGCAAGCTGGGGTCCCTTCTGAGTGGGATCAAAGAGATGGCGGATGATTTCAGTTGGGCTCAGAGCTTTTCCCAAGGGCTCTTTCATGGAATTGAAAACGTAAGCTCTCCACTTCCAGGTTCCTTTGATTTCCTAGACCAAATCGGCAGGCCCCCAAAGCGCCTTGTAAACAGGCTACCTGCAGTGAAATGCAAATAGCAACTGGCCCCTGCACACCCTCCCGGGCTTTGGCCAAAGCCTGCCACCTGGAGATACAAAGATGGGCGATGAAGAGAGAGCCGCTCAGCCCAGGAGAGTTCAGCTGCTGCCAAGAGGAATGCGGCTGCGGAGGGCTCTGATCGGTCCTGGTAGGACATTCTTTTCCCTGCAAGTCAATCGAAAAAGCTTCTAAGTGCAAGGGGGATGGGATCGAGAAGAAGGACCTGCTATAAGTGATGCAGACCGGCCCCCAAGAACACCAGCATGGGGCTGTGCACACAGAGGCTTGCGGAGATGGCTTCATCGTGTGCTGGGCACTTTGCTCACAAACACACAAGAGGTTCCAAGGCTCCGAGGCTGCAAGACCCCCTGACATGTGTGTTCCAAGCTAGGCAGTTTTCTGTCTCACTCATTCAGTCCAGAAAGACGCACATGGCTGTTTTAATGTCTTTACCTCCGAATCATGTCCTGACACGGGTACTGGAGCCCTGCCTGGTTGCTCCAGGCCCCGCGGGCGTCCACATGACAACGTACTGTCAGGGGCAACCACACACTCAGGTGCTGACCGGCCTGCAAACTGCAGGCCGCCCCTCCGTAAGCCCCAACGCTAGTTCTCTCTGTTCCCACCTCGCCTCTACCTCTGCAGCCCCATTTACAATCAATATTTTAAGTGTGTGCTTAAATGGTATCAATAGCAATTAGAGGGGAATTCTGATTCCACCCCAGATGTAGTTAATTGTTACCACATCGATCTCTAACCGGCTCCTTTCTCCAAATTAAACCTCCATCACAGAGCAGGATGAAGGGCCCCTCTCCCCTCCCACGACGATAAATTTAATATCGAATGCACCGGGGAAAAAAATGGCAGTTGTTGCAGAATCCATCCAAAAACAGATTTTTTTTTCTTCCTGGGAATAATTAAAAGATGCTTTTCTTGACTAATGATCCCCCGGTTTAGGAATGGGAAGTCAATACGGCTTTGCCGCCGTCAGCTTCGATTGATCTCTGTGCTGTTCAAGTTTGAACGGCAGTTCTCGGGGCAGCTGAGAATCGCTGGAACCAATTATGAGCCATCCGAAGCCGCCCTAATCAGGGTGCAGAGGACAGACGGCTGGCCAAAGGACCCCACTTCCCTGTGTCCCGTGCCACCTGCACGTCTGGGCCACACCGTGCACGGTGGCTTCAGGTTTTTTTTTTTTTTTGGAGAAGGATCTGCTGTGTTCTACTTCCCCATGGTCCTGAGTGTGTGTGTGTGTGTGTGTGTGTGTGTGTGTGTGTGTAAGGATCTGCCAGGTTCTACTTCCCCACGGTCCTGAGCCGTGTGTGTGTGTGTGTGTGTGTGTGTGTGTGTGTGTGTGTGTGTGTGCTTGAAGGATCTGCTGTGTTCTACTCCCCCATGCTCCTGAGTGTGTGTGTGCGTGCATGAGTGTGTGCTGGGGGAGGAACAGCACATTTCTAATTATATGCCACTGTCAGAATGAATCTTCTGAACAAGACAGAATGGACGGAGCTTCTCGGGAAAACAGCTGGGCCCCTTTTCAAAGAATTAGACTGGATATATTGCACTTGGCTTTTCCTCAGATGGAGATAAAAATTTATTAAAATATTTTTTTTAGTATTACCTTAGGGCCACATTAGCAAGCCCTCCAGCTGTTTGTGCTAGCGAGCACCGCGTCTGCGGAGACAGCGAGATGGGGCGGGTAGGGGGCGTATCTCTCCTGGTCTTGGGGAGCCAGGGACCAGGCCAGGCATCACTTCTCACATCGTAGGTGGAATTCCATGTGGACATTCCAGGACAAACTTTTAAATTTTTCTTTCTGTTTGAAGAAACTGCAGGAGGTAGTGGAGGAGGTGGGGGTCTGGGTTTTCACGATGCAATTATGTTGAGTTGTTTCTGAGTGTATCTGAGGCTCTCCCTCTGTTCTACCAGGGCCACTGCCTTCAGACTGGTCTCCTCGCCTGTCTTCGTTTCTTCCTGTGATGCTGCTGGCTGCCTCTGGTCCTCCCAGGAACAGACAGGACAGCCATGAACACTTAAACAGCCCCAACAGCCCACCCTCTGCCCACCCAAAGAGAGAGTGAAACCTGCTCAGTCGTATCTGACTCTCTGCAACCCCATGGACTATACAGTCCATGGAATTCTCCAGGCCAGAATACTGGAGTGGGTACCTGTTCCCTTCTCCAGGGGAATCTTCCCAAAATAGGGATCGAACCCAGGTGACCTGCCTTGCAGGTGGAGTCTTTACCAGCTGAGCCACCAGGGAAGCCCACCCACCCCCAGAGTCGCTGCTAAAGCACTGCCCCTGACTCACGAGGTCTTTGCTCCATCATGGCCTTGCCCTTCCCCATCCCTCATTCTGCCCAGGGCTCCACCTCCCCAGGGGACCTCCAGGCTTCCTTTCGCCTTCCTGTCTTTGCCTAAGCCTCCACCACACACTCCCCACACCCCTAGGCCTGGAGAACCACCCCATGGCCACTGGGTCCTGGCATCCTTGGTCAGCTCTGAGTGCACACACCCATCACTGCAGACCTAAGGTCGTCACCTGGCGACCACTTCTGTTCTATGAGGAGGCACTAGATGAAAATTTGCCGAGTTTAATTAAAACTACAACTCCCTGGGAGAATTACCAAAGGCACAGTCAATTTTCAAACATGTTTTATCTTCTTAAGAGTTGAACAGAATTTAGAAACTCCAAAGTTATATTGGGCAAGGCCACATAACCATACCATCCTCACCACAGGAAGTTCACGACAGTGACTCCATCTGTGAGAAAGGAAGACTCAAATGTCTGTAAACTGTAAAGATACAATATGTATGATCCTGCACAGAAGGGGAAATCATACACTCAGGAACTTAATTAAAACACTCAAGACAGAATAATAAAATACTCTTACATACAGTCTTCACTTACGAAGATGAAACTATTACAAAATATTTCCCAGTTAAAAACTGAATCTATATCTTTGTTTCTAATCATTCTAAACAGTTTCTAGTTATGACAGATGGAAAGACAAACTCTTCTAATTTATGGCATTAAAAATAGAACATATGCTCCTTTTACATACAAACAGTAAGATGTATAAAATTAATCTTTTCCCAACTTACTTCAATGTTTTCTGCATTCACACATTAAGCTCAATCCAATTTTCGGTCATTTTTCTTTTTCAGATTTAACTGCCCTCTAGGGAAACTACATGTATGAAAAAATACATATTAAAACATGAACTAATCTTTGAAGAATGCTCCTAGTGGATGAGCCAGTCGATTTCCATATTAGCGTTATATCAAAATCTGAAAACTGTAAGTGTATCATGTCTTCAGTTTGTAGGACTGCTGCCCACATGGCATATTACACGATGTAACTTATGTAAGAGCTCGTAGTGCCGAGCTGAGAGGTTTTAAGCAGAGAGATGCCACGCACCTTTCAGTCCCCCACCCCCTTTCCACAGAGCCTCTAATATGGAGAGTAGAGTTAATGACACCAGCTTCATTCTCGCAAGTGAACCGAAGGGGGCACCCCAAATTCACTTTTCAGTGTTGATGAAGCCCACCAACCTGCCACACCATTACTGCTTATTGATAGAAACCGACTTCTTACCCCTTGTGTGGGGCCCACCCATAGACGGACACCCAGGTTTCCTTGTCTGATCACTGGCAAAACACATCAGTGCCGGCGCTGGGAGACCCAGCCTCCCCTCCACCGCGCACACACCTGAGATGCGAAGGCTGTGCCCGCCCACTATGCCTCTGCTTCAGACGCCGGAACGTGCCCGCTCAGAACAGCCTCGGAGACGGGACGGTCCACCCTGCCTCCGTGAGAGAGGCTTTCTCAGAAGACGCACCATTTTATCACCTCTTAGGTGCATTAAATATGCATGTGTACTCAAAAACGGCTTATAATTGCTGTAAATGAAAAATGAGAGACAGAATGGGCTCAAAATAAATGCGTTTTTACACTGGGTAACAATTAACACTAATGAGGAGCCACCGCACGTTACGTGCGCCGTACTTGGTTGATTAAATGTGTTAGGAATACAGTTTAGAAAATAAAATATGTTTGGTTACTATCAACTCACTTAGTGGGAGGTCAGAGGGGAGTGGAACCAATGGCATAGATGCTTATCAAAGACATAAGAATAACAAAATCACAAGAATCCCAAATTCCGTAATTAGTGTTAGCAGCACAGCTTATGCCTATTAGAAATGTATCAATTAAAGTGATATATTCATCAGGTTAGAAGCTTAATACGTCTCTAAGAGAGGGAGAGGAATCCCCAAAGTGTAAAAACAAACATGAAAAATTAAGGAGTTTGAATTATCCACGCCTGTGGAAGGCCAATTTTAAACACAGACATTTCGGCTGGGTCATCAGCCTTCCCACGGGTGCTCGGGGTGGTTCTCGCGGTGGCTGTCGCTAAGGTCGCTCCCGGTTTTGTCGAGCAGAAGGCCACGTGAGCGCCCGCCTCCCCCACCCGTACCTTGTGGAGTCCAGCGAGGGCTTCGTCCGCCCCTGGGTGCTCTCCTCCCAGACGCTGTTGGCCAGCTCGTTCCCGATGGACGACATCACCTTGATGAGCTCAATGGGCCAGTCGTCAAGGTCCAGGGACCGGACTCGAGAGAGGTGGGTGCCGAGGTTCCGGTGGATCCCTGAGCACTCGATACACATGAGGGCTCCCAAGTTCAGACTGGCCCAGTTGGGATCTGTGGGTGGAGGAAGGGGACGCCAGATGCAACCGGATCGCAGTCACTCACTCCCAAGGCCCTTGGATCTCAAGAGCAAAACGGCTAGCCAGACTTCCCACTCTAGCAGTCCCTCCTCGGAGTCAGGGCCTTAACCATGCTCCCTTGGACACCACTTGGAACTGTCTTAAGCATCTTACAAGGTCTGATGTGATGGCGGTAACTTTCAAACATCTAAGGCTTTGGCCAAGGCCTTAGAATTTCCCACACAATGAACAACTGAAAGCATGGGTTTGGAGAGAAAAAAACGCACGTTTGGGTACTTCCGCAGACTTCCCTGGTGGCTCAGAAAGCAAAGAATCTGCCTACAAGGCAGAAGACCCAGGTTCGATCCCTGGGTCGGGAAGATCCCCCGGAGAAGGGAATGGCAACCCGCTCCAATATTCTTGTCTGGGAAATCCCATGGACAGGGGAGCTTTGTGGGCTACAGTCCAGGGGTCGCAGAGTCAGACACGACTGAATGACTAACACGCAGTGGGCAAACCCCTTGAGCAAGCAGACAGACACACAGGGAAATGGAATGAGGCGTGGCTTGGTGTCTCTTGTGGATGGCTGCTGACGCAGGGAAAGAGAAGCAAAGAGAAGGACAGCTGGTCATTCCCAAAGCTACAGTGTCCCCAGTAATCTCCTGCACCCGGGGCATATCAACGTTCTCAGTGGCGTGGTGAGTGTGCTCGCAAACTTCAAACATGAAGGAGAGGCTCACCACAGTGAGAACGTCTGACTCTCAGTGATCTTATTGAGGGGCAACCACCCAAGCAGTTCCCATTTCTCCATCCTTCCCTGCTGGCAAGATGGTTAGGTTCCTGCTCAGTACCATCAACCCTGACTCACAGAACAAATCGGAACAGGCTTTGGGCTGTGACACGGCACCATGAACATCACGAGTCCAGGGAACAGCCCTGGGATGCCTGGTGTGGAGCCGGCTGGCCTGGTCAGGAGACTGAGGACTCAGGCCCAGGGCCGGCCTTGTGCTAGAATCACCAGCTGAGGACTCAGGCCCAGGGCCGGCCTCGTGCTAGAATCACCAGCTGATTTCCAAAGATGGGGCTGACCTTGACGGTCAATGGCTTTCACCACTGTCAGAAGCCAAGGAGGCTTAAATCATCCAGGAATAATCAATACCTTACTCCAGATAGACTTGAAGAGACACCAAAAAAACCAGGTAACTGACATCGTATTTATCTGGAATCATTCTATAAACAGCAAATGACCGGGAGGGACTTTATGTTAATTCAACAGAAATCAGCCAGCCATTTATTTACTATTTAACATAGCAAGGCAGGAAGGGGGTGGGGGCCATGTGGTGGCAGGGCGGCGGGGGGGACACACGAGAAGAGGGGTCTGTGACCTCGGAGATGGTCTTGGTGGGGGAAAAGAAACAAACGCCTGCAAAAATAACAATAACGATAACACATAAAAACCAAACGGCTCTGCCACTGTCATTACTCATGTCCCCGACCTGAGCCCCTCATCCTCCCCTTGTCTTCTGAGAAAACAAAGCAGGTTGACCTAAGAGCTTAGATTAAATCCTGCTCTGTGACCGGCTCTTTGGTGACCTGGGATGTCTAACTCGACCCTTCAGACTGTTCCTGTCCCTCTAGGAGTGGGTGTAGCACCAACTATTACAGTCACAAGAATTAAGAGAGACAGTGCCTGGCAGGATTGGACACAGACCTGAGAGATAACGTGTTTAAGAAACGGAAGATTAGGATCTCGTTGCTCTCCACACTTGGAAAATGTGGCCTCACTCTAAACCAACCGGCCCCGGAGCCTCCCCTGAACCAGTCTCCCTTCCCACCCCCCGTCCCCAGCCTGGGTACTCGCCCACCTGTACTGGGTACTCCCAGAAAACTCTCTCGGTCTCCAATCGGCCTTACACCATAAAGCCCATGAGTGGAATATTCCCTTTAAAGGGGTCTTCCAGATGGTGGTGGAAACCATCACGGACATGTCTCCTAATGGAGGTTCTGAGAGTAGTCAGATTTTGTGCTTTTAAAGATCTCTGACAAAAACACACTTCACGTGACGACTTCTCTCTAACTTCATGGCATGACGTGGCTTGAAAGTAAAAGTTAAAAATTCAAACAAAAGAAGACACTTTAAAAAAGTCCCTCCAGGAACGTGCAGGAGACCTCTTTTGTCTCCTGGAGGACTTGGCCTCACCGTCCTGCTCTTAGCTGCCCCGCCGGGGCTGGGGTGCACTCTCTCCCAGGCGGGCTCTCCCCTTCTCTTTGATGTGTAACAGTCCCGAGTTTTTCCTGCAAAGTCACCCAAATCCTACCCGAGCAGCGGCTGCCCTCTCCCTGAGCAAACCAGAGCCGCTCAGCCGTGGGTCCTGCTGCCGCCCTGGCTCCCAGCGACTCCCTCCCCACCTGCTCCGGCCCGGCCCACCTTCTGCACCAAGTCTGCACAGCGTGTCCCCTGGGTGCTGGACACAGCGCAGCATCTGGGCAGCTGACCGAAGCCCGGCACTCCTGGTGTGATTGTGGCTCATGGGGTTGCCAAGAGGCCTAAGCAGGACTCGTGATGAGCCAGAAGGGAAAAGAACATGAAGAAGCTTACGCACAGGGACAACTGAGTCGCTTTGCTATATGGCAGAAATTAATGCAACACTGTAATCAACTACATTTCACCTAATTAAAAAATGGAGAGAGAGAGAGACAGAAATACTTAAGGTGCCATCAGAGAGGCTTCTGTGCAAAGGGCACTGTGTTAAAGTCCAAACAAAAGCATTTCAAGGCCTTCCGTGCCATTAAATCATGCAATACACTTTACATAGCAGATGATAGACATGGGTCTGCAGGGGCTGTATCCACCCACCCCGCCTCCCTCTCTCCAGGGTGAAGCCTCCCCGCCCTTGGGCATACTCACTCTGGGTCTCGCAGTCCACGCAGTGGGAGTTCCCGCGGATGTTCCGTATCGACTGCAAGGCCATGGCCTCACTCTGGCTGGTCAGCCGGGACTGGGCACAGAGGGAGACATAAACAGAAGACGTGAGACCCCTGGGATAAGTGTACATGACTGCTAGATAACACCCGGAAATCACCGATGGAGCGTGAGCAAACAACACGAGGTTAGGTTCCAAATCGGGTCTCCTCTCTAGATATCTTTGGGCTTCCCAGGTGGCGCTAGTGGGGAAGAACCTGCTTGCCAAAGCGGGAGATGTAACAGATGCAGGGGTTCCATCCCTGGGTCGGGAAGATCCCCTGGAGGAGGAAGCGGCAACCCACTGCAGGATTCCTGCCTGGGAGATCCATGGACAGAGGAGCCTGGGGGGCTGCAAAGAGTCGGACACAACGGAGCGGCTGAGCCCAGCACGCCAGATGTCTCTGGGATGGAGCCCAGCTGATGAAAAACCCATCAGGAGCATGTGGTGAGATGCGACAGATGAGAGACTCGGTGCCCAAGACACTCTGGTGGTTCCTCGTCAGGAGACCATGCCCCCATCACACTCTGCGCCTTGGGGACCCACTTCCCATTTCCGGTTCGGCCAGTTGTCACAGCAGCTAGGCCACGCGCGGTGGGGGGTGGGGGTGGGGGTGGAGGGGACTGTGCGGGTGGCTGGGGGCATTATGCTTCAACACATCCAATCATCTTTGCTGAGAAAGTCACAAAGAACAAAGGGGAAAAGAACAACATAAAATGATAAACTATCATCATTAGGTTTTACTAATATTTTGATATCTATTTTTCTAGGGTTTTTTTGAAAAAAGCACCAGTATAGAGATAGAAGTGCTTAAAAAAAAATAAAAGCACAGTATAGGTTACTTTGGAATCTAATGTCATAGCGTCATCTCTCAATGGCATCACGTAACCTCTGGCATCATTTTATTTATTTATTGCTGTGATGAATATCCAGAAGTTTTATTTTTTATATTTTAAAATTTGATTTTGGAAGGTAGCTATTACCTATGTTACTGATTTTCAGTCTTTTAGCACCAAGACTTCTTAGGGAAAGTGTCATAATAACTCTGGCATCATTTTAAACGACTGCATAATATTCCACTTATGATGGCTTATTTATGAAGCTTTCTTTGATGGAAATTTAGGCTGTTTCCAGCTTTCCTCTACTATCAAGAGTGCTGTGAGGTATATGTTTCCTACTAAAACTTTACACAAATTCATGATCATTTACTAAAGATGAATTTTTCAAAATAGAGGTGGCCAGTAAAAGGATGTACCTTTAAGGATTTTAAAGCTCGTGATGGATACATTTAATACAATGGTCAAAGCCAAATAAATTCCAGAGGACACTTGGAATAAGCTTGATAGTTGTGAAAAAATTATTCATAAATTGAAGCATCATTATGTCAAATTGTTTGCTGTTAAATAACTGATAGCTGACCACTTAATCACAAACTACAATTTATTAATTGCTACTATTAGAGTAGCATAATACATCATTATGTATTATGGGAATAAATATAGATAAATATAAAGGGAATAAAACCCTTTGCTTAGATGCCCAAATATTCAAAGTATGTTGAACAATTTCTGTTGGCATGTGTGTATGTGTATGTGTGTGTGTGTGTGTGTGTGTGTGTGTGTGTGCATGTGTATGAGTGTGTGACTGCCTCTGTCTACCTTTATAATCTCTTGGATTGCCACCAACTGATTATCCCCGGGCAGCTAGCATACCTCACAGCCCATTCTTTTCCCCTCCAGCTGTTCCTTGTGGATATTATTTTCATGCTGTACACCTGCACACCTGGTCAGCAAATGCCCAAGGTGAACGTGTACAAGTCTGCCTTTGTCTGTGCCCAGTGAGTCCTCCTTCTAGGAGCGGTGCCCAACTGAGAGGGCACACGTCCAGGGAGAGGGAAAGGGCAGCATCTGAAGGCTGGTGTTTGCATCAGGCCCAAAGGTGACACTGGCCATGTCCACAGAGCAGGGAGCTGGGAGGAGACTGGCAAGGCTGTGAAACAGAAGAGGCCAACGCTGTCCTCCACCTTCCTGAGTCCGATCCCCTGGCATGGATTCAGAGTCCAACTTGATATGCTGCGATTTTATGCAAAATCTGGAGGTGCGCTTTGTCTGTCCAGCCAATTCCTGTGTCTGAAGCTGGGTCCCTGAGCTTTGTGGGTGACATGTGTCTTTGGTCCCCGTCAACAGGAGACCCGGAGGCATCCTGAGTTTGCTTCAGAAACCACATCTGCGGCCACGACTTAAGTAAAGCCAAGGTGCTCAGAAATGAAAGGCCCTGGCTCTCCCCACTGTGGGTATAAACCTTCTTTTAAAAGAGAGGCGAATTACATTATAATAATAATGACTGTGGTCTGGTTTACCCTGGTTAAAGAGGGTAATAAAAATAGATACTCCATCTTTCTGAAAGACAGACTCCCTTCTTAATGACAAAGCTGAACATAAATCATTGGCAGAAATTTCTTTAAATGGTAACAAATGAAATTGCAGGTTGTGAGGCCATGCTCTTTCTCCTGGTTTCTAGTTGTTCACAGTCTAAAAAAATAAAAATGCTGTCTAAGACGTTAGTGTCCCAGAGAAGGGGTTTTAAATATCCAAACATAAAAATAATGATTTTTGAAGGAATACTCTGGAAAAAAAAACAAGAAAAATGACCTTTGTATAAGGACTGTTATGGGGCAGTAATTCAGAAAATGCAGGTTAAAATCTATTTCTCTAAACAAACGCAAAAGAATTAACTCTAATTGAATAAAGATACATACCAGGCTTTATCAATGGAATTTAGAAAACGGGTATTTTATCTTCCCTGAACTCACTGCACACTCATATACATGCATGCGCTTTTCATCGAAGACAGTGCAGTGCCAAGGGACAGTTTCCTAACTTGACATGGATTTGAATTGCGGGGGCGGGTGTTAGTGAGAATGGAACAGGGCTTCTTTTAAACCAGCACTTCTTTTCCTGGAGGACATTCTCCCTAAAAACAAAAACGGATGTGGACACATAAGCCATGAGGATCCAAAAGATTCCATCCTCTGCAGTCGAAGGTCAATACTTTACATTTGGGATGACTTTGAGAGAAAAAGATTTAGAACAGGGTATTCTGCCCTGCAGTTAACCTAAGACACTAATATGCGATACAGGACACGCATCGACACAGTGTTTCATTATCTCCTTGATCATTTCCCTTTCTGCTTGGAAAAAGTAAAGGTTTTGGGCCCACCTCGGCCTCACAGGATGCAACCCGCCCCCCGAGCCCGTCTGTTTCCCTTTCAGGATCAGTGGCTCCTGGTTTCTGGGGGTGGGGTGGGGGCCTGGGGGAGGCTGCTCCGGGTCTTACCTTGTTCTTGCTGCTCTCGCACGACTGCAAGCTGGCGAGGATCTGGCTCTCGATGGCCTGGACCCACGCGTCTCGCTCCTCATATGTGGTGGCTTCAAAGTGCCACGTCTGGCCAGTGAGGGACACGATGATAAACTCAAAGTTTTCCTCTTGCTCTGAAACAGAGAAGAGTGGTGGGGATGAAGAGTTTAGCTTTCATGAGACCGAAGCCCCTCCGCCAAGTCCCCGGTCATGAAAGGGCCTTCGGGTTCAATCGCACCTGCATGGGGCCGCGGGCACACACAGGACCGGCCGCCCCGCCGCGGAGATCTGAACCCGCACACCTCTACACACTCTGGATTCGGTTCCTAAAGCCAGCGTGGCTTAGCTGGGTTTCAATCAATGCTCAGGGGAGGAGGAAAAAGGAAAACCAGCGTGTGATGTCAGCGCCTCTGTGCTGGGCACAGATGAAGCGACTCGGGGATATTGTATTGTAACTGGTGTTCTTGATATCCTAAGTCGGTGCTAGGCTCTGAAATTGACAGCGGGCTGAAAATCAAGTGAACCCCGCTCATCTCAGGGTGCAATTTAATTTCTTTACAAGCACCTGGCCCCGATCCACAGATACCACCAGAGCAAAGAGGGAGGCCTCGAGGGTGCCTGTCATTTTAGGGCAGAAGACCAGGTTCGGTGGGGAGACTCAGGCTGAAGAGCAAGCACAATACCAGGTGATCTGAAGGGGTACCTCGCGGACCAGAAAGAATGGCCCCAATGTTCAAATTCCTGCCCCGCCACCTGGCACGCTGGAGTCTGGATGAGTTCTCTACATTTCCTCACTCTCATAATGGGGGCAATCCACCTTTTTCAGCACGTTTTCCACCAGCTAAATGATGTGCACAACTCAGGCCCACAAGGGTCTGGGCCACGGGACTCCCCCACAGCGCCGGTGCCCGTCTCTGCCCTCATCTACCCTCCTGCCTTGGACACAAAGCAAAAGGCAGAGGAGGCGCCGTGTGCAGCCCGCACAGCCAGCCGCAGGGAACCGTGCAGACGTCTGCACGTGGGCATCCAGGCACCACGTCTCCGACAAGCGGTAGCAGCCCATTGCTGGCTGCTGGACGGCGTAGTGCCACCATCTCCCGCGGGCGGTCCTTATCCATAATGCAAACGACCCAGCGCCCACCTGGCGGACTGCTGCTCCAGCCTGTTGCCTCTGACACCCACACGTGGCCGTTCTTTCTGCTCACATCTGACAAACCTCCGTCTGCCACGCGCCTGGCTCCTTTAGCCTGTGTCTCAGGCACCTCTCGTGGCCTCTGACCTCTGACCTCTGAGGAATCCCTACTGTCTGGGCTAGCCCCGCCCCTTCTCAAGGCCCCGCCCCTTCTCAAGGCCCCACCCCTTCTCAAGGCCCTGCCTCACTGGGAGCCCATCAGCCTCTGACATGAGGATGCTCCCTCAGCCTCAGAAGCACCTGCAGGCCCCTCTCCACCTCCCCTTTGGTCTCAGAAGAGAGGCAGCTCTTACTCCTGTGACTGAGAGACCCTCTCACCCTACCTCACTGATCCTGGGCAGGTGGGGACCTAATGCTCGTGTCTGTGTCGGCCACACCATACCAGGGGCCAGGGGACTGCTTCCTGAGACAAACACCGATTGCCTTGGAAATAGAGCTGCGCCACCTTCCCACTGGGTCTTTATGTATTCTGATGACAACAGTGTCATGTTCTACTCAACATCAGCACTGATGCTCTTTCAGAGTTTAACCTGCTGGTGGGGGAGGCCTCAGTCCGTGGATCCTGCTCTGAACAGCTGGTGAAGGTGGGTCAGGGCCTCCCCCAGTCATGTTTCTCAGACAAGAGGACCCACGACCCCCATCAGCTTCTCACACATCTGTGACCCTCCCTCCCGGCAGCTGTTCAGAGATCCTGTGATGAGGGTGCTTTGTGGCAGTGTGGAAAAGCGCTGGCAGAAAAGGAGCAGGTTGCAGACCCCGTCCCCGAAAGGGGCCAAATTGGGCATCATGTGGAGCAGACCCAGGACAGCTCAGTGAAGGGGCTGAACAAGAGGGTCCGTGAAGCAGGAGGGGAAGGGTGGCTGTGATGCAACCGGACATCTGGAGCTGGGAGAACTCTCTTCCAAGAGCCAGAGTGGAATCAAGATATTTTCATATAAAACCGGAAAGAGCCAGTGACTGAGCGCCCTTCCTGAATGGAGCTGTAGAATTCTGAAGATTCTACAAAGGTTTGAGCCAGATGGGATGGTGAGCGAATGCATAGATACATATATAGATACATCTAAACAAAAATGATACCAAATGCTAATTCTCTTATCATGTCTAATTTGGGGAAGTACCCAACTCTAGAGAAATTAAAGTGGAGACGGGGATCCAGGAGTGAAAGTGCCCTAGGATTTTGCATTGTAACCCAAGAGAGTTAAGGACTAAATTTAGACTTTGGTAAATTAGATACACATGAGAAAATCCCAGGGTTCACATCTATAAGAAAAGAAGTAGTATGTATGACTCCCTAACAAAGAAGATGGAAATTTAAAATATTAAAATCTTTTATCAAACTAGGAATAGAAGGGAATCCTCTTTCCATGGACAAAGAGTAGCTATGCAAACCCAAAGAACATTATTCTTAAGGATGAAATGTTAGAAGCAATCCTCTGACATCAGTTAAAGGAAACCCCAAGGAATCTACAAATGATGGTAAATAATACTTGCAGTTAGTAAATGGGCAAGACAGAGGACCAACATAATGAGCCAGCCATTGCGTCTCTGCATACAAGGATCTAACAGACATCGCATTTGATGTACCTGTTTATACATTCATTTCTTTTCATCTGCGAGGGGAGGGAAGGAGAGATACAAAGAAATGTGAATGAGCCAAACAGTTCCCTAAAAGTCACACTACGGAGGGCAACTTGGGACCTATTGTCATGGTAACATGGGAAAGAGAGGCCCTCACACCGCATTTAAGGGGATGAATTAACTCAAGAGCACGAGTGGGCAGAGAGGTTTCACTCATCTCTGGAAGGTGACACCCTGGGTGGTCCACCAGTGATTATGTAACACCAGAACGGCTCAGAAGAGCATGCGGAAGCAGGGCGTTCCGTGCCCTGGGCCTGGTTGACTGGAGTTCATGAGAAAAGCCTGGGATTGGAAAGGTGAGCCGCAGGAACATGCCTGGATGACCCTGGAAAGCAAAGCCATGTTTCACGTCGTAACTGAGAACCCACTGTGCAAATACGCCAACTTGATTCATCTGACAGTGTCCTTTTGAGAGGGGGGCGTCCAGTGGGGTGACTGTCAAGCCAGAAAGGCACACGATTAATTATATGAACCATTAACACAGGAACCAGAACCCACAGTCCCAATACTTGGGTGACCGAGAGTGCCTCAGTCGTAAGCGGTGGTGGCCATGGCCGTCCACGAGCGCGTTGTGTTTCTAGGGTGTGAAGCGAGTTCTCGGGCCCTGAGCTCTCAGCCATGGGCAGGGCATGGCCGTCCACGAGCGCGTTGTGTTTCCAGGGTGTGAACTGTGTTCTTGGGCCCTGAGCTCTCAGCCACCGGCAGGCCATGGCCATCCATGAGCACGTTGTGTTTCCAGGGTGTGAACTGTGTTCTCGGGCCCTGAGCTCTCAGCCACAGGCAGGCCATGGCCGTCCACGCGCACATTGTGTTTCTAGGCTATGAAGTGTGTTCTCGGGCCCTGAACTCTCAGCCACGGGCAGGTATGAGTCGGGACTGGTGGTCAAGGCGTTTCAGTCCATAGTAGCTCACTAGGCAGTGAAACACTGACCCGGCGTTCTTATGTGAACTTGTTCTTCTTTTAACCGAATGGCTCGGCCTCGTCCTGGAGAGGCAAGGGCACGCGCCTTTAAGTCTCGTCCATGGGGGACCAGGCCACAGCTCTGGAATAGAGACACCTTGGGTGGCGCCTGTGTTACTGGGATGGCCTCTCCCAGTGGGCCATGCTCAGGGGCTCCTTGCTGAGCTGTGGATGTGGACATCTGGGCGACCTGGAGGACGGGGGCCAACTCAGCATGGAGAAGACGGGGAGGAGGACGGGATGGAGCAGCCCCATGCCATCTTAGTGCAGCGGCAGCCCAGCCTTCTTTTGGATTACAGGTCCTGGTGAAGATGTCTTTATAGAGCCGGTCAGCTAAGCGACCTCACTTCCTGAGGAAGGGGTTGAATCTGTGCACGGAGTTTAGCTGCAATCACTCTACACCAGCAGCATCCATGGGTCTCAAGCTTATGCTAGTGGCTTCGTATCTCCCTGGATACTGCTGGTATGTGGCTATTTTTCTTTCTGAGGGAGGCTAATATGTTGAAAGTTGTTTAGTCGTGTCTAACTCTTTGCGATCCCATGGACTGCAGCCTGCCAGGCTCCTCTGTCCGTGGAATTCTCCAGGCCAGAATTCTGGAGTGGGTAGCCAATTCCTTCTCCAGGGGATCTTCCCGACCCAGGAATGGAACTGGGGTCTCCTGCATTGCAGGTGAATTCTTTACCAGCTGAGCCACCACAGAAGCCCAATATGCTGACTCCCCTGATGGGGCAGTGGTAAAGAATCCGCTGGCCAGTGCAGGAGGTGTGGGTTCAATCGCTGGGTCGGGAAGGTCCTCGGAGAAAGAAACGGCAACAACCCACTCCAGTATTCTTGCCTGGGAAATCCCATGGACAGAGGAGCCTGGTGGGCTGCAGTCCATGAGGTTGAAAATGGGTCGGACATGACTTAGCGACTAAACAGCAACAATGATGTGTTGACAATTACAGATACAGTTAGAGTGTTCACAGTTGAATTATATCTGCATTATGACTTTCCTTTGCCTCCCAAGATTAAAAAAAAAGTAAGAAAAAGGATTACAGAACAGTTACATTTTAAATCATGCTACACATGACTTCCATGAAGGGATGCTTGTTTCTCTGTAGTGAATCAACTGCATGGAATAATGAATATGAAAATGATACTAGTGGGCCCCACGTTTGTGTCACGAACAACACTAGGGCTTTCTTGGCATCATCTCATTTACTCTGATTACTTTCTTCTCTCAAGGTGGCCAGCACTGCTTTGTTTCTTAAGAACAAACAAGCATAAAAAAAAAAATTCTCCTAGGGTATCCAGTGGGAGGTGGAGGGGTCTCCCTACTTCCAAGTGAATTTTTCTGTTATTTTTCCCTCACTCCTGATATCAGAACTTTTAAAGGTAATTTTCCCAGAAACTCCTAATCACTAGTGTTATATTTCTCTTTTTGTGTTTTAAAATTATTATTATATTTAAAATTTTTGGGCTGTACTGCTTGGCATGCGGGGTCCCAGTTCTCCCCTACCCATGCCAGGATCAAACCTGTCTCCTCGTCTTGGAAGGCCGAAGTCTCAGCCACTGGACCACCAGGGAATTTCCAGTGTCACATTTCTTTCTAACTCGTCACCTCTGGAGAATGCTCTGTGGATGTGGCAGTCATCAGCCCGGGGACGTGCCAGCTGCCATCTTCCTGCATATATCACTCTGGAGCCAGCAATCGGTCCACACAGGGAGGAGGGACACACCCACAGACACCAGGACAGTCAGAGCCAGGGATGCTTGTGGCCACATCAACCAACTGCTCTTATCCAAGTTGGGGCCAAAGAACTCCTTCCTTCTCACCTGGGACCTGACAAGACGCAGCCCACGGTTATCCACAGGCGGGAGACCCTCTGCTGTCGAGGCCACTACCTGTGGACAGGTGAGAATGCTGCCAGCCAGCAGAGGGAAGCAGGGGTGGGATGGACCCAATGCCTGCCAGGTCCCCGGGTCCCTGTAGCCGGCTCCAGCCACCTCTCCTACAATTGGTTTGGACAAGCTACTCCATTCTCCTCCCTCCCTTTTTTCTCTCCCCTGCCTAAATCCATTTAAATTTCCATCACTTCCAAACCTAGTCCTGATGAATCCAGGGGAGAAAAGGTCTGTTCCTATGGGAGCCTCTGAGCTGCTGCCTGGTCAGCACATGGTAAACCTCTAGATTCACTCCTGACTTGTATTTCCATACCATGGAGCTGACACTCATTAAGTAAACAGTAGATCTGGGGACCTAAATACTAAATATTACCCCTTCGTCTGTGTGGACAGAACATTCACAAGCTCCTCCCCACATTCAAACAGGACTTCCATCAGGTGACACACAGCCCTATTCCAACCGCCAGTGGACCAGAAGGACCCCTTCACATCCCTGAAGCGACTCTGGGATACTATTTTAGTATTTGCAACCAGATAAAAAATATAAAAATAAAAATAATTGGCGGTGAGAGGCCAGGGAGTCATAAAGACAGAGCATTCCTCTCCAACGTCACCCTCATTTAAAAAGGTGAAGAATGAGAAGGCTGGTTCTCAGTGGCTACATTTTAAGCGTTTTCGTTTCATTACTACAAACCGTCTCTTCGTGACCGTTACAGCACCTTATATTTAATTCATTTTGTAAATATAGAATTCAGCCTGTAGAAATTCCTGATGACATCTAAGGGACAGCCTTAGATACACAGGTGATCATGAAAATTCAACCCCCTGGTCCCCTAGTCGTGAAAAAAAAAAAAAAAAAAAATCAAAGCCCGCCACACCCAGAGCCTGAAAAGAAAGAACGGTGTTGTCTCACAGTGTGACATTCCAGGGCTTAGCGCTTTCATAAAGTTCTGTGATTAGGCTCACAGGGATTTAAACAGCTTTCCGTGTTTAACGGTTAGCTGTGGAAAGTCCACTATAATACTATTTTAGCACCATGAACCTGTCGAAACCAACCTGCCCAATTATTCCAAACGACATTAATAACACCGGATATTACACTAATTGCGTCCAGTTTCTATGCAGACGAGGCCCCGTGGGGCTCATTTTGCCTCCTTAGGGGCAAGCAACTCAGCCATCAGACTGATTTCAGAAGAAATCCCTCCTCATTACACAAGTCCAGGCTGTCAAACTTTTTTTTTTTTTTTAAAGGTTAATGGGCCAATCAGTCATCAATTATTTTTGCGGAATCTTAGCAGGCAAAGGGTTAAAGGGCGAAAGGCAGCTGCAACTGATTTCCACTTGGAGGTTGTTTTCAATAGGGCACACCTGACGAGCATGCCTTTGGGGAGTGGGTGGAAGGCGAGACAGACGGAAGCGCGCCTCCTGTCTCCAGGATGGGAGATCCATCTCGAGCTGCCTACTAGTGGAACGAGGACCCCGTGCTTCTGCAGAGGCCGAGAGGGTCCGGACCGCCCTGCTGGTCGGATACACAGTGGCTTAGAAGGGCCTGCGAGACGCACGTGTACTGTGTATGGTGATGCTGAACAGATCGGTTTCTCTTCTGCATTTGTGAGGACTCAGGGTGTCTGCAGACATCACTCATTCCACCTTCTTCGTCGGTCAGGTGAGGAATCTGGTCCGTGTTCCCCAGCTCCCCTACAAACCTGGAACCGAGACCCTGATGTCCATTTCTGTGCATGAGGCTAAGTGTCCTACTGAATATAGTAAATGACAAATACATGATGAAAACCTGCTATTTTAATGGTGCAGAGTTGACAGCGTCCAGGATGGAGGGACCACGTGTCCACTGGTAGATATGGCCAAAGTGTCGAGGTGCCACCAACTCCAGAGGCTTTTTGACGGTCACCCTTTCAAAGTGCCCAGACCACCAGGTAGCCAAGGCTCGTGGGGAAACTGCCGTTCTCTGCGCTCGTGACGTCTGTTGTCAAAATTGGGACTTTCGTGTTAGGCTTCAGCACAGTACCCTGATGACTGTGTTAACAGCAATGCAAACCCCTGGTCACACACTTTTTCTCCTGAACAGATTTGCAGTGGGTTTCTGCCTGCTTCTCTTCCTCCTTTTAACTTTCTGTTTTATGCTGGGGGTAGAGCTGGGTAGCGACGTTGTGAGAGCCTCAGGTGCACAGCAGAGGGACCCAGCCGCACACATCTCCCTGTTTCTGCCTGAATCTCTGCCTTGTCTTTTCTTTGCATCCTTCAGGCTCCCACTTTTGGAGTTCTCTCTCCCAGAATGCCCTTCTCCCTTCCTGCCATGCCATGTCCCAACTAGGAGCCTTGAGCTGCCCACTTGGCTGGTCTCAGCTCTGTGCTCCAAGAAGGAATGGGACGGACTATGATGACAAAGGCGTGCTGTGCCTTCCTTTCTTTGCCAGGAAAAGACCTTCATCACGAACCCCAAATAGCCTGACGGAGCCTCAGAATCCTTCCCAGTCCAGTTCTCCAGGCTTTGTTGTTCAGTCGCTCAGTCGTGTCAGACTCTGTGACCCCAAGGACTGCAGCGCACCAGGCTTCCCTGTGCTTCACTACCTGCCAGAGTTTGCTCAATCTGTGTCCATCGAAGTCAGTGATGCCATCCGACCGCATCCTCTGTCGTCCCCTTCTCCCCTTGCCTTCAGTCTTTCCCAGCATCAGGGTCTTTTTCAGTGAGTCAGCTCTTTGCGTCAGGTGGCCCAGTACTCAAAGCTTCAGCTCCAGCATCAGTCCTTCCAATGAACACTCAGAGCTGATCTCCTTTAGGATGGACTGGTTGGATCTCCTTGCTATCCAAGGGACTCTCAAGAGTCTTCTCCAGCACCATAACTCAAAAACATTGATTCTTCTGTGCTCAGCCTTTTTTATGGTCCAACTCTCACATCCATATGTGACTGCTGGAAAAGCTGTAGCTTTGACTATATGGACCTTTGTCAGCAAAATTCTCCAGGTGCCATTATTATTCATCTAAGTTGGAAACCAAGATGGAACGCATCTGCTAGTCTGCCCCCTTCCTAGGCCCCCACAAACGACCCTTGGAGACTACGCCAGGCTTGGTCAAACACAGCCTCAGGCTTTCATGCTAATTTTGAGGAGTCTGACTATTTGTAAAACAGTTCAATACTTTTGCTTTCAAAGCGTATATTCAATAAGCATGTGGTTTAGCTATTTTACCCAATTATGATGATAACAACCCACGTTTAAGAGTTTAGCCCAAACCCACCATAACATTGAAAGTCAGTTTCTATTTATTTTCAGTTTTTGTAAGAAAAGATAAATGTGAAGAATATGGTGTCTGGGACTGTGCAGACCTAAGACCTATAGCAAAAAAAAAAATTAGTTAAAAAAGTCCTCTTCCACTTGAGAAGTTGTTC
Source organism: Nanger dama (assembly GCA_917880005.1). NCBI lineage: Eukaryota > Metazoa > Chordata > Mammalia > Artiodactyla > Bovidae > Nanger > Nanger dama. The sequence goes on from CAKJTW010000115.1 coordinate 1,860,994, forward strand.
ATTTTAAACAAAAGAAAAAAAAAACACATTACTCTTTTATAGACACGTGCTGGCCATGGATCTCAGGTAAATATTTCTGCAAGCTCTCAGCTTGGTAAATGTGTTTGTTTAGCCCAGAGTCCGAATGAAGTGTTGTGCTGTGGCTTAATTTAGGACAAGAGCAAAATTCATGTCGTGAAAAAGTGAGACCCCAGAGGGAGGTCACAGAGTTAGGACTGTTTACTGTTCCGCGTTATCACAGGAAGATCCTCATGAAACACAGAGAAGGTTTTGATTTTCCCAACACATTAGACAGAGGTGCGAGGGCAGCTGGAGAGCTAGCCACGAGACAGCTGTTGCTCCCGGAACCGTCAGGGGCCATGCACGATTACGGCGAGTGATTGGATCCCCAAATGAAACCATCTCAGGGGGCAGAAAGTGGCTGTGTTAATGTGCTGCCTGGCACCGGCTCAGGCCCAGGTACCCCGGGGAATACTCAAGGCCCCAGCTTTCAGTTTAGAAAGGGGGAACCCAGAGACCCCTGTTGTCATTTACCTGGTTACTAAGCAATGCTCCATACGCTGCTACTAAGCGATACGCTTACCATTTGCTACTCATTCTAACTGACATTCATCACTTTTCAGAGGTCCTCTACTCTCCCAATCTACTGGGACATGGGGCCCAGGACCTTTCCTCTGCCCAGAGCCCAGAGTGAGATCAAGGACACTCCGAAGGGCAGGTTCCAGAACCTTCCATGCTGCCCCCACCTCCAGCTCTTCTCTTGCAGCTATAGCTCAGCACAGGGATGATTATCTGTTTCATCTTTTCTTTGAAATGCTGAGGGCTGGAAAAAGCTGGCAATCTTGCTTCTCTCCCCAGAAAGTCAAATCCTGGAGCAAGCTCCCGTGAAAGGGTTTCCTAAATTGGGACTTATCTGCATGAGATCTTGGCTGTTCATGGCCGCAGAGGGCTGGCTCTGGCCGAGCCTGTCCTGTTCGGATGCACGGGCCGAAACGCCTGTGCTTCATGCAGTGTGCTCCCAGAGAGGGTTCCTATAGCGTCAGCCTTTACGTCAGCTTCGCAGCAGCCCGCATGCGCCCAGTTCCACAGTCAGGGCTTCGTCTGCCTCTCTCAGCTTCTTCAGCTGTCCTTTGGCGCAGGTTTTACGGTCTCCATTTTGGAGAAAAGCAAGCTAAGTAGGGAGGAGAGGCCCAGCAACCCCAGGAACTCATGAAGCAGGGGCGCAGCGGAGCTGGGGTCGGGCACAGGCACGTTGGACTCAAGAGCCCGGTTTCTACATCTGATGGGTCTTTGGAGGACGAGTGTACAGTGGAACTGGGAGAGGCAGGGAAACGCGTCTGGGAGAAGGGAGTTTGGCTTTTAAAAGCCCCTCTTACACGCTCAGGGTGACACTTCCTGCTGAATCTCGGCTCCCTGCTACGCAGGTGGTGCTCAATCTTCTGGCTTCTCCTTGAGAGCGTCCGTGGCATCTCTGACACTAGGAGCAGTGGAAGCGGGGAGTGCGGGCGCCATGTTACCTGTCTCTGGACACATGACCTCACTGTCCCCACTTTACAGATGGGGAAACCAAGGTGCAGAGAGCACGGGGGATGGCCCCAGCTTTGAGTGAAGAAGTGGGGACGCGAGAACTGGATCAGGACTCGTTGCTTAAGATACTTCTATGATTTCTGATCAGGAACCAGGCTTTGATGACAAGTATGTGAGTGACTTATGGCGAAGCAGAGCCTGGCTGTAGCGTGGAAGGCAGCCTCAGATGGTGGCCCCATACATGTCAGCACACACACGGGGCTTGGGGAAGGCTGCTGGGGCACAGGGGTTGCTGGCCACAGGACAGCATGCCAGGAAATCTGAGTCCTCAGCCCGGGGGTCCATCACGGCTCCAGACCCCTGTATCCAATGTGGCCTCAGTCTCCTCTAAACCTCCAGGCCACCAGAGCCTGGCTGGAAATTCTCTGTTCTCACCCTGCCTCAGGGTCTCTGTGACCCTCCCTAGGCTGACTGTCAGCCTGACCCTCCATCTGCCTGGGGTCCAGCTCTGGGCACCTGCATCGTCCGTGGGACCTCGACCGGCTGGAGCACCTGAACGCCACCTGTAACTGAACTGGATGTGGATGAAGGGGGCATCTCAGATCTGTGCCTGAAGACTCCAAAGGGTGGAGAGGACATCACAGAGTTAGGCTGGCCACAGACTGGCCTGCTTGTGTCTGCTCCTAGCAGGGGGACACTCTTGGCCGTCCACTGGAGGAAGGGGGGTGTAAGAGTGACCAGGGCCCGAGGGGCCACCAGAATGAGACTCATGTTTCTCCACAATGGGGCCTCTGTGGAACCACGGAGCCTGGCACCTTCGAGTTCCCCTATCTGGCCTTTGTGCTGTGGCCAAGGACCCCAGACAGGCATCACACGCCTGCCTCTGGGCCAAGTTCCAGATCCACAGACATGGAGTCTACACCAGGGCTGAGCTGGCACTTCAGGCTGTACTAAACCCCGCTGGTAGTTGACTGACATGGCTTGTCCCATGCCTATGGCATGGGTGGGCCTGGCACCCCCGGAAATGCTTCTTGTTCCACAATACATTGCTTCTTTACCCATTTACACTTCACCCTGTGCCTTCTTCTGTAGGAGCAGGGAGAGCTGAAAACCCCCAGTAGAGTCCATGGTTGGCCCACCGCACAGTGGGTGATGGTCCAACCCAGCCCAGCGGTGCAGGGTACGTGAGGACTGAGGACACGCACACAGATTCTGCTTCCTCCCACTGGGGTGATGCTGCTCACAGACCATGCAGCTGGCTGCCTGGCCGTGCGTCCACTTCTGCTCAGGTCTCTCTGCTTCCAGAAACACATTTCCCTTGGAGCTGAACATTCTCAAGTCCAGCCTCACCTACCGGACTTCAGATACATTTTCCCCTTGGCTTAATAGGCAGCTACAAAGTGAAGAACCGCATCACAAACCTTCCATCCAACCTCGCACGCGGGCTTCCGAGACGGGAAAATTAAAGTTGCATTCTTGTTGAAGAAATTTAAATTTCACCAACTCTGGGAAAGAACTGAGCTTTTACAAAGTAAACGGAAGTTCAAAAATTAGGGCAATATAATACACAAACAAGGTTTCCAGCTTGGTTTCAGAGATAATTAGCCCCAGTGGACAGAAAAGAAAGTGGGAGAGAACATATTTTTGTTTGTTTTCTAATCCTGTCCATGTGTGTACCTAATTAGTTCTGTTTAATTTATTTTCATCCACTCCTGACATTCATCCTTGACTCTTTCCAAGAGAACCCAGGAGAAGGGTCATGGAGCTGAGAGATCCAGGCACATGGCCTGTCTCTGGAAGATGCCAGCTCCCAGTCCTGCAGAAAACCGTCTGACTTGTTTAAACTCCCACCTGTAACGAAGTACCTACCTGGCAGTGAAGATTCAATGAGGAGACGTAGCCCTGGGGCCAGAAGAATGAATACGAGGGAGAAAGGGCTTTGGCGCGAGACCATCAGGTTCATCTCTTGGTCTTGCCTGTCTGTCACCAGCCCGAGTCCTGGGGTGAACCGCACCATATCTGAGCTGTTCTCTCTGGGGCTGGATGGAGGGGGTGTGGACAAGCTCCTTGGACAGGGCCTGCCCACCACCCCCGAAACTCAAGTTCTAACTCCCTCTACAGGAAACTCTGGTGTCAACAGTATTTTGTGGATACCTCTGAACAAATTGGAGAAGCAATGGCACCCCACTCCAGTACTCTTGCTTGGAAAACCCCATGGACAGAGGAGCCTGGTGGGCTGCAGTCCGTGGGGTCTCGAAGAGTTGGACACGACTGAGCGACTTCACTTTGACTTTTCACTTTCATGCATTGGAGAAGGAAATGGCAACACACTCCAGTGTTCTTGCCTGGAGGATCCCAGGGATGGGGGAGCCTGGTGGGCTGCCGTCTATGGGGTCGTACAGAGTCGGACAGGATTGAAGTGACTTAGCAGCAGCAGCTGAACAAATTACTCATGCAAACCAGTTTAAAAAATATTCCATTTGGGGTGTCTTTAGGGGAACACTCAAGGACTCAGGTTACCACAAAAGTTAGAATGTCTGAAACATGACTTTCCATGAAGGGTCAATTTATAGACAGAAAATAGGCGGTAATACCATATAGCAAAAGATTAGAAATCAGAAAGGCGTTCTGATATTTTCATATAGTTACATGAATTCAGCACTATCATCCTAAAAGCTGTATGACGTGAGACTTGGTACATACAGATAACAGTCTTGAAAGAAACCCAAAGTAAATAAAGAATGGTCATGTTGCTTAACTGAAGATACATAAATGTAACTGCGTGCTGAACAGAAATGAAGTGTGACAGAGAACTGGACACTATTCACTCCAGCAGCTTCAGGACTGCCTAGAGTATTGGCAATTGACAGGACCCTGAGTGCATTGCGCTGTTGCCATATTGGCAGATTTCAGAGGGCAGAGAGCATCATGGTCCCGCCCCCACCCAGAAGTGCTGGGCAGGGCGGACTCTGCAGGTTACCTGGCTGGTCAAGGCTGAGAAGTTCCCGCTTCTGCAAACTGTCACACCTGTCGTGAGACACTTCCCTGTCAGTGTCTCCTGGAAGACCCCATCAGCAAGTCTCGGGGTGGGAGGACTATCTGCCTGCCTCCTCTCCACCCCCCCAGTTTTATATACAACCACAGGTAAAACCAGACCTCAGAAATATTGCAGAAAGGCTGGAAGTCAATAAACAAATTTGTTGTGACAAGTGCACACACACAATAAAAACATATCTGATAGGGACAGAGGGAAGAGAGATGATTATGAATCCTGAATTGAAAAATAACATTAAAACATAGAGAATGAGGACACTTAATACCCTTTAAAAGCCAGCAGAAAATGATACTGCAGGTGACTGTTTCTAAGCTTCTATTATTTTTCTCTCTCATTTTTGTCTCTCTAGAGTGAATGCTTTGAAAGAAAATACCAAGGTGGTGGGGGTGGGTCAAGCTCCATTGGTACCTTAACAGACAAGAGTTTCCCCTTGAGGAATGAAAAAAAGATTATGATTAAAACAATAGTTCTTAACAAGCCATCATGAAAATGTAATTTTGTTTTTCAGACGCCCCCTTTTTTTTCTTTTCTGGCCGAGAGCTGGGCTTTTGGTGGTGAGACAGGAGTAATTGTGAAAGAAAGGAAAAAGGATGGTGATATAAATCAGCAAAGGTTAATGATCGGGATGTGAAGAGGGGGACTTGTTTACAGAAATAGTGTGCAATTTAAAATTTACAAGAGATTTAATGCCACTGCTTGGCAATCGCTAAAATCAACAGCCCAGAAAACAGTGACATTAAGAAAAATATTACGGTTATAATCATCCCCAAATAAGTCAATTAGTGTTAGGGCACGAGCTTGCGATTACTTGACCCATTTGGCTTGCACTTAAGTGAAAAAAAAGTCCCCCATATTATACTGAGATCGCTGGATTGTGACCTATTTTGCATCGCACGTATTATACACCAGCCTCCCTTACAAGGGCTGGGGCTGATGGGGGTGGTTTTCTTTTGCCTGGCATCAAAATAATTCTGACCCTTGACATTTGTAATCATAAAAAAAGGGCAATTTATAATTGTGTTGTTTCAAATGAAGGTGAGGAGGGGGGGAAATTCAATCTGCTATTATACAAAAGCAATGACGGCTGTCTTTGGTGAAAAAAGCAAGGCAAGTCAATTTGTGAACTTTGGCACCAGACGACCTTTAGAAACACAACAATATACTGAATTTACAAGCGATAGCAGCCCATGCAAATGACCCGGGCCTGGCTGCTTTTGGATTAGAGCTGCAGAGAGCATTACGGAGAATGTTTCCACAAAACAAATTAAGACTGTTACTTAAATGTCACGGCACACTATTGTATTCGGCTACAGATCATTACACCTGATACTAACACTTTTAAAAACTGTAATAACTTGGGAAATATTACACTGAGTGCCCACACGTAGAAAGGAAAAGAAAAAAAAGAGGAGAAAATAGGTTTCTGAAGTAATTTAAACATCACTAGTCTAGGACGGCAAGGGAAAGGTCAAAATTTAAGTAAGCTGAAAGGAACATGAATGGTAAAAAAAAAAAAAAATCAAACACACAAACAAAAAGATGAAAAGACCACAGGAATGACTCTGCAAACACAATCGGGGTGCATGCGCTCTGGGCGAATCGCATCTCCATTTCTGCAGGGAGGGAGGGCGGGCGGGAAGGCAGGAGGCCAGGGTGAGGGGAGCGGAGGGCGGGCGGGGGCGGCGTTACCTTCGGTGTTGGTGCTGCTGCTGTAAATATTTCGCAGGCTACCAACACGGTTTAGTTTCCATGCTTTGCGTTTGGCTGCATCCCGAGAGCAGAGAGGGGAGGGGGAGAAAGAGAGAAAACAAAAGGAAAAGAAACAAATGAAACGGGGAGAAAAGAAATGTCAAAGGAGCGCGTGACATCACCTCCTACGTGCAGTTCCCGGGAGGCAGGTGGGCACCGGGAGGGGAAGTTCGTCTCCCGGCCTCACCAGCCCGAAGCGCAGAGGGTCTCGCCCAGGGCGGAGGGAGGCCAGCCAGCGTCCTTAGCTTTGCACAGAAACCAGCAAAAGCCCAGACAAGGAAGTGCATGCACCCGCCTCGTCCTGCTGGTTCTACAGCGCCTACTAACAACTGAGCAAAGCGAGCCTTGTCCCTGGGGGCTGGTGCGTGTGCGTGCTAAGTCGCTCAGCCATGTCCAACTCTTTGTAACCCCATGGACTGTGGCCCGCCAGGCTCCTCTGTCCATGGGATACCCAGGCAAGAAGACTGGAGTGGGTTGCCATTCCCTTCTCCAGGGGATCTTCCCAACCCAGGGATTGAACCCAGGTCTCTGCATCTCCTAGGCTGGCAGACGGGTTCTTTATCGCTAGTGCGTCTTTTGAAGGAGCTACCGAGGCCAGTAGACATAAGCCCTTGGATCTGGCAAAACACTGGGTGAGCGTCAAATCAAATAGCTCCTGTGCACAGTGCAGACGGTAGATCTGTAACTCCCAGAGCCATTAAAAAAAAAAAAGAAAAATGAAGCGTTTTCTCCCGAGATGTACTGTGATCTGGACAGGGACTGGACCAGCTAAACTCGTTCAACGTGCTGCGGCTGACAGTGGCTCTATTTTCCTTCCTACAGGAGGAGGCTCAGGGGCTCCGAGGGACCCAAAGAGCACACGCCCCCTTAAGCTCTCTGTTCACTGACGAAAGCATCCAAGAGAAAAAGAGAAACACCAAGAGACCCACGGCAGCCCTGGGTTTGGAAGTGAAGTGCAGGATGAGTTCCCCGTGGGCAAGGCATACCCACCGCTCACACTGTGAGTAGTGACGACCTGGGGTGCTAAGCCCCTCTCCTACCTCCCGGAACACTCTTTTCCACACACAGGTCCTCAATTCATTGGCCCCACACCCTCCCACCCCCAACTCAGGAACTAGACACATGGAGCAAACAGGTTGCCTCCCCTCAGCCCTTCAGAGGAGACATACCATGAAGAGCAAACAGACAAGGTAGTTCTTGAGAAACAAGTCTTCAGGTTAATGCAGCTGAAGGTCCAGCCAGAGACCCAGTGTGGGCAGACAGGAGGGCCACAGTCACCCAAGCTCCTGAGGACGGGGCATGGTCGGCCCGCCCGTCTCTTTTGACTTCCACAGCCCAGAAGAGAAACTTGCCCAGCTTTGCACGAGGCTTTCGTTTGACAGTGAAGTGAGTGAGAGCTGCTCTGTCAGGTGCGACTCTCTGCGGCCCCATGGACTATACAGTCCAGGGAATTCTCCAGGCCAGAATACCAGAGAGGGTAGCCTTTCCCTTCTCCAGGGGATCTTCCCAACCCAGGGATCGAACCCAGGTCTCCCACATTGCAGGCGGATTCTTTACCAGCTGAGCTCCCAGGGAGTACTTGTTTAATGCAGGTATGAAGTGCTGACCTGGGGAGGCAGGTGTGCGTGTTTACACAAGTGTGTCTGAAGCTCACTGCAGAAAGCCAGGCTGACACACTGGGTCATAGATGGACCACAAAGCAAGGCATACATTGGTCAGAGGCCAGCTTGCTCACCCCAACACGTTCCTGGCTTAGGACAGGCTGGCTGGTCTTGCCTGCAGTAACTTACGGCCAGAAGACTCAGCCTTAGGCAGCACAGTGCAGGCTGTGGGGTGTCGAGTTCTGGGGGCCACAGAACAAGCAGGGAGAGGACCAGGCCTTCACAGGGACTTCCACTGCTGAAGTGGATGCCAAGCAATTTGGTGCACACTGGACTTCCTTGGCTGACAACATAAGATATATTTGAGAAACAGTACTCTATAATCAGGATGCACATTTCATGTTAATGAGACTAAAAACTAGATGTGAGTTACCTGTCACCTGATTCAAAAGAAGAAAAAGTGAAGCTGTAACAATGACTAAGAAGGACTCTGTGGCTTGAAAACGCAAATTAATAAGAAATGTCTTGGGAGTCTGGGGTTTAGTAGATGCAAACTGCTATATATAGAAGAGCTAAACAATAAGGTCCTTCTATATGCACAGGGAACTCTACCCAAGATCCTGTAATAAACCACAGTGGAAAAGAATAAGAAAAATAATATACATATATGTTGCTGAATTACTTGCTGTACAACTATTAACACAAGATTGTTGTTCGGTCGCTCAGTAGTGGACCCATGGACTGCAGCACACCAGGCTTGCCTGTTCTTGACCGTCTCATGGAGCTAGCCCAAACCCATGTCCACTGAGTCGGTGATGCCATGCAACCATCTCATCATCTGTCGTCCGCGTCTCCTCCTGTCCTCAGTCTCTCCCAGCATCAGGGTCTTTTCTAACAAGCTGGCTCTTCACATCAGGTGGTCAAAGCACTGGGGCTTCAGCTTCAGTCGTTCTAATGAATACTCAAGACTGATTTCCTTTGTGATTGACTGCTTTGATCTCCTTGCAGTCCAAGGGATTCTCAAGAGTCCTTACATAATATTCTAAGTCAACTACATTTCAACAAAATAAATTTTAAAAAGACAAAAAAAGAAATGTCATCTCTAACCTAGTAAGGCTGAACAAGTCCCTTCTACAGTATATAGGTCCAAATTTAATTTTCCATCAGTGCAGAAGCTTCCCTAATCTCTACGTTTATCTATAAGGTATTGTCCCAGGTAACACAATAACTGGCAACAGGAGCTTCAAGTACAACCACTATCACAAAGGTCATTTGAGACAAAGGAAACCAGTCATAGTTATTGGGAGTTTCCTTGGGAAATGTTCAGTGGATAAATACCAGGTTCCTCAGGTACAGATGGCTCCCCAAGCGGCACAGTGGTAAAAAAAATCACCTGCCAATGCAGAAAACGCAAGAGACGCAGGTTCCATCCCTGGGTTGGGAAGGTCCCCTGGAGCAGGGAATGGCAACCCACTCCAGTTTTCTTTCGTGGGAAATCCCATGGGCAGAGGAGCCTGGTGGGCTACAGTCTATGGGGCTGTAAAGAGTCAGACGCAATGAGCACGCATTCATTCACATGCATTCAGCTACAAGTCATATGTTCACAGAATTAAGCATGGACTTAGTAATCTCAACAGCCCAAGCTCTGGCATCTTGGCCCATGTTTCAAAAGTTCCAGAAAGTCACAGCCACAGAAACTGCACTTCTCAGTGGAAAAACTTACCTCGTGCTAAAGCATTTACATATAAATAGGCAGAATCGGGGCTGGGCACCCCTCTGCAAGGAAGCGGAGCTGGTGCAGAAACCTCTCTCCTGCCTGCTTCCCACCTGGCATTTTTCAAACCCCAGCCTCCCATTACTGTGTGGATGGATAAGGAGGAAGGGAACTCGAAGCCTGGCTTTCTATTAACCTATTGATGAAATAATCAATTTTAATGTGTAAAATGTCATGCCTTTTTCTTCCTCCTAAACAAATGGACATTTTCTGGCTGATACAGAGGTCCTGAGACGTGCATTTGTCTCCTGGGGCATTGATTGCTCTAAGTCCACTTGTTTGGAAGATTCTCAATGAGAAAATACAATCATATCATCATCAATAAAATCTCGGCTCATGTGCAGCGCTGCTGCCTGGATTCACCTCTAAGGAAAGGAGGACGCTGCACCCACAGACCCAGGAGGGAGGTGACCCGGCCCTGCTGGCAGGTGCTGGCTCCACGGACTAGCCACACCAAGGCCATCACGCTGGCAGCACCCTGTGGCCGCAGCCCTTTGGATCAGACGGTGACTCTTGAAAGGGCTCCATGTGGAGCTAGCTCAAACGACTGCATTTCCTGGGTAATCTTCATTTTAATTAAATTCTTAGTTTTTAGTAGAGTTCTTTGTATATTCTTGCCTCCTCTGTCATAGATTAGGTGACCATAGGTGTGTTGGTTTATCTCTGGGCGTTCTCTCCTGTTCCATTGATCTGTATTTCTGTGTTTGTGACGGTGCCATACTGTCTTGATTACTCAGTGCTCTGTGGTGAACTAAATGGGAAGGAAATCCAAAGAGAGGGAACATATGTATATGCATCGCCGTTTCACTTTGCTGTATAGCAGAAACTAACAACACTGTAAAACAACTATACTTTAATAAATATATATTTTTAATTTAGCTTTTAAAAAACACTATGTTGATTAAAACACCTTTGCTCCATCAAAAAATAAAAATGTTTCAGGAATATAGTTTCATCTTTTTAAACAAAGGTTAACGTATGTTGATTTTCTCATTTCACATAAAACAATTATTTTAATATGAGAATTTTCTGTTATGGGACGAAAAGGCAGCAGGGTAGGAGCATTCCATCAGTATTTTCCATTCTGCTCTTCTGCTAATTGGATAAACAACAGTCTCTTAACCGTGAACTTCCAGATGTTCAAGCTGGTTTTAGAAAAGGCAGAGGAACCAGAGATCAAATTGCCAACATCCTCTGGATCATGGGAAAAGCAAGAGAGTTCCAGAAAACCATCTATTTCTGCTTTATTGACTATGCCAAAGCCTTTGACTGTGTGGATCACAACAAACTGTGGAAAATTCTGAAAGAGATGGGAATACCAGACCACCTGACCTGCCTCCTGAGAAATCTGTATGCAGGTCAGGAAGCAACAGTTAGAACTGGACATGGAACAACAGACTGGTTCCAAATAGGAAAAGGAGTACGGCAAGGCTGTATATTGTCACCTTGCTTATTTAATTTATATGCAGAGTACATCATGAGAAACGCTGGGCTGGAAGAAGCACAAGCTGGAATCAAGATTGCTGGGAGAAATATCAATAACCTCAGATAGGCAGATGTCACCAGCCTTATGGCAGAAAGAGAAGCTAAAAAGCCTCTTGATGAAAGTGAAAGAGGAGAGTGAAAAAGTTGGCTTAAAGCTCAACATTTGGAAAACGAAGATCATGGCATCTGGTCCCATCACTTCATGGGAAATAGATGGGGAAACAGTGTCAGACTTCATTTTTTTGGGCTCCAGAATCATTGCAGATGGTGACTGCAGCCATGAAATTAGAAGACGCTTACTCCTTGGAAGAAAAGTTATGACCAACCTAGATAGCATATTGAAAAGCAGAGACATTATTTTGCCAACAAAGGTCTGTCTAGTCAAGGCTATGGTTTTTCCAGTGGTCATGTATGGATGGGAGAGTTGGACTGTGAGGAAAGCTGAGAGCCGAAGAATTGATGCTTTTGAAGTGTGGTGTTGGAGAAGACTCTTGAGAGTCCCTTGGACTGCAAGGAGATCCAACCAGCCCATTCTGAAGGAGATCAGCCCTGGGATTTCTTTGGAAGGAATGATGCTAAAGCTGAAACTCCAGTACTTTGGCCACCTCATGTGAAGAGTTGATTCATCGGAAAAGACTCTGATGCTGGAAGGGATTGGGGGCAGGAGGTAAAGGGGACGACAGAGGATGAGATGGCTGGATGGCATCACTGACTCGATGGACGTGAGTCTGAGTGAACTACAGGAATTGGTGATGGACAGGGAGGCCTGGCGTGCTGCGATTCATGGGGTCGCAAAGAGTCAGACACGACTCAGTGACTGAACTGAACTGAATTTCTGTGAGCAGTTTCCAGAATGCCTTACGCTCTGCGTGCATGCTAAGTCGCTCAGTCGTACCCAACCCTTTGCAACCAGATGGCACTGTAGCCCACCAGGCTCCTCTGTCCATGGGATTCTCCAGGCAAGAATACTGGAGTGAGTTGCCAGGCCCTCCTCCAGGGGATCTTCTGGACCTAGGAACCAAACCTTCATCTCTTACATCTCGTGCATTGCCAGGCGGGTTCTTTACCACTAGCACCAACTGGGAGCTGAGAATACCTTACTTAACTACTGGAAAGGCACAGTGGTTCAACATCACTGTCTCCAATGGTTGAGAACACATGTGCACATTTTAATGGACACAGACTCAACCCATGACATAAAATTCCAGATCTCGTGCAAAGCAATGGTCAGTCCCAATGCAGACAGATGGTCATATCTTTGGCCACTTGATGCGAAAGAGCCAACTCATTAGAAAAGACCCTGATGCTCGTAAAGACTGAAGGCAGGAAGAGAAGGGGGCAACAGAGGATGAGATGGTTGGATGGCATCACCGACTCAATGGACATGAGTTTAAACAAGCTCGAGGATACAGTGAAGGACAAAGAAGCCAGGTGTGCTGCAGTCTATGGGGTCGCAAGTAGTCAGAACAACAACAACAAATGTAGACAGTGAGATGGGCCACATATCACTGCAGCCTGCAAATTATTATTTTTCAAAAATTAATTAATGAATTTTTCTTTTATTTTCGTGGCCGTGCCACATGGCATGTGGGGAGCTTAGTTCCCGGAACCCATGCCTTGCACTGGAAGCACTCTTGACCACTGAACAGCCAGGGAAAGTCCCCAGTCTGCAAATTAAGTGGTTCTTTCAGAATCCCAGTCTGGGTCAGCAGAAATGTCAGGGGGCCTGGGAAAGGAAGGCTTTAGCTGGACACTGTAGTGTTCTCCCCATAACGGCGACAAAATGTGAACCGTGCACTTGGGTGCAATCCCAGACAGCTGCTGGACTGTCACAACACGAGGAGGCACCCGGGGCACACAGCTGAGGGTCGAGAATTAACAGCAGGGGCGGAGGTGAAACTCATCAGGAGTCTGGTCGGAAGACATGTTCTAAGGATTAAAATTGTGGAAAAGGCAGGTTAAGACAGTACAGAGACTTGTGCTCAAAACTGTAATAAAACAAAAAGTGTCCTGCCCTCTGACAACAAGGGTATTGTCGCTTCCCCTCAGAACTGACAAGCAGCCCTCTTGCACATGAACAGTGACTTTAAAAGGCGATCTTTGAATTACAAGGAGCAGAAGAGAGAGGTGACTTTGGTGCAAAGGTTGGTAGGTATCGGAGCATGCGCACTGGGGGTGTCATGTGACCCTGCCCCTCCAGAGCACAGGCGTGATGGTGTCCACATCCTCGGCTGACCGATTTTCTGGGCGAGCGGGCTGCCAGCCTGACGGGTGGGTGGCCACGACCCAGCCTCGCCCAGGTCCCGACGGCTGGCCACCCCAGCCGCACATCTGAAGAAGGAAAGCTGGCATAAAGTCTAATGTACAGAACATCCCTCTGAGGTGTCTGAGCGCTACACACGACGAGTTTTGTGCACCGCACACTCAACTTCTTATAATTACTAACAGGCAGTCACCACCTTTTCAGAAGAGACAGAAAGGGAAAACGTGCAAATGATGGCTTTCGACTAAGTCAGAGGACCTGGAATCACTTAGAGTTAACGACTCCCGTTATTCCACACCTCTTTACTTTTGGACACTACAGCTTTTCATCCAAGTTCCCCATGATGATCATAAGGACTTAAATTTTTCGTTTAAAGGAAAATTCATTTTGTTTCTCTCTAAAAAAAAAAACTTTTTCTTTTTTAAACTACAGCATGTGAACACCTGAGAACAAATCACAGAGCAAAATTCCAACATAAGAAACCCTTTGACTAGCTCTCTCTAAGTGGAATAAACATATTCCATGGTCTGTTGGTATACTCAAACGAGCAGGGTTTTATCCTCAACTCTTCCTCCATCATTGCACTGGGAGACCACAGACTTATATTAATGTCACCACTGGTCTCCTTCTGACAGCACTCTTTGTTGATTAGATAAATATTCCTCAGATAGCTGATTAAAAATGAGGCAGCCAGGAGCAGTGAGTCCGAGCCCTGCCAGCCATGTTGGATGCTCAAGTGTGCATGAGTTACATCCCTGGCGTGAACGGTGCAGAGCTGGGGAAACGCAGGCTGCAGCCCTCAGAATCAATTATGAGAACTAATAGGATCTCTTTAGCCCGGCGCAGGAAGGGGCTGAGTTGACGAGGGTGTGCCACTCATCTCTGAAGACTGCCTTGTCTCAGCACGAGACAAATAACCCCTCTCTCTTCCTACCGGGGAGTGGAAACTTGTACCTCTTGGAGAAGCCAAAGGATAACCGTGTTTGATAGCATGGCTCCCTGTCCTCCTCGGACGGGTATTTATTTACTTATAGAGACGCTACCGGTATAAACGCCACTGGTGCCGGGGAACTGCCTTGGCTCCTCGGAGCACTGCAGCTGGACCGCAGCACCAGGATGCTGGATAAAGGCGGTCCCCAGGAACCTTTGCAGGCGGGGTCAGACGCCGCTGCGGTTTTGTGTCTCTTCCACTTTAGTGCGCCCGGTGTTCCGTGATCTTTTGTCGGAGCAATTTCATTGTGAGGTTAGAGATTGGAGATTTCTTTGTGCTGGCATCTGAACATTCATGTGCTCAACAAGACTGGGTAAATGTTCTGTTCTTTTGTAAAAAAAAAAAGGGCAGTGGGCTTTTTTTTTTTTTCTCCCATAAGATGCAACCCTGAAGATTCTTCTGCTATGTGAACTTACTACTTTAGCTGTGAAGGGGCTTGACATAATGGTTGTTTCCTAGAGGCTACCACACAGAGAAGCAGTCGTGTTGAAATGTCCATTAAAAGGGTCTTTGAGAGGATTAAACAAAACCAGAGGCCAGGCAAAATAGGACAAATGCAGAGAAAGCAAAATAACTTCGTCCTTCCCCGAAGATGAGTGTTCTTTTTGTAATCTGAACCCATAGAACACAAGACGAAATACCTAACGAAACAGAACTCCGAAATAAGGAATCGATCCTTAATTATACAATTTTAATTCCATTTCCAATAACTCATAATGACTTTCCTAACAGCAAATACAATTTCAACATTGGCGGCTTCTTTAAAACTCTTACGATTTGAAAACTGCCGAGGGCTTCCACATCGTGGGCTGATGTAGAGGAGCATGGAAAACACCATTAACCCCGGAAAACACCGAAAATAAAAATGAAGCGAAAACTCCAGGATACGCCATAAAACCAGAAGTTCCAATTAGGTGGAGCATTGGTTTCCTTTCGGCCTAGAAACACACTGAGTCGCAGAGCAAGGGTTCAAGTGTACCCACAATTAATTGGGTATTTCAGTTTGACACCGAGAGTGTAACTTTTAATAGGAACTGAAAAAAAAAAGTGAGCTGAAGTAGAAATATCCCCACACTAGGTTTGGCACATTCTCAGATGGAGATGAGAAATGCATCACTAAGTCATGGAAGCATCTTTCCGTGTCTTCAAGGAGCAGCTGTTCATTTCGAGAAGGGAAGGCTACTGGGGGGTGGCTTGTTAAGATACTGAAATCGGGGCTTCTTGGCCTCTGGGCATCACGCGTGTCTGGGATGCAACGAGGGTGTGAGAGCAGGAACCACTTTCGGGTGCTGGGTTCTCAGCATCACAAAGAACATTCTGCCTTTTTTTTTTTTTTAATTAAAGCCTAGTTTTTCAGTGAACAGGGTTATCCGTACTCTGATGGTTCTGTAGTATGAAGACTGAACACCTGGCCTTCAAAACAGAAGCAAAAAGCATGGGCCTGCCTGGTGGTCTTGTGTTTAAGAATCCACCAGGCAAGGCAGGGGACTTGGGCTCCATCCCTCGTCGGGAGACCAAGGTCCCATCCACTGGGAAAGAATCTGCCTGCGATGTGGGAGACCTGGGTCAGTCCCTGGGTTGGGAAGTTCCCCTGGAGAAGGGAAAGGCTACGTATTCTGGCCTGGGGAATCCCATCTGGTCCATGGGGTCCCAAAGAGTTGGGCACGTCTGAGTGACTTTCACTTTCGCACTGAGGGAACCAAGTCTATGCGCAGCAACTACTGAGCCTGCATGCCCCAACTAGAGAGTTCCTGCAAGGAAAGATGCCCCACGATGCAATGAAGATCCTGCATGTGGCAACTAAGACCCAACGCAGCCAAATACAAGCAAATAAACCAATATTTAAAAAAAGAAATAAGAAGGAAACCAAATTCTCACTAGAAAAAAAGTGAAGTTTGAATCAGGTTTTCAAGCTGGACGGTGAGGGTGAAGCTCATCTTTTGTGAGCCGTGCTAAGCTTTGCTCACACAGGCAGGCAGGAGCAGGGTCTGGGAGTGGGTTTGGGTCTCCTGACCTGCCCCGTCTCATGTCCCCTCCCTGGGGGCCAGCTGCTCTGAGAAGCGGGCTGTGGGCACACGGGGACCACCTTAGGCTTTCTGAGACCACCAAAATGACCTATAATGGGAAACACTCGTCTTTTCTTTTCTCCTCTTTTTCTTCTTCTCAACCTCCTCCAATAAAATACATGGCAAGCCTTTTTCGATTTTTTTAAAACACAACATCTTTTTCAGCAGTTCCAGAAAAAAGTTTTAATAAAACTTCAAATTGTGCTATCGTATTTCAAAGGCAATGACCAGTTAGAGCAACTAATCAAAGACATAATGATTTAATGACCGCTGCTCGTGCTCCTGGAAGGGCTGTAATTGAGGGGCTGTGATCACTGGACCACCAGCCTCAACAATGGCAGACGCTGCATTTGATCTGCCATCTTTGCAGCTGACTTCCTACAACCGCGGAGTTAAATGATACACTTTGGGGTTATTCAGTCCATCACATTCCCCCTGTGGCCAGCTGAACCTGAGAAGACTGGGGAAAATATCTGCTAGAAAACCTTTTTAACATTTTGCATTTAAGAAGACTTCACCGGAAATTCTCAATAGCACTCTGATTTGCGGCTTGAGAAATCCTGGAAGCCAAAAGATCTGTGGTACTTACTGAGTCAATCAAGTACAAAGACCAGAGTTAGGAAACAAAAGAAGAATGCTAAACTCCTGATTCTTCTTGCTCTTACGGAAATACATTCCTTTAAACACTAACAGATTTCTTCCCCCTAAAACTGCTTTGACTATAACTTCACAACGTCTCAGCTGGCCCTTGGCTACTGTGAATGATTAAACAATGTCATTAGTACCGCAGGAGAAGCCAGCACTGTGGCAAAAAAATAAAAAGTCTCATTTCTTTCATCTGAAAATAATTTAAATACATCAACTTCTTTCAACTTCAAGTAAGAACATATTAGAAGATTCTTAAACCTTACTGTAGAAGCCAAATTAATTTCATTGCAGTTTAATATTAAGAATAAACTATGACCACTCTAACCATTCACTCCATTTCCCTTCTAAAGTTCACATCCGCCTACGTCTGTAATTATCACACTGACAAGTATCCTTGTGTTTGTAAGGTGTTACAGTTACCAGGATTTTCAAAACTTCCCCTTTTAACAGTTGCATTGTGGGGTTAACATATATCATAGTTGTAGACCTTTGGACTGTAGCTTGCCAGGCTCCTCTGTCCCTGGAATTCTCCAGGCAAGAATAATGGAGTGGGAGTATCTTCCCTACTCAGGGATCAAACCTGGGTCTCTTGCATTACAGGCAGATTCTTTCCCATCTGAGCCACCAAGGAGGCCCCAGACATTCCTTACTGTTAAATATGTAGTGATCGCTAATTTTATGCTATTAAAGATACTATATAGGTACAAATAATTATATATAGAAATATTTATAGATACATGAATATACATGCTAGACTATAACTTCTATTCCTTTATTTTGCTAAATCTGCTGAGAGGACCAAGAAGAAATAACATTTCAGTAGCAACAAGCATACCTAGACCCCAGATCTTGGTTTCTAATACCATTCTTCTATAAACAGAACCAGGACACCTTTGAAGAAATGGCTAATTCTAGGACTGAGAGAGGAAAAACACAAGATGAGCCTGAAGCATCTTGTAGTTCTAGGAAGTAAAAACCGCTAAAACAAACAGGTAAACAAGACCAAATGAAAGAGCTCCCAAAGGCTGAAGGTTGGAACAATTTGAGCATGAAGGAAAACAAAGCAGTACTGGATTATAACCTCAAGTATAAAATAAACAGCCCATACTGATATAAGTGATCAAATGCATTAATAAATGGGGAGCAGAGGAAAATATTCCAGGCAGAAAGAATTTCAAGTAATTTACACCCGTCCTAAAGGAGGGAGTGCATAATTCTCTATTCCTTAAGTGAGGGCTGTGCAGAGACCTCCCTGCAAAGAGGAGAGTATGAAAGGGGCGCTGGGGGAGGGAGTAACTCAGTGGAGGAAACTGACAGACACACCCTCAAGCCAGGTGATCAAGGTCAAAACTGACAGTCTCGTCTTGTTGACAGTGCACCGCCTCCACGTGCTGTGATGGAAATGGCACTTTCTCTGTGGTCTTCCTCCCCCAAACCTGAAACTCCAGACTAACCCTGAGAAAAACACCAGACAAAGCCCAGCTGAGGGGCCTCTGCAGTATGCCTGACCAGCCCTCCTCAGAATCATCAAGATCATCAAAGACAAGGGAAGGCTGAGAAAATGCCCCCAGACAAGAGCCGCCAAAGGAGACGACAGGACTCCGTGTCCCGAGGCGGCCAGGGTGGGGTCAGGACAGAAGGGAGAGGCAGTGTGTAAAAACCAAAACGAAGTGAAGTGAAAGTTGCTCAGTCGTGTCCAACTCTCTGTGACCCCATGGACGCATCCATGGCGTTCTCCAGGCCAGAATACTGGGGTGAGTAGCCTTTCCCTTCTCCAGGGGATCTTCCCGACCCAGGGATCGAACCCTGGGCTCCCACATTGCAGGCGCATTCTTTACCAGCTGAGCCACAAGAACAGGGGGTGGAATGAACTGGGGGAATTGAACTGACATACACACACTTCTTTTCCAGTGAGTTGGCTGTTCGCGTCAGGCGGCCAAAGTACTGGGAAAGATCCTGATGCTGGGAAATATTGAAGGGAGAAGGAGAAAGAGGGCAACAGAAGACAGATGGTTGGATGGCATCACCGATTCAAACGACATGAACCTGGGCAAACCACGGGAGATGTGAGGGGCAGGGAGGCCTGAGTGCTGCAGTCCTGAGGTCGCAAAGAGCCGGACACCACTTGGCAAATGGATGACTATATACACTCAGTTCAGTCGCTCAGTCGCGTCCGACTCTTTGCGACCCCCGTGAATCGCAGCACGCCAAGCCTCTCTGTCTATCCCCAGCCCCGGAGTTCACTCAGACTCACATGCATCAAGTCCGTGATGCCATCCAGCCATCTCATCCTCTGTAGTCCCCTTCTCCTCCTGCCCCCAATCCCTCCCAGCATCAGAGTCTTTTCCAATGAGTCAACTCTTCACATGAGGTGGCCAAAGTACTGGAGTTTCAGCTTTAGCATCATTCCTTCCAAAGAAATCCCAGGGCTGATCTCCTTCAGAATGGACTGGTTGGATCTCCTTGCAGTCCAAGGGACTCTCAAGAGTCTTCTCCAACACCACAGTTCAAAAGCATTAATTCTTTGGTGCTCAGCCTTCTTCACAGTCCAACTCTCACATCCATACATGACCACTGGAAAAACCATAGCCTTGACTAGATAGACCTTAGTTGGCAAAGTAATGTCTCTGCTTTTCAATACGCTATCTAGGTTGGTCATAACTTTTCTTCTAAGGAGTAAGCGTCTTTTAATTTCATGGCTGCAGTCATCATCTGCAGTGAGTGATTTTGGAGCCCCCCAAAATAAAGTCTGACACTGTTTCCACTGTTTCCCCATCTATTTCCCATGAAGTGATGGGACCACATGCCATGATCTTTGTTTTCTGAATGTTGGGCTTTAAGCCAACTTTTTTCACACTCCTCTTTCACTTTCATCAAGAGGCTTTTTAGTTCCTCTTCACTTTCTGCTATAAGGGTGGTGTCATCTGCATATCTGAGGTTATTGATATTTCTCCCAGCAATCTTGATTCCAGCTTGTGTTTCTTCCAGTCCAGCGTTTCTCATGATGTACTCTGCATAGAAGTTAAATAAGCAGGGTAACAATATACAGCCTTGACGGACTCCTTTTCCTATTTGGAACCAGTCTATTGATCCATGTCCAGTTCTATCTATTGCTTCCTGGCCTGCATACAGATTTCCTCAAGAGGCAGGTCAGGTGGTCTGGTATTCCCATCTCTTTCAGAATTTTCCACAGTTTATTGTGATCCACACAGTCAAAGGCTCTGGCATAGTCAATAAAGCAGAAATAGATGTTTTTCTGGAACTGTCTTGCTTTTTCTATGATCCACCGGATGTTGGGAATTTGATCTCTGGTTCCTCTGCCTTTTCTAAATCCAGCTTGAACATCAGGAAGTTCACGTTTCACATATTCCTGAAGCCTGGCTTGCAGAATTTTGAGCATTCCTTTACTAGCGTGTAAGATGAGTGCAATTGTGCGGTAGATTAAGCATTCTTTGGCATTGCTTTTCTTTGGAATTGGAATGAAAACTGACCTTTTCCAGTCCTGTGGCCACTGCTGAGTTTTCCAAATTTGGTGGCATATTGAGTGAAGCACTTTCACAGCATCATCGTTCAGGATTTGAAACAGCTCAACTGGAATTCCATCACCTCCACTAACTTTGTTCATAGTGATGCTTTCTAAGGCCCACTTGACTTCACATTCCAGGATGTCTGGCTCTAGAGGAGTGATCACACCATCGTGATTATCTGGGTCATGAAGATCTTTTTTGTACAGTTCTTCTGTGTATTCTTGCCGCCTCTTCTTAATATCTTCTGCTTCTGTTAGTCCATACCATTTCTGTCCTTTATCGAGCCCGTCTTTGCATGAGATGTTCCCTTGGTGTCTCTAGTGAGTGGGCTCTGCTGTATAGTGCAGGAAGCTCATCTCGGGGCTCCGTGGTGACCTGGATGAGTGGGATGGGGCAGGAGGAGGGAGGGAGGCTGAAGAGGGGGGGATACACAAATGCATGGGCTTCTCAGGTGGCTCAGTGCTTAGGAACCCACCTGCCAAGCAGGAGACCTGGGTCCAATCCCTGGGTTGGGAGGATCCCCCAGAGAAGGGAATGGCAACCCACTCCAGTACTCTCGCCCTAGAAAATTCCATGGATGGAGGAGCCTGGTGGGCTACAGTCCATGGGGTTGCAGAGAGCTGGCCACGACTGAGCTGCAAACAGCAGTGACAGCAACTCGGCTGATCCACTTCCTCGTGCAGCAGAAACTAACACAGCACTGTGAAGCAGTGCCATAACCAGCCTCTCTGGGCAGCAGTATTTATTCCTCTCAACTATTTTGTTTCTTTAGAATAAAATGCCAGGAGCGACATTGCTAAACAAAGGGAAAACTTTGCAGCTTGCAACATATACAGAGAGAACTGTCTCATCACACTGCATCACTGATTCTACTCACTAAACCCACTTTTACAAACTAAAGACAACTGGAATCTTAGGGTGGCATCAGTAGTACGTGTCACGTGTACCACTGAAATTCCTAACATCTTGAACGCCCACCCCAGCTGGCAGTTGAGTGAAAAGATTTAATTTATCATTGTGAAGGTGGGCTTCAGCGTATGTTTGTTAACTAATCTTCTTCAGAAGCAATAACCTACCAATGCTGGTTCTTTGGGTTGCTATTCTGTTCCCCTGCATTTCATTTAGAATTGTTGACCTTTAAATTATTTTCCCTTTTAGTGATTTACAATGCATATTTCATAAAACTCACCATGCCTGGAAAATCCCATGGACGGGGGAGCCTGGTGGGCCACAGTCTGTGGGGGTCACAAAAATGTCAGAAATAACCTAGTGACTGAATACAGACACACATGTTTGAACAAGTTTCCAGCTAACTTTCAGGATTAGCTGTTAATGATTAAAAATCATCTTTGATCCACTGAGAAAAGAGTTTGCTCATGTTAAATTTAGATCTCAAGCTTCTAATTAGCAGACAAAATCATCTTTTTAATAAAAGTAACAGAGTTTAATGAAATTAAAGAGACAGCCATGCTAAGCTAGCTTCCTGAGATACCCTGATACATATGCCTGTGGTGACTTATCTACTCCAAGAAGGTCTGAGCTCAGAACAGCCTCAAGACTTCGGTCAGGAGACAAAATTGGTGTCTGAAACAGGGATGAACTGTGATAGTTACATATGAAAAACAACCTTGCAATCACCAGTACATCCAGAAAATACTGTCTGACATAGTTATGTTTTATTGGGACACGTGATACGAGGTGCTCTTCTTATCCATTTTGTATACAAAATCCTCAACTAAACAGCCAGGAAAAGAAACTAAACCAACTTAATCTAAAGAAGTACTGACTTCATGGCCTGATGGTTTTAAGACCTGAGGTATTCATCCATCACTTTCATGAATGGATAGAGAACATATAAATCTGTACCCCATATGCATTATTTGTGTTAAAAAAAAACATATTATTTAAACTTCTAATCCTTTGGGAGAGAAAGTGATGTTTTATAGAGTGGGCAGGACCTGCAAACTGCCAAGAAAGAGCATCAGGACAGGGAGGAGAGCTGGCTGCAGGGCCTGTGTCTAGGCTCAGTGGGCTAACCACTGAATTGGATCCGGGTGGTGTCTACACTGACTTTCTCCCAAATGCCAGGTGTGATGAGAGGTGAGGAAGGGGGTGGGGGTGGGAAAGTGGGACCCTTGCCGTCCCTACCCAGCAGCAGTGCAGGGTGGCTGTGGGGAGACGCAGGGCTCTGTGTCCCGGCCCCCTTGTCATCACCTCCATCAGGGACCTCCAGTACCTCTGGGATGCCTTGAGGGGGAAAGGAGATGACACACCAAGAGGGCAGAAGGCCTGGGAGGTCAAGAGCACTCAAGGTATGCAGACCCCAGGAAAGAAAGTCTCCGACAGCTTGAAGGGCGCGGGGCTGAACGTGTAGCCCGTGCGACCTTCTAATGAACTTCTGTGTGAGTTCTACGGGCCCTCCATGCTCCTTTTTTTTTTTTCAGTGAGCAAAGTAAAAGCAGTGCTGGAAATACAGCCGGGGTCCTGAGGATGGGCTTCACATCTGGCCCCTCCTGTTTATACAGATTTCATTCTCAGGAAGCATGGCTCAGTTCAGTTCGGTTCAGTCACTCAGTCATGTCTGACTCTTTGCAACCCCATGGACTGCAGCAGGCCAGACTTAGAAAGCGCAGTCATTAAAAAAACAATCTGAGAACATACTGAACTCAAGACAAGAATAGTATAAACGGAATGAAATGTGTTACTGAAATAGCTTCCTGCAACTTCTGGTACAGTTCAATAATTTTATGAAGGGCAGCCGTTCAACGTGACTCTTACGGCATCATCCATCTATATGTCCCTCCTTTTTAATGTTTAAATGTCCCATCTGGGAAGGACGGAGGATGCAAAGAGTTCGACCCTCAAAGGCCAAGAACCTCCAGCAAAGAGAAACAGATGAAAGGCTTTCTGACCAAAACACACTGGAACCACAGCTGATGACTACATCATGGGGGTCGTGGTGGCAATGTGGACGAATTTTTCACATCCTTTTAGTCATAAACTTTGAACCTGGAAGCAGTTTATGAAGCATCAGTAGCGCCTCTCACACACAGGAGGGTTGGAGAGAGGATTCCAAAAGAACACTCTGCTAGAAGTAGAGGGGAAGGCCCAAACCGTCCATCTGACTGGACTTCGGCTTTTTCAGATAGCAGGAAGACGAATTTTCATTACAACCTGGAGGCTGCACTATAGCAGCTTAGAAGGCCTCAAAATTACATCTTCTTAAACAATAAACTGAGCATTTTGACAGAGATCAACACATAATTAACCACTAACCATAGAGAATCCTGGCTGGAGTATTTGACATAAGTACTCCTGCAATTGAAGGCACAAGAAACACCCATAACCTTCAAAAACAATGTATGATCAAGGGGAAAAAATACAGACAATTGAGCTTAAGAAACTATGGAGGTATTCCTGACAACTGTAGAAATACAGTTCAGAATGGCTTCTGGAATTATTATACTATATAATCCCCTCATTACAGGGATTATGCATATACATATGTATACACACACACAGGGACAGACAGACATATACACATTTCTCCACCCCTGGCCACACAGTGCTTCAGCAGAATCATCAGATAAGGTCCTGGCAAAGATAAACTCAGTGATGTCTCTCTTCTGCTTTTAACTAACGGCAGAAATATATTTTCTAATAAGTTCAACTTGGGTGAAAATGTAAAACCAAATTAGCAAAAGTCAACCTCTCTCAGTGGTTCCCCATTTTTGAAAAGCATGCACGTCCCCTTCGGATGACTTTGATTCAGCAGCATTCTAAAGTGACTTTGCTTCCTTGTTGATCACAAAGTCAGCACAAGCTCACTTGTGACTCTACAGAGGACCCTTGTCTCAAGACCCCTGGCACCTCCAGAGGTCTGTTACCTGCAGGCTGGGAGCTCATTCTCTTTCCTGCCTCCAGACAAACTGGGCTTGATGACCAACCCAAGTCCCACACGGGCAGCCTGAGAGTCAGCAGGGCCGCCAGCAGTGACCCACGGGCACCGAGGAGCAACCTGATGTCCCCAGTCAAGATGTTGTGTGACTGTTGTTTAGTAGCTCAGTTTTATCCAGCCCTTTTGCAACCCCATGGACTGTCTGTGAGATTCTCCAGGCAAGAATACTAGAGTGGGTAGCCATCTCCTTCTCCAGAGGATCTTCCTGACCCTGGGATTAAACCTGGCTCTCCTGCATTACAGGTGGATTCTTTACTACTGACCACCAGGGAAGGCCTCTAATCAAGACTGCTGGCATCTAAATTTAAAGGCAAAATGTATAAATAAAAGGCTAGGTGGGAGGTCAGAGAAAAAGCCCACCTAGTGATTAGACACCAGGTCAAACGTATGTGTGAGCTCAGTCATGTCTGACCCTGCAACCACGTGGACTGCAGCCCGCCAGCATCCTCTGTCCATGGGATTTCCCAGGCAAGAATACTGGAGTGGGTTGCCATGTATTAAGTCCAATACTGGACTTAAGTGCCCTTAAGTCATTGAGTTGCCTCCTCCAGGGGATCCTCCCAACCCGGAGATCGAACCCACGTCTCCTGCATTGGCAGGTAGATCCTTTAACACAAGTGCCATCAAAAAAAAAAAAAAAATTAGCAGATCGACGTCAGACACTTTTACCCTCTCCCACCATCAAGGCGCCGTGACTGGCGGGTCCAGCATCCTTCCCCCTTTGGGAGGGCTGAGCATCAAGGTGTCTTCAACTCCTGCTCAGGCAGCGGGAGCGCAGAGTGGTTAAGTTCGGATGAGTACGCGGCAATGGCTGCTACTAATCGTTTATTGAATAATGAAACTGACACAACTGATAAAAGGTTTCAATCTCGAGAAAAATGATGGATCGTTTTTCAGTTTACTGGCACTGCCATTTGTGTGACAAACGGTGGGAGAGCCCCAGTTAATCTCCGCAGACCTCCAGCCCGAAGAGGCAGCTCCCAGGCGGAGCAGCCAGGTAATCACGGAGAGCTAATGCCACGGCTGCACGGAGCCAGTGAGGGCTAGAGACCGGCGTTTTATCAAGGCTGATCTCCGAATCAATTTGCACAATGGATTTTTTTTTTTTCTTTTTGGTGATGGGCGAGGGAGAGAAGAGATAGAGAAAAGAAAGAGCCTCAACAAGAAAGAAAGATAAGGCCCGGCCAGAGAGCGCACAGCCCTAACGTGGAGAAATGGAATTGTCCATGGGATCAGAGCATAAATGACTTCCGACTGGCGCGGGGTGGCAGATAGATTTTCTTGGTGGTGAAGTCTGATCTGTGGCATCAGAGTGCCTATCAAGGTTGTTTGTCACCAGAGAGCACAGCGCTGCTGTGCTTGGAATCTGCCTTCCACCGCAACCTACACAAGATGTTTATTCTTTCAGTAGCTATTTCTCTGTTACTCTATGGGCGAGCTGGGGGCAGGGAGTGTGGCTTTAAGGACATTAAATATACAACACTCGAAATAGCACACTTATTTCTACGGTATTATATGCCGTGTCTTATCTTAATTTGGGTACAAATCAAATCAATTCGACAGGCTCTTCTTTTTCCAAGAAACTGACATAACGTGAAAACCAGAACTCGGTGTTCTGGGCCCTCTGCCTCTCCTTCATGCCTGTATCACCAGACTGGGGGAAAACTAATTAAAGAAGATAACGCACAGAGTGCAGTTAGTACAGAGCTGGCAGAGAAGGAGTAGTCAATATTAGCTGTGATGACAACAACCAACTTTCAAAACAGAAAGAGCAAGCCTCTACTTACATACTATCATTGCCCACCGGTAAGGTCAAGACACACCTAAGTACAAGCATGGCGAGACTTCAGTTACACGGACAGAAATGAATATGAGGTGCCCCTGATAAATCACATCATCCCCACTGACTATTCTACGGCATGAAACAGTCGGGGAACACGTCTAAACGTAACCAGGAATTTCAGGCAGGAAAAAAATGTTACATGCAGTGGATTTTTAAAGATGGACATTCTCTAAGATGACGATGTTTGTGGACACGAGAGAATGAAGCTACACAGTTATTAACTAGGACACACGTGGAAAGTGTGTTATAAGTGATAAACCGAGGGTTCTTCACGCCAAGAGCATGCGTGCTGGAGGCACTGAGAGCCTGGGGATCCAGGTCTCGCTGGGGACCCTGGGGAAGGCGTCTGTGTCAGAAGCACTGCCTTGCGCGCCATCATAACCTTCCTTTCGAGGTTAAATAAATTAAGTGGGGGGTGGGGTTCTTTTCTGTTTTTAAGTGGAGAGCTTCTCACATAGTCTTCAAGCTGCTAGGTGCTCAGTTGTGTCCGACTCTTTGCGACCCCATGGACTGTAGCCCACCAGGCTCCTCTGTCCACAGGATTGTCCCATGGGGCAAGAATACTGGCATGGATTGCCATTTCCTTTTCCAGGGGATCTTCCCAGCTCAGGGATCAAACCCGGGCTTCCTGCACTGGCAGCAGATTCTTTGCCACGGAGCCAAGCGAAGCCCTCCGGTTCATTACAGGATTGCAGACAGTCAGACAGGACCCAGCGACCAAGCACTCACACACATACCCTTTTCTTTCAGCCGAAGTGTGTCCAGAACTCTAGGATGGGGCTAGGCTATACGACACTCCGAAAACTCCTGTCTTTCAGAGCATCTTGTTGGATTGACGTTTGATAACACAAACTTTGGAAAGCACACTGGTTTATATCACCTAAAACCACCCTCGTCCAAAAGAAGTGCTTTGGAACCCAATCAGTAGCTCACGTGGGCTCTTTCTTCTCGACCTGGGACACCAGCAAGCAGGAGCGTGGCATCTCCTGCCTTCTCCAGCTTTCCGTCTAGGTGAGGGGGGCAGGGCCAGCCCATGTGAAACGTTTCAAACAAACAAGTCACGTACACAAAACAGTGTTGTCCCTTGGCAGAAACTGTCAACTGAACTGCCTAGATCAACACGAGCCGAGGAAAAGATCAATGTGTCCCCCACCAAAGGATCAGCCTTTTAGCGGTACAACCACCGACTATGGACGTTCTACACACCCTGCTGTCAGCGCCCAGGGAAAACAACTCGATGCAGGAACACCGAGTCCAAGATGCAGAGGCTTTGTTAAAGCTTCAGTTTCAGCTCATACATGTGCAAATCCATGCTGTACCGTGAAGCGGTTCTTCTTCACCTTTAATGGTAACTTCTGCCACTGACTTAGAAGTTAAAGCGTCTGCTTCTGATGCGGGAGACCGGGTTCGATCCCTGGGTCAGGAAGATCCCTGGAGAAGGAGATGGTAACCCACTCCAGTATTCTTGCCTAGAGAATCCCATGGACAGAGAAGCCTGGTAGGCTACAGTCCACGGGGTCGCAAAGAGTCGCACACGACTGAGCGACTTCACTTTCACTTTCTGCCACTACTTTACTAGGGACCTTTTGTGACCCTATCATGACATTGGTTGTAATAGTGCAGACATTTCTAAGTTGGCCTCTGTGGGGGACAGGCTCCCCAGCCCTGGAGGGGCTGCAGGAAGACAGTGACTGGTTCACCCTGGAGACCCACCAGAAGAGGTTGAAGAGCCCAAGGAACGGGACCCACCTCTGCGTGGAGGCAGCTCTTATCCACCCCAAAGTGCACCGGGAGTGTCCACTGACCCACGGGTGGGTACCGCACTAACAGGCATGTTACTCAGGGCACTGACCCACGGGAAGGTACCGCACTAACAGGCATGGTACTCTGGGTGAGGAGAAGCATCAGCTTAAACATTTCATCCTCATCACTTAATAGATCACCTCTGGTGGCTACCGTCTGAAAGTGAAAAAGTCGCTCAGTCGTGTTCAACTCTTTGGGACCCCATGGACTATACAGTCCATGGAATTCTCCAGGCCTGGAGTGGGCAGCCTTTCCCTTCTCCAGGGGATCTTCCCGACCCAAGGATTGAACCTGGGTCTGCTGCGGCTCAGACGGTAAAGCATCTGTCTACAATGCAGGAGACCCAGGTTCAATCCCTGGGTTGGGAAGATCCCCTGGAGAAGGAAATGGCAGGCCACTCCAGGACTATTGCCTGGAAAATCCCATGGACAGAGGAGCCTGGTGGGCTACAGTCCACGGGGTTGCAAAGAGTCAGACACGACTGAGCAACTTCACTTCTGCCACATTGCAGGCAGATTCTTTACCAGCTGAGCCACAAGAGAAGCCCAGTTACCATCTACCACCCTTGAAAAACACGGTCTAACTAGAGATCCCTTGAGTCAGAAAACAATGTCCCTGGGCCTGTGTTAGGGGAGCCAGTATAAACTACAAATGTACTGCAAGTGATTTGAGTCCTAAGAGTATTATTTTAATTATGATTTGTAATTTACTTAATTTATTTGTATTTGGCTGCGCGGGGTCTTCGTTGCTGCGCTCAGGATTCTCTCTAGCGGGGGTGCTCAGGTTTACCCCTGCAGCGGCATCTCTCGCTGCAGAGCGCAGGCTCCAGGCGCACAGGCCAGGTTTACCCCTGCGGCACGTGGAATCTTTCTGGACCAGGGATCGAACCTGTGCAGCCTGCACTGGCAGGCAGATTCCTACCCACTGCACCACCAGGGAGGCCCAGGAGTATCATGTTAATACAAGCAAACTGGATCCCAAGAAAGGAATTAGGCACTCTGTCCTACACACATGCATCGCAGAACTCACGGCACCCTGACGACAGTTCTAGGAGGCGTCGTCCTTCCACCTTATAGCTGGGAGCTCAGGGCAGGAGACACAACGAACTGGCCCAGGCCATCCCACCAGCAGGAGATGGAAGCCAGCCCATGATGGCCTGAGTTCCTGACCGTCCCCCCAGGTGCCCGGGATCACTGCTTTTGCTGTCAGGGCTCCTGATGCTGCTCAGCCCTCCTGCCTGCCTGGAATGGACTGGCCGTACATGGAGGCAAGAAACACCGGGACGAGAGTCTTGCTGGTCACCGAGGAAGACCAGGGCGTCCAGCCACCTGCGGTGCTGGCTGTGTCGCCTTCCTGGACAGTGAGGTTCTGGCACTTTACAAAGTTTGAATCTGTGAAGGGTTTTTATACGTTTGATCACCTCCCCCCTGCTCCCGACACCGACTCACAATTCAAAAAGATATTAGAGGAGACAAGGGGAGAAACCTTTTCCAAAGCTGGAGCAATGACTAGAAATAAAACTCTTTCAAGAAATATTTCAGCAAAAAGAGAAATTTCTTCTTCTTCATTAGAATAAGGAATTGCAGAGTGAAATGCCTTAATTACCCACGAAGCGAGATGGCTTTATGTGATTGCCTTCGCTTTAAAAGCACTAGAAAGTACCCTGTATTAAATGCTCATGTCTTTTCCAGTTGCTGGAAAATTCCCCATCCCATTCAGCAACCTTTGAAAGTAATCCCACACAGAATAAAACTATTTAAAGACTTTAAAATATTCAGTCTACCTTATTTTCAACCGGTAAAGGGATGCGTGTCCAAGGGGGTGCGCTTGTCTTCGGCACCCCATTGTGTGCAGCGGTTCTGTGAACCGCCCTTTAAAAATCATTTTTGGCTGGGCTGGGTCTCCACTGCTGTGCGAGCCTGCTCTCTAATGCCAGCGCGTGGGGGCCACTCTCTAGCTGCGGCACGCAGGCTTCTCTCGCCTCGGAGCACGGGCTCCAGGGCGTGTGGGTTTCGGGAGCTGCGGCACACAGGCTCGGGAGCTGCGGTTCCCGGGCTCTAGGTCAGGGCTTCAACAGCGGCGGCAGCTGGGCGTAGCTGCCCCACAGCACGTGGGGTCTTCCCGGACCAGGGACCTAACTTGTGTCTTCTGCACTGGAGGGCAGCTTCTTGACCACTGAGCCACCAGGAAAGCCCCCTCGGCCACTTTTAAAAATGGTCTGGGGACTTCCCAGTGGTCCAGTGGCTAAGACCGTGTGCTCCCTGTGCAGGCAGCCTGAGTTCAATCCCTGGTCAGGGAACTATTAATAGACCCAGCACAGCCAAATAAATAACAGTGATAATAAAAGGTACGGTTTTCTGATTTAATGTGCTGTTTGGAAAGAATAAATCCTGAAAAGACAGGAATATAATGGTATGTGGGGAACAAGCTAGAAGATACTGAAATATCTTTACACCGGCTCTTCTCAAGTTTGGAGAGAGAAGAAACATGGTAGTGGTGGTCTGGTTGCTCAGTTGTGTCCAACTTTTCAGCCTCATGGACTGTAGCCCGCCTGGCCCCTCTGTCCATGGGATTCTCCAGGCAAGAATAGTGGAGTGGGTTGCCATTCCCTTCTTCAAGGGATCTTCCCGACCCAGGGATTGAACCTGGGTCTCCTGCATTGCAGGCAGATTCTTTCCAGTCTGAGCCATTAGGGAAAATAAACCGTTTCCCTAGGTATTTTACCAGCGATTTATAACAGTGAGGTCAAAGTAAAAGTCAGCTTGTTTGAAACAATATAGCATACAATAACATGCATACAGATCGTGACATTGATGAGGGACAAGTGTTGAGTTTAGTGAGGCCCCCGTACCTAAAACAAGAACACCATTCCCTCCCCTGGGGACACGCAGACCCCACAGGGCCACCGGCCACCAGCCTCATCTCTGCAGGCTCTCTGCTGAGCCTCCTCGGCAATCTTTCTTGGCCCTGTCCCTCCAGCAAACAACCTGATGGACTCAAGCCTCCTTCCTCTGTTTCCTTTCACGTCACTGCATCGATCACAACCTGCCGGGTCATATGCTGACTATCTGCGGCATTTTCCATGGGCGACGGCAACACTGGGGGTCACCTGCGCTCCTGGAGTCTCGCCACATTCTGGCAGGAGGCACAGTCTATTTCTGCGGCCTGCAACCAGGACTGGGTGTTTCTTACAGATCACAGTGGAGTGGACGCTGTGTGCCCTCCAAGCCTAGGACGCAGCAGTTAACAGGGCTCCTTCCTGGCTGCGTGTCTCTCCCAGGACACTTGCCCCCTGCCCTGGGAGGAAGGCTGGCCGCGTGGGGATGGGGGGTGGGAGACGGCCCTGTGTAGGTACCTTAGCCTACAGCCAAGGTCAGACCAAGAGTCAGGCACGCGAGGGGCCCGGACTGCAGACGCTTCCAGCCCCGGCACGCACAGCCTTCTGGGTGAGGCCCCAGACACCGTGGAGCAGACAAAAGGCCTTTCAGCTGTTTCTGTCCTAATTCCCGATCCACTGAGGGCAGGGACGCTTCTAGGGGAGTACTCTGCTCTGGCAGCTGGACGCTCCATCTGTTTGTCTGTGTGACTGGCTACGGTGGCAGGGAAAACGCAAAGGGGCAGATTCTTTTATTTACTTATTTAGCTATGTTGGTTCTTAGTTGCGGTGCACAGATTTCTTCAGCCGTTTCAGTCATGCCCAACTCTGGGCAGCTATGCCCTCCTCCAGAGGATCTTCCTGACAGAGGGATGGAACCCGCATCTTTCCTCTCCTGCATCCGCAGGCCAGGATCCTTCCCACCGGTGCCACCTGGGAAGGCCTGGTGGTTGTGGCACGTGGGCTGACTTGCTCTGCGGCGTGTGGGACCTTAGTTCTCTGACCAGGGATAGAACCCTTGTTCCTTGCATCGTTAGGTGGATTCTTCACCACTGGACGACCAGGCAAGTCTGGCAGGTACTTTTTGAGGGGTAAGACTGCCTTGAAAACAGCAGCTATGACCCAAATACGAATTCTGGTGTATTTAACAAAACAGTTAACAAAATTTGAGCTTTTATAAGTTTGAAATTTGATTTAAACCAATAAAACTAGGAAAAAAATAAAATCAATACAACAGAGGAGGGGCTTTAATGGTACAGCACCTGGGGCAGAGTAACTACGTCCAGTGGTAAGAGTGTCCTCGGGGGCCGCCACGTCCTGGTGGGTGACCCGCACTCAGATGTGTCTGAACCTTGGTGGTGTGCGTCCCTGACACTGTCCTAGCTGACCTTCACCTGAACCACCGGTTCTCGGCCCTGATGAGTTGGAATCAGCTGGCGTCTAGGCTCCCCAGAGGCCAGCTGGACCCAAATCTTGATTTTAAATCAGTGATTTTAGAATCATCCAGGAGCTGGCTGGCTGACCCCTCCCTTGTGCCCACCTCCACTGGACCAGAGCAATCACGTGGTGCCCCTCTCCCCAGAGTCGCCACCAGTGACCTGACCCCCCACTCTTATAGGCCTCTCCCCGCAGGCACTGCCTGGCCTGGCAGCATCTTCAGCCCTTCTTCCCCATGACCGGGGTCCACTGGCCACCCCATCCTCATCATCTCCTCCACTCCTTCCTGCCTCCAACCACGACTCAAGGTTGGCAGAAAAAAAAAAAGAATCGTCTCTGGTCTTTAAGAATCTATTTACTCTTGGGCGGCTCATCACTGGGAAGTGATATAAAAATGCAAGTATCCCAGAGAAGATAGAAAACTGACCTCTGCCAGCAAACTGAAACGGGAAGAGATGCCCGCGTGCCTTGACTACGCAAATGCTGCTACTCGGGTAGAGAAGCTGGGCTCTCTGGAGAACACCTGTCCTCATGTTTAGAGACCAGTTCCTGATGGGGAAGAGTGTGGGCTGATGAGAAATTCCAGAGTCCCTAAGGGAGGCTGTGACTGACTCGGGAAGGCAGGAAAGGGGATCAATTGTCACTCACGTACCAATGGAAGGAATCCTCCACTAAAGATGTTAGGATTTTCTAAAAAGGAAAATAGAAAGATTTCAAACTACATTAAACTTGTATATTTCTGTAATTAAGAGGCAGCCCCCCCAAAATGCATTCATTCAACTATAGGAGATTTTCCATTTCCTGCTTTAGATGAGGAAAAAAAGGAAGTCGCAGCAGCAAAAGAAAAGAGGGCATCTGGTAGTTATTCAAAAAGCTATACATACTCCAAAGGTCCAGGGCTTCTCTGGTGGCTCAGAGGTAAAGAATCTTCCTGCAATGCAGGAGATGTGGGTTTGATCCCTGGGTTGGGAAGATCTGGCTTCCTCGATAGCTCGGTTGATAAAGAATCCGTCTGCAGCACTGGAGACCCAGGTTCGATTCGCGGGTCAGGCAAATCCGCTGGAGAAGGGATAGGTTACCCACTCCAGTATTCTTAGGCTTCCCTTGTGGCTCAGCTGGTAGAGAATCTGCCTACAACGTGGGAGACCTGGGTTTGATCCCTGGGTTGGGAAGATCCCCTGGAGAAGGGAAAGGGTACCCACCCCAGTATTCTGGCCTGGAGAATTCCATGGACTGTGTGGTCCACTGAGTTGCGAAGAGTCGGATGTGACCGAGTGACTTTCACTTCTTTCACTTTTGGGAAGATCCCCTGGAAGAGGAAATGGCTGCCCGCTCCAGTATCCTTGCTTGGGAAATGTAAGAGGAGGCTGGCGGGCTATAGCCCACGGGGTCACAAAACAGCTGGACTGACTTATCAACTGCATGACAATGAGCAAAGGCCCCAGACCACCTGCCACGGTGGCGGCTCTTCCCTGCGGGCACACCGTCAGGGCACCGCAGGCAGGTGAGTCTCCCCCGCTCCCCCAAAATTGGGTCACTTTGGGCTGGTGAGTCCTTCCCTCCTCTCACCTCCTGCTGTAGGAGTCTGCTCCTACAATAAAGGAAAAAAAAACGTTCTGGGGGGCAGGATTTAAGAAAGTAGTTGACTTAAACTGTTTATATTATTTAATTAATCGGCCTTTTTCAGGGTAATCACATGTTAATTACAGGAGGTATTCTGCACCTGGTGATGATGGAACTGTATTTTCAAGTTATTGGCTCTTTCTCTTTTAATGTGAGCACTGGATTCACTTGTTCGGGTAAAATCACACGGCTGTAAACAGGTCATCATCATGTATGCCAGTTTCTAAAACTCCTACCTTAAACCATTTGCTAATTCTGAATTTGCCATTTTCCAATTCTTACAAAACTGCGTTTTTGTCAACATAGCTGGGGTAAAATGACAGAAGTTTTTAATGGCTTGAGTATTAACTTATTATAATTAAGAAATATTTTTTGAGCCTATTATATTCAATACAAGTCTCTGCTTTATATGAATTTAAGTCTTAGGGAAAGTCCTAGATAAGCCAAGATCTGTTGTGAGGGAAGGCCACTGAAAAGACACATGACCCTCCAAAGGGAGGGTTGGTCACTGTGGAGACTCAAGTGGGAGGCTCCTTTGAAACTCAGAAGAGGAAGCCCTTGGAGGGTTTAATTGCAGGGCTGATGGGTAGCAAGGGGTCAATGACTGGGTGCAGTGATTACTGCCAATGGGTGATTAACCTAGATTTTCTGTTTTGTGATTTTCTCTTTTAAAGATGTATCACTAACTCTAAATTTTGATGGAAGTTATTTTCTTTCCATGACAGTGAGTGCATTTGTGTATGTGTGTGTGTGAGTGCTTTTGTGTGTCTGTGTGTATGAGTGCCTTTGTGTGTCTGTGTATGTGAGTGCATTTATGTGTGTGTGTGTGCCTTTGTGTGTCTGTGTGTGTGCCTTTGTGTGTCTGTGTGTGTGAGTGCATTTGTGTGTCTGTGTGTGTGGGTGTATGCAGAACATGAAGTTAAGGACTGCAGTAGTTTCTCTCAGGGCTGCCTATAGTACACCCTGATTCCGCAGAGTCAACTGAAGAGGAAAACCGTTCCCACTGCACAAAGACCGGCCCAAATGAAAACAAGTCAAAGAATGAAGCTATAACACCTACTCTTCAATCATGAAGAGTCAAATCAGGTTATCGAGGTGTCCAGTGTGCAACTCAAGATTCCACCTTCTACAGCTCCCATACGGGGTGCACTGAGCCCCCTGGGAATTTCCTAAAGTAAATCTACCCTGAACATTCATTGGAAGGACTGAGGCTGAAGTTCCAATCCTTTGGCCACCTGATACAAAGAGCCAACTCACTGGAAAAGACCCTGATGCTGGGAAAGATCAAGGGCAGGAGGAGAACGAGGCGACAGAGGAAGAGATGGCTGGATGGCATCATTGACTCAATGGATACTCTACATACCAAGAATCTGAATTTGGAGGAAGCAAAAATCTTGATTTTTAACAGCTTTTCCTCAAATGCATTAACATGTGCTTAAGCAGGAGTTTCATAATACGCAGCATCAAGCAATCATTCTGGCAGGAAACAAATCCCATCCTTTCAAATCTCACTAGGCTTGGAGACTGACTGGAGGAGGAAATGGCAATCCACTACAGTATCCTTGCCTGGAGAACCCCGTGGACAGAGGAGCCTGGTCCGCTACAGTCTGCCAGTCCACGGAGTCACGAAGAGTCAGACACGAATAAGTGACTGATGCTTGGAGACGGGTAATAGGAGGCACACAGCTGGAGAGAGGCCGAGGGGACAGGGGACAGCCCTCTGGGCACAGGCAGCAGAGGCCACCACACTCAGGCGCGTGGACGCACTCCACGACAACTAAAGGCGGGCCAGTGGATGGCAGGAGGAACTCATTACTTTTTTTTCTGCAGACGAAAAATATTTAGAGCTAATTAAAGCTTTTGCTGAGATGGAAACTAACCGGCAAGAGCTCTATCTCCCCAAGCTTGAGACGGCACCTGGATGCAGGTCCTGCCCCTGCGGTCCTCCCCCACGCCACGCGTGTGCTTGAGACGGCACCTGGATGCAGGTCCTGCCCCTGCGGTCCTCCCCACGCCACGCGTGTGCTTGAGACGGCACCTGGATGCAGGTCCTGCCCCTGCGGTCCTCCCCACGCCACGCGTGTGCTTGAGACGGCACCTGGATGCAGGTCCTGCCCCTGCGGTCCTCCCCACGCCACGCGTGTGCTTGAGATGGCACCTGGATGCAGGTCCTGCCCCTGCGGCCCTCCCCACGCCACGCGTGTGCTTGGCAGCCAGTGCCGTGGAACGCCTTCAGCATTCTCCCACACGCTCTCATTAAGAGGAAATTAGACGGAGACAAGCGAAGCCTAAAAAATTGACTAGGAGTTCGGATGCTCTCAATGGCTAATGTGTCCGTTTTTCACCTGAAGTCCTCTCCAAATGCGGTTTTGCTATTAGGCAAAACTCAAAGAAAGGTAATCAATTCCAACGAAAAAAGCACTGATCCTGGGAGGAGGGTGTGTGCGGCGCTCCAGACCCCCTGGCTGCCTGCCAGAGCCCAGACAACAGCCATCAATGTCTCTGACTAGGCGAGGAGCACAGGGGCCATGCATAATTGACTAGAAGATGGGCTAGAACGGTGGCCAATCAGCGGGTGATCAGAAACGCGTGGAATATTCAGCACCACTTGATTACATGGAGGCTTGTCCTTTCGCTCTCCTCACGAAATCTCTTCAAGGTCCAGAGTACTGTAATAAGATCATTACTGTCAAGCGGTACGGATCGCAGGCAATGAGTCTTCGGATAGGAACTCATACTTCACAAGCTCTCCCTGTCTGTCTCTCTCTCTCTCTCTCTTTTTTTATTTTACTGCATGCAGAGGCGGCAAGGCGACGAGGTGGCAGATAATGATCACATCACCGCACGGCAACTAGAAAGGCACTTTTAAGAAGAAGCAGGGAGACATCAGCTGAAGAGAAACTAAAACATTTTCCCTCCTGCTTTTTTTTCCCCTCCTTTAAAAAAAAAATTAAATAGAATTAAACTGTGTGCGGCAGTCGCTTTCATGAACTCGGAGATAATGTCATTGAATTTAACCATTTGAGAGATGCTCTTGCGGCAGCAAAGCCCATTACCCCACAGACAAATGGCCAATTTTCTCCGTGTCCCGAGTACAAAAGGAGGCTTGTTAGGTTGTGTGTGCATCTCAGGGGCGATGACTGAAGTTTTTCGCCGTACCTTCTTCTTTC
Source organism: Nanger dama (assembly GCA_917880005.1). NCBI lineage: Eukaryota > Metazoa > Chordata > Mammalia > Artiodactyla > Bovidae > Nanger > Nanger dama. Next base: position 1,898,389 of record CAKJTW010000115.1, read on the forward strand.
ATTGGCGGTTAACATCCTGGGCTTAATACCTGCGGCCCCGTTATGTGTCTGAGATGAGAAAGGGGTTGGAGTTGAAAGGCAGGGGCGCATTAGCAAAGAATCCTAAATAAACACACCGAGTTCATCTCAAGCCACACCCACTCGAGGGTGAGTGCCTGGAGATCAGACCCGCCAGCAAGATGAGACGGACATCTGATCAGACTTAGATCAGCCCAAGGCAGGGTTCCAATGAATGACGGGGAGCGAGATCAAAAGCTCTCCTCCTCCCTCCGACTGTCCTTAAACACACTCACTCCCACAACTCCAAAAGCCCACAAAGGACATCGTCCTCATAATGAACTTAAAAGCTGGGCTGACTGCCTCTGAGTCAAACATCCTTAAGTCCAAAAAAAGTTATGTCATGTCCCCTGGACGTTCTCTAATCCCGCGTGTTCTAATTGTCTGCAAAGCAGCTGAGGCAGTGATCCTCAGCCTTCCTGGAACGTACACCCCCTGCCACAGACACACACAGCAAGAGCCATGTTGTCTGTGAAGAAGCCGTGTCGCAACGGGGTCCTGAGAAAAGAGGCTGAGCTCAAAACTAGTAAACAAATCGCTGCTTCCAGGCCCTTTAAGGGCCGTGGTGGGGGTGGTGGGCAGCCGGCTGCGATGGGGAGAAGCCTCTCCAGGAGCCTCAGGGCCGAGCCATGCCGGTGGAAGACTCCTCGTCACGCCCGGGCCGCTGAGGGCCTGGTCAGGTGAGCAGCACAGGGCCAAGGCAGATCGTGCAGACTTTTGAGCCCCAGAGGCCTGAGGCAGACCCCCAATTCACACGCACCTGCCCGCCTCCGGCAAACCGCTCCACGCCACCCAACTGTAGTCCTCACTCGCGAGAACAGTAGACAACGCCACCTCCCCGTCCGACACTACGGGTTGCACGAAAGATGCAATGAGGTAGCGCCTGTTTAAGAGCAGTCACTGAACCCTGGCTTCCTCCCTGGGGGCTTGAAGGCCTACTCCAGCAAGGGGCCCAGGACCCTGGGGAGGGAGCGGGCAGTGAGCACAGCAGGCGGTGATTTGCAGAGTGACCAGACCCACAAATCCCACAGACAGGAAGACAAGGTCACAGGTTTTATGAACCGAATGTCTGTGTCCAAAGTTTGTCTGCTGTTCATCACCCCCAACGTGATGGCATCTGAAGATGATGGTGGGGCCCAAAGAATACGGTTAGCGCCTTTCCAAGAAGGGGAGAGAGAGCACTTTCTGCGCATTGAGGAGAGGCTGTGGTGAGAGAGCTGACCCAGCAGGCCAGGAACCCAGCCGGCCTGCACCTTGATCTTGAATGCTGCGGCCTCCAGAATGGAAAGGAATAACTTTCTGCTGTTTAAGCCACCTGGGCTGTGGTTCTGTTATGAAGGCTAAACCAGACTGAGACCCAAAGTGTATTGAGTTTTTATTTGATATTTCCCATTTGCCGAGTTGCTTTTACACAGACTGCATTTTGCATTTCGTCTCCATCCTTTTGCTGGTTTGTTTTATATCTTCAGGAAGAGCAATGAAGTCGCCTCTACACATGACATAAAACACAGCCTTGTTTCATTATTGCTAGGGCCGGGGGCACAGATGCAGTGTACTCAGCTAGAACATGTGAGTCCAAACCTCCCGGGCACCTTCATCTCCTGAAGTTGCCTGGACACTTGAGTCTAACGTAGAGCATCGGCGGGTCTGGGGGCTGCATGAGGCAGAGACTCAAGAGATGTAGACATGCCATCATGTCTATCTTCTGAGCATGACAGCTTTCGTTTGCACCCCTGCACCCTTTGTGATAAAATACACACAGCAAGGCAAAAGGAGAAAAAGGACACAAGCGATCCGAACAGCAAAGAACACACCGGGTGGCAAGCGCAGCCCAGGTGGCTTAAACAGCAGACAGTTATTCCTTTCCATTCTGGAGGCCACAGCATGGTCTGGGCAGATCCCAGCACACCCCCGATTTCATGGCGAATGAAATGCCCTCCAAAGACTCTGGCAGCTCTACCATTTTTTGGAGAATGTCAAGAAGATGAGAAATTATCTGAGAATCCCCTAAAAGTGAGTTTGACTTGGCGGGGGGGTGGGGGGTGTCTCTCCACCTGGGCAGAATTCCAAGTCAGGGCTCCTGAAGGACAACGCCCATCCTGGGTTCTGCTGATGGACACTGGAGGCTGTGAGAGGCTTGTGCAGAAAAAGGACTCCAAGTGTCAGGGTCAGTAAAAGGAGGGCTCTGCAGATCTGTACACGGTGAAAGCAAGCTTGAGAAGAGTCTGCACTTTTCGAAGGCGAGAACCCGTCTGTACGGCAGGAAGTGGAGTGTGTCCCACTGCACCAGAGGTGTCTGTGGCTGGAGCTCCAAGCCACCCTGTGTGTGTGCTCAGCTGCTTCAGTCATGTCTGACCCTTTGTGACCCCACGGAAACTATATAGCCCCACCAGGCTCCTCTCTCCGTGGGATTCTCCAGGCAAGACTACCAGAGTGGGTCGCCATGCCCCTCCTCCAGGGGATCTTCCCGACCCAGGGATCGAACCCACGTCTCTCACGTCTCCTGTACTGGCAGGCGGGTTCTTTACCACCAGCGCCACCTGGGATGCCCCCAAGCGGTCTTATAGCGAGATTCCTTATGTGCTCACTTTTGGACTTTCCTCCCTTTTTTGAACAGCAGATATTTCCCGCTGCTGCCTCTGGGACCCAGGGGGCTAGGTTGGGGTCCCTTGGGCTGCCTGCACAGGCTGCCTGGTGGCCACAGTCTGTTTAGAGACCCGCTTTTCCCACTGGACAGTGGGCATTCTGAAAGGCAGGGTTCACTCAGCCACTCTTCCACCCAGTCCTAGGCATACCTCTTGGCCTGCACTAGGTGATTAATGCGCTTTCATGGAACTCAATCTAACGCTTTGGTTTGCCGTACAAAAAAAAAAAAAAAAAAAAAGGACCAAAAATCCTTCTCTTGTTGTCAGCTCATCATGATGGGAATCGTCTGATCTGGCTTCTCCTGCTGTGATCAACTCATCTTTGTTTATTTCCGACCCGCAGCCTTCCACAAAGGATCTATGAGTGCCGTCAGCTTCTGTGTGTTTGTGCTGGAAGGACTGAACCCTGCAGGATGGCTTTTGAGTCAACTGCGCCCCATCTAGGATGTCAATGTCTAGAGTAAACCCACATCTACTCAATTTTAGCAAGTTCATTCTTGTGTAAGCTGGAGTTACCACCTGAGAACTCTCTCAGGAAAAATGATCTGGTGTGTGGGGAGTAGGCAAGTCCATCAGGATATCCAGTGTTTCCTACCACGTCCGCCTCAGGGGCAAAGAACCCCAGCCAACCTGGCCCCCTCATCAAAGGTCCCACATTGTGGGAAATCATCTAGGAAGATGTTACAGTTCTTGGCATTTCACATTCGCTCTAATTAACTACTCAGTTCAGCGATTCAGAGGGACTAACCAACTAGTGGACTAGCAAGGAGGTTCAGTGGAGGAGTCTTTACGTGAAGGAAATGTGGTTGATCATGGAATTCTGATGGAGTTGATGGTGGAGACCTCTGACTGTCTTTCCTTTCATGGAAGGCAGCTGCCAAGATTATAACAAGGAGTAGACACACTGCCGCAGTGTTTACAAAGTGGGAGATCCAAGAGTGACCCATGATGGCAACACCTGACCGCTTTCACAGTCTTCTCTGATTGTCACCACTGCTGCTGCTAAGTCGCTTCAGTCGTGTCCGACTCTGTGCGACCCCACAGACGGCAGCCCACCAGGCTCCCCCGTCCCTGGGATTCTCCAGGCAAGAACACTGGAGTGGGTTGCCGCTTCCTTCTCCAATGCGTGAAAGTGAAAACTGAAAGTGAAGTCGCTCAGTTGTGACCCCATGGACTGCAGCCCACCAGGCTCCTCCATCCATGGGACTTCCCAGGCAAGAGAAGTGGAGTGGGTGCCATCGCCTGCTCCGAATTTCCTACTAACCATTTCCAAGTCACACACAAAATCCCATCAGAAAGGCCCCACAGTGGCAGGTTCCTGGCCATCATGGTTCCTGGCAGTCACGTGTCCTCCACTGCATGCAACATGGAGCAACCAGTGTGTTAACTGTGCCCACAGAGGAAAGGTGAGAGCATCATGGTGAAAAGACGCCTAAATAACAAAAGAAACAAACTGCCTGACACTCAGCATCACCCAATGGGCCCAGGTGAACCTGAGCCCCCATGCAGCTGCAGCTGCTGCTGTTCTATAAAAATGAGTATGTAGGGAAAAAAAGTTGCACCATGCTCCTGCAGAAGTCTCCATTTCCTCTCCATATGTCTTCCAATATATCAACTAATTTAAAAAAACTTTCTTCCTAAGATGAAAGGACACTGATCAATTACAGCAACATCTGTTTTCTTGTGGGCAGGAGGGGATGACAGAGGATGAAATGGTTGGATGGCATCACCGACTTGATGGACATTAGTTTGAGTGAACTCCGGGAGTTGCTGATGGACAAGAAGGCCTGGTGTGCTGCAGTCCATGGGGTTGCAAAGAGCTGGACATGACTGAGTGACTGAACTGAACTGACTGAAATGAAAATGAAACTGTTCTGTGACTAATTCAATCACTACCACTGGGGTTTTAGGCTGCTGTAACTAATGACATTTAATCAAAGAGTGATGCCTTTGTGGCATTTTATTAACTAAGATAACCATTGTGTATTAAATCTGCAGAATCTAACATGAAGTTCTACATGTTAGCTTTCCCTGACTTTTACAACTCATTGCTGGTTTATCTTTCTTCTGGACCATCCATGCCCTTCTTACATATTCTGCCTGAAATCACAGGTATAGTCCCTGGGGCATATCTTAAAAAAAAAATTATTTATTTTCTTTTGTTGTGATGCACACTGAGCACACGAGCTCAGCGGCTGCAGTGAGTAGGCTTAGTACCTCCTCGGCATGTGGGACTTTGGTTCCTGGTTTCCTGACCAGGGATTGAACCGGCATCCCCTGCACTAGAAGGTGAACTCTCAACCACTGGGCCACAAGGGAAGTCCCCTTGGTGTGTGTCTCATTCCCATATTAAGGCACTGAATGCCTTGGGGTGAGAGAGGAACTGATTTTTATTTGTCTTGTTTCCCACTGAGCCAAACACACAGAGCTTCCTCTGTGTTTGTTGTATGATATTTGATGAAAGAATAAAATGATTGACAACTTCAGGTTGTCCTTTGAAAGAACAGAGGATGACTAAGTCTCATCTGACCTCTGCAAACTGGAGTTAATGAAATTTGTAACCGTGCTGGAGGCCTCACTTGGGATGGCTTAGTGGGTACAGCTGCGAAGGGCAGCTCATTGTGATGTTTCCCCTACCGAGTAATATTTCAGTATTCATTCATGATCAACCATGCAATGGGTCTAAAAAGACCCAGAATGAACAACCAAGGGATGGGGATGAGAAGGATAAAATAAATTCCCTTCTGAGACCTTTAGAACAAAGCACCAAGAACCCAAGGGGACAAAAAAAAAAAAAAAAGAAAAAAAAAAGAAAACAACAACAAAACAGCAGGAAACAAACAAAAACCCCAACAACAACAAGATTTCTGAGTCCTCTCTCGTATAATAAGATTGGGTAAATCCAGACTGGTCCTGCATTTTTAAAGAAGCATCTTTGCTCTACCGCCTCTGAATTGGATGATCCGTATAAAAGTCAGGGTCTTTACATGGAATCTGCTAAATATCAAGGAAGCCACTCTGCCTGCCCCACTCCTAGATTTAAAAGCCGCTCCACACACCTCAAAGACTTGCTTTTGCCTGGTGGAAAGAGCTCGAGGCAGAGAAGCAGAGACAGTTCTGTCACCTACCAGCAACCTGACCCTGGACAAGAAAGCCACTTAACCTCTCTCTACTTCTGCCTTTTCACTGGGGAAACAGGGAAATTAACACCCGATGCAAACTTGCATGAATGTTACAAAACTAACGAGAGCTACCCGATTCGGGACCACGGAACCGGGACTGCAGAGATGACTGGCACCGTTTCAGCCATGATAACCTCTTTCCTGGACCCTGGATGAGAAGGATACCCAGAACGGATGGCAATTCAAAGGCAACGGCAAAAGATGGCAAGTCATTCATGATCTGCAAAATCCCCACTGCCCACGGGACTTCCAGGCACACGCCTTCAACTTGACTCTGGCCATGAGCCCAGGGCCCCGGGGCTCGCATCCTTCCAGAACCTAGGGTCTGCTATGGTGGCCCAGCCAGTGCTGGACTTGCCACAGGGGGACCTGGAACCTTGCCTCTCAGGGCAGCCCCGGCTCTGACAAAGTTTCCCTCTTAATATCTTAACCAAAATCCGCTTCCTTGAAGGTTCCACCCACTAGTCCCAGTGAACTCCGTCAGGGCCACCCAGGACACGCTGGCACTGTCTTTCCGTGGCTTGAACACAGGACACCCTCATGCCCCTTTTGCTGGCTCACCACCCTCTTTCCCACATCTGAGTTTACGTTTCTTTAAAAAATTTTTTTAAAATTTTATATTGGGGTATAGCCAATTCACAGCATTGTGATAGTTTCAGGTGGACAGCAGAGCAGCTCAGCCATACATCATACATACACACGTATCCAGTCTCCCCAAGCTCCTCTCCCATCCAGGATGCCACATAACATGAAGCAACTAGGTCCCCAGTAGTTATCCATCTTAAATGAAGCGGCGTGCACAAGTCCATCCCAAACTCCCTAACTATGAATTCACTTTGGTTGGTTGTAATCACTGTAGAGTTTAGCCCCCAGATCTGAACCTACCCATTTAGTTAAATATAACTAATAATTCTGAGCAAGTCACATTCAATTTAAAATCGAGACTATCACTGATATTTCAATCCCATTGTTCCCAATGGTCTATTAAATAAGAATACAAGCAGCATTCATGATGCAGAAGATTTTTCTTTTTAAAGCTAAATGCTGCCTTCACATGTTTCATGGGAAGCCTGGAGGCTGCTGGTTTCTGAGAAGCTTACCCTCAAAGTTATATTCAGCAGTGAAGTGCCCCATTGCTGACATTCTTCACGAATGGTCTAGTTTTCCCAGGTAAAGACATCACACAGGTGTTTTTATCATTACAAATGGGGCCACGGAACTGGAAAACGCTCACGTATTTTTAGAGAGTGCCGTGTATGGAAAGAACAGACCTACACCTGCAGGAGCCTCCAGGTAGGCGGGGGCGGGGGGGGGGGCTGATGCCTGGTGATGCAGAGGGCATGGGGTCACACACCAGGTCCTCCCATGGTGAGCACCACGGCGGTCAGCCCTCGCCCGCCCAAAGACACAGCTCAGCTCTCAGTGCTGGGGACACCCAGACACACACCCGCCTTCCAGGGCACTTCTGCCTTAGATGACATGTAATGCCACCCACACTAGCTCATACCTCACAGTTCTTCCACACTCAGCCCCCTCCCAACCCCGGAAGGGGCTGGACTACTCTATGATATTGACTCTCTCTATGGGCTTCCCAGGTGGTGCAGTGGGAAAGAATCCACCTGCAGAGGCCAGAGATGCAAGTTCAATCCCTGGGTCGGCCAGGAGGAGGGCATGGCAACCCACTCCAGTACCCTTGACAGGAGAATTCCACGGAGCCTGGCAGGCTGCAGTCCGGGGGTGTCACAGAGTCGGACACCCCTGAGCGACTGAACCCATGTGAGGGCTGGGTTATATGTGAACCCAGTGACCACTGGAACTCAGAATATTCAGGAAGGAACTCTTTGGTCACAGTTGCTACTGCCATGATTTACGAGATTCAATCCATTCATTTTAAATTGTAAATACTGGAAGATGACCATCGTTCCGGTTAATTTAGGTTACACCGTTTTCAACTATCCTGTGGACCTGTTCTGCAGGAAAGAACCTCTGTAATTGAGTCTGATGAGGGCCAGGGCAGCGAGGAAGTCAGGGAAGGAAGATCGTTACGGTACCGAGGGCCCCCACGTGGACAGAGTTTCTGGAATTTCAGGCAACGTAAATATTTGATGACGGCACACTTTTAGTCTTTACTTTCTGAACAAAGACACCGCAAAGGTAAGAAATGCCCAGCGACAGAAACTTGGTGCTCAGCTGGGAGCCTCGGCAGAGAGTGGGACTCCCTTACGGGCTTGGCGGGGGACGGTTCAGACGTGCACGCATGCAGCTCCGGCCCCTCCTCGGCAGGGCTCAGGCCAGGCCCTTGGGGGCCACAGGGGACAGAGACTTCCGGTCTGCTGCACTGATGTTAGATCAGGGGCCAGGTGTGCCCAGGGGGTGTGTAAGAGGCACTAGGAAAGGCACGAGCGCTCACGGCTTCTGCTAGCTCGTCCCCGCCTGCCCTCCACCGCCCCTGGAGGCAGGCCTGGGTGGCGGCGTCAGTAGCTCTGACGTCTTTGGTGTCTCATCGGGTTTGGTCAAGGAGGTGGCTTCAGGAGACCAGAGGCAACGGGGACAGGGAGGCCAGGGGCTTCTCCGGGCCCCTCATCCTCTGGGTCACCAGGTGGCAAGTGTCCTTCTGCTGAAGGACACATCCCCGGATGGAGGTCTTCCCCAGACGCCTCCCTCTGGGTCTTATAACCAGCTCCTCCTTTCCCTGTTACCCCCGGGGGCCCACACCACCCCTATAGCTCTTCCCACACCTTGCCCACACGTCTACAGACAGTCCCTGTGGAAAATTCCCATCAATGACCCAGCTGAGGGTGCCATGTTTTCCCGGAACCCGGAGTGAAATAGCTGACTCAGTGGAATTGAAATTTTCTTATTCTCTATAGAGATTTGAGTCTAGTCATCTGATCCAATGGGGCGTCTCAAAACTACATGATTCATCCACTTTGTGGACATCATCTAGAGAACTTTTAACTATGTGCAGTTGCAGCTGTTCAGCATGAGGTCAAGCCAAAGAAAATATACTGGCAAGAACAAGTCACAACGCTTTGCAGGAAAGAGAAATATAAATCTTTTTAATAATTAAATTTAAAGAATCCTCTAAAAATATACAACTAGGTTTCATTTTAAGAAGGCTTAGCTTTGATGGTTCCCACAATACACTTTGATTAATAGTTATTATGAAAATTTTAAAAATTGTGCATCATTGTGAATCTGAAATTATTTCAATTGAATGATGCATTCTGACTTCAAAGATGTTAAAATGTGAAAAAAAAAAAAAAGAATATTAGGCCTTGGATATAGCCTGTCTTCCCAAAACGACTCATTTATAGTTGGGAAGGTAACTTTTTCTAGGGAAAATGATCCGTTTTCTTTTACAGAGAACTTGCCTTATTTTCTAGTGGAAAGATGTCACGGATATGGCATCATAGGGATGGTCCTCTTAACTACAAAGCGAGGCACGGTGTCCTTTCTAGTCATTAGCACCGAACTTCTGAACACACATCAACCGACACCCATCAAACATGCCTGAGATGCTGTTGTGATCTCTAATTTGGGTGCTTCTGAATCTGTCTTTCTGTTTGCATCACCATCTCGGCAGGAAGGCTCCTAATGAAAGGGCCTGTGGTTGGCTTGGGGCTGAGGATCTGACTCAGCCTCGTCACAGGCTATCGCTCAGAGCCCACAGTACCACCCCAGTAACACAGGAAGTGGGAGATGGCAGCATTTCAGGCATCCGACAAGCCCACTGTCACGTCTCGAACTTTCTGCGAACCCACTGGATGACGAAGATGCTGATTTGAACCGGCAGCCCAATTAAACGCGCAACCACTACTAATTTACTTTCAGGCTGTATCTTTTCACACAGTGTTCACTATGCCAGGAGGTGGGTGGAATGATTAGAAGGAATGAAATGTGTGTAATGAAGTGATAGGTGGACTTGATAATCAGCTTCTACCAAGTCGTACCTTTTAAAAAACGTCATTGGTTGGAAACACGTGACAAACACAGTAAGATGTTCATCTGTGAAATGGGCCTGAGACCTTCCCCGAGGCAAATCTTACTCTTTCCCTGGGCCCGTGGAGCACCCGCTCCCCACCTGGCCGGTGGCCACGCATCTTCTTGACTTTACCCCAGTCCTCTTGTAGGGGGTGAGGTGTGTGGCCACCCATATGTGGCTGGGGGCTTTCTGCTGAAGTTTTTGGAAGGCGTTGCATCAGTGCTCAGCATCTGTGGGCGATTTATTTTCCAATGGGAAGGCCAGCAGTGTCTGAGTGGGTGCTTTGATCCACAATCATTATTTTTCACCACTGGTGATATAACAGAATCATCCTCATTTATCATAACAGGAGAAAATCGGTTTTTATGGGCTAAACTTGTTAGCAGGAAGCTATGGGAGGCAAAATGGTAAGACAGGCACTGAAAAAGGGCTTCTAGACTCTTTCCTGGCACTGTGAGAACCCCAGCAAGCTCCCTGACACTCTGAACCTCGGTCTCCTCATTATAAATGAAAATGCCATGAACTCACAGAATTACGGTAAATGACACAGCGCTTGTACTGTAAACTCTGCTCCTGCCTTGCTAACAAATGCATCATGGGCTTATCTCGTTTAAGCTTATCTTCAGATATTAGGAAGGAACAGGCAACTTTCTTTCACACTCAGACTTGCAGTTTGAACAGCCAAAAGAGTATTTCCAAAAAGTGCAGCAGAGAGAAAGAAAAGGACGTAAGTTACAAAGGTGGTTTCTGGCACACATGGAATCCTTGCTGAAACCAGATTCGTTTACTCTCACTGGTCTCACCAATCATTATTCATGTTACACAACAATGTTCTCACATTTGAACTTTCCTTGGAAGGCTCTCTTTAACTTGTTTATTACAGTGTGTTAATCTCACCTCCCACCATGCCCGTGTGCCTGTGTGTGCATGTCCACCTCCACTCGCACACCAAGGAATTAAAAAACGTAACTCCATCAGAAGGAGCCCCTTCTGAAAGATCACGTGGGCCGAGCCCTGAGCAAGAAACCTGACTTCAGCAAGTCAGAGGAGAATCAAGACAGACGGTGCCCACGGAAACACTAATGCAGCTCACAAAACAACAAGAGTGATGGGCACTAATAGAGGGGGCGGCTATCATCAGAAGCTGAAAGCCAGGATCGGAGTGGCTGTCTTAACTCGAGTTGAGTCTAGCTGGGATCAGGGGAGACTCCTACATCAGGAGGCTGGTCTTTTTTGGAGGAAGACAACGGGGCACAGCGTGGCTGGAGTGGACACCCGAACCCAGCTTGCCGAGGTCGGGCGAGACCAAACCACCTGCCCAGGTGAATGGGGGGCTGGGCCACCAGTGTCACCAGGGACCCAGCGGCGGCTGTCAGGAGGTGAGACAGCTGATGTGGCTGGGCAGTCTGGAGGATCAGTGGGTAGACAGAGGGTCCCCAGCACCGCCTTGTAAACAGAAGGCACACGCAGTGACCTGCATCCCGAGCATTTGTGGTTCGGAGGGTAAACGATGCGATAAATGAGAGGAGGGAGAATTACTTTTCAGGAACGTGAACTCTGCCCCCGAAAGTCTTCGGAAGTGGGGTGGAGTGGGGCGCCTACCGTCAGCGGTCCCGGAGAGGCCGTCGGCTTTAAAGTTGCTCGTGCTTTTCTTCCTCCGATGCCTCTTTCTGTTGGCGTGAGGGGAGGGGGTGGGTCGAGCTTGGGGCTGGCGGTGCTGGAAATGCTGGGGCTCGAGCACAGGGGGTCACCCAGCCCCGTGTCTGCCGCCGGACCGGAAAAGGAAAAGAGTGCAGAGGTCAGCACGGAGAAACCAGACTCTGCCAAGGACCACAGCAACGTTCCTCCAGTTACCAAGCCCCGGAAACAGTCTCTGAACCAAGGGCTCAGCGGTCAGAGCACCCCATGCCTGAACATGCCACCTGCCATTCCAAAGCAGGAGCCCCTTTCGGCATCTTCCTTTTGCTCAGGAGAATTGAAAGTCCTTCTTTTTTATTTATTTCTTTAAGACCAGTGCTTCTCCAACTTTATTACTTAAAAATTTTTTTTATTGGAGTGGAGTTGATTTGAAATGTTGCTTTAGTTCCAGGTGTACAGGAAAGTGCGTCAGTGAGACATATACATATGCCCACTCTTTTTAAGATTCTTTTCCCATGTAGGTCATTACAGTCTGTTGAGTAGAGTTTCCTGTGCGACACAGTGGGTTCTTCTTAGTTACTATTTTATATATAGTCATGCCTACATGTCAGCCCCAACCCGTTCTCCTTCCCCTCCTCGGATGCCATAAGTTTGTTTTCTACATCTGAGATTCCATTTCTATCTTGTAGATAAGATTGGTTGAACCCCCTCTCCTTTTTTTAAGATTTCACATATGAGTGATATATATCATATCACATTCGTCTTTATCTGATTTATAAAGTTCTCTATTTTGCATGTTTGGAGTTCTGGAAAAGGAAAGTCGGGGGGGCAGGTTTTTACTTGTTTATTTTTCTCTTCTCACAAATAATTTGATCTATTAGGAATGAAAGGCATGCTCAGGAATGCATAGCAGAGTGTCATCTTAAATGGGGTTGAGCCGTGTGTGTGCTCACACACAAGATAGAGGCCATGTCTGATTCTCTGTCTCCTTCCCTCAAGACTTTGCAGGACCAAACGTCAGTTGACTACTTGTGAGACGCTGCACGCCACCTCCCTGTCTCACCAACGTCCAGCAACAGTGCTCAGAAGCCCACAGTAGACCCGGCAATTTTTGATTCACTGAACCTACTTAACAAAATGTTAAAACCAGTGTACTGGAAGTGAAACTCTCAACTAACGATGACTAACTTTACTTTATCGGAGAGAAGAACACAACTCCATTAAAAGACCTGAAATGAACATGCAATTCAGCAGAATAAACAAGTTCACCGAGAAAGGGACGAAGGAACACCATCCAGATACCTCCAAGCTCCTAAGAATTCATCATTTCATGACACAGCATCTTTGTTAACTCAAAAGACAGAACCTTTTGTGCAATGAATAAATAAATATTCATTCATCTAACGAATGTTCTTTTGAGTCACTTTTCTAGATATCTGGGATGCACTGCTGAGAGTAACAAAGGTCCCTGTCTGAGTGGCATTGAGATAGCTGCGGGGTCACAGCCCAGACTTCATCACAAGGTGGTGGAAGGGGAAAGGAGCCCGTGGAGAGTGGACATTACAGAGGTGGTGGTGGTGGGGGGGTGCGGTGGGGGCGTACAGAGAGGGTCTTGATGAGAAGGCAACCCGTGGGCTAATTATTAAAGATGGTGAGGACATGAGAACTCACGTGCATACCTGGGGGAGGAGGAAATCAGCAGAACCTGGCCCTAAGATCAGGTGTGCATGCTGGCGGTGTCCCAGAACCACAGAGGGGAGAGTGGCCTGGGCCGGAGAGGATGGGAGACTCAGACAGGGTGTCATCAGAGACGAAGGGGCTCAGACACTGCCTAGGACCCAGCGTTTACTCTGGGGAGCTGCTGCAGGGTTTTGAACAGAAGGATGACCTGATTTTGAATACAAAGATACTTGAGGGTCTCCCTGGTGCCTCAGTGGTAAAGAATCCTCCTGCCAAGGCAGGAGAGACGGGCTCTATTCCTGATCTGGGAAGGTCCCACCTGCTACAGGGACAATGAAGGCCATGGGCCATAACCAAGGAGCCTGTGCTCCAGGGCTCAGGAGCCACAGCCGCTGAGGCCCGTGGGCCATAGCCGATGAGCCTGTGCTCCAGGGCCCGGAGCCACAGCTGCTGAGGCCGTGGGCCGTAACCGAGGAGCCTGTGCTCCAGGGCCCGGAGCCACAGCCGCTGAGGCCCGCATGCCAAGCGCTTGTACTTCACAACGGAAGCCACTGCAGTGAGAAGCCTAAGCATGGCGACTAGAGCCGAGTCCCCGCTCGCCACAACTAGAGAAAAGCCTTTGCAGCAACGAAGACCCAGCACAGCCAAAAATAAATCAGCAAACAACATTTTTATAAAGAGGTACTGGAAATCTGAATTTAAATTACTTTTATTTTCTGAACCCCTGGAACATTTTAGCATGTATTAGAAGAAAAAAAAAAAAAAAGCTTAGTATCTTTTAAGCTCTACAGCCAGCTCCAGGAATGCCCTAGGAAGCAACTTCGTGACGTCCTAAGACCAGCAGCGCCTTTCCCATCCCTGCACGGTCAGGAGGGTCAACCTTCTTTCCATCCCTGCGGAGCCAAGGCCGCTGGGAGCCTGTCCTGGGAGGGGTGTAAGGGTCAACCCGCAGCTCCTTCCTGCAGGAGAACCTGCCTCCAGGAGACTGGGACTCTAGGTTGACTCTTTATCCACGTGGTCATTTCTTCTTCATTTTTCTCTCCAACTCGCGGCCTGCTCTCCACCAAAGGCACACTCACCCTGGGTCTGGCTCCTCCCCTAGAGACCCCCTCCCCTCCAGGTCCAAGGAGTATGGCTAACTGCAGGAGGGGTCCTCTCTTGCTAGCTTTTCACCTTTTCAATGGTCCCAGTCTTCTACATACAAATCTTTTAAAAATAGTACTTCTAATACACATATGTTTTGAAAATACTAGATCCCACTGTAAATAAAATACCCCACTGTATGTGAGACTGCACATAGACACCAAAGGGAAAAAAAGTTAGTCTAGTTAATGTTGTTGTTTAGTCACTAAATCGTGTCCGACTCTGCAACCGCATGGCCTGAAGCCCACCAGGCTCCTGTGTCCATGGGATTCCCAGGCAAGAACACTGGAGTGGGTTGCCATTTCCTCCTCCAAGGGATCTTCCTGACCCAGGGGATGAGCCCTCATCTCTTGAATTGGCAGGTGGATTCTTTACCACTGAGTCACGCGGGAAGCCCCCAGTCTAGTTAATACTTGTGCACAATTTCAGACAGTTTGGAAGCTGCCTGATACTGCTGAGGTGTCCAGGGGACCCCAGGATCACTAGCTGATCCTAAAGCAATCCTTTTACATGTTAGTCAGTGCTCAAGCCTTACGATGAATATATTTGTCATTTCAAATATTTTCTGCTCAGGTTTCAAAAATCTTCATGCTCTGACCGTATCCTCTCTGACTCTGAAGTGTTAAGAACCCACCATGTGCCAGGCTGGGTGACAGGCCGTGGGGAAACTGGCCCCAGTGAGCATCCCCGCCCTCTAGTCATGGAGGCGGATGGGTGGTGCAGGTTAAGACCGCTGCCCTCTGCTGCGGCAGGACTGGTGTTTTATCACTTCTCTCTGTCCCTTGGCACCAAGTTCGAAAGCATCAATTCTTTGGCCCTCAGCCTTCTTTTCGGTCCAATTCTCACATCCATACATGTCTGGACTAGAGGGTGAAAACCCCTGTCCCCATGGAGGTGACTTCTAATGACTGAGAGGATGCCTGTCTGGCCTCTTGCTTGATACCTCCAGGAAAGACTTTATCTCCTGGGCAATAGAGGGGGAATCAGATCTGTGGCAGAAACACCACCCGGAGAAGGAAATGGCAACCCACTCCAGTACTCTTGCCTAGAAAATTCCATGGATGGAGGAGCCTGCTGGGCTACAGTCCCTAGGGTCACAAAGAGTCAGGCACGACTAAGCGTCTTCACTCACTCTAATCCTAAGTAAAGAGAAGTGCCATCTACACACAGAAAAAGGTAAGGTGGAGAACCATCCACACGTCCACAGTCACCGAGGCAAGGTGGCTCTGTGGCCTCCCCTTGAGGAACACGAACGTGGCTCCAGGAGGAGCCGCCAGGACCCAGAGCGTGAGTGACAGAGACAAATGAACCATAGATCCAGGGAAGGGGCCAGGGGCGGGTTTGGTATGGGGAGGGTGAAGGGCAGAATGGAAAAACACGGGTCCTGATCTGGGCCCCGCAGGAAGGGAGGGAGGCGGGAGGTGAGCTTTCAGAATAACTCAGGGCTGTCAGCTAGCAATAGAAACAATGATCACAATGACGAAACCAGAAAGCAGGACCAGCTGTTTGTGAGCCCCAGGAATCCCGTCTCAGACAAGGAGGGGCAAGGATAAAGGAAGTGATGTGTACCCGTTGCTTGGAAACCGAGAAGCATTTCCCATCTACCGTCTGGCTCGCTGCTCACAGGACCGAGGCCCAGGCACGAGCACCACTGCCGAAGTCTAGAGACTGCAGGCAACGCTGGAGCCTTGCCTCTTCTCCCTGCCCGGGTCAGTGCTTCAATGCCGGCCCAAGCCCTGCACACGTGACCCCAAGTCTTTCGCTGGAGAAGGACAGGTAACCACGATGTGGCCGGGCGTCCACAGGGGGTGGGCTAAGTGGGAGTCGGGCACAGAAGTCCCTGGGAAAACCAGGTGCTCCAGGCTGGAGTCTGTGGGGACAGGCACAGCTCCATGGTGGACAGCTGGGCAAAGCCAGGCAGCTCCCCAGGAATGAAGGGTCCTGCCAGGAACTGTGTGGCAGGGCCAGGTGGGCTGACTGCAGCAGCAGGAGCACCCACCAGGTGAGGGGCCGGGCATCTGTGGCCCCGAGGATGGGGCTGGGGTGGCGAGCTGTGACAGAGGCCTGTGGTCAGGGAGGCCTGGAACAGAGAGGGTCCCCGGCAGCCCTGACCATTCTCCAGGCTGGGTGCCACGTCAAGGATGCTCTGGTTTCTAGTGACCAGGGTTCCATATCTGGGTGCTGGTATCAGAATGCCCGGCTCCTAGATCCTGAGAACTCCTTTTCAGGAGGAGGTGTTTAAACAGTCCCCTGGTTTAAAATACGACCCTTCAAAACACACTGGGCTTCTATGCTGTGCTTTTCCATCTCCGATGACTCCTCTTTGACAAAGTCTCACTCAACCTGAAAAGCCTCTGACGGCCCAGCCCCAGACCCTGAAAACGCACCCGCAGAATACAGTCCGCTCCTCCTGAGAACAAATAACGCATCTTGTTTTGTATCAATTAGTGGACACCAGACAGATGGCCCTGTCGACGGCCTTAAACGCGAGAGGGGGCGAGGCAGAGGGCAGAAGGGGGGAGGCGGAGAGAGAAGAAAGCCACAGCAAATTAGAAAGGGGAGCGCCTCATTATGCCCCCTCTCACTTGGCTTTGATGGAGGGACCCGGAGTTCCCGAGACACGGCGCTGAGCCGGGATGGGCCGGTCCTCCGCCATCCTGCGCACTCAACGCTGGCCATTAGTTCTTCCCAATCGGGCATCAATGTTCAACCCACACCCCAAAAAATACATAATACGAGCAATAATGATAACAGTCTGCAGGCTCTCGAGCTTCGGAATGTGAAGTATGAGTCAAAGAAGCAGTTTCACTTTTCACTCGGAGAGCTGACAAGCATGACTAGAGGGGGAATAAAATAACATTCCGTCCACATAAATATCAAGCAGCCTGCTTGAGACTGATGGGCCAGGAATGTATTCTTAGCCATCATTCCGGCAGACAGGCCCAAGGACACTCATAACTTATTTTACAATCATTTAGTTTCAGCTCAAGTGGAAAACGTGACAACTTATCTCTGCTGACAAGATGCCATATCGAACCTTACAATTAACTCTCCTCCGATTATCTGCCCAGCCGATCATTAGCTGGGCCATTTTCGATGAACTGTTGCGGGGAGTGTGCCTCGGTGACGGCCGTCGGCGCCAGGTGTGAGGATGGGTTTTGATATCGCCGGCTGCTAATCAAATAGACCGGGCTCCGTGCCCCCAACTGCCAAGGCCCTGCTTCTCCCAAGGGGTCTCCCAGTGTGTGTTCTGGGTGGGGGAGCCCTTCTGCACCGTGCTGCGTGGGAGCTGAGCATCCCCATGACTGTTAGCACTGCAACAAAGCCAGTGTTACTACGGCCAGTGCTCCTCCAGTGGACGTGTGCTCCTCACCCCCCCGCGTCTGTTTCAGGGAGCCAGGGTCTCTGGAGGGACGCCTCCCACCACTCCTCCTTACTGGGCTTGACCTGCAGAGGGGACACCAAGAACTCCCTGCAGGACTCCCCGCCCCGCCCCATGCACGCTGTCTGGGGCTGCTGCTGATGGTCCTGAGGGCAGGCTGACTGTTAATTTCCTACGTGTTGAAGAAAGAAGGCTTCCTCGGTGGCTCAAGAGTAAAGGCTCCGTCTGCCAATGCAGGAGACGTGGGTTCTATCCCTAGATGGGGGAAGATCCCCGGAGAAGGAAATGGCTACCAGCTCCGGTATTTATTCTTGCCTGGAGAAATCCAGCAGATGGAGCAGCCTGGCAGGCTACAAGCCACGGGGCTGCAAAGAGTCGGACATGACCGAGTGATGGAACAACGGGGAATGCTTTAAAAGGCATGCTCACAAGCCTGGAGGATGTCCCTGGCGGCTCTGCCGTAAAGAATCTGCCTGCCAGTGCAAGGAGACAGGGGTTCAATCCCTGGTCCGGAAAGACTCCATGCGTTGAGCTGAAGGGGAGTCACAACAGCTGGGCTCCAGAGCCCGGGAGCCACAACGGCTGAGCCCACCGGCCACAGCCGCTGAAGCCCGAGTCCCACGAGAGGAGCCCCTGCAGTGAACCCAAGCACCACAACCACGGGGTGGCCCCTTGCTGCGACTGAGGAAAGCCCATGCAGCGGTGACGGCCCAGCACAGCCAAGACCATAAATCCATGCGACTGTAAAACAGAAGCCCGAATGTCTACCAAAAAATTAAAAAGGGAAAGGACCGTGAATGCATATTAGCTCTGCTTTCTCACTCTCAAATAGACCCTACCTTGCTCATTTGACAGGATTAGGAACCACGTAGAACTAAAAAAATCTTCATGTTTTGGTATTACGAGAATTCAAAAATGATCAAAGACACGGCTATTTGTCGGGGACGGGTGGTGGTGGTGGGGGAGATCACTGGAGAGCTGAAACCTTTCAAACACTCAAGATGAAGCCATCGCAGGAGCCGGTCCATTAAAACCCATTTCCTTCAAGACAAAAGCCGACGGTATAAAGCCAATTTGGACCTTCACGAAGGGCTCTGCTCTCCCTGGAGCTCAGAGAGACGTGTGGGCCGGTAAATAAAGAACCAGGCCACCTCTGCCATCCAAGGAAATCACAACATCCCGGGCCTCTGTTAAAAGGTTGAGTGTGAAGTGAAGTTCAAAACCTCGCCCCTTCTCACAGTCCTTTTGACGGGAGCTTTCAACAGGAGGAGGTTTACTTGAATCCCCATCTCTGAAGATGTTTCAGAGCCCGCACATTGTCCGGCTCCCTTTGCGGCTGGCGGCGCGCACACAGAGGGTACACGGTGTCAGAAGAAGGGGCAGCGGGGACACGGTGGGGGGCCCGGGAAGATGACAGGTGCTGGGGAAAAGGGAGCGACAACACAGTGTCCGACGGACTCACAGAAGTGGGAGGAAAGGAAGACAATAGGAGGGGCCGGGGAGAAGGCAGGAGACGGGGAGAAGGGTGTCCTACCAGGGCTGACTTCCGTTCCGCCCCAAGGTCTTGGGCAAGGAGGAGGCCAGACGGGTCGGGTGGGTCTTCATTTACTGGAAGCCCTTCCTTACTGACATATGTTTCCAGAACAGCCTTCAAAATCTCCCAGAAATTCTGATCACTAATTAGGGTACAGGGTTTCGTTCCGAGGCAATGAAAACGTTCTAGGCCTGTGCAATGGTTGCCCCTGTCCGTGAATATACTAAAAGTACTGAACTGTCAGTGATAAACGGGTGAATTATATGTGCTCTGAGTGTTAATCTCAATAAAGCTATTTTCAAGCAAAAGGGAAAAAAAAAAAAACACACAGCGGCGGGTGGGGGGTGGGGGGCGTCATTGTATTAAATGGGCTTCCGTGGTGGCTCAGTGGTAAAGAACTTGCCTGCCAGTGTAGGCATGGGTTCGATCCCTGGGTCGGGAAGATCCCCTGGCAAAGGAAACGGCAACCTGCTCTAGTATCCTTGCCTGGGAAATCCCACAGACAGAGGAGCCTGGTGGGCTACAGGCTGTGGGGTCACAAAAGGGTCGGATACGACTGGGTGACTGAACAACAACGCTGTATTCAGTGCTCAAAGCCACGGAATGAGCGAGACAAAGGAAGGTGGTGGGGCAGGCTAGACAGTCTGCAGGCTCGGGGTCAGAGCAGGTGGTCCACGGGGCCCAGGGACACTCAGGAGCCTAAGCTAAGCGGGCCACAAGCCTCAGGCCACACCCTTGAGCGCAGGGACTTACGGCTGCCTGGGTCTCCAGCCACCCGCCAGGACTCGGTTCTATGTCTCAGACAGAGGGTGGACCCTGTGATGCCCACTCCTCTGAGGGAGCTGCCCCATGTCCCCCTCGTCCTACGGAGGACAGCACACGCCCGTGGGGGGAGCCTTGCTCTTCCCAAGCTCCCCCATGTCCTCCCCTCTCTGAGCCACACCCCTCTCCCCTCCGACCTCCTGGGACACGCTGCTGCCCTGCACTCCTCACCGCCTTGTCACCTGTCCCTTCCTGCCCACGACAGCAGGCTCTGTAAGTGTCTCCTGGGGTCCCTTTAGCTTTTCCTCCTGCCGGATGCTCAGCATGTCCTGATACCATCGCCCAATCTGGGGGAACGCAGGCCAGGATTTTATATCTAAGGGTCAAATATTAAATTGTTCTCTAGTTGATTTTTAGCTGAATCAAGCTGCACAAGTTTAAATTAATCCAGTGTGCTCCCGAAAAATGCAAAAAGGTGCTGTTAGTGGAAATGAAATCATTCCAAGAGACTCTTGCCTCTTGGCAGCCTCATCTCTTTTTACATAATCAGCCACAACCCATTTCTCAAGTTGGGCGCTGACGGTTGCTAAATGACAAAGGGATTCTCTTACACGTGGGAGGCTCCACTGGCCTAGCAGGCTGGGGAAAGGCTTAGACATCCAGAAGAAAACTCAGCTAAATAGAGAAGTTAATTAGATGCGCGATCCTTCTTTGATAACAAAAATTTCCCGTCTTTAGAAACTTAGCTGTTTCTATGAAAAGTCATTTGGAATCAAATTCCCAACTCCTGCACAAGAAACGGTCCTGACCAGGCGGGAAGGCAGGCTAAAGTTCCACCCATTCCTGGAGGGCTCTGTCCAGGGTCCTGAATGTGTTCAGTTGGTTCATTCTGAGCAAGACATAGAAATACACGAAGACAAGGCTGCCTCTTCATGGCACATCCCTGCTCTTCATCTACTGACATCATGTGGTTTGAAAAAGTAGAGCAATGGTGCTCCCAGCTTTAAGAAAACCTAATACACAGAAGCCCAGACTAAAACAGGAGTTAATTTGGTTGTGATAGATCCTTCCATCGCTCTAGGGTCACACTGTCAAAAGGTAAATAAAGAGCAGAGTGTGCTTAAGCATGCTTAACTATTTCCCTACTGCTTAGATGGACTAATAATTTTTTTTTAACAATAAATCAATACTTTTCATAGAGTTTTAAATATTCATAATTATTGCATGAGGGCAGTTTACAAGGGAAGGGCCCAGGAAAATGAGTTCTGCACTTCCTGCCGACTACAGCAGGGTGTGAGGGGTACCACTTGCTGGCTGACTCCCATTTCAGCTCTTATTCTGCATGCCTCCTGATGAAGAAGTTCACGGTGCTCAGAACGGCTGACATCAAGTGGCTGAAAAGGAAGGGAGATGGGACAGGGAGAGAACCACAGCATGAGTTCCACGAGAAGAAACTAGCCTGGCTGTGGGGTCAGAAAAGCAGCTCCATTTCCCACCTGGCTGTGTGACTGGGTACCTCATCTCCTTTGGGTCTCAGTATCTCCACCACAATGGGTGAAACGGCACCCTTGGGTACCTGGCCGTGGCCGGCCACATCCCAACCTGCCCTTTCTTGGCCTCGGTCGACAGCACCTCCACCCTCCCGGTGTGCAGGTTGGCAGCACGGGCCAGCCTGACTCGACTCTCCCTCTCACACTGCTCGGCAGTGCAGGAGGAGGGCACGGTGCCACCCGGTGCCTGGACCCTGTGGACTCTCCCTCTCACACTGCTCAGTAGTGCAGGAGGAGGACATGGTGCCACCTGGTGCCTGGACCCTGTGCTCAGGGCGGTGCCAACCACCTGCCAGGTAAGTGGATGGAGAGACAGACCCACTCGCCCCAGTCAGGCTCTCTTCTAGAGGTGTGCTAGCCAAAGGAAACACAGCTCCTGTCCTGGAGAGCTTGCATTCCAATGAGATGGTATCAATAAACACACCGGACACAGACACACACACAGACACACACACACACACACACAGAACACGGAGGGTGAGCATGCTGGGCAGGCAGGCAATCCAGGCGGGCGTGGAGGGTCACTGGCCTGCTCTTAGCCCTAATCCTCAAAACCAGTTAAATGTGGCCACAAAGGGCAATTAAGGTTTTTTTTTTTTTTTAAAACAGTAATCATTCACAAATTCACAAATCAATTCACAAATAGTTGGCGGGGATGTGGAGAAAAGGGAACCTCGTTCACTGTTAGTGGGAATATAAA
Organism: Nanger dama; assembly: GCA_917880005.1. Taxonomy (NCBI): domain Eukaryota; kingdom Metazoa; phylum Chordata; class Mammalia; order Artiodactyla; family Bovidae; genus Nanger; species Nanger dama. The sequence goes on from CAKJTW010000115.1 coordinate 1,920,647, forward strand.
TTGGTGCAGCCACTATAGAGAACAGTATGGAGGTGTCTCAAAAACTAAAAATAGAACTACCATATGAGCCAGCAATTCTATTCCTAGGTATTTATTTGAAAAAAAAAAAACCCCACTAATTTGAAAAGATACATGCTTCCCAACATTCACAGCAGCATTATTTGCAGTTGTCAAGATACCGGAGCAACCCAAGTGTCCATCAACAGCTGAATGGGTAAAGAAGATGCGAGATATCCACTTATCTACCGCGCTAGCTAGCTAGACAGCTATAGACACTTACAATAGAATGCCACTCAGCCAGATAAAAGAATGAAATGGTGCCACCTGCCACAACCTGGAGGGGCCTGGAGGGCACTTAGTGAAACAAGTCAGAGAAAAACAGACACTGCTGTCACTTATATGTGGAATCTAAAAAACTAACTAGCAAATCTAATGAAAAAGAAACCAACTCACGGATACAGAGAACAAACTAGTGGTTACCAGCGGGGAGAGGGAGTGGGGAGGCTGCAAGACAGGGGAGTCAGAGGCACAGACCAGTGTGCACAGAATGAATGACAAGGGCCTTCTGTGCAGCACAGGGGCCACAGCCGACAGTTTATAGAAACACACATGGAGCATAACCTTCAGACATTGGGCCCCACAACATCACATACCTAAACCGAATGTAATACTGGACATCAACTGTGCCTCGACCAAAGGAAAGAATCATCCCTCAGTAAGCTGAAACCGAGGACTCAACAAAGAACTACAACACCAAAAGCATACATTAGAAGTGAAGTTGCTCAGTCGTGTCCGGCTCCTGGACTGTAGCCTACAAGGCTCCTCCGTCCACTGAATTTTCCAGGCAAGAGTACTGGAGTGGGTTGCCATTTCCTTCTTCACCCAGGGATCGAACCTGCCGCACTGCAGGCAGACGCTTTACTGTCTGAGCCACCAGGGAAGCTGATCCCCAAAGATTATTTGGATGGCATCACCAAATCAATGGACATGAGTCGGAGTGAACTCCGGGAGTTGGCAATGGACAGGGAGGCCTGGCGTGCTGCAGTTCACGGAGTCGCGAAGAATCAGACATGAGAATGACTGAACTGAAAGAAGATTATAAATTTAGGAAGCAAAGTTCTGATAACTATTAGAGAGGGCCTGGGAGCCCAGGGCCAGACGACCCTTTCCGTGACATCCTCCCTGCTCTTCTTCCAAGCTCCCACAGAACACTGCACCCCTACCACCACCTTGGAAGTGCTGTGATCTGATTCTGGGGGATGTCTCCCTTCCGTGGTGGTGTCCCCCTGAGCTTTAACTTCTTTATGTGTGTCTAGCAGCCAGGAGGCACCAAATACCAAATATAGGTGCTCAGTAAAAGTCTTCCAAAAAAAAAATGGCCAAGACACAAACTATAGCACAAAAACCCCTACATGTTTAAGGAAAGTGTCTGAGTGCCCAAAGAAACAAAAAAATCCAGTATCTCTATCACTGTATATTTGTGACCTAGAGGATTTAAATATTATTTAAATACCGGCTGAAAAATATGTATTAAATATGCTTTCAGTTTTGAGCCCTTTGGAAAATAAATGATTACCCTATATGAAGATGATAAATTGCACCTTCTTTTTAAAAAGATCGTAATTTCCCTTGGGCGTCATCACACGTAACATTATGTTTGAACTCAATGGTGGATTTTTTTTTTTTTGGATGAAATCAAATGATAATTTGCAAAGTCACAGAAATAATATCTTCTCAACATTTAAAATACTACTTGAAAAACTTCTTGTTCTATATCATTTCCCTACTGTCTCCGAAGCCGTGGGACAGGAGGCTTGATTGTGGTTCCCAAGCCTTTGTTGATGGTGGGTGGCAGGCCAGTAAGTGATGGTATCAGGTGCTTCAAACGTCTGGCTGCTTGAAAGGGAGGCCCCGAACGTCTCAGAAACTCCATTCCTTTCCGCACACCTGGGTTCTAACAATTGCCCCAGTCAAGGGATTGGAAGATAGTAAGCAGGACCCCCTCCTGCCTTGAGCCACTCAGCCCACAGGAGGAAGGGCACAGGGGGTGGTTTAAAGGGTGGGCTGCGTTGGTAATCCCTTCTCAATGGTTTTGCACAGAAAGCCCTGGAGCTGGAGAAGGGCAACCGGCAATCGCTGGGGACCACGGGTGACAAAGGGCCCCCATCCCACTTAGATGAGTATGATCTGACTACATATGTGCACAAGATACCAGTCTGCAAGTAACTACCTAGGACCTACTTTGTGAGGAGCTGTTTTAGGCCCTGCGGAAACAGCAGAAAGATGCTACGTGTTTGCACACATGTGTGCTAAGTCGCTTCAGTCATGTCTGACTTTTTGCGAACCTCAGGACAGTAGCCCGCCAGGCTCCTCTGTCCATGGGATTTTCCAGGCAAGAAGACTGGTGTGGGTTGCCATGCCCTTCTTCAGATCTTCCCAACCCAGGGACTGAACCCAAGTCTCTCAAATTGGCAGGTGGGCTCTTTACCACTAGTGCCACCCTGTGTTTATAAAACAGATACAGTTAGTGCAAAACCAAACGGACCGACTCAAATGCGATTGATACTGGACTTGCGGAGGCAAGAGGCGCTCGGAATACATTTACTTAAAACTGCATCACGGGCTGCTGTGGGCACCTGCTTCATAGCTGTATATCCTTTCCACAAACAAACATTTTTGATAAAAATATGGATCGACGCTATACTTAACTGTGAGCATTTGTCTTACGAATTTTTTTTGAAAAGTGTGAGATGACTTCTGTAACTGCCACTGAAAAGAGAATATTTCTCTTTCCCGCTGTTTCAGAATTTTGCTAACCTGCTGCTAATGACCAATGACTGTGCTGCACACATATTTTATGTATATTCCAAGGCTGGGGTTAACCTCTAACTTCCTCTGCCTGAACACTAGGTGCTATCAACTCACTCGTGTCTCTAACCAGAGGCAGCTGAGGGCTGGCACTGCATTCATTTGAAGAAAGAACTTGAGACATTCAAGTAGTCTGCACTTTGAATTTGGGAATCAGTCTGGTGCTGTATTAATAAGAAGATGAGGTTAATAATATTGACCAGGTCACAAACATTAATACGTATTAGGTAGGATAACAGGGCTTCCCAGGTGGCGCTAGTCATTAAGAAACTTCCTGCCAGTGCAGGAGATGTAAGAGTCGCAGGTCTGATCCCTGGGTTGGGAAGATCCCCTGGAGGAGGGCAGGGCAACTCATTTCAGTATTCTTGCCTGAAGAATCCCATGGACAGAGGAGCCTGGTGGGCTACCATCCACAGGGTTGCAAAGAGTCAGGCATGACTGAAGGGACTTAGCACTTAGCACGCAGAATAACAGAAACTTCCCCAAACCAGATGGCAAATGAGTAGATCAGAGTGGGCTGTTTTGTCTCTACCCAAATCTGGTAGCTAAGATTTCTTCTTTGGAAGGAGCCTTGTAGCTTTCTACATTTGGCCAGCCCTACGTTCCGATGATGCAAAAACTGCCCAGCACACGCAGAGACTGGCAGGCTGGCGCAGTACAATGTGTCTGAAGCCCAAGATTCTGACCACTTAGGACACAAGCATACCCCTGACTCTGGGCGGGAATAAAATGAGTAACTCCCACGGACTGTGCCCACGAGGAACAAAGGCTGCACCAAAGGGCACAAACCAGTCCACCCTAGAGAAAATCAACCCTGAGTGTTCACCAGAAGGAATGATGCTGAAGCTGAAGCTCCAATACTTTGGCCACCAGATGCGAAGAGCTGACTCAATGGAAAAGACCCTGATGCTGGGAAAGATTGAGGGCAGAAGCAGAAGGGGACCACAGAGGATGAGATGGTTGGATGGCATCACCGACTCAATGGACATGAGTTTGAGCAAGCTCTGGGAGTTGGTGATGGACAGGGAGGCTTGGGGTGCTGCAGTCCATTGGGTTGCAAAGAGTTGGACAAGACTGAGCAACTGAACAACAAAAGGGTGTTCAGATGAGTCAGCTTGACTAGGGTGACAATCACCCTGCTTTTTCCGGAAAAATCCTAGGTTATGTCTGTTTTGCAGCATAATTAGTAACATATGTTCGCCACAATCTTAATCTCATTCTGCCATCATTTCTGAAAATGACAAAAAGAACAAAGCTAAAAGGTAATCTAATAATTATGACTATTAAGCTTTGGGCAAGTAAGAGGTTTCATGAAGGCTGAAAAGCTCGTCTGAAAACCTGCTCTAAATTTCTGTGTTCCATTCTACTGAATCTCATGACCATTTCATGTCAATCTCAAATCGAAAAGCATGTCTGGGACGTATAAAGTTTGTAACGACACATAATTTTAACTTGCCTGAAAATCTGTCAAAGATTATATTTAGGATAGCTGCCTTTCCCAGTAACCCCGTGGATGAAGACACCATGAATAATATCTCCATTCAAAACCGCAGACCAAAAACCATTTCATTTCTGAAGTGCTGTTTAAAGTACAGCCTTCTTCAGTAGTTTAATAGCATCGGCCAAATGAGTGACTCTTATTTTGTCTTTTCCACAAAAATGAGAAATCGGAGTGTAACATCTAAAATTAATGGTGGTGTTTAAAAACTAATATTAAATTACTTCTGACAAAAAGGCAGTTAATAATTCAGCCTTCAGACCAGAAAATTCTTAAAAAAAAAAAGAAAAAGAACGGACTTCCTTCATACTACTCTAGTTTTATCATTTTGCTTTCAGCACGGCCTTGGAATTTGGGCTTTGTCCGGGCAAAAGTAAAATAAAATGCAATAGAACACAATAAAGAAGAAAGTGTTTGGAGATCTTGACTTGGATTTGCGGGGAGTTCAAAGCATTTTCTTTATCACGGCTAAAATTTTGTCAATATGGTTCCATCAGATACTATGGCGGATCTTTGGGGAAATTGCTGTAAAATAAAATGAAAGATAAGATTGTGCTCCCAAACATAATAACTGACATTTTTCTCTTTTTCCTTGAGCAGGAGCCCAGCCCCGTGTGGCTGACAGAGGGTCAGTGAAGGATGCGGTGGTCCCGGCCGGGAAGTAGAATCTGCCGCCCGCTACTCACTCGGGGATCGCTCATTCCCATTCTCCCCATGCCGCCTCTGGTCCCCGGGGGTGAGGTTAAAAGAAGCGGGTCCCCACAGCCTTCCCAAGCAGGATGCGACCTCCTCGCCTCTGCCAGCCCCCAGGCCTCAGGAAGATGAGTCTTCGCCTCTCCTCTCTGCCCCTCCTCCCTGCAGAAGGTTCTGGCCATCCATGGTGCTCTCTTAAATGCACTCTCGCCAGCCACCCCTGCCCACACTCCCTGTGGCGTCCAAGCAGCGGTCCCCAGCACTTTCTGGCAGCAGAGATCGGTTTTGCAGGAGACAGTTTTTCCACAGATGGGGGGCTGGGTGGGGAGTTGGTTTCTGGATGATCCGAGTGCATTATAACTACTGTGCCGTTTTTTCTCTTTTGTGGCAATCTCAGGATATGCTGCCTTGACTTGAAGGTTAGGGTTTGTGCCCCGATGTGAATCCGATGCCATTGCTGATCTGAGAGAGGGTAATGCCAGCGATGGGGAGATACAGGTGAAGCTTCCCCCACTTGCCAGGCGCTCACCTCTTGCTGTGCAATGCAGCTCCTAACAGTCCCTGGACCACTGGGGACCCCTGTCCTACAGCACAGGGGCGGCTGGGACTGGCCAGCTGTCTCCTGCTCATCACTGGGGCTCTGTCACTTTGGGGGACAGAGGAGACTCTGGGTCCCAAGGTGGGAGCGCTTTTAGAGTTTCCCGAAAGGCTTCCCACCCCAGGTTCCTCTAGGTCCTCGGGGGCTAGAACCCAGGGTAGACGCCCACAGTCGCCCTGCTTCCACAGGCTCAGACCCTCCACTTCCCGGCAGCCGAGGGCTCTTGGGAGCAGCTGCTCTTCTTAGTGCTCTCTCTGGTTCCTGGCTCTGGCTCAGAAAAGGAAGAAATCAGGGTATGTGTTTTCTTCCTTCTTCCATGAAATCCAAGTTCATTTTCTCTTTCCAGATCTCAGGACACTTGTTCCCAGGTGAAGGTGTCTCTTCTGTCCTTTTCAGAGACTGACCTTTGGAATGACAGGTGACAGTTCTAAAAACATCCTGAGGGCAGGGGGCAGCGAAGCACGCCTGGGCTTCCTTGTCTACCTGGGTGTTTATGTAGCTGGGGCAACTCAATGGATTTCTGCCCTTATTTCTTGAGGGTGAGTGGAAAATGGGGGAAAAAAAAGAGAGAGAGAGAGAGAAGATACGGATATTTGTGAAGAGAGCTCGGGACTTACAAGCTTAATATGCAAAATGGCACAAGAATGGAATTTGGTAGGCACTCAAAGTGGCGAATCTATGCCACCTTGGCTACTCGGGAATTTAACCAGATCCGTTCAGCTGTGAAGAAAGAGATGAAAACGACGATATGGAGACAAAGTGCAGAGAAGCAGGCTGAGCTGAGGGATAATCTGCAATTGCACTCGGGAAAAGCACAGCCCAACACCACTCTCTCAGGAGGCACCACAGCCACTATTCTTATAAATCCAACAGATCATTTTGGCTGTGCTGCGAGGCTGGCAGGACCTTGGTTCCGGACAGGGGATCGACTCTGTGCCCCTTACAATGGAAGTGCAGAGTGCTAACCACTGGACTTCCAGGGAATTCCCACAAATGCAACTTTAATACATGAAAAAAATGGGTCACAAAATGCTATCTCTAAGTATCTAACTGTATCTGACTCCACGTCGGGAGAGTCTCTGGAGGGAGCCTGTTTGCTCAAGCCGTGCTCGTGTGGGCACGGAGAAGGGGCGGGCAAGACCAGGATCCAGAGCCTTGTTCTGGGTTCCAGCTGATGAGAACGTGCTCTGACTACTCAACGTTGCAATTTGCTCAACGCCATGAGACTCTTAAGCTATGGTTCATCCTACTGGGGATGCTTCACGTGTGTGAGTAGCTCCAGGCCCTGCTGGGGTGGCATCTGCTCTCCAGGAGGCGGACAGGCTCCGTGGTTTCCCCATGGCCTGGCCCAGCTGCCCGGAGCTGAATCGGGCCTCCTGCAGTCTCCGTCACGTTCTGCCCTATGTGGCAACGGGCAGGATGGGGGCAGGGAGACCGGCAGTGTCCTGACTCTGGTCTCTGTTTGCCCACCCTGTCCCAGGTCCCCTACTGCCCACCCCTAGCCCGGGCCCAAAGCTTCCAATCCCCACCCCCAACCCCACCGCCTTGCTCTGCCCCTCTTGGCTCTACCGATGCCAGTCAAGGCCCACACTTCCCTGACCACTTCACGATGCAAGCTGAACACAGCCCCTAATGAAGCGCAAGTGGAAACCCTCAAGTGTTCACCTCTTCACTTCCGTTTTTCCTAACTACAGAATTCATATTTGGGATCAGTTCAGTTCTCAGACAGTGAAGAGCCTGCCTGCAATGTGGGAGATCCCTGGGTGGGGGAAGATCCCCTGGAGAAGGAAATGGCAACCCACTGCAGTGCTCTCTGGCTGGCTATAGTCCATGGGGTCGCAAAGAGTCGGACACGACTGAGTGACTTCACTTTCTTTCTTTTTTTTTCAGTTCAGTTCAATTGCTCAGTTGTATCCGACTCTTTGTGACTCCATGGAATGCAGCAGGCCAGGCTTCCCTGTCCATCACCATCTCCCAGAGCTTGCTCAAACTCATGTCCATCGAGTCAGTGATGCCATCCAACCATCTCATCTTCTGTCATCCCCTTCTCCTCCCGCCTTCCATCTTTCCCAGCATCAGGGTCTTTTTCCAGTGAGTTGGCTCTTTGCATCAGGTGGCCAAAATATTGGAGCTTCAGCTTCAGCATCAGTCCTTCCAATGAATATTCAGGATATTTGGGATATTTTACATAAAATATTTGTCAAGTATTTTATGTAAAATATTTGGGATAACTTTATGTAAAACATTTTACATAATAGTAGGTATTCAGTTCTGAATGCTGAAGTGAGAACAAGGGGGAACAGTTGGATCTTAGATAACTCCTGCACCCTACAACGCTTTCCACTCAGGCGCACACACACCCAGCCCATCTACACACACGAGACCCTGCTGGCTGTGTGACCCTGGCCAGTTATTCAGACTCTCTAAGGCCAGCGAGCAATAGGTTCAGTGGGCAGTGTGTTTAAAGCACTGACCACAAGACTGTGCAGGGCGGATGACCCTGGCGCCGTATGGAAGCCTGTGGGAGGCTCCCCGGGCTGAGCCTAATGGAGACACAGCCCGTCCTAGGCCTTGGGGCAGAGAGGCGAACTAGACGGAATCCTCACTCTTCTGCGTTCTTGTGGTTTCAGTCACTAAGTTGTGTGCAACTCTTTGCGACCCTAGGGCCCGCCAGACTCCTCCGTCCATGGGCTCTCCCAGACAAGAATATTGGAGTGGGTTGCCATTTCCTTTTCTCCAGGAGATCATCCCAGACCAGGGATCAAACCCAAGTCTCCCGCGTTGGCAGGTGGATTCTTTACCACCTGAGCCACCCAGGCCTTCCCCTTAAGATGTTTCAGGTCTAGCAGGGAAGATGACAGATAATAAAATTGACGATGAGTCACAAAGGTTGGAAGGTGGGACGTGGTATGGAGGGAAAAGAGCAGAGAAGGGAGCTGAGGGCCTCCTGGACAAGGTGGGATCTGATGGGGCACAGGGGTGGGGAGGTCACACGGATGTGGGAAGAGGCTCCCCAGCTCAGCACGGGACAAGGCCCGGGAGCGGTGGGCCCACACGCGTCTTGCCGACGGCGGTTCATAGCATGAGGATGCCTACAGCGTCTGTAACGTGCTCCCGGCCATTACATGGAGAGCAGCGTTAACAGGGCGACGTGGCAGCCCACTAAGGGCTGTACTGTAACCTACTTCACCACTCCTCTACTGCTAGCCACAGAGAGCACAGAAGCTCAGCATGTCTGTGATGAAAGCCAGTCATGCCATAATCCAGCTTTCAGAAATAAGCAGGACCACAGGCGCTGGAAGTGTACACATCCCCCAGACTAAGAGTTTACTGCAGGAGTTTTTTCTGTTTGTTTGTTTTTAGAGCAAAGAGCTTCTCTGCATTAAAAATTTTTCTAAAATGTAATGCTTTATAATTAGGGAAAATAGAAAGTTACTATCACAAAAATTAATGAAGGGATAGGTGAGTTAACCCACTTGCTAGAAGGAAGAAGGCAGACTTCCCAGAGCAGGCCAAAACACGCATGACTAACACCCATGTGACACTGTGTTCTAGCCACATGATACACAGATGCCATATTCATTGGTGACATTTTCACACCAGCTTCCCTGGTGGCTCAGAGGTTAAAGCGTCTGCCTCCAATGCAGGAGACCTGGGTTCCATCCCTGGGTCGGGAAGATCCCCTGGAGAAGGAAATGGCAACCCACTCCAGTACTCTTGCCTGGAGAATCCCATGGACGGAGGAGCCTGGTAGGCTACAGTCCACGGGGTTGCAAAGAGTCGGACTCGACTGAGCGACTTCACCTCATTTCTATTATTAAGGCTTCTAGAAATCAAAGAATTTTACAAATGAAAACCAGCACAATGAACACTATGGGAAAAAAAGTGAATATTGTTTGAAAGGACAAATAATTTCTTAAAAAAAATTAACTGTCCAGGAATTTGTATTCATGTTATTTGATGGCTAACACTTTGGTTTATAGTTTTGCCAGTGCCCTGAAAGACAGACGTGTATAAAAACCAGGGGCTGGTTCAGGCAATAACCCCAGCCTTGACTGCTTTAGATGGTATCAACAGGATGATAATTTTTCCAGAACGGGTGGCCCGGATGCATGCTGCCGGCTTACAAATCTCATCTGGGGGCCTGACTCACGTGTCTTGCTGGCTCTGCTCTGCCTTCTGATTGATGGCGGCCTGACGTGCCCCCAGCCTTCAATTTCCCTCTGTACCCCCACCATAAAGGCGTCTCTCCTGGAGACGGCAGGATGGTGCTCCTGGACACCGGCTTCCCGGGACATTTTGATGTCAAAGGAAAACAGCACTCAGACAGGAGATTTCTGATGGCTGTTTTGGGCAGTAGAGATGGTTATTTCACCTTCTGTATCGTTGCAAAGCTTGAGATGAAAGGAACCAAGAAGCCAACAGCTGGCTGCAAGCTGAGTTTCCGGATCTTGTGAAACTAAGTTGAAAATTTTGCAGTACATTTTTCTGTCTTGTAATTATATGATACATCGAAGCATTTCTAAAGGAGCAATGCTTCCCTCAGTTATAACTTCAGAGACTGGATAAGGACTGCATATTTATAAACACCATAAGAAACAGAGAGCCCATGTAAACAGGTAACTGGCGCAGTTGCGATGGTGGCTGAATGCTACAGAGAGAGGACTTCCTGTCGGAGCTGAAACCCTGAACTGTGGCCAGGGAAAGATCAGGTGTGGGAGCTGTATGATGCATTGATCAATAAGATCGAGCTCTTGGATACTATATTTTAAATGTAATTATAATAATTTTCTTGTAAATAAGAACACATTTTAAGAGGCTCTGAAATATATAGAGAAATATTCCCCTGCTAATGTAATAAGATTTTAAAAATCCCACTGCAGAAATAATGTAGCAATTAAAATAGCATTTATAACTAAATATGTTTAAAATGTTTCTTCCTATAAAAGAGCAAAATTTTAAGCCATTTAAAATAACCATCTGTTTCCTTGTGATATAAAATTTTTAGTATCCTTGTGTAATTAATATTAATATCGCTTTCTGTTAATAACCTTATCTGTCAGAGAGTAAAGCAAAGATGTAAGGGAAGATATATTCATTGAAAGAAGTTCAGGAATGCGAAACCAATGTAATGTACAAATACTAAAGGAGTAAACACACAGAGAACTTGAGGATAAGCCTGATCTGCACACAGCTCTCTCTTGACAATCTATCAGCTGTCTATCAGTCTATCACCCATCACTCTATCTACCCACCCACCTACCTACCTACCTATCTATCTCATGTAGCCAGCCAGCCAGCCAGCCAGCCACCCCAACCTGTCTATCTCTGCTTAACGATCTATCAACCACCCTACCTACCTACCTAATCTCATCTGCCCCTCAGTCCATCCATCCCCTCGCCCACTCCCAATTTATCTCTCTATTGCCATCTATCATCTATCTATCTACCTACCTACCTGCTGTTGCTGCTGCTAAGTCGCTTCAGTAGTGTCCAACTCTGTGCGATCATAGACGGCGCCCACCAGGCTCCTCTGTCCCTGGGATTCTCCAGGCAAGAACACTGGAGTGGGTGCCATTTCCTTCTCCACCTACCTTCCTACCTATCTCCTTTTAACCGTCTTAGAATTACCTGCATTTTTACAGTCACTCCTCTCTACCACCATTTCATTCCTGTATTTCTATTGGTATTTACAGACATTTTAAGCCCCGAAGCATGTATCTGTAAATTCTACAACAGGAAGCAAGGGAGGGCTGGAAAAAGATCTGACCAAATTTTACTCTAAGAAGTGAAAAGGTCGCCAGGGAGACAGTATAATTAAAGTTCCTTAAGTGACTTGATTCCTAGGTTGACAACCTGAGCAAAGTAAAGGAATAGAGAATGAGTATTTTTCTGTCCCCAGAGTGGTATAATGCCATGAGAAAATGTCCTATATTGCTTAAAAATACACAGTGTTATAAAATCAGATGCTTTAATGTTGCAAAAACCTCATTGAAAGTTGTATTTCATTTCTTGGAGAAAGGGCACATGTATATTTGATGAATCTTTTCACACTACTCTACCAATATCTCACTGGATGCTGGCTGGGGGAGGCGGGGGCAGGGGCAGTAAGTGATGCTTTCTCTTTCTCTCTCTCTTTTTAAAAATTACCCTAAAATTGAAAGTTTGCAACTAAAACTGCTGGGACCAAACTAACAAACACAAGAAACTAACTGTAAAATTTAGTTTTTACAGTAAAACTAAAGCTGTAAAACTGCCTGTGAGACTTCTAGACTTCCAGGAGAATAAGGGGTTGAGGGGTCTGGACTCCCTGACTCCCCCTAACCCACCTCCCTCATCTTTCTACACTGATGAGCTTGTAAAGGCAATTACTCCTCCCTGAGAACCTGAGGTCAGCTGACTGCCCAGGTTCAAGCCCAGACCTTTGGGGATGCTTCTTCTAATCGTCCTTCCTACCTGGGGGTCTCGCCTCCAGCTAAGTCCCTTCATCATTCACCCCGCAAAGCTCCCCACACCCCATGCCTTTCCCAGCCGGGGACACACACCCTTCCCTCCACCCAGTAGGCCCACATGCCCTCCTACCAGCCTTTCAGGCTGAGTAACACATCTGTCTTCTCGAGGGCCATTTCCAAACACACCCTGGGGACTCACCACGCACGGTAAACTGCACGATGTTTGTTGAATGAATGAATGAATGAACGGATAGAGCACTTTTACAGTCTCAGTGGGAAGGAGGCTTAGTAACTCACCTATTCACTCAGAACCCCATTTCTGAACCCAAACATGTATATCGCAGCTACCCCTTACTAACCTCACTTTACTTCTCACCACCTGATCAAGTACATTTCAGTCTGTTTATTGATTATCTTTTTCTCTTTTCTCTTCCAAGACCCAGGAATTCCTTCTTGATCCCTGGTGCCACTGCCAGGCTCAGAGCAGTGGCTAACACACCACAAGTGGTCAATAAATATTTGTGGAATAACTGAGGTTAAATACAAAATTAACTAAATGCCATGAAATGCATTTTCACAACCTAACCTAGGTTATCTATCCCTACTTACTTGAGCACTGATCTTATGATTCTGAAATGGCTTGAGATCACTGAAGAAAGGAAACTGCGTTTTAATCTCTGACCATCAACTAATTTAAAAATTTGCACAAGGAACTTCCCTGGTGGTCCAGTGGGTAAGAATCCACCTTGCAATGCAGGGATGCAAGTTCAGTCCCCGGTTGGGGAACTAAGATCCCACAGGCTGTGGAGCAACTAAGCCCATGGACTGCAATGACTGAAGCCCACGGAAACAACCAGAGAGTCTGAAACGAAAAATACTGCGTGACATAACGGAGATCCTGCTGCCACAGCTAAGACCTGATGGAGCCAGACAAATAAAGATGTATTAAAAAACCTGCCCAAGGTGCTCGCATGGCCCACTGGGAATGCTTTAGCCAGAAACTGAAACATTTCCTCCACCCTCTCTGTTCCACGTAAGGGGCATTGGCTTTGCTAGGAAACAGTTTCTAGAGCAGCAGGCAAAGCGTTTTGTTTTAATCTTTAAAAACTCAGAGAATTTTTATTACAGGAGATTGGCAGAAAGGCCCAGGAGCTCACTTTGCAAGCCCATCACACCACCCCTGTCACCACGGGGTCTGCCCCTCTTTGGGGATGACCTAGCAATGATCCAGGTGGAGTCGGGAGTGAGGTCAGCGCATTTGGTGAGTGAGGAAGATGCTGTGAGGACGTGCAGGCTGTGGTTTCAAGGTTCTGGCGAGACAAGGGGCTCACAGAGGAGACAAATGAGAAAGCCAGATGGGATGGCTCTGGACACAGTCACAGGATGGGAAGGGGCAGGGACCTGCCGCAACAGGCACGAGACGAATAGACATGTGGTGCAGTGATGGCCAGGTCACAGTCAAGCTCAAGAGAAGGGACCTCTGGGGGAAGGTGGCTGGGCCACGTGGACACTAAGTCCTGAGCCGCCATGGTGGCTCACCCGGACCTGAGCAGAGCACATCTGAGCCACGGAGAGGGAGCCAGGCGGGGGCCGGGAGACCTGACAGAGAGACATCAGGGCCCAGACCAGCTGTCCTGGGTGCCAGAAACAAAACCAGGAAGACACACCACGCGCAGCAGGAGATACGAGGTGCCATGTGCAGGCAGCGGCAATGGGGCTCGTGTTTATTTTCTTTTAAAGATGAGTTTGGAAGACTTTAGGGAAACAAGAAAAAAAGGCAGGAGATGAGGCAGGGCTGCGGGGCGAGTGGTGGACACAAGGGAGGGAGCTCAGTGTGTGAGTGGCCCAGCATGAGCCCCAGGAAGTCAAGTCCCTAGAACTCACCACAGGAACCGGTCCTTCAGGGTCAGGCTAAGGGGAGACTCGTGCGTGAGTGGCCCTGCGTCTGCGACTCGAGCCACTGGGAAGATGAGACGGTGGGGAGGCTCGTGCGAACACGGTTCCTAGAAGGACGCCTGGTTCTGCTGTGAATTTAACGAGCCTGAGTGAACCGGTCAACAGCTGTGCAAGGTCGTCGCTAGTCACACATGTGCAGTGGAGCAGGGGGGTCAGGCTGGCTGTGATCTTGGTGGCCGTCCCTGTTCAGAGATCTGGCTGGGCCCACTGGAGCAGGGCGTGGGATGAGGAGAGAGGCTGAGTCCTGAGCAGCATCACCGATGTCAACCCTGCAGGGTGATGGCGCAGACCTCTGGGCGTGGCAGCAGAACCCAGAGAAGGCAACGTCAGAGGAGCCAGGACAGGACAGTGTCCAGCACAGCGGAGCCAGCAGCGGGCTCCCCGAGAAGCAGATGGCAAAGGGAGCCGTGGAGCACCTGGGGTGGACGGGGCGGGAGGCCTGGACACTGGAAAAGAGCAGGGTCCAGCCATGAGGGGAGAGGGCGAGACAGGGATGGGCCAGAGAGAAAGCAGGGCAGCAGGTTCCCCCGAGAAGCAGATGGCAAAGGGAGCCATGGAGCGCCTGGAGTGGACGGGGCGGAAGGCCTGGACGCTGGAAGAGAGTGGGGTCCAGCCGTGCAGGGAGAGAGCGAGACAGGGATGGGCCAGAGAGAAAGCACTTGGTAGTAACTGGAGACAGCGAGTGTAGACAGGGGTTCTGGGAGGGTGTGAGGAGGAGTGCTGAGAAGCAGTAGAAAGGTCAGAGGGCCATGGAACCGGGATGGGAGAAGCCCGAGTGGGCCTGCTTGTTGAATGGAAGGACCCAACACCCAGGAGGATCTGATGGTACAGGAAGCAGGTGGGGTAACTGCAGGGGCAGAGTCCTTTGGGAGTGAGCGGTGATGGGTCCAAAGGTGCGGGGGGCCTGCTTTACAAGGGATGCCCCGTCCTCCGTGAAGGCTGCGGCTCAGCTGCAGGGGGACTGTGGGGTTGGTGAAGCTTAAAGAGGGCCAGCAGGGGAGGGCGAAAGTGAAAGATTTGAGAGCACAATGTTTGAAACAGTATGCTTAAAAATTACGCCGTATCTTATTTACGCTACTCTCTGTGTGAAAAACAATGGCAGAAAGTGAAGAAGAACTAAAAAGCCTCTTGATGAAAGTGGAGAGTGAAAAAGTTGGTTAAAGCTCAACATTCAGAAAACTAAGATCATGGCATCCAGTCCCTTCACTTCATGGCAGATAGATGGGGAAACAGTGGCTGTTTTTTGGGGGCTCCAAAATCACTGGAGATGGGGATTGCAGCCATGAAATTAAAAGACGCTTACTCCTTGGAAGAAAGTAGCATAGAGAATGTTGAAAAGCAGACATTACTTTGCCAACAAAGGTCTGTTTAGTCAAGGCTATGGTTTTTCCAGTGGTCATGTACAGATGTGAGAGCTGGACTGTGAAGAAAGCTGAACAACGAAGAATTGATGCTTTTGAACAGTGGTGTTGGAGAAGGCTCTTCAGAGCCCCTTGGACTGCAAGGAGATCCAGCCAGTCCATCCTAAAGGAGATCAGTCCTGGGTGTTCATTTGAAGGACTGATGCTAAAGCTGAAACTCCAATCCTTTGGCCACCTGATGCGGAGAGCTGACTCATTTGAAAAGACCCTGGTGCTGGGAAAGATTGAAGGCAGGAAGAGAAGGGGACGACAGAGGATGAGATGGTTGGATGGCATCACCAACTCAATGGACATGAGTCTGGGTAAACTCCGGAAGTTGGTGATAGACAGGGAGGCCTGGTGTGCTGCAGTCCATGGGGTCACAAAGAGTTGGACACGAGTGAGCCACTGAACTGAACCCGAACTGAACTGTGTCAAAACTGCTCCAATTCTTGTGCTACACAGCAGATCCTTATTAGTTCCCTATTTTACATACAGTAATGTGTGTCTTTTCAATACTCTGTAACGGCCTCTACGGGAAAAGAATCTAAGCTGAGTGGGTGTGTCTGCATGCATAACTGAATCACTCTGCTGCAACCTGAACCAACACAGCTTTGTAAACCAACTCTACTCCAATACAGACTTAAAAACATGGTCATGAGCCTTCCCTGCGCCCGTGGCCTGCTGCTCTGAGCTTGGTCCTCTGGACGTGCGGCTCCTGCTTGTCTCCTTGACCGCTGACTGCATGTGCCGCTCACTCCCCCACCCTCCAGCTCCAGAGGAGTGGGTCTTAACCCCAGCTGCACCCGAGAAGCCGCCTGGGGACACCGAGGCCCAAATCAGCCCCCTCCCTGGCCCCAGAGGCAGTGCTTTGGAAAAGTACCCTCCAGAGCAGGACCACGGATCCCTTCCCTGGCTCCAGAGCCCCTCCTGCCTCCCAATCCCTCCATCCCTCTTTCTCTGATGGGGGTTCCGGAGCCTTCTTGAAATACCCCTATCCACTGCTGTGGACACTTCCCCATTTGCCAGTGACCTTCTGGAAACACGGCCCCATGAAAGAGGCCTCTCATCTCTTAGGGAAGAGTGAAAGTGAAAGTGCTAATCTCTCGGCTGTGTCTGACTCTTTGCGACCCCATGGACTGTAGCCCACCATGCTCCTCTCTCCGTGGCATTCTCCAGGCAAGAAAATTGGAGTGGGTTGCCATTCTCTTCTCCAGGGGATCTTTCTGACCCAGGGATTGAACCTGCATCTCCTGCACTGCAGGCAGATTCTCTACTGCTGAGCCACCAGAGAAGCAGAGGAAGTCTCAGCATCTCAGGAGACAGGCTATGCCTGGGCCTGCCTGTCAACGTCAGGCTCCCATTCAATGTGTGCATAGCTGGTTTGCTGAGCATGAACGCAGAACCTCTTTCTCTCTGTGAGCCTGACCCGCTTCGTGGCCTCTGAGTAGGGAGGACACTAAGATGATGCCTGCCACTGTGTGCCTCCCACGTGTCCTCAACACAGGCCCGCAGACAGCCCTGGCCAGCCCGGGTCTCCTTCTGGCAGGGTTCTTGGGGGCGGGTGGTTCGCAGAAAGGCACAGTGGGTGGAGGTTAAGACACAGCCTGAGATGGATCCAGCCTTCTGCTACTTCTGTTTTCTCACCAAAGTGGGGATGGCACTAGCCCTCCACCCCCGCCCACCCCGGGGTCCTGGTGCCTGGCAGGCAGGGGGGTGCTGGATGGACGCCACGTGGCGGCATCACTGGCGGTGGCGGCAGGACCACCGTGGGGCCAGCCACGTGCCCTGCCTTCTGTCTCTCGAGGGGCCCTCTCGGAAGCGGAGTTGAAAGTGTTGCTGTGGACAAGGCACCACCATGGGTTGGCTGCAGCCGTTCTCTCAAGAAAGGAAACAGCCTCCCTTGCCTTTGGGAAGGATGAGCTGGTGGCTGGCAGGGCCCAGGGAGCCCAAGTCTACGCGGTTAAGACCAGGGTTTTCTGCCCTCGGCGCTCCTGACTTTGAGCAGGATGGTTCTCTGTCTTGGGGAGCTGCCCCATGTTCACCAGCTTCTCTGCCTTCTACCCCTCTTGATTCCAGCGGCAAACCCCTCCAACCCCATCAGCCGCAACAACCTAAACTGTCTCCAGACACTGCCAAACATCCCCAGGGGAGCGGCACACAAGAATCACCCTTGGTTGAGAACCTCTGGTCTAGACTGGGACCAGGCACCATGGCGACTGGCAAGAGCATTCTTCTCGGCCGTCTGTTTAAAATGATTTCCAGACGTCTGCCAGGCAACTCGAGAACTGCTGGCCCGTGGGATCGGAATCTTCTGCTCTGTGTCTGATACTGGGGGCAGCGTTTCCCGGGGGCCAGCGCCTGCTGCTAGAAATAGCTGTTAGGGAAGAGATGAGCGAGCGAAGTACAAAGTAACAATGTTCTGATTGGGAGGAAAAAAAATACACCTTTCCCCCTGTGGCCAGATACCCTAGGGAAGCTTCTGCTTTCTCCTTGGTCCCATGCAGAGAAAGGGAAGCGGGTTCCGCGTGTAGAAGGAAACTGGGGTCATTCCTTTAATTAGGCCGACCAGCCTGGTGGGGGAATAGACCATGGCGGCTGAGCCTGGGACTGCCCAACTCCGAGATGAGAGCCCACGGGCCCTTTAATACTGAACGGAGTTGATGACAACCCCCAGGGGATGGCTTCTGAATGCCAGCCAAGATTTCGGAGAAATGATGAGAAAGGCAAAGTTCAGGATCAGTGAGAGAGGGAAAACGTCTGCATATCTTCCCTTAGAAAGCAAGCCTGATGAAAAGATAAACAATTTTTATGATATGTTGTTTCCATAGCAAGAATTCATTTCTCCTTTAAGCAAACAGCAGAGGGGAATACCATAAGCTTTGGAATCGGAAAGCCCTGGGTTTGAATTCTGGCTATTAAATGAGTGAGGTCTTAAGTTTCTCGGCCTTTTGAACCTCACTTATCAAACAGGGATAATGACTCTCAGGAAATGGGCATTAGACGGCAGGCACCGGACAGAGACGGGCAGCCGCACAAACTCAGACTGCAGGCCCAATGGCCGACGGGCACATGGGAGACGCTGGAGAAGCCCGAGTCTGACCTACAGTGATGCAGCCCTTCACGCAGGTCAGAATGGCCACCAGAAGTCTACAGGTGATGCGCGCTGGACAGGGCGCTGAAACAAGGGAGCCCTCCCACACTGCTGGGGGCATGCAAACTGGGATAGTCACTATGAAGAGTGGGGCTTCCCTGATGCCTCAGCTGGTAAAGAATCCGCCTGCATGGCAGAATACCCCTGGTTTGATTCTTGGGTTGGGAAGATCCTCTGGAGAAGGGAAAGGCTACCCACTCCAGTATTCTGGCTTGGAGGATTCCATGGACTGTATAGTCCACGGGGTCACAAAGAGTTGGACACGACTGAGTGACTTTCACTTTCACTATGAAGAATAGTTTGAAGGTTCCTTAAGAATTAAAAATACAGCTAACATGTGATTCTGCAATCCCACTCCTAGGAGAATATATCTGGAGAAAACTCTAATTTGAAAAGATAAATGCACTCCAGTGTTCATAGCAGCACTATTCACAGCAGCCAAGAGACGGAAGCACCCTAACACCCACTGACCGATGGGCGGCCAAGGATGCGGTATGCATATGGAACGCTGCCTAACGCCCACTGACCGATGGGCGGCCAAAGATGCGGTATGCATATGGAACACTGCTCAGCCACAGGAAGAATGAAATAATGCCACGTGCAGCAGCAGGGATGGGTCTGGAGATTATTACGCTAAGCGAAATAGGCCAGATAAAGACAAATATCATAGGATATCACTTACATGTGAAATCCGGAAAAAAAAAAAAGATACAAATGAACTAATTTACAAAACAGAGAAAGGCTCACAGAGGAAGAAAATAAACTAAGGGTTAATAAAGGGGAAAGGGAGGGGTATAATATAGGAATTTGGGATTAACAGATACATACTACATATAACATAAACAAAAAGAAACTATTGTATAGCCCAGGGAACTATAGTCACTAGCTTGTAATAACCTATAATGGAAAGGAGTCTGATATTATAAATCAACTATTGTGCCCTCGCTCAGCTGTTAAGTCATATCTGATTCCATAATTCCATGGACCATAGCCCACCAGGCTCCTCTGTCCATGGGATTCCCCAGGCAAGAATACTGGAGTGGGTCGCTATTTCCTCCTCCAGGGGATCTTTCTGAACCAGAGGTTGAAACCCCACCCCAGTACCCCCAGCCTCACCTGCATCTCCTGCACTGGCATACGGATTCTTTACTGCTGAGCCACCTGGGACGCCAACTATATTTCCATTAAACTCCCAGGTGAGAGTGGTACTGTCATTCACTACCGCCACCTGCTGGTCACATGCTAAAATTGCTAGCACAGAAGCCACGGAGAGAAAAAGTGCTCAAGTTGTCGAAACTAAAATCAATGAACTGAGAGAAAACATCCCCAGAACTCACATTTATGGCATAGTGTCTGTAATGCCAAATTCAGAGCTGCCTGTCCCTCCTGGAGCTGGCTCTATGGGGAGGGAGAAACAAGGAAGTGCAGGACAGGAGGGCCAGAGCAGAAATGTGTGTTTCTCATGGTGACTGTGTGCTCAGTCGTGTCCGACTCTTTGCGACCCCATGGACCGTAGCCCGCTAGGCTCCTCTGTCCACGGGAATCTTCCAGGCAAGAGTACTGGAGTGGGTTGCCATTTCCTTCCCCAGGGGATCTTCCCCACTCGGGCATCAAATCCACATCTCTAGTGTCTCCTGCATCAGCAGGCAGGATCTTTACCAACTGTGCCACCTGGGGAGCCTAAAGTCCTGTAAAAAAATGTCCATGATGAAAAAAGAATTTGAAAGTTCCAAATACGTAACTTTTTGCTTCAGATTCAGGACCGGTTGTCCAGTAACCACAGATCCAGGTGGGAAGATGTGTGGGTACATGGTGTGGAGGGAGCAGGGCTGCAACATACACCTTCCACTTGGAAGCGTGAAAGATGGGTATGGCTTTTGTACTTGGGGCTGATGAGGTCGGACAGTGGCCTGGTGCAGGCAGGCTGAAGTGAAATGTTCAAGCGGCAGTTGAAGCAATGCAATACTGCTGGCGATATCGGGCCAGCCAGAGTGGCAGAAGATTAACTGCTGCAGTGAAGCAATCGGGGGATGGGGTGGAGCCATCGGAACAACCTGACAGCCGGGAGGAAAAGGGACAGGGACTTTGGCTGCCACGCCGACAGGCAGGCGCTGGCAGGAGATGCTGGCAGGCCGGCAGGCTTGCCGATGAGACACGCAGGGACACTCGTAGACGGTGCACGGGGCTCCAGGCATTGGCTCTGGCCGTCAGCACAGGTGGGACACACCTCTAAATGCATTTTGCCCTGGAGCAAGGTAAGACCACCAGGCATACTACAGAGGACCCCCTACGGGTCCTTGGCTACCCACAGTCATGCTAACTCTTGGCTAACACTTCCGGAGAAAATGATCTATAGAGAAAATGATTAATCCAAAAAAAAAGAAAAACCCAGGCTTCCAACGAGATTCCAGAGACTCCTCAGCCAATAGTTGTTGCAGAGATAATTGTTCTGAATCTATCAATAAAGCCGAGCTGCCCCTTCATTGACTGTGAGCACCAATTTCTTTCACCCGGGATTACAAGTTGGTGTTCACGGGCTTACTCCTGCCATTATGGTGATAAACAGTTTAAACCACAACAGGGTCTGACATGTAGATCAATTCTAAGTCCATAAAGAATCTGCACAACAGGTTCTGGGACAGGAATTTACAGCCGCCACTTTTTATTCTCTCTTGCTGCAAAAATTACTTCTGTCAAACACTTAGGAGAGTGAGGAAAAATGTAAAAAATTAATTTTTCATGTACTACTGGAGCAGCCTTTCTCAACGCCGAAGCTCAAGATGAATATGTTTCTGCATTTAAAAAATTACTTGGAGCTGCATGCGGCGCTGAGTGGGAGTGGGTCCCAACCCTCCACGCTGAATGAGAGCCGGCAGACAGCAATTTGAAACCCTGAGCCAAGCTGTCTGCATTTCCTCTCGGGGCAGCTGTGAGTCTCACGTTAGCAACGCCAAATTATATTAGACATTTAATTTTAAACCTCAGGTACTTAAATGTAAAACCTTACCGCAGTAATAGTCATAAAGCAGTGGGGCATTCCATCTCACAGAATGGGTTCTTCTTTCTCCTGCGCCCCCCACCCCTTGCTTAATTTAACCAGGATGTCCTGTTTTGTGGTTTTGCACACCACAACGTCATCTAGCTAATTAGGAGTTTGCTTGCAGCTGCTTGAAAAGCAGAAACACCCAGGGTACCAGTGCATCCAGAGGGGAAGACTTGATAAAGTTCTCTGGAGCCAAAGTCTTAATTTAGAGTGGACGATAGGGTAGAGGAAAATGGAACCCCCACGCTATGTATTATTATGTACAATAAAAACGTGGGATAATAGGAAGGCATATTCACCAACACACGGGCACTCAGATTCAAGAGCTGCTGTCACCCCCTGCCCCCGTTCCAGCAGCTCCCACTGGGTAAGCTTTTCTATGACTCTGACATCCAAACTAAACAAAACGAAACCAGATGAAAAAGCAGGAGAGTTCCTGAAAAACATCTATTTCTGCTTTACTGACCACGCCAAAGCCTTTGACTGTGTGGATCACAATAAACTGTGGACAATTCTGAAAGAGATGGGAATACCAGACCACCTGACCTGCCTCTTGAGAAACCTATATGCAGGTCAGGAAGCAGCAGTTAGAACTGGACATGGAACAACAGGCTGGTTCCAAACAGGAAAAGGAGTATGTCGAGGCTGTATATTGTTACCCTGCTTATTTAACTTCTATGCAGAGTACATCATGCGAAATGCTGGGCTGGAAGAAGCCCAAGCTGGAATCAAGATTGCCGGGAAAAATATCAATAAACTCAGATATGCAGATGACACCACCCTTATGGCAGAAAGTGAAGAGGAGCTAAAAAGCCTCTTGATGAAAGTGAAAGAAGAGAGTGAAAAAGTTGGCTTAAAGCTCAACATTCAGAAAACTAAGATCATGGTATCTGGTGCCATCACTTCATGACAAATAGATGGGTAAACAGTGGAAACAGTGGCTGACTTATTTTTTTGGGCTACAAAATCACTGCAGATGGTGACTGCAGCCATGAAATCAAAAGACTCTTACTCCTTGGAAGAAAACTTATGACCAACCTAGATAGCATATTCAAAACCAGAGACATTACTTTGCCAACAAAGGTCCGTCTAGTCAAGGATATGGTTTTTCCAGTGGTCATGTACAGATGTGAGAGTTGGACTGTGAAGAAAGCTGAGCACCGAAGAATTGATGCTTCTGAAGTGTGGTTTTGGAGAGGACTCTTGAGAGTCCCTTGGACTGCAAGGAGATCCAACCAGTCCATCCAAAAGGAGATCAGTCCTGGGTGTTCATTGGAGGGACTGATGTTGAAGCTGAAACTCCAATACTTTGGCCATCTGATGTGAAGAGCTGACTCATTTGAAAGGACTCTGATGCTGGGAAAGATTGAGGGCAGGAGGAGAAGGGGGATGACAGAGGATGAGATGGTTGGATGGCATCACCGACTCAGTGGACATGGGTTTGGGTAAACTCCGGGAGTTGGTGATGGACAGGGAAGCCTGGCGTGCTGTGGTTCACGGGGTTGTGAAGAGCTGGACACGACTGAGCAACTGAACTGAACTGACATGGAAACCAGAGACATGGGGGAAAAAGATAAAATGATTAATTAACAAAAAAAGGTGGAGTTTGTATTTCACTGCGACTTAGAGAAAAAAAATGACAGAGAGCCCTTAATCAGTGTTTCTTTTATGGTTATTTTCCAAGTGTGGCAGGGAATGCAGATGCCAAGTTGAGGTCCTGAAATCCACACATTAATGTGTTTTCTTGAATTCAGCCATCAGATCCTGTGCCCTGGTTTTTATTAAGAATTGCTTGGGGTATGGCAGGATGGTGCCAGCGAGAGGGAAGCTGGGATGTACTCCAGATGCAAGTGGGTCCCAGTTGCCTAGAGTTCTTGATAACGTGCGTTCTGATCCAGGAAGTCTAGCTGGAGCCTGGGACTCTGCGATTCCAGCCAACTTCCAGGGGCTGACAGATACCACTTAGTCTGTGGACCACACTTTGAGAAGCAAGGATTTCAAGCAATGGTTCTCAGACTTCAGCCTACAGCATCATTCCATGGGGAGTCTGTTAGCACAGAAGCTGCTAGGCGCCACCCCTGAGTTTTAGATTCAGTGGGTCTGGGAAGATCCCCTGGAGGAGGAAATGGCAACCCCACTCCAGTATCCTTGCCTGGAGAATCCGACGGACAGAGGAGCTTGGTGGGCTGCAGTTCAGAAGGTCTCAAAGAATCGGACATGAATGAAGTGACTTAGCACCCACGGACGGGACTGGGATGGGACTTAAGAATTTGTATTTCTAGCCAGTTCCCGGGGGGATGTTGCCGTCACAGGTCTGGGCAGCGTATCTGAGAAGTGCTGATGCAGAAAGTCTGAGGCCTGGAATCAGGCCACCTGGGTTCGCACGGCAGCTTCACCAGGATGCGACTCTGCATAAGCGATATTGAGCCCTTCTGTACCAGAGTCTCCCCACCCGGAAATGGAGCCAAGAGCAGTGCCTACCCCATGGGGAGCAGACGTGACGATCCTCATGAGGGCCTCAATATCATCAGCTCTTTTTTATCATGACTACTGCTTCTTGTTCATTCGTATCTTGGGTGTGACACCGTCATCCATCCTCAGGAAATACAGATGTGAAGGAAAATCCCTGTGAAACTGCAGGAAACTTACTTCTGAGAAACATTCTTTTGTCTCTCTGGATCTTTGCTACTTACATGTCAGCTCTAAGTTTTAAGCGAGGTGCTAATTAACTCTGCAATTAAAAATCACTTATTTATTTGTCTGGCCGTGCTGGGCCTTTGTCTCCTTGCGGTGGGGGGCTGCCCTCTGGTTGCGGGTTGAGGGTGGCTTGCTGCAGTGGCTCAGTCGTGGAGTTCAGACTCTAGGCACGGGCTTCAGCTGCTGCGGCTCCCGACTCTAGAGCACAGGCTCGGAAGCGGTGGCTCCCCGGCTTAGCTGCTCTGCGGCGGGTGGGCTCTTTCCAGACCAGGGATGAAACCAGAGTCCCGGGTGTTGCCAGGCGGATTCTTAACCACTGGACCACCAGGGAAAGCTTAATGTTGCACTTTTGACCCCTTATCACTCGTCTCAAATAGACGGGAAACAAAGGAAACAGTGAGAGGCTTCATTTTGGGGGCTCCAAAATCACGGAAGATGGTGACTGCAGCTGTGAAGTTAAAAGATGCTTGCTCCTTGGAAGAAAAGTTATGACCAACCTAGATAGCATATTAAAAAGCAGAGTTGTTACTTTGCCTACAAAGGTCCATCTTGTCAAGGCTGTGGTTTTTTTCAGTAGTCATGTATGGATGTGAGAGTTGGACTATAAAGAAAGCTGAGTGCCGAAGAATTGAAGCTTTTGAACTGTGGTGTTGGAGAAGACTCTTGAGAGTCCCTTGTACTGAAAGGAGATCCAACCAGTCCATTCTAAAGGAGATCAGTCTTAAATATTCACTGGAAGGCTGATGCTGAAGCTGAAATTCCAATACTTTGGTCACCTGATATAAAGAGCTGACTCATTGGAAAAGACCCTGATGCTGGGAAAGATTGAAAGTGGGAGGAGAAGGGGATGACAGAGGATGAGATGGTTGGATGGCATCTCTGACTCAATGGATATGAGTTTGAGCAAGCTCCGGGATTTGGTGATGTACAGGGAGGCCTGGCGTGCTGCAGTTCATGGGGTCACAAAGAGTCAGACACAACTGAGCGACTGAACTGATCATTCATCTCTGCTCTTCCTGCCTGTCTTCATTTTGCTGCATTCCAACTAAAACCTGGTTCTTGAAACGTTGCTCAAGTTTGCACTTCTGTGTGGCCCCTCAGCTGTTCCAAGCTCCCCTTTCCTCCTCTCCAAACAGCTTTCATGTTTAGAACCATCTTCTGCGGTTTTGCACACACAAGGAATCCATCTGGTTCCTGAAACGTTGCTCAAGTTTGATTCTCTTTGGGATGCTATGCTAAGTCACTTCAGTCATGTCCGACTCTGTGCGACCCCATAGATGGCAGCCCACTAGGCTCCCCCGTCCCTGGGATTCTCCAGGCAAGAACATTGGAGTGGGTTGCCATTTCCTTCTCTAATGCAGGAAAGTGAAAAATGAAAGTGAAGTTGCTCAGTCGTGTCCAACCCTCAGAGACCCCGTGGACTGCAGCCTTCCAGGCTACTCCGTCCAGGCAAGAGTACTGGAGTGGGTTGCCACTGCCTTCTCTTTGGGAAGTTTTCTGTGATTAACTCTCTCATCCTTAAACCAACTGCGCAGCTTCAGCCTGGGCTTCCTCCACCACACCCCACTGCAGGCTCTCACTGCTCTCTCACCTCCTGTGCCCAGGCTTCACTCTCGGGCAGCAGGAGGCCTATCTAGCCTTTCACAAACAGGCTACATGAAAGAACAATGGGCACCTGGGCGTTAGCGTGTGAGAGATCGCTTAGTACGTTTAAAACAGCATTCATCTGGAGGTGACCTCAGTTGTACAGGTACTTTATAAAGATGCCTGTGCAGACGATGAGATGGCTGGATGGCATCACCGACTCAATGGAGATGAGTTTGAGTAGATTCCAGGAGTTGGTGATGGACAGGGAGGCCTGGAGTGCTGTGGTCCATGGGTTCTCGAAGAGTCGGACACGACTGAGCGACTGAACTGCACGGCATTGAACTGTACAGACCGAGGCAATCACCTTCCGTGGGAGAGGCTTCTACCCAAACCAAGCGTCTGGAAATCAGGGAGTCTCTGATGAGACAAGGTGTGGGGGCTCTTTGGCTCATACCCGTGACCAGAGGCAAGAGCTACTGGGTAGAGGGAGAGTTAGCTAGTAAGGCGTTTTTCGGGGAGTTGGGGGCTGTACTCTGCAGCATGTGGGATCTTAGTTCCCTGACCAGAGATCGAACCCGTGCCTCCTGCATTGGAAAGGCAGAGTCTTGAGCACTGGAGCTCCAGGGAAGCCCCTAGCAAGTCTCTGTGCAAACGGAATATTTGTAAAGAATGGATTTTAGGTTCATGTGCTGCTTCCAATGTTTTTCCTGAAAAAATATTCTGAGCGTGTGGGAGGCCAACACTTGGGGTGAAACTTGTTCTTCTATATTATTACATAGTTGTACTCCCCAAACATAATTCTTACGGCACATAAAGAACCAAGCCCAAAGGCGGCTGCCCTCATCAGGCTGCGCTGGGGGCTCACAGTTCTCATCAGACGAGGAGAGCTCTGGCTGCTGGCAGCTGCTGGGCAAGGCAGCGCCAGGGCGGCGTGTGTACCAGGCCGAGGAGGCCCAGCTCAGCTCCTACTACCCTCAAACACAAGCACGCCTTCTCAGAAAGAGGGCGACGGCACAAACCCGCTAGGGCAAAGACTAATGCTAACTGAAAAATGGATGCACTGCAGAGAACTGGCCAATGCAATTGAGTATGTGATGGAGAAGGAAAGGGCAGCCCACTCCAGTATTCTTGCCCACACTTAGCATTAAAGCAAGTGTGTGAACTACTTGCCCCTCCCCCAAAAGTGACCGTGGCAACAAGAGCACACTCAGGGGCAGAAGCCACAGGCGGACGGTGCCCTGCACACCTACAGACCACACAAGGACGGGAAGAGCACACCCATTTGAAGATAAGAACACAGAGGTCGCCTGCCAAGGCCGTTCCATCGGCCGGGGGAGCAGGGAGGGAAACACAGCCCCGTCTGCTGAGACACTGGGCCTTCTGCGGCCCTGATGACATGTGTCACATTACAAGGGAATAAACTGTAGGTGGCTGATGCATAACGACTTCAACCCTGGCACTGAACTTCTGGAGGTGCTGTCATGATACCAGACAAGAGGTGAAACGCCCAGCCCCTGAAGAGGCTGGAGGCAGAAGTTTGCTCTCCACCAAAGCATCTCGTTTTGTCTGAGGAAAGAGAGGTGAGCAGGGTGCTGGGCCCCGGATGAGGCTGTGTGTATGCCCCAGGCCCGCGAGATCATAGCGCCCTTTGGCACTGCCTTCCCAGACCCCGCTTCTCCTCCTGGGCCTGGAGATGCCTCTCCTTAAGCCCTCTGCTTGGCGGCCACTGACGGAGGAGCGTGGCGTGGCTGGAGACAAGGATGCTGTTTACCCAAAGTACACGTCCTGTGGCAGCAGCTGCTGGGTCTACAGGGAGGACCTGATGCTGAATCTTTTAATTAGAACAAATTATGCTAAAATTACTCTAAAATCCTGTCTGATAGATGGCACAGTACAGTGGGAATTCCTTTAAATACCGGTGAACAGGCCATAGACAAAAATGCCACAGGCAAAGCATGTTGCGGTAAGCGGGGCCTCGATGCTGCATAATTCATGCGCTCACACATATGTCAAGATGGTTTCCCGGGAGCACATTTGTTTCCCAAGATGTCCACACTTGGAGGAAAAAAAAAAAACTGCAAGAGGGAAGACTCTCCCAAACTTAAGAGGATATACCAGGAACCTGGGACAACGGACAAGGAGGAAGAATTAGGTGCTTTGATTTGATGCCAAAAAGTGAAGCCTAACCACCAACAGTGCACACTGACGATGGACCATGAAGGCCATGTCGTGGCGGGCCACGTGAGCAGGGGCACAACCTCTCCCAAAGCCTCAGTTTCCCAGTCTGTCAAGTGGGGCGAACCTCTGCCACGTCCCCGCACCAGAGCGGGACACGAGGTGACGTGGGTGAGGCGGCCGATCGAGGACGCAACTGCTCCACAGGTGGACGGCGAGACGCCGTTGGCAGGGCGGCCGCGCTCACAGCAGAGCGCTGCCTCCAGCCTCTGGTTGGCAACCGAGGACCGCGAGGCGGCCCGGGTCCGCGGGGCCGTGCCTCTCTCTTACCACTGCTGATGGCTGAGTTTGCAATGACCGTAGCCTCGCTCCACTGGTCGGCACTGGAGACAGAGTAGGACCGCTGCTGCATGCCGTCTGCTCGGCTGGTGAAGGAGCCCAGGCTGACGCCGCTCGCCATCTGAGACCCAGGCGCACTAGTGACATTCCCTAGGAATAAACAAGTCAGGTGAACACCAGTGCGCACTGCACACCCGAAGCCGGCACGAGTTAGTCTAGGGGCTACGCGCCTGCGCACCATGGACCTGACGCCGCGCGCCTGGGGTCCAGATTCACGAAAAGGAGCGGCAGCACGTGAAAAAACAACGTTCCAGAGAAAGACGGCGAAGCAAGCCTCACGGTGCTCAAACAAAGGAACCCAAGGCTTCAGGAGGCTGCAACCACCGCAAGCCAAGGCAAAGGCGTGCACCACCGCCTCTAGATGGAGCAGCGGTGAAGACAGGAGACCCACTTTTGGGGGGGACCTACTCCTGGTGGGGCCTCCCTGGTAGCGCAAGGGTCAAGAATCCACCTGCCAACCAATTAGCCTCAGATCGATGCCCGGAAGATCGCCGGGAGAAGGAATCCAGTCCAGTATTCTTGCCTGGAGAATTCCACGGGCAGAGGAGCCTGGCGGGCTACAGTCCAAGGGGTCGCAAGGAGTTGGACACCGCTGAGCGACTTACAACAACGATATTCCTAGCAGGCCAGCGAGACAAGGCGGGTCCTGGAGGAGTCCTGCTGCTCCAGTGTCGGTGCAAGCGAAAAGAAAACTATCGCCAGTCGGACTCCACTGTCTGGTGCCAGAGAGTTATTCTCGTGGGACAGCTATACTTTAGGATCAATGCAAATCAAAAGTTCCCAGATGCGACACGGGTGGCAGAGTCAGGCTCTTAAACCAGATAAGTTTACTCTTCGCCTTGAAAAGAGACTACACAGAAGGAAAATAATCTTGGCAACTTCCCAGCATGCAGTGCAGTGGAAAAACGGTTCCATTGTGTACTTAATGATTTGAATCAGTTGCTCAACATCAGCGTGAACTATTATCTGGCCACCAGGATTTCAAACTAAAAATATAATTAAGCGCCTTTCTCTAAAGCTCAGCCAATCACACCTTGCTGCTAGCGAGTTCATTGCATCTGTAAGGAGATCTTTGAAGGTATTAAACAGTTTCTTTTGATTTTTAAACATTCCTCCCTTTTTTTTTAAGTTCAGAACCAATTAAGTTCTAAACTGTTTCCATGGAAGGTTTTCATAGCACATGATTTTAAATACATAGAGCATACTAGTAGTTCCCAAATCTGGCCAATTACCAGAATTACCCATGGAGCTTTTTTAAAAATAGCAGCTGCAAAAAAAAAAATTCAAATTCTGATTCCAATGGTCTGGCGGGTAGAGCTCGAGGGAACACACATTTCTCAGGACTTTGGCAGTTCTGGTGAGCAGTGAAGAGGCAGAAGCCAGGGCCCAGCCACAAACAGGGCCCTCACTGCCATCACACGAAGCGGAAAGATCCTGCTCTTAAAAACATATTTCTACCTTAAAAACAGTGCCAGCCCTATGCCGGTGTGGAAGCTGGGTGCACCTCGACTATCGCAGGAGAAGTAAAAGCTACAGCAGAAGCTCTTCAGCAGCAAGGACACTGAGATCAGAGGTGCTCCTGACAAGTGCACCCGCCCCCTGGCTCCTCGGCCGGGCTTCGGGGTCTGCAGCCAGCCAGCTCCCCATCCCCCTCCCGGCTCAGACGTTCTGATTCTAGGACTTGCCCGAGCCCCAGGAATGTGCAAAGTCTCAAGTCCTGAATGACAATGTCAAAACCAGCGCTGGTGCCCACTCCAGCCCTGTCCTCCCAGCAGCCCCCGGGCGACAGGGGGCCAGGTGTGCAGCATCTCACAAGGACGGGGCGCCCAGGCTCAGCGAGGCATTGTGAAGGGGCACCGCAACGCTCCTCGGGGTCTTCATCACCTGCCATCACTTAGGGAGCAGTCCTTGGGTGCACTTTGGCCAGATCCCTGCACAACGGGGCAGTGTAACAGCAGGACGAGCACGCCCTGGAGCTGAGCGGGTGCTCCCCCTCGGGCGGCTCGGCAGGGTCTCCCTGGGCTGACACCTGAGTCTCCCACCACCTTCTGCCCTCTCAAGGAGGATACCCACCAGGCGGCATCCATCAGCTCAGGTACATCTGGCTCCCTGTTTGGCTGGACCAGGTGGGAACACCGGAGTGTGAAGTGGGTGTGCACATGTCTGGGCTCCCTCCAGAGTTCCAGGGCACCTGGCCTCCTCTCACTGGGATCCCTGTGCAGGAGGCTCGCTGGGGGTCGCCTCTTTCCCTTTGGGTCCGGGGTGGTCCTGGTGCCACCCTGCCAGCCCTGCCACCTGCACTACCTCCTGGCTTCCCTCCTCCCACACCTCTGTCCCTCTGAAAAAGAAACCCTTCTGACCAGAAGGGTGTGGTCCTCAGCCTTTCCCTTCCCTGTGGGGACGCCGGTTCCATGCACCCACCATTTAAGAGAGGGTCACATCCCCTCCTGAGGTGCTGAGGCCCTTTCTGCTTTCAACAGCAGAACTCAGAAAAACACTAACAGTTTTGGGACTTCCCTGAGGGTCCAGTGGTGAAGACTCGAAGCTTCCAGTGCCGGGGGGTTGCAGGCTGATTCCCTGGTTGGGGAACCAAGATTCTCACATGCTGGGCATGTGGCCACGAAAAAAAAAAAAGCTAACATTTTTATGGTGGATGAAAGGAAAAGCGAACAGGAGGAGAAGCACAGTGATAATAAGATGCGTGTGGACTGCGACCCCAACTCTGAGCCAGGACCCCCACCTCAAGCACATGCTACCCACAGGGGTGCCTGCTGTTTGGTGAGAAGGCTAAAGTGATGCTTCCACCCTCCCTTCAGCGCCCATCTGTACCTCTGACAAGTCCTTATCAGACGTGGGCATGAGTGCACTCAGTCATGTCCAGCTCTTCCTGACCCCAGGGACTGTAGCCCGCCAGGCTCCTGTGTCCATGGAATTCTCCAGGCAAGGATACTGGAGTGGGTTCCCATTTCCTGCTCCAGGGGATCTTCCTGACCCAGGGATGGAAAGCAGGTCTCCTGCACTGCAGGTGGATTCATTACCGTGTGAGACACCAGGGAGGCCCATCAAGTGTGGGATTTGTCCACAAAATCTCATTTCATGCTACCTTTAGGCCACAAGCCCAAAACACCTGAAAAGCCAAGAGTAAGTTCATCGTTGATCCGTCCTTGGGCTGATGAATCGATTAGGTGTCTTTTCCTTTGTTCATTCTGTCTGGGGTGTGGCCCCGAGGACAACCAGCCCCAAACCCTCCTGACACATTTGCTTCCATCAGAAGGTGGACGGGATGATCTAAGTGCGTCTATCCCTGACTACTCGGTGCCAGACTCCAGGAATAAGTGTCCACACGCACTCAGACGCCGAGGTCAACCTCAGCTCCAGATCAGGGGCACAGGAAACGTTCAAATAGAGACATCCAATTAGGGCCAATCTTAGGATGATAAGCTCTTTGTCTTAAGGTCAAACATCTACCATTGGAAAGCGAAGGGGTGGACTCATTACAAATATACACGCTAATGAAAAGCTATGTGATGACGCTGATTGTACACCTGGTTTTTCAACTTCCAGCTGCTTGTTGAATGAAATTTTTAGCACATTATGCTGCTGGTGGATCTGCTTAGGGGTCCAGCTCCTGAGGGGGCCCCAAGGAACCAAAATGGGGTCTCTGGAGTGACGAAACTCCTGTCAAGGCTGCGTGGTCCTGGTGTCTGACTGCAGAATCTGTATGAGACCCAAAACAGCCATGTGGAATCCGTAGGCAAGCCCACACCGAGGGCCCGTCAGCTGGCGAGGATCTTCTTACTCCTGCGTCCTCAGTCCCTGACGTCTGACCCTTTGTGACCCCATGGGCTGTAGCCCACCAGGCTCCTCTGTCCATGGGATTCTCCAGGCAAGAATATTGGAGTGGGTTGCCATTCCCTCAGTCCCTGACGTCTGACCTTTTGTGACCCCATGGGCTGTAGCTCACCAGGCTCCTCTGTCCATGGGATTCTCCAGGCAAGAATATTGGAGTGGGTTGCCATTCCCTCAGTCACTGACGTCTGACCCTTTGTGACCCCATGGGTTGTAGACTGCCAGGCTCCTCTGTCCATGGGATTTTCCAGGCAAGAATATTGGAGTGGGTTGCCATTCCCTTCTCCAGGGGATGTTCCTGACCTGGGGATCAAACCTGCATCTCCTGCAAAGGAGGTGGGTTCTTTACCACTAGTGCCACCTGGGAGTTTCTTCACTCCGGAGACTCCAGTTTGGTTCCGTAGGGGGCCCTCAGGAGCTGAGCCCCAGGGCAAATCCTCCTGGGAGGCACTAGTGGTAAAGAACCCGCCTGCCAAGGCAGGAGATGCAAGAGATGCAGGTTCGATCCCTGGGTCGGGAAGATCCCCTGGAGGAGGAAATGGCAACCCCCTCCAGGATTCTTGCCTGGAGAATCCCACCGACAGAGGAGCCTGGCAGGCCACAGTCCATGGGGTCACAAAGAGTCAGACACGACTGAAGTGATAGGCATACGAAAAATGCAATTCTGATTATCTGCAGCAACGTGGCTGGACTTGGAGGGCATTAGGCTGAGTAAAATAAGCCAGACAGAGAAAGACAAATACGGTATGATATCATGCACACGTGGCACCTAAAAACCACAATAAATAAAGTGAGTCTAACAAAGAAGCAGGCACGTGGGCAACAGAGGAGCTGTTACCAGCAGGGAGAGGGAGGGGAGGGGCGACGAGGAGCACGGGCACAGACGCTTAGGTATAAAATAAGCTGGAACAATATGGGGAACACAGCCACTATTTTATAACTCTAAATGGAGTATCACCTTTAAAATTGTGACTCACTATACCTGTCACTTCCATAATCATATTATACTTTAGTAAAAATTTCAAACAAATTTAAAAGGATAAAAAAAAAGTCATACAGACATGCACCAACAACCTACCAGAACAACATGTGTAAGAATGTACATGGCAGAATTGCTCAGAATAGTTCCACGCTAGAAATGGCTGAAATGTCCATCCATCCACCACGGGTACCTCCTGGAAGATCCACAGCAGTAAGATGGAGTGGAGTCTGACGTGGGCCACCTCAGGACAGACATCAGACAGAGTGTGGACCCACAGAAGACAAAGCCCAGGGCACCACCAGTCCTGGTCCCACACAACCGTACCACGGGGCAAACCACTGGCAGAGCAGGAAAGGAGACGGGGCTCCCCCTGCATGAGGAGGGGGCGATGCGGGCAGTGGTGGGGTGGGACCCAGGGGCTTCCTGGGCTGCCCGGCCACCTGCTGCGCCTTGACCTCCACGCTGGTCACCCACGTTGTCGTTTAGTCGCTCAGTCATGTCCGACTCTTTGTGACCCCTGAGGACGGTAGCCCACCAGGCTCCTCTGTCCACTGGGTTTCCCAGGCAAGAATACCAGAGTGCATTTGCCAGTTCCTTCTCCAGGGGATCCTCCTGACCCAGGGATGGAACCCACATCTCTGTGTCTCCTGCACTGCAAGTGGATTGATTCTTTACTGCTGAGCCACAAGCGAAGCCCCATACACTTAGCTAGAACTTAGGATTTTGCACTTTCTAAGTATATATTCTGGAGAAAGAAATGGCAACCCACTCCAGTACTCTTGCCTGGAAAATTCCATGGATGGACGGAGCCTGATAGGCTATAGTCCATGGGGTTGCAAAGAGTCGGACACGACTGAGTAACTTCACTGTATATTAAATTAATATAATTTAGCACCACCCCCAAAAAAAACTCTTAAAAAAAAAAAAAAAAGAAAAACCTCATTTGAATGGTTTGTGAATGCAAAGGTCAGATCAGGAAGCATGAGATAAATTTATCCAGGAGCAAGGAGACAGTTTCACCAGCGTAAAGTCCCAAAGAGTGGTCCAGCCCTACAAAGTACAGGATGCTGGCGTCTAGAGGAAGCAAGGCACAGAAGGACCGCTTTGGTATCATCTCAGTATTTCCCCCTATGGTCTGCATTATCCACGACAGACATGGTCAACTTCCTGGTCCATTCTGAACTCAGAAGGCTGTTCCCTCAAAGACCCCTTCCCTGGATCATCTGGTTGCTGGCCTTGATGGGCAGGGCCGGCTGCATTACGATGCTAATCCACGGAGCCTCACGCCAGCCCCTTGATATGGAGATGTGTGTGCCCACTGGGCTGGCTGATTAGTGCAAGCTTCCATGTGTCAAAAGCACCAAATTCTTCCCCAAGAATAATTTTAGCTTTACTTACATCCCTAAAGTGTGAGAGTTGATTTGAAAGGTACTTACCTCCACCATATGCTATTTTTCTTTAAACAATTTGCATTTCAAAGTGAATATGGCATTTATAGCTGAATGAATATCAGTATGTTGCCTGATCTCACACAAGCATGAAAAAGATGCTGGTTTTCTATTGAACAAGAATGTTTTCATTCGCCAAATGACATCAAAGACAGAATTCCGCTTTTAAGCTATAGGCTTATTACATTAAAATAGCCTGTCCTGATTAAAAAAAAAAAAACAACTCCTGAAATAAGGCTTTTCATAGCATTCAAATAGAGATTCATCAAGAATCTTTTTTCTTTAATACAGAATTCGGCTCACTGCATGTCCTGATTTTGGTTTATCTTCAATAACGAGATTTGATCCTTCCTACCAATGCTTCAGCTGGGAAAACAATACTTGGGATTTGACTTACTGGTGCATCAGCCTGGAAAAGGGCAGAAACTCTTGGTGATGGTGATAATGAAGTTTCATGCAGTCTGAGAGTGGAGGAGAAAAACCCAAAGAGGATTCTATGAGTGTGTGAGTATGAAACAGACCTTTATTTCCATTGTAGGACTTTGTTTTTTTAAAAAATTATAATTACAGGAAAAAGATTAATAGGCACTCACTCTTTCCCTCGGAGGTCTTTGAAATACAGACTGCTGTTGGAGGACTTTTTTTTCATTCCTGTGTGGCTTCAAATCTTATTTAAAAACTCAAGAGTTCAGTGTTACCATGCAAACCTACGGCTACGCCCTGGACCGCTCCAAGCATGGGAAGGGAAATCAGGTTGGCTGGAATCAGGACTGGACAGCGGAGGCCTTCCTAATGGCTACATCACTTCAAACTAGGCCTTCGCCATCTGTTCCGTCCTCTAATTATAAACCCAAAAATAATATAATTCACAACACTACCATAAAAAGTGAGATACAAATGATTTAAGTGCCTGTGAGGAGGGCCCATTCACCTCACTATTTGCATTGGAAATCTGCCCTCCTTTTGGCAACCAGGATTTCAGGCTAAGAGGATTTTTTTTTTTTTTTCCCAAGGACACCTTCAGTAGCTTTTCTTAAAGATGCAGGCGTTCAGGACTCAGCACTATGTGACAGTTGTTTTGTAAAAGAGCACAATTCAACACATTTACCACTGAGACAGGAATCTTGTGTTTCTCAGAATGCTATGCATTTTGTTTATTTTTGGGTATATGTTTTCTGCAGGATGCTGACTGGAGAAAAAGAATGTACAGAGTCCAGACTCAGGGGTAATGACAAATCTAATTACTACTAAATAAAACGTTGTGGCCATGCCCAGAATTGAAAATCCTGGAATTAAGACAGCCCGTGGCTATTTCCTAAAATGTGGAAACGGCTCATTTTATTCTGATTTCTCCCTATTCTAAAGACGATGCCAAGAGGAAAAAAATATGGGAGTATGCTTTGTTGTAGAAATTGCTTAAACTTATTTTGCAAGGTTATACAGATACACAGATAATGTAAATTAGAAGTCTACCAAAATGCACCTAACAGATGAACTCATTATTGGACATGTACATATTCTTCTTAGTTATGTCCACAGAAAAGATGTGCTATTCTATTACACTTCTTTAATATAACTTTCCATCCATTTCTCCTTATTGTTCCAAAACCGTCATAATAATTTTAGATCTAGCACATCTTACTGGTTTAATGGAGATGACTCACCCTGCCGTGTTCTTACCTCTGCATTGCTAAGGGACGTCTTCTACTTTTAGACATTTCCTTAGGCTGATATCCTAGAAGGGTTATTATTGATTGGGTCAAACAGCATTAACATCTTTCTGACTCATGATATACGCTATGAATTAATTTTCTTAATGGACCAATGGGCTAAAAGAAGATGGAACCTGAGCAAACAAGTCAGGTCATAATTTGTAAAATGGACACAACAGTAACGACGATGATCATAATGATGAGATAATCATAACAGCCCCCTGAGGTTAATACAAGGACCAAATTACACAAAGCACTTTGTCAACTGCCAAGCTTCTGAAGATACTAGTTGCTATTAATTTTGCCAATGGTGAGTTTTCCTTTTCCCTACAGTTCAATTTTTTTTCAGCAAAAATGGTGATGCTGTTAATTTTGTGTTTGACTTCAAAATCTAAACAGTCTGGATATTCTACTCCTGTTTCTCTTGTGGTGGAATCCTGGTGCGTGTAAGTTGTTCAGACCGTTTGCCTTGTATCTGTGTTTCGATGTTCTAGTCAACACCTCCCACGAGCCCAAGCACTCGTTCACTGGATGATGCTTCTTGAACCCCTACTCCTGCATACGGACCAGCACAGAGTTTAGTCTTGGGAAAACTTGATGACACACTTCCCACTCTTTGTCTCCCCACCAGAGGTAATGCCGAAGTCATCAAAAGTAGAGTAGATAAAGCGAAAGACAGAAAGAGGAGAAATCACGTGCTCGGGGCTGACGCAAGCACAGGATGAAAGAGAGGACCTCCCGGTGAGGAGAGGTGAGCTGGAGCATCCAAGGCCCATCCCAGCTTACATCCCGTCACTGGGATGCTGCACCACCTTGGGGACGGAGAGAATTTGATGTCTGCTACAATTTAGGATGAAACCCTTAAGCCCATCAGAAGGTAAGTTCTAATAACTGGAAATGGGTTTAAACATTTACTGCAAAGACAAAGCCTGCGTCTCCCAGCTGTGTGGGTGGCACTCATTCTTGCCAACGACACCTGCATTTCTCATCCTGCCCGTTTATATGAGAGTGAGGAACCCTTGGCGACTATGCACTCTGAAGACGTTGATGGAGAGCAACCACCACCTGTGCTTATTTACACGATGCTTACTTAGCCACAAGCCGTTTCTCGGTACAGGTTATATGAACACGCTTATATGCGGTAGTTATAATGAGGCATGACAACACTGCACAAAAGGAGGTTAACACCAAGGATTTTCTTTGAAGTAATAAAACATGAATTTTACACTCATGCAGTCAGTCTAGTTGCTCAGTCGTGTCCGACTCTTTGTGACCCCCATGGACCGCAGCCAGGCCTCCCTGTCCATCACCAACTCCCAGAGCTTGCTCAAACTCATGTCCATTGAGTCGGTGATGCCATCCAACCGTCTCATCCTCTGCCCTTCTCCTCCTGCTTTCAGTCTTTCCCAGCATCAGGGTCTTTTCCAGTGACTCAGTTCAATAATGTTTAATAAAATACAAAGTCCAAGATGCTCATATCTTGTCTTCTAGCTCCTTATTTGGCTCTAATGCCCTCAAGAACTTAGTTCAACTGCTCACTCCCTTCTTTAACATATTCCTTCTCCTCCATCTGATATATGCAGTAGGCATTTTTGCACAAAATCTCCTGTAACTGAGCGGCGCACTGTTTTGAGGGCAGGCATCTCTGGCTCTCATTGCATCTCCTGAGCCCTTTCGAGGAGGTGGCTGTGATGCCCACACAATGGCCCCGCGCCCAGGCCTGTCCACCTGGACTTCCTCCTCTCCTCCCTAGGTCTCACAGAATCATCTCTCAGGACTGAATAGAGGCCCTGTCTGTAAGGAGTGAGGGCACTGGGCAACTCTGTGTTTGCAATGGTGAGGATGTGAAGGGGGCTACTTGTTTGTGAGTAGGTACATTCCAGAGAGAGGCAAGGTCTCTGCAGGTGTGGTTACTTGAGATGCTGGGCCACAAGGTTCGGAGCTGGGGAAACATCAGGACAACTTGGTTCTCCTCTGCCAACACGAGAGTGTTTACGTAGCAAGTAGGCCAACCATGGACTTGACTCGCACAGAAAGGCTGTAACCTGAGGCCCCGGTCCCAGCCGAGGCCCCGGCCAGCCTTCCTGAAGACCGTGGGTCACGTACTGACGTCTGTCTCAGAGCTCCGCCTCCCCAGCCCTTTTCCTATAGCTCCTCCATGCTATTTTGCTGATCATGAAAGCATGGTATCAACAGCTGAAATCCTACTCTCCAATGAACACACACATTTTTGAGAAGGGAGAAAGTCTCTACAGCAACTTTTATTTACTTATTGGAATATCTGTTACCATAGAGATGTACAACGTAGTATTGCCAACATCCCTCGTATGTTTATAATGAAAATCATCAATGATTAACTTGCTTTTGTGAGTTCTTACAGAAGGGAACACTCCATTTGGAGTTTAAACTACTGAAGATGTTTTCCTTATACTGGAAGGTGTGGCTTTGATTTCTATGTGAACTGTACCCCAAAGGTCTCAACCATAGAATACTGCAATGGAGGAACCGTTATCAGAAGGCCAACATAGTTACCCTCAATATTTATCACTTACATCTCACATGACAGGCGATATTCAAGAATATTTACTTCATGCAAAAATAATTGCCAGGTCATGACATTAGGAGAGAATAACAAAGGAAGAGAAAGAGTGGTGTACATCTCAAAGAGTTTACAATTTAATGCCAGAAACAATATAGCACAGACTTGCCTAAACCTCAGTGGGAAAAACGTGTAAACAGAGAAAACTGACAGTAAGAAGGCATTTTCCCTAAGAGCAGAAGAGGCCGAATTAAATAATAGCTAGAGTCATTTCACTTCAGATGTCACCAACTTTCTCAAATTCTAGTCTCAGAGAAACACCACGAGACATGTTTAACCTAAAAATAATGAATTACTACTTAGCCATCAAAACCTAGCCCGCTGAAATCTGGTTTATGGAAGCAGACCTCACCATGTGATGCTGATTTGGGGGAGTATTCTCAAGCAAATTAATTCTCAACCAAGAAGGTGAGCATCTGCAAGCGTTCCGCCAAGTTACAGGAGTTTAGGCGAGGCGTCCAATTGATGCACCGGCAGGTTCACGCTGTAAACAGAACCCAGGGGGTGGGCAATAATCGGGTGGCCAAGGCAGGGACGGGGTGAGAAGCCAGGCTCTGAAGCCCTAACAAGCCTGAGACGCGACCCACTGGGAGGGGATCGCTCATCCGGCTCACGGAACAGACTCTGGAGTTATTACCATGTCTTCTAGACCATCTGAAACTAAACAAAGAAAAACTTTTGTTTCTATGAGATAACCATGGATCCAGTTTTGATGTCGCGTGATTTTTTTTTTTTTTTAATAGCTATTACCACTGTAGCAGCAGCTTAGCGACTCGGCGTCTGCAGTGTGAGCAGTTTTGATAAACAGCCTCTGCGGGCCACACAACGGGGATAATGTATCCTTAAGTACCGCCAATGAGCTGCCATTCTGCACAGCCAATTACTTCTGTGCGTCTGTCACTCAAAGGAAAAATGACTGAGCCCATTAGATCAAACCTTTGTCACTGTTCCTAATGCACTCTTAGGCCTCATTAATCTCCGGGAGCAGCAACAGAGCCGCCGGTGTCTCATTGCCTCCCCCGATCAGGCCCACGTGAAGCCTCTCATCTCTCCCCCAAGTGCTCCGCGTTAATCAAGCTCTCCCTTATTACCCCAGTCCCTGTCACGGCGGAGAGCGCGCTCCCTCTTAAATGCTCTCATTATGACCCATCTTTAGAGCCGGCTAAGTGGAAAAAAAAAAAAAAAAGAGAGAGAGAGAGAGAGAGGGAGAGAGGGAGAAAGAGGACGGGAGAGAAAGAGGAGAGGAAAAAGCAAGTCCGATCACATTAATATTCATGACAATAATTAGTATTCTAGGTCACTGAATATTCATGCTATTAGTTTGGTTTTTATGGGTTTGCTGGATGTCCTGATTACTGAAGTGTGGAGGAAAACAGCATGGTTGAGACTTTCGATGTCAACGGCGGTTCAGTCCGCAAAACACGTTGAGCTCCTCGTCCCCCACCCCCCGCCCCCAACGCTAGAAAAAAAATCAGCTCGACCCTTGGGGATGGCTTTCCTATTTCGAAACCACTGGGGGCCTGTGTTGGGGGAGGCGGAGGAGAAGTTAGGGGGAAAGATTTCCCCCCTTTCACAGAGGTCCCAGCGTCAGTCTGGTGAGGATGAAAACACACTCACAAACACCCAACAAAAGATGCACTTTAGGGACCACAAGAGAGCTGACATCTCAAGATCGCATGTTGCAATCGGGAGCTGGGGAGAACACAGGAATAAAGAGAGAATGGACACATGGAACCAGAGCGGGGTGCCCATGGAGATCCAGGGACGTCTTGACGGGGACGCCTCCTGCTGCCATCATGGGGGGAGCTGGGGGTGGGGGGGGCATGGGTTTAGTAAGTCTAAGCCACGAAGTCTACCCACTGGCTAAATAAACACTTCATGGTACCTGCAAAATTAATTCAAAGACCTGAGTTCTCAACCCTCTTCCTTTTCTTCACTAGTGATGAGCAGGACTATCATGATGGATTCCTGACACAGTGCTGAAGAGTCAGGCTTTGGAAAGGCACACCTTGTGTGATCCTTACAGGGATAGAGGTAGGCACTGTTCTCCTGTTTTCGAGACGTGGAAGCTGGGGGCTTAGAGACACCTGCACAAGGTCCTAGGATGGGGGAGGCGGGATTGGGTTTAGTGTCTGTGACTGCAAAGCCCCCACTGTGGGCCCTTACATTTCCTGCTTTCTACTGAAACATCACAATAACTGTCAGAGTTGAACTCTATTCTGTCTCCTGTGGATACAGCTCTACCAACCTGGCCCAAAACTCATGTCAGAAAGTATTTCTGGACATTTGCCCACCTTCTCTGCAAGTTTTTGTAAAGAAACTTTAGTCGCTCAGTCATGTCTGATTCTTTGCAACCCCATGGACTGTAGCCTACCAGGCTCCTCCGTCTATGGGATTTTCCAGGCAAGAGTACTGGGTTGCCATTTCTTTCCCCAGATCTTCCCGACCCACGGATCGAACCTGGGCTCCCACATTGTAGGCAGACGCTTTACTGTCTGAGCCGCCAGGGAAGTGGGGAGTTCTTCTACCCTCTCTGGAAGCATCCCTGAAATGACAGTCGGGTAGGTTCTCTAAAGCGTGACTTCTGATGGGTTCCCTTAGACTGGCGATGTAGGACTTCCCTGGTGGTGCAGTGGATAGGAATCCAGGTGGCAATGCAGGGGACATGGGTTCGAGCCCTGGTCCGGGGAAATCCCACGTGCTGCAGAGCAACTAAGCTGGTGAGCCACAGTTACTGAGCCAAAGTTCTGGAGCCCACCAGTCGCAACTACCAAGCCCATAAGCTGCAACTACTGAAGCCCACGTGAGTGGAGCCTGTGCTTCACAACAAGAGAATCTGCAGCCGTGAAGAGCCTGTGCACTGCAACGAAGAGCAGCCCTCGCTTGCTGCAACTAGAGAAAGCCTGCACGAAGCATCAAAGATCCAGCACAGCTAAAACTGAAAACAAATAAATAAAAAGAGTGGAAAAGGCAGATGCTGCCCTGGGCATCCTGAGAAACTGATCTTGGAGGAAGGGAAAGATATGATGGGGAGGGGGAATTGAATCAGGTCTGAATCAACAAACATCTTCTGGATTTTCCGTTTTCTTGCTGGAGTAGATGCTGAAGTAATTTTTTCAAAAACCCATTGAGACGGAAATGTTCTATATCCATGTATGTTATCCAAAAATGTTTTCTTTCTGCCTTCACACTTGACTGATAACAGCTTGACTCTACATAAGCTTCTAAATTCAAAATGATTTGTCCATGTAACAAATACGAAGTGTTGTTCTTGAGAAGGCCAAGGTCGATAAGCGTTTTCTTCCTTGATAGGTTAACCTCAGTCTTTCCTTAACTTGGATGCTTTGGGGAACTTGTCCATGTTTACAGAGGTTACTCTCCTATCCAATTTGACTCTTCAAATGGGAAGGCACTGGCATTTTCTTGGTCATCTCCAGCATCCTTTCTTCTTTCTTTGATTGCCAGCAGTATCTTTAGCTATGTTCTTTACAGTTTGTAATCCACTTACTGAAATTTTTATTTTTGCAATTTCCCCCTTAATTTCTCCTCAGGTTTTTCATACAGTCTTTTGGTTGCTTCATTTTGTGAATACAAGAGCCACCCTCTTAAATCTTCCTGATGATAGCAGTCGTTGCTTAGTCACTCAGTTGTGTCTCACTCTTCCGCAGCTGTGGGCTGCCAGGCTCCTCTGTCCATGGGATTTCCCAGGCAAGAATAACTGAAGTGGGTTGCCATTTCCTTCTCCAGTACATGTTCCTGACCCCAGGAACAGAACCTGTGTCTCCTGCTTGGGAGGCAGATCCTTTATCACAGAGCTACCTGGGAAGCCCTGATCGTAGCTGTAATTTCCTCTTACAGTAGAGCCGGGAGCCTCCCCATCTTCACTGCAGGCCTTCTGCTCTGGTTAACTTGCAGGTCCCAAAATGAGACCCAGGCTGGGTCCACAGTATGAAGGCATGACAATGTGTTTTTCCTCCTCCTCCCCACCCCCTGGCAAAACATGATGTTAATATCATCAGATTTCCAGCATTTTAACGTCTGAGATGTAGTCAGCATTCCAATATTGGGAAGCCACTCCCCAGTACCAGGAACAGCGTAAGACTCAGCCTTCTCCCAAGCGATTCTCTATCACATTGCCCCTTTTAGGCCCACCAGCTTCAATGGTCTCATGCGCGTGTTTACCGTCTGACGCCTCCAGCCCCCCACTGGAGTGTGCAGCCCTTGGAGGGAGGGGCTTGTTTCACCCCCTGGAACTCCAGAGCACTAAACAGGGCTGGGCAGGCAGTGATTCAGTGATGATGGTAAGGGAACAGTACAAGAGGTGGAGCAACACAGTACCCAAATCATTTCACTTGTTGAGACAGTCTAAAAGTCAGCATCGACACAGTTAGGCATCATGAGACTTGAAACACGGAGTGCATCATGGCTGCACACTAGAAAAGCAAGAGAAACATCCGGATAATTATTTCAACTAAGAGTTAAGATGGCCGGACACAAAAAATACAAACATTCAGAGCTTTCTTATCTCGTACCAATTAGATGATATAATAGACACACCCCTAAAATATAACCTTCACATTTCACCAAAAATTATAAAGTAATAGAATGGATTAACAGTAATCTGATCTATCCTAACAGTAATAGAATAAATAACATACAGAGGGGTATATAATAAGTTTGAATAAATGGGAAAGAACTGTGTTAGAATAAGAAACTCAATATAGCTAAGATGTCAGTTCCTCTACTACTAATTCATAGATTAACAGCATGACAGAGTCACAGTGAGATTATTTTTAGGGGGAAGAGAAGGTTTCAAGTTATTCTGAAGTTTATTGGAAAAAAAAATAAATGGGTGGCAATAACCAAGAAAAATATAAAATCAAAGAGTAATAAGAAACTATGTTATAGGTTATATTGCCAGGTATAAATCGAGCCGTGAATCTAAGACAGTGGAGGAAACCCACATGATGTGGAGAAAGTAGGTCAATGGAATAAATTTTTAAGCCCAGAAACATAACTAATTTGATTAAACGAGTTAGCTGCACAAGAAAGCAGACAAACAGAGTCACCAGGAAAAGGAAATAACAGAGAAAGAACAATTAGCTATCTATTTGAATAAAATGCTTAACTAGATTTCCTATTACATATAATAGACCCAAACAAATTAGAGGTAGACTAGAAGTTAAATATAAAAAAGGGAAAGGGACCAACAGTAAAATTATAAATCTCTGAAATAAATATATATGTTTATGATCTTATTTCAGGATTATTAAAGGATTTTTAAATACCTAAAATAGAAACTATAGAAGTACAAGTCTAATGATTTTATTATATACCAAAGAAGGAGAACCTCTATATGTAAATAAGACCATAAAATAAAAAAGCAAATAGTAGCTGCAAAATATGTTACAAAGTGTTAATACCCTTAATATACAAAGAGTTCTTACATGTTAATAAGCAAAAGACAAGTACCTAGTGCAGCAATGGGCAAAGGACACATCTAAAGAGTATAACGTAAACATAGGTGGCCTAAAGACATATGAGATGGTCAACGTCAGCACGGACTGAAGGCACCCAAGCAAGCCGACATCAAATACTTTTATTGCTTACGAGATCAGCATAGATTCTAAAAATGTGTGAAAGTGAAATGAGCACTCACTTTATACACAGAAGTTTATTTTATATAAAACCCCTTTAGAAATGAATTTGGAAATGTGTAACAAGAATCTTATAAATGTTTATATCTGTTTACCGAGTCACTTCAACTCCAGACTTTTATTCT
Source organism: Nanger dama (assembly GCA_917880005.1). Classification (NCBI taxonomy): domain Eukaryota; kingdom Metazoa; phylum Chordata; class Mammalia; order Artiodactyla; family Bovidae; genus Nanger; species Nanger dama. The sequence goes on from CAKJTW010000115.1 coordinate 1,965,539, forward strand.
AAGATATTAGTAAGCTATGCACAAAGATTTCAGAATAACTTCTGTATTGGGTCAGGCCTACGAGAATGTAGAAGTTATAGAAGGGAAGGCACACAACATTGATCTGATCCAATAACGCGGAGACAGACCGCGAAACAAGAAATCAAAAAGCTACAAAGAGACAGCAGCTCACCCAGAGTTCCAAACCACAGTGGCAGAATTCTAATGGGTTGACAGTGAAAGATGAGGTTGAGTACTGTGGGAAGTTCTTTGTCAAGCAGCTCTAAAATAACTAATAACCATTTTTAGCTTAAAAAAAAAAAAAAATCCATCACTTAAAAGCAGCAATGATTTACTCTGAACTAAGTTTGCCGGGCTGGAATTCTTCTATGACAGTTCTATGAACAGCAGGGTAGACGCCACTCTTGCCGGGCACCAGTTGCTAACACTGTCCAGGGCTTGGCTGAGGGCACCGCAGCCCTGAGCCCTGTGGCCACGAGCGGCTTTCCTCTCCCCAAGTGGTGCTGTGCTCTGGGCGGACGTCATATTCCCACTTCTGAGTCCCTACTTGTATTTTCTTAAAATTAACTTATTTAAATTGGAGGATAATTCCAACGCTGTGACAGTTTCTGCTGCACATCGCCATGAGTTGACCACAGGCATATGTGCCCCCCATCCTGAATCCCCCTCCTCCCCACTTCCCCCGCCCTATCCCTCTGGGCTGTCCCAAGCACCGGCCCTGGGTGCCCTGCTTCAGGCACTGAACCTGCACTGCTCGCGAACCTCCCTGTGATCCAAGGAGGATGAAAATCTACTGGGCTCCCTGCATGGCAATGCACGCGGTGTAAGTTGATTACCCGCTTGTAACGAACCGAGGGTGTGACCGTGGAAAAAGGATATTGTTTGTGCCCTGAACCCTCCCATTCATCCACCAGCAAGACTCTTAAAGGGAAGGCAACTGGACATTGCGGACTCAATCCCTAGGCTGAGGCCCACGACATAACATCTCCTGGGGATGTGATAAGGTTTATATGGCATTGGTGTGTTTTCTATTTGTTAACCAACACAACATTTTCCTTAGGACAGTAAGTGGCGGTTAAGCTCCAAAGAGCACAAATCTCAAGATGACGTTCAAACCCCAAATCTTACATAGACCACACGGCTTCAAATTGTCAGGACTCTTTCCTCGTCCTACTTGCTGGCAAGTTCCCACCCTTTCTTCCCACCCACACGGGAATCCCCAGAAGGCTTGTCTCACCTCCTGGGGGTGGAGCCAAGCACATCGCCTTGGGCCTTCACACTCCCTTACCTGCCGGACTATGGGTCGCAGCACTGATTCGTCTACTCATCTCTCCCACCACCCAGAGGCTGAGATTCCGGAGGGCAGGGATAACATCTCATATTTCTATTCCCCTAGAGTGCAGGACAGTGACCAGCACACATTAGAAACTTCATATGTGCTTCTTGACTTGAATAAATAAATGGAGAGATGTGGCATGACGGTCGGTTAGGAGGGGAAATGGAAAGCTGGTGACTTTCCATAAAGGGTGACTGCCTTGCATGGAAGTTCTGGAGGTCGGGAAACTTGGGATCCACACAATGCACAATCCCTGGCATGGAATAGATACTCAATAAGTACTTTTTGAACAACAAAAATAGTTTAAAAATGAAGCCGTCAGCTTTTTATTCACTGTAGAAAAATTCTTTTCCCTTGGGCACTTTTCTCTCTTCCCATAGAGTAAGCATGCTATCCTGAAAGGGAAAATTCACGTATCTCTTGGAAGGAAGGTCAGTAGGCCGTGAGACACATAGGGTAATCTTATCTGCTTCCTGGAATGAACTAATGTCTCTGTTATGAGAAAGCCCGGTTTCACTTTGATTAGTAACAACAGCTGACGTTTGTGTTGTGTTTCTGAGTTTCCGCTGTACCTGCCATCACACCTCTGTGACGGAGGCAGGCCAGGCCGGATCAGCCTCACGGGAAGTGCGGTCAGTCACCTACCCGACACCTTGCAGCCCCCGGCAGCAGGGCACAGGCTGGCGGACCCCAAATTCCATCTCCTTTTTATTAGCCTCCTTTGGCCAACAATGCCATTCACACCGTGGAACGATGGGGTCAGCATCATTCCTCTTTAAAAGCATTTAGCATTTCAGAAAGGAAAAAAGGCAGTGCGTTTAAGAGGCAGGGACACATGCTAGGAAGCACTGCAGGACAGAAATCTATTTTGAGAAAATCAGCTGGAGACGAGAAAGGAAATGACTGAAATCTGGTAAGGTACTCCATTTGTTGGAGGAGTCTGAGTTTGTCGGTGGGAAGACTTTAAGTCCTCACCAACGTTCCTCTGATAAGAAATCACAGAAGGCAAAAGCCACAGCATGGTTTGCCAAGGCTCTTACACAGCAATGAACCACAATACCCTGGAGGGCTTGCGCTATACACCGAGGCTGGGGATTTCTCAACACATCTATTTGGAGAAACACTGATTTTCTCTGATGCTGAATGAAAGACAAATCCTCCTTTAAAAGAGAATGCAGAAAACCAAAGCTGTGTCGAAGAAGACATAAAAGTTACAATACAAAACCGAGAGAGTCTGAAATTTTGTGCAGGTCCAATGGTTTGCTTTAAATCTTGCTCCAAAGTGGCGTTTCCATTTTTCTATACACATTTACGACAAATTAGTTAGGACTAATCCTTGACACTTTAACAGTGAATTGATGTTTTTCAGAGGGCCCTTAAATCCTCCATCACCTGTACGATGCAACTTTCAACCGCCTGGCCCTGGAAAAGCCTAGCAGTCCACGCAGCTGTGACTCAAGGGCCGCAGTTTGCTTGTGGGCAGTCCTGGGACCCAAAGTGTAGGGGGAAGAAGTACCCACAGAAGACACGACAGCAAGTCCGTTAGCCTACAGTCTAATGGGCAAAACCTCTACTTAACCCGAGAAGCTCAGCACTGTCTCCCACATGGGGGCCACCCATCGCTGGAGTCGGGCCGGATCTCTTCGGCAGGTTGGCTGTGAGCTTACCTGAATTCGGTGAAATGTGCAAGCTGCTCATGTCCTTGGACAGGCCGTTGGTTTTCGGGCTGGAGATGGGAGCGCAGGCTGACGTGGCTCGGGGGGGCCTCTTCCCTGGGACTTTCACAGTGGTTCTCAGAAGATCAATCTCTTTACCGTGAACATTCTGCATGTAATCCTGTTCAAAACGTTAAAACACCCAAGAGAGATTAAAAGGGAGACCTTCTACAATCTAGGACAAGAGGATCTATGAGACATCATGAGGCGCCATCCTATGACCCTTCCACGGTGGTGAGCGCTTTAAAAAATAAGGAGGCTTTGATCTGTCTTGTCCTGATGGCGTCATCATTATACCAAAATCAGCTCTGCCTGTGTCCTGAACTAGCCCAGGCTCTGGAGATACAGGAGACGCAGTAGATGCTTCTATGCAGGAGGATAAAGAAAATAAATACAGACATGAAATCCTACTCTGTGAGTTGATACTTATCAGATGGCACATGAGGAGCCTGGGCTCTTCCTGTGAGTTGCAGGGAAAATTCCATGGAGTAGGAAATATTCTGTAATGACCTTTTGTCTCTGATGGCGATACCCTTGAATGTCTAGCTAAGACTGAAGTTGTCTGCTGGGAGCACAGGTAAACACTGTAACTCAGAGGCCAAACATTTTGTTCAGGAAGATGTCTGAGGGGTCAGTGGTAGGGTGCTGAAAAAACATAGAGGTCCCTGATGGATGGACAAGAGCTGGATGTTCACGTAGAAAGCACATCATTTATATTCAGTGTGAGGTTTCTTCAAGGAATTCACTATACTCAGAAACAGTGTCTTGCTGCTGTCTGTGTTTTGGAGGTGAATGACTAGCAGTTGTCATGGAACCAAGGAGAAGTCTAGGTACACAGTGGGCCGTCACCCAATTCCGCGTGGAGGAAAACAATACTTAGGAGTCAGCTGATGGAGGGGCAGAGAGGAGACGGCGACTGACAGCCAGGGGGAGGGGTCTCTTGGTGCATTACGAGTTATTGATCTTTTCATGTGTTTTTATGGGCAATAAGCCCCCTTGTCTCTGCAGACGTATCATTAAATCAACGTCGCACACTGGGAAACGATGCAGTCTATCGTTGGATAAATAATAGTTCAACTGTTTTAAGATGAACCAGGGAAGGAAATAAACAGATTCCTTCCTTGGCAGAATCCTTCACGTGTGTTTGCTAAGTCCCTTCAGCCGTGTCCAGCTCTTTTCGACCCCAGGACTTGCAGCCCACCAGGCTCCTCTGTCCATGGGATTCTCCAGGCAAGTCTGCTGGAGTGGGGTTGCCACTTCCTCTTCCAAGGGATCTTCCTGACCCAGGGACTGAACCCATGTCTCTTATGTCTCCCGCACTGGCAAGCGGGATCTTTACCACTAGTGCAGCCTGGGAAGCCTGGCAGAATCCCGGGGGACTCATTTTATGATATCAAAGAAAAACCAATACATGTGTATTTCGTATAAGCAATCGAATTCAAGTCCATCTAATTTTAGAAGAACTACCAAAGGAGCCAGTGTGCGGGCTGCAAGGGACCCAGGGAGACAGGAGCAGCGAGCCGTCACCTTATAGCTGCCCGTCAACCGGGCCGGTAGACGCAGGGAGAGAAGGAGGCGATGGTCTAGCAGCGAACTGCACGGTCAGAGGGGCCAGGAAAGTCGGTCGAGGCGTGTGACGGACGCTGGAGAGGAGACACAAGGTACCAGGGAAGCTAAGAGAAGGACCCCACTGGCTTCTTTTAATTTTCAAGACAAGGTCAATATTTCAGGAGGTGAAGCAGCTGAGGAGGAGGGACTGGTATATCCAGAAGCAGGACGTTTTCCAATAGAAATTATGGCCCAAAAAGGAATCCAAAGTCCAAGATTCCAACCCAGGGCAAGAGCCCAAACTGAGTTGTCAGGACAGACAGAGCCGTCCTCTCTCTGCCATATGCAGGAGGGAGGACCGGCTGAGCATCACACCTCCCCTGGAACCTAAGCAGCTGAGAGTCGTGGCCACGAGGGGGCCACTCTAGACTCAGGAAAGGGGCTGGGAGAATTCTCAACAGAGGAGGAGGAGGAAGTGCTGGAAGAGAAACTCCATCATGTGAGGGGAGCCTGTGATGGAGAATACAGAACCCTAGAAGGTTCGCCAAGCACCAGCCCAGCAAGAGAAGATGCAACAGGGTCACAGGCGATCGCCCAAGGACAGACCTCAGACGGCCAATCCTTAGCACAGAACAGAAGCTCAAAAAGCCGCAGCTAGACTCAGGAGGAACATGGGACTGCAGACGGGTAGAGGAAGGGTCAGGGGGTGCACCACAGTAGGGGCGAACTCAGACCAGCTCCCCCGGGAGGGGTGAAGCTGGGCCTTCTTCAGCAATGCTAAGCCATCCAGGTGGAAGCGCCCGCACTGGCTCGTACACCGCCGTCAGCCGAGGAGGCTGGGGGAATAGGCGGTGACACAGCCGGGGCTGGGCCAGCTGGGCATGTCATCGCCCATCTTTTGTGGGGACATCTGCCAGGGTTGGCCATGGGCATATTGGAAGAAGAGTCATCACGGGTTTAGGGAAGAGAGGTGCTGTGTCCAACTGGGAACGGACTAAAGACTCCACTTGAAAGTTAAGATGCTTAGAAACTGCTAGAAACTGCACTTCCTGATTCCTACCAAAAATACTATTTACTATGACAAAAAGTGTGATTTCACAAGGATGATGACAAAGCATAGAAAGAGTCGTTATCCTTAAATTAGGCTGAAGGATAATGCAGACGGGAGGAAACACAGAGGTCTCATGACACAGCTCATCAAGAGGATGGCAAACAAAAAACACATGGAAGAAGTGACCTTCAGTTGGCACAGGACCAAGGGTCAAGGTCACTGTGGAAAAAAGGCTGTTCTCAAGCAGTTTTCACTTACTTCCATTGATATCTACTAAAAAGGGGCAAACCTCAAGTTTCAAAACCAAAGTTAGGACTTGTAAATAATGAATTCCTTCTTGCATAGTTACTCCTTTAAAAATATCAACTTGCTATAACTTTCTTCTTTAATGCCAATTCTTAACAAATTAAAATACAATAACAGGAGTGTAATTGAGCATTTATGGCTTATGGGCTCTGAAATGAGCCTAATCAGAGAGTGACTAAGCCTCAGCATGGCCTCCTTTTTAATAGGCATGTTTTAACATACAATAACCAGGATATTTTATTTAAAATTATTATAGAAATTACCAAGTGCCGGCTCTCCAGATCTGAATGCAGCGAAGGGACCCATCTATCTTTGGCTCAGCACGGGCTGAGGGATCTGTTTTTCCTGCCTGAGTTAGGCAATTCAAAGCACAGATGAATTAGTTCTTAAGAAATTCAGAGGGTAAGTTTGGCAGTTCCTAAATTTCAAGCCTCTAACATTGCTAAAACCTTTATAAGATGCATTTCCTAGTCCACACAAGTCTTTTAGCTTGGTGTTTTCAAAAACAGGTGGATGCTGGAATCAGTGGCTTCTAGCTTCTCCCAAGAGAAACGACACGGGAGTTTTCTGGTTTTGAAAGAATTGCCCTTTTCATCTGGCCCCAGCTTGGGGCTTGAGGAATTGAAGCTACAGCCTCTAAATAATGTCGCCCTTTAGAAGTGGGACGTGGGCCCAGTGGTCCAAAGTAGGGACCTCGCAGGGCGAAATAAAGCCAGTGAGCTTGATTTTGATATGCAAATGTTCCAGATACATCCCTTCCCCCTGTTCCTGGTAGAAAAATGCTGATCGAGGATAAAGGGGAAAAACCCTTTAACAAGGCATGAGGGTAATTCAAAGCCAAGTACTTTTAAACAGCACTTAACAAGTCCCTGGGGCCCACTCAAGAGCCCGGCCCCCCAGAGGTGCCATCTCCGGCCCCTCAACAGCTTGAAAAAGTAGTAATTGCAAGCCTATTTGCATTTCTCTTCTCGAGTCGTCCGTGCTCCTCGCCTGGGTTATTTTTTGTAAGCAGGCGCTGAGCGGAGGGACTTGTCCCGGACCGGGTGGATGGAGCTTGGTAAGTGTGCCTGGCGCCCCCTGCCACCCGGCTCCCCGCACCTTTGCCATCCCTTGGTTTTTACATTTTCCTCCTAATTATGTTGCATCTATTGCCGTACACTTAATTAGCTGCATTAATGTGATTTCTTTTCACATAGTCAAGCAATTAAGAGCTATGATTGAGTTTCATTCAATTAGCCTCAACAAACATGCTAATTGATGTCCCAGATGCAAATGAGGTACAGTGAGGGAACCTGCTAGCAACTGAGAGCGTGTCAGGGACCCGCCGCTTCCAGCCTGCTGACGGCAGCGTGGCTCCACGTGGCTCCCACCTTCCTTGGGCACCTCTGAAGACAGCGCAGAGCCCTGGGCACCTTGGTGGGTGTACCAGATCCCTCCTGATTGGCGCATTAATGAATGCGCTGCGGTAACGGTTTTGTCCTAAAATCTCACGGTTACGACTTACCAGGATCAGAAGGTCATCCTTGAAGAAGCCCTGAGTTCCAGCCAGGAGACTGGCATCCAGTCCCTACCAAAATACTGCACGAGGCTCCAAAAAACAATCGTCCAGGAGCTCTCCCCAGGCAGCCAAGGGAACAATGCGTGGGCGTCGTCCGGGCCATCCCAGAGCCCTCTGTGTGCCTGACGCCTACAGTTCTCAGTAAAATGGTGAGTTCATCTTAGTCAGCTTGGGGGCATTTGGCCCTTGAAGTTCAGCAATCCATCAATAGTCCCTAAAAACACTCTTACTGTATTGATTCTCACTGCTTCCCATCCCTTTGTTACCTTTGGCTGTCTGGTGAAAGATGATTTGCTTCATGTGTTCAGAGCGTACCAAAAAGCAGTTTGACAAGATCTTAGAGAGAAACCCAAATGCGTCCATGATGTGACTGGCATCTCAAAGTTAGATCATCAGAATAAAACACACAGCTCTGAGATGAAATCAGCATCACTCCAATTTCACATATGCTTTTAAAGGTATTAAGACTATTCGTTCTCATAATTACATGATGAAAAAAATTATAGGAATCTGTGTTCCAATTAGGTTTTCTCAACAAGTTCTGGTTTCTAACTATACATAAAATGTTGAGAAATTTACACTTTTCTATTACTATCTAATATTTTGTCTAAGTGAGATAACTGTTAGGACAGACCAATGCTTTGCTTTGGTCTTTGTGTCATGGCTAATCTAATCAAGCATTTTCTCTTTGCATAATCTAAATTCAGCAATCCTCAAAGTGTAGTCTTCAACACCCTATCAGAGGATTCACAAGTTCAACACTATTTTCAAAACAACCCCAAGACATCGTTTGCTTTTTCCCTGTGTTGAAATTTGCTTTGATGGCATGGAAGTGGTGTGAGTGATAAACACTGACGGCCTCAGCAAGGAGCGAGACCATGGTAACCTGATTGTGCTCTGCACACCGTCTTTATTTTACTGATTCCCATGCTCTCAAAATGCAAACAAAACACAGTTTCACCCAAGGATGAGCTTAATAAACCAAAACCTACTGATTAAAAACAATTGTAACCCCTGAGCCTTTAAATTTCTTGGGTGATGCTGTGGCGAGCACACTTCAGGGTTTGTGCTGCACTGTGAAAGCAGGAAAGCTCTTCCCGAAGTGCTTCAGTCCCAAGCTGCTTTGTCACTTGTTTTCTGGGGCAACACTTCTACTTGAAAGAAGGACTATGTCACACACTAATGTGGTGATTCAGTCTTGGGTGCTTGGCAGATATTTTCTTGAAAATGAACAAAGTTAGTACTGCAAGGAAAGCAGCTGACAGTATTTGTGGCCAGTGATAGAATTTGAGCTTTCTAGTGATGATGTGAAATTTGAAAACTTGTAACTCTCACCATGAGATTGATACCTTCCAAATACCCAGAGACTTTTCTCTGACAAGACTGGTAGTGATATTAATGAATGTGATTTGGGGGTATTCAAAGACCCTAATTTAGAAAAGGCAGAGGGACTAGAGACCAAATTGCCAACATTCATTGGATCATCGAAAAAGCAAGAGAGCCGCAGAAAAACATTTACTTCTGATTCACTGGCTACATTAAAGCCTTTGACTGCATGAATCACAAGAAACTGTGAAAAATTATTAAAGAGATGGAAAGACCAGACCACCTGACCTGCCTCCTGAGAAACCTGTATGCAGGTCAAGAAGCATCAGTTAGAACTGGAGATGAAACAACAGACTGATTCAAAATGGGGAAAGGAGTACGTCAAGGCTGCATATTGTTACCCTGCTTATCTGACTTACGTGCAGAGTACACCACAAGAGGTGCCAGGGTGTATGTGTCACAAGCTGGAATCAAGATTGCCTGGAGAAAGATCAACAACCTCAGATATGCAGATGACACCACCCTCATGGCAGAAAGTGAAGAGGAACTAAAGAGCCCTTTAAGAAGGTGAAAGAAGAGAGTGAAAAAGCTGGCTTAAAACTCAATACTCAGAAAATGAAGTTCATGGCATCCAGTCCCATCACTTCAAGGCAAGTAGATGGGAAGAAATGGAAACAGTAGTCGATTTAAAAGATGCTTGCCCCTTGGAAGAAAAGCTAGGACAAATCTAGACAGTGTTTTAAAAGGCAGAGACATCACTTTTCTGACAAAGGTCTGCATAGTCAAAGGTATAGTTTTTCCAGTAGTCATGTACAGATGTGAGAGTTGGACCATAAAGAAGGCTGAGTGCTGAAGAACTGATGCTTTCAAACTGCGGCGGTGCTGGAAAAGACTTGAGAGTCCCTTGGACCACAAAGAGATCAAACCAGTCAATCCTGAATATTCATTGGAAGGACTGATGCTGAAGCTGAAACTCCAATCCTTTGGCCACCTGACGTGAAGAGTCAATTCACTGGAAAAGACCCTGATGCTGGGAAAGATTGAGGGAAGGAGAAGAAGGTTGTGACAGAGGATGAGATGGTTGGAAGGCATCACCGACTGAGTAGACATGAGTTTGCACAAACTCCGGGAGAGAGTGAAGGACAGGGGAAGCCTGGTGTTCATAGGGTTGTAAAGAGTTGGACATGACTTAGCAACTAAACAACAACTCGATGAAAAGAGCAGCTTTGCAAATCTGTATACCTCAGTTAAACAAGCTTTCTGAAACGACTGACACTGAATGTCACAGGCACGGATACAAGTTCATTCAAAGTGCAAGATCGGTCATTGAATTTTAAATCAGCAAGGAAGGAAAAATCCACTGAATTCCTAAGCTTTAAGAAACTGTCACATGTCGGGTTTTGGTGCAGTACCCGAGAAGACCCCCAGTCTGAAATGCTGCTAAGGTGCTCCTCCCTCAGCCCTCCTTCGCTGCTGGTGGGAATATGAATCGCTGCGGCAGGATGGCGAACGGCACAGAGGTTCCTCAGAAGCTAGAGCTGCCATGGGAGCCGACAATCCCACTCCTAGTTGCTCAGTCACGCCTGAGTCTTTGTGACCCCATGGATGTAGCCCGAGAGGCTCCGCTGTCTGTGGAATTTCCCAGGCAAGAATAGTGAAGTGGGCTGCCATTTCCTATTCCAGGGGATCTTCCTGGCCCAGGGATCAAACCTCCATCTCTTGTGTCTCCACGGGCAGGCAGATTCTTTACGACTGCACCTCCCGGGAAGCCCAAATATCCAGACAAATTATAATTCAAAAAGACACACGCACGCCAGCGTTCACTGCAGCAGTGTTGGCAACAGCCAGGACATGGAGACAACTCACTAGTCCACTGACGGGTGCACGGGCAAAGAAGAGGTGCCAGCGAGTGAGCTCAGCCACGGCCGACTCCGCGACCCTGTGGGCTGCAGCCCACCAGGCTTCTCGTCCATGGGATTCTCCAGGTAAGAGTGCTGGAGTGGGTTACCACTTCCTTCTCCAGGGGATCTTCCCGACCCAGGGATCGAACCCGGGTCTCCCGCACTGGAAGCAGACGCTTTACCCTCTGAGCCACCAGGGGAGCACCCAGAGAAGTGGCACACACATACAAAAGACTGTTCTCAGCCATTGAAAAAAAAGAAAGAATGCCAGTTGCAGCACCGTGGATGAACCACAGATCACCACAGTGAGGGAAGTGAGCCAGAGAAAGCCGGATGCCATATGATGGCATTTATATACAGGAATCCAAAATATGACAGAAATGAGCTTATCTAGGAGACAGGCTCACAGCCACAGAGAGCAGACTTGAAGTTGCCAGGGGTGGGAGGGGAGTGGGAGAAGGAGGGACTGGGAGTTTGGGGTTAGCAGGTTCAAAGTATTATATATAGGAGGGATACGCAACAAGATGCTACCACACAGCAGAGGGCCCTATATTCAATATCATATAATAAACCATAGTGGAAAAGAATGTGCACATGAGTCGCTGGATCACTGTGCTGCAGAGGAGAAATTAACACGCCATTGTGAAGCAACTACACTTCAAAAACAGAAAACTTTAAAAGCACACAACATTAAAAAGAAACAGACTCCTCCCTCTTCCAGCCAAATATCTTTATGAGAATTTTTCTTAGATACTTTAAAAGTGCTTTGAAAAAAAGGAAAACAATGCTACTCTGCTCACAATTTCCTTTTGTTTTGGAAAATATCTTTTCATAATCAATGTTTGTGGGACAAATGGATGGGTTATTATTATTTTAAATGAATTCTAGAATATAACATTTTTTTCTGTTCTAATTTCTCCCATGACAAACATCAATAGATATAATCCACAGAAACAAAGGCTCATTCAGATTCCCCGATTTTTAAGAACGTATACAGGCCCTAGAACCATGCATCCTGCTTAATGTTCACAGACCAGGCACGAGCTGGCTGTGTGTGATTTTGTGCACACACCTGGGGGAAGCGCAGGTACTGGACACAGTCAGCACCCTGTCTGTCTTCTCTTGGAGGAGAGGAATAACTCAGTCTTCCCCATTTTCACTACACTTCACGAATGTCCAGTTTCAAGAAGAACAGAGGTCTGTATAAATCCTATTTTTAAAAACCTTTACTTCTGGGCTCAAAAAAAAAAAAAAAAATAGTATGTAAGAGAAGCCATTGTCAGATGCCCTGCCATTCCCAAACTCTGCTTAATACTATTTTCAAAGGAAATTCTCTATAAAGACATACATAATACCATCCCTTCAAAGAGACCAGTGAACGCTCAAGTCTGACACGTATGAATAATAAACAATAGCCTCATATATAGTCACCGGCGCAGAGGAGAGTGACACCCTAAAGATACCAGGAAGATATTGTAATACTACGAGAAATCTTCTGGCCACATCCATTCAGATCACATACCTCAAAGAGGACAGTTTCTCCTTATCTCCACAGGACCACAGTTACAATAGCAAGGCAGGAGGCAGCTTCAGAGAGAAAAGCCTTGGGAGAATCAGTTTGTTTCCCAAGACGGACAAGAGAATCCCAGAGTCTCACTTCTAGAGCTGCTTCGGGACGACCGCTTGACCAGTGTTCATCTAGGCGACCTGCGGCCACTGCAGGGAGAGGGCAGCCAGCAAACTGGATGTCTAACAGCGACGAGGCAAAGGCAAAGCTGACGACACCTGATTCTAAACAAAGGCTTTACTGCGCCCGGGGAATTAACCCAAGACATGACAGCAGAGAAGGCTGGTGAAAGGTCACGCAAGTGCGGCACCCCTCACGTATCAAGGGGAGCTCGACACCCGGGTAAACCTCTCCAGTGCACATGCTCTCAGCATGCAAGTCCAGTGTCGGGCTCAAGTCCATGGTGGGCTCAAGTCCAACATAAGCTCGGTCACAGGTTAATATGCATGCATGCTCAGTTGCTCAGCTGTGTCTGACTGTGACCCCATGGACTGTAGCCTGCCAGGCTTCCCTGTCCATAGTATTTCCCAGGCAAGTATACTGGAGTGGGTTGCCATTTCCTTCTCCAGAGGATCTTGCTGACCCCAGGATCGAACCCACGTCTCCTGCGTCTCCTGTACTGGCAAGTGGATTCTTTACCACTGAGCCACCTGGGAAGCATGGGTTAATATAATATACTAAATCAAAACAGAAAATTTCCACAGTGAATTATGAATATAATCTTTGTGCTTCTTGATTGTCTCTGTCTTGATTGACCTTGTATATTGAACTTTACACTGCAAGACAGATTTTTCTCATTTTAAGTTAAATTGAATATTACCCAGTTGTAACCCACGCATGCTCAAACCTAGCCTTACAAAATGAATGTGTTGCATATGCAGGTCTCTTCCAGAGGCAAGCATGAGTGAGAGTTCACTACAGTGAACTTCAAGGAGCCAGCACCATTCCTGGCTCTACGAGTATTTTTATAATTAAATATGGCTTGAAACACCTGGACCAGTACTTAGATCTGACAAAGTCTGAGTTATGTAGGAATATTCACCGTAATGATAATTAGAGCTATCTGAACCTTTTTAAAACTCCAGATTCCTTGGGATGCATTTGCTAGAATGTGAAGCACTTAAAGAAACAGATTTTTTAAAGACACACACAAAGTCCTCTTCCAAGGACACTAATGGTCGCTATCTTCTTCTACCGTTTTAACTAAACATGGACAGAAAAATTCCCACTTCAGTTTTTGGCCATCACAGAATTTCTTCTAATTTCAGAACTTTGACTAGGCCTGTCTAGAAAAAAAAAAAGCTTTTTGCCTCCCTTATTAAGGCATTGTTTTGGGAGGGACTCTGTTTTCCTAATGCTATTTACTGCCCATCAAGGTGGTTTACAGTAATATAATCAGATTCATTTCAAATGAAGAGTGGTCAATTCACTAACATAGTTCTCTGGTTTTCTAAATTAAGACTATCTGCAGAAGACAGAGCTTCTCCAGGCCAGAGGATGGCCTCCAGAGTAAGAGTGCCTGGGAGCCTCTGTCTGTTAGGGGTTGTGGACTGCTTCATCATCCCGGGCTCTGATTTCTCATCTTTAAAAATAAGGATAATAATAATTCTTTCGTCAAGCAATTGTTGTCGTGATTAACTGAGATAATGCATAAAGAACTTGAAAGAATCCCAAAGCCCTTAATAAATGTTGGCTCTTACTTGCTCATGTCTAATAAATATACTGAAATATTTGCCCTGTGATCTCACGTGGGCATTTCCCCGAAGTATAGATGTTGTCCCCACTGGAGGTAGCCATTCCAACTTGATAAGCCATTGGGGGTGACTTGCAATGCTATTTTTCACTTAGCAGGACAGGGGAAAGAAACTGTCCTCTGCAAATGCATGACATTTTCTACTTTTTCTTCCCTTTCTCCTTTTTCTTTTCTTTCTTTTCTTTGTGGGGGGAAGTGGGATGGGGTAGGCATATAGAGGGTAGTCAGACATTTTTATTGCAAAATGCCGTCTGGAAAAGATGCAAAACAAAATTGCTAAAAATGCAAGGGAGAAAAATACAGGAGAAAAACAAAGGCCCCCTTCCCCTTGCTTATTGAGTTCAAAGGCATAACAGGCAAGCGCCCTGCAGCCAGTGGGAAGCTACACTAATTTTAAAGCCATAAAACGCTACCAAGTGCCCTGTGGGGCGGGACTACACTGAAGCTTGTGGCGCCTAAATAAGATATGGTTCATTTACTCTGCAGCTTAGCCTAATGTAATCATCAGTGGATTCTTAGCCTAGAGTTGTAACAGGCAAATAGCCGCTGCGGCAGAGGCGGCACTCCCAGCCATCGACGGGGACGCCGCTAGATTGCTGTTGATTAGGAAATTTTTCAGTTTTGACAAGCGCTTAATGAACATAAATCGCACCTTGATTGGTTTCCATTTGGGGCCACAGGCACACCTGAGAAGGAGCCATCCTCTGAGTCTGCATCGCTCGCTTCCTCCCAACACCTTAGCAACCGGCCAGCAGCCGGGTTAGAACCAGAGCACATTTATAAAGTCTAATGATGAAACCCCATCTCTTGGCAGCAGGGAAAGAACATTCCTGCGCTGTCCCCACGTCCGAGCTCTCCCACTGAGAGTTCTCCACAGCGACTTGCTGCCAGTGAAGAAAATGGATGGATTTGACTTAGCTACCTTTGGTAAGGATTTCCAGCCACAATTAACAGCCCTCACAGGGCCCCAGCGGAAAACACAGTGATGCAGAGAGAGTTGCTGCTGTTGTTGTTTTACTTGCTAAGATGTGTCCAGTTCTTTTGCAGCCCCACTGACTGCAGCCCGTCAGGCTCCTCTGTCCATGGGATTCTCCAGGCAGGAATACTGGAGTGGGTTGCCGTTTCCCTCCTCAGGGGATCTTCCCCACCCAGGGATTGAACGCACCTCTCCTGCATTAGCAGGCAGATTCTTTACCACTCATCACCTGGGAAGCCCTGCAGACTGGGCACAAGGATGAAACACGCTGTGTACTGATGAGGCGACGTCCCATGGATTCCTCTAGATGCTTTACTCAACTCACAAGCTATTATAAAAACATATATATACTTTTTTTTTTTTAAGGCAAGAAGGCAGGAGAGTTTTTCGATGTAGAGAAAAAAGTAAGTTAGACACAGTCTACCATATCTGATAGCTTAATTTCTATTGAGACAGGAAGACTTTCTCTGATCTTGGGCTACTTACAGTCACTCTCTTCTCAACATCAAGACAAAGTGTACCATGGTGAGCCAGCATTTTAGCCATTTTTCCCCCTTGTAAATCTAAACACTTTCAAACCCTGAGGGCTATATAAATAAACGAGGAATTCCTTAGAGCAGACTTTGATAAAGAATCTAACAATTCTGTGTATGTGTAAAGGTGTGAGTTTTCCAGTGGTCCCTCCTGCCAACAATAGTTGTAGATATTCCCTGAAAATATTTATTCTATTGTGGTGGTGTCATTCCATGGGTCTGAAAGCCTTGATACACAGGAGAAATGATTTCTCATACTATCTGAAACTCGGATGAATGCCAGAAGTATTTCCCATGCTACCTGAAGAACAGAGAGGGACGGCTTCCCTCACCTTCGGAGGGCACTCGGCAAACAGAGAGCCCACGTGGGCAGGGCTGGGCGGGTGTTTTCACACCACGTGGGTTCTAGACCATCATGCAGGTTATTAGGCCTCCAGAACCCACCTTGATCATGAAGGGCCCAACCAGTTTCTCTGTGGTATTTCTCAACCAGGGCCTTGGTTAAGTCAGGCATCTTTAAATTCAGCTATTCTCAACAGCTCTCCCGCTTTGAAGTTTTTAACATTAAAATTTCAGGCTCCAAAGACATATTTGCACACCTATGAAACGCCAATACTTTGGCTACCTGATGTGAAGAGCGGACTCATTGGAGAAGACCCTGATGCTGGGAAAGACTGAAGGCGAAAGGAGGAAGCAGTGGCAGAGGATGAGATGGTTAGATAGCATCACAGACTCAGTGGACACGCGTTTGAGCAAACTCCCGGGAGATAGTGAATGACAGGGAAGCCTGGTGTCCCTGCAGCCCATGGGGGGTCACAGAGAGCCAGACAGGACCCAGCAACTGAGCAGCAACAACATTCACAGTAGCCAAGGAAGGAAGGAAGCCAAGTGTCGCCCCACAAATGAATGGACACACAGAATGTGGTGCACACACTGGGGACGGGTTCCAGGACCCCCAGTGACAACGAAATCCACAGAGGCTCAAGGCCCTTATATAAAACGGCAGAGCATTTGCATACGACTTACACACTGCTGTGCTCAGTCACTCTGTCGTGTCCAGCTCTTTGTGACCCCAGGGACTGTAGCCCCCAGGCTCCTCTGTCCATGGGATTCTCCAGGCAAGAACACTAGAGTGGGTTCCCGTGCCCTCCTCCGGGGGACTGGGCCAAGCCAGGGATCAAACCCAGGTTTCCTGCATTGCAGGTGGATTCTTTATCATCTGAGCCACCAGGGAAGCCCCTGTAATCTTTATCTTCCTGTAAATCATCTCTAGATTATTTCTAACACCTAATATGATATAAATGCTAAGGAAATAGTTGCTAGCGTGTGAGAAACTCAAGTTTTTGCTTTTTGGAACTTTGGATTTTTTTTTTTCTCCCACAAATATTGATCTGCGGTTGGTTGAGTTGTGGAATGTACATACCCAATGGTATTGTATGTATATACAGTGGATTATTACTCAGCCTTAAAAAGGAGAGAAATGCTACCACACGGATGAACTTTGAAGGCAGGAGACTAAGTGAAAGCCCAGCCACAAAAACACAAATACTACATGATTCTACTGATACAAGGTACTCAGGATAGTCAAATTTATAGAATCAAAAAGTAGAAGGCAGCTGCCAGGGGCTGGGGGAGGGGGAATTCAGAGTTAGTGTTTAATAGGGGCAGGACATTAAACTTTTGCAAAGACGAAAACATCCCAAAGATGGATGGAGGTGACTGCCGTACAACATGATGAACAGCCTTCTCAGTCCTGAACTACATGCTTAAAAGGGCAAAGAAGGTAAATTTTTATGCTATGTGTGTGAGTGAAGCGAAAGTTAGTTACTCAGTTGTGTCCAGATCTTTGCGGCCCCGTGGACTGCAGCCCGCCAGGCTCCTCTGTCCATGGGATTCTCCAGGCAAGAGCACTGGAGTGGGCTGCCATGCTCTCCTCCAGGGATCTTCCCGACCCAGGGATCACACCTGCATCTCCTGCACTGGCAGGGTCTCTTTCCCACTGGGCCACCTGGGGGTCCAGTACTGGGCTAAGATTCTGTGGTATCTGTATCACGCCCCTGCGTGTGGGTTCTCTCCCGACCCTGACATAAAGCTAATCTACTTTTGTTGGGGGGCAGCTCTAAGCTGTGTAATGTGGGTGGTTTCCTCCGTTCCAATCTCTCCAGGATTTTTAAGGCAGAGCCAGGATTACCAAGCATAGGTTTGGAACCCAGGCCGTCTAGGGGCAAAGGCGCGACACGAAGCCCCGGTGTGGCCCTGCGCTTGGCCACGAGGCCCCTCTGCGGTGGTGGCCTGCGCACTGAGCCCACTCAAGCCCTGGGCAGACAAGGCACAGGGCACAGTCCTCAGGAGGAGCCAGGGAGCATCTCCCATGGAGGACGGGCAGGAAGGTCCACCTGCACGATGGACATCAGACTGGAATGAAGGCAGACAGGAGAGGAGGGTACAGCCTGAGGACTGCTTCCGGCCCTACAGCTTGTTCAGGGGCAGCAGGACCCAGTAATCGTCCATCACACGATGAAGCAGGCAGACTGCTGCAGTGCCACCACGGCCAGGACGCGCCAACATCGTCTTCGCAGGAAGAAAGGGAGGCCTGTCTTCTCAGGGTTAGCAGTCTTCCATGACTCAGAGTTTCCACATCTGGAAACCCGGGCTTGATTCTGTCTGTCCAGCCTTGCAGTCTGGCTTCTGCAACATTCTGGGGAGACCAAGGCAGAGTTCTTCCAAGTGTAACTCAATTCACCACCTCAAGAGATGGGGTGCACCTTCATGGGCGTGCAGCTGGCCAGAAGGTTTCTTTGGGAATCCTCAATCATCCAGTCAAATGTCTTGATTTTATGCAAAGATGAGTCATTTTATTTATTTTATTTTTGGCCATGCCGTGTGGCTTGTAGATCTTCGTTCCCCAACCAGGGATTGAACCTGGGTCCTCGGCAGTGAAAGTGCAAAGTCCTAACCACTGGACTGCCAGAGAATTCCAAGGATTGTGTTATTTTAAATGACAGCTACCAGCAGTGGTCACGGGCAAGAGTTGCTTCTCTTACAACAAAAGGTTATCTTCCTTTTTACCTTGAAATATTTCTTTTGAGAAGAATGCCTGCTCTGGAAAGCATCTCACATCTTTTTGTTATTTTGGCATCCATAAAAAGAAAAAAAAGTAGATTTCCCCACTCCATGATTTTGAAACTAGAAACCTGTTGAAATCAGCATTCTGATGATAATTCAGAGTCTGAGTCCATGGGAGGAAAACACAAAGAAATGTCAACGGCATACAGAAGCAAAGGCTGCGTGGAAATGGAACGTCTAAGCCACCTGATGAGGAAGGAAGGTCCTGTGAGAAGGAAGCGTCCGGTTCTGCAGGGCAGGGGCAGAGACTGCAGCCCAGCGGCTTCTCACTCGGGCAGCACATGGAACGAGAAAGAAATCCAGGAAGGAGGATTCCAAAACGGTGAGCACCTTGAGTACGCATCGGTCAGCTGTGTCAGCCAGCCACTCGTGCTCAGGAGGAAGCCAGGGGAACCTTCCTGGCCAGGGCACTGTAGAGTCCTTGGTTCGACCTGCAGCCCTGAGTGAGCTCTTACAGGTCCACTTAGGAATGCCCCGCGCACAGCCTTGTCAGCAGTTATTTCAGCCGCGCCCTGGACGGCAGCCCCCTTGACACGAAGATGAATGGGTGGCGGTGCTGAACTGTGCGGCCCCGAGGGTCCAAGTTCTTTCTCATTATCCCCTCCACTTTCCCATCAAGGTGCTGCTTAAGGGCTCACGTTCAAGCCCACAGAGAGCGAATCTAAGGCTCTCAGAACCAGCAGCCCTTCACCCACTCAGACCACAACCCAGCCAAGTGTCAGGAAACCTTGGGACGCTCAGACGTGTCTCCTCCAAGAGGGTCAAGCACTTAGGGCTTTTTAAAGGTCTTATAGTTGTATAGGTCTTCAGAGAATCAAAAAATATATAGACCACAGGGCCACAGCAGATGTCAACAGCTTGCTTTTTACCGTTTCAGTCGCATTTACGTATTTAGGGTTGTCTGTGCAAAATACCAAGTGGAGATGAAGGAGCAGTGGAGCTGGTCAGTCCCGAAGGGTAGGTGACCAACTTGTCCCAGTTGCCTGGGGCTTCCTGCGTTTTTGGCACCGAACGTCTGGCATCCTAGGAAAAACCAGGGCAGTCGGACACTCTCCTCGGAGTGCCCATAGAGCCAAAGCAGCGTCGTTGCCTTGGCTGGAGCCCCCCACGCGCTGTCTAAACTGCGCTCCAGGTCCCATTTAATAACAGCATCACTCTAGGTTCTACTTAATAACAGCATCTTGAGAAAGAAAGATGAATCCAATTAACTGTTTTTTTTTCCCCTTAACCCAGATTTTTGTCTTACCATGAGACTCATCCCACCCAGCAGCCCCAGTCTTGGGGTGAGATGCCGAGGTGGGGGTCCGACTGGCTGCAGGAACCTCCAGTTGCTAAGAGTTTTTGGTGGCATTTTGGACCCCACACTCTAAAGAGTCTCAAGTGATCTTAAGAAGACAATACCACCATACATCCCCTGGAGAGAACGGACTCTGTCTCTGGGTTTCGCGAGCAGACTTCATCTGGCCAGTTTCTCAGGGTCTACCTTAAAAGGCACGCCAAGAAGCAGCGGGGCCTGACCCCGTGCAGAAGGGGAAGGACGCAGGAGCTGATGCTTCACGACAAGTTCCACCACAGGCCACGGGCACGCAACCTCAGTTACGGAGGCAACGCCACGAGCATGCCCCTGCCCCCGCACCCTGAAGCGATCATCCTGCAGTGCAAGAACCACCGATCTTAGGAAGCCCCTAGGCTGAAATCCACCATTTCCTCTTCCGTCTGTGCTCACATCTCCCCCTCTCCACCTACGCTGCAGGAGGGAGGCGGACCCCGGCAGGCCAAGCCAGCCACTGCCAATAGCTCCTGAGCCTTTGGGGAAGGGCAGAGCAGGCTGGGGGGGTCGCAGTGGGTGAAGGGCGGGGTTGAGACTCCCGGGAGCGCAGAGAGAGCAAATCTGGGGTCCGGAGGTATCCCTGGCATCAACTTGTAGGGAACTGTCCGGGTAGGATCCATGCTTGGTCAGCATTCTCTCTAATTCCCAGGCCGTCACACCTATGATCTGGCCACGTGCTGGCGATTCTATGCCCTTGCTCCGAGAGGGTCTCTTCCCCCTAATAAGACTGTTTTGGGTTTTCAACAACAGGAAACATGCCTGGGGTAAAAGGCTTCCTTCAACGACGTCAAGCTGTGGTCAGGGAAGGTTCAGGGACGCCTGTGCTGAATAAGTTCCAGAATGAGGCTGAGCTGTGTGTCAGAGGGACCAAGGATTTGGGGCTCTTAAATAATCTGTTATAGGATGTGTCTCAGGGTGAAACACACAAAGACACGTCTGGGCAGACTCTGAGGGCTTGGGAAGAAGACGCAGTTACGAAAGGATGTGATGGAGGAAGAGGAAACTGATGCCATGGTGACCAGCTGGAAGCGATGTCATGGGGCCACCACCCGAGGCCCTGAGCTATTATTCATCTCGGGCACGTGAGTTATGATGGGGCCCAGCCATCCAGGGAGGCCATCGGCAGGAGCTTTCCTGGCAGCTGACCCACCCCAAACACTCGGTAGGCTGGTCGGCCTTACCCAAACCCACTGCCTGCTGCAAAGCTGAGGATGCCTGGTTTCACAGCTGGCGGCCTGTTTCTGAAGCCACAAGCAGGTGCACAGCTCGGGTCTGGCACCCACTGCTTGCTTTGTCCAAAGGCTGGGTTTGTTTTCTACCCCATGCACTTGTGAGAGTCCCTTGGACTGCAAGGAGATCAAACCAGTCCATCCTAAAGGAAATTAACCCTGAATATTCATTGCAAGGACTGATGCCGAAGTTGCAGCTCCAACACTTTGGCCACTTGATGTGAAAAACTGACTCATTAGATAAGGCCCTGATGCTGGGAAAGACTGAGGGCAAAAGAAGGGGACGGCAGAGGATGAGATGGTTGGATGGCATCACCGACTCAATGGACATGAGTTTGAGCAAACTCTAGGAGTTGGTGATGGACAGGGAAGCCTGACATGCAGTGGTCCATGGGGTCGCAAAGAGTCGGACACAACTGAACAACAGCAACAGTAAGCCTGGGTGAGACACCTGCTGGGACTGAAGCTTGTCCAAAGGATGATCTTTACGTAAACACTTCCACGGACACCTGTGAGGTAAGGAAACCGTATCTGTTTCCCTCAAGGATACGAATGACCTCTTCTGGGAGATTTTTTTTTTTAAGGGCATCCAATGAAGACATTTAAAAATACAAGAGCTGTGTGGATTTTCTTATTTTTAGCAAGTTTAGGAAATGGTCAGCTTCCTGCTTCCAGAGCACTCAAAGTGAGCTAAAGTCAGAACCCAGTGCTGCCCGAGCATCTTGTCCAAGCAGATGTCTGAGCAAACCACCATCGCTGGCAGCCTGGGGAGCCGAGGTGGGGTGCAGTATAGCAAAGCAGGGGCAGGAGAGGCGTGTGGGATGGCCCTGTCCAGCAGCACTGGTCAGTGTGGTCACCTGGGGCTTCAGTTTTTGAAAATTTTATTTATTCTTACTTTTGGCTGTCCTGGGTCTCCGCTGCTCTAGTTGAGGTAAGCAGAGACTACTGTCTAGTGTGGTGCCCAGGCTTTCCACTGCGGTGACATCTCTCGCTGCAGGAGCACCGTGACTTTAAACTGGCTAACACAGGAGCAGCCTAGATCAGCTCCGATCAGACTGGGGGCACCCGGCCGTGCAGACCACGCTCCCTGAGGCAGGCCACCCCCCTGCAGGCGATGCACCTGACTGCAGTATGACCGATCAGATCGGGGGCGCCCGGCCACGCAGACCACGCTCCCTGAGGCAGGCCACCCCTGCAGGCGATGCACCTGACTGCAGTATGACCGATCAGATCGGGGGCGCCTGGCCGTGCTGACCATGCTCCCTGAGGCAGGCCACCCCCTGCAGGCGATGCATCTGATTGCAGTATGACCTATCAGATCGGGGCGCCCGGCCGTGCAGACCACGCTCCCTGAGGCAGGCCACCCCTGTGGGCGATGCATCTGACTGCAGTACGGCAATCCAGCGCGTGGACCGTTTTCCATACGACTACATTCGGTCCTTTCCTCTTGAGCTCATCTTCCTCATATGCAAAAGGACCCAGATTCGTGGGTTTAACAGGGTATCACGTCCGAGGTGACCAGTGGTGGAGTCAGAGTCCAGGCTGATGGGGACCTGAGCAGTGCATGTGTGCACAGGAAATAAAATGTCCCAGCAGGAAGGGCGCCCCAGGGCAACAGGAAAATGCTGGTTGTGAAGGGGCTGCTGGGGCTGCTGCAGGCCCGCCTAACATCTGTTTGAATTCTACATTTGATGCATCTTAAGCCTCATTGCTCTCGACCCCAAAACTCCCTACTACTGGAGTATTAATTACCTGATTAAAATTCTGCCCTCATAAAAGCATGCCAGCTTCCTTTTGATATATAAACCATCTCATCATCAAAAGTTAGGAGGGTACAGGGTAGCTGGCACAGATAGTCCATCAAGGACAACCACAACCTCTGTTGAAAACTCTTGTCTGAAAATGTCAGGCTGCTTAGCCAGGTTATCTCCTGTGACTCCCAGCAGAGTCATGGGTTGTAGGATCTGCTCTTTGAGACCAATGTGGGTCCCCTGCTCTGTGACCAGTAAGAGGTGGATGACAGACAGTATGGAAGTCGGAAGCTACCAACCTGGACAAGAGCTCCCAGCACTGGACCACTTAGGTCTTCAGCACGCGTGGCCAGTGATCTTAGTGGTCTTTCTCCCGTAACACCTCTTACCTTGGAAGCCAGTGTCACAGTGTGACTGGTATCTGAGACCATTAGTTCCATCCCCTTTGAAATTTTCCAGACTCAAACAATTGGGGCATTCTCCACAATGTAGACCTTTGGGGCCTAAAGTAGCACCATATCTGAATGCTTCCGATTTTCTTGTTACAGAAAGTCAGGATTCTGCCCTTGGACATCCCCTGATACATCTTCCTGTCTGGGACCACAGAACACACAGGACTAACTCAGCCACTGGGCACCTGTTATGTGGGTCTAGTCACTCAGTCGTGTCCAAATCCTTGCGACCCCATGGACTGTAGCCCACCAGGCTCCTCTGTCCACGGGACTCTCCAGGCAAGAGCACTGGAGTGGGCTGCCATGCCCTCCTCCGGAGGATCCTCCTGAACCAGGGATCGAACCTCCGTTTCCTGCATCTCCTACACTGCAGGCAGAGTCTCTGCTCCTGAGCCACTGGGGAAGTCATGCTGGGCATCTGTGGTTCCGAACACCTTAGACCAGAACATTCCAGGCACCTGCCAAGAAATATCCCTGAAACTCACAGCCCTCTAAATGTCCACCCAGAGCTTGGTTGTGAAAATGAGAATCCACGAAGGATTACAATGAAAGTCGTGACATCTCTCTGTGGTCTAGTAATTCAGACTCACCACTAGATTAAGCCACTTCCCCAGGGAACTGTCCACCTGCATCAATAGCTACAGCTCCCAGGCGACCCGCAGTAACCGAATCACACTTTTAAAAATGTCGATGGCTCTTGCCTGCTGTACAATTATAAAGCCCCACTCTGCTTCTTTACTATATTCCAATAATATCCATGCATACATAGGAAAAAAAAAGGAAAGAAGGCACTGAGGACCATCATGAGAAGCAGCCTGTGCGGGAGAACTTATGAAGAACGGATGGCGACTGTATCATCAAGAGGTAGAGAGGAAAAGTAAGGAAGCACAGGCCCTCCAGCAGGAATGTTTCAGAACCATCTCCTGTTGCCACCATCCTTCCCCCTCGGCAAGAAACAGCCAACGCCCTCTGAGGTGCTCAGCAGGAGACTGGAATGTGACCGGAGGGGCATCACCCATGAGATCTCACTTTCTAAAGGTTGGTGAGGCCAGCAAGGAGACTGTGACTGTACGCCTCCCTCGAAGGAACAAAGCAAACGGGTCCATCAATAGGTTCTGCTCTCTGATGCGGTTTTAGGAAGAACTACACCCAGGAAAGGGCACCTCCCTGTTGATGGAGCAGCTTTGGAGACAGAACCCTAAAGACCCAGGCGGGGGCATGACAGCCACAGGCAGGCCTCCCGGGATAGTGTTAAGCCCCTGGTTTAGGCCACTGGGGAAGCAGCCTAACTCTACGTCCCAAATAACCCCAATAAATCAAGCACAAGGAATCCTCTCAGTCCAAGAAGTGTGTATCTCGAAAGCCTACCTACTGGTGAAGTGCGGAAAGACTCCCCACCAATAGGAGGAACAAGCAGAGGGGCCTAAATACACGCTTGCTTCTGAGCCCAGTTCAGAGAGGGGAAGCCGCTGTTGGAAGACCAGAGGGAAAAGGACAGTTCACCCCAGCCGGCAAATGACATGGTGAGGATACCATCTGTCACTGGTCCTACTAAAAGGCTTTCAAAAAGGTGATTCCTCTTCCTATTTGGAACTAAAGAATGTCGGGCAACTCAGCCTCCGGGGTCAGCAGCTCCCGACAGCTTAAGACTAGAACACAGCCACTCCAAGCATCTGCAAGGGACGATGAAGGTCAAAGTGGAAGTCACTCAGTCGTGTCCGACTCTTTGTGACCCCAGAATACTGGAGTGGGTCGCTGCTCCCTACTCCAGGGGATCTTCCCAACCCAGGGATGGAACAGCTCTCCTGCACTGCAGGTGGATTCTTTACCAGCTGAGGCGCCGGGAAGCTCTGGGAGCAGATTCACTCCAGATAGCAAGTCACACAGCGAGGACACCATTTGTTACCTATCCTATTCAAAAGTTTAAAAGAAAAAAAAAAAAAGGAAATGTTCCTGAGAGTACAGGGCGGGAAAAAGCCAGAGGAGATGAACTGATACAGTCTTTCCTGGAATTTGGCAGTCTATATCCAGAGCCCATAGAGACACACCTTCTTCAACTCAGGAAGGCTATGGTTGGGAATGTGTCTGCAGGACATGGATGCGGGCACAGAGGTGTCAAGTGAGGACGCTGATCAGAGTGACTCAGAAGAGTAAAAATCATGGAGAAAGTAAGTCGGCTCGCCAAATGTCGGTTCAGTCCATTGGGGCACATGTGCAGGACGGATGTTATGTAACTATTAAGATGGTGGCATAGAGGCGTGTTTGTTGGCACGGGCAGATGCCTGAGATCTGGTGTCATCTAGGAGAGCAGGGAGCACGCTGTGTACCCAAGGGGGCTGCAGGCCAGCAGAAGCAAAGGAGGAGACTGTGGACACAGCTAGGAGGATACAGCTCACAATGTGAGCAGCCGCGTTTCTTAGGGGTATCTAGGAGAAGTACATTTTCTTCAGCATGTTTATCTTTAACTTCTCATTAATCACAGTGCAATTTTCAAGAAGTACTTAAAATTAAAGGCTTAATGTTGTCGTGCTTAACACTGTGATATAGTCAAACAACCAGCTAATACTATATATTCACACATACACCTGTGTGAAGGCAGATAAACATCACGCAGGGTTCACAGAATGTGTTGTGCTGGGAGAACCATTACAACCGTCTTCAGGTTTTACCAAAGCTTTCTTAAAGAGCTCCCCATGGGTAGAATGTCTACATTTATCCCAGTGATGAAATTACGTGTCTTTTCCTCTACCTTATATAAACCACCAGGATAAGAGACGTTATTACACAGAGAAAACGAACCTGCCTTACAAACTGGCATGCATTCAACTCTCAGTTTTGTTGTTCTCAGCTGCTCAAGCTGACCCTGGGTTTCGATGCACAGTGAGTTCCTACAAACGGACGGTCCAGTTGCAGACTTCCGAAGATGCAACTGTGTGCTCACATGTCCAGTCAGGTTACTGCTCACGTGCCTGGTGTGCGTTGCCACGTGCGTGCACCCTCTGCAAGCGGTTGTGCTTTTGGCGCTTGACTGAGCAGTGCTGTAGAGAGGACAGCCGTGCAGCGCCTGTATTTCAAGCCCAGGGGGTCTAGAAGCGAGCCCGAAAGCAGCTTGGCACAGCTGGTGCTACTGAGAAGTGCTACTGCATTACTGTGCTTTCCACGGCACTGTACTGTAAGATTAAAAATGCTTTCCGTATGATTTTGTGTTTTTATGTATTTTTGGAGAAAAGTATTATAAACGTATGGTGCTCAGTCGTGTCGGACTCTTTGTGACCCCATGGACTGTAGCCCGCCAGGCTCCTCTGCCCATGGAATTTCCCAGCCTAGGATACTGGAGTGGGTTCCCACTTGCTATTCCATGGGATCTTCCCAACCCAAACTGAACAAGCATCTGCTGCGTCTCCTGCACCGGCAGGCAGACTCTTCACCACCAGGGCCACCTGGGAAGCCTGTAAACTCGTTAGAGTGCCGGACTGTAAGGCCGACTGGGTCCGCAGGCTCTCTGAGCTAACTCTGACTCTGTTGGACTTACTAACAAACTGGACTTGTGAATGCGCTCTCGGAATGGAGCTTGTTCATATGTAGACTTGCTATAGTTTCTTTTAGTCTAGATTTTCAGATAGATTTTTTTCTCCTTTCTCTTTGACTACTTGCTCCTGTCTTTTTACTCCCATTTAAAAATACTACTTTACTAAAAAAAAAAAAAAAGAACTATAAGAACACCATATAGACTGAAATATAAAGGGTTATTCTGTAAAAAAAAAAATTAGCTAAAAGAACACTGAGATATATTATCAAAATAAAATTTAACGCAAAATCCTTTATTTGGGAAAAAGGAAGACTACATACTATTAAAGGAATGCTCTATTAAGAAAGTAACTTTCATTCTGTTAGTATTATAATAAGATGCAAAATTCATAATATCATAAAATATTCATTTTGGTTTAAAAATAAATTTTACCAATTAGAAAAAGGAGTAATTTAAAATTAAATAAAATATTACTTTAACCTTTGACAGAGCCGAAAGGCTTGCCAGTGCATGGACCCCTCTGCGTCCCCCGGAGCCCACTACCTGCTCACTTCTGCAAGGGAGCAACACTCACGTGCAGACTCGGGTGGTAGGTCAGCACACCGTTGTCGCACAGGGTGACGTACTTCTTCTTCCACTCCTTGTTCAGCGATTTGCCACTGCGCTTGAGCAGCATGCCCTGCAAGTGAAAGGGAAGCCAGGCAGAAATCAGCATAAGTCATAAAGTCCTGCGCACATTTTTTACAAAGAGTAGGCACATAGGTTAACCTAAATTGTTAAACTTCCATCCTCTCTTTGCCATCTTAAAATGGAAATGACACATTTCTGGCTTGGTCATGCGGTTTCCCCTTTCTTTTTATAAAATACATAGACAATCAACACAAAATTCCCTTTTGTGTATGTGAGTGCAGAACTTAAAACTGTGACAATAACGAGGGCTAAGATGTGCCATTGGTTCAACCAATATAATACAAACCATTGTGGTGTGATATACCATACCTTTTCCTATAACTAAGCTGTAAGCACATGGAGCGCCTAAAGGTATTAAAAAGGAATGTAAATTTCCTTTTCTAAAAATAAGACACTCACCATATTCTTCCTTTACGATATTTACAAATAAGAGCATTTTATTTTACAGTTTTTCACTTCAGATCTTAATTTATTAAAAATGAAATTCCATTTGCAAACTTAGCAATGGCATTTAATAGATGAACTGTGTATAATTTACTTTAATCCATTTTTAATGAAATCATATTAAAGCTTCTTAAAAACCATTCAACACTTGAAACCGACACACAAGTATATTTAATCCACTCTTCCTTAGATGACTGATGAGGATTTGCTCTTGTTTTTACTACCAATTCCCAGCAAACCTTCTGCCTCATTTCTAGGCTTTCTTGAGTTAAGAAAACCGGAGGCAGCCTGCGCTCTGCCAGGCCCAGCACCTTGAGTCTGCGCTTTCTCTCTCCCTGTTGGGGCTTCAGGACCCCCGGTTGCATGCGTGCATTCTAAGCCGCTTGAGTCATATCCAACTGTGTGTGACCCCACGAACTGTGGCCTGCTGGGCTCTTCTCCAGGCAAGAGTGCAGGAGTGGGTTGCTATTCCCTTCTCCAGAGGATCTTCATGACCCAGGAAACGGACCCAGGTCTCCTGAATTGCAGGCAGCTTCTTTACCATCTGAGGCACCAGGGAAGCCCCACGCCCTCCTAGTCAGTCGGTTTTAAACTTGGTCTTTCACACCTGGATTCGTCTAACTCCCGTCCACAGAAACGAAGGGGAGCGGGAGAACCTCCCTCCTTGTTCTTCCTCTTGCTGCCCACATGTTAATGTGATCAGGACTTCCCTGAGGTCCAGTGGTTAAGAATCCGCCTTCCAAACCAGGGACGCGGGTTTGATCCCTGGTCGAGGAAGTAAGCTTCCACCTGCCTCGGAGCAACTGAGGCTATGTGCACCACAACCAGAGAAGCCAGCACGTTGGAACTGCTGGGCCTGCAGGCTCTGCAGCCTGTGCCCCGCAGCAAGAGAAGTCTGCCCGTGTGCCGTGATGAGAGCCAGCAGAGCCAAGACAAGGAGAAGGCCGTGATCATAAGTACGACTGGGAAAGCCTAAGACTAACGCGAGTTAATTCGCCCAGATGGAGGCAGAAAGAAAATGGTCAGTTTGAAACAGAATCTGACATCTTAGGAAGTCCCTTTGAGAATTTTTACCAGCCCCGACCCACCTCCTAATTCTATCAACCAGGAACCAAAGTATGAGAAACAACCAAGAAGGCATTTTTCTTTTGCATGGACTGAAAAAGCCTATTGCACGTGTAACCCCATGGACTGCAGCACGCCAGGCTACCCTGTCCTCCACTATCTCCCGGAGTTCACTCAAACTCACGCCCATTGAGTCAGTTTCCCAGTATTATGACACTGCGTTTTATGGACAGATTTTACAAATATAATGGATTATGAGCCATCCGGGGACTCTGGCCACAATGTTTATTGTTTCTGAGGGAAAATATTTCAGAGTTTGAGGCAACTAACAAGTAAACCTTTGGAAGATCATTTCTTTGCAAGTTCTTACTTAAAGAAGCACGTGACATAAAGCTGCAGACCTTGATTTCTTGGAATCTAAACTGACATAAACCAAACACGGCATTCAGACCAACAAAGGGAACCAGCTCCAGAGAAAAATGTTAGCTCCCATCGGAGGTAATACAGGTTTCAGGGTACAGTAAGAACTAGTGTGGGGGCTCGATTAGTGACAGTGAGTTAGTGGTGATGAAAAAGCAGCCCCTCACCGTCACTGCATGGCCCGCCCCAGTGGGATTTCTAAGATTTTAGAGCAGCATAACGAAATCTGACACAGGGACTTCCCTCGTGGTGCAGCGGTTAGGAACCCACCTGGCAAAGCAGGGGACACTGGTCCGACCCCTGCTCGGGAAGCCCCCACACGCCACCGAGCAGCTAAGCCTGTGCGCCAGGGTCACTGAGCCCACGCTCTAGACACCACACACCACAGCTGCTGAAGCCCGTGCGCCCTAGAGCAACCTGTGATCTGAGACCAAAGAGAGACCACCGCCCACGCGGAGCCTGCCCGCTGCCAACAGAGAACGCCCGTGACGAGTGACAAAGACCACCACAGCCAAACAAACAAATAAAATTATACATGTTTCTAAAAAGCCAAATAAAAGTATGTATACAATATAAACAAGTTCTTCCGTACGCTCACCTCTTCCCACCCTCCATTTC
Organism: Nanger dama; assembly: GCA_917880005.1. Lineage (NCBI taxonomy): Eukaryota > Metazoa > Chordata > Mammalia > Artiodactyla > Bovidae > Nanger > Nanger dama. The sequence goes on from CAKJTW010000115.1 coordinate 1,995,763, forward strand.
AGATGGAATTCCAGCACCACCACCAGGGGCTGGGGTTACTGTGCATCCTCACTGGCTAAGAGATACCCTGGGTTTCAGAAAGCCGTTTTTTTTAAGATATTTTACTATTTTTATTCATTTATTTTCTTGGCTGTGCCGGGTCTCAGCTGCAGCACGTGGGATCTAGTTCCCTGGCCAGGGATCAAACCTGCGCCCACCCCCACCCCCCCACATTGGGCGAGCAGAGCCTTAGCCACTGGGCCACCAGGGAGGTCCTCCTCAGGAAGCTTTTTCTTCCTTCCTCAAATGAAAGACAGGCTGCGTGAAGAGGGACACACAGAAGTCCTCGGGCCATCTGCAGGGCACTTTCAGGAGAGCTCCTGCACTGCCTGGCGAGGGGAGTCAAGACTCCTTTCTTGAGGGAATAAAAGGAAAATTTACCAGGAGGCCAAGTGAAGAGGGGACATCATAGTTTTCTGGGGACTTAAATTAGGCAATTTGTTAGGTGCTAGGAAAACAATGTCTTGCTATAAAATAAAAAATAAATATAAAATCCAAATCTTTACAATCTTAAATAAATCCTGTGATTCACCTTGGAGGATTATCTCTGATTACCTGCACTATTCAAACGCTGCAGAATTCAGCGGGGACTGAAGACCTAGTCAAGGCTATGGTTTTTCCTGTGGTCATGTATGGATGTGAGAGTTGGACTGTGAAGAAGGCTGAGCGCCGAAGAATTGATGCTTTTGAAGTGTGGTGTTGGAGAAGACTCTTGAGAGTCCCTTGGACTGCAAGAAGATCCAACCAGTCCATTCTGAAGGAGATCAGCCCTGGGATTTCTTTGGAAGGAATGATGCTAAAGCTGAAACTCCAGTACTTTGACCACCTCATGCGAAGAGTTGACTCACTGGAAAAGATTCGGATGCTGGGAGGGATTGGGGGCAGGAGGAGAAGGGGACGACAGAGGATGAGATGGCTGGATGGCATCACTGACTCGATGGATGTGAGTCTGAGTGAACTCCGGGAGCTGGGAATGGACAGGGAGGCCTGGCGTGCTGCATTTCATGGGGTCGCAAAGAGTTGGACACGACTGAGCGACTGAATTGAACTGAAGACCACCCTGGCATGCTTGGAGCCTTATTTCTGTCCTTCAGCCTTGGCCCCAGCTGGGTTTATCATCCCCCGCCAGACACCAGGTGGGGACTGAACTGGCTCCACACATCACGTGTACACACGTCGGGGCCGCCCGGATGCCCGTTTGGGCAGAGGTAGACCAGGTAAGGCGCACGTTTCTTTAAGCGGCCTGAGCATGTGCCAATGCATTTCTAAGCATCACCGCGTTCTCTCGCTCACTCATCCCCCATCAGAAGCAGGACGGGGGCAGCTGCTATTATGGTTCCCTTGGTTTGGACATGAACTCGGACCACAGAGATGAGGGCGCTCGTTAGCTGATGGAAAGTGACGGGACCAGCCACCTTGCCCTCTCCACTCCTGCCGTTAGCACCATGGACTGCTAACTTCAGACCTGGAAATGACCACCACAGTCAAGCCTACCAGTGTCCCTGCCATGGCTCCGCCCAAAGCCTTTAGTCCCAAAGTACCAGCTCCTTCTCTCCTGGCACAAATCCCCAGCCCGAGAGAGGTGGGCCACCCAGGATCCTGGCAGCCATGCAGGTCTGCTTCTTCTCCTGAGGGGGTGGTGGCCAGTCGGTACTGGAATTTCATATTCACACAGTGAAAGAAATGACAAGCACCCTTCTAACAGGAACAGATTCAAATGTGCCCCCTGAAGTCTACTGCACCTGGACCCAGAGGAAGGGGTTTCTGTTTGCTGAATCTTGAGTACCCTGAGAATGTCTTAAATGCTGAGTGTCCTTGAGAGAGGGGAGACTGTGATGAAGAATTTATGGAAGCACATATCAAGGCTACTAAAAATTCCAGGAAGGGGTGGTCAGGGCGGTTGCGAATGGAGAAGGTCACATCTCCTGATGGAGGTTCAGCAAGGCCCAATGAGGCCACCCTTCCAGGAACGGCCTCCCTGAACTGTGCTGGGAACCCAAGGTATGTGTCTACGTTTCCAGATCTCCTGATGAGTCAAGAGAAAAAGAAAAACTGGAGCTTCAGGGACAGCTCCTTAGAGCTGTAACTCAGGCCAAACCCAACACATGGGCAGGTCAGAGGCAGGCACCTCAGTGTTTGTGACCTCATGCCAAGAGTCAGTAGGAGGCAGTAGTGGAGTCTGGACTAAGGCACTGGACTCACAGCAGGCCACGTGGGACTTTCATCCTATCACCCAGACGACGGCCATCCATGGCCTTTCACTTCCTGGAAGAGGAGTCCTGGATCAGTGCCCACAGCTCTAGATGCCAGAGTCCACTTGCGCATATACACATGTGAGCCTTTAGAAAAGGTTGGCCATGACACCAGGGGAAGCCAGCACGCTTGGTGATCTTTCCAAAAACAATACAGAGAGCACCATCCTGAAAAACATGATGAACTATGGTAGGAAGCCAGGGCTTTGGTGGCAGCAAGCAGGACGAACTTGTGTAATCAGAGGTTCAATTGGACTTCAAATGAGGAGACTCAGGCAACAGCTTCAGTGAATTCAAGACGTATTTCCTGTTGCTTCTTCTTTTTAATTTTTTCCTTAAATTAATTCTGAACACTGATTTTTTAAAGAGTAATTTGTATCAAGTGAGAATCACAGAATAGCAGAATCTCAAGAGGCTCTGAAAGTTGAACCATTCAGTCCCGAATCTGCTAGATGAGCTTTTGTGCAGGATCCCTGCCTGAGCCCACCCTGCTTGAGCATCCCTGGGGACAGCGAGCATCTAGATCCCTAGAGCTGCCCAAGCAGGAGTCCACAGCTGAGCAGAGATGGCGCGGGGGTGGGGGGGTTGGGGGTTTGATCTGTAAGTCTGGAGCAGAGGCTGTCCCAGCATACCCTGACTTCCAGGGACCAAGGCTAGTTGCTACCAAGGCCCAGTAAGGTATCACACAGCTACATAGCCACGCCTGGCCTTAGCCCCCAACTCCTCTGGAAGCAAAACGTTCCAGTGTTCTGATGTGCTGTGTCTCTCCTCTGAACACAGTAGGATCCCCCAAAGTGCCAAAGGGGGAGAACCCACCCTCCTTTTAGGACAAACTTTTACCAGTGAACCACGACGCTCAAATATGCCAGGAGGCCCTTCACTGCATCTGGCTGAGCCCCTAGATTGGATCTCCCTGTGCTTCTGTCTTCCTGAACTCACACACTTTCTACTCTAAGCACCAAGGAAACAGAAAACCCTATAAATAGTTCATTTTAAACTTTTGAAGGACGTGAAGCCGTGATCCCACCAGCTAGAAGATGACAGAGGCCAGAAGGCGTTCTGCCGGAGACATGCAGGCGGGCAGCCCCCTTGGCGAGGTAGACGGTCCTGCTGATCCTAAGTCCCTTTGATCCTGTGTGACCAAGGGCAAACCGCACGGCGGAATGTCAAAATGTATCCTCGGTCTATCTTTCAGATGCCACTTTTGTACATGTAAAAACAATTTCCTGCTTCAGACTGTTTCTCACTGACCATCTACCCCAGTGTAGACGTCAATTACGGTTAATGTTTTATTTGACTCCTGTATGGCTTTTGCATCTGTTTTTTAAAAAAAATTTTACTTTGAAACAATATTGGGCTCATTGTGAGCCAGATGCTGCTTTAAGAGCCTCACAAGTTAAGAATTACCTCCCCTACCCCCGAAAGCTTATTACCACCTGCTGGTAATTACTCTGATTATCCCCATTTTACAGACGAGGCCACTGAGGCACACAGAGGGTATGTGGCTTACCCAAGGCACACAGCCAGCTTGGTAGCTGATCTCAAGATAACTCCAATATGCACCAGGCTTCGTGTTATTCCTGCCCCTGTGTAAATTATCCCACACTGACTGGGCGATGCCTGAGATTCAATCTACCCAGAAGCAGCTGAAGTGATGCCCCCTACATTGAGTTTAAATGGAAAGAAATTCTGACAGCTTCTGCTTTGGGGAGCTCTGACCAAGAAGCCACGCTGTGCTCTGTCCATAGTCCTGAGCCACAGAATTATGAGAAATAATAACAGTTGTGTTTTTTTTCAAATCATTAAGTTTGGGGCTTCCCTGGTGGCTCAGATGGTAAGGAATCTGCCTACAATGTAGGAGACCTGGGTTTGGTCCCTGGGTTGGAGAAGATCCCTGGGGGAGGAAATGGCTACCCACTCCAGTATCCTTGCCTGGAGAATTTCATGGATAGAAGAGCCTGGTGGGCTACAGTCCATGGGGTCCCAAAGAGTCAGATACGACTGAGCAACTAACAGACACAAGTTTTGGAGGAGAGTACTAAGCACATGAGGAAGTGGAGTTGCTCAGTCGTGTCCGACTCTTTGGACCCCATGGACTGTGGCCCACCAGGCTCCTCCGTCCACTGAATTTTCCAGGCAAGAGTACTGGAATGGGTTGCCATTTCCTCCTCCAGGAGATCTTCCCAACCCAGGGATTGAACCCATGTCTCCCACATTGCAGGCAGGCGCTTCACTGTCTGAGCTACCAGGGAAGCCCTATGCACAAACAGATTAGAAAAACAGAAGTAGCATCTGGCACTACAGTAACAAAAGTCGAAAGCACGTAGCACTGGCTTGGAATCAGGCAGCAGATGGAGGCTGGTGGGACGAAGCAGCTAGAAGGGCCATGAGGAAGATGCTCCGAGGCTGGAGAAAGGGGGCTGAGTGGTACACTGGCCGGATGGACAGTTAGCAGACCTGCTCCCCGCAGGAAGGTGCAGCACAGCCAGGGCGCCCAGTGAACCCCTGGACGGACCTGGCAGAGAGCAGAATGCCAGGTTTGCTGCCTGCTCAGCTGAGTCTGAAAGGAGGGAGAGGGACTCAAGGTAGTTTTCAAGCAGACTTAGAAAAATATTTCAAAACCTTGCTGGACAAGACCATGAGAAAAATGGTATCTCAGTCCCAGCTTCTTCTCCAGCAGAAACCTCTGAGAATCAGAACTGGCCTCAGATCAAAGACCGAATCCAGAGAATGCTAGGAGTGAAGAGTGAAATTGTTAATTGCTAATTCGTGTCCTACTATTTGTGACCCCATGGACTGTAGCCCACCAGGTTCCTCTGTCCATGGAATTCTCCAGGCGAGAATACTGGACTGGGTTGCCATTCCCTTCTCCAGCGGATCTTCTAACCCAGGGACTGAACTGGGGTCTCCTGCATTGCAGGCAGATTGTTTACCATCTGAGCCACCAGGAAGCCCTGAATGCCAGGAGATGTGATTTCAAAATATAGACACCACCAGGGTGTGCCATTCAGACCCCCTTCTTGAGAACTCAGAAAGATTTAAGGTAGGCCCTTCGTGTTAGAGAAGATCTGTGGATTAGAGACAGGGATGTGTAGATTGGCCTTTGTCTAATGGATGGAATTTGTAATTTGATACAAAAGACACCCATGAGGCTTTTTTTTTTTTTTAAAGAATTACACCACTTTGGACTAAAAAGCACAGAGAAGGTTCAAAATAAAAAGAGTTTCTGGGCTTTCAACTCAAGCATGGCAGGAAGCAGGCTGAGAAAGCTACGTAGCTATGAACACAGGCTACTTGTTATGGAGGAAGGTAGACTCAGACAGAGAGACCAGGACCAAGGAGGATGCCGCTGGGAGCTTAACATCCCGCTGCCCAGAGCAGGGCAGATTGGGTGCCCGGCTGGGCTCAGAACTGCTGGGGACCAGAAACGGCTTCAGGGGCCCCGTCCCTCTCCTACTTTTGTGAATAAGGGATCAGCTGTGGTTCTCCCGTCCCTGCGTCAGTGCTGTGTGAGTGTGCATGTGTGTAACATAACTTATCTCTCGAGTGCCTGGTCTTCAGAGGGAAAGGATTCTATCCCAGGAGCCTCATCCACATGCACGCCTGACCTGGACGACAATCTTGGATGGAAGCCTGATGCCATATGGAATGAGACTCTGTGGATCAGGGTGAGGGTATTTTGCAGGTGCGAGGGAAGACTGAAGTAGTCAGTCTCCAAAGATGACCCTCAAAAACCCAGCTCATTGTGTCGTCCCAGGACCCCAGACTCAATTTAACCAATAGAATGTGCCAGAAGTGATGCTATTATTCTGGCCAAAGCCTGAAGGAGGCCTAGCAAGCTCCTGTTTTTATGTCCCTGGGAGCCCTGGCATCCTTAAAAGAAACTGGACCTTATTGCTAGGGAGACAGTGAGGAGGCAGAGACTGCGAAACCACACAGGGGAGAATGTGGGTCTCATCTGTGGGGCAATCGCCACTGACTGGTGGGCATCAACCCCCTGCTAAAGGAGCCACGTCTGCTGGGACACCAGATTCGAGTGAGGGAATCAGCATGGACACCCCAGCCCTAGAAGGCATTTTGTGGGCAGAGATGAGCTGTCTCCAACATCCCTGCTCCAGATTCCTGACCCACAGAGTCATGAGCAATAAGAAAGTGGCTACTGCTTTAAACCGCTCTGCTGAGAGCTAATCCCTGGCAGCAGATAACCGCTGCAGCACAACAGCCAGGAGCAGTGGTCCGCACTCAGCACCAGGCGCAAGGCCCCTCCCTGCCAATCATTTCGCCCTCCAGACCAACCGCAAAGCTCTGGCATCTTTGCCCTGTCTGCACAGCAAGAAACGCACGGGCTGTGTCCCGTTTCAAATATTCCTCTTCTCTTACTGGGAAATGGTAAATGCTGATCTAATTGTTACCGTTTTGTTATTTGATGCCCCAGAAAGGCTGATTTTTTTTTTTTTTTAATGATCTACAACCAAAATCTCAGGCTCCAGGCAGGCATTACTTGCTTTCTTGGCTCAAGGACCGTTTTCTACTGTGGAGCAAAGAGTAGAATTATCTTTTCGGCTACACTCTCTATTAGCTGCGTGTCGTCTCTGCCTGGTCCCGAGAGGTCACTGAAAGCCAAAAGCAATGTTAAGTGTACAAGCTTTAAATAACTTACAAAGTTAATGTAATGAATGTAAGTGGCGTCTGAAATCCATCACTCAGTGCCCGCTGCAGCCCCAAGCTGTGATAAAACACCACTCATAAATTTATATTAAAACTCTGCTCGATAGCAATTATTTACCAACAAAGATTTACTGATCTGCGTTCGAGGCTGGGGGACTTAAGCAGGCAAATCAGTCTTTGTTTTGAGTCGTGGGGACCGGTGGCCTTGGCGCCCGCCAGCCCAGAGAGCATCACAACACCAGGAGAACATTTAACGGCCAGAGTCCTCCGAGGCAAGGGAGGGCCAGCCCGCCGCAGGCTGAGCCACGGGAAGATCAGACCATCAACAGACACATCCATGAAACGCTGATCTTCGCTCAGAGGCAGCATTTCTCATCTGCTTTAACAGCCACTGGAGGCCACACACGCATTTGACTGAAAGCAAAGGAGAGTCCGTGTGTGATTCAGCAGTCATATAAATTGAATTATCCCACTGCACCAGAGGGGGGTGCGACAGCTCCCTAATTATCAAGTTTAAAAAGATGGTAGTTTTTCCAGGGTTTGAATCCATCCATACAAGTTTAAAAATGTTTCATATTGCTGCTTCTAAAAAAGGAAGTGCTGTTTGCATCCTTCGGTTTTGTAAGGGACACCTGTTAAGGGTGCCTCAGTGTCATGACAATTCCCGTTCTTAGTACTTTTGAGTAGCTTCTCCTGATAGCAGTTCAGGGTTCCATGAATTTCTAAAACATCACAGAGGAAAGCTGGCATCTTTATAAGAGTCAAAGAGTACGATCACCGATCGCTTAAGTCTCACATTTTCATTCTGTACTTTTACTCTCATCAAGATTCTCCCCATAGAATGTACTAAATTTATCTATTTGTGCCTTAGACAGCAGGGGATTACACCAATCAATCCTGAAGGAAACCACTGCAAGGACTGGACGCGGAAGCTCCTGATGTGCAGAGCTGACTCACTGGAAAAGACCCTGATGCTGGGGAAGACTGAGGGCAGGAGGCGAAGGGGACGACAGAGGATGAGATGCTTGGATGGCATCAGCAACTCAATGGACATGGGTTTGAGCAAGCTCCGGGAGATGGTGAAGGACAGGGAAGCCTGGCGTGCCGCAGTCCATGGGGCTGCAAACAGTCGGACATGACTGAGCGAATGAACAACAACTACTACTTGTGCTTGGCTGACTTGAAAATAAACTAGAAAAACGCATTTGGTTCAGAGATACATTTCATTATTAGAAACTGGGGAAGCAGAGGGATCAGATGATCATATGAGGGACAGGGAGACTCTTCCGCCTGGTCAGGGGCTCCTGCAGAAGCCCTGCCCTCACAATCCGGTGTCACTCTCCACTTGTCTCCCCAGTAGCCTGCTTTTCCAGAACAGAACTTCACTCTCCATCCATCCTGCTCCTGCTCTCTTATTATGCCAAGCTGTCCCTTGCAGGTAACAGATACACACTTTAGAGGAACATGCCTGGACCCAAAGGAGTAGAAATTCACACACGGAAGTATCTGTTGCACGGGTGGTGTCTGCACCCTCTTCTGCTCACATCCCCCATCACTTACACCCTGGACCGAGCTGATGCTGCGAACTGCCAGTCAGGAGAGTTGATGTAAAAACCTGAGCCTCGGGCTCATTCCTATTTCAACAGGAATCTCAAGGCCAGTGGACCCTACAGAGACTGTTCACACTGGGATTCCTGCAGGACTGGGGCTGGCAAAGTCTGTCCTGTGAGCCAAATCTACCTTCTGCCTCTCTTCTGTAAATAAAGTTTCGTCAGAACGTGGTTATGTCCGTCCTTACATATGGCTGCTTTACATGGCACGGTACGGTTCAGGAGTTGCAGGAAAGACGATGTGACTTGCAAGGCCTAAAACACTCACTCTCTGGCCCTGGAACCACACAGAAGCCATCAGCAGCCGCTGACTTAATTTAAAATCGGCACATCCTGCTTTTCCCCCTAGTTCCCATTTTGCATCCTCCCCTCACTCCGTGCCCTTCCTGGGGAAGACCCCGTTACACTTACAGAAACTGGGCTCTGGGCTTCCATACCTCTACTGAAACAAGCATCACCTGGTCCCTTAGACAGTGGTTGCTCTGGGCTGAATTACAGCCTCCCTGATTTTGATGCTGAAGTCCTAAGCCCAGTACCTCAAACGTGACTGCTCTGGGTGACAGGGCCTTTAAGGAGCCTGTGGTTAATGAGGCCTTTAGGATGGGCTCCTAACCTCGTGTGACTGGTGCCCTTACAGGAGGAGATTCAGACACAAACACATACAGAGTGAAACTGGTGTGAAGACACAGGGAGAAGATGGCCAGCCACAAACCAGGGAGACAGGCCTCGGGAGGAAGGCATCACCTTGACCTCGGATTTCCAGGCTTCAGGACTGTGAGAAAATGAATGACTCTTTTTAAGCTCCCTAGTCCATGGGACCGGAACCAAGCAGGACCCATCGGGGCCTCCCGGGACGATGCCTCATGCACTTCCCCCAACCACCTGTCCTCTGCCAGCCCACTGTCCGTAGAAAAACCTTAATAAAAGTTTTAAACACATTTAATCAGAGAAGGGAAAAACAATGCAGAAAGAAAAACAATCAAGTAAGACAAAATAACAAATACTTTGGCCATGAAACAAAGTCAAGGAGCATCAGCTCCTCCTCAGGGGTCAGAGGTAATAGCATTCTGCACTACGTCCTCTCAGCGGTTTGGCGGATACTGAAACCCCCACCGGGTGGGAGAAGTTAACTGGACGCTGCCCACAAGCATGGAGACCACAGACCGGTTGCAGCCAGAAGGCTAACGATGCTGAGTCCCGATTACCTCATTACCAACCAATCAGAAGACTGTCCATGGGCCGATTACACACCCCACAACCCTCCTCCCAGACCCTGACTTTAAAAGCCTGTCCCTGAAGGCCATCAGTGAATCTGGGTCTTCTGAGCACTAGCTACCTGGACTCCTTGCTTGGCACCTGCAGGAAACACTACTTTGCTTCCCCACAACCCTGCGTCCACAGAGTAGCTTTGCCGTGAGCAAGCGGAGCCCAGTTTGATTCTGTAGGAGCACTCTGGCACAGCAGCCTTGAAAGAACAGTGCAGCAGTGGGCAGACAGGTTGCGAGCTGCTGGAGCAAAGAGAAATGGTCTGGTCCTCCAGCGCCCAGCACAGCCAGCGCACAGCCTGGATCCACCATGCATGCCCTGCAGGTCTCCATGACAGACAGCATCATCAGCTCTCAAATCCCAGCTCACTGGAGGCTCACTTTTACTCCCAACAGGCTGTGTTCCCCGGGTGTCTATGAGGCACCTCAGATCCGGCATACCCCAGAAGACGGGGAACACTGGGGAATCAGGTCCCTCTGAGTTTGTGCAGGCTAGCCCTACATAATCACCCCAATTTATAGAAGTTCCCACTTACAAAACAGCTCCAAAACCCAGAGTGTCTCCATATATCCAAGCAATCCATCAAAAAACTCGAAACCAAAAATAAAAAGGCAGGGAGGGTGTAAAAACCCACCACTCAATTAAAACGCCATCCAATCCAATCAGGATGAGTGACCCACACATGAGAGGTTTAACAAGGAAAAAGCAAGGTGACAAAAATGTTAAGGCTACATACACTGTGGACCAAAACAGCCTATGGCTCTAGGTGTAGAAAATACTCTTAAGTAAAAGAAGAAAATCAGTAACAACCATTCATTGTATGCAAGAAAATAACTTCAATTAATTGGCTTCCCCAGATCCACCTCAAATACAAAAAGATTCTAGCAAACTCATACACGTGAGGCTTGGATGTCAGTGTTGGTAAAACGAGATGGACTGACTTGACCAGGAGCTGCGAGCTTTGCCCCGACTCCTCCATTTTCACTTTACACCCAGTTTAGAGTGTTTCCATAGAAACAGCAGGAAGCCCATCTTAACTGAGCTCATTTTTGGAATAGTGATGTCTGTCCCCAAGACCCCATCCAGAGGCTCTATTAAACCACAACGGGGGAGGCTCCGCTCCAGCCTGTGGAGGGAGGTGGGGGAGGGGGCCAAGGGGCCAGGCGAGGACCGGGGATCTCTAAGCAGCTTCCCCCACCCCGTGCCACCCTCCCCTTTCTGGTTAGGAATATTCCTGTCATTCTGCCAGGTTGTAGGGTACAAAGGGCTCCACTTTAATTGAGCTGTCAGCATCTCCGGCAATCCTATAAAGCCCCGATTATGCACGGCGGGGTTAGTGACACACTTGTTATTGTGGATGCCCTATTTGCGAAACCCAAGCCTGCACCACGCGCGGGTCAGCTCACCCGCACGACCTTCCTGTCATTAGCTGCGCCGATTCCTACCTCACTGCTGAGAAAATCACACGGCGCGGCTTCAAAGCCGCCGGCCGGGACTGGATTCGACCAGGAGCTAATCACCCACAAATCCAGCTCAAATGGCAATAATTGGCTAAACTGCTCCCCTCTCCAGAGCTCAGCAGTAATTTGGGATAATAAAGAAAAGAATTATTCAGCCAACTGCCCCGGAATGGATGCCTTGTGACCGACACACTTCACATTTTAATAATGATGGACACAGAATCCAATTTAATTCCATGTTAACTGAATAACAAGATGGAGAACAATGATAGAGAAGGGAAAAAGTTTGTTGGGTTTTTTTCAACCCTTTTTAAAAACCACGTTGACCTGAGGAATGCTGAAGAGATGTGTACTTCAGGTGAATTATGGCTGAATTACGGCTGAATATGAAGTCCCAGCAAGAACCAAATGAATTCTTTTAACAGGGGCAGGAAAAAAATAACAACAATAAGCCTATTGGAATAATTTAAAACAAGAACCAAAAACAACTCTCACATCGAAATAAAGGAAGAAAAACCTATTCCCATCAGGATGCACAGACCCTTCTTGATTTTTCCAGTTAACGTTCTCTCTTAATCGGCTTGTCTTCCTTCCCTCTCACTCTGCCTCCGTCTGGCACCAGGGTTTCGGCAGCTGTGATGAGAGCTTCAGCCAGGGGACACTTCTGCGGCCGCCCTCTTGACACTGACCACTGTCTGGGGCCCCGAGGGTGCGTGACCGAGCAGGACCGCTCCATCACCCCGAGGGTGCGTGACCGAGCAGGACCGCCTCCATCACCCCGAGGGTGCGTGACCGAGCAGGACCGGTCCATCACCCCGAGGGTGCGTGACCGAGCAGGACCGCTCCATCACCCCGAGGGTGCGTGACCGAGCAGGACCGCTCCATCACCCCGAGGGTGCGTGACCGAGCAGGACCGCTCCATCACCCCGAGGGTGCGTGACCGAGCAGGACGGCTCCATCACCCCGAGGGTGCGTGACCGAGCAGGACCGCTCCATCACCCCGAGGGTGCGTGACCGAGCAGGACCGCTCCATTCTGGGCTGGTCCCACTCAGACCACCCCCTACAGGCGAGAACCACAAACAAAGCCACAGGCTGGAGATGGACTCCGCTAGCTCTGAGTAGGTGAGATTTTTTTTTTCTTTTCACTAAAGAAAATCACTGAATTCAGTCTCCTGACTTGGAAGCCAGGACACCCCAGTGTCCAGACCGGTGACACGAGGCCAGGGGTGGAGGAACCCCTCCTTGCGACACACGGTGGGCACTGCCGAAAATACTACGGTGGCAGACATGGCAAGGGCAATTCTGTACAAGAAATAAAAACCTGCGGCTGCCTCTTTATTCAAGCAAGTGATCCCTAAACCCAGTCACCAGCACTGATACTATACCCCCGGGCAACTGTTTGTTGGTGTGCATGGGACTGGCGTGTGTGTGGGGCATGGAAATCGAGTGTGAGACATCAGGTGAGTTATGAGTAGATTTCATATTTACATTAACTATGTATAGCCAAAGCTATGGTTTTTCCAGTAGTCATGTACGGATGTGAGAGTTGGGCGAGAAAGAAGGAAAAGTGCTGAAGAATTGATGCTTTCCAATTGGGGTGCTGTAGAAGACTCTTGAGAGCTCCTTGGACTGCAAGATTAAACCAGTCAATCCTAAAGAAAATCAACCCTGAATATTCACTGGAAGGACTGATATTGAAGCTGAAGCTCCAGTACTTGGGCCACCTGATGCGAAGAGCTGAATCACTGGAAAAGACCTTCATGCTGGGAAAGATGAAAGCAAGAACAGAAGGGGGTGAAAGAGGATGAGATGGTTGGATGACATCACCGACTCAATGCACATGAATCTGAGTAAACTCCAGGAGACAGTGAAGGACAGAGGAACCTGGCATGCTGCAGCCTGCGGGGTCTCAGAGAGTCGGACACGACTTAGTGGCGGAACAAGCGTGTATTCGTCTTCTGCAGGGAGATGTGTCTTTTCTCTCCAGACAAACACTTCTCAATGTCTTTTCCTGGGACACACTCTGTTCTTGCTTCTGTCCTACCCGTCTACCAATTGCTTGCCCACCTGACTTGGACACTGCCCCTGCCCAGAGCTGGTTTCTCTCCAAGCCTTGCCGTAGAAGACCTCACCCACAGCTGTGGACAGCTCTCTCCAGGGTCCCTGGGAGACCCTATTCAGGCCAGAGCTCCTCATCACACCTACATCAGGCTTCCTCCAGCAGTGCTGCCAAACCGGTGAGGGCTGTCGCCAAGCAAGGCAACTCCCCCTCTGCAGAGCCTCAGCGCCTCCCGGGCCCAGAAGACACCCCTCCTCACGCTGCCTCCTCCCCCTCCTCAGCTTAAGTACCCCCAGCTCTGGACCTGCTTTGCCCAGTAGGGCCACCATGAGCCCTGAGTGACAAGCCAGGACCCCGCCTGTGGTCAGTTCTGAGATGGGCTGTAGGTGTGAACCACATGCCAGGTTCGGAGAGCTCAGCAGTTAAAAGAGGATGACTCTATATAGGTTATCTGTTACAGGCTCAGTCAAACAAAACGTATTCTTACGTTTAACTTCACTTTTTTAAAACTCTTCCTAATGTGAATACCAAAAGCAGGGTGTGATTACATAGCTCACGTTCTATCTGATGGTGCTGCCGGCCCAGACCACATCTGATCCTCCCTGACGGGCTCCAGCTTCCCCAGGGGAGGGACCACTTTTCTCTGCTCATTGCTGTTTCCTATAATCTGGCACACAGCAAACGGTCAGGAAATGCTTGTTGAAGAAGTGAACACATAACTGCATGACATCACATCACCACGGACGGCAAAATGCTTCATGGAGATTAAATAACTGAATAAGGTCAATAACTGAGTATGACCAGTGAGGAGTGAACCCCAGGCCTGCATTCACTTGTTTGCAGGGCTCCAATCCCATCATGGTAACTGTGTGCCTGCTGTGCATTGCAAACTTGATTAGAAATGTTGCTGTTCAGTCGCTCAGTCATGTCCAACTGTTTGCGACCCCATGGACGGCAGCACGCAGGCCTCCTGTCCATCACCAACTCCCGGAGCTTGCTCAACCTCACGTCCATGGAGTCGGTGATGTCATCCGACCATCTCATCCTCTGTCGTCCCCCTTCTCCCCCTGCCCTCAGTCTTTCCCAGCATCAGGGTCTTTTCCAATGAGTCAGCTCTTCATATCAGGTGGCCAAAGTATTGGAGCTTCAGCTTCAGCACTTCCTACAAATATTCAGGTTGATTTCCTTTAGGATTGACTACTTGATCTCCATGTTGTCTAAGGGACTCTCAAGAGTCGTTTCCACCACCACAGTTCGAAAGCATTGATTCTTCAGTGCTCAGCCTTTGTTATGGTCCAACTCTCACATCTGTACGTGAACACTGGAAAAATCATAGCTTTGACTATACAGACTGACTAGAAATTGCAGGCTCATAAAGGATCCCGTCAGAAAGCAACTCAGTACATACACCCTTACTGTACAGACTGTAAGTATAAACTGCTACTTTGGATACAGGGAGGTATAGAGAGAAACAGCCCTCATGGCCTACCCCTCTGCATTCTTCTAACTCAGTAATTAAGATGCGGGCACAGGCCGAGGAAGGCAATTCGAACATGGACACAAGTTTCTGTCAGAGAAATCAAAGGAGGGAGGGACTACTCACTTGGTTCTTAGTTAAGAAAAGAAGAAAGCTTGTGCAAATAGCCATGTTTTGATTTTAAGCCAACACATGAACCAGGGGCAGTACCTGTGTGGTGGGTGGGCTCCACTGTTCTGACCTCTACAGCAGCTGTAGAGGGCGAGCCTCCAGCTCTGTACATGGTGCTCCAGGCAGCCTCCACTGTGGGTGAGAACCAGCACAGAATGGGAATCCATGGCTAGCCAGTCCCTGGTACTGCTAAGTCCCGGTCTCCAGAAACATTCTACAGGCAATCTTTTTACGAGCAGCACAAATATGTCCTTCCACGACTATCTACAATTCCAATGATGATGGTGATGATTAGAAACTGTTCAGTTCAGTTCAGTTGCTCAGTCGTGTCCAACTCTTTGTGACCCCATGAATTGCAGCATGCCAGACCTCCCTGTCTATCACCAACTCCCGGAGTTCACTCGGACTCTTGTCCATTGAGTCAGTGATGCCATCCAGCCATCTCATCCTCTGTCGTCCCCTTCTCCTGCCCCTAATCCCTCCCAGCATCAGAGTCTTTTCCAATGACTCAACTCTTTGCATGAGGTGGCCAAAGCACTGGAGTTTCAGCTTTAGCATCATTCCTTCCAAAGAAATCCCAGGGCTGATCTCCTTCAGAATGGGACTGGTTGGATCTCCTTGCAGTCCAAGGGACTCTCAAGAGTCTTCTCCAACACCACAGTTCAAAAGCATCAACTCTTTGGCGCTCAGCCTTCTTCACAGTCCAATTCTCACATCCATACATGACCACAGGAAAAACCATAGCCTTGACTAGACGGACCTTTGTTGGCAAAGTAATGTCTCTGCTTTTGAATATGCTATCTAGGTTGGTCATAACTTTCCTTCCAAGGAGTAAGCATCTTCTAATTTCAAAAGTCTGACACTGTTTCCACTGTTTCCCCATCTATTTCCCATGAAGTGATGGGACCAGATGCCATGATCTTTGTTTTCTGAATGTTGAGCTTTAAGCCAACTTTTTCACTCCCCTCTTTTACTTTCATCAAGAGGCTTTTGAGTTCCTCTTCACTTTCTGCCATGAGGGTGGTTGGTGTCATCTGCATATCTGAGGTTATTGATATTTCTCCTGGCAATCTTGATTCCAGCTTGTGCTTCTTCCAGACCAGCATTTCTCATGATATACTCTGCATATAAGTTAAATAAGCAAGGTGAAAGTATACAGCCTTGACGTACTCCTTTTCCTGTTTGGAACCAGTCTGTTGTTCCATGTCCAGTTCTAACTGCTGCTTCCTGACCTGCATATAGGTTTCTCAAGAGGCAGGTCAGGTGGTCTGGTATTCCCATCTCTTTCAGAATTTTCCACAGTTTATGGTGATCCACAGAGTCAAAGGCTTTGGCATAGTCAATAAAGCAGAAATAGATGTTTTTCTGAACTCTCTTGCTTTTCTGATGATCCAGCGGATGTTGGCAATTTGATCTCTGGTTCCTCTGCCTTTTCTAAAACCAGCTAGAACATCTGGAAGTTCACGGTTCACGTATTGCTGAAGCCTGGCTTGGAGAATTTTGAGCATTACTTTACTAGCGTGTGAGATGAGTAGAAACCCTAACTAGTATTATTTAATTTCTTGGAAGGGCTTCCCTTGTGGCTCAGTTGGTAAAGAATCCGCCTGCAAGGCAGGACACCTGGGTTCTATTCCTGGGTCGGGAAGATCCTCTGGAGAAGGGCTAGGCTACCCACTCCAGTATTCTTGGGTTTCCCTGGTGGCTGAGCTGGTAAAGAATCCACCTGCAATGTGGGAGACCTGGGTTTGATCGCTGGGTTGGGAAGATTCCCTAGAGAAGGGAAAGGCTACCAGCTCCAGTATTCTGGCCTAGAGAATTTCATGGACTGTATAGTCCATGGGGGTGGCAAAGAGTCGGACACGACCGAGTGACTTTCACTTTCACTATTCTTGCCTGGAGAGTCTCATGGACAGAGGAACCTGTCCATGGAACCTGTTACAGACCATGGGGTCACAGGAGTTGGACATGACTGAGTGACTTTCACATTTCACTTTTACTTAGTGACTAAACAACAATTTCTTGGACACTGAACAATACTGTGAATTGAACAGACAGTAAAAGAGAGAGAAAGAGACAGACAGACCGAGTTTCTAGAAAAACAAACCTAGTCATCGCCATGTCCTGGGGCTGGGTGTACACTCAACATTATCACTAAACGCCTGGGACAGTAGGGTCCCTCATGGCCTAAATAAGCTTGTGGTGAGGTTTCATTTCAGACGGTCAACTGCCCCGGTGCTCCTTACAAGGTGCCTGGTTGAAAGGGACACCCCTGCTCTCAGTCTTTGTCTAAACGAGTGAGTTGAAGAAAAGATACCCAGGATCCCCCAGACCCCCTGGGGACAAGGTGCAAAATGGTTCTCCTCCTCCCAAATGGTCCTGTGGTCTCACATCTAAGATGTCAGGTGTGACTTTTCTACAGATTCCAGTGTCTTCCCATCAGTTTCAGCTGAGGAAAGGTCAAATTGCTGAAAACTGTGATTAAATGGATACATGTGCTTACAAATGTGAATCTGCATACAGAAGGTCAAGGGTCATCCCTAGGATCACTCCCTTGGTGAGCAGGAACGGGTGTGCCCACCAGCGTCACCAGTGGGTCTTTTCACAGACAGCAGTCAGTTCATCTGTCTGAATGTACCCAGAACCAAGGAGAGGGAAGAGTGTGGCCAGCTTGCGCACCCCCAAATGGCAAGCAGGGGCTACTATGCCGAGTACACACTGTGCGTGGGGGTGCCAGAGGTGATGGAGGGGTGACTCGCATGTGCTTCTTTTTCACCAAGCATCCTCTCCCGATGTCTCCTCTGCCCCACCTTAGTGGGTGTAACAGAGACGGAGAGATGTGTGCTCTAAATATGGAGTAAAATCAGTGACGACCACCATACCTTACTAATACAGAAATTCTGGATAATATTCTCAGCAGCTGTCAAAAATGTACTTCAGGAAACATCCACATAAAAATTAAGACTGTACCTGGGGCTTTCCTGGGAGTCCAGCAGTTAAGAATTCCCTTGCAATGCAGGGGATTTGGGTTGGATCCCTGGTCGGGGAACTAAGATCCCACAGGCTGGAGGGCAACTAAACCGAGTGCCACAATCACAGAGTCATGAGCCTCAAAGATCCTGCACGACACAACTAAGAGCCAACCAGTCAACAAATAGACAAATTAAAAAAAAAAAAATGCTTGTTGAACTAATGACAAGAACACTGAGACCAAATGCTTGAATAATGTATCCTATCAAAAAGACTATACCTTGTTTCACTCCATAGGACTCAAATATCAAAATTTAAGGTACAAAGGAGGATGAACTGATGTTCAACCAATCCTCTGAGGCATCACATTAGGGAAAAAATGACTCCAAGGGTTTCACTCTAGCAGTTGATTGTTAATCAGGACAATTTAATGATGAAACACTGCAAATATTGTGTCAGCAAGTTAAAAATGGTCTTGTTGTTTCAATACAAGAATCACTTAGTCTATACTATATACAAAGTATTGTATTTCATGCCCCATTTACTGTAACATATTAGTGGGTTCAATCATCAAGTAACAACTGTTTCTTTGCTGGGCCCAGATACTGGGGAGGGGGAGCCTACAGAGGGAAGAGGCCCCTGGGGCTCAGAGGGCTGTACACACACACAGGGATCTGGTCCTGTTCCTTTACGGGCCCTTCCACAATATTAAATAACTGCACATTTAGATTTCAGCTTATCAATGCTTTTTTTTTTTAATGCCAACTAACTGAAACACTATTTGACATGATGCTCTTCATTTAATTATTCAAGATTACCCAGAGAGAAGACTGGAGAGCAGAGCCTTCTTGCAATGATCTGACTCATTCACTTCACTATTACAATGTCAGAAATATTTATTAGAAAAAAAATAGGCTGCAACAATTCTCTGCAAAGCAAAAAGCCATACAATCTTTAATTATAAATTGCTTGCAATCTCTGGTCATTTACGTTAAAAAAAAAAAATCCAAAGTTGAGACTAAGACAGGATGTTTCCGTGTTGGCTTCTCTTTGGTTTAATACTATCCTAGATACTGTTCATACCTATCTATGATGTGAAAGTAGAAGGTAGGGTGGGACAGTGATGATTGGAAATCATAAATGGTTAGAAAAGGCTCATTTGTATACTGAATCCATAAACTGCCCCTTGAGAAAACAAGAGAACAGTAACTCATGATTTCAGGTTGGTTACGGGGTTTGCAGGAAATGGCGGGTGCTCACGTAACGACTCCCCACAGAACAGAGGACCGTATTCTTTTTGCCTCGACTGCCAGGATGCTCAGAGATAGATTTTTCCAAGTAGGTTTTCTGATAAATGTCTTTTCCTTTGGTGCCTTTTATTGTTTTCACAAGTGTCTGGGTTTCTTTCTGTGTAAAATCGAGTTGAAAGAAGGAAAAGAAGAAAAACAACGGAGAGGAAGGTTTAGCCCCAAACTAAGGGCATAAGAAAGCAGTTAAGGGATTGTTTTGGGAGTGGCAGGAGCCGTGTGGCTGTTGATCTCAGCCTGACTCCCCTCAAGGCGCACTCACGGCGCCCACACAGCCCTTGCTGTGGGGTGGATGCAGAGGTCCCCGGCAGGACCCGAGCTGCCCTGGATCCTGAGCTGTTTGTCACTTCTCGCTGCGGAAAGACGCTTGGAGCCTGGGCTGAGGCCTTCCGGTCTTTGAACCATGAACGGTGCTGTGAGGGGCACAGAGCCGATCTCCAGACAATAGTTCAGAACTTGCTCAGCAAAGGTTTTTTTTTCTTCCTTCAAAGGTTGAAATTTGTTGTACAGATAAAAGTAATGCCTTCAGGGAAAATAACTCTAAGGCATTCGTGGCTAATTCAAGTCCCTCCGAGCATCAAGCTACTATTGTTCCAGGTACAGTCAGCTGGGAATGATAAGTTAGAAACGGAAAGCCAGAACTTAACAAACAAACAAACAAACAAAAGCTGCTGGGGGCGGATGAGGAAGTTGGAGGCCCGATGCTACTCGGCCGTTTCTGTCTGAAAGCTGGCAGGCGTGAGCACACACACTTATGGAGATGAGACAGGCTCTCGGGCTGCTTACAGGGAAGGGAGAAAATAAAGAGATGCTTGTAGGTTTTAGGAAGCTGACTCTAGCGTGGCAAGTAACAGCCATCTCTCCCTAAGGACACCAGAACGGTTCTCTGGCCTCGGCAAATATTTCCTCCCATCTAAATTCTTTGAAAACTTCTCATGGGTGGAGAGGGAGTTAATAAAAGAAACAATATGTATAAGAAAATGCAAGGTGCCCAGAGTATGGGCTAATGGAATCTGATGCTGGCTTTAATTTTAATGAAGAAAGTTGCCAGTAGCAACAAAACTGTCAGCAGCCGCTGAGGACCATTAATAAAGACGGGGACGACATTAGTGCCGGGCATCAGTACAAAAGGTTCCCCTCGCTTCATGCTGTGCTAAATTGGCTGCCCAATTTTTCTTAAGTGTCCATTCTATTTAGAAGACAATTTATTAATTTTTGCCATTTATTGTCAGTTGACAGGCCATCATTTTGTAGCCCGAATTTTAGATGAAAACTAATTGAAAAGACTGGCAGTATTTATGAGGGGTATTATTTGTCAATTACAGCAGCAAAGATTCCTTGCTACCATCGATGTTGATGCCCCAGCTCTTTGGGGGTGAGGACTGGTATGGCTGGCATTAAAATATGAGGGAGTCTCTCTCAGTTCATCAGCTCATCAATTTCACAGGCATGGAGGGAAGCCACCTTCACATTATAGGGACCTTTCATGGTAGACGGATACGTTATAACTTTTGACAAAAGGGACGTACACAGCAAGGAGTACAGATCACGGTGCACACAAAATATAATTCACAGCCAAATAATTCATATTCATTACTTTTTATCATCTCTGGATAAGAGTCATCCTAACTACTTAAGCCATCTGCCTTCTTAAGTTTATACAGTTTAAAAATAATTCCCTCTAAATTGATACATTTTAAACAAATTCAAGTAGATATATATATGTTCTGCCTGTCAGTTTTCCAACTTGAAGGGTCACTGTCTTTAAAAAAACAAAACAAAACACTAAGCCGTATCTTTTAGGAGAAATGATTTTAATCAGTAAAAGTCCTCCAGAATCTTGCAGCTAAGAAGTTTGATAAAGATATTTCCCTAAAGATGTTGTGTTTATATGCTACAGTGTTATTTTTTCATGTTTCAACTGTTTCCAAAACCTTGGATAAAATGTGATAGAGTCGTGAATATTAATTTATCAACTAAAGAAAAATTAAATGATTTATAATGTTATGTACCCAGCCTCAGTTTCCTTTCTGTAGTTAAACGGTGATGGTGGAATCTGAAGACTGCTATAGCGTCAGAATTGTGTTCCATTTGAATTTATACAAAGTTGAAGGTTTTCGCAATTAAGCATTTCCCCAAACAGCAATGCTAAATTAAATGATGTACAATCATGGTGTCTTGTCAATTACCCAGTCCTCTGCCATAAAAAAACAAAAATTCCCTGAGATCACCAACGCAGCCTTGTGGGAAGTAGCCATGCTCACCTAGAACATTCAAACACTTAAAACACACGGCACAGATCAAAAGGGATATTTCAGGATGAACTTCAGTAGACCTCTGGATCCTTCAGTGCTTTCTTTGTACCCAGTCAATTCACAAGAGACTTGTACACTGAATTCTTGGAAATCAGTTACAGGAATACACAGAATATGCTTCTATTAGTCTTTCCTTACCAGCAACTGACTGTGTATTTGCTTGACAGCAAATACAAAGCTGGCCTGCTGGCTCGGAGGGGCTCCTCTGTCACACACGCAGGGGACACACGTGAAGAGAAGAACCACATGAGTGTGACAAGCAAGCCATGTTTTCATGGGCATCCACTTTTGCAGTTTCTATTTTAAAAGTTACGGCCACAAGCAGGGTGATGTGCTCCTCAACGGACATGTTTTGAGAAGCCCAGAAGGGTCAGGGACAGGAGAGAGGAGGGGCCTCAGGGAAGATGACCAAGAGCATCAACCCAGGAACAAGCCCAGACTCTCCCCTGAGCTACGGACTGCTGGGGCAGAACCCTGGTGGGCTCCAGCACGCAGGTCCACATGGAACACTTGTTCCCATACAAACAACTCTGGGACCAGTAACTAGGGTGGGGTTAGGTTGCCCATCTTTACGTGTGTCTACAGCAGTGTCCTTGAACACCAGACTACGCCATCCAGACTTCACCACAGGAACCAAGTGGTGCAGACACCACCTGGCACGAGCTGACCCCTTACTGACAAGAGGTCTTTGGGCTTCAGCCTCAAGCAGCCAGTGCTGTCTGCAGTAGCTTTTCTTCTGGTTTTCCTGAGAAATATCTGACAGGCATCACTGCATAGGTTTACGGCATACAGCACTGTGGTTAATTCACAAATGCTGTGAAATGCTTCCCACAAAAGGCTCAGCTAGCACCCCTCTTCTCATAAACATACAGGAAAAAGAAGGGAGGGGAAAAGAGAGAAAGGGGCAGGGAGCTTTTCTTTGTGATGAGCGCTCTCAGGACTCACTCTCTTAACAACTCGCCTACACACCACAGAACAGTGCTGCCTACAGCCATCACACTGTCCGTCTCAATGCTGGTACTTGTGCAATTGGAGGAACACTGTTTTGCAGTGATGTGCTGGTTCCTGCTGCAGGACAACTCACATCAGTCACATATATGCCCCCTTCCTCTTGAGCCTCCCTCCCCTGGTAAGCCCCACCCACCCTCCTCGTCACCACAGAGCGCCGGGTGGGGCTCCCGTGTTGCCCAGCAGCTTCCCATTAGCTGTCTGTCTCACACTCGATAGTGTCTATATGGTAATGCTACTTTCAATTCGCCCTACCCTCTCCTTCCCTAGCTCTGCTCACAAGTCCATCCTCCATGTCTGTCTCCGTTCCTTCCTTGCAAGTAAGTTCACAAGTACTATTTCTAGAGCTAATCAATGAATTTAGTCAAGTCACTAGATACAAAACTAATACACAGAAATCCCTTGCATTCCTATACACGAACAGTGAAAAATCAGAAAGAGAAATTAAGGACGTAACCCCATTCACCATTGCCACAAAAAGAATGAAATACCCAGGCACAAACCTACCTAAAGAGACAAAAGACCTGTATGCAGAAAACTATGAGATACTGATGAAAGAAATCAAAGATGACACAGATGGAGAGATATATCATGTTCTTAGATTGGAAGAAGCAATATTGTGAAAATGACTATACTGGCAAATGCAATCTATAGATTCAATGCAAGCCCTATCAAGTTACCAGTGGCATTTTTCACAGAACTAGAACAATTTTTTTTTAAAAAACAATTTGTATGGAAACACAAAAGACTCTGATATAAGGCAATCTTGAGGAAGAAAATTGGAGCTGGAGGAATCAACCTTCCTGATTACAGACTATATCACAAAGTTATAGTCATCAAGACACTGTGGTCCTGGCACTTACTTATCTTCTTAATGTAGTAACTGGAAGTTTCTACCTTTTGACCATCTTCCTCCAACTCCTTGTCCCCCTTTCTCTGGAAACCACAAATCTGATTTTCTTTTGTGGGAGTCTCGGTTTTTGTTTTGTTTCTTTAGACTCCACATATAAGAGAAGTGCTGAAATTTAATGGCAACCCTGGCAGGGACATTTATTGGTGGGTGGCTCAGAGGATAAAGCGTTTGCCTGCAAATCAGGAGACTCAGGTTCGATCCCTGGGTTGGGAAGATCCCCTGGAGAAGGAAATGGCAACCCACTCTAGTATTCTTGCCTGGAGAATCCCATGGACAGAGGAGCCTGGCAGGCTACAGTCCACAGGGTCGCAAAGAGTTGGACACAACTGAGTGACTTCACACACACACACACACACTCCTACATTAGTCTCCATTTTCATTTCAGCCTGTGTACACAGGGCCAACACGTGTCCTGGGTCAAGGTCACTGCCTTGTCAGTGCACACCATGTCCCCAAACCACGCAGGCAGGGTCAGAATTGGACAGGAAAGTGTCCATGTGGGCACCATCTGGGGGCCTTCTGTCTATGCTACTGCTGGCTTAGACATGGAGATGACAGGAAGTCCCGGGTTTCAGCACACGGAGCAGAAGAACTCACAGAGCCTGAACTCAAAGAGGGCAGGGCCAGGAGATGCCTCCCAGTACCACAGTTTGGGGCTGTCCCCATCTCCTTGCTGGTGCCAGGTGAGGTGCACTTTCTCACATGCAGCCCCCAGACCATTCTAGGTGAGCCACCAAGGACGGAGACAAACCTCAGGGAAGGAGCCACAGCCCCAGGGATGCTGGACTAATATGCACATTAGAAATATTGTCAGTACTTCCGAGACAAGACTGGCCTTCTGGGAATGCAGCAGCCTCTGTGCCTCCGGAGATATACCCTACTCTCCCCACCAAGGGAAAGAAGCCCATGTCTCTGCAGCATGATCAAGGATGCTTCCTCCCTTCCTGGGTATCTAGTTCTTCAGGTACCAATAGGCCTCCTGGTTTCCCAGCATCATGTAGCCAAGAGAAAGAGGTCTGAGTCAATGTGTATGGACAGCAGCCAGGTGGCTCAGTGGTAAAGAAATCCACCTGCCAATGCCAGGGACTCAGGTTTGATCCCTGGGTCAGGAAGATCCCCCAGAGAAGGAAATGACAACCTACTGGAGAATTCCATGGATAGACAAGCCTGGTAGACTATAGTCCATGGACTCACAAAAAGTTGGACACAATTTGGTGACAGAGCACTACAAACACCCATCCTTTAGGAAGGAGTCTAAAGGGAAGGAAGACGCTCTACTTATATTTAAACCCGGAACCACTCCATTTTTAATTCAGTGTAACTCAGCTTTTACAACTAAGATAAAATAAGTCTGGAATTAGGTTTGAACTCAATCTGTAACTGACCTAATAACCAAGTCGAGAAAAGATTGATGATGTTTAAATCAGTTTAGTTCACTCAGTCATGTCCGACTCTTTGCGACTCCATGGACTGCAGCACGCCAGGACTCCCTGTCCATCATCAATTCCTGGAGCTTGCTCAAACTCATGTCCATCGAGTCAGTGATGCCATCCAACCATCTCATCCTGTCATCCCCTTCTCCTGTCTTCAACATTTCCCAGCATTAGGATCTCTTCCAAGGAGTCAGTTCTTTGCATCAGGTGGCCAAAGTATTGGAGTTTCAGCTTCAGTATCAGTCCTTCCAATGAATATTCAGGACTGATTTCCTTTAAGATTGACTGGTTTGATCTCCTTGCAGACCCAGGGACTCAAGAGTCTTCTCCAACACCACAGTTCAAAAGCATCAGTTCTTTGGTGTTCAGCTTGCTTTATAGTCCAACTCTCACATCCATACACGGCTACTGGAAAAACCATAGGTTTGACTACATGGACCTTTGTCAGCAAAGTAATGTGTCTACCTTTTAATATGCTGTCTAGGTTGGTCCTAACTTTTCTTCCAGGAGCATCTTTTAATTTCATGGCTTCAGTCACCATCTGCAGTGATTTTGGAGCCCAAGAAAATAAAGTCTCTGTTTCCATAGTTTCCCCATCTATTGGCCGTGAAGTAATGGGATGGGATGCCATGATCTTCATTTTTTGAATGTTGAGTTTTAAGCCAGCTTTTCACTCTTCTCTTGAACTTTCATCAAGAGGCTCTTTATTTCTTCTTCACTTTCTGCCATAAAGGTGGTATCATCTGCATATCTGAGATTATTGATATTTCTCCCAGCAATCTTGATTCCAGCTTATGCTTCATCCAGCATGGCATTTCGCACGATGTACTTTGCCTGTAAGTTAAATAAGCAGGGTGACAATGGACAGCCTTGACGTACTCCTTTCCCAATTTGGCGCCAGTCCATTGTTCCATGTCCGGCTCTAACTGTTGCTTCTTGACCTGCATACAGATTTCTCAGGAGGCAGGTAAGGTGGTCTGGTATTCCCATCTCTTGAAGACTTTTCCATAGTTCATTGTGATCCACAGCATCAAAGGCTTTGATGTAGTCAATAAACCAGAAGTAGATGTTTTTTGGAACTCTCCTACTTTTTCTATGATCCAACGGATGTTGGCAATTTGATCTTGAGCCTTGAGAAGCCCATGAACAGAATGAAAACATGTTTAAATAGATGAAAGCAAAGAGAATTTAGGATTTTAGGTGACATTTTCTTTTGAATAAAGATACTAATTAGTCTGAAATGCCTGCCACACTACCACGAATCCCCTGGTCCAGCCACATCATCATTTCCTGTCGCCTGCTGACCAGACCTGCCCTTCTCTTCCATCCCAAGCCTGACACATGCACCAGCAGCCCATGCACCAGCAAGGCCAGGATCTACGTGGGACGCCTGAGAACGGTGGCCGGTTGAACATCACAAAGGAAGGCCTTCATCTGGTCTTCCTTTAAACCTTTTCTGCTTTGCTTTACTTGCACAAAACCAGGCAAGGATCCATTAGTCATCCCAGTTTAAATTAAATGATGTTGAGGTTTCAGAAGTAACAGAGAGAAAAAAACTGAAAGCTCTCCCTTTGAAGCATCCTCTTGGGATGCAGGTCACACCGCAAGAGCCGACCCACGTCCTGGGCTCCAGTTGCAGAAGTGAGCTAAACTTGCGGGGACTGAAACTCCCCAGGACACGGGCTTCAAAACCAAGGGAGACTAAAGAACTGTCTCGCATAACTTGCTCCAATAACTTCTACACTAAAAAAAAAAATAAAAGTGGGGGTGGAGGGTGGTGGTGTGGCGAGAGGGAGATTAACCTTTTTTTTTAAATTGCATTTTACCCTAAAGACCACAGGAAATGGGCTCTGCTTAAATGTTTTATTTTTGGTTGCACTGGGTCTTCACTGCTTTTGCTCAGGCTTTCTCTAGTTGAGGGGAGTCGGGGCTACTCTTCGTTGAGCTTAGTGGGCTTCTCACTGCAGTGTCTTCTCTTGTTGTGGAGCACAGGCTCTAGGCGAGCGGGCGTCAGTAGTTGGAGCTCACTCTAGAGCAACTGCTTGGTAATTGTGGCACATGGGCTTAGCTGCTCGGAGGCATGTGGGATGTTTCCTGACTAGGGATTGAACCTGTGTCCTCTGCATTGGCAGGCGGATTTTTACCCAACTGCACCAACAGGGAAGTCCTAGCCATTTTGAAACTTCACTCACGGTGACAGGCCACAGTTCAACAGATGATGCAAGTAAAGCTTAGACAGGCTAAGAAAACTCCCCAAATTATGGCACTGATGGGTGGAAGTAGAAGCACTAGGCACTGGGCTGGCTTGGACTCAGCCTTTTGTTCCCACCACGTCTAGGCTGTGAGCTGATTCCGCATCACGGAGTTTGTATATGGCTATGACCAACCACATCTCAATCAGTGGTTGGAGAATCAGCTGATACTCTGTAGCTGCAGTGCAGTTCCAGAGGAACCAGTTGGCTCTGCCTCTCTGAAGAAGGGCATGATAGTCATCTGGGAAATAAAACTGTGACGGGGTGGCCTGGCTGATGCCAGTTAGGGGAGGGACCTCAGGTCCTACTCAAGGGGATGGGAAAAAAAGGAGGAAGACGCACTCTCTGTGCCCTGGGCCACGTGGTTTGCCGACCATGATGCAGGGTTCAGTTGGACGCAGAGAAGAAACATGGTCTTTTCTGTGCAATATTCTATATCTGTTGATCTGGATCAAGTACTGGACCTAAACTAGCTCAGCTGTGACAGAAGTTGCCAAAGCTTGATTATAGGATCGCAGGGGTCTCCGTGGGTTTTGTTCTGGGGTTGGACGTGAGCTCAGGGAGTCTGGAAGGCAAAGGGAGGCTGGGTGGGTGGAGCGTCTGCTCCACAGGGGCGGACCCACTTTTGTCAGGTGCGTAATTTGGATTCCACATCTTGTTCTTAATCATCCTAGGAATCTATGCACCTAAGTCCTTTTCCTTCCCCCAAAGAAAGCTCAGAACTGGCATATTTACCATACTTGCTTCACTAAAAAACAAACAAACCTGGAGTCATCAGGTGCAGCTCAATGACAGCATCTGGTATTTCTGTACTGGAAGGTGACGAAGATCATAGGCCTTTACTTTGGCATTTTTGCTACTAATGTTGTTTCCCAACTTAACTCTGAGAGCAATCGACATTTATTTCTAGCAGAACCCAAAACAACCAACCATCCTTCTCTCCCATCTCAAAATACATCAGCCTGTGGATTTCTCACTTTGCTCCCCACAAAAATGAACTCATTTGTTCTACAAATTTCAGCACTTGTAAACGCACTTATCATATTTTACTCCCTAAATGAGGCTGAATAATATATTAGGTCTGATTAAATTTTCATTAACATTCAAAATCATGGTTCAGTCACACGGTCTGGAAAAACATTCTGGCTTTTTGAGTCCTCAAATAATTACTAGAGGGTCTTGGGAAGCGATAGCTACTCTGGCAAACAAAGAAAAACAAAATTGTGTCCCAGATTGTCTACAACAGGCAGCGACTGGAGATGGAAAAGTAAGCACATCCTTAGATGGGCCACATTCCTGGAGGACTGAGAGGTTTATATGTACCTGCCTTGGGTTAATGAGAAAGAAACAACTAACACCACAAGGAAGTTGACATCACAAGTCCAGGGTTTTCTGATTTAGTATCGCATGCAGTAAGAAAGGCACAACCTTGGGCCTTAAAAATTCCTCTCTTAATGTGCCTCTATCACAAGATTTCCATGCTTGAAACAGAAGGGGAAGCCCCCTGCTGCCATATGGTCTGTAAAGAAAGGCAGATTCCTTGACACACTCTTGGATTCTAATGCCTCCAAGTGTACTATTTATTGCTTGTCCTCTGAACATGCAGAGAACTCCAGTAAATGGAGAGAGAAATGAAGAAAGGTCTTCAAGGAAAGAGTGGAAACGCTCATTGATTTCCCTCCTTTGTGGAGTGAGCTGCCCAGCTATTGAAATTAAGGAGTCTTTGTAAGTTGCCCAACTTTTCCGAGGCGCGATCCATCTCCCCCACCTCTACCTTTGCAATCTCTTTGTTGGTAGATGTCAAGGGTCTATCAGAGACGCGCTGAAGCTGGGACACACAGAAGCGGCCTGGGAGCTATCAGGCTGATCTGGGGTCCACCTCTGTGTTCACTCCCACCGCTAATTCATCATGGCCCGGACAGCTGGACTGATTGCCGGCCTCCCAGCACAAAGCGGAGCCGGCTGACCACCCCTGGGCCCCGGCTGGGGGTGGTGGGCTGCCCGTATGGGCTGCAGCGGCCCCGAGATAAGTGCTGGCTGTCAGTGCAAGGACAAAGAAGGGCAGGCCCTGGGGAGAGAAAGGAGATTAAAAAAAAAAAAATCCTCACAACTGCTTTATCTGATGAGGGTTATGGCTAATTAATTATAAACTCAATTACCTAACCCTTACTTCAGCAGTCTCTATTCATTAAGAGATAAAACTTGACTGACGGCTAACTTTCTCTCGCACACAGACACACACTGGCGGGCTTGCTTGCACTCATACTTGCTAACACCCCATTGCCTGGAAAGATCTCCGAAGGCACCCACACCCGTCACAAGCTGGCCTGATTCTGGTACCGCCCCCCCGCCCCGCCCCTTTCCAGCCCCGGCCTCCTCTGCCGCACCATCTCCCATGCCGAGACCCACAGTAAGAGGCGACAGCACAGACAACAGACGAGATGTACACGCGCCTCCCACCCCCAGTCTCTGCTGCATGTTAAGTGGATCCTTTAATTTGGGTGCAAAACTGGGAAACAGGCTGGCAGGGCGGTGTCTCCTCTTTCCCAGAGCAAACCTCCCCAGTCAGGAGGAGGGAGGAGAGGGCCAGGCAGGCGCTTCGTATTTTTACATGTCAGTTCCCACCCCCGCCCCCTAAATTCTGGACAGGCTTGACCTTCTTTTCAGAGGCTCGCACCTCGTCTCAGAGCCCGCAGCCGCTCACAGGCCCGCTTCATCAATAGGCTCTATTCAGCGAAGGTTGTTAATCTCTTTCACCCTCTCCGCTTTGCCCACTTTAATGTATTTTCATGTCTATAAGTTCTTTTAATAAGCTGGGAGGGTCTGGGAGAGAAATACTTCAGGTTTCCTTACTGCTCGTCGCCAAAATTACCTCTGGCGCGCCGCCGCCGAGATGGGGCTTTGTGCATCCCAACAGTGGGCCCTCCTCTCTTTCCTTCCCAAGAGGCGACCAGAACCCCCAGCTTTCAGATCGGAGAGCGTCAGGACGAGCGTCCCACCTCCCTCTTCCGGGTCCACAGGCTCCCGCGCTGGGACCTCTCGGCGGCTCCTGGGTGTTCACGGAAGACCAGGGTGGACATCCGGACACAGGGCCCCGTGCCCTGCCCCCAGCAGCCTGGCCTCAGCCGCAAATGCTCCCAAGTGGGGAGACTGAGAGGTACGACTGGTGAAGTGATGCCCAGAGCAAACAGCACACCTGGCCGGAAAAGCCCCAAACCAGCGTGACCCTCTCACAGACGCCATAGCCCCACCTGGTGCGTCATGGGTGCAGGCGGTTGAAGAAGGGGTGGGAAGTCCCGCCCTTAGCCCCCGCCTGGTGCATCATGGGAGCCTGTTTAAGGGGGAGGGATGGAGCTTTCTCTGCCCCGCCCTTAGCCCCCCACCTAGTGCATCATGGGAGCATCTGGTTTAAGGAGAGGGGCGGAGCTTCCTCTGCCCTGCACTTAGCCCCCCGCAACTTGGTGCATCATGGGAGCATCTGGTTTAACGGGAGGGGGCAGAGGAAGCTCCGCCCCCTCTCTTGAGTTGGCCCTGCCTCGGGTGTTTGCTTCTACATGTCCTCCAGGCCCAAACCCCCCACGTCCATGGCGCCTCCCTTCCTCTCCCTGCAAGAGCAGGGCCTTCCCGGTGGATGCTCACACAGAGTCAGGGCCGATGCTCTTCCGGGCACTGAGCACCGTGGGCACCATCGTTCCAGAACAGGCTGGACCTCAGAAAGCCCAGAGAAGCTGGCCGGCGGGCCCAAGGCTGACCAGCCGGGAAGACACCCAGAGACCAAGGCCCCCAGGACGTGAGGGAGCCCCATGAATGCCGTCGCAGTCCACACTCTACCTGGGAGCCGCCCACATCAGTTGTGGGCAGTGAGGGGCCACTGCATGGTGACGGAGGTTGTGCCCAGGGCAAGACCCTGAGTCGGGCCAGCACTGCTACTGACCCAACATCCCAGGGGAGGACTCCTACTTAACCCCACAGATGGACACAGACCTGCAAGACCACAAGGCCCCTGGGATGGCCTTGGTGTGAGTGGGCTGTGGGGTGAGACCATGGAGCTCCCCAACCTCACTGTACAGTCCTTATGTCTCTGAGTCCCCAGCAGCATAACGCCTGTCTCCTGGAGACAGAACAAGTTGATCATGAACTTGAATACTCTGCAAAGCAGTTGCTTTCACACAGCAGCTATCCCAAATGGCTCTAAAGTGTTTCCGGTCAAAGGCTGCCCGCCCAGCAACCACAAGTGAAGAAGAGACGCCTCACCATCACATTTCACATTTCATCTCATTTTGGCCTCAGAACAAAAGCTGCTAGGGTAACACCATCACAGTGAGTGAGTATGCATCTGGGACATGGAGCCCACGACACGGGGGCTACAGCCCAAGGAAGCCAGGTGATCGTTTTGAGGATTTGAGGAATGCCACTAATTTTAAAAAGTAAGATTAGGAAGAAGGGTAGCAGTTAATAACTGTGGCTACTGCTGTTTCTCCTGTATTTAAACGGAACTTCTCATGACTGTATTTGAACTGCTGTCTCTACAGGGTAGAGGGGTTTCCCAGGTGGTGCACTGGTAAACAGTCCACCTGCTAACGCAGAAGAAGCAGGGAGATGCAGGTTCCATCCCTGGGTCGGGAAGATCCCCTGGAAGAGGAAAGGGCAACCCACACCAGCATTCTTGCCTGGAAAATCCCATGGAGACGGGAGCCTGGGGGCTGCAGTCCATGGGATCACAAAGAGTCAGTCACGACTGAGCACACAGGGTAGAGCGTGTGAGTCTTCCTCCAGGAGTCTCTACCTCACTGGCCCCTGTGCAGCACGTTTCAATCACACTCTAACCCACCCAGGCGTGCTGCAGTGTCTGCATCGCAAAGAAGCTGCTGACAGCAGCAGCCCAGGCACGCAGACGTTGGCAGGAGGGGAACTGGGTGTGTGGCCCCTTGGGTGAGGGCTGGGATGTGGGGAAGCCTGGATCTTCTTGGAGCATGAGTGCGTCTTACTTCCTCTCCATTCTGTATCCTCCACTAATGAGGATGCGCAGCAAAGGAGACCCAGGTAGAAAAGCCAAAGGTGGAGGGCAGGACAGGGGGAGCCTGGAGAGGTACAGGGCTGTGTCTTAAGGAGACATGCAGTGTGTACCATTGCAACAGGAAGATGCTCACATCAGGTGCCAAAAACACATTTTCTTCCCACCCCGGGGTGGTGGGGGAGGTGGACCAAGAAGCATGGAAAAACCCTGTGTCCTGAAGAAGGGCAGGGCAAGGAAGCAGGTGAGATAGGAAACTCCAAGCCCTACAGGTAACTATCTGCAGTGGGCAACTCCCCCAGGTATCCTCAGGACAGGAGGGGTGTCTTCACAGTGTACATGGGAACCCTCTCCCAGCCACACACTGCAAACCTGCTACCCACCTGGGACGTGATGCAAATCCATGCCATAGACCAGCACGGAGGAAAGACCACTGATGGAAAACTCGACGTCAGCTTGTTTACATCACCACCACCACTCCAATAGAAGAACTGCTTTTAAATTTGATTGGAAATGATGAATACTTGGAGAGACATTCAGAAAAAAACGGTTAATTACAGTCATATGTGTAGTCATAATTGTGCCTTGTTGGCCAATAGAAGGAAGACATTTGCAACTTTTCCCAGGAAATTATATTCGAAATCCTTCACGAGGTGGACCTTGTCCTTTTTTCTGAGAAAACTTGATGGCGGTCTTTAGTATTCACTGGCATAATTAGGACTGCAGTTAATTTCATTAAATTCTCTTGCTGCTAAATGAAGCGGATTACGAGACATCTTTTATTGCAAGGCGTGAAATTACAGCCTGTCAGCTGCCAATGGTGGGGTGAAACTAATGAATTACAGGGTAAATAACACCAGAATTAACCAGCCAATTTAACAGAGCGCCACAGAGCAAAGTCATTTTACTTAGAGCTTTAAGGAGCAACATGGCCAGGACACCTCTGAAGTACATGGACAGCCAGGGAGCCCTTGCCCCTTCGGACCCCAGACACTGAGAGGGACAGCGAGAAGCAAAGAGAAAGTAGTCATGGATATGACTCTCAAACAGTGGAAAAGCATTAAGAGCCCAATGAGAGAAACTGTCCCAAGTATTTACAAGCTGAGGAGAAGAAGTCAGAAAAAAAATGATCAAGGTGCAACTATGTGTTTCTCACTCTTGTTTGTTGAGAGGATCAGGAAGAGTTGATCTGTGTGCTGTGTTGAATGGCTACGCTTGGATGCACCAAATACACAAGAGTTTTGGGAACAGTACCTGATAGGTGAGTTAATGACCAGCAGTAGTCTCATAAGCAGTGATATCACCACGGACATCACAATCAATGGATATTATTTTCATCGTGAATTATTCCCGTTTTTGCTAAATCCAAAAAGTTGTTGAGATGGCAGTTATTTTTTTTTTTTTAAAGTCTGAAATGCAATGTAACCAGTTCCCAGTATTAGAAGGAAGCTGTTTGCCTACAAGTGTGGCTTTCTTCACTTTATTCGGAATCTCACCAATTGTAGACTCTCCCCCAGGCGCTGTGCTGGGGGTCTGGGGAGTAATATGATGACAGGCCATTCCCTGAAGAGGCTCAGCACTACTGGGCAACTCTGATAGGTGAATAGACATGTGCAGGTCTTACAGGGATGACCAGAAATCGATATTAAAGGTTACTTTTTATTATTTATTTAGCTGCTCCGGGTCTTAGTTGAGGCATGTAGGATCCAGTTCTTCAACCAGGGAACTGAACCAGGGCCCCTATGCTGGGAGCGAGGAGTCTTAGTCCCTAGACCACTAGAGAAGTCAAGATAGTCAAGACTTAACTCCTCCCACCCTCATGTACTGACTAGACTGTGAAACTGTAGGATCTTATAATTCTCAGGTGGGAAGTAACTTTAAAGGCCATCTAGTAGGGCACGACTGAGCGACTTCACTTTCACTTTTCACTTTCATGCGTTGGAGAAGGCAATGGCAACCCACTCCAGTGTTCTTGCCTGGAAAATCCCAGGGATGGTGGAGCCTGGTTTGCTGCCGTCTATGGGGTTGCACAGAGTCGGACACGACTGAAGCAATTTAGCAGCAGCAGTAAAGCCCAGTTTCTCATTTTGATGATGTGAAATGTATGCCAGGAACAGGATAGCTTCATGGGGATTTTGTCCTCCTCGGGAGAAGAAACAGTGGAGCACTGGGGAGGCAGGGTTCAGGCTGAGACAGGTCAGGTGTAGGGGTGTCTGAGGGTCCCTGTCTTGGCAAACGAACTCAGAGAGGCATGTACCAGGGTCTTGAAACCTAACTGGAAGGGTAAAGGTCATCTCTTTAGGAGTGCTGGCTGCACTAAAGTCACGACTGTTCAAAACTAATGAAAAGATCTGTTTGATAGAATGATAGATTAAATGAATACAGTTAAAACAGTTGGGCTCATTCAAACCCTGTCCTGTCTTTTCAAAAATGTAAGTTTCTATGCAGAATGAACTTCAGGCTAAATAATCTATGAAGAGGTTCATATTACTTATGGATTTACTAAAGAGTATGTACATCAAACAACAACATTTTCACTGCAGATCATTTTTCTTTTGGAAAAAGTGAAAAGCAAGAGTCAAGTGACAGAAATAGGATGCTGAGTCTGAGGAAGGTGTAAAGGCCAGAATGGCCACACTCTAGAGTGGGGAAAAAAAGAAAGAATTAATGATCCAGGATTTTTCAGTGACAGCTTCCTTTCTAATGGAACGCCTTTTTTTTCCCTCCTCTTTAATGGAATTATCTTTTCTTCTTCAGTTTCTGATTCTGTTAACAGATCCACAATCCTTACAAAGACTTATTGTTAAAACCTAGAGTTTCCCAAGATGCTCCGTCCCCCTCTAGACTGGAGATGGGCTGAGCCCGGAGTCCTGGTTGGCCTGTGTGCCTCCCCCACCGACTCTGGATCAGCTGTCGACATCCTTGTTCAACGCGGTGAACCTGGGATATGACAACCACTCTGCAGTTTTTAACTTTGTGGGGGAAGGGGAGAGGAAGGCCACAGCCCTTCAGAAAACCAAGACACCTCTTTTAAGAAGGTGTTCTGACAAGCTTTTCCATCCTGTGGAGTTTCCAGGGGGTCTGCACATCACCCATGGCTTCCTTCAAAACCTTTCTCCTCTTGAGTCCCAGATCGAAACCTCCACTCCCAGTGCACTGTTGAACAAGATGCCTCTTAAACTCACCAGCGTCTGTAGAGAAACACACCTAACTAAACACACGGCCTCAATCAAACATGGCGAGGGTGATGGGAAGTAGGGTTGAGCATATATAGTGAAACGGAAGGAAAGAGGAGATGGACTCTGACAGGCTCAGTGTGCCAGGGGTCCTGGTGGGAGATCCATACGAGTGGGCATGTAGTTGTGGTCACAGCTGTGACTTTTACAGCAAAAGGATCCAGACTGCTGTCAGCAGAGGGAAGAGGCACCTGGGGTGGAGTCCAGGGGAGAGGGCCTGCAGGGACCCCTCCTGGTGAAGCCACACAACATGCGCTCAGCTCCTTCCTCCAGGAGCTGAGACAGCTCGTGGGAAGTGCTAGCCACCAGGGCCACTCAGCAGACTCAGCACTCAGGGCTGTCCCGCGCACCCTCTGCCTGGCATGGCCCCAAAGTCCAGGCTCCCTGGAGAAGAGCAGTTGCTTGGCACAAACCACCCTGGTTCTACAAACAGTAGGTACAGTGAGCTGTGCTGATCAGGGATTGTGGGGACCCTCCCTCGAAATCCAAGTTCCCAGACATTAGCCAAGAGCCATCCCACAGACAGGCTACTTTGGGGTCAGCAGTCAGGCCTATGTGGGAACGCTCCTGAAGAGCTGGTCAGGAGAAGAGCAGCTGGGAAGGCAAGGTGCTCTATCAGGCAGAAGGCCCGGGCACAGGGGCACCAGGGCTGAGCCAGGGCCAAGGGGGCGGGCCTCCTGAGGGCACAGGCTCGACAATCAGCAAGACCAAGAAGAGTCCCAGGCTTGAGTGACTCTACAAATGTCACTGAGATAGACATAGGGACGCAAGTGCTCAGGAAGATTCTTTGTAGATAAGCAGGGCAGGGGTCCACAGGTGGGGCCCCAACAAACTTGTGGGCCAAGTTTGCCCCACACACTGCTCTTCCAGGCTTCCCAGGTGGTGCTAGTGGTAAAAAAAAACCCACTTGCCAATGCAGGAGATATAAACGATGTAGGCTCAATCCCTGGGTCGGGAAGATCCCCTGGAGCAGGAAATGGCAGCCCACTCCAGTATTCGTGCCTGGAGAATCCCACGGACAGAGGAACCTGGCAGACTATGGTCCACAGGGTCACAAAGAGTCGGATAAGACTGCAGCTACTTAGCACCTGTGCATGCTGTTCTAGTAAAGAGTGTTGAGTACAGCAGGTGTGTGTCCAGCTGTCGTGCATTCACAGAAGTGGCCCAGTGCCTTATTTGGCTCTGGAGCCTCTGAAATCACCATAAACAGGATTTGACTCAGGAGGTGGCTGGGGGTCTGAGGTTGCCCTGCACCCCCGTGACCCTTCTCAGATACCAGGACGGCCCAACTCTGGGCTGCCCCTGAGGCTCCTGGACAGAGCTTTGGTCCAGGACATGGTTCTGTTGCTGCTTAGGTGGTCCATCTGGCCTAACGCAGGGCCCGTGGCCTGGAAGCTGCCTTTTCAGCTCTTCACCAACAGAGCCCAGCAGCCAGCCTGCATCCTCACCAGATTCTGGGGACATGTCCCACGGGAAGGTGTAACTGCTGCCCGTCATGAGAATCACTGGGGGGCGGGGTGGGTGTGGATAAGATAACCCATCGTCAGTACCCAGGGTGCCGAGAACCAGGCCATTCCTGTGTGGAGGCCATGGGAAGAAAGCCAGGAAGGCTTCTGAGGGGAGGCAGGGCTGACGGTAGACTTAACAGGCCAGGCTACATGCGGGTGTGACAGAGGATAAAAGCTGCATGCAGAGGCGCAGGGGTGAGGCCGCACCTATGCCTGGGGACATGGGTGGTGGGCACGCCTGCGACAGAGAGGCTAGGGCAGAAGCTGGAAGAGGAGGAAGAGATGGGGATGTCTCAGAAGAGCGTATGCCACAGCGGTACCTCATACCAGGGCAGGAGGCATCATCATGGAGTGGGGAGCACAGATTTCTTTTAAACACAGACGGCTGCTAATTCTGTGCCCCATGTTCTTAACTCCCTGGTGAGTCTAAGTTTTTGTTCAGTTTTTGTTGTGTCCAACTCTTTGTGACCCCATGGACTTTAGCACGCTGGGCTTCCTTGTCCTTCAGCATCTCCT
The DNA here is from genome assembly GCA_917880005.1 of Nanger dama. NCBI lineage: Eukaryota > Metazoa > Chordata > Mammalia > Artiodactyla > Bovidae > Nanger > Nanger dama. Next base: position 2,033,235 of record CAKJTW010000115.1, read on the forward strand.
GAAGCTTGGTCAAACTCATGTCCGTTGAGTCAGTGATGCCATCCAACCATCTCATCCTCTGTTGTCCCCTTCTCCTGCCCTCAATCTTTCCCAGCATCAGGGTCTTTTCCAGTGAGTTGGTTCTTCCCATCAGGTGGCTTCCATAACATCTCCCAGACACATCCTCTTCTTCTGATTCCCACAGCTGCAACCTCCTCAAGCCCAGAAGGCTCTTGCTTAGAAGTACATGTCTGAATGTCAAACCTGGACCAATGGATGTGGAGTTTTGACCCATCATGTGACAAGGATTCCCGAGGGAGGAATCAGACAGGAAGACCGAGAAAGAGGATGGTTCTGCTGCTGCGCGTGGGTGAAAATATGGCAGAGGACAAAGGGTCTTCTCCCTCGACGAACATCACTGTGCTGTGTCTAAGCCACTGCTTTGCTAAACAGCATCATGACGGCTGAAGCCATCAACTCGAAAGTGGCTGGAGTCTCCTCAAAGGCTGGCCATCAACAGGTGTGTCTCCTCGGGGGCGTCTGTGTGGCACTCTCCCCACTGTAAGTCTAGGAGCAGAGAAACTGCAGCCCTGGGTTGCAAGGAGATGGTGAGTCCCCGAAGATCACAGTATGATCTGATTACAAACCTCCCTCTCACACATTTTGAATAAACAGCTAATATACTCTTAGCTGGAAAATTATTTTGCTCATAAATTATTTCAGATTTTAATTTTCCCCCTTTCTGGTTATAATGCCTCCCTTCATTGACTTTCTCATTTTAAAAAGAAGTTCATAATTCTTTCTAAGTTTCTCTCATCCTGTGCTGGTGACATCTATTTCTGAGCAGAAATCAAGCTACAAAAATATCTTTCAAATGATGATCATCTGCAAATAAGGAACTGTTTCAGTGTGAAAGCAAAGACACCCCCTCCTTTCCAAGGGCTCCTGGAGAGCAGGCGGCAGCAGCCTTCTCCATCTTTGCCTTGGGTTTCCCTTGAGTCGTGGTTTTTAATGGGGTGGAAGTGAAATCTCTGGGGAGACTGGTTCGAAACCAACCTCCCCTCCTTGGGAGCCCATTCACAAAGCCTGGGGTCTGGCTCCTCTGACGCCGTGTTCTGCCGGGTTTGTAAGCCTTCCAGGTGACTCTGATGAACAGTCACCTGGAGAATATTATCAGACTCAACCCGGACCAGATGAATCTTGACCTCCGTGTAAGAAATGTGCATGAGCATCTGTGTGTGTGCAGAGTCGTGAACAGATGTCTCTCCAAGATGGAAAACCACTGGTGCGGAGGTTTTCTTGGAATCCCCTCGTGCCATATTTAAGTGGAAAAGAACGGCTTTGTGTTTTCACTTTAACTTCCTCCTATTGTTCATGAGCTTTCCCCATAAAAGATTGCTTAATACTAAGTGCAGACAAAGTTCCTGGCAAGAAAAATACCACGTGTACGTCTTCTGACATCGAGATCACGTAGAATATCCAACATGGTTAATTTGCTAAATACTGAAATGTCAACAGCGTTCAAACACATGAGTGCCTCATTCACTGGAGGTAGCTTAAAGAAGGGCTTTACATGTGAAATTCCTGAATGGCAAAATTAAACCGAAAAGTCTTAGAAGCTGGATTTTCACAGCAAGTCCCAAACCATGGTGTTTACTTCTAATCTGAGCTTTCAAAAAAGTCTTCGGTCAATGAGATTCCAAAAGAGAAGCTGTCCTGTTCACTAAATGTCATCTGTGGGAACCCAGGTGAGGACGGCGGCTGTGAGATGGCCCCCGGGCCCTTAGTGCTGGAGCCTGTACACCCTGGAGCTACACAGATAAGCCTGGCTTCCTGCTGGCCTGCGAGTCCTCAGTGTGTAGACCCTCTCATTCAAACCAGTTTCCCTTTTTAAAACTAATGATGGTGGCCAGCACATAGATGCGTCAGCAAGGGCCACTTGAAATGATATGCAGTCAGTCTGTTGTCGTTCAGTCCGTCACGTCTGTTTGCAACCCCATGGACTGTAGCATGCCAGGCTTCCCTGTCCTTCACCATCTCCTGGAATTTGCTCACACTCTTGTCCACTGATTCAATCTGATGATTGCCTAATATTCTGGAGCAAACTATATTGAATTCATTAAGTTTTCTAAACACTTATCCATGGGCAAAATTGCAAGGAATGAATGCTTCAGAAAGCACAGTGCCTCTTCCTCCTCCTACTATATGAAGAGTTAGAAGAAAGATTTTTTAATGCAAATAATGTTTTTGGCTTTTAATGAAATTATTTTGAAGGCATACCCTCACCAAGGGCAGGCTACTCACCACCAGCAGTGCTACTGAAGTACTGGTCATGTGGCTCGGCTATCAGTTAAACGTACAAAATGAACATTACAGGTTTGTGGTATAACGGTCACTCCATCCTAAACACTTCTTGAACCCTCCACCTACAATGTTCATGCTCACTTAAAGTTTCTCTCGTTATCTGAAAGAGCAATGAACTTATTGATGAAAAAGGAGACTCTTCCTCCCAAACGTAATTATAATGAGCTAATAAAGCTCAATGGGCTTCCCTGGGGGCCTAGTGGTTAAGCATCCACCTGCCAGTGCAGGAGATGGGGGTTCAACTCCTGGTCCAGGGAGATCTCATGTACCGTGGAGCCACTAAGCCCTTGTGCCACGGCAGATGAGCCCGCGCCCGGAGCCCAGGAGCTGCGGCTGCTGAGCCTGCGCCCGGAGCCTGGGAGCCGTGGGCTGCTGAGCCCGCGCTCCGGAGCCCGGGAGCCGCAACTATTGAGCTCACCTCCCCTACAGCTCGTGCTCTGAAACAAGAGACACCGCCACAAAGAGAAGCCCGAGCACCAGAGTGAAGGGTAGTCCGGGCTGCCACAAGCAGATAGAAGTCCGTGCAGCAACAAAGACCCAGCAGAGCCAAAAACAAGTCGCTGTTAAAAAAAAAAAAAAAAAAAAAGAATCTGCCTGCAGCCGACTCGGATCAGATCCCTGGGTGGGGAAGATGCCCTGGAGAAGGAAATGGCAACCCACTCCAGGATTCCTGCCCGGGAAATCCCATGGACAGAGGAGCCTGGCAGGCTATATAGTCATAGTCTATGGGGCCACAAGGAGCCAGACACCACTCAGCAGCTAAATAACAATGATACTGTCGTATTGCTGATGCTGCCTCTCCACATACATTTACTTTCGCGGGAACGCAGACACCGCGATGACAGTAACTGTGTCCCCTGAGCTGTGGTGAGGTGCCACCTGCTTCACTGAGGCTTTCTGGTAACTTCTTAATCCATCCAACAGCTCTGGAAGAGGGCTGTTCTGTCAATCCTATTCTACAAGTGAGCTACCTGAGGTTCAGAGAGAGGGTGGGGGTTTACCTGAGGTGCACAGCTGGTAAGTTGGGTTTCATCCAAAGCTTGGATCTCTGCACCTTGCCAGAGGTCCTGACCCTGAACATCTCTGTCAAAGCTTGTGCCAGTGCTCTGTCTCATGACCCTTTATGATAAATGTCCCACCTCAGTAAATACTCACTGGTACTTTTTATTTTAATGTAAGGCTCTTGCTGGAGAAGACTCTTGAGAGTCCAACTGCAAGGAGATCAAACCAGTCAATCCTAAAGGAAGTCAATCCTGAATATTCATTGGAAGGACTGATGCTGAAGATGAAGCTCCAATCTTTTGGCCACCTGATAAGAAGAGTGACTCACTGGAAAAGACCCTGATGCTGGGAAAGACTGAAGGCAGGAGAAGGGGAGGACAGAAGATGAGATGGTTGGGTGGCATCACTGAATCAACAGACATGAGTTTGAGCAAACTCAGGGAGATGGTGAAGGACAGAAAAGGCTGGTGTGCTACAGTTCAGTTCAGTCACTCAGTCATGTCTGACTCTTTGAGACCCCATGGACTGCAGCATGCCAGGCTTTCCTGTCCATAACCAACTCCCAGAGCTTGCTCAAACTCTGTCCATCAAGTAGGTGATGCCATCCAACCATCTCATCCTCTGTCATCCCCTTACCTTCTCCTCCTGCCTTCAGTCTTTCCCAGCATGGGGTTGCAGAGTCGGACATGACTTAGCAACTGAACAACAACGAGGCTCTTAAGCGATATTTAACCTGAGTGATTCTCAAAACCGTTGAACACATTACCCTCTGCCTGCCCCACCCACGACCTTCAGTTTACACCAGCATCAGAGATCTGAGGAGAGGAAACCAGAGAAGCAATGCTTACTGTTTCAACTCATCTCTTCCCTCCTTTCTGTGTTTACATCCTTGGTTGTTTCTCTGCCCTTTAGCTCTTACCATGGAGGTCCCTTTAGAGAAACTCCCAAGGGAGCTGTTGGGCTGCAAACAGGCCTGTCTTATCAGCAAAGCAGGGGCTGCCTTCATCATCTCCCTGCAAAATCAATGAGCCCTGAGCTTCTGGAATCACCCATTTCAACTCGTTACTTTTAAATGTGCGCTCTTAAGAACACGATGTGCATCAGCCTGGTTTGAGATCTGAGACTCCCAGGGGAGGACCAGTGTGATGGACAGACCCTGGGTTTCACATGTCTGGACACGGCCTTGCTGCACGCTGGCTGGAGTTGAAGCATCACCTGAAGGCCAGGGTTCAGCAGCAGCCCGGGGAGTCTCACAGGGATGAGATGTGGTCCCCACAGGCCCGCTTCTCTGGCTCTTCTCCTCAGTCAGGTCCCTCATGGATTCTCTGGGTTACTACCATAGCGCTCCGGGCCGCCTGCTGCGGGGTGCTAATTCGACTGTTACTCACTGGATATGGCTTTTGAGCACCGCACCTTTACTAAAGAATTAAGGTAAGGGGGAAATTTATGGTGATATTTATCGTCTCAAAAGTTTGCTTCATTCAGAAACCAGGCTGAAGGGTTTTAGCGGCTTGCTGTTCAGTTTACTCTTTTGATTGCTTTGCTACTATGTAAATCAATTTGTTAATGTTCCTTACAAAATGCATGAGCCAGTGATACTGACAAACACACAAAGCTCATTCGTAATTAGCAGTTAATTAGTAAGAAGGAACAGATGCTGTTCGAGTTTCAGCAGGCGAACAGGTTCTGTAAACAATGCTTATAAATCTAAATGAATTTATTAACCACAATACAACTGTCAAGATTTTGTTGGCAACCATACAAAATATGGCGGAATCCCCAAAATGTCTCTGCGATGTATTAATAATCGTGGTGACAGCCACGGCCTTTCCAGCGCCGGCTGGCTGCCCTCAGCCGCTTTCTTTGTCTTCCCGAGGAGCTCTGGCTTAGTTGTTCCTTCTTACCTTAAATTCCAGACGGACTGATTAGTAACAGCGTTTAATATGATGCAAACTTTGTACAACTGAGACGTGACCTTGTCTCAAAGCTTCCAGCAGGGCTAGAAGTCAAGGACCCACAGTCCTCCGCGAACTCGATGACCATCAGGAGAGCCAGACAGGCACCTTCACCCCCGACCGCCCGCCCAAGCAAAAGTTGATATAATGTGCCACACACCTTAGTGATGGGCCACGGGCTGCAGAGAGGCGGGACATAGGCCTGGGATAAATACAGAAGGTTTCAAGGGGTAGGGGCTGCAGAAGCAGCATCTTGAGGGTGAGAAGTCTAAAAGAACAGAGACGGTAGATGGAGGAGGAAACAGGCCAGAGGCTGAAGCCGCTCTCTGTAGAACGGGAGGTGTCAGGCACACGGACGCTGGGAAACCCGAGACATTCTGTGGGGCGGCGCGAACTCTCGGGGAGACTGAAGGAGGCCAGGCCCCGGCTGGGCGCTGGAGGAGGGCCCGCCCTGCCACGGGCTTTGGCCGCCTTTGCACACACGGGCCGTGGGGAGCCATGGAAGATTCTAGGCTAAGCACTGACGGAATCTAATCGGCATTTTCTGAAGGCAGCGTTTGGCTTCAGTGTGGGTCAGGGCTGGAGGGGAGCAGGCTGGGGTGGGGGGCTGTCACGCAGTCCAGGAAAGGAGGGGCGTGAGGGCACAGAGCGGCAGTGGACGTGGGAGGCAAGAAGCAGGTGACAACCAGGTTAACTTTCCTACCTATTCCCTGAAAGTTATTACCACTCTTTGCTATTAAGGACGGAGAAGGCAACGGCACCCCACTCCAGTACTCTTGCCTGGAAACTCCCATGGACGGAGGAGCCTGGTGGGCTGCAGTCCATGGGGTCGCTGAGTCAGACACGATTGAGCGACTTCACTTTCACACATTGGAGAAGGAAATGGCAACCCACTCCAGTGTTCTTGCCTGGAGAATCCCAGGGACGGGGGAGCCTGGTGGGCTGCCGTCTGTGGGGTGGCACAGAGTTGGACACGACTGAAGCGACTCAGCAGCAGAAGCAGCAGCTAAACCCAGTGCTCCCGCGAGATTATGCAAATGAAGCTGGAAGGGCGGTGACGTACTCCGACTACCTTTCCCTGCGCTCCTTGCAGCCGACCCTGCACATCCTGGCCAGGCCCCGGGATGGAGTCTTCCCCCCTCCCAGCCTTCTCGCCAGCTCCTCCTTGGGTGACCTTTTATTTCAATGACATGTTCCTGCCCTCTTGAGGGGACCTCCTTTGTAACAGGCTGCTAAATGAGTTAACTGGCAAGCACGAAGGGGGCCTCCAGCAGACAGGGCCCTCCCAGATTGACATTCCGGATGAAATATTTTCTCAAGGCAGCCACAGAACGCGTGGATGAAGAGCTGGAATGACGGGCCTGGCCTCGGAGAGATGGGAAACTCTGCCCTCCTGGTGCTGGTGGACTTGGCACCCTGGATGAGGTCAGCTCCATCCTCAGATAGTCGGCAGCTGTTCCAGTGGGGCCGATGCTACCGGGACGGTGTTTTTAAAGTGTGTGCCGAGGCAGGTGGTGCTGGTGGGAAAGAACCCGGCTGCCAGAGACATGGGCTCAAGGCCCTGGGTAGTCAGGAAGATCCCCTGGAGAAGGGCATGGCAACCCACTCCAGTATTCTTGCCTGGAGAATCCTATGGACAGAGGAGCCTGGCGGGCTACATTCCATGGGGTCGCAAAGAGCCAGACATGACTGAAGCCATTTAGCATGCATGCACGCCTGCCAAGCAGCAGGTCACTGTAGTGGGTTGCAGTCAACAATTAAAAAAAGTAAAAGGCGGGGTGGGGTGGGAGGGGAGGCGAACAGAATAGACTGGAATGCAATGCACTTAGTAAGGATGCTGTCACAGACCTCTGATATCAGTGAGGCATATGTGTGCGTACACACACACACACATACACACAAACACACACAGGGCATCCCAATGTGAGATTCATTTCCTCCTCTGTGATGTGACTAATGAATTCTGAAATATGTCCAAAAGGCTGGTAAAAGGTCTGCGGTGCCAATCACGCCATATAAACGTGGACGAAGTGGGCGTACATAGTCCCTGGTTCTAATGATACTCTGGAGTGTTAAAGGCCCACAGAGTGTAGCAAGAGGAGGGCGTGTCACTGAGGCCTTGGACAGGAACTCACGTGAGGAAGCAAAGGGACGAGTTTAAAACCAGCCCCTCCAAAGCCTGAGTCTGTGGGCTTCAGCGAGGCCTCGCTGCCCTTGCCCCCAGGCTGGGCCTTCCCGGGACCTGCAGGGCACAGGCTGCTGCCTGCTAGACAAGGCCACCATCTATTCTGCCTGGATGACCCCAGATCTCGGTCACCAGACTCCTGGAGACCAGGATTTCAGGGTCTCCACCCAAACGAGGTCATTGCAGCTGAACTTCAGAGACCCCACTCCAAAAGACCGCAGACACAGGGACGAGGCCCCGGCCATGATCCAGAATGACCAGAAGGCCCTGTGGTCAGCCCACACCCCAGCTTCACATATCCCCATCCTCCTGGGCACTCCCACAGTGTGAGCTAGCCAGGCTGGCCCCTGGACACCCCGGGACAGTGCTTGTGAGCCTGTGACAAGTGACACCCACTCTGTGCAGACCCCTTTGGGTTTCTCCCCAAAGCAGGACTCTGCAAAGACCACACAACAGTCTAAGTAAATTGGCCATATCACCTGGCCCATGGCAAGCATGCCGGAACTATTGGCTATTAATGTTACTTTACGGTCTTATATTCCCCATGGAATGTTCTCCTAAGTTCAGTCCACAGAAAATCAAAAAACTTTCTTTTTCTTTCTTCCTTTTTTTTTTTTTTTTGGTGTGTGTATATTGTATGATTCTATCCATGTCAAGCTCAAGAACAGGTAAAACTAGTCGATGGGAAAAGAAATCAGAATAGTGCCTTCACCTTGTTCAGTCGTATCTGCCTCTTTGTGACCCTGTGGACTATAGCCCACTAGGCTTCTCCGTCCATGGGATTTCCCAGGAAAGAATATACTGGAGACAGTTGCCATTTCCTTCTCCAGGAGATCTTCCCAACCCAGGAATCGAGCCCTCCTGCAAGTCTCCTGCATTGGCAGGTGAGTTCTTTACTAGCAGGGCCACCGGGAAGCCTTGGCTCCACCTTGGAAAGGGACAAAGGAAAAATGTGAGGAAAGTCTCTAGGGAGATGGTGATGCTCGGTGTTCACTGCACCGACAGCCTTTCTTGATAGTTGGCTTCTCCCGGCCATTCCTTAGGGACAGAAGGAGGCTTCATTCCCCAGAGACACGTGCAAAGCACTCGCCTCCACTCTCTAAGGCCTCTCCTCTGAAGGAGCTCTCCTGCCTGATCTCCAGGTTTACCTGGAAACCTGACGGGGAGCAGCACGGAGATTCTGTCCTGAGACACTGACGCTTACCTGACGTGGTAACAGTGCTGCTCAGATCAGTAGACAGCAGACAGACTCATCAGTCAACAAGAGAGCTTAGCCACCCAAAAGAATCAAACAGCGAAAGAGTGAAAGGAAGGTATCGGAGGGCCTGGGAGGAGAGAAGGCTTCTAAAGATAATTAACAAAGGAGGCAGCAAAAATGCATCGCCAGTCCACGTTCGATGCGTGAAGCGGGGCACTCGAAGCCGGCGCAGGGGGACAACGCAGAGGGATGGGACGGGGGGAGGGGGGTTCAGGACGGGGACTCATGCACGCCCGTGGCTGGTTCATGTCCATGTGTGCCAGAAACCACCACCGCATTGTAATTAACCTCCAATGAAAATAAATAATTTTAAAAAGATTCTATTCTCAATGTCCAAAATTACTGCAAATAAAGCTGAAGTCAAAAAATAAATACGGAACGTACATAATGTAACATATATCAAGGCAAAGGCTCATTGGAAAAGACCCTGATGCTGGGAAAGATTGAGGGCAGGAGAAGTGGTGACAGAGAATGAGATGGTTGGGTGGCATCCCGACTCAATGGACATGAGTTTGAGCAAACTCTAGGAGATAGTGAAGGACAGGGAAGCCTGGTGTGCTGCAGTCCATGGGGTCGCAAAGAGTCTGACATGACCTAGCGACTGAGCAACAACTATAAAACCCAAGCGTTAACATGCTTAATAAATGAAGAGGATTAACAGTACAGTGATGGAGATACTAGTAGGAAAATGAGCTAACACTTAAACAGGCACTCCACACAAAACAACCTGAGGAGGAGCCAATCAACATGCTTTTAAAAACTGGAAATAAATAGTCTGTTTTTAAAACAGTAGAGTGCAATTCTAACACATAAAAATTAAGATTAAAAAACATATGTATGTGTACACACACACACACAAATACGCAAATGCAGATGAAAATATGTAGAAATATCACTTGTGAAACAGTGAACTGGTACATTTTTTCTACAGAAAAAATGGAAATATTTATTTAAAGCCTTAAAAGTCTTATGCCCTTTGACTAAGCAAACCTGTTGGTAACATATGCTAGGGAAATTGGGAAGAATCAACATAAAAAGATGTGGCTCCCTGGGTGTCGCTGAAACCCTTCTGCCCTCTAGTAATAGCAACCAGGGGTTCAGATGGATCCAGGTAAAGGATGCCTCAAAGACGCCTTCAAAGTTCAAAGGCTGGAAAGCAGAAGCAGATTCCAAACGCCCTCCCTATACAGAGCGATGGGAATTCAAAGACACACCGACACTGTTTCATTCACTCATTCATTCGTGAAGCATTTACAGAGCGCCTGTTATGATACTAACTGCAACCAAGAGGCACGATTTCTCCCGGGAGGGGACCCAGAGCAGGTGAGACCAACCAGGTGACAGAAGTGCTCCAGGAGGGACCAGGGTGGCAGAGGGGGAGAGCAAGGGTCCCAGACACAGTGGCCCTGCACGGAAGTCTCAAAGCTGTGGGTGGCCGCTGCGATGGAGGCGCGGCGCCACGGGTGGCTTCCCTTTCTGTCCTTGTAAGCGCTCTGGCTTTACTACAACGAGGATGCGTTCCTTTACTTTTTTCCCCGTGGTTTACAAAACAGTTCCACCCGGGCAAGCCTTCCCGCCTCCCTCCAGAGACACCTGCTGTCTGGCTTCCAGGTTCTCTTCTGCTACATCCCTCAGCCCTCCAGCCCTTCCAAACTCACTTTCTTGTGACCAAGTCTATGCCTGAGGAGTCAGATGTGACGTCTCATCGCAAAGGAAACCCTGCCTTGTGGGCAGGGGTAGGTCCCTCTTTACCCATAAAGGGGGCGGGAAAGCCACCTTCTCCCTGGCAACTGATCAGTGCCTTGTGCTGCCTGCCGACCCTCTTATTCAGGGGTACGTACCCTCCCCCAAGGCTCAGCGGGGTTTGGTCGACACCCAGTCACTCCAGGCAATAAAAACAGAAGCAGACAGGCAGTTGAGTACTCCCCCAGCTGTTAATTACAGGACTGGGAGAATCATTATCCATAAGAACTTTCACACAGCCCTGAATGCTTGTTATTCTTATTAATTGGAATTAAGCTTAGAATGTCTACACTACATAAACTATAAAACATTTCACCCATTCTAAATTTAATACAACGTATAAAGTACTTATAAAAATTATATATGCTTCTGAGCAATTATGTAATCAAGAGTCGATTTTCAGGATGCATTTACATACAGGTTGAAAAGTAAGCAATAATTCTACTAAACTGTAAAGAAGACGCTCATGAAACATTGCTGGCAAACCAAACAAGTTCAAGATGAAAATGGAAAGGCACATCAATAATGACGGCAGGGAACACCAGAGGATAATTATTAGAAGTGGAAGGAGGAGGGATGATCAAGAGAAAGAGAAAGCGAGCCACAGCCTGGGAGACATATCTCATAAAGGAATGCTGTCCAAAACGTACCAGAACTCTCTTTAAAAATCAACAACAACAACAACAACAAAATGACCCAACTGAGAAATGAACGGGTCTGAACAGAAACCTCACCAAAGAAGGTACACAAATGGCCAATAAAGCACATAAAAAGACACTCAGCATCACAAGGGACTGTGGAATTGCACATTAAAACCCTGCGGTGCCACGAACACATCTACTGGAATAGCCAGCACCAGAAATACTGACATCGCCAAAGGCTGACAAGGGCCTGAAGCAACAGGAACTCCAATTCACTGCCGGCAAGAATGCAAAATGGCACAGCTGCTTTCAAACACTGTCTCTTTCTCATGAGGCTAGAAACATTCTTATCAACAGCCGCAGAGTCTTACCACACAGTCCAGCAATCCCACTCCATTGTACTTACACAAGTGAGCTGAAACTTGTGTCCATGCCAAAATCTGCACACAAATGTTTTAAGCAGCTTTATTCAGAACTCCAAAACTTGGAAGCAACCTGAGATATCCTTCAATAGACGAAAAGACAAACTGTGTTATATCCAGACATTGCAATATCATTCAGCACTAAAAATAAATGAGCTAACCAGGAATGAAAAGACATGATAGCATATTAACTGAAAGAAGCAAGTCTAAAGACGCTAGATACTCCATGATTTCAATGATATGCATTCTGAAAAAGGCAAAAGTATGGAGACAATTTAAAAAAAAAATCAGTGGTTGCCAGCGGTGCAGGGAAGGAATCAGTGCTCCGTGAACAGGCGGATTTTCAGGGCTGTGAATCTGTATGATATAATGTTGCAATGATGGAAACGTGTCAGTGAAGTTTTGTCCAAACCCGGTGGATGGACATCAGATGAATGATGGACTCTGGGTGATAATGGTGTATCAGCGAAGGTGTATCGGTTGTAAGCAATGCCCGGTGTGGTTCTGGTTGTTGATGGTGAAGGACTCTGTGTATGTGTGGGGAGAGATTAAGTTAGAAATGTCTGTACTTTCAGCTTAGTTTTGCTGGGAATTGGAAACTTCTCTAAAAATATCAATCTACTAATGAAAAAGAGGAGGAGGAGGAGGAGGAAGAAAAGAAGAGTGGAACGCTGGTGTGTGCCTGTGCGCTGTGCTCAGTCGTGGCCGTCTCTTTGCGGCCCCATGGACTGCAGCCCAGCAGGCTCCTCTGTCCATGGGACTCTCCAGGCGAAGATGCTGGAGTGGGCTGCCGTTTCCTATTAGAGGATAGCGCATATCGTTCCCTATGCCATACAGTAGGACCGTGTTTGTCTTCTATTTTATATTTAGTAGTGTGTGTTAATTTTTACCAGCGGATCTCTGAATTATTGAATGCTTGATGAAACAGACACATTGAGAGAGGAACAAGGAGGGGATCTGGTCACTTTGATACCCTCAGACCAGAACCCTCCTGGGCCTCCTTGCCCTGGAGGCAAAGTGATGTTACTGGTGACAGACAGCACATCTTTCCTCACGGAGATTTCCAAATGCAGAGAAAAACAAAATCTACTAAATAATGAGATAACCTTGTTCTTCTTCTTGTTCAGTTGCTAAGTCCTGGCCAACTCTTTGTGACCCCATGGACTGCAGACGTCCCTGTCCTTTGCTATCTCCCAGAGTTTGCTCAAACTCATGTCCATTGAGTCAGTGATGCCATCCAGCCATCTCATCCTCTGTCATCCCCTTCTCCTTCTTCTCTCAATCTTTCCCAGCATCAGGGTCTTTTCCAATGAGTCAGCTCTTCTCATCAGGTGGCCAAAGTATCTGCTTCAGCATCAGTTCTTCCAATGAACATTCAGGGTCGATTTCCTTTAGAATTGACTGGTTTGATCTTGCAGTCCAAGGGACTGCAAGAGAGTCTTCTCCAGCACAATTCGAAACCATCAAGTACAACTAATTTAAGAAGTACACCGATCCTCCCTGGTTACCAAGAAGGCCGTCTCCAGCCCGCTCTCCTGGTGTCTTCAAGAAATGCCCAGAGCCCAGTGTCTCCTCATCCACCTTCCTGGGCTCCTGCTCTGTCCTCAGCCTCCTTCCTGGGTTGGATCACAACGGCCTTGCACTGGTAACTACTCGTCAGCCCCTGCCTCTGTGGTTCAAGAAGGGAAGTGCCCTGGCTGCCTCCGGGGAGCTCTGCTGTCCATGGTCCTGCCCCCAGGCTTTTTACTGTTTGCAGAGAAAGTGTCCAGGTAGCTGTCAACAGGGACTACTTGCCTTTTCCTGAAGTGCCTCCCCGCCACCAATTCTCCATGCGACGTGTTCCCTCTGCCTTCCCCAGGTCCTGCAGGGGCATGTGGTCACCTCACACGGGACTCTTGGGGAGCCCCACAGAAAGCTTACATCCCGGCGTTCACCATTCCCCAGCTGTGTGACACTGAACAAGGGCCTGAACTTCTCTGAGCAGGGATTCTAAAATGTGGATTATCCTGTTATCCCCACAAGGAGGTGGTAAGAATTGAAATTTTCCATTCAATAAGTATTTATTGAGAGCTTACTTCCTCTAGGGTCTTGGAATAAACTAGTGGCCAAATAAATTTTTTTAAGAATGTCCTGACCTCAAGGCATTTACTTCTATGGAGTGACACCTGCAGGGCAAGTTGAGGGCCTGGCACATAGGGACACGCCTGCTGGGTTAGCTTTTATTTCACTGATCTCAGACTGTTTCTTCTCTGGCAAATCTCGTGCCTGAGAATGTCCCTGCCCATTATTTCCCAGAATCCTAAGAACAAATGAAAAAACACTGGTTCCCAGAAAAGCAAAATTCAGGATCACCACCTATGCTCACCTCTCTTTGGGGTGTGTACATGCACGCTAAGTTGCTTCAGTCCTGTCCGACTCTTTGCAACCCTATGGACAGCAGCCCCCAGGCTCCTCTCTCCACGGGATCTTCCAGGCAAGATTACTGAAGTGGGTTGCCAGGCCCTCCTCCAGGGGATCTTCCTGACCCAGGAATCAAACCAGCATCTCTTAAATCTGCACTGGCAGGTGGGTTCTTTACCACTAGTGCCACTTGGGAAGCCTTTCTTTGGGGGCACTTGTCCTAATTCGGACAAACATACCACCTTCCTGTGTAAATACAGCCTTGGGTCATCAGTACCCCAGGTGGCCTGGGTGAGCTTCGGGGACTGCGGGGCACCTGCTCCCAGGAGGAATCCTCCCAACCTCTGGCATTTTTGATTCCTGGAAGATTCTATAGAGGGAGGGCCTCTCCCCACAGACATTAGCGACCCCTGCCCTGGTCCTCTGCACTGGGGCGGGCCAGAGCCACCCTGCTCTCTGCAAGGCTTATGCTTCTCAAACATTCTGACAGGTCTTTGAGTGCAAGCAAGTGATGTTCAAGGAAAATACTTCATGACAAACCTTGGAAGCACAACCCAAGCCCTCTGGCATGATTTAGTGACGAATCTTATTCTTAGAGGGGCAGCTGGCCAGGCACCCACTTCCGTGCTCACAGGCAGCACGGGAAGGGGTCAGCACTCCTGCCATTCCTTCGGGGGCCAAGGCAAAGTATCCTGGCAGACCAAAGAACTTTTCAAAGTCATCGATAAGGCTCATTAATGTATCAAAATGTCACCTACTCAATGTGAACCATTAAAAATTATTAGCACAAGCATTAGTAGAAATAGACATTAAAGCGCAGAAATATCACGGAGAAATATTTGTCACCTTGGAGCTTCAGCACCAGCACTGACTTCCTGCTCCAAAACCCTCAGCCTGGGGTGGCAGATGTGCCCTATGGTCTCAACCCAAGATGCTCAGGTCCGAGCCCTCCTACAGCCCAGCTTTTGAAAAGTTCTCACCTTTACTCGAAACCAAGGCACAAGCAAGGTCAGCCCTGGTGGAGAACTAAATTTCATTCAAATGTTTGGAGACATAAGTCTGTAATTTAACTGACAAATCATAGAAAACATTTATAAAATTGATAACTAATAAGAACCTGTTGTATTGCCCGGGAACTCAACTCAGTACTTTACAATGACCTGTATGGGAAAAGAAAGGTGGTATGTGTATACGTCTAAGTTACTCAGTTTGCTGTACACCTGAGATGACACAAGATTGCAAGTCAACTATACTTTAACATATGTACACACACACAATTAAAAAGAAGCATTCAAACGTAAGACATGCTTACGCGTTAGAAGATAAAGTTCCGTTCAGTTGCTCAGTCGTGTCTGAATCTGTGATCCCATGGACTGCAGCACACCAAGCCTCCTTGTCCATGACCAACTCCCGGAGTTTATCCAAACTCATGTCACATACATTTTCAAATAAAATGTCTACAGTGGTGTCCTTCTAATAATCCCTCAACTCAAGGGGATGTATTTCTCTCTTCTGTGCAACTTGAGGAGAAAGAAACACAAACCCAGGCTGCAGGCCAGCCCAGGGCTGTGAGACTCCCCCACCTGAGGGTCCACAGTGGGATTCCTGCTTTCTTCTCCAAGGGAGCCATCATTGGGTCCTCTGCAAAGGGAAGGCAGGTGGATCTCACTCAGTCGAGGTTAGCAGTGTCAAGGGAGCCTCTGTGCATGTGAGCTCAGTCGTGTCCGACTCTGTGACCCTGTGCTCTGCAGCCTGCCTGGCTCCTCTGTCCATGGGATTTTCCAGGCAAGAATACTGCAGTGGGTTTGGGGAGAACCTTTGTTTCTGGGATTATGAAGCTCAGTGTTGGTGTGTCTGAATCAATCTGTAGACAAAAGTGATGGGCCCCCTGCGTAGGAGCTTTCATGAAGTAACTTGCAGGAGAGCTAGTTCCATGAGAAAACACTTAAGCCATGGAGGAGCAGAGACGTGGAGATGGAGTCAGGAACAACATGACCCAAGTCACGATGACGAGGCTGGACTTTGTGGGTCCCTGATAAACCAGGTTATGAGAAAAGCACCAGCAATCCCAGCCAGGGGTAGCTAGGAGGAGTCTATCTGAGAGAAGAGCAGAGTGTGGCTTCTGTTCACTGGAGCCAAGAACTAGCCAAGCAGCCATTTCGGCCGCAGGGGTGGGCACCACGCGAGCCTAATAACTTAGCCTATGAGTGTCTCCTATTCCTGGTGCTCTCACAGTCGCCACGGCTTCTAAATAGATCAGTCCTTCCCAGGTGGCGCTAGTGGTAAAGAATTCACTTGGCTAAGTGAAAGTACTCAGTCGTGTCCGGCTCTTTGCGACCCTATGGACTACACAGTTCGTGGAATTCTCCAGGCCAGAATACTGGAGTAGGTAGCCCTTCCCTTCTCCAGGGGATCTTCCCAACCCAGGGATTGAACCCAGGTCTCCTGCATTGCAGGTGAATTCTTTATCAGCTGACCCACAAGAGAAGCCCCAAATACTTGATTCCCCGGAATCGAACTGGGGTCTCCTGCATTGCAGGAGGATTCTTTACCAACTGAGCTATCAGGGAAGCCCAAAAGGGAGACGTGAAAGTCAGATTAAACATTACTATTTATTGTATATACTGACAAACACGTAACTATACTTAACTTGGTAAGTGAGCTATCGTGCCAGATTTATAAAGAATTAGATGCAATGCTAAACGCAAACATCTTTTGCTTTTCCTAAGTGAAAACAAAATATTACCATCTAGTTTTCACAGCAGACATTGAAATAAACACCAACTGCCCTAAGCTGAGCAAACTATTATGATGTTTATATGTGCAGGTGATCATGGAGGAGGGAAGGGCAGGGCAATAGAAGAAAATAACAGATGAACCTAAAATTAATATACTGATATGTATTTTTTTAGAAAGTCATTTATGGTACTTTTCAGGACATAAGTACAACCAACAAGATGTTAAAAATGTGTTCTCAAGCAGAGACATTTTAATGCAATTATGTATATAAACTACTTTGCTGTTTCTTTCCCTATATAACACACATTATCATTTTTGGAGGCTGAATAATGTTCTGTCATGTTGATGCACTATGATTTACTAAACCAAATCGTTGGAAAAAAAAAAAAAAGTTCTTTGCAACGAGGCCAAGGCCACTATTGCTGACAGCTGTCCAAAGGGCGGTCAGCGCTTCTTTCAAAAATCTAGAAGGATAACAGCACCTGCCCCCTTCACAGAAGCAGCAGAAATACATGCATCCACCCCAGAGCCGTTCCCCATCTGTCAACGAGCAGGCAGGGAGGGGCGGCCATGACCCGGGAGCCAGGCCCCAGAGGCTCCCCCTGCCAACCTAGGGCTCACGGAGTGCTTCTCAGAGACACGCTCAATTTCAACGCAGAGAAACAGGTCTCATTTTCTTCTCATATCATTTCTAGGAGCAATCTGCACCCGTCTACAAATAGTGTTTTGTACAGTTATTCTTGCTGAATTGCAAACAATAAGAAAAGACTTTCATAAATCAACTCTGTGGAATCTCTTCCTCTGTTGATAATAAAAGAGGGTTTCCATTAGGAAACAAACAAACAGCAAAACCCAGGGACGCCTCCCTCCAACACGGGACATAAAAACATGCTTCCCTTTTGTTGAGATAATCCAGTCCCGGGGAACGCGTGGGTCACCATGATTCTGTGATGAGTACACATCAGACAACAATAAGCCTGATGTGCTGAAGGCAGGGGTTTTTTTTTTTTTGGTTCTGCAAATATCAATGTGGGCAGTCTGATGTGAGGACATATCTGATCTAAGTGAGAAAAATATTTTTATTGCTCTGGGAATAGTCACTGTTAACTGAACGCAACAACAAAAAGAGGGGGAAGAAAGAGCATGCAGAAACCCGAGGGAATTACCAAATCAATTAACAAGTAATTCAGGAACTAATTTCTATATTGCCTCTTAGCACAAAAATTGTATCTTTAATTTCTCCTGCAATAAGCATCTCTACAATGATCCTAGCACACAGTGCGGCGGTAAATGAGTTTACAAGGATCTCTTTTTGATTGGCTCGACGACATTATTTCTTCACAGTTCAATGCTACTGTAGCCAAGTGTTCTGAAATATTTAATTATACTGGTAGCTACCAGTTACCAATTTGCAAGACCCACGGTGAGGACTGTACATTTTAAAGAACTAGTAATCAACTAATTAAAACCACAGTGAATTCCAGATACTCCAATTACAAACAACTGCTGTGGAATATACTTAGAGAATGCAAGAGGAGGCCTTGCAGGACTGGCTGTGCCGCGGCATGCGGACGCCCCCCACCAAAGACCTCGCAGCGCTGGTGCTGTTTTTGAAAACGCATCCGCACGCGCCCCTGCACCTTGTCCTGGCCCTGGATTTTTAGTATAACGTGGGAAGCCCAGTGGTAGACGAGGCCACTCAGTGTGAAGACCACAGGTTTCGGAAAGAAGCAGATTTGGGTTGAACTTTGCCTCTCACTGGCTTTATGAACCCATGTAAGCTGAGTCTCAGCTTTTCATCTATAAAATGTGAAGAGTAACAGCACACAGCCTCCTGGGGTGATGGACAAGCAGGGAGGCTGCTGAGTAAATGCAGACACACACACACACACACACACACACACAAATGGTTCTTACTGGGAACCAAGTCCCTTTAAATACAATGGTTTTTATTTCTTCTCTTCCTCCTTTTTATAACAGTCAGATCAAACAGTATGAAACTGAAAGATCCAATGTAGAAAAACGTGGCCAGTCACAATACAATAAAAATATCTGCAAACATTATTATTATTATTATTTTCCTTCACCAAAAAAACCTCCAAGGAAGAAGAAAATGCCCAAGATGTTAACAGTGGAAAGGACCTTGGAGTAAGCATCCAGCCACATACTAAAGTGTAGCCTCAGGTAAGTCATTTAACCTTCTCGGGACTCAGTTGTCCTATCTGTACAATGGAGATTGCTTCTAGCTTAAAACAAAAACCAAAAAACAGCATATCTGTTGTGTTGCTGCTGCTGCTAAGCCACTTCAGTCGTGTCCAACTCTGTGGGACCCCATAGACGGCAGCCCACCAGGCTCCCCCTCCCGGGGATTCTCCAGGCAAGAACACTGGAGTGGGCTGCCATTGCCTTCTCCAGTCTGTTGTGCTAAAGCGACACCGTAATGCCAGGACCCACCCAACAAAAGCATCTGGTTATCTGGGCAAAAATGGGATGACCACAGCAAAAAGAACTCTATGGCTAACATACATAAGCAGCAAGCTAATATATTATATAAATATATATGCACATCAATACATATATAAGTATGCACACTTAGATTCTTCATTCTCTGAGATAAATTGGTGGTCTGGTGGTTGAATCGCTCAGTCGGGCCCTACTCTTGCAACCCGTGGATTGTAGCCCGCCAGGCTCCTCTGTCCATGGAGATTCTCCAGACAAGAACACTGGAGAGGGTTGCCATGCCCTCCTCCAGGGGATCTTCCCGACCCAGGGATCCAACCCGGATCTACTGTACTACAATTCTAAACTGACTGAGCCACCAGGGAAGCCCAAATAAACTCCTGAAGAAAAATATATAAATTTTCAATTTTCCAGCAAAGTGTGATAGGGAACAAACCCAAACAGGTTTTGGTTTGAATGGTTCCCTTTGAAAAGCCTCCTTCCTACTCTGCACCAACCTAGCACAAAGTCAGACTCCACAGCACTCACAGCAGAGCTGTGGTCTGATAAACACACTGACAAGTTTTTAAATGAAAGAAATTGACAGCTATTGGTCACTCCTCAGGATTTGTTGAGAACTGACCAGGTGCGTGCCTCCCAAGCCTTTGGTCAGCCTTGTCTGGACGCTGCCGCCCACCCTTAGATCTGTGTTGCCAGGTCCACTCACACTCCACACCTCGCGGCGCCTCCTCTCCCAGTCCCCTCCAGTTCCTCCTCAGAGGTCCAGTTTAGCTCAGCCTCTCAGTCGTGTCCGACTCTTTGCGACCCCATGAACTGCAGCTCACCAGGCCTCCCTGTCCATCACCAACTCCAGAGCTTACTCAAACTCAGGTCCATGCAGCTGGTGATGCCATCCAACCATCTCATCCTCTATCGTCCCCTTCTCCTCCTGCCTTCAATCTTTCCCAGCATCAGGGTCTTTTCCAATAAGGGTCCAGCAAATTTCAGCTGAAATTTCAGCTCAAAGGTCCAGCAAATTTCAAACTGACCCCTTCCCCCCCCCCCCAACACAGAGGGTCTAAACAAGCACTTAATTGGTTCTCAGAAGGTAAATCAATGGAAGACTAAAAAAAGAAGAAGAAGAAAAATTACACCAGGACAATCTCAGCTGTCATTTCTGGCAGGCTATGAAATATTTTTGAGTTGTACATATTATGACATCAAAAGGGTCAGTGCCAGGCTCCCTCGTGCCTCAGTGGTAAAGACTCCACTTGGCCAATGCAGGGGACATGGGTTTGATCCCTGGTCCGGGAAGACCCCACCTGCCGTGGAGCAGTTAAGCCTAGGCACCACAGCTACCAAGCTCGTGCTCTAGACTCGGGGAGCTGCGGCCAGCAAGCCCACAGGCTGCACCCAGGGAAGCCCATGTTCCCAAACAAGGGGAGCCACCGCAGCGAGAAGCCTCAGACCGCAGAAGAGCAGCCCCCCGCTCACCACAACAGTGAAGACCCAGCGCGACCGAAAATAAGTCAACCATCTTTAAAAAGCGTGAGTCACTCAGCCGCGTCCAACTCTTTGCTACTCCAGGGACTGCAGTATGCCAGGCTCCCTCTGTTCACGGGATCCTCCAAGGACACTGGAGTGGGCTGCCATGCCCTGCTCCAGGGGATCTTCCCGACCCAGACACTGAACCCACGTCTTCCTGCGTCTCCGCGTTGCGGGCAGATTCTTTACCCACTGAGCCAGCAAGATAGGGTCCTGTAAGCTATTCACAATAGGGGGCGTCAGGTGCAGTGTGTGGGAACTCACTGTATGGTTTTTTACAGCTTTCCCACACATCTAAAATTATTTCTCAATAAAAGTTAAAAAGTTTAAAGTTCTCCTTTAATCCTGCACCACATTTACTTGTTTGTGTTCCTATTCATCCAATTTTAAGCCAAATGGACATAAATTTTCATGTGCTAATTATGATAAATACAGTTTTTCGCTCTCACTTAGTATTTTCTAAACACTGTTCACATTTCTACAGAGCCTTGAAATTGACCATTTCAGAGGCTGTATATCCTACGACCATTTAGCTGACAGTCACTAATTTAACTCCTTGTTTGTTGAGTATTTTTAGTTCCCAGGGTCCCAATATTATAAACAAACCTGCTATGAACATTTTTATACACTTATTTTCCCTTTCTCCTAGTGAATTATCCTCTTGGGATAAATTTCTAGAAGGGCAATTACGGGGACAAAGTGAATACAATTTTTTGTCCTTTATATACTGCTAGCTTATACTCCGAGAGGGCTGGGCCAATTTTCACTAACATAACAGTACATTCCTAAAATTCTGTTCTTTCCTAATTTTTGCTAAGACCAGGGTTTTACCACATTTTCTTCCACGATAAGCCTGAGTACAAAATGATTTCTCATTGATTTAAGTTTCTAATACTTCAGTGATGAGCAGAGAAAGGCCGCATGCCCATCCACGTTTACTCCCTTCTTGTGGATCTTCATTCCCAAATCAGCCCCTGTGTGTTACTCACACCCCCAGTGATATGTTGGCATAGGTGGTACAAGTTTCCAGAAAATTCTTTGTTTTGCATGTTAAAAACAATACAAATTATTTTTCTACAGAAGAACTTGTTGGGGATAAACATTCTTGTTTGGGGGACAAATCACTGTCACAGAGGCTGAAAGTGAAGTCGCTTAGTCATGTCCGACTCTTTGGGACCCTATGGACTGTAGCCCATCAGACTCCTCCATCCATGGGCTTTTCCAGGCAAGAGTACTGGAGTGGGGTGCCATCTCCTTCTCCAGGGGACTGAATAATGGAGAAAAATCTGGCAAGTATGAAAACAGTTCAGTTCAGTTGCTCAGTCGTATCTGACTCTTTGCGACCCCATGAATTGCAGCACGCCAGGCCTCCCTGTTCATTATCATCTCTTGGAGTTCACTAATACTCACGCCCATCAAGTCTGTAATGCCATCCAGCCATCTCATCCTCGGTTGTCCCCTTCTCCTCCTGCCCCCAATCCCTCCCAGCATCAGAGTCTTTTCCAATGAGTCAACTCTTCTCATGAGGTGGCCAAAGTACTAGAGTTTCAGCTTTAGAATCATTCCTTCCAAAGAAATCCCAGGGCTGATCTCCTTCAGAATGGACTGGTTGGATCTCCTTGCAGTCCAAGGCACTCTCAAGAGTCTTCTCCAACACCACAGTTCAAAAGCATCAATTCTTCAGTGCTCAGCTTTCTTCACAGTCCAACTCTCACATCCATACATGACCACTGGAAAAACCATAGCCTTGACCAGACGGCCCTTAGTCGGCAAAGTAATGTCTCTGCTTTTGAATACACTGCCTAGGTTGGTCATAACTTTTCTTCTAAGGAGTAAGCGTACTCTAATTTCATGGCTGCAGTCACCATCTGCAGTGATTTTGGAGCCCCCAAAATAAAGTCTGACACTGTTTCCACTGTTTCCCCATCTATTTCCCATGAAGTGATGGGACCAGATGCCATGATCTTCATTTTCTGAATGTTGGGCTTTAAGCCAACTTTTTCAGTCTCCTCTTTCACTTTCATCAAGAGGCTTTTTTAGCTCCTCTTCACTTTCTGCCATAAGGCTGGTGTTATCTGCATATCTGAGGTTATTGATATTTCTCCCGGCAATCTTGATTCCAGCTTGTGTTTCTTCCAGTCCAGCGTTTCTCATGATGTACTCTGCATAGAAGTTAAATGAGCAGGGTGACAATATACAGCCTTGACATACTCCTTTCCCTATTTGGAACCAGTCTGTTGTTCCATGTCCAGTTCTAACTGTTGCTTCCTGACCTGCATATGGGTTAGGTGGTCTGGTATTCCCATCTCTTTCAGGATTTTCCACAGTTTATTGTGATCCACACAGTCAAAGGCTTTGACATCGTCAATAAAGCAGAAGTGGATGTTTTTCTAGAACTCTCTTGCTTTTTCCATGATCCAGCCGGATGTTGGCAATTTGATCTCTGGTTCCTCTGCATTTTCTAAAACCAGCCTGAACATCAGGGAGTTCACAGTTCACGTATTGCTGAAGCCTGGCTTGGAGAATTTTGAGCGTTACTTTACTAGCATGTGAGATGAGTGCAATTGTGCGGTATGGTAGTTTCAGCATTCTTTGGCATTGCCTTTCTTTGGGATTGGAATGAAAACTGACCTTTTCCAGTCCTGTGGCCACTGCTGAGTTTTCCAAATTTGCTGGCATATTGAGTGCAGCACTTTCACAGCATTATCTTTCAGGATTTGAAACAGCTCCACTGGAATTCCATCACCTCCACTAGCTTTTTCTTAGTGATGCTTTCTAAGGCCCACTTGACTTCACATTCCAAGATGTTTGGTTCTAGATTAGTGATCACATCATCATGATTATCTGGGTCATGAAGATCTTTTTGTACAGTTCTTCTGTGTATTCCTGCCATCTCTTCTTAATATCTTCTGCTTCTGTTAGGTCCAGACCATTTCTGTCCTTTATCGAGCCCATCTTTGCGTGAATGGCAAGCCACTTCAGTATTCTTGCCTTGAGAACCCCATGAACAGTATGAAAAGGCAAAATGATAGGGTACCAAAAGAGGAACTCCCAGGTCATTAGGTGCCGCCCAATATGCTACTGGAGATCAGTGGAAAAATAACTCCAGAAAGAATGAAGGGATGGAGCCAAAGCAAAAACAATACCCAGTTGTGCATGTGACTGGTGATAGAAGCAAGATCCGATGCTGTAAAGAGCAATATTGCGTAGGAACCTGGAATGTCAGGTCCGTGAATCAAGGCAAATTGGAAGCAGTGAAACAAGAGATGGCAGGGGTGAACGTTGACATTCTAGGAATCAGCGAACTAAAATGGACTGGAATGGGTGAATTTAACTCAGATGACCATTATATCTACTACTGCGGGCAGGAATCCTTTAGAAGAAATGGAGTAGCCATCATCGTCAACAAAAAGAGTCCGAAATGCAGTACTTGGATACAATCTCAAAAACGACAGAATGATCTCTGTTCATTTCAAAGGCAAACCATTCAATATCGCAGTTATCCAAGTCTATGCCCCAACCAGTAACGCTGAAGAAGCTGAAGTTGGTTTTATGAAGACCTATAAGACCTTTTAGAACTAACACCCAAAAAGATGTCCTTTTCATTATAGGGGACTGGAATGCTAAAGTAGGAAGTCAAGAAACACCTGGAGTAACAGGCAGATTTGGCCTTGGAATGCGGAATGAAGCAGGGCAAAGACTAATAGAGTTTTGCCAAGAAAATGCACTGGTCACAGCAAACACCCTCTTCCAACAACACAAGAGAAGACTCTACACATGGACATCACCAGATGGTCAATACCAAAATCACATTGATTATATTCTATGCAGCCAAAGATGGAGAAGCTCTATACAGTCAACAAAAACAAGACCAGGAGCTGACTGTGGCTCAGATCATGAACTCCTTACCAGCAAATTCATACTTAAATTGAAGAAAGTAGGGGAAAACCGCTAGGCCATTCAGGTATGACCTAAATCAAATCCCTTATGATTATACAGTAGAAGTGAGAAATAGATTTAAGGGCCTAGATCTGATAC
This sequence comes from Nanger dama, assembly GCA_917880005.1. Classification (NCBI taxonomy): domain Eukaryota; kingdom Metazoa; phylum Chordata; class Mammalia; order Artiodactyla; family Bovidae; genus Nanger; species Nanger dama. The sequence continues at coordinate 2,057,945 of CAKJTW010000115.1, forward strand.
ATAGAGTGCCTGATGAACTATGGAATGAGGTTTGTGACATTGTACAGGAGACAGGGATCAAGACCATCCCCATGTAAAAGAAATCCAAAAAGCAAAATGGCTGTCTGGGGAGGCCTTACAAATAGCTGTGAAGAGAAGAGAGGCGAAAAGCAAAGGAGAAAAGGAAAGATATAAGCATCTGAATACAGAGTTCCAAAGAATGGGAAGAAGAGGTAAGAGAGCCTTCTTCAGCGATCAATGCAAAGTATGAAAACAGTCGAGTTGAAATCTGCAGGTTTGAATTAAAAGAATTTTTATAAACAAAATTATATAACGAAGACATTTATTTAGAGGAACTTTCTTCTGCAGTGAAAAAGTTTTAGAAGAAGCCAGCTTTCTAAAGTCCTCTTGATCACTGACAGAGCTTCCATTCTTTGAAGATGAAAAGGTGTGCCTCACCTAAATAGTGTATCCTATGTACAAGTATCAGAGTTAAATTTAGAGAAAGAGAGATTAAAATTTATTCTGCATCTTAAAATCTAACAATGTAGAGCATGACCTCTCCGATGGGACACCTTCTTTAAGAGAAACGTGATACTGTTTCAGGGAAAGAGAAACACCTTACGCTACTGGCCTACCCCATCTGCTGTATATATACTTGCTGACCGGCTTGCCCTGCCCTGTGGACCCCCAGGAGAGACCATCAGAGGGCATGCCCCTTTACCCCCACCCCACCCCTCCTGGCTCCGAAGTACGGGGACGCATGAACGATGCAAGTGTCCACAAGGCAGGGAAGACAGAGGCAAAATCCCAGGACCTGACGAGGTGTCAGGGCAGTGAGGAGAGAGGACACTGCACCTCCTGGAAGAAAACGCACGTGAAATGGGCCCTGAGAACAGGCAGGCTCTAACAAGCATAGACCGAGGGACCAACCAAAGCTGGGAGCTCAACTGCATGAGCACGGAAGGGAAGAAACTCCAGGGGATCCCGATGCCCGGCCATCTGGCGATGCTGGCATCTCTCATGAGCCGGTCCCTCTCTGGGCCTATGGGTGACCTTGATGTGGCTGTAGCCCAAGGACCGCAGTTGGTCCAGGAGCCAGAGAGCACGTGCTTTAGAGGACAGCCCCCCACCCCGCATAAACACCCTGCCCTGCTGGAACCCCACAAGGAGGATACCATGCCGTGACCTTTAGCCTGGTCTAGCAAAGATGGTCAGTGCAGGCACAGATTCAATCAGGGGGCGGATGGCAAAGGCTCTTGTGACCACGCATGCTAGACGATTCCTGGGTATGACCCCCACCTCCGCCCTCACAGCTCGGTAACCTCGGCGGGGTGACCCGACCTCCCTAGGCCCGGGACGCCTCTTCTGTCATGGGCAGTGAGTTGTGTCTGAGGTTGGCAGAGAATTAAGTGAGGTCATGTGACTAAAGCATCTAACACAGTAACTGATACAGAGTGAGAGCCCAGGAGGACGGCCAGTGTTCTTATTACAAATCGAACACATCGATGATCTGGTCAATCGCGAGGGTTTTCTAAGCAGGCGGAGACATTAGCGAACAGCAGAGCAGGGTATGGTTCTGACTGAGGAGGGAAAGACTAGCTTTGGGAAGGGAGAAGGCAATGGCACCCACTCCAGTGCTCTTGCCTGGCGAATCCCATGGACGGAGGAGCCTGGCGGGCTGCAGTCCGTGGGGTCTCTAGGAGTTGGACACGACTGAGTGACTTTGCTTTCCTTTTCACTTTCATGCATTGGAGAGGGAAATGGAAACCCACTCCAGTGTTCTTGCGTGGAGACTCCCAGGGATGGGGGACCTGGTGGGTTGCCATCTATGGGGTTGCACAGAGTCGGACATGACTAAAATGGCTCAGCAGCAGCAGCCTTGGGAAGTCACTAAGATGTAATAGTGTTTTATTTGAAGTATACTTGACTGACAGTGTTAGTTCCAGGTGTGCAACACAGGGATTCAGTTACCCCCCCATACATACATGTTCTAGTTTAGGTTCTTTTACTCTATAGTGTCATTCCAAAACTCTGCGCATAATTCCCTGTGCTGTGCAGTAGGCCCTGGGGGAAGGAGCTTAGATATAGTAGTGCATATCCAGGCCTCCCTGGTGGCTCAGCTGGTAAAGAATCCGACTACAGTGCAGGTTCGATTCCTGGGTCTGGAAGATCCTCTGGAGAAGGGATAGGCTACCCACTCCAGGATTCTTGGGCTCCCCTGGTGGCTCAGCCAGTAAGAGAATCCACCTGCAATGTGAGAGACCTGGGTTCAATCCCTGGGTCAGGAAGATCCCCTGGAGGAGGGCATGGCAACCCACTCCAGTATTCTTGCCTGGAGAATCCCATGGACAGAGGAGCCTGGCGGGCTACAGTTCATGAGGTCACAGAGAGTCGGGCACAACGGACTGACTAAGCCCAGCAGAGTGTGTGTCTGTTCATCCTGAAGTCTGAATTTATCCATCTCTCCCTCTTTCCCCTTGGTCACCTACAAGTTTGTTTTCTGTGTCTGTGAGTCTATTTCAGTTTTGTGAGTAAGTTCATTTGTAACATGGTTTTAAATTCTATGTATCTTCTTCTTAAAGTCGCTCAATCGTGTCTGACTCTTTGCGACCCCGTGGACCGTAGCCTACCAGGCTCCTCCGTCCATGGGATTCTCCAGGCAAGAATACTGGAGTGGATTGCCATTTCCTTCTCCAGGGGGATCTTCCCGATCCAGAGATCGAACCCAGGTCTCCCGCATTGGAGGCAGACGCTTTAACCTCTGAGCCAGGTGATGTCATATGGTATTTGTCCTTCTCTGTCTGACTCACTTCACTGAGTATGATCATCTCTAGGCCCATCCCTGTTGCTGCAGATGGCATCGTTTCATTCCTTTTTATGCCTGAGGAACGTTCCATTGAATCCATGCACATCTTTTTTAACCATTCACCTGTTGATGGACATAAAACATGACATTCTGACAGCCAGTGGGATTCTTCCTGCCAGAAAGCAAGGTGCTCACTTGTTTCAGACTTTCTGTTCACAGAGAAAGAAATCCAAGCTGGCCTTGAGTGTGAAGTCACTTCAGTTGTGCCCACCTCTTTGCAACCCTATGGGCCATAGCCTGCCAGGCTCCTCTGTCCGTGGGATTCTCTAGGCGAGAATACTGGAGTGGGTTGCCATGCCCTCCTCCAGGGGATCTTCCCAACCCGGGGATCGAACCTGTATCTCTCATGACCCCTGCATTGGCAGGCGCATTCTTTACCACTGGCGCCACCTGGGAAGCTGGCCTTAACTGTCATAAGATGCAGTGTTGAGAGGGAGATACAGGCTGAGCAAAGGGAACATTTCTTTCCTGCGGGATGAGGGCTTCTCTCACTGTGGGGTCTCTCTTGTTGCAGAGCACAGGCTCCAGGGTGCGTGGGCTTCAGCAGTTGCAGCTCATGGGCTGCAGAGCACTGGCCCAATAGTTGTGGGTCACAGGCTGAGCCCCTGCGAGGCAGGTGGGATCTTCCCAGACCAGGGGTTGAGCCTGTATCCCTGCATGGGCAGATGGATTCGTCCCCACGAGGCCACTAGAGAAGCCCCCCCGCTTAGCAGCGCATCAAGTGCTTCAAGCATCACCTGTGTCACCCTCCTGTTGCCCTTCTGGCCAAGGGAAGGATTAGGTTAACCTGCTCTCTAGATTTACACATAAACTCTGGGCTTTGTATTTTGTGGTCGATGTCATTTCTTGCAGCATTTTGGGCATTTTATACAGACCACGCCACCATCCAGCTACATGAGCCAAAGCCTCAGGGGGCTGTGGAGGGTCTGCCCTCTCATGGCAGATGGACGAAGGGAAGTTCCCACCGAGGCATCCAGACCTTCCAGAGTGTTCTGCCAACGACACTGTGATGGCTGAGGAGCCGGTTGAAAAGCATGTGATGCCCCCACCTGACCCATTAAATTAATCATCATAATTGGCGACGTCTGCTGGGATCTAGGCTGGACGCGGTCCTCCCGGGCGCTGTGCACCCAAGTGAGGTAAATTAGGTTTCAGGGCGCCAGGTCGGCGTCAGCAAATTATCTGCTTCTGGGGAGTGGACTGGGCACCGGTGGGTGCAGGCAGAGCTGATTTGCCACATGGGTGAGCAACATCTTCTCAGGGTGCTGGTGCCCAGGGGCCTAGCTGTGGCCAGGGGCAAGCAGGATCCCCCATGGACACGGCCCCACATGTCCTGGGAGAAGGGCAGGGCCCCGCTGTGGTCGGAGCAAGCAGGAGCCCCGTGGACACGGCCCCATGTGTCCTGGGAGAAGGGCAGAGGCCCCACGGTGGCCAGGGGCAAGCAGGATCTGCGTGGACACGGCCCCATGCGTCCTGGGAGAAGGGCAGGGCCCCCGCTGTGGCTAGGGGCAAGCAGGAGCCCCGTGGACATGGCCCCACGTGTCCTGGGAGAAGGGCAGGGCCACCCCTTTCCTTCCCATCCAGTCTGTCTACAGTTTCATCTCGTTCACCAGTCTTGGTGGCTCTGTGAAAGCAGATGATGGCCGGATGCCTGGCCAGCTGGCTGTGAATGCTGTCAGGCGTTCCGGGGACGCCAGAAGTGAGTGGCGTCGGCGGCTTTTACTCTGCAGATGGCAGACGATCCAGCCCCTGGCGTGCGTTCCAGGCACCAGAGCACGCAGGCCAGAGGCCTAGCAGCAGGCTGGCCAGGGGGTTAACTCGAGGTTCCTTTCACTGAATTGATAACTGCTGCTTTCTACTCAACTGAGAATCAAACACACACACGGCTTCACAGCGGCTCGTGGTGACGGCAGGGCGCTGCGCGAGGCCACGCAGGCCACTCTGCCTCTGTGTCCTGGGAAGGGCTTCCCCACAGCTTCAGGGGCTACAGGAAGGGCTCTGTGCTCACTGGTCGCTCTCTGCCCCAGAGGTGGCCAAAGTCCCATCAGGGTTCAAGGCCAAAATTCAGAATTCTTTGAAAAGTCACATGAAACCACAAAGGATCTACCGTACATAGCACAAGGAATTCTGCTCAACATCTGTGATCACCTATAAGAGAAGAGACTCTCAAACAGACTGAATACATGTATGCCTATAACCAGGGGTTTCCCAGCTGGGCCCAGTGGTAAAGAATCCTCCTGCAGTGCAGGAGACATAAGAGGCATGGGTTCAGTCCTTGGGTCGGGAAGATCTCCTGGAGGAGGGCATGGCAACCCACTCCAGTGTTCTTGCCTGGAGAATCCCCACGGACAGAAGAGCCTGGTGGGCTGCGGTCCATGGGGCTGCAAAGAGTCTGACACAGCTGAGATGACTTAGTACACACGTGTGCATACATATAACTGACTCGCTTTGCTGTACACCTGAAACTAACGCAACATTGTAGATTGACTCTGCTCCAATAAAATTTAAAAGACGAAATAAAACGCTCCCAACTAGGTTAACAAAAGGAAAGAACACAAATAGAAAATCATGTGAAGACACTTAGTGTTTGGTGTTTCCATGGATCCCAGAATTATGACCTGGGTCTCCAGCAGCACCTCAGACCCAGGTTCCAGAAAGTGCCCCCGGGCTGGACCGGACAGAGCCAGGACTGCACAGAGCGGGTGGCTCCCAGGCCTGCCACAGCCCAATTCCCCACACAATACTGCTCTGCTTCATTTGTTCAAGGACAACAGGGACTTCTTTCTTTCAAAGTAGCAACCAGTGGATGACATTAAAAAAAATAAAATTCTGAAAGCAGGAAGCAAGCAGATGCGGTGTTTCGCCTGTTAATCTCTAACAGCTCTCTGAGCCTCGCCAGCACTTAAATCTCCAAGACAAGAGCCACCAGGCCAGGGGCGCCCCAGCCTCACCCAGACAGGCCTGTGGGGCCTTGCTGAGGGGGTCCACACAGACTCTGAGGGGTCCTCGCTGCAGCCAGATTTACAGGGGGCATTTACAATGCTATTGTGGAGTCTCCCCCTCAACTAACCTGAGGAAGCCCACCCCTTAGGGCTCACCTGTCAAGGGGGCTAGGGGTTGGGAGAGATCTTGACCAGATAAACACCATCACTCTGTCTGCATGGGAGGAAGGACAGACAGATAGAAGCGTGATAAAGCAGACAGTATTCTTCACTTTTTCACTCTCTGAAACCCCATGGGACAACACTTAGTGAGGCGTTTGCTTGTTTCCCCTTTTGTCCTCACATACAAAAGATACATACAGGTATTTTCAACGGTGTGAGCAGGATCAACTGACCGAGAATGTTGTTGTTCAGTTGCTCCGTCATGTCTGACTCTTTGCAACCCCACGGACTACTACACGCCAGGCTTCTCCCGGTCCTCCACTGTCTCCTGGGGTTTGCTCAGATTCACATGCATCGAGTCGGTGATGATGTCTAACCCTCTCATCCAAGATTCTACAAATTCAAATCTTCACACTCTAGTGTGTGTTACTGGGTGCGAGGTGAGGCCCAGAGATCTATGTTTTCAGGGTGAACATCAGAGGCAAGAGGAGTCCGGAAGCAAAACAGGACAGGCTGAGTATATGGACCATCATATAGAGATGAAAAAACTCGGGAGAGAGGGAAATAAAAAAGAGCACACAGCTGCCGTCCCCCAAACAGACCTCCCATCTGCCACCCACGATTTGCATGTCACCTTCTCCGGGCTCATTTGTACTTCATTAACTGCCATTGACTTAACAAGATTTATGCAAATGACACCATAGGAGCTCCCTAACTCCCACTGCAATCAAGTGATTATGTATGTACAACTCTCCACAGCAATGAAAAATTAATACGTGACAAGCCCACTCGCCGCTGAGCCGGGCCTCTGGCTTTTTCTTCTTGCTTTTTGCTTTTACATTTCTATTCAAAGAGACCAGATCGCCACAGCTTAGGAGGAGGAGGAGGCTGGGAAGAGGAGGCAGACGGAGGAGGAGGAGGAAGGAAGGAGAGGCAGACGGAGGAGAAGCAGACCTCTCTGAACCGAATCTCCACTGAGACTCAGAAAGGACAAAGAACGCAGAGGTGGGCCCAGGTCCTCAAAAAACGGAAGTTATTTTGCAGAAGATAAGTCACATTCTCGATGAGAAAGCTTTCATGGGGGAAAGAGGGGAGACAGGATCATTGCCCACCATCCGTGGACAGCTCCTTCCACACTGGGCCGAGGAGAGCCTCCATCTCACAGCCAACAGGCAAGCTGTGAAACGTGAGCCGGACACGGTTAAAATAACCCACCGGAACACGCTCTGTCTGCAAAGACACGTGCCAGGCTGCCAAGCATGATGGAGACACACACGGCCTCACCCGTGTCCTGAACCGCCCCAGACAAGACTCCTGTGCGCCGGGGGTGGAGAGAGAGCCTGTGATGATCAAACATACTGGCTTGTCCCCAATCCACCCCCAGCCCAGCCCCACGGAAGACCCAGAGGCTCAGGAGGAGGACTTCTCTGTCTTTAGGGCCTGTGAGCTGGGGTTTGGGGCCCCAACATGCAGACCCAGTCCCAAACGGGGGCTGAGCTTGGAGACAGGGGCTCAGATGCTAGTGGGAAGGACAGGCAATGTAGAAAGTATGCAGGGACCCCAGGCAACCCCGGACAGAGGCGCGTGGACCTGTGTCCCTGCAGACGTGTGGTGCTGCAGGCATATTTCAGAAGATTCCTCTCCTTGGGCACGAGGTATTTGTCTGAGGCTGGGGACACACGTTTAATTCAAGGCATGTAACTCTGCTTCCTAAGCTTTCTTTTATTTCTTGGCTGTGCCGTGTCGCTTGTGGGATCTTAGTTCCTCAACCAAGGGTCGAACACCCTCGGCAGTAAGAGTGCAGAGCCCTAACCACTGGACTGCCAGGGAATTCCCTTCCTAAGCTTTCTGAAGGCTTCTGGCCAACAGGCAGCATAGGGTACATGGGCTCAGGGGCCAGGTTCGAATCCTGGCCCCTTGGCTTCCGAAGGGGCCTGGTCTGGAAAGCTTGCACCACAAAGATTTAATTTAAAAATGAAGATAACAGCATGTCAACTGTAGCAATGTTGAGAGTTCAGAGAGCTGTTATGTGAACGCTTAGCAAATACTAAGCAGTCACTTAATCGTTCAGGCCTGCAGTGTCTAGAACATTATGGCAGATGCTGCTCTATCTGAGCCCCGTCCTCCACAATCCTCTCGCTTCATTTCTACTAGCTGATGTCATCCCTGGCAGGCTGAGGAGTCCAGACTACTTCTAAGGGTCTCCGTTCCTTTATAAAAATATAGATGTATCTATACATCTGTGTGCAAACACACACCAGCCTGTGTGGCCCACAGCAAGGCTCCGATATGTCCTGAGCACAATGAATGGTTTTACCAGAATCTAAAAATCCTCTCCGGCATCTCCTCATCTCAGCGTCCCAAGGGACTCGGTATTATCCGGAGCCCAATTCCCAGATGCAGAGTCCAAGGCCGGGCATGTTCTGCCTCAAGGGGATTCTGACCCACCAGGTATGGTCTCCAGGACGCGGGTTTCCCATGTCTGTACGTAGAGGCAGCTACGAGAGACAGCCGCTGGCTGGGCTGCCTGTGTCAGGATGCCCCAGGAAACCAGACGGCAGCTGAAGGAGTAAGCTGGATTATTTTGAACATTTACTACTGAAAGGTTTCCCAGGACAGGGTAATACCCAACTTACCCTTGACTGTCAGTCTCCAGCAGCATGCAGATGGAAAACCTGGCCTGTACAGCAAGCCCTTGTACAGAGGAGCAGGGCAGAAACTGAGGGAAGGGAGGCCCCACCCACACCGGGGACCAGCCTGACTGGGGTGGCGGCCAGCGTGTCCACCCGATCCCACGGGGTACACGATCCAGCACCCCGAAAGGAAATGTCCCAGGATGGATATTTTAAATGAGAGGGAAAGAGTTCAGTGATTTTCCCAATTCTAGTTGAAAGAGCATCAACAGATTGAAAATTACACATTAAAATTGCCTTATGTGGAGAGTTAAGTTTATATCAATAAGTAATTGCACAAAGAATAAGCAACTGTGCCTGCATCTCTACAGGAGAGAAAGCCTTTAGGAGCAGTCAAAACCAGACTCACAGACACAGAGGACAGACGTGCCAAGGGGGGGGGGAGGGGGTGCGAGTGAAGGACCAGGGGTACGGGGTTAGCAGACACAAATGATTACACACAGGCCGGATCAACAACAGGGCCCTGCTGTAGAGCGCAGGGCACGGGCTCAGTATCCTGTGAGAAACCAACACAGACAAATATACACATATGTACATGTACACACACACACGTGTATATATATATGTGCGTGTCAGGGGTGTGTTTATGGGACTTTCCAGGTGGCACTAGTGGTAAAGAACCCACCTGCCAATGCAGGGAGACAAGAAACGCAGGTTTGATCCCTGGGTCGGGAAGATCTCTGGGAGGAGGAAATGGCAGCCCACTCCAGTCTTCTTGCCTGGAGAACTCCACATAGGAGGGCCTCCAGCACCAAGGCCTCACTGTGCGTACAGCGGGCCACTCCAGTCGCCTCCAACTCTGTGTGACCCCAGGCACTGCAGCCCCCCAGGCTCCTCTGTCTACAGAATTCTCCACGCAAGAATTTTGGAATGGGTTGCTATTTCCTCCTCCAGGAGATCTTCCCGACCCAGGGATGGAACCCGCGTTTCTTATGTCTCCTGCATTGGCAGGTGGGTTCTTACCACTAGCGCCACCTGAGAAGCCCCATAAACACATCCCATGAATACATATGAATGTATGTGTACGTATATGTACAGACATATATACACACACATACATATAATTAAGTCACTTTGCTGTACAGCAGAAATTAAACACAGCATTGTAGATCAACTATACTTCAATTAAAAACAAAAAGGCAAACAGGAGGAGGAGGAAAGGAGACTGCTCTCAGTGGCTCTCCGCGCCAGCCTACACATCAGTTCCCCCATCTCTGAAGGAGTCTTGTGAAACCCCGTGGACTTCCGCGTCTGTCTCACCTGTGACGGTGGGGCCCGCCCCACGCCTGCATGCAGAAACTGCCCCGTCCCCAAGTGAAGCCGGAGGCTACCTGTTTCAAGTGGAAAGACTCTAGCCCTCCTGAAGGGTGGCCAGTGCCAACACGAGCTCCTACAGGATTTGTGAACGTGTCCAGGTACCAGCGCAGAGCACGGCTGTCATCCTGCCCACAGACTCCTCCTCTCCTTAAGCAGAAGACTCTCGAAACCAACCAGCCTTCTTCAGCAAACTAAAAGACGGCATTTCCAGAAGCCATGCTGCTGGGCTGAACACTTCCATTTCATTTCCCTGGGAACTATCACAGCCAAATAGGTCTTGTGAATTCCCCTTTTCCTTGAGACATAAAGTCATTTGGTACCCGGCTTCTGGGCTAATGAAAACCGATTCCAGGCTAGCGACATAGGCCAAAACAAATGCCTGCGTTTGAGTCCTGTTGTGTAATGAGGAAGTTTAATTAAGGCCCCACATTACAGCTGTAAATGTTCCTTTATATAATAAGGTCTAAATGAAACTGAACCTAATCAAAGTTACAATTCCTTCATTAGCAAATTACAAACAAGAGCACACAGCTGACACACCGGCTATGATTATCACAACTAATTGCCTCGTTGTTACAAACCAGCCTGAAACCGTGTTCAGATGTCCGTCTGCGAGAGCAAATTAGGGCCACGTCGGGCTATTCCTGTGATCACAAGGGGCTCTTGTACGGGGATCTGATTTACCCCTGTTGCCTGGCGGCCAGCGGCCCAATCAAAGCCGCGCTACAAAGGCAGCCTTTGAAGCCAGCGCGGGCTCGAAACGCACTCCATATGCAGGCGGGCAGACTGCACTTCATTAGGCCTGTTGTCACATTCCCCTCTTCTTATTCTAATGATCCTATTTTAATACACACAGGAACCTCTTCTAATTGATGTCAAGTGAGTGACTTCTACATTCATCAGCAGAGCACATCAAACAAACCTCGGCGCGCGAGCCAGCCTCATGGCGAGGAGAGGCCCGGGTGTGTCTCTGGCTACAGGGCCGGGCAGAGGGGGAGCCGCGTTACCTGTTTAATTGGGATGGCTCGACCGCTCCCGATGCTGTCCGCCCGACTCTCCAGGCCTTTCTTCTCTTTGTCTGGGTCACTCCTTTCCGAGACTGAAAAGCAAAAATAAAGTTAGCATTTGGGGAAGGGCAGCAGTTCATAGACTGGGGAGGTGAATCCCACCTGCACAGCTTCTGCAAAATACAAATGCCCTGAAGAAGCCCTGCACAAGCCGTGTGTGTACCCATGTGTACCAGCTGTGCATGTACCCACGTGTACCAGCTGTGCATGTACACCATGTATGAGCTGTACATGTACCCACGTGTACCAGCTGTGCATGTACCCACGTGTACCAGCTGTGCGTGTACACCATGTATGAGCTGTGCACATACCCACATGTACCAGCTGTGTGTGTACTCACATGGATGAGCTGTGCATGTACCCCCATGTATAAGCTGTGCATGTACCAGCTGTGCATGTACACACATGTGCCAGCTGTGTATACCCCCATGTATGAGCTGTGTGTGTACCCACGTGTAAGAGCTGTGTGTGTACACATGTGTACCAGCTGTGTGTGTACCCCCATGTATGAGCTGTGCATGTACCCACATGTACCAGCTGTGCGTGTACCTACATGTACCAGCTGTGTGTGTACCCACATGTACCAGCTGTGTGTGTACCCACATGGATGAGCTGTATGTGTACCCATGTGCACACACACATATCCCAGGAATTGACTGCTGGGCGTCCATCATCACCGAGCCATCATGTTACAGGGAATTTTCTAAACTTTCCTTCCCATTTTTCCACTGCAAAATCATCTTTTAATTCTTTTGTAAAGAAGTTCAAAATTCAATTACGAGAAGCCAATGGACCATACAGGAAAGTAACGCCCAACAGGAAAACACATTCCAAAGCTGCAGTTAAATCCAGCCGAGGAGAAAAGGACTCCTCGCTGCTTGTTTGGGGAAACCTGTGACATAAATGTATATATTTAATTAACATCTGAAGGATTTAAAAAATTCTATTAACGTCTCAGCTGTGCAATTCAACGGGATACTCCTAATTCATATTGAGCTGCCATTAACGTTCCTTTCTATTGCTTCTGGAGAGTCAGAAAAGAGTGAATTCAAAGTTAAACTAGTGTTAATATACCACAGAAAATAACCAAGGGGAAAGAAAGTTGAAGATATCTTTGGGGGTAAAATATCAGTACTTTGGGGGAAAATGAGTGGCTTTGTTTGCCAAGCTGCTGACAGTTTTCTTGGCAATAATGATGTGCATGCATGCCCAGGAGGAGGGCGGCCAGCAGGGAGGGTGCCAACGAGGGTCCCAGGGGAAGCCACCCCAGGACACCATGACCTGGGGACACTGAAGGAGCAACCACAGCTAAGTCTCCATCGCTTGGTGGCATGAGGAACTGTGAGCACGGTGACTTTCTGACAGATTTATTTTATTATGAGAGAAAGATCTGAGACTCGTCCTCCTTAATAACTGTGCTGACAAGTGACAACTCCACTCCATTACTTTTCAATGGGAACATTACTCACGCAATATTGAAAATGGAGAAACATTTTCATGTGCTTTTCAAATCTGAGATGATATATGAAATGAGCAGACTTTGTGGTGTCCAGTGCGGCAATGAGAAGCTAATGAAATCCAGTTTTAAAGGGTGTGACATGGCGCTGCTGATGTAAGTGTATATATATATTTTTAATATTAAACAGAGTGATGTCATGGAATATGAGGAGAAAAGTTCCCATGACGTAAACCCAGATCAGGGACTGCAATGAGCCCATGGGCTCCACAGAAGACAGGCTTCTCTGATGATGCTAAGAAGCTGACATTATTTACTGAGCACCTACTAAGAGCCAGGCACTGTGCACTTGATTCCTTTAGGATGCTAGAAGCTTGGAATGAGGTACCAGGAAACGGAACAAGCAACATACAGAAAGTTGTGGAAGAACGTAAAATGTAATGTTTAACCTTTGGGCTCGGTGGGAAATAAATAGAGATTTATCAATTCCTCGTCACGAACTTTAGTTAAAGAATTAGGGCTCGCTTTTCTCTTTAATTAATTAACCATTTAATTAATAACCTGTGGTAAGAGCTATGTAACAGCTCTTACATAAGTTCTCTTTCCCCTATGTCTCAGTTCATGAGAAACCTGGAATTTGAGGTTTCTATTTGTACACAAGATTCAAAGCTCACAGGGATGACATTTAAAACTGTTTCAAGTCAATAGAGACCACTATCGGTACTTTGGAATTTTGAGAATTCTGAATTTCTAAATATGGAAGTCTGTCTTCATTATTCTCTATTAATCAGAATAATTAACAAAACAAACATTTTTTAAAAAAATTAACATCTTCCTCAAGGCAGCACATCTGTCTCCACAGCCACTAAGTCGTCAGAGAATTCCAGATTCCACAGGAAGCAGGATCAGGAACTAAACTCCACTTCTGATCACGTACCCTGAGATGAATGAGGGGGAAACTGAGGGGAAACTTCCCCACCAAAATGCAGCAGAAATTCCCGATGACTCTCACACTTGGGTGGAGAGAACCATAAAACTAAAGCTTCATGGACAGCGAAAGTGAAGTGGCTCAGTCGTGTCCGACTCTTTGTGACCCCGTGGACTGTAGCCCACCAGGCTCCTCTGTCCATGGGATTCTCCAGGCAAGAGTACTGGAGTGGGTTGCCATTTCCTTCTCCAGGGGATCTTCCCAACCCAGGGATCGAACCCAAGTCTCCTGCATTGCAGACAGATGCTTTAACCACTAAGTCACCAAGGAAGCCTGAAGCCTACAGCACCCGGTATTCCCAGGCGGTCTCCCATCCAAGAAATAAAGCAGGCCCGACCCTGCTTAGCTTCCGAGATCAGAAGCGATCGGGCGCGTTCAGGGAGTGGTGATAATTTGTTAGGCAGAAGGGTTTACTGTCTCTCCATCCTATAGTGACTGTTAGTATAGCAGTCTGTGACATAGATCATAAAATGGAACTCCAACAGCCAAACTAAACCAAACCCATCGGGCATGAAACACCGCAGCACGCACAGATTCCCAGGGAGGCCTCCTGTTACCTCTGCCAGACCCAAGACACCACCACAGCACAGCTTCACAATGCCACTCAACCGGCTCTGTGAAAGTGTCAGATCCAGAGCAGCCCCGGGTACTGCTGCTGGGGGGTCAGGAGTGAGTGTGCAAGGCACCCGCCTGGCACCCCACCAGAACCCTAACAGGAGTTTATCACATCCAACACAGAAAGCCACGGGGAGCCGGGAGAGCGACCGCAGAGCCTCTGCACACAGTGAACGCAGCAGAAAGGAAGGCTAGAGTAAACCTGATCACCCCCTCCTTCGTCAGAGACACGTTCAGCTGCGAGGGGTGATAAAGGGAGCTGCGAGGGGCACCCACCAGCGGCCTGCTCCTGAGAACAAGGAGCATCACAGCCAAGCGCCCTCGCTATCACACCGAGACCTGCCTTCCCCTCTCCAACCGATGAGGGGGTTCAAGACTGCTGGGGCACACTCACGGGATCCCCTGCCCTGCCCTGCAGAAGACAAAATACCACTCAAACAGGTCTATTTATACTATCAATTCCGCTGCCTTATTTATTTTTATTTTTCTTTTTACAGAGAGTCTCTATGAACTGGGTAATGGCTTTTCACAATCTTTGGTTACTGGGTATGCTTGGCTCTGTTCTGGGGTGTCGGCATTATACGGCAAGCTTCGAGAAATAAGCATGTAAGTGCTGTCAGGATTATAAACCGTCCACCGGACAATTTGCAGATGCGTAGAGAAGTGAGTATAAGCCGTGGACACAGATAACAGACACTGCATCCAAAGGGATGCCGATGCCCGGGTGGGGGCTGGGGAGGTGGGGGGTGGGGGGTGGATATTCTGGAGGTGCACTCTTTATCTATGACGGGGTTATTTCTAGAAGTAGCAGCAGCAGTGGCAGAAAAATGTTTGCCATCTATGAGCTGCAGGGTGAGTATATGCATGTGTTTTTAAATTCCTGTATGTTTGAAAATACTTCCTAGTAAAATATTTGAACCACGTTAATAAATCAGGGCTATGAAACTACTCATCCTAAGAGCACATATTACAGAACCAGGAATTCGATGGATACAGCCTTTAAATATTTTTTCAAAAAATTTTTATTCAAAGAAATAAGCAAGATACGATATCATTCAGCTTTTTTATTAGCAACTGATGGTTCCCACTGCCAACAGAACACAAAACTTGCCACTAGGAGAGACCTGCAAATTTGTCGTCTTTCATAAAAGGTGTGTGT
Organism: Nanger dama; assembly: GCA_917880005.1. Lineage (NCBI taxonomy): Eukaryota > Metazoa > Chordata > Mammalia > Artiodactyla > Bovidae > Nanger > Nanger dama. The sequence goes on from CAKJTW010000115.1 coordinate 2,073,192, forward strand.
GTGGTTTACTTTTGCTCAGATTTTGGCTTATTTTTGCATGTGTGTGTATAGACAGAAGCATCTGGGACTGAAGAATGTTAGCCCAGGGTGGCACACTACAGGTCACTTTACAAAATTCATAAGCACGGTGTTTGCAGACTGGTGTGTGCACTACTTAATTAACACTGGCCTCTTTAGGAGGATCTTCGTAAGTAAGGAAGACGAAGCTCCTTCATCTGGGCATTACCGTCCCAGCCTGAGTGGGTTTGTATTCACTAAGACTGGTCGATGTAGGGCACTTCTATCCTCTTAATACACATTTGTCAATAAATACACTTTTCGCTAACTGAAGCCAGTGATTACTAACAATCGCCAGGGATGAAGAGGTTATGACATTTTACATATTTAAGAATCGGAGCAAACCGGTAACAAGCAGAATCTAGTTTCTTAATTGGCCACGATTTCTAAATCACTTTGCCTCTTGTCATTCCCTGGGTGACACTGACATCTAGTGGAGTTATCACTTCTGACTCTTCAGCGTGCAACGCCCACCCGACACCATCACCATCAGCACCGGCGCTTTGTTCGGGGTCGAAGCTGGCAGTGACGAAGATACAGGTTTTCAGTCTTCTCCTTCAACGCCATGATGCAAACCCACCATGAAGGTAGCTTCTTCACGACCCTGATTCCTGTTCCCACTTGTAACAACAGTGCGACAGATTCAGCTTCTGAAAGGGTTTCCTCTCAGGCCACTTTCCAACATGGAGAGACCAAGCCTCGATCCCGCCCTGGTTCCCAGGAAGGCCCCCGCCTCCATCACCCGCTGCAGGAATTGTGACATGATCAATGGGGATTTCCAGTCACCATGAGGACAGGTCTGCACTGGTTCCGGCCCTGCCCTACCCGGCCTGGGACAGCTAGCCGCTGTCTGGGCGCCTGGACTCAGTGTATATACGTGTGCACGGCTCCAACTGTGCGGAGGTGGGGGTCCCATCCTTTTGTTCTCCTCTGGGCGGGCAGCACCCCCATCCCAGTCCACCTCCTCTTGAACCCAGGTTGACTCTGACGACACCCCTGCCTGATGGAAAACAAATCTGGCCGTGCAGACAGCGGCAGGGAAGGACAGGCTTATCACCCCAGTTACTGTTCACCTGCTTCTTCCTGCCTCAAACGTGTCTCCCTTGGCAGGTACCCAGTGGGCAGGGCCCAGGACATTACTTTCCAGCACCTTCAGACCCCAGAGGTGCCCATATAGGTGTGGGATGGAATGTGCCAGAGCAGCCCCATTTCAAAGAGACTTCCCAGCTTCTCGCCTCTTGCCTTGAAGACAGACCAAAGCCAGTGAGCGAGAAAGGTGACGCTGAGGAGGTGTGGTGAGCCTGGGTGTCCCATCCTCCCGCCATGCCCTAGAAGAAGTGGCAAACACACAGGAGATGCCCTGGCCCACATTCCAGGGGCCCTCCTCCCCGCTATGCTGGTGTCCCGCTCACGGCCCACCTGCCCTCTCTGCGCCTTCGGCAGCGGGCTCCTCCTCAGCTCCATGGAGCCCTGGGTCGATCCACAGCCTGTTCTCCGAGGTGGCCCCGCCTCACCTGGAAGCCCCCACCTGGGTGTGCACACGTGTGACAGGTGGATGGATAAGCCACGAGTGCTGTTTAGGTGACTGCTGCTATTCTCAGCGTGTCTGAAGAAATTCCACAGTACAGTGTCTTGCAGTGGATGTCTTTAAGCATATCAGGTATGTACCTGTATTTTGCACACACCTAAGCACCCTCCCTCCCAATCTACAGCCACTTAAGTCACCCGTAACAGTGGGGTGTGAGATAAAAATGAAAGCAAAGCAAAGGACTCGTCACCCCTACAGGGAATCCTCCTAGCAACCTCTCTGCAATACTGTTATGTCCGGTTCAGAGAGGTTGAGCTCCTTGCCCAAGGTCACACAGCCCCAGGCAGTGGAGGCCAGGGGCTGAGCCTGTCTGATCCTCACTCTGGCCCTCCAACAGCAGCGCCTGCCAGAACTCGCATGGCACAGGGCAAGCAGCCAGGGAAGGGAATAGCTGTGAGGAGGGAGTGTGTGTTGTTGGCAACAGACCTCGGCAACAAAGACCATCTGATGGGGAAACTGCTGTGGACACGGTGGAGAGGGCCAGAGGATCCGCTGTACCTGGTGCCCTCCTCCACCACGGAGAACGCCATCTCCAGGGACTTCTGCGGCAGTCCAGTAATGAAGATTCCGCATTTCCAGTACAGGGGGTGCAGGTTCAATCCCTGTCTGGGGAACTAAGCTCCCACATGCTGTGCCACCAAAAAACACACACAAAAACCCCGCCATCTCCAAATCAGGGCAGTGGATCAAATAACAGACTCGCGGCCACCTCTGTAGAAGCTTCCTTTAGCTCGAGCCAGGAAATACTGAACTTCTTTGCACCGAAGTCAGTAATAATCAATCAAGAAAAAGTGTCAGTCACTCAGTCGTGTCCGACTCTTTGCGACCCCATGGACTGTAGCCCCTGCCAGGCTCCTCTGTGCATGGAATTCTCCAGGCAAGAATACTGGAGTGGGTTGCCATTCCCTTCTCCAGGGGATCTTCCCGACCCAGGGACCAACCAAGAGGAGAAATCACACGTCTGGAAACAGGGCATCCTGATGCTGTATGCTAGAGCTGAGCAACTTTCTAAGACAAGTCAAATTTCCGTTTCTAAGACAAGACACTGGACGCTGGAGACATCCTCTTTGTGCAGCCAGCCTGTGCACTGTGGGATGTTGAACGCCTCTGTGGCTGGTACCCAGACTAGAACTATGCAAGACCATGCCCCACCCCCAGCTGAGACAACTCAGACCTTCTCTAGGAACTGCTTAATTTCTGGCAGAGCAAAAGCATCTGGATGAGAAGCCCTGGTTTGAAAGCTTGCATACTTGTAATGCACAGACCTAGTCCCAGGAGGCAAAGTGTTCTTCTCAAGTCAAATGACTCCAGCCACGCACGGCAGTAGCTGTGCCCTGAGTTCTGAGTCTGGAGTTCTGGGCTCAGCTGCAAAGCCTTCTCCACCATTGACTGGTAATGCCTGCTGTGTGTAAGGGAATGGACAGGGTGGCCGTGCCTTTGTGTCCTCTGCTGTTAAGGGGACAGCCCAACCGCTCAGGGAGCTTTTAAAAACTACACACGCCTGGTTCCCACGCACAGACTCCAAGCTCATAAACCTGAGCCCTGCGAGCTGATGTCCACCAGAGCCCTGCAAATGGTTCTGAAGAAAATTCCAAGTGCACAGGCTCGTGTCCGTGAGCCTCTACAGACCCTGAGGAAGTCCTCAGGGCTCCAGCCTAAGGAGCAGGGGGTTTGTCCACCTATAGGGCTTACACATCTCATCTCGAAGGCTAGATGTGCACGTGTGGGGAATCCTGGCAGAGTCTGTCACCTGTATGTATCTAACGGGAGACCAAGAGACTCGCAGGACCAGGGACACCGTTATCCAAACCCTTTGCTCTTCAGCTTCTGACTCCCTGCAACTGAGCAAGTCCCAGCTCGCTCAGCACCTGCACCTCAGCTTCCCACAATATTCTGAGACACCCACGGAACTCAGCGCCCTTCCTGCTCATTTGGTTCAGACACGACACCCATTCCTGACCACCTGGCAGCCAGAGGATCATTCGGTGACCGTCTTGAGACCCACGCTCTGAGCCCCAGGGGACACTCACGGTGAAGAGGTTGGACCGGCGCTTGGACTGCTTGCGGACGGGCGTGGGCGTGTTGGCCGCGGGCGGCACGCCGATACGGAGCTCCTTCTGGCTGGTGCTCGGCGTGGACGGCACGGAGGAGGAGTAGTCGCTCAGGCTCCCCGCCGCCGTTACTCGCCTGTAACGATCCGAAGCCAAGGCTGTATTAGGGACATGCTCCGAAAGCCTCACTCACCACCTGCGTGGGACCGTAACCCATGGGCTGCCACGTCACAGGCAGCAGGTGCATCCGGACCGGTGGGCCGGCCTCTCCCACTGGCTGGTGGCATCGGCATGAAGGATGCTTGGTGTCCTAGAAGAGAGTGATCAGCTCAGCGTCATTTCAGCTAAGAAAAGGGACTGAAGGCAGGGAAGTCTCTTTCGTTTAATTTTTCTTGAGAGTGAAAATGTAATCATTTTCTATTTCCTCTGAAAAAGGAAGGGACTTGTTGAACTAAGTGGTTTCCGTGGTCCCTTCACTGCGCTTGATTAGAGGCAGAAAGAGCACAGCTGTGCCACAGAGGACCAGAACTCACATTTTGAAAATGACCTCTTAGAGGGATAAATCGGGAGACTGGGATTGACATACACACGCTACTATATATAAAACAGATGACTAATAAGGACCTGCTGCATAGCACAAGGAAAAATACTCAATACTCTGTAACGGCCTACATGGAGAAAGCATCTAAGAGAGAAGGGACATATGCATTAATACATGTATATTTGGCACTGCTGCACAGCAGAAACCAATGCAGCACTAAACCAATTATATCTCCCAAAAATTAGTTTAAAAAAAGAAAATGACCTCTTGGAAATGTGGATGCATCCGGAAGATACTTCAAATTCAGAGAGAATTACGGTACCTTGACGGCACCTTGATGGTACGTCTGTAGGGCCCTACTGTAAACACACTTCCCTTCTCCTCAAGGAACCAAACAGAAGATGCCTAACCTTCTCACTAAATCTGTTTAAAAAGTATCAACATAACACTTGTCTGAGAAATGTAAACCGAAGACAGGACAGCAGGCAAGGGTAAGCCAACAGTTCCTCTCTGGGATTTTGCTTAGGTTCCTCAAAGTGACTTATATATGATTTGCTTCCAAATAAACAGCAAAATGTTGCAACAGAAAGATACTCGTGGGACTTCTCTGGTGGCCCAGAGCTTAAGACTTCACTTTCCAGTGCACAGGTGTAGGTTCGAGCCTTCTTTGAGAAGCTAAGGTCCAACATGCACACACGTGGCAAAAAAAAAAAACCCACAAAATGTAAAACAGGGGAAGCACTATTGTAACATTCAGCAAAGACTTAAAAAAAAAAAAGGTTACTAGTTTCCATAGGGCATAAGGGAAAAGGGGACTCTAACCGAGAACTGCTACCATCTTGAAGCATATTGTGGGATGAGCCAAGAGATTTATCCACAACTGCTCAGCCTACATGGAAAAGGCAATGGCAGTACTCTTGCTGGAAAATCCCATGGATGGAGGAGCCTGGTAAGCTGCAGTCCATGGGGTCCCTGAGGATCGGACACGACTGAGCGACTTCACTTTCCCTTTTCACTTTCATGCATTGGAGAAGGAAATGGCAACCCACTCCAGTGTTCATGCCTGGAGAATCCCAGGGACTAGGGAGCCTGGTGGGCTGCCGTCTATGGGGTCGCACAGAGTCGGACACGACTGAAGCGACTTAGCAGCAGCAGCAGCAGCAGCTCAGCCTACAAGCAGACGAGAACGAGGACCAACTTGGGGTCATTTAAATCAACAGCAGAGACAATGTGGAGACGGGAGCATTAAAGACTGATTCCCATAAAAACCACCGGGCCCCAGCAGCTTCTGAAGGAGATGTTACGTCAGTTACAGACACGCTGTTATTTGCAAAGTTGAAACAAACAGGAAATGCACCTTGGAGCTGGCTGAGCACCCTCTTTGGCAGGCATGTCCTCCGGGGCTGGCACCCGCCTTCCAGCCCAGCCTCTCAGGGGACCGACATACCTGGCTGATGTGCACGGCGGACACCTGTGCGGAGCAGACCGATGAGTGGCTGGGCGAGTTGGGGAGGGACTTGCAGGGACCTATGGACAGCTGCTGCTTCTTCCTCGTGGCGACAATCTTCTGGGCAACTGCAGGCAAGGAGACAGAAGGTCTCTGTGAGGTTGCTCTCCAAACCCAGGGCACATGGCAGAGGCCCAGGGCTGTCCCATTCATCCACTGTCCCCTGGGCCCACAGTTAACATAATTCCCGACTTTCAGTGGGGCACAGGACGACCAGGAGAGGCACGCCATTCCTTGGGGCTTCCCCTGGTCCATCCTCCTGCCCCCAGTTACATGTGGCCACACGACCAAGTTCTGGCCAATAGGATGTCAGCAGGAGAGTCATGCGGCAGCATCCCAGATGCACCCTCAAGAGCGATGCCTTTGGCCCATTATCCCTTATGACCTTTTCCTTCTGGCTGCATAAAAGGCACATATGTTGGCTGCAGCCCTGGCAGTGACCTTGAGGGTGGAAGCCACACTTGGTGGGACATGGGCCCTTGCCAGCCCTGTGCAGACTGCCTCAGAAGCTTTACAGGTAAACCACAAAAAATACACATCTATCTTGTTTAAATCATTCTAATGATTTCCCCCAATTACTTGCAGCAAAAATCATCTTAAATAAGACAAGGGAATTTAAACCAAATCCTTTTGGAAACCAAAAATCTATTTATTTATTTATTTATTTATGCACAGCCTAAAGAATTACTCTCAACTCTACAAGTGACTGCATAGAATTATATTCAAGGACATGTAATTATCTCAAAGATTTTTAAAATTTAAATATACAGCTACACACACTGAGAGTTTATCTTAATCAATACAAATCTAAATTCCACCAGTCATAACTACTGGCAAATAGGCTGGCTGATAAAGCATACTGGATTTAATTGGAAAGGAAGTCAAGGATTAGAAAACTCTTCCTACACCAATAGGTATCACTACAGGAGAATAACTGCAGGTTTTATTTGAATAGATGTGTGTCTTTGGGGACGAGCTGTAATTAAGTTCAATGATATTCAATCCTTGTCTTTGCCCAGAGAGTGGCTATTTTTAAAGACACCCATGCAAAGGAACGCACACTGTCCCCAGCAGCAGGTTATGACACAGAAGGAGCACACACAGTGGCCGCGGATCATTTCTTGTCCAAATGAATACAGTGTTAATAAGGAGCTGATTTGTCCACAGCTTACGGCTTTCATGTAAATGAATGATAGTATAAATATGATTAAGTGAAAATGCAATATATAAAAAATGGCTCACAGAGATGAAACAGCAGCCTCATTAGTTACATTCCACCTCCGATAGGCCTCTTATCATCCTGAAAGGATGATATCAATTAATTTATCTTCCCATAGTGTATTGATCATAACCTTCATCAGCTAATCATGTTTAAATTACAGAGGAATATCGCAACACTCTGTCATTTCAAAGCCATTGGCGTATTGATCTGGGGTCTTTGAAGATGCACATCAGAATATTTCAAAAATCATTATGTGAACTCGAAACTAAAACCCAAGAACAGATTCCAGCACCTGCAAAACATGTGTTGGATAGGTGAGGTGAGACTCCAAGACCGGAAGCTAAATAACTTACAATCACGGCTCTCAGGATGACTGCCAATTCACTGCCATTAAAAACACAAAAATAAAGAACTTCTTTTATTTTGATGGTCAACTCTAACGCATTTTTATTCTCCTCCTGACCTCAGAGCTACTATTCAGTTGGATAACCATACAGGATTTCATCTTAAGTCTCACAGAAAAAGCATGAACATCAGAATTAAACAGGCAAAACTATTTGGACAACTCTATAGACATTCTCGGTGAGTGTTTTATACTCTAAGGGGGAGAGTTGAGAAACTTTCTAAAACAAGTCAAATACATTATTAAAATCCTCATTTTATGACACTCCGAATGGAAAAGAATTTTCTCTCTCCTCCCCACACGGAGGCTAGAAAGAGCAAGTCCACGGGCAGAGAGAAGCTTTATCCATTAAGACTCCCACACAGGGACCGAAAGGGCCGTGCAAAGCATCAACCACACGCTAAGTACTAAGGTTCTTCTGTCCATGGAATTACTGCTTTGCCACATTTATAACAGAATATGAAGTCACAGCCTCTAGTAACTCATGGCATTCTTTTAAGCCTAACTAGAACTTTTAACCCGATTTGTTTTATTTCGCCATTATTTTTATGTCTACCCACAAATGGAAGCAAGGAAGTGAGTTACAGGTATTTTGTGCTAAAATACATATCCTGCATCAGAAATACAGGACAACCCATGACAGTGGAGGACACTTCGTCAGGGACAATGGGGGTGTCTGACTCAAGAAGGAAGAGGAAGGCTGAGCCACCTTCTTTTCACAGTGGAAAGCCTCCTGCTCACTGTGGCCACAGAGCTGGGCTGGGCCGCGTGCATGGATGAGGCCCCCTCCCCAGTAACAGCTCAAGGGAAATGGGGTCCCAGAGCAGGGAGGCTCTGTTCTGTAACTATTGGCATCAACTGCGCCTGATATCCAGAACATTTAAAGGTCAGTCAACTTAAAACATGAATCTTACTTACCCCTCAGATTACATTGGCTGGGAAATCTTTATAATCACTGAGTTTTTGCCTGCATTTAATCACTCCACAAGTGAATGTTACATATTTTATATAAATACATGCAATGAATGAATAAAACAGAAACACAGTCACTTGAGCTGACTTAAAAGGATCTGGACCCTTTAACATCAAGCTGTCATGTCTTGCCAGTTTCGGTGCCATGCTTTTGTATAAAGCTGCCACAGGAGCTAAGCCCAAGTCTGAGCTGCTGTGGGGGCAGACCCTGAAAACGTTTGCTCCCTTTCCAGGTGGTGTTGCCGTTCAGTCGCTGAGTCGTGTCTGACTCTCTGCGACTGCATGAACAGCAGCACGCGGCCAGACGTGCACCAGCTTCATTGACCTGGTATCCCGACAGTAGTGCTTGGCGCTGTCTGAAAAGTCGCTTCCTAGGGACTAATGCACAACGTGATAAACGTAAGCAACACTGCTCTTGTTACAGATGAAAGTTATTAACAGAGTAAATTCTAGGAGCTCTCATCAAAGGAAGATAAGTTTCCATTTCTTTATCTGTGTGAGGTGGTGGATGTTCGCTGAACTTACTGTGGTATTATTGCATTATGTAAGTCGAATCACTCTGCACCTTATATGGTGTGTCAGTTACAGCTCAGTAAAACTGGAAGGGAAAAATATTAAATACACTCAAATATAAACAAATGAGTGAATAAGTATCACTCCCTCCACAGTTTTGAAGTTTTATTTGGGTGACAGACACCCTTTAACTGTATGCATAATCTTACTGTAGAAACTTCAAAAATAAGGAAGCAAGTTCCATGGCCTGGGAGGGGCCTGAGTGGCTACTGGGGGCTGTCAGTGGCCCCTTCTCGACCTGCGTGATGACCTTGAGATCTTTATTTTTCAGCTGTGCCCTTGATTATACTTTAATAAATATATTTCCCTTCTTCAATCAAAAAGAAGTTGATTCAAGAACTGAAGCAACCAGAAAAAGCGAGTTATACATTTACTTTCTCCACAGATTTTGAATTTTCTATTGGAGAGATGATAAATGAGACCCTTTAATTAGTGTGTAAAAATAAGACTCTCGGATAGCTCCCAAATAAGACCTCATTAAAACCTGGCCTAATGCCCAATTTCTGCTTCTCCTGGTTCTCAAATCATTCGCACTGAAGGAGGGGCAAAAAGAATGAGTCTGGTCCCCTCAAAGGAGTCAGGCCCACCACTCACCAGGATCTGGGGGACATCCTCCTCTCTTCCCCCCTCCCCCTTTCTTTCCCTCCCCCACCACCTTTGACCCTTACACCTGAACAATGGGCCAGGAGGTCGCGCATCCTGTTTGCTGCTGTTTAGTCTCTAAGTTGTCTCTGACTCTTTGCAGCCCTGTGGACTGTAGCCCACCAGGCTCCTCTGTCCATGGGATTCTCCAGGCAAGAATACTGGAGTGGGTTGCCATTTCCCTTCTCCAGGGGATCTTCCCAACCCAGGGATCGAACCCGGGTCTCCCGCACTGCTGGCGATTCTTTATCACTGGCTCACCAGGGAAGCCGGGAGCATCCTGTCTACTAACCCATTCAACCCTCACAGTCCCATTTCGCAGATGAGGAACATGAGGCAGGGGAGCCATCGGCAGAGCAGGGGTGCAGACGCAGTCCGTCTGCCTCCAGGAGTGCTCGCAACACTGCCCCGCCAGCCCCCGGCACTCCCGGAATGGGCCTGTGTACCCTTCCGCTCTGTGCCCGCACAGACTCTCCCTGACGCCCCCTCCCTCGTGCTGACCACCCGGCTTCCGTCTCTGTGCCCTTGGCTGAAACCTGCCATTGCCAAGGTCGCTGGTGGCCAGCTGGAGGCCCGGGCGGCCCTGGGCACCACTGACTGCTCCTCCTCCCCGACACCGACTCTCGAGGGCTCCTCTCTGGCAGAACCTCTTGCGCGGCTTCCTTTGATGGACGTTGGGTGCTTCGAGGCTTCCTTCTTCGGCCGTTTTCTCTTCCGGCCAAGGGCTCCCAAATCCATGTGGCCTTGCTCCGCGTCCTTCCTGCTTCAGGGACCGTGGATCCAACGACTGACTCCACACCTCTGCTCTGGATGCACCCCGATGTCGATGTGGCCCAACCCGGGTCTCACGCCGTCTCCCAGCTCTAACTGTACCATCACCTGCGACGCTGGGGCAGGGACAGAGGAGCCGGAAGAGATGGATTCTTCCACCGGAATTTCTCATAAATTCATCTTCACGACCACTGCTTGGACCCTAACTCCACTCGCCCGTGGCCAGCTCCTCCGGCGGCCTCCGAGGCCGTGCCCCATCACCGCCGCCTCCAGCATTACTGGCCCCCACAGAACACGCGCCCAGTGGCCTCGTGAGGCTTTCCCCACCGGCTTCTGCTAACAGGCCTGCAACATGTCCGTTACCAACACTGATGTCAGAGCTGAAAGTTCTCAGCAAAACAGAGCTCCTCCATGTGGAGGAGTGAGGGGCTCTCCACTCCCGTTATTACTTCCCACAGAGACAGGGACCCACAGCCCCACCTCTTCTGACCTCTTCCCAAGCCCTCCTGCGAAGGCCCGACCCACTTAAGTGACTGAAGTGGCTGCCAGCTTGGGACAGGCTGTCCCTTCTCCACCCCTGCAATCGGGAGCCGGGTGCCCAGAGCTTGGGGGCAAGGCGAGGACTCCCCTGCTGCCTGGAACCAAGTCAGTCTGGTTCTGGTTTCCACAGAAGAAAACCCAGATGAGTGTTATTGCCTGGTACAGCTTAACCATAACAAGGAGTCATCTGACCCTTGGGGATCTTATCTCTTAATTGGCTCAGAACCCCAGAGGGGACAGGAGGCAATCCCATCTCGAGGCGACCACCCACTGCCATGACGACAGAACCCACCACCTCTCCCATAACATACTACACGGTCAGCTCCACCTCAGAATCCGCACCGCGAGCGTCACCTCTCCCAGGTAAGCTGTTCTCTCTAAGCATGAGGTTCCTGCAGGGGGACCCTGCACCCCAAATGCCCACAGGTGCTAGTGTTTTACCTGGCCTTGACTGAGCACCAATGCATGTTTACACACACACGTGCACACACACACACACGCACACCCCACACAGGCCCCCTGTAGCCCACGTGTATACACACATACACATGCACAGGGCACAGCAGTCAGGGCCGTGCTGAAAGCTGTGATTCTGCTTCTCAGTCCTGAATCCCTAGTGCCTAGGTGTAGGAACTGCTCCTCCTCAACCCAACACGTGATCACTCACACCAGGTCCTGGCCTCAAGCTCTCTACTTACGGGATGAGGCCCCTGGACAGGGGTGTCTCTAACACTCCCCTTGAACGGTACCACCTGATGTCTGCAACATCCATAATTAAGCACCTAATTCAGTGCAACCGCTCAGTTGTGTCTGGACTCTTTGTGATCTCATGGACTGCAGCATGCCACGCCTCCCTGTTCATCACCAACTCCCAGAGCCTACCCAAACTCATGTCCATTGATTCGGTGATGCCATCCAACCATCTCACCTGCCTTTCCCCAGTTCCCGAGTGTGCAGGAGACTTAACTCTTCAACCAGGTGTGTAAGGATCTGCTCTGGGACATCCCCCACCTCGACCCCACGAGCAACGTCAGCTTCTGTGGTGTGGACACTGCTGTAGGAGCAGCGTGGCCCCCGTTCCCGGGCTGTGCTGGGGAGCGGGTGAGTCAGGGGCCCGGGGAGCTGGGGGCCGCAGCCCAGCACAGCACTGCAGGAGCAGGCACGGGCGACCGACATCCCGGAACCATGGTCGGATGTAACTGGAGACCGAGTGTGAACCCGTCCAAACCTGAGCAAGGGGAGGTCTTCGGCTACTGGGAAAAGCTGGACGCAGGCTGTTGAGACCAGGAAGGGTGAGAGCGCTGAGTGAACAATGTTAGATGGGAATTGAAGTATGAATAGATCTATTACAGGACTATTTCAATGTTTATAACAGGCACACTTAGACCACCTAACCTGCCTCTTGAGAAATCTGTATCAGGTCAGGAAGCAACAGTTAGAACTGGACATGGAACAACAGACTGGTTCCAAATAGGAAAAGGAGTCCGTCAAGGCTGTATATTGTCACTCTGCTTATTTAACTTCTATGCAGAGTACATCATGAGAAACGCTGGGCTAGAAGAAACACAAGCTGGAATCAAGATTGCCGGGAGAAATATCAATAACCTCAGATATGCAGATGACACCACCCTTATGGCAGAAAGTGAAGAGGAGCTAAAAAGCCTCTTGATGAAAGTGAAAGAGGAGAGTGAAAAAGTTGGCTTAAAGCTCAACATTCAGAAAACGAAGATCATGGCATCTAGTCCCATCACTTCATGGAAAATAGATGGGGAAACATTGGAAACAGTGTCAGACTTTATTTTTTAGGCTTCAAAATCACTGCAGATGTTGACTGCGGCTGTGAAATTAGAAGACGCTTACTCCTTGGAAGAAAAGTTATGACCAACCTAGATAGTATATTCAAAAGCAGAGACATTACTTTGCCGACTAAGGGCCGTCTGGTCAAGGCTATGGTTTTTCCAGTGGTCATGTATGGATGTGAGAGTTGGACTGTGAAGAAGGCTGAGTGCTGAAGAATTGATGCTTTTGAACTGTGGTGTTGGAGAAGACTCTTGAGAGTCCCTTGGACTGCAAGGAGATCCAACCAGTCCATTCTGAAGGAGATCCAACCCTGGGATTTCTTTGGAAGCAATGATTCTAAAGCTGAAACTCCAGTACTTTGGCCACCTCATGCGAAGAGTAGACTCACTGGAAAAGACTCTGATGCCAGGAGGGATTGGGGGCAGGAGGGGAAGGGGACGCCTGAGGATGAGATGGCTGGATGGCATCACGGACTCGATGGACATGAGTCTGAGTGAACTCCGAGAGATGGTAATGAACAGGGAGGCCTGGTGTGCTGCGATTCATGGGGTCGCAAAGAGTTGGACACGACTGAGCGACTGAACTGAACTGAACTGAACTGAATTGAGCGTGAGATTATCCTTCAATTAAAAATTTTTTTAAAAATCAGTGTGAGACTCTATAATTTTTACTTCGCAAAAATATTTTAAAAGCACAGTTTGAGGTTGAGGGTTCATTGCTGTTGTTGTTCAGTAGCTCAGTCATGTCTGCCTCTTTGTGACCCCATGGAGTGCAGCACACCAGGCTTCCCCGTCCTTCACTATTTCTCAGAGCTTGCTCAGATTCTTGTCCTTCAGGTCGGTGATGCCATCCAGCCACTTCATCCTCTGCCTTCCCCTTTTCCTCCTGCTCTCTGTCTTTCCCAGCTTCAGGGTCTTTTCCAATGAGTCAGCTGTTTGCATCAGGTGGCCAAAGTATTGGTACTTTGACTGGTACCAATTTTGACTGGTTTGATTTACTTGCATTCCAAGAGACTCTCAAGAGTCTTCTCCAGCACCACAGTTCAAAAGCATCAATTCTTTGATCCTGCTTACAGGGAGAGAAAATACTCCCCAGATTTCATAATGACAGGCCAGACTTATGTGAGTTTTGGGGTTGATTTTGTCTCAATTTTGTGGTGCAGATGTTAGTTTGAACCACACCTTCATGCAAGAGCCAGACTGAAGTAAAAACAGAAATATCTCTGGAAAAGGTGCTCTTAATCTAGGTCTCAGAATTCCCTGAGACAAAGACCACTGATCATGAGCTCACAACCAAAATAAACTTAGAAGTGAAATCACAGGATACGTGAGCAGACAAGGCACGAGGGAGGCTGACTGAGCATAGACAATAAACAGCAAACCCAAACCTGCCGACACAGTGATGGACTTGTGGGAGAAACAAGAAAATAGGAACGCAGCCCTTCTGCTGTCTTGCATCTAGGGTCATCATCACCATCTTTCTAAAGTCCATATATATCCGTTAATGTACAGAATTGGTGTTTCTCTTTCTGATTTACTTCACTCTGTATAACAGGCTCCAGTTTCATCCACCTCATTAGAACTGACTCAGATGCATCCCTTTTTCTAGCTGAGTAATATTCCATTGTGTATGTACCACAACTCCTCATCCACTTGTCTTCTGACAGGGGACACGTGCGCCCGTGGCAGATTCACTCTTTGGCACTCCGTCTTCTTTATGGTCCAAGTCTCACATCTGCACGTAAACACTGGAAATCCCATAGCTTTGACTAGATGGACCTTTGTCAGCAACGTGATGTCTCTGCTTTTTAATACGCTGTCTAGGTTGGTCATAGCTCTCCTTCCGAGGAGCAAGCGCCTTTTAATTTCGTGGCTGCAGTTTATGCCACTGTCTTATTTCTATCTTTGGTGCTACCACCCAGTGGTAACATTGACTGCCTTTGCATTGAAAGGTTCTTCTGTTAGAACCTTGTAGGGCTTACTAGGCAAATCCTGAACAAATAATGAAAACCACCAGGGGTTGTAAATTTTCCAGTAACAAATAAAAGGTCCCCTAATGTCTCAACTCAGTTTTAAATTACAGTTTTAGGGATCATTAAATGATCCTGTTAATTAAGTAGAAATTAATTACCAAATTATCCGTGTAGTTCTGAATTTGTGACTTAGGAATTAAAAAAAAGTTCGAAGTGAAATTTTTCTCAACTCTCAAAGTTAATGAATGTTAAGGGGGTATTCTGTGTTGTTGGTAATCCTATCCCCATCCCCTAGACGTGTTTTCATCTAATCTAAGTTTTGAGTATAGAGAAAGCTATGCCAGAAAAACCAGCAAAAAGAAAAAGAGAGAGGGAGGTGGGGAGTGCGGAAGGAGCTACCTCGAAGGCCTCTTGGGCTGTGTGATGCTTGGTGACAACCAGTGAGCCACAGGGACCCACAGCCGTGCCTGGCCACACACCTCTGGAAATCCTACCACACCTGCTGCCAGCTGGAAAGTACAGTCAGCTCATATTCTAAGATGATGGGCCGGCTTCACGGGCCTCCGGACGCCTCTGGAAACACTAGAGAGGATGCTTCGCTTCCTTTCCAAGGTCAATGCGTACCTGACCTTCAACCAGCACTCCCCATCCGGGTCAACAAATGAAATGATGGCTCACCAGTGGGGACGGAGTGGAGACATCAAGAGGAGGGAGGCGGAGAAGTAGTTTAGAAGGAAAATGGAAACACAGGGCTAAGAATCCCATATGCAGAGAAGAGTGACGCATGTAGACTGGCTCCTTCAGACAACAGGAGCCGCAGAAACCATTCGTGGGCAAGTGACGAGAACCACGCTTTGAAAGGACACCTGGTCCACGTGGTTTAAAAGAGGCGGGTGACTTCTATCTGGGCAGTGGAGACAGGAAGCACGTGGGGGTGTGTGTGGACACAATGAGGGGGTGGGGGAGGGGGCTGTGACCGAGCTGCCACAGTCTTCACTCCGGATGCCGGCTCTGGGACATTCTGGTTTGATAGCTACCCTTGGTGTGTAGTCGTTCAGTCCTGTCCAACTGTTTGTGACCCCATGGACTGTAGCCCACCAGGCTCCTCTGTCCATGGGATTTCCCAGGCAAGAATACTGGAGTGGATTGCCATTTCCTTCTCCAGGGGATCTTGCCTACCCAGGTGCTGAGTCTGCAGCTCCTACATCGTCAGGTGGGTTCCTTACCACTAAGCCACCAGGGAGGCCTGTCTGCCCTTACCCAAGATTAATATTTTCAAGGGAGATGGAATTCTAGGTTGATTACACATCATTTGATGATTCAAAGTGGCCAAAAGGTGTTCTTCTAAGGGGATATGAGCTCAGGGATGTAACGTCAGCTAAACGCCCAGAGTTTAAAAACTTTCAGAGCAGGTCTGGACATTTAACCTCTTCTAAGGTATAGTTCCTAAATCTGAGTTTGCCGACCTTCGTTAGGGAGACCAGCGCTCCTGTTCTTTGCTGTGTGTTAGATCTTCCTGTGGGCAGAGTGGCCCACCAGGAGAAAGTCATCATCTTTGTTCTAGCAGAGCTTTCAGCTTTTCTGCCATTACCCTTAAAACCACCAGCCGCTCTGTCTGGAGCCAACTTGATCCCTTCCAAAGCATCCTCCGTATGGACATGTTGCGTGTGTCCTTAGTCGCTCAGTCGTGTCCGACTCTTTGCCACCCCATGCACCATAGCCCGTCAGGCTCCTCTGACCATGGGCTTCTCCAATCAAGTACCCTGGAGTGGGTTGCCATTTCCTCCTCCAAAGGATACATTATCACTCTAAAAACAGGCCTGGCCTGATCAAGTCCACGTTTCAACAGAAGAAACTATAATTATAATAGTTTTCTATTATAACAAGTATTATTAAGGAAGGAAACGTTCCCTGTGACTGAACAGATCATAAAACGAATACACGGGTGTACGGAAAATGAAAAACGCTCTCCTGTGCTTTGCTTTTTGGTTCCTTGTCAGTGAAAACCTAACAAGAAGCTCTGCCAAAAGCCCCTGTGCCCCGAGCGAGTCTTCAAGAGAAAGAGTTTGGTGGTGGACATCCTTTGATGACACCCTGTGGACCTCAGCACAAAATATGTCGTTTCTATGACACTTTATAAAAACCATTTTAGACCAGACACTTTATTAAAAAAAAAACACAAAAAACAAACCACCTTTAGACCAAGATCAGTTCAGTTCAGTTGCTCAGTCATGTCCAACTCTTTGCAACCCCACGAATCGCAGCACGCCAGGCCTCCCTGTCCATCACCATCTCCCGGAGTTCACTCAAACTCACATCCATCAAGTTGGTGATGCCATCCAGCCACCTCATCATCTGTCGTCCCCTTTTCCTCCTGCCCCCAATCCCTCCCAGCAAGATAGGTGTTGGTAAAAAAAAAAAAAGTCAAACTTGCTTTAATTTCTTCTGGTGAAGCTTTCAAGTTTCCCATGAAGTAATGAAGTCTGAATTCCTAATCTGAGATTCTGTTCTTGTCTGTATTCTTTTTATCTCGTTGTATTAAAACAAATTTATCTTCATTTATGTCGCAATTACCTATTAGGGTTGTTAATTTGCTGGAAATGAAGCTATTGTTTAATTGCTCCTATTAATCGGGGATTTAAATGCCGACTGTAATAAACAGTTACCTTCAGGACGGAGCAAAGTCATGGCTCCTGACATTAATTTCACAATTTCACAATGAGAGGAAATTTCTACCATGTCCCAGGCAGCTGGATTTCCCCTGTTTTCACAGAGATCGTGAAAGAACATAACATTTTTAGAAACTCAAACTGAAATAAATATGGTCTATGCAGTGTGTTTTGCAGTGTATCCAAGTCTGATGTAAAGTTATTATTTGTGACAAGGGGGACATCAAGTCATCCTGTCAGACACCACGTCCCACTTTTTCGCGTTTCTTCAGAGCACACTGTCCCTTAAAACCAAGCCCCAAACTGGAGCTGCCGACAGCAGGCTTTGGGTCCCAGCTGCCCCGGGTGCTGGTCTGGGGGCAGTGGGCCACAGGACGCTGACTTCCTGCTGGGATTCTAGGCCCCAAAGGACACAGAGAACCGTGTCCACACCCAGAGGACTACGAACATTCTTTATAGAAAATGTTTAAACACACCCAACACCATGCTGCCAAATGCCCTGCAGCTGGTTTTGCCCATGGTCAGTCTGCCCGGGGCTGGAATCAGCATTTCTCTGCTAGAAAGAAGGCTGGCATGCCTCACAGGCCCGCCTGGACTGCCCCCAGCTTTGCAGCACCAGCTCCAGCGGCCCCGTGTGCCCTCAGGATGCCCAGCAGAGGGTCTGTTCGGGACATGTTGACGTCCTCTGCCAACACCGAGAAGTCCTCCAGCCCCTCCGCCCACCCTCCCTCCCCTGGGGACCATGAGCTGGGATTCCAGGCTCCGAAGGACACAGGGTCCTTCTCCAGCCGCTGAACCCCTGGCGCCCTCCTCCAAGTCCTTCACCATGTCACCCCTCCGTCACCGTGAGGACTCCGGATTCCCCTGTCCAGGTGTGGAAGGGACACGCGCCCACCCTGCATCTGGCACAAATCTGACACCTGGAGAACACCTGGAGAATCAGGGCCCCCTCGTGAGGACGGGCTCAGGATCATGGTGAGTCTGAGGCACCCAGCACACACACGAGCCACTCCAGTTTCCAGAGGGTCAAAAGAAAATGGGCACCGCAGGCCTGAGGGTGACTCGGCAGGAATGCAGCGGAGGGAGAGACACCTGGCTCACCCCGTCCCCCGCCACGCAGCAGGCACAGGGGGTGGCCGGGACGCCACCTGCCAGTGCACGCGGGGCAGCGTCCGTGCAGGAGCCCCGGGCGGTCCCGGGACACGCCCAGTCGTCACACGGCTCTGCCCGAGGGCCGGCATTCCCCTTCCATGGGTCGCAGGCAGTGACTCCCTCTGCTCTTTGGCCTGCCTGGCTCCCGATCTACTGTTTCAGGGCATCTTGGAGCAGCTAGACGCGCCAGGCCGCCTGCCGGATGGGGAGATGCGTGCCGGTCGGCCCACTGAAGACGCGGACGGCCCTGCCTGAGGGCGCCCTTCGGAAGAGACGGTCACACGGCCTCCGTGCCTCCCTTCACCAAGGTCTCCCAGGAGAAGGGGCTCGCCAGTCTCGGCCGAGAACCCGCACGCCTCTCTCTTCCTCAAGCTCGCGTTTCAGACTGAGCACTAGCCTTCTTCCTTGATACGTGTGTCAGACAGGGGCCCTGGCGCTGGGGCGTCACAGTGCCCTGAAAGGAGGCGTGTGCTTGTGACAAAGCGGGGACAGTTCCCAGGAGGGAAATGCTGACGGGTTAGCAATGTATTACACAGACACGGAGGAAATCATCAAAAGCAGGGACGATTCAGGGGACAGAGGGGCTGGGGAGCGAAATAAATTAGGAGTCTGGGATTAACCGATACACACAACTATTCATAGACTAGATGGCCCACAAGGAACTGCTGTATAGCTGAGGGAGCTCTACTGAGAAGGCTCGGTAAGAATCCGTAAGGGAAGAGAATCTGAAGAATAGATGCACATAACTGAATTGCTATTGGTACGCCTGAAACTAACACAATATTGTGACTCAACCATGTGTGTGCGCACTCAGTTGCTCGGTCGTATCCAACTCTGCAACCTCAGGGACCGTAGCCTGCCAGGCTCCTCCGTCCACGGGCCTTCCTGGCAAGAATACTGGAGTGGGTATCCATATCCTCCTCCAGGGGATCTTCCTGACCCAGGGATCGAACCCACGACTCCCGTGTCTCCTGTATTGGCAGGTGGATTCTTTACCGCTGAGCCATAAATCAACTATACTTCCACTTAAAAAAATTTTAAAAGGCAGGAAAAATCAGGACGCATGACTGCAGTGATTACGGGAGCACAAAACGTGTCAAAGTGCCCTGCCTGAAAAATCAGCGACAGTCACCACCAAACGAGGGCAGGTCCTGATGAAAGGAGTGTGAGTGTGTGTGTGTGTGAGTGTGTGTGTGTGTGTGTGTGTGTGTGAGGGCAGGTCCTGATGAAAAGGAGTGTGAGTGTGTGTGTGTGTGTGAGTGTGTGTGTGTGTGTGTGTGTGTCCCTAGAAGTTGCAGCAAAGGGTGCAGGTGTGCCTAGTGGCTCACACCTGAGACAGGAGAAGTTGAGGACTCTTCTCAGGCTCACAGAAGCCAGGGCAGGCGCCTGCTGTTGGGGGTGGGAGCTGGTGCTCCTGACAGGTGCGGAGACCTCAGCAAGGGCTGGAACACGACTGGCCTCCCGGGCCTATGGGAAAAGGACTTCTCCTGCGTAACCTCGCCGGCTCAGAAGGAAGAAAGCTCTACCCTGATTTGCCACTCACAGCTACAAGGCTGCGTACCATCCACTCAGTGCTCACTGGGCATTTATTACTATGATGTCGCTTAATGAATAAAGAACTATGAATGGAGCTTAGGTTAATTGCAAATATAGAAAGATTTGCCTAAAGTATAAATTAAAAAGCTTTCAAAGAACCAAGCTTTCTGGACCGTGGCTCAAGGATATTCTCACCAAGACCCTGGTGAACAGGGACTTTCACCCAGATTCAGATCAGGCAACAATGAAGCCCTGTGCGGATCTGTTCACGAGGCTGAGAGATGATTAACTTTCTCTCTCCTTTACGCTCAAGCTGGATGCAAATCAGCGTCTTTCAAGACAAGGCAAGTGAAGATCCCAACAAACTGGCAATACAATTTAGATGGCAGACAAGGATCTAAAGATAAATGGCTTAAACAAAGAGGGGGAAAATGAACCTGTCACTTCTTCTCAACTCATCAAGCTGTCTTGCGGACAGAGTGGATGATTCTGGAGCAGAGAGGCTTCTGACACCCCCTGAAGGGGAAGGCTCCCCTTGGATGCTTTCCACAGAAGCTCCTTGCCTTTGTTTCTGCACTGGGAAGGCTTACCTTTTAGATTTTTTTTAGAGGCCAAATTACAGGTCAAAATAGACTAACACATAGATTCACAACAGTTATGAGTCAGATGAAAGAAACACCCAGGGTACAGGCAAATAAAGGTAGCGATATCAGAAGAATACAATTTATGACAAAGGCATAAGGTGACTTTTTCCTGCAATGAGGATTTCAAAACATGGGAAAACAGAAGAGACTACAAAGAAATGGTAAAACCACAGACTTGATTATTCAAGCGAAAGGAATTGCACAAAAATGTGAAGGGAGGCAAGACACCTGTGCTAAGTTGCTTCGGTCGTGTCCGACTCTTTGCGGCGCTATGGACCGCAGCCCGCCAGGCTCCTCTGTCCCTGGGATTCTCCAGCCAAGAATACTGGAGTGGGTTGCCATGCCTCTCTCCAGGGGACCTTCCTGACCCGGGGATCGAACCCAGGACTCCTTTGTTTCCTGCACTGGCAGGCAGGTTCTCTACCACTAACGCCACCTGGGAAGCCCTGGGGAGCCCAAAGGAATGTGAGAAGATGAAGATAAATGAGCAACAGGAGACGAAAGGGGCCTGCAATAAGAAAATACACGAGATGTAAAGGCCGTAAGTAGATTTTCAAATCGGGAGCC
Organism: Nanger dama; assembly: GCA_917880005.1. Lineage (NCBI taxonomy): Eukaryota > Metazoa > Chordata > Mammalia > Artiodactyla > Bovidae > Nanger > Nanger dama. The sequence continues at coordinate 2,094,399 of CAKJTW010000115.1, forward strand.
TTGTCACAAATACAGTTAAACACAAGCACTGGTTTCTCTTTTAAAAATTAATATGGTTTGGTTAATACTGGCCTAACCAAATTTGGGAGGTCTAACTTGCTTCCTACGGAGACATGTGCTCACAGAAAAAAAAAAAAAGGAGTTTTAGAAACATCTTTAATATCCCCATTTGCCATAAGCACATTCTCCTAGAGATACCTTCTACCGTTCAAGAAAAATGGACTTATCTATCGCAACTGAAGCTGTTTTCCTATTTCTGGGAATAGTTATCCTTACAACAATCTCCATAAAAAGACATTTTCTTCCTAAAGTCGGGAGAAGACGTCTCGGTCGGAACCTGGGAAAAGGCTGCCTCGCTTCCCGGCTCTGTTAATAAGGAGCCCGCGGCCCTGCTCTCTGCGCGAGGCCCCTTGGAGGAGTGGCAGTGACACAGAGGCTGCATTATATAATGTACTGTGATGCAATTAGCAAGAGGGATGAGATGGCAAGTCAGATTTCCGCTCAGTCTTCAACAGGGCTGTGTGCATTAAGTCACTGTGAGGCTCTCTCCACCACCCATCAATCATCAGCATCCAACCAGCACCACCACACAGAACCTACGCTCTCCAGGAGCCACACGATTTGCCTTTTGTGACATTTAATGCGATACCCAGCATTTAAGTTGGGCTTCCCTGGTGGCTCAGATGATAAAGAATCCGCCTGCAATGCAGGAGACCTAGGTTCAATCCCTGGGTTGGGAAGATCCTCTGGAGAGGGGAATGGCTTACCCACACCAGTATCCTGGCCTGGAGAATTCCATGGACTGTATAGTCCATGAGGTCGCAAAGAGTCGGACGTGAGCAACTTTCACTTTACTTCTTCAGGCATTTAAGTTACATGAATTCAAGGGCCCAAGTAAAGAAACAATATGATCCCACAGATTTAATACAGCATCCTAAATATATAACTAATAAGGACCTACAGTACAGGCTTCCCCGGTGGCTCAGTGGTAAAAAAAATCAGCCTGCCAATGCCTGAGACACGGGTTCAATCCCTGATCCCGGAAGATCCCCTGAAGAAGGAACTGGCAACCCACTCCAGTACTGTTGCCTGGGAAATCCCATGGACAGAGGAGCCTGGCGGGCTACAGTCCACGGGGACGAAAAAGAGTCGGACACGACAGTGACTGAACGACAAGTGCATAGCACAGGGAACCCTCCCCAGCGCCCGCAGTGACCTACACGGGAAAGAGTGGGTGTGTGCACGCACAGAACTGACTCACCTTCTGTACAGCAGGAACAAACACGGGTTTCTCAGGTGGCTCCGTGGCAAGAAGGACCCGCCTGACAACGCAAGAGACTCAGGAGACACAGGTCCAACTCCTGGGCTGGAGGATCCCCTGGAGAAGGAGCTGGCAACCACCCCAGAAACCAGCACAACACTGTAAATCAATCATTCTCCAAAAACAATTTGAAGCAAAATAAAACAGCATCCTTGGTCATTCTTTTCCATACATCACGGCTACTGAAGGGTTAAGTACACAGCTTAGAGAAACTTTGCGAGAGTTCTTTCCTTCAACAAGAAATTGAGTGTATCAATTGCCATTGTAATTACTCACAGCACCACAGGTAATTAAAAGGGATCTAAATCTAATTTTATTTACATTTAGAATACCTGAGGTCACTGCCATCAAGATTTCACGTTTGTGACTAATCGTGTTCAAGTGTTAATTAGAGTTCAGCAGAGAATATTGATTGATTTCTAAGTTTGCAATCTGCTGTGATTCAGTCACTATGAGGAAGCAAACTATCCTCACATACTACCACGCATTTCTACGAATAACTGAAGTCCTCCAAAGAATCCTGCATGCATTTAGTTCCGGACAGTTTCATTAAAAAACAAAAACAAAAAAACCAGACCTCCTAACACTGCACAGCCCCCTGTTAGAAAGCACTTCACATTAAATCCAGTGTATCTACACCCACTTTGGGTTTCCCTCGGAGCTCAGTCGGTAAAGAATTTGCCTGCAATGCAGGAGACCTGGGTTAGATGCCTCGGAAGATCCCCTGGAGAAGGAAATGGCAGCCCACTCCAGTATTCTTGCCTGGAGAATCCCATGGATGGAGGAGCCTGGTGGGCTACAGTCCATGGGGTCACAAAGAGTCGGACACGACTTAGCGACTAAACCACCACCTTAATACAAAATACCTACAACAGTATTCTAAATGGAATAACAACAGTTTCTCTCTCCCCTTAAATTCATAATGCAAATTTATAACCCTGCACCAAACACAGAAAGAAATGTTGTGCATACCCATGTCTACACCACCTCCATTTTATAACTGCCCTGTGTTGCTCCACTTGGCTTATAACACGCCCACCATCCATCCATTTTACTTTTGACACATTTCAAATATGAGGCAGGCACCGGTGCTCTTCTGCCCGACACACTTCAGCGTGTGCATACTTAACGCATTCATTAAGCGCTTAGGGTTAAATGTGATTAAATGTACACCCTGTGAAATGCAAACATTTCGGTTGTACCACTCCATGAAGTGACAAATGTCACGTAACTCAAATCACTATGAAGACAGAGAAGGTCTGCACTCTCTTAGGGAGCAGTATTGTTTCCCCTCCTGGCCTGTTGCTGCTGCTGCTAAGTCACTTGTCGTGTCTGACCCTGTGCGACCCCATAGATGGCAGCCCACCAGGCTCCGCCATCCCTGGGCTTCTCCAGGCAAGAACACTGGAGTGGGTTGCCATTTCCTCCTCCAATGCATGAAAGTGGGAAGTGAAAGTGAAGGAACTCAGTCGTGTCCGATCCTCAGGGACTGCAGCCCCAGGCTCCTCCATCCATGGGATTCTCCAGGCAAGAACACTCGAGGGGGTTGCCATTTCCTTCTCCAATGCATGGAAGTGAAAAGTGAAAGTGAAGTCGCTCAGTTGTGTCAGAATCTTTGCAACTCCATGGACTGCAGCCCACCATGCTCCTCCGTCCATGGGATTCTCCAGGCAAGAGTACTGGAGTGGGGTGCCATTGCCTTCTCCGCCTCCTGGCCTACGTCACCCCAAATCCTCTCTACCAGCCCTTCTTACTCCCTTGCAACCCCCCCATTTTTTTTAACCGCAGATTACTTTGCCTGTTGTATTCATAGAATCTCATATAAATGAAATCATTCATTTAGTATGAAAGCCTGCTTTCACTCAACATCATGTTTTGCGAATACATCCAAAATGAGAAGCTTTCAAACACACATCAGCCCTGGCACACCAAGCTACCAGAATCATGGTTACAAAGCCTTTTCTCTTCCCAGTGGAACACAGCAGGTCCCTGGAGATGATGGTGAGCTTCTCTACAAGTAACATCTAATTATCATAAACTTCTTGAAAAAAAAAATTTTATTGGAGTGGCGTTGCTTCACAAAGTTGTGTTAGTGTCTACCGTACAGCAAAGGGAATCGGCTACATGTATACACACATCCCCTTTTTTGGATTTCTTTCCCACTTAGGTCCCCCTTCATGGATCAAAGTCTTGTGATGGCAAAGAGGCTTGTTCAACTCAATGAAGCTATGAGCTATTCCGCGCAGGGCCACCCAAGATGGACAGGTTATAGTGAAGAGTTCTGACAAGTCATCGTCCACCGGAGAAGGCAAATCACTCCAGCATTCTTGCCACGAGAACCCCATGAACACTATGAAAAAGCAAAAAGATATGACACCAGAAGATGAGCCCCGAAGGTTGGAAGGTGTCCAATACGCTACTGGGGAAGAGTGGAGGGCAAGCACTAATAGCTCCAGAAAGAAAGAAGTGGCTTGGCCAAAGTAGGAATGACACTCAGCTGTGGATGTGTCTGGTGGTGAAAGTACAGTCCAAATGCTATAAAGAACAAGACTGCATAGGAACCTGGAACGTTAGGTCCATGAATTAAGATAAATTGGAAGGGCATGGTCAAGCAGGAGATGACAAGAGTGAACACTGACATCTTAGGAATCAGTGAACTAAAATTCACGGGAATGGGCAAATTTAATTCAGACAACATTATATGTACTACTGTAGGCAAGAATCCCTTAGAAAAAGAGCTGGAGCAGCCCTCAGAGTCAGCAAGAAAGTCCGAAATGCAGGGTGCATCCTCAAAACGACAGAATGATCTCTGTTCGTTTCCAAGGCAAATCATTCAGTATCACAGTAATCCAAGTCTATGCCCCAACCACTAATGCAGAAGAAGCTGAAGCTGAACAGTACTATGAAGACCTACAAGACCTTATAGAACTTACACCAGAAAAAGATGTCTTTTTCATCATAAGGGGATTGGAATGCAAAAGTAGGAAGTCAAGAGATACCTGGAGTAACAGGTTAAGTTGGGCCTTGGAGTACAGAATGAAACAGGGCAAAGGCTAATAGAGTTTTGTCAAGAGAATGTGCTGGTCATAGCAAACACCCTTTTCCAAGAACTCAGGAGATGACTCTACACATGGATATCACCAGTTGGTCAATACCAAAATCAGACTGATTATATTCTTTGCAGCCAAAGATAGAGAAACTCTATACAATCAGCAAAAACAAGACCATGAGCTGACTGTGGCTCAGATCATGAACCCTTTATTGCAAAATTCAGGCTTCAGTTGAAGTAGGGAAAACCACTAGGCCATTCACGTACGACCTAAATCAAATCCCTTATTATTACATAGTGGAGGTAATGAATAGATTCAAGGGATTAGATCTGCTAAATTGAGTGCCTAACAAACCATGGATGGAAGTTTATAACATTGTATAAGAGGCAGTAACCAAAACCATCCCAAAGAAAAAAAGAAATACAAGAAGGCAAAGTGGTTGTCTGAGGAGGCTTTTCTCTAAGGAAAGAAGAGAAGTGAAAGGCAAGGGAGAAAGGGAAAGATATACCCAACTGAATGCAGAGTTACAGAGAATAGTAAGGGAGAGATAAGTCCATCTTAAATGAACAAAGCAAAGAAATAGAGAAAAACAATAGAACGTGAAAGACTAGAGATTTCTTCAAGAAAATTGAAGATACCAAGGGAAATTTTCATGCAAGAATGGGCATGATAGAGGACAGAAATGGTAAGGACCCAAGGGAAGCAGAAGAGACTAAGAAGGGGCAAGAATACACAAGAGAACTGAGGAAAAGGGTCTTCATGATCAGATAACCACGATGGTGTGGTCACTCACCTAGAGCTAGACATCCTGGAATGTGAAGTCCAGTGGGCCTTGGGAAGCATCACTAACGAACAAAGCTAGTGGAGCTGGCGGAATCCCAGTTGAGCTCTTTCAAATCCTAAAGGATGATGCTGTTAAAGTGCTGGCTCAACATGTCAGCAAATACGGAAAACTCAGTAGTGGCCATAGGACTGGAAAAAATCATTTTTCGATTCAACCCCCAAAGGAGGGCAATGCCAAAGCTTGTTCAAGCTCCCCTACAATTGCCCTCATCTCACATGCTAGCAAGGTCATGCTCAAAATCCTTTAGGCTAGGCTTCAGCAGTACCTGAACTGAGAACTTCCAGATTACAAACTGGGTTTAAAAAAGGCAGAGGAGCCAGAGATCAAATTGCCAACATTCGTTGGATCATAGATAAAGCAAGAGAGTTCCAGAAAAACATCTACTTCCGTTTCATCGACTACACTAAAGCCTTTGACTGTGTGGATCACAACAAACTGTGGAAATTTCTTAAAGAGATGGGAGTACCAGACCACCTCACCTGTCTCCTGAGAAACCCGGACTGATCCTGAGGCTGAAGCTCCAATACCCTGGCCACCGGATGCAAAGTCCTGACTCACTGGAAAAGACCCTGATGCTGGGAAAGACTGAAGGTGGGAGGAGGAGGGGACGACAGAGGATGAGATGGTTAGATTGCATCACCGACTCCATGGATGTGAATCTGAGCAAACTCTGAGAGTTAGTGAAGGACAGCAAGTCTGGTGTGCTGCATTCTGTGGGGTCACAGAGAGTCGGACATGACTTAGCTACCGAACAACAACAACAATCCCATTTAGGTCACCACAGAGCCTTGAGCAGACTTCCGTGTGCCATTCAGTAGTATATGTCAATCTCACACTCCCGACTCATATCACAGGCTTCTCTGGTCCTGCCAAGGATTTGAAAGGAGCACAGTGCCCATTTTTCAAGAACATTACACCTTTTTCTAAATGTGCCTGACCTCGGGTGTATGTGCTAGCAGTAGATAAGAGGGCATAATGCCTCTTTAAACCATAGCTCAAAACTCTTTCTACACATGGGAGTCTTCCTTTAATCCACACTAAGAAAACATCCTTCATTAACAAAAACTGAGGACTGTTGCCCTGGGCGACATCATGATTCAAATTCACTGAGAAAATCACATTAAAAAAAAAAAAATCCATGGTGGACACTATGAAAATAAGTCACAGAATTCCTTACAACTCAACCTACACACATGGCAGCAGGTCACAAAAAGTTATCCTCTGTATCCCAACAATGTAAAATGGTGAAGACTGAGCAGCGACACGCAACACACAACTCCCAGCACTTGCAGCTGAAGACAGAAAGCTTCTGCTGTTGTTAGTCGCCAAGTCGTGTCCGACTCTGCAACCCCATGGACTGCAGCACGCCAGACCTCCCTGTCCCTCACCATCTCCCAGAGTTTGCCCAACTTTATGTCCATTGAATCAGTGATGCCAACCATCTCATCCTCTGTCGTCCCCTTCTCCTGCCTTCAATCTTTCCCAGCATCAGGGTTTTTTCAAATGAGTCAGTTCTTCGCATGAGGTGGCCAAAGTATTGGAGTTCCAGCTTCAGCATCAGTCCTTCCAATGAACACCCAGGACTGATCTCCTTTAGGATGGACTGGTTGGATCTCCTTGCAGTCCAAGGGACTTTCAAGAGTATTCTCCAATACCACAGTTCAGAAGTATCAGTTCTTCGGCACTCAGCTTTCTTTATAGCCCAACTCTCACATCTGTACATGACTACTGGAAAGATCATAGCCTTGACTATATGGGCCTTTGTTGGCAAAGTGATACCTTTGCTTTTTAATACCCTTTCTAGGTTTGTCGTAGCTTTCCTTCCAAGAAGCAATCATCTTCTAAATTTCATGGCTGCAGTCGCCATCCACATGATTTCAGAGCCCAAGAATAGAAGTACGCTCCTACCCGACGCCTAGTCTATGGCTGCAGGACGATCAGTGACGCTTAACACGGGCAAAAGTCACACTGCAACTTCACATCATCTCAGTGTCAAAAAGTGTGAAAATGAAACACACAATCCCGCTGCTTTAACACCCTTCAAGGTGATACTTACAATGAAAGAAGGAAGTGGCTGTGAATTTTATCAAGTTTTTCAGAGCAGGAAGTTTGCAGTCTGTGGTTCTTCCATTGACACTGCTCCAGGTGACTGTTATCTAGTAATGGTGTGCATGCTTATGTACAGCATGAACTTTTCTGATGAAGCTTTGGGGCGTTCATTTAGAGAGAAAAGATACCCACGTGAACAGAAAAGAAAGATTCAAGTGTGTGCTAGTTAATAACCCAACCATTAGCATCTATCACAAGAATTAGAGAAAACAATTTGAGAGAAACACTCTCTCTTCACTGCTGACATCCCAGATCCATCACTGGCTCAGACGCCGGGGTAAAAGGCAGTTACAGCCTAAAAACTCAGTATGTCAAAGAAGGGCATGGTCAGAGACAGTTTAGAAAATCCAGAGGCTTTTTCCTTCTTCCAAAAAAAAATATGTAAGGATAGATGAGAAAGGTACTTAACACAGATTTCTCTTTTGATGGGCAAAAATACAAAAACGAGAGGGATAAAGTATACAATAGCTAAGGCAAAAGTGTTCATCACTCAGTCATGTCCAGCTGTTTACGACCCCGTGGATTATAGCCCACCAGGCTCCTCTGTCCAGGGAATTCTCCAGGCAAGAATACTGCAGCGGGTTGCCATTCCCTTCTCCAGGGGATGTTAGCGACCCAGGAATTGAACCCACGGCCCTGATGGCTCAGTTGGCAAAGAATTCGCCTGCAATGCAGGAGACCTACGTTTGATCTCTGGGTCGGGAAGATCCCTGGTGAAGGGAGAGATTACCCACTCCAGTATTCTGGCCTGGAGAACTCCATGGACGGTACAGTCCATGGGGTCGCAAAGAGTGGGACATGACTGAGCGACTTTCACTTTCACTTTCCCTCCAGTGCAGGCAGATTTTTACAGTTTGAGCCAGCAGGGAAGCCCCACAGTAGCTAGAGCCATCCTTTAAATGCATCACCAGCCCCCCTCGCTGCCACCCTACACACACACAATGGCTGGGCCTCCAGGCCTGGGAAGCTAAGCTGGTGGTGGCCTGCCCAGCTCCATCTGTGCTCCTGGGCTGAGGCTGGCCCCTCAATGAAGAGCCCGTCCTGCCATTCTGTCAGAAGCCTTAAAACAAGCCCACGAACACCAGCAACCCTCAGTGGACAGAGCGAATGCTTTTGTGTCCTGGGTCTGCAGAAGGAGACTGTCACAGTGAGAAGTCACGGCCTCAAACCTCCTGGGTCCCGCAGAGGGAACCTGGCATCTCCTTACATGGCAGAGGCGTTCCACCCAAGAAAAAGATGTCTGATGAGAAGGCTCCTTTACCAACACATCTGCAAAAGCAAACTGGTGTCCGGAAGACCAATGTGTGGATTTTCCCAACAGCGTCCCCTGGCTGTGAAATGGCTCAAGGGAGGGCTTGGGTGCTCTCAGGCCGCTGACAGCTTTTAGGCACCTGGAGACTGTTAACAAGACAGCATCCACAAGCATCCCCTGAAAAGACACCTGCGCTCTGAAAGCCTGATTTACTTTGTAATCAAGACTTGACCCTTCGTTTGTGACTTTCTGGCCTTTACCCGCATTGAGCTGCCGTTAATATCTCTAGTTCAGCATACAAGAGGCATCACAGGACGTTTATTATAAATCTTGCAAAACACAGAAGGCCCCTTTGCACTTTAATCATGTGCTAACAGTTACAATAAGATTGTATTAAAAATTTAAACTGCCCTACTTAAGCCATTTACCTTCAAACGTCCATTTCAGGGAATGAATCTGAGGGGTATGAATGTCGAACCCGTGCTCAGATTTATGGCACCGGAGAAAATTCCTCCTGATATAACTCTGATGAGTGAAGTCTAATGACTGTAGTTTTATTACTTTTTAAGCACTTAATGGGAAAATTTAGACATTTTCACAAGACCGAGCTCCACCAAGAATGGTGCATTTAAAAAGTGACAGGCTGGGTAAGGTCTCAGAGACTACTTTAGAAAATACCTACCCAGACGAAACACCATCGGTGGGAATTTTAAGCCATATCTAATACCAGAGGTTCGCCTCTGACATTATTAGAGTTTATCATTATTAGAGTTTATTATTATTGGTTTTTCCTTCCCCCTAACATCTTTAATAGTCCAGAGAATATTTAGCAAAGAGTAACCATAGAGAATTTTATTATTCTCCATGTAAAATTTTAAAGCCATTTTAAAAACTCCACAGTCTTTAATTTTTTCCCCCACACTTATAACCACCTACCACAGGGAGGCAACAGAACAAATACTGTGATTATCGCCACGTAATTGCCCAAGCCTTGGCAAGGAACAACTGTTTCCATCACCAACCAGACTGTCAGCGGGAAAATTATCTTTCAAATGTTCAGAAGCAAATCTGAAAGTTTCCCTTTTACTTGAAGTAATCCCGCCCCCACCCCCACCAACTTGAGCCCACAGCTGTGATCCCTCAGGTTTCAATTAATGCCGAGGCAGTAATCCTATCAATCACCGAGGACTATAAATTTCTTATCTTTCTCATTAGCTACACCATTGCACAGCTTAAATATAAACATACCTTGCCACCAGACTGTAAATCACCCAGCACCAGGCACTCTGCCCACCGTCAGAAGGGGCAGGATGAATTCCGCAAACCCGTCGTGCACCCGTTACACGAAGACTGATTTACACGTCTCAAAAAAAAAAAAAAAGAAACAGGAAGCCGCCGAGATTCACACTGACAGCAGATCTCTTTGAGTTTGCTTATTTGGCTTAAAACTTGGTAATGACCTGTCTTTATTAGTATTACTAAGTTTTATGTGCAAAATCCAATTTTCTGCGGAAATGTATCTTTTTGCTGCCTTGGCCACTGATTATCTGGTGCTGGGTACCTGTAGCTATTCATTTTTCTAGACCTACTTTCTTCAACTTATTTTTTTAAAGCTGTAAAAAAGAAAAAGGAAGAGAATCAACTATTGCCTGGAAATAAATCGGGCCCATCTGTATCAAGAGAGACGACAGACCCATTGACAGGGGAAAGGAGAGCCCCTCCAGGGGACTTGCCACCTTCTGTTCCAGACAACTCTGTGAGTGGACACCCGGATACCAGTGTCTTGAGCCTTGTGTGAAGAGCTTTGCACATGTTCGCTAATGCAACTACTCAGTCCAACCCTTCAGCAAGAATTCAGGCTCCCGAAGTATTTTCCCATTGGGTGCAAACTTTATAAAGTGTGTCTGTCTACTCAGAGGAGCTGGAGAGGATGTTGCTCAAAAGCAACACAGGGGCTCGGAACCCTGGGTCCCGCTGTTTGGGGAGCTGATCCTGTCTCTGCCATGAGCTTCCAGCTCCCTAGCACATCCGCTTTCTGCCTGATTTAACTCACTGTATCTTTCAAATGAAAATGGATGTGGAGCATCACCTTACCACCTTCAGTCTGCAAAGCGCTGAGTTGATTATCTCACCTGAAGGGAAGACCAGACCAGATCAGGCGGCTCCAGTCTGCCTGTAGCAAGACTGCCATCTAGTGGCCGCCTCTGTCATCGACCTTCCAGAAAGGCTTGGGCTCCAGAGAATAGAACTGTCTGGCATGTTCTCAGTTCGGCTCAGTTCAGTCTCTCAGTCGAGTCCGACTCTTTGCGATCCCATGGACTAGAGCACGCCAGGCCTCCCTGTCCATCACCAATCCCTGTTCTAGGGCAGCCAAATATGCTATCTAAGGAGCTTCTGGAAAATAAACCACGATGAGAAATACTTGGTAGGGTATGGTAAACATACGATAATCACAAATTGCTCTCAGATTACAAACATCCATGACTTGCCCTCAAAAGCCCAAATCTCAAAATAAAAAATAAACAGATAACTTTTTTGATGGCATTGAATTGGATCTCAGAAAGACATGGATTCCATCCCTAGGTCAGTCAGTTAGATCCCCTGGAGCAGGAAATGGCAATCCGTTCCAGTACTCCTGCCTGGAAAATTCCAAGGACAGATGCACCTGGCGGGATAAAGTCCATGGAGCCGCAAACAGTCGGACATGACTGAATACTCACTCACAAAGCTGTTATTTGAAAAAAAAAAAAAAAAAAAAACCTCATCAATGCTTCTATTAAGATTTCCTTTCCCAAGTCCTCTAGTGAGGGTTCCTCAAGTTCCTGAGGATTCTTTGCTGATGACTCCATTGAGATTTTTGGCAAATATTTATGAGTCAAATTAGTTTGTCCAACCAGTCTGTCCTAAAGGAAATCTGTCCTGAATATTCACTGGACGGACTGATGCTGAAGCTGAAACTCCAATACTTTGGCCACCTGATGCAAAGAACTGATTCATTGGAAAAGACCCTGATGCTGGGAAAGATTGAGGCAGGAGGAGAAGGGGACGACAGAGGATGAGATGGTTGGATGGCATCACCGACTCAATGGACATGAGTTTGAGTAAACTCCCAGAGTTGGTGATGATAGGGAGGCCTGGCGAGCTGCAGTTCATGGGGTTGCAGAGTCGGACACGATTGAGCAAATGAACTGAACTGATTAGTTTGTCATAAAGAGAGATAAGTCAGAAAGAAAAAAAACAAATATTGTATATTAACATGTATATGGAATCTAGAAAAGTGGTACAGATGAATCTATTTCCAAGGCAGGAATAGAAACGCAGACGTAGAGAACGTGCTGACACGTGGGCGAGAGGTGCGTGGGAGCAACCGGGAGAGCAGCGCTGACGTGTCTATACTGCCACGTGTGAAGCAGACAGCTAGTGAGCCGCTGCTTACAGCGCAGGGGCTCAGCTCGGGGCTCCGTGATGGCCTAGAGGGGCGGGGTGGGAGGAGGGAGAGGATATGACGTATGCATGCAGCCGATTCGCCGCTGTACAGCAGAAAACCAATGCAACGCTGTAAAACAATTATATTCCAATTTAAAAAATACTAATTTCTCTTTAAAGTATTTAGAAGGCAGTCAGTGCAACAGAGAAGCGCACGGGTTCCCCTTGCAGCTCTGCAGTGGTGACCCAGACTCCAGGCCTGTTTCCGCCTCCGTATTTGCCTCGAGAGTGGGCCGAGGAGTAAGTCACGTGATGAGACCAAGGCAAGGAAATGAGCCAGCCTCGTGCAGAGGGAACACAGGCGCGGCGATGACAGGGATGAAGGGGGCGGGCAGGCCGATGGTCTGGACGCGGTCCCTGCTGACTCCCGGTGAGTCCCATCCAGGCGGGGTGCAGGGCCCCCAGATGGACTCTCACAGTGGGCCCGTGGAGCCCCTTACTCTTTATCAGGACCTGCTCTGATCTTTATACTGTGACCGACTAACGGCAGGTGCCCGACAGTCACCTGGTACCCGCGGGACCCGGCACCTCGCCCCGGGCACAGGGGCAGCAGAGAGGCAGACTTCAGCGTTCGGATCCCAGGTCTGCACTCTGGAGAAGAGACGGGCTTCAGGGACCAGAGGCGGGGCGGGGCGAGGGGGAGGAGCCTGGATCGGGGTAGATGCTGAGAGGTGCAGGGGCCGGTGGCGGGGGGCACGGGAGCCAGGAGTCTCTCAGGATGGGGGTCTCCACGTCCAAGAACAGCGGAGTCTCAGAAAGACAACAGGAGGTGCGAGTCTGATTAGACCTGAATTTTAAAAGCACAGCAGAGAGGGACTTCCCTGGCAGCGGAGTAGTTAAGATGCCGCACCGCAGGGGCTGCAGGTTTGATCCCTGGTCAGAGAACTGAGATCGTGCATGCTGCCTGGTACAGAGAGCAAAAAAAAAAAAAAAAAAAAGCCCGTGGCAGAAGGACTAGAGGGGGAAGGGGAGACATCTACAAAATGCAAAGTGTAGAGAGGAGCCTGGGGTGGGGGGAGCGGGGTAAGTGACCACAGAGCCGGGCAGTAAAACCAACAGAACTCGGTTAAGGGCACACAGGAAGGAAGGCGGGGGGGACGGACGGGACGGCCCCAGGTGTCCAGCCTGAGCGGAGGGGGAGATGCGCTGGGACCCCCAGGATCAGAGGGGCACGTGGGGAGCTGTCCTTAGAGAAGCCGACAGGGACAGCTCCCAGAGAAGAGCTCCCCCTCTGGCCAAGCCCAGAACTCTCGGCTGAGCAAGCAGATGCCTTAGTTCTGAGGGGAACGGAGCCAAAGGCCAGGACGGAGCCAGGAGGGTCCCAGGCAGCGGCCCATGCCCCAATCCACAGCAAAAACAACTGGCTGCTTCCCAAATCTGCTCTATTCAGAACATTTTTATGTGGAAGCGTCACTGAAAAAAGTACTGCATAGTGGAGTAAACACCTTAGAAACCACCTACAGGCAACGAATGCAAACATTTTGCCCTATTTGTCTCACTGCTGTATTTATCAGCTGCGCCAAGCGCCAAGTAAGTAGAGTATCCTTTCCCTTCAGCCTTAAATATTTAAAACACATCCTTTCTTACAGCAAGGACTTTTTCCCAACAGCCACTAAGCTATCAGTCACCTACAGGGGTGGGTGTGTGTCTGCATCCGTGTGCGGAGGGTGCAGGTGGAAAGCTGAGATGACTCACTGGACAACATCCATCCCCAGGGTCAGGGTCTAAGATGCCGATGGAGGTGGACGCAGGCTTGGCAGTGGGAGAGTGCCAACAGCAGGCAAAGAACTCAGCCAGCCAGGCCACCGAGGAGGCTGGGGATGGAGACGGAGGGGGCCTTCTTTGTCCCTACGACCCACAGGAAAAAAAGTCAGGGTCCCTGCTGAGCACAGGAGGGAGTGTGTAGAGCGCTACTCCACCGCAGTCTGCCTGCCTTGGTGCAGCTTCTGCGCATTTCATCCCTGCGGCTTGGGAAGAGCCCAGGGCATCACGTGTCTTGACGCCCTTGTTTCTCTGCAAAATCCAGCCTGTTCTTCCTAGAGAGGAGACACAGTAAAGGCCCTCCCACCGACCCCAGCCCGGAACCGCACAGGAAATGCAGAACAGCAAGGCACCGGCATCTTGAGGCCGTCTTGAGGGAGGAAGGACTGTGGAGCTTCTCAGCCTCACAGGGGTGAGCGCTGACCTCCCGGCTGTCGGAGAATCAGGCTGCTGCCCAAGGACAGCACGGTCTATGAAGCTTCCGTGGAGGCTCGTCCTGGAGATGCTGCTCGTCTTGTCCTAGTGGGAAGAAACGCCACACATCCAGGACTGGAGAACGGCTTTGATACGTCTCCTAGTAAAACCCTAGTAAAACCTCTGCTGGTTTAAAATGCTCTCATGGCAGTTATCCCAGCCACTGGCGCTCAAACGAAGGCGCCATCAATGCTAATCTTCTCCCATCGAGGGCGGCCCTCCCGAAACTCGGTGCCCAGTATCACAGTTCCTCTCCGTCATGTCTGGTCCTCGGGTGGGCACCAGGCAGGGGCCGGAGGCCCCACCATGGAGCTCTGTACTTCCCTCCTTCGCATCATGAGGCTGCTGGCCGACGCCCAGTCCAGTGCTGTGTTCTGAATTGAACTCAAAGTCACTCGGTCTTGCCCGACTCTTGTGACCCATGCATGGACTGTAGCCCGCCAGGCCTCCTCTGTCCATGGGATCCTCCAGGCAGGAAGACTGGAGCTGCATTCGACCCACCGTCTTATTTTCATCACGACACCTTGAACTCCCCTCGACCATTCCCAGAATTTGCACTGGGGGACTCCTTTCCATGAAAAATCAGATTCAAATCTCAGAAGGCAGCTTTGAGTTTTCCCGAGCAGCACGTGAACTGTGGCCTCGGGAGGTGCAGGTGGTCTTGTTTTCGTGGTCAGGGAGGAACTGGAGGGATGAGAGTGAACGGACCAGCCCACGACTCAGCATCTCCTTAGGGTTTTTCCCCCACGGCCATGCATCTCTCTCATCTTAATTCTCTTCCACAGGAAGAAAAAAGGGTGAGTAATTACTTTAGAACCATCTGCTTTTGACTCTGAGACTTCGCCGAAAATACCAAAATAAGTTCATTTGAAAGCTCTGATTGGAACCCAAGCACCGATCATAAACATAAAGGCGGCCTGCTGGAGCGAAGGTAATTATGAGCTGCCTGATAACGATTTTAATTACTGCATTTACACCCAGCTCCACTTCCAGCCCCGGCGTCATTTCCATCTTAAAGACTGCATTTCCTAGCTGCTTTGCTCTCAGCAGTGTTTAGGATACACACTCCAAGGCTGTGATCTTTGATTTGTGTTTTTCCATCACCTGCTTGTCCTGCCCAAATCCCGGTGGAGCAGAGCACAGGACCCTGCAGGCACCGTCCTTTACAAAAACTGGAGACAAGTGCACCCACGTCTCAGCCGAGCCACTCACCCTGTGGTTACAGGCCCCCTGTCCACAGCGCCTCTGTCTCCTCACCCAGAAGCGGAGGTAACAGTACTGAGGATTCTTGAAACGACTGTGGAGGCACTGTTTGCTTTGTGACTTTTCCAGCCACGGGTTCTTAATTAGATGTGTGCCATATTCAGGGGCCGGGGCCGAGGCAGAGGAACTGTGTAGCATCCTGAGAAAAGGCGTCTATGATTCGAATTTCCATTTCAAAACTTAATACAAAGCAGCTCATAGGTCTGGATGTTTCACTGCACAATAGATCAGTGTGGGCAAGACTACGAAATTTAGCTTTTATTCAGGTAATAACTAGAGGCTACATACTATCTCTCCATGCTGGTTATTTTTTGCTAAAGATTCTAGGAAAAGAGACCAGTGGAAATGATCAGCAGGTGAGATGAAGATATATTCATCTTAACCGAGGGGAAAAAGGCCTCTTCAGTGAATTTTTGGTAATATTTATAAGAAGGACTTAATTTTTCTTTAGGTATGAGGAAAAGAAAGGCAGCCAGGAAACTCAGTTAATTAATAGTAGAGACATTGTGGCTGGGGCTTTCCTGGCGGCTCAAAAATCTACCTGCAATGCAGGAGCCACAAGAGACCTGGGTTCAATCCCTGGGTCGGGAAGATCCCCCTGGAGGAGGGCATAGCAACCCACTCTAGTATTCTCGCCTGGAGAATCCCATGGACAGAGGAGCCTGGCATGCACCAGTCCATAGGGTTGCAGAGTCAGATACGCCTGAAGTGACTGAACACACAGACAGACACACACACACACACTGTGGTTACCCAGAGACACTCCCTCTCCCTGGCCAACTCACCCCTGTAACAGAGGAGAGTGTGACTTATGAGTCAACTCAACAGGTCCTCTAGAATCGGTTTTAATGAACAAGTAGATGTGATTTAAAAGAATCAGAATGTATGGTGAGCTAGTCTGCATCCAGAACACAGGGGGAGAGCGGAGAGAGAGGACTCAGTGCATTTTGTCCTACATCTGGGGAGAAGTGGACAGGTAAGGAGTGGGCGAAGGGCTCCAGGACCTCCCGGAGGGCCAGCGGGACCAGCTCCCATCTCTGAAAGCCCAGCTCCCAAGGCCGTCTGCTACTTCCAGGATAGGCAGGGATTCTCTTCCGAAGTCCCCCAGGCAAGCCCAGATGCCTTAGTTATCCTGGGCATCCCTAGGGAGAAGTAAGATGGGCAGCGGTCCCCACCCCACAGTTGGGTACGCTGAGGGAGGTGATGGGCTGACTCGTCACAAACAGAGGAAGATGAAGATGGAGCCAGTGTTCTGTGGTCCAGCCCGGCATCCATCCCCAGGCCACCCAGAGGCAATGGTTTCTTGGTAATGGACTCAGCACCATCTGAGATGATGAGTCAATACCTATTGAATTCGCAGGCCCTTTCGGCGGTAACAGCTGTCTTGATTGGATTAAGCAGGAAGTTCGTCAAGTGAAATTGAAGTTCCTCGGTGTCTCGTTTCATTAGCAACAGCTCAGCTTGTCTTGTCGTTAGCAAAGTTTTAAGAAACATCTGGGTTTTGAGACGTTCCATTTATTTCAACCATCGTCTGACTAGAACAGTTTAATTCCACCTGAGTTCTGTGGCTTGTTTTTGAAAGCCTGGATGAATCTGCTTTCAATTCCCATACCACTTATCTGGAAACAGGTAGAAGGGCTGAATGATAAAATACAAAATGTAATAAAACTAAAATGGGGAAATGTTCGAACCCTAGCTGCTGCTGCTCAGTCGCCTCGGACTCTGCGACCCCATGGACCGCAGCCCGCCAGGCTCCGCGGTTCATGGGGTTCTCAAGCCAGAATCCTGGAGTGGGTTGCCATGCCCTCCTCCAGGGGATCTTCCCAACCCAGGGATTGAACCCACGTCTCCCGCACTGCAGGCCGATTCTTTACCGTCTGGGTCACGAGGGGAGCCCAAGAATACTTGAGCGGGTAGCCTATCCCTTCTCCAGGGACCTTCTCGACACAGGAATTGAACCAGGGTCTCCCGCATTAAGGCGGGTTCTTTACCAGTTGAGCCACTAAGGGAACCCCCTCTGAACCCTAGACTCATACTCAAATGCTTTTCCAATCTTCTACAAACTTTCCCAAATCAGCTGCACAATTTTTGGCATGTCTTTTCCGGTTCTGAAAAAGCTAGATGGGGCAGACAACAGCTGCCAGTTCTGCGAAGGCTGAACGTGTGCGTTCTGGCCAGTGCCCACTGTGGCTGGCCAGGATCATGCGGACCTGCGGTCACCGTGGGTACCTCCGGGTGGCGGGCAAACACCTGCTGCCATGTAGCCAGCATGCCAAGGTAGACACATGGCACTCAGTAAACGCTCTGGCCAACACCAATGGTGGGTCTCCGCACCGCTTTCATAGCTGCCTGGCAAAAACCGCTAATGCCGTTTCTTGTGCACGAAATCCATCCGCTGAATCAACGAAAGGGCTCTGCCGCTGAGATGACCAGAGAGAGAAGAGGCAGGGGCCCAGGACGGGGCCTCAGTAAATTCCACCGTCAAGAAAGGGGCTGGGCGCGGAGGAACCCACAGACGAGGAGGAAGGGCAGCTGCCCCGGGAGGGGGGTGGCAGGTGTCACGGAGGGTGACAGGTGAGGGCAGGACCAGCATGGAGAGTGGCCGCTGGAAAGGGGCCAGTCACTGGCGAGCTGGTGAGAGCCGGAAGGCCGTAGTGGGGAAGGAGCGCGAAGCGGGAAAATTAAGACAAAGAGCCCCTCGATCGCACAGGTGTGCAGAGCCCTGACTTCCTGGAACTGCTGAGAAATGGCCCGCACTGACCACCCCGCCCGGCGAGGGCCTGCGTCACCCCTCCTGGGAAGAGCCCCTCGGCCGCCGCATCGTCGGGCTCAGCTTCTCCACCGCAGGCACGGTTTCCTCCAGCCTTTGCACGGCAGCCGGCCCCTTTCCGTCTGCAGGCACTTCCCCGGCCGCCCTAACCAACCCCGGCAGTACTGGCGGCTTGCAATCAGCGAAAGTCTTTGTTCTTTCCCAGCTCTGGATGCTGAGAACCTAACATCTAGGGCTGAAGTCGGGGAGCTGGCAGGGCTGGGCTCGCCGGAGGCTCCAGGGAGAACCCATTTCTTACTTCCCCGGCGTCTGCGGGCTTGTGGCTCCATCGCGGCGGCCTTGGGATCCCTCCGCCCCATCCTCCTGTGGTCCTCCACTGCGCGTGCGCTCGGCTCCACGCTGCCGCCTCCTCAAGAGGGTAAAGGCAGCTCCTTTCAGGGCCCAACGAGGATGGTCCATGATCCCCGCTCTGAAGATGCTTAACCACCCTGCAAACCCCTTCCTGCCTCTTAAGGTAGATCCATATTGCCAAATAACTGATGGTTTTGAGCTGTGGTGTTGGAGAAGAGTCTTGAGAGTCCCTTGGACTGCAAGGAGATCCAACCAGTCCATCCTAAAGGAGATCAGTCCTGAATATTCATTGCAAGGACTGATGTTGAAGCTGAAACTCTAATACTTTGGCCACCTGATTCGAAGAAACCGGCTCATTGGAAAAGACCCTGATGCTGGTAAAGACTTAAGGTGGGAAGAGAAGGGGACGACAGAGGATGAGATGGTTGGATGGCATCACCGACTCGATGGACATGAGTTTGAGTAAGCTCTGGAAGTTGGTGATGGACAAGGGAGGCCTGGCGTGCTGCAGTCCAGGGGGTCACAAACAGTCAGACATGACTCAGAGATTGAACTGACAGGCCAGGGACTCCGACGCGAACACCTTGGGGGTTGTGGGTGTGGGGGGTGGGAATGTATATCTCACCCGCCACACCATCTCAGGCCGCAGCTCTGCAATCTGTCATTTTAAGACTAATTTTCCTAGCACTGATGGGGAGAGCCCACCAAAGGCATACTGACTTCCCCCAACTCCCCATTCAGCAGCTTTTCTGATTAGTTTGAATAAAATTCTGAATGACTTTTCATTCATTAAAAAAATGACCGTTTTAAGACTTGTCTCTCTATTTAGGCCTTTTTTTTTGAAGGCTTTGTATATGGGAAAATGGATACATGAGATTTAGGAATGGATCTTTACAAAGTGCAGCTTACTTTTGCTAATCTGCCAGAAAAGGGGATCCATAAAAGGAGCCTATATGGCCCTCTGTGATTTTTGTCAAATGTGTCTAGTGGTATCAGTTCCTTTATTTCCCAAGAGGAATCCATGCACCAAGCAGTTAGACTTGCTTCCCCCAGTCTACCGACCTGCAGGCCAGTCTGTAACCACAGCGCCCTGGTGATCAGAGATGCAGGAAGGGGGCTGCTGACAGGTGAAGGATGTCTCGTGCACACGGGCAGGCCTCCTGGACTTCATCCTGCACACATGCCACTCCCAGGCAGGCCCAGGGACGTCACAGCTGACCTTCCTGGTCTAAACAGTCAGAACTGGAGATTCTGTTGGTAGAGATCTCAACAAGGTGGGGGAGGGTCTGGAGACCCCCTCCTGTCTCTGGGGGTTGGTGAATCCAGGCTGGCAGATGCCGGCAGAGAGAGGAGTGCTGCAAAGTCATGAAGACACGGAGGAAAGTAAGCCATGTAGAAACTGTTCCCAGATCTTTCTAAAGCAGGTTATTAACAAGGGTACAGAATAAAGGGCCAACTTTGCTTCTGAAGTATTAAGTGCCTAGTTTCACTAGATGGACATAGAACATTTACCACGAGGTGGTGGGATCACAGGTGATTTTAACTGGCTTTCTTCACACTTTTCTGTATTTTCACAAACAAGGGTTATCCTAGTCAGGAACAACATGAACATTTAAATATATGTAAATAGATGACACATGAAATATGCATGTGTATTTGCAAGAAATGGATGTGAACTGGGACTCTGTAAAGGAAGAAAGTGAAAGTTGCTCAGTAGTATCCGACTCTTTGTGACCCCATGGACTGTAGCCCTCCAGGCTCCTCTGTCCGTGGGATTCTCCAGGCAAGGATACTGGAGCGGATTGCCATGTCTTTCTCCAGGGGGTCTTCCTCACCCAGGGGTCAAACTGGGGTGTCCTGCATTGCCACCGAGGAAGCCCCTCTGAAAAGTATAACTCCACAGGAAGGGTAACCGTTTAGCAGCCGATGGTCATGACCCCCACCCAGTCCCACAGTGCAGGGCTCACTCATGTAGCCTGGGCCTCGTGCAACCTGACGGTCAGCAAAGCCACAGAACAAGGAGCCCCGCTTCCCTACTGTTAGCTGGCCAGGTGGGCGGGGGCCACACACCTGGAGTCCTACTCCTGAGACTGGCTCTTTTCCATGCACCCTCCTTCCTGGACCATTGTATTTATATCAGGTGAGTTAGTGACATATCCCCCGGAAGGATTTCCTTGGTCCATCATCTTATCTCCTCAAAGTCCTACTGGCTCCTGTGGCATGCAGCAGTGTGACCCACACGTCTAACTGCGTTTCTCTGGGAACCACGTGGGGACAAAGGGCCCCCAGGAGGGAGATACCCTGGGGAAAAGCAAGGTCTCCCGGAGAAGAGCCCCTGCTCACAGTTTCCAATCTATTTTATGGGCATTTTCACCCCTGTTTATTCTGAATTACCTGATTCACCAGGATATTCGCTGAGGATATTTCATCCCCAGGGATATGTTTGTGAGATCACTGTTCTTCCACGTGTCCTCGAACAGTGGCCTTTCCTTCTTTCAGAAAACTTCATCAGGCAACACCAACACGGAAAGGTGCAGCTGACTGCTCTGGCTGAGCTGGGGTCGAGCCCCCTGGAGCCCTCGCTCAGAATACAAGGGGTCCCAGGACACTGTTCATGCCCACTGACCCTCAAGGATGTGTGCGTTGCCAGCCTCACTATGGAGCCGGGCTCACTTTCTGCTAGGCCTGTGGACCCACCTCGGTGCCTTTGCGAGTGGTTTCATGCAGGAAGTGTGTACTGAACTCAACGGAAATACCTGCAAGCCTGGGCCCCGCCCCATCTCCACACACCCCAACTGGTCTCTCGCAGGCAGGGTCTGGTAAACAGCCTCTGGTTCTGAAAGCCTGTCTGTGAAAGCTGTCCTCCAGGGGGCATCTCACGTCTCATTCGGTGAATGTACCCACTTCTACCCAACTCCTCTTGCTCAAAATATTCTGCCCCGTTCCAACTCTCCCGAGGACTGAAAACTGTGGGACTCTCCAAATTCTATTCTCTTGTCAATTCTGATCACTCCATTTGTAAGTAACCTAATAAAAGAACACTCGTTCAGAAAAGCCTGTGGCTTGATATACTTCTCATTGGAGGCACCCAATGTCCCAAATAAACTGAAAATCTTCTGAGCTGAGATGCGACCACGTCTAATGGGAATTACGCAGCGGGAGAAAATTAAAGGTGCAAGCAAAACATACATAAGTGGAAAGAAAAGAGGGAGAAGTTATCAACCTGAGCGGGAAATGAACCAACAGAACAAAATAAAGCAAAAAGTAAACAGCACCATCTCAAGAAACCCACAGACTGGCCGGGAGGCAAGTGGATCGTTTTCTATCAGAGACTCTCACATCCGCAGCCCCCAGTCCACTGCTAATCCACAGAGGCAGAGACTGCCTGTTCTCCGGAAGGGCCCTCAACACCACAGGGGCCTGCAGACCCCCTCAGTGATGCTGCTCACCTGTGCCGCAAAGACCACCCAGCATGCCCCAACCCGACCAACTCCCTCCCTCCTGCCCGGGAAGGCCAGCCTGACTGTCGTCTATCTCATCTCTAACTGCCAGGCTGAGCGAAGAGCCCACGGCTTCGCCCAAGCCGGGAGGCTGATGGCCAGGGCTGCACCCCAGTCCTACACAGACAGCTGCCCTGCCTGGGTGCTGGTGAGCGGCCTGGACACCACCTGCCTTCAGATCCAGGGTGCAGACCCTAAAGTGGGGCGCCTGGGTCAACAGAACTCGTGGTGGCTTATGTCAAATGAGAATGATGGAACAAATAAATCCATTTATTATACTAATTTACTGTGTTATTATAATAAATCCATACATAAAAATAAGCGTTTATCTTTTGCACAAACTTTCTTTGCTTCTTCTGTAAAGTTAGATGCGAGACAAAATTAGGACAAAAGGGATTTGGGTCCCTTTAACCACAGACTACTTCATCTCATCTTTGAAAATTTTATTCTCCTCCCCAGTCCAGTGAGCAGATGAACCCTCTTCTACTTCTGCCTTCGTGCGCTGCTGAGGCAGTACTCCACATACTTTATGGAGTGGATCTCCTTACAGGGCTCTGAATCGCCTCTTACACCGGCATGTTAGTTTTATGATGTCTGGATTCTGCACGGAGACTGCAAAAGCTGTGATTATTCGAGAATCATCCTCATGAGCGCTTAGGACGCCTCCTAGTGGCAGCTGACTAAATTATAAAACAGTACTGGTCTTTTGCCGCTATTTTCACTGAATCTCAGAGATCCTGTCACAGATCTGGTTCTATTGCCAACATATCCTATCATGTAAAGAAAACAGTCTGAGTGAATGTGTTTTTGTTAGGTAGCATATCAGAAATAATTCATGATTTATCATTCATCATTATAGCACTGCATTTAAGCCAAGATTCCTCACGGGTGAAATGGCTTTCATTAAAAAATAATGCTAAAGGAAATCAGTCCTGAATATTCATTGGACGGACTGAGGCTGAAGCTGAAACTCCAATACTCTGGCTACCTGATGTGAATAACTGACTCATCTGAAAAGACCCTGATGCTGGGAAAGACTGAAGGCAGGCAGAGAAGGGGACGACAGAGGATGATGGTTGGATGGCATCACTGACTCAGTGGACATGAGTTTGAGCAAGCTCTGGGAGTTGGCAAAGGACAGGGAGGCCTGGCGTGCTGCAGTCCATGGAGTCGCAAAGACTGGACACGACTGAGCAACTGAACTGAACTGAATGATCAGCTGCTGGAGCACTTTTGTTCACTACCAGGTTTAAAAAATGTAATCAGTGGCTTTTAAGAAGTACGTTTTCAGGACAAAGGTGAAACTTGTGCTGCCAACAGATACAGACCTCATTTCCACTTTCTGCTTGGCTAACGGGGCTTCCTGCTGGACTGGCCCATGAGTCCTGCTGGCTTGTCTGTAAAGCAAGGGATGAAAAGACAAGGCCTCGGCTCCTTCCCGATGTGAACTCCTACAAGCCTGCAGGCCAGGCAAGAAAAGAACTTAAATGCAGAGGACACCCTGGTATTTCGTTTAAGGGTGAAATCTTGATGCGGGCATGGGAGTATTCCCTAACATCCAGATGAATGCACCGGGGCTCAGGATTTTTTCATTCGGTTTACAGACAACGTTATACATAGGGAGTTTCCTGAAATTCCAACGTTCACATGAAAAAAAGCCTCCCTGCACTAAGGCTGGACTGGGAGCAGAGCGGGTCAGGCCGCAGGGCTCCCTGCAGGCAAGGATGCACACGAGACAGAGACACAGCCCTGGGCACCCGGCCAGGGTCCAAACCCAGGGACCTGGGCGCTCCCTGCTTCCCCAAGAAGGCACCCAGGACATCTGTCTCCAGGTGACACGGGCATGCTGGTGAGAAAGCTCTGAGGACATCCAGCCGCCGAGGTCACAGCTCTGCCCGGGGCTGGGGACCAAGTTCTGGGCTGGCGGCCCTCTGCGGGGGCTGGGTGCTCAGAGAACCTGCCTGGTCCACCGAGAGGGCAAGGACCTCTGTGGGAGCAGCAAGGGAAAGATTATTTAAAAATAATAATATTTTTATCCCTCCCAGGAGACTGGCTGCTATCTCCTAAAAGTCAGCTGACTGCAGGAAACGCGCTTATCTTTTGTATTAAAGGACAGACCTGTTGGAAGTTAATATCTGAAAAGAAACACTAGAAATTGTGGTTATTTTCTGTCTATAAACAATAAGCACTTTTACAATGAAAATATCCAGGGTGGCCAGTGGGCAGAAAAGACATCTGCTGGAGGAAACCAGAGTTGGTTCAGACTCCCTGGAAGGCTGAAGCTTTAAAGCTTGGCAAGTCACTGACCAGTAGTCTGACGTCCAGAGGTGTGTCCCAAAGAAATGATGAAGGGTGGAGATGAAGCTTTAGGCAAAGAGTCACCCACTGAAGCATTAATTCTAAAAACAATAAATAAATGGCCGGGGTGGGTAGGGACGCGTGACCATTAAATGTCTAATAGACTGGGCAAAAAAGACTGCAAAACGTTACAAAGCCCAAGACTGTCTGTTCAAACACATGGGTGTCCACGCACATACACCCCGCCAGGTTTGACAATAATAGCCGATACATGGTGATCTGACCGGTGGCATTTATTTCCATATTTCACATCCTTTAAAAACTATTTCCGTTTTCTTTGGCAAGTGTCACTCATCAAGGTTTTCACATCTTTGTCTCTGCTAGACAAATTTACAATCCACTTTGCACAGTTTACTTTTCCGGGGCCCAGGGGAGACCACACATGAAGGTATTAATGCACTGCTCTCCTCGTCACCAAGCTCCCAGCACTCTGCGCTAAATACACGAACTGACCGTGGACTCCAGAGCCTGGTCTCTGCGGACCCGAACATCCGCGCCAAGCCTGGCTCCCCGACTCACTTCTCGAGCCAGGGTCTGCCAGGCTCACCCAGTACACAGCATGTAAAAATACCCAAGTCCAAGGAGACAAGGTACCAAGTCCCGTTATCAGAGCATCTCACAATGTAAAAGTCAACCTCCCTTGAGGACTACTTTCATCTTTCACGAAATGAACCGATTTGGTGCTGCTAACCTGGTGGGTCCTGAGCGGTTCCTCAATGAGCAAAGGTCGCTCAAAATTTGGCTATGTCAGAAAACAGACTTGTGGTTGCCAAGGCGGAGGGGGCTGGATGGAGCGGGAGTGGGTTAGTCGATGTCACTATTATATAGAGAATGGATAAAAAACAGCAAGGTCCTACTGTGCGGCACAGGGCACGACATTCAACGTCCTATGATAAACCAGAACAGAAAAGAATGTCTATGATGTTACTAAATCACTTTGCTGTACACCAGAAATGAACGCAACATTGTAAATCAACGATACTTCCATTTAAAAATACCTGGCTAAAGCCCATTCCCTGTAAGTGAAAAAATGTTATAAAAAACAGAAGACTTCAAAGAACTTGGAAACATCAGCCAGAGATGGTAACAACTTCTGACGACCCTAGGGAAATCGTATCTTCATGTCCTTCTGATCAGAGACTCTGCTGGGGGGTTAAATAGGTCAGAAAGTACATCACCGTTTAATCATCTCAAAAACATTAGAAAGAGCAGAATGCCACGGCATTATGAACAGATTATGAACAAAAATAAAAGCCATTTGCATGCATTAATGATACATCAAGCTAATTCAAGCTGGCTGAAGTCATTAGGAGGAGTCCTGGGGCAAAACACGGCTCTGATGCCACGCTGCAGCAGCGCAGCCAAAGAACCGTTTCCGGTGGCAATGATAGAGTCCATTCTACGAGCAAAAGAGAGGCTCTGAACAAGAGCATCTGAACAGCACACCCACTAACAGTGTGCTTAATGGCCTCGAGCTGGCAGTGCGGGAGTTAATTCAGGCATTTCTGGGCACACATGAGCACGGGGCCCATTCGACGCTCCTGAGGAAGCAGCACAGCATGAAAAAGCCCCCAGACTTAGGGGAGCCAAACTGTCAGAAAAGATCAAAGCCTCTCTCAACACCACAGTCCACAGCACCGTGAGCTAAGACATGGCTTCCTATCTATCGCTTGCTGTCTAAAATGTCATCAGTTTTAATGACGATTTTAAGATGACGCCTATGTCACGTTTTAAAGGACTGAGAGGCCTCTCCTTATGATGGTTTCTTCTACATGCATCAGAAACTAGTTTAAGAACTATCAAGTTTCACACCTGATTGGGTATCGCGAGGACTAATGGCTGCAGGCTGTGGAGTATGGACCACACTGATAATCTAGAAATTCCCCTCTACCTGAAAACTGTCATTTTGGGGTAAGTGATGTTTTTAAAAACTTTTCTCTAGGGCTCCAGCTGCCTTACCGTGCGGCGTTTGTTTCCACCGTCCAGCCAGGTGAGCCAGCTCCATCTATAACACATCCCCTCTTTTTGGGTTTCCTTTCCATTTAGGTCACCACAGAGCATTGAGGAGTTTCCCGAGATAACAGTAGGTTCTCATTAGTCATCTACTTTATTTATAGCAGCATATATATGGGATTCCCTGGTGGCTCAGGGGTTTAAAATCTACCTGCCAATGCAGGAGACACGGGTTCGATCCCTGCCTGGGGTGGGAAGATGCCCTGGAGGAGGAAATGGCAACCCACTCCAATATTCTTGCCTGGGACATCCCATGGACAGAGGAGCCAGACAGGCTACAGTCCACGGGGTCAGAGAGTCAGACACGTATAAACAACAAGTGTATATATGTCAATTCCAATTTTTAAGCAGATCCATCGATAGTCAAAAGAGGTAACTCCTCTTTAAAAGTCAGTCCTCTGGGCCCACTGAAAATAATGCGAGAAAAGCTCTTACTTCCAGACAAAGAGACTTCAGATAAGGGACAAGCTGACTGCATACCAGTGACAAATTAATAATATTTTCAGACACTTGGGTTGTTCAAGGTTCATCATCTCCTAGCCCCACATTAGTGGGTGCAGACCGGCTATTAGTCCCACCTTGACACACTACCCACCTGTTCACTGTGTTTGGAAGATCTGGTTATAAATCATGTGCCAGACAGTGGGCTTGCCTGTAACACATGGGTTTAAAACTTCCCACCACTAGGAACTTGAACTCAATTTTTTTTTCCCCTGAAGAATAACTCAAAAGTTTCTCTTTTGTTTTTGTTATCTCTGAGAATTCAGTTTATTGCACCAAATGCTGCTATTTTAGTTTTCGCATTCATGCATTATTTCAATTTGTTAATTTCTTGCTTAAGAAATTGACTGAATTTGAAAACACATACACAAGTGGTACTGACAATGTGATGCTTTATAAAGACAGTTACTATAAGTCATGTACACACTTTCTCATTCAAACATAAACAGGGGCTACAACACTAACAGACAGACCCCCCTTCCCCAAATTTACATACCCCCTCTACTATACACTACATACACCCTCCGCCCACAGGTTCAATCAAAAGTCTACTCCATATCAGGCATCTTTGAAATTCGGTGAGAAATTATCAAGGATGAATGAGATGTGGCCTTTTCAGGGACAACTTGCAGATTCTAATTTCTAGCGGATTAGCCCACGTAAAGAGCTACCAGGCAGAGACAGCCAGAGACACCCGCGGTTAATGACGACAGCAGAGTGGCCATCAAACCAGGGCCAGGGCACCTTCTCAGACTCAAACAGCTAACTTAGATGGACCTGATGACCGCTTCCTTTTCTACCTACCCCCCTCCACTGAGCATCACTCCAGGCAGGTAACCGGTTTCATGTCACCCCTGTTCTTGGAGAATTTCAAACTTGTCAGTCAGTTCAGTCGCTCAGTCCTGTCCGACTCTTTACAACCCCATGAACCGCGGCACGCCAGGCCTCCCTGTCCATCACCAACTCCCAGAGTCCACCCAAACTCATGTCCATTGAGTCGGTGATGCCATCCAACCATCTCATCCTCCGTCGTCCCCTTCTCCTGCCCTCAATCTTTCCCAGCAAACTAGTAAACCCCTTTAAAAAGTGTAACTCAAGCAGCTGAACCTTTTTTGCCCCATCCTAACAGACACGAACCACCCATCTGGCCCAGGAAATTCGGCATATCCAGCTCTCACTGCAGAGCGGGCTGTGGGTGTGGGACCAGGGAGGGGGGTGTGGCCGTGACCCTGGTGGGCACAGAGGCACCGTGAAGACAGAAAAAGGACACACTGGCCTGGCACCAGCAGTCTGGTGTGACTGCAGGAAGCCACCCCACAAAGAAGGCAGTTTCCAGGCCTCGTAAGATCTGTCTTACATCATAAGCCCTTAAACTGGGATATGAATATGAATCATTACTACAAATGATAAAAGTCCCTATTAACAGATGGCAACTCACAAGTTCACCTTGTCAATATATATTAAATATATTTATATGTGTGGACACACATGGCTTGCTTTGGAACATGAAAAATCTTTGAAAGTACTCCTTTGGAAAAGAAAATATATTTATACATTGGAGCCACTTTATTATTTTATCTATGGTTTTTCCAATAGTCATATATGGATATGAGAGTTACACTGTGAAGAAGGCTGAGTGCAGAAGAACTGATGCTTTTGAACTGTGGTGTTGGAAAGGACTCTTCAGAGTCCCTTGGACAGCAAGGAGATCAAACCAGTCAGTCCTAAAAGAAATCAACCCTGCCCATTCATTGGAAGGACTGATGCTGAAGCTGAAAGTCCAATACTTTGGCCTCCTGATGTGAAGAGCCAATTCAATGGAAAAGACCCTGATCCTGGGAAAGACTGAAGGCAGGAGAAGGGGGCGACAGAGGATGAGATGGCTGGATGGCATCACTGAATCAATGGACATGAGTTTGGGTAACTCCGAGAGTTGGTGATGGACAGGGAGGCCTGGCGTGCTACGGTTCATGGGGTTGCAAAGAGTCGGACACGACTGAGCAACTGAACTGAACTGAAGTAAAAGAAGAAAAAAGAAATCCAGATAAACTTGAGTCCATGAATGGGCAATGAATCTGTGAGCTGAACACACGCCCTTCACCCCCATCCCCACCCTCCCACCCGAGGGACCCAAATGCTTACTTTTTAAATTTTATTTTTTATTTGATTTTAGCTGCGTGGGTCTTCGCTGCTGTGCGGGCATTTCTCTAGCTGTGGCACGTGGACCCTAGTTGCCCTGCGGCATGTGAGATCTTCCTGGACCAGGGACTGAACGCGTGTCTCCTGCGCTGGCAGGCGGATTCTCTACCACCGAGCCACCAGGGAAGCCCATGGTGCTTTGTTCTAACAACATAGCTAACGCTCTGGGCTCTGGGCTCCCAGACTGGGGCTCAGTGAAGGCGAGGGCCTTTGGTTGAGCTACATGACTCTTCTTGAGTTCTTTAACTACAGAACTTCCCAGTTTTTTCTCTTGAAGATTAAAATGGATGCTGCTGCTAAGTCACTTCAGTCGTGTCTGACTCTGTGTGACCCCATAGACGGCAGCCCACCAGGTTCCCCCGTCCCTGGGATTCTCCAGGCAAGAACACTGGAGTGGGCTGCCATTTTCTTCTCCAATGCATGAAAGTGAAAAGTGAAAGTGAAGTCGCTCAGTCGTGTCTGACCCTCAGCGACTCCATGGACTGCAGCCTACCAGGCTCCTCTGTCCATGGGATTTTCCAGGCAAGAGTACTAGAGTGGGGTGCCATCGCCTTCTGGCTCTTGTTAATTATTTCTAAGTACTGAGAATACTCCCCACTTGGCTGACACCTACTTTTACCAACTAACAGTGAAAGAGCTGATGATCAACAAATTAAAACACATGTCATCTAATTTTTGTATAAAATAAAGGGCCTTCCCTGGTGGCTCAGACGGTAAAGTGGCTGCCTGCAAGGTGGGAGACCTGGGCTCGATCCATAGGTGGGGAAGATCCCCTAGAGAAGAAAATGGCAACCCACTCCAGTACTCTTGCCTGGAAAATTCCATGGACAGAGGAGCCTGGTAAGCTACAGACCATGGGATCACAAAGTGTCGAACACAACTGAGCAACTTCACACACACACACACACACACACACACACACACACCCCAATTTTACTTTTAAAAACTTATTTTCATGTAAATAAAAACATTTTAAGGATAACAATCACTATAGAGACGGAAGTTGCAGTACTGCAGATGTTATTTCCTTTGAAGACTCTCAACAATTCAAATACTTAATGGCAATTGCTAGAATACGAAGAAAACAGATGGGAAATCCAAGCCTGTGCAAGCTCACACTTTGGGTTGAACTTGCTTCACCAGTGGAATCAATGAGCAGCTGTCACAGCAAGGAGACACTGCGGGGTTCTACCCAGTGGCTTCTGGAAAGATCCCTCCTCCAGCTCCCCTTGCCTGGGGTCCACCGTGAGGGTGAGAGAGGCGTGCCCCAGCACACAGGGGACCTGCCCACTGCCTGGGATGTTCTGGAAGCCCTGTGGGGAAGCTTCATCACTCGTCATCCTTGAGTATTAATCAGCTTATTATGTATGAGATGAATTCATTTATTCATGGAGAGGTCACGTTTGCAAACCTCCATCAATGTATAAGCAAAGCCGTCACATGGAAAAAGACATTCATCCATGCAACTAAATTCCAATCCTCTATGTCGGAATGGTAGTGTTGGAGAAGACTCTTGAGAGTCCCTTGGACAGCAAGGAGATCCAACCAGTCCATCCTAGAGAAAATAAGTCCTGAATGTTCTTTGGAAGGACTGATGCTGAAGCTGAAACTCCAATACTTTGGCCACCTGATGTGAAGAACAGACTTATTGGAAAAGACCCTGATGCTGGGAAAGATTGAAGGCGGGAGAAGGGGATGACAGAGGGTGAGATGGTTAGATGGCATCACTGACTCAATGAGTCTGAGTTTGGACATGAGTCTGAGCTCCAGGAGCTGGTGATGAACAGGGAGATCTGGCATGCTGCAGTCCATGGGGTCACAAAGAGTCAGACAGGACTGAGCGACTGAAATGAACTGACGCCAGGGATGGGCAGAAATTCTGTGAAAGGCCACGGAGCAAGTATCTGGGACTCCCTGGCCACCAGATACCACAGGAACCACTCACTTCTGTGGTCACACCCACGGGCAACTCAGCCCCCCTGCAGCCTGTAAACAAAAAAGCCTGTTATTAGAGACAGGCTGCGGGCCGGGCTTGGACCCTGGGTCCTGTCTGGGGACCTTTCATCACGTAACCCCTTGGGGGTGTCCACTCTTGCATGGCCGACAGCTACCTTGCCTGCTGGAGGTCACCGCTCGGGAGCCCGCGTGCTTCCTCGCACGGTTCTGCATCTGCTCACTAAGGTCCAAGGAGCCGCAGACGCTGGCTCTGCATGGTTTTCTGGGGGGAGGGGGAGGTCTGCTCCCCAGCACAGGTGGGGACAGTCCACGTAAGTGTAAGGTGAGGGATGAAAGGGACACAGGATCCCAGGGTCTGGGGCTGTCCTCGGTGGAATCCTGAGCTGTAAGGGCTGGGCAGGGACCAAACAGGAGAAGAGCTGAGGCACACAGAAGAGGCTGATGATTACCTGTGAGGCAGACAAGCGGAAAGAGGGCAAGCTTACAAAGCAGCTGACTGCTGAGGCAAGGGCAAGAAAATGCAAAGTTAAAAGTAGATGTCAAGGTTTCAAATTTAATGAAATGATGAAAGCAAGCACGTAACTCCTATGATTTCATCTGAAAACTCACTTGGACATTTAAAAGGAGAGCATACGTTGCTGAGTTTGGAGCCATGCCGGGAGCAACCCTGCACTGCCGCTCTTCCGAGCTCGAGCAGTCTCCCCAGGACCGATGCACCCCGAGACTCTGGGACCCCAGCAGTAAGGGAACCTCTGATGAGATCGCCCGGCCACCGTGCTCGGCCCCCAACATGCCTCGGCACGAAGCTCGATCTAACCCAGATTCACCCACAAGAGGCAGAGGCCAAGGATTCGCTCCCACCCCTCCCATCAGAAATGAGACCCTTTGCCAGGATTATCCTTGTCCCAGGCCTGGGATGCTAATCACTGCCAGACCCCCAGCCCAGACCTGGGGGTCGGGGGAGATCGCCCCCTCCCTGCTGACTGCCTCCCCACCCCCACCTCCCACTCCTCTCCACCTGCACTGCCCTCCTCGCCTCCAGTGTCTCATCTGCCAGCAAGAGCCTGTCCGTGACTGTTGATCCCTCGGGCAACCTTCAGCTCCTTCAGGAGAATTTCCCACCTGAGGCATGGCTGTCCAGGAGGTCAGAGATCAAGACTGAGGCAACAACAAGAAGTAATTTCCAAACGCTGGCGCTGGCTCCCAGCACCAGGCCTAAGGCGCTGTTACTTTTGGCCAGACCCGACTCCGTTCTTTCCATTTCTTGTCTTCCTAATGAAGAACTTAGATTAAAAATTTAAGCTCGGGAAGCAAGGCCATAGCCTCCCAGAAAATAGTTTTCTCCTTATCGGGAGGCAAGGACATAGCCTCCCAGAAAATAGCTTTCTCTGTTTCAACTTAGTTGCTTTCTGTAAGTTTTCCCACCAATCAAGCGTATCCCCCCGCACCTATGGCCTCTACTTCAATGTATCCCATAACCCGACTCCATCCCCACCTGCCTGTGATTTTTTGTATAAAAACCCCTCACTACTGACATTAGGGGTTCACTCCTCCTGAGGAGACTGAACCCCGCGCGCCGGCTTAATAAATCCTCTTGCTTATTGCATCGAATTCGAGCCATTGTGGTCTTTGGAGCGACAGGTCCTGAGAAAAGGCCGCGAGGTCTTACACTAACATGAAACCTTTCAGTCAGTTCAGTCACTCAGTCGTGTCCGACTCCTTGCAACCCCATGAACCACAGCACACCAGGCCTCCCTGTCCATCACCAACTCCCGGAGTTTACCCAAACCCATGTCCACTGAGTCAGTGATGCCATCCAACCATCTCATCCTCTGTGGTCCCCTTCTCCTCCCACCTTCAATGTTTCCCAGAATCAGGGTCTTTTCAAATGAGTCAGCTCTTCACATCAGGAGGCCTAAGTATTGGAGTTTCAGCTTCAACATCAGTCCTTCCAATGAACACTCAGGACTGATCTCCTTTAGAATGGACTGGTTGGATCTCCTTGCAGTCCAAGGGACTCTCAAGAGTCTTCTCCAACACGACAGTTCAAAAGCATCAATTCTTTGGTGCTCAGCTTTCTTTATAGTCCAACTCTCATATCCATACATGACCGCTGGAAAAACCATAGCCTTGACTAGACGGACCTTTGTTGTCAAAGTAATGTCTCTGCTTTTAATATGCTATCTAGGTTGGTCATAACTTTCCTGCCAAGGAGTAAGTGTCTTTTAATTTCATGGCTGCAGGTACCATCTGCAGTGATTTTGGAGCCCCCCAAAATGAAGTCTGCCACTGTTTCTCCATCTATTTGCCATGAATTGATGGGACCAGGTGCCATGATCTTAGTTTTCTGAGTGTTGAGCTTTAAGCCAACTTTGCACTCTCCTCTTTCACTTTCATCAAGAGGTGCTTTAGTTCACTTGCTGCCATTTAAACCTTTTTTTTAAGAGGTCGAATGAAGACTGACCATCTACAGTGAAGCAGAAATGATGCGCGCGCATGTGTGTGCCTCGCATGTTCTGTGCATGAAGAACGGTCATGATAAAGGTCACCCACGGGACACACGTAACCGGCTGCTGGACTGTCTCAAGGCAGATGCTCAGTGGTCCCTGAGCACGGCCGGCGCTGAGGGACCCCTCCCGCAGGCAGGGCGCAGGCCCCCACACGGCGCGTACGTACCGTCCTGGAAGACCCGCTCCACGTTCAGCCCGTATGTGGCGCACGTCTCGTAGTACGTGCACCTCTTCAGGTCGCTGGAGAGCTTCCGCGCCCGGGCGTCGTCGATGACCCGCGGGTTGGTGGAGCTGATGGCGTCTGCAACAGACGGACAAGAGGCGACATGGTGACCCCAAGCGGCCTGAGGGCGCCCCACCACCCGCGCCCGAGGAGCTCAAAGCCCGCCCCTCGCTCAGCAGTGAGGGGATTGTTCTCAGGACCTGGAGTGATCAGAGCATAGTTTATCCCCATTCAGCTCAGACATCACATGGCCAGCTGTCCCAGGGGGCCCTGTTCCTGAACAGGAAATAAAAGACGTCCGCAAACACCGGGAGGGAAGGCTGAAATGCAAGTTAGTTACTCAGTTGTGTCTGACTCTGTGACCCTGTGGACTGTAGCCCACCAGGCTCCTCTGTCCATGGGATTCTCCAGGCAAGAATACTGTAGCGGGTTGCCATGTCCTTCTCCAGGGGATCTTCCCGACCCAGGAGTCAAACCTGGGTCTCCCACATTGCAGGCGGATTCTTTACCATCTGAGCCACCAGGGGAGGGAAGGGTAAGGGTTAAATAATCGTGGTTCCCGAAGAAAACTGCATGGCCACTATGGGCAACGGCCATCTATGCACAGGCGCCCGCGAAACACACCCCTCCACCAGCACCAACGCCTCCAGGCGCCCCCGGCCGCTGGACACACGCTCGTGGAGCCCCCGCAGGTGCCTGTCCTATTTGGGCACAGGGAAACCCCAGCGAACCAGAGGGACAGAAGCCTGTGCTCTCGCGGAGTGGGTGTCAGGTCAGCCGGGGAGGGGGTAGTGAGACAGAGCCCAGAAAGGACCAGGGGGTGTAGGTGGGGCGCAGGGCGGGAGACGGGTCGGGAGGGCAAGGGTCAAGGAAGCGCGCCTGCAGGAGGCGGCACGGGGTGGCAGAGGTCTGGGGCAGGGGGTGGCCCGAGCATCTCGGGTTTAAGGGCGATCCAAGCCTGAGAGCAGGAGTGGGGGTGACCTGGGGGCGCTAGAGGGGCCACAGGCGAGTGTACGAGCCATGTCGGGTCTGAGCAGATGGCCTGGGTGGGCGGGCAGGGGACAACCCCACCTCCTGCAGGACCTGTATACAGATGGGGAGATCTGGGCAGCAAAACAGACATCGGGCACCAGCCACTGGTCTCCCGATAAAATGAACCCCGCCCCCCCCGCTATTTGTTTTTAGCTTGGCCTGCGTGAGCCTCCTGCTCCATTCATTCCACGACTCCTGAGTTACAGGGGAGGGGAGGGGGGTCGGGGGGCAGTCACGCGCCCGGCACACAGGGCCCAGATGCTCCAGCCACGGTGCTACCGTGAGATGAAAGGGCTTTTCAGGGACGAAACACGCTTTTCAGGGACTGTTCCTGACGTGGCATTTTTCCTGTGGGCATGAAGGCTCCTGAGGTACAGGAAACAGCCAAGAGCTCTTTAAAGAATAGCCCACAGCGGAAGTCTTCTCCGCTAGTCCAGGAAACAGCAGCAGATAAGACACCAATAACCTCTTAAATGTTTGCCGCAGCACAGGAAATGCACGAGGCTCTCAGCTTTTTCAGTATTAAATAAGAGAGGCATCTCCAAGGAATGATACACTGATTTTGTTTTCACTTTCTCTTTTCCTTATTCCCTGTTTGCTTTTCCTAGCCCCATGGAACAGGTTTAACTGACAGTTCTGAATGACTCCCAGGAAAACTATGATGACTCAGACCCCTGGCAAGGCCTGTCAGAGGGATTAATTCAAACAGTATCTCATCCTGTCTCACCTATAGATTAATAAATCTGACTTGGATTTCATAACACCTAAGGAAAACAAGTTTTTTTTTTTAAGGTGGAAACATCTTTTAAGAAAATAGTAGAAAAACAGTTAGAAACCCAGGATTTTCAAACGTTGTGGTGTATGTAAACTAGAAAATAAATGCACAGAGCATTAATCCAGCTTAGGATTTATCCTGACCAGAGTTCCCACAATGACCCAGGCCTCCTTCCCTAGTGGGTGCCCACCCCATTTCTGTCCCATCCAGCTTCCACGACACGGCGTCATGTGTCAGAAACAGACCCTACCCTGTTTGCCTCATGTTTCACTCCTGACACTCTACATCTTTTATCTTTTTTTTTACAGCTCAGGTTTCACCCTCAAATCAGTGCCATCTGCTCATCTCTAAAACAGGCCATGTTTAACAAACACCAACACCATCGTCTCGGCCCTGATGAACATCCTCCAGCTCCCTAAGAGACAGCATGTCCACCCACTGCCGGGTGAGGCCCCACATCCCACGTGTCCTTGAACAATGAACTTGATTCTCCTTCATCTTCTGCACCCCCAACCTCCGACGGGGCCACAGGCCCCAGCCACTTCGGGGCGGTGGGGGGCGGGGGTGGCAGTCGAGGGAATCCCATGACCTCACCTCTGTGTCTGAGGCCCCATGCAGTCAGCATAGCAGCAGGATCTGTGTGCAGGGTTCACAGAACGTAAACCAACAAGGAGCTAATGGTCCCCGAGGGTGGAACCTTCCAGAAGCCCGCACTCCCTCCACCTTCCCACCACGGGGGCTTCTAGGGTGCTCTGGGAATCAGAGGTCTGGGTAATGACCCCTCAGGTGAGGACTGTCCTTCCTGAAAACACTCAAGTCCTGCTCCTTTAGGGCGTGGCTTTGCTGAGTCCCAACAGGTCTGAGACAAGCTCTCCAGCCACAGACGATTATTAAACTGAGGGAATGAAAGGGGGCTGGCTCCTGCCCTCAGGGCCCCCGGCGGACCTCCCCAGCCTATGGAGCCGTCTCTGGGGGCCCCGAGACCTGGATCATCCCAGCGGGAGACAAGGTCGGACTCCCCTTCAGCTGGGGCAGGACACACAGAGGCGACACGCGCCTCCAAGGTCAGCGGCCGGCAGACACCCGCTGACCACCCCGCAGGACCTCAGGAAGGTGGGCCACACGTGGAAACAGAAGGACGGAAACCAGCCACGTGCTCCACATTGCTGTGCCCACGGATGCCCCCAGGGCCCCGTGCGATTTCCTCCCTCCAAAGCCTGGCAGCGTCAAGGTCAACCGCAGTCCAAAGGCAGGGAGCCTGGGTCTGCGTGACTCCCAGGCTCACCACTCTCTACACCCAGATACACAGCTAAAGAAGAAAGACAGCAAACTGGTCAAGGCAGCTTTCTGGCTTGGACGGAATGCCTATCTTCCTTTTACTTTAGAGACCCTACTACACAAAGGCACTGTGTGTCCTGAACCCAGGGAGCCAGTAAGGAGATGCCCACACAGACTGCGCTTTGGCTCAGAAATGCCCTGGGCAGGCCTGCAGGGAGAGGTGGCTTACTGAAAATTAACTGCCTTGATCTCCAGGCAGCTTGGAAAGCAAGACCTGATTTTAGATGAGCTGCCCACAATAAAACGTTATGTGTCAAGGAGTTTTAGTCCCTCCGCTGTACATCCAAGTATCACAACATTGTCTGTTAACCAGCTATAACCCAATACAAAATAAGACGTTAAAAAATTTTTTTTTTAGGAAGTCAAACACCCAATCCTGAACGCGTCTGAACACAAACCAAGGGCTCCTTGTGGGTGCGCCTTGCCTCGCAGTGACCACTAGAGGGCGCGTCGGGCATTAAAAATCTCACATGTCAGCTGAGTGCAGAATTAATGCTTTTGAGCTGTAGTGTTGGAGAAGACTCTTGAGAATCCCTTAGACTGCAAGGAGATCAAACCACTCCTTCCTAAAGGAGATCAGTCCTGAGCGTTCATTGGAAGGACTGATGTTGAAGCTGAAACTCCAGTACTTTGGCCACTTGATGCAAAGAGCTGACTCACTGGAAAAGATCCTGATGCTGGGAAAGATCAAAGGCGGGAGGAGAAGGGGACGACAGAGGATGAGATGATTGGATGGCATCACCGACTCAGAGGATGTGGGTTTGGGTGGACTCCGGGAGTTGGTGATGGACAGGGAGGCCTGGCGTGCTGCGGTTCATGGGGTCACAAAGAGTTGGACACGACTGAGTGACTGAATGGACTGGACTGAACTGACGTCCCAGGTTGGTCTAAACCTACCTCTACCCTGAAGGCTTCAGTTATGAGACCACTGGTCACGACATATATGCTTGGCAGGGGTGCAAGATGGCAGTGAGGTCCTCTCCATGAAACCCCAACTCACATTTTACATCTAGCACCCTGAGAAGATGCTTTTAGGTTATTCCACACTTTTCTTGTTCCTCCCAGCACACTTCCCCACTCCATGATCTTGGCTTATCCCACCTGCTCTCAGTTACATCACACCTGGTGTCCTGCATATAGCTAACTGGTTCTGCTGCTCAAACACAGCGAGTTTCTTATCTGAAGAAGTCTCACATCAGGGCATGCAAGGGCAGATCAGATGTGCTTATTCCAAAGGAATTAACAAAAACAGAACCTGCACCAGGAAAGGAAAGGATAAATCCAGCGTTTCTTCGACGTGATTGTTTTTTAAGTTCCTCATTTTTCTGACAAAGCGGTTTTAAAGTTAACCTTCATCTGGTTTCCCTGGTTATTCAGCTGGTAAAGAATCCGCCTGCAATGTGGGAGACCTGGGTTCAATCCCTGGGTCAGGAAGATCCCCTGGAGAGGGGAATGGTTACCCACTCCAGTATTCCGGCCTGGAGAACTGAACGGCTTGCACTTTCACCAGACTTTCTAAAACAATCCCTTAGTTAAGTCCCCAGAAGATGTCAGCATGCCAATGAATCTATGACCAAGAGTGTCCTAGGTGATGCCACTTTACTAAGAGATCAAGTGTTATGTGACCTAGAAAAAAATACAAAACATACCCACGCAGTAAGACTGTATGCTCTCTGAGGGATCTGCTAAAAATGAGATTTGGATCATAAGACATTAAGAAGTACAGTAGAATAAAACGAAACTTGGCAATGTATGAAAAATCAGTATTAAAGTTGCAAACATTAACATAAGTAACTTTTTAGGTTGCTTATAAATCACAGTACTTTATGACAGATAGAATTAAGATGCCCTAATATAGAAATCAGGCTTTCTTTCTTCCTGAAGCCTTTGGGGGTGTAGCGGTGTGTTTTGTTTTGAAGTTGCCAAGTGATTTCTCCACTGAACCAAACGAGGAGACAGGATGATTGCCATTTCAGGGATTCTCCCTGTAAAAAGTAAGACTTCAGCGGGAAATTATTTCTTCTTTAGACCGTCTGCAAACCGCCCCCGTCTCTGAAAATACAGGCCAGGAAGCCACTGACGGCTCAGTGGCCAGAGCCCCAAGAGCCCCACGTGCCCGGAGATGCCACTTACCCTGGGTCCCCACCAGGATCAGCGGGATCTCGCTCGTGTTCCGGTAGCTGGCCATGCGGCTGTAGTAGTGGTAGACGGTCTGGAAACTGATCTCATCCTCCAAGCTGAAGACAAATATGACGGCGTCCACCCACATGGCAAACTGGGGAGAAAGAGGGCAGGTGAGCAGGGGCGAGGAGCGAGGAGACAGAGGGAAGGAGCAGCATCGGGCCACCTTCGTGAGCACGGGCAGGGGGGCCACACGTGGTGTCCAGCTTCTACCGAAACCCGCTTCTGAAGCATCGCTAATGCCCTTCTCATCCTTGGAACAACACACCTGGGACGGGGCCCACAACCTGCTTCCCACCCAGGCCACCGTGTCTCCAAAGTCAAACCAGACCTTCTTCCCCACGGGAATGTCCACCCCCGTCCCGACTCACCCAGTGCGCACAGAGCCAGCCGGGGGGCCGACAGGCGGGGTGACCCCACAGCTTCCTGCTGTGCCCTAAACTGCCTGCAGAGCCCCCCAGGAAGCCGCGCTGGGACCCTGAGACGGGACTCCTCCTCTGGGGGCCCACGGCTCAGAAGTCCTCCACGCCAGGGCCAATGACTCTCAACAGAAGAGGTCTTTGTATTGTCCAAGATCGGCCGCAGATGAATTACAGCACCCTTCATGGGAATTACGACCCACTGCCAGAGACATTTGGAGGCGATGGCACCCCACTCCAGTACTCTTGCCTGGCAAATCCCAGGGACAGAGGAGCCTGGTGGGCTGCAGTCCATGGGGTCGCGAAGAGTTGGACCACGACTGACCAACTTCACTTTTATTTTTCACTTTCATGCATTGGAGAAGGACGTGGCAACCCACTCCAGTGTTCTTGCCTGGAGAATCCCAGGGACAGAGGAGCCTGGTGGGCTGCCGTCTATGGGGTCGCACAGAGTCGGACACGACTGAAGCGACTTAGCAGCAGCAGCCAGAGACATTAACCAAACCAGTGAACAAAATGAGCAAAAAGGAGCGGGGACAAGCGAAAACCCCACAGCAGCCTGGCTCTTTTATCATTTTATTCTTGTTTTACCTGCATCCAGCTGAACTCACATCAGGCGTCTTTCTGGCAAATCAGCCGGAGGAACACGTTAGCTATGTGATATCCACACTCACCTTGTAAAGCTGGAGCCAAGTGAGCAAAGCACCCCCGGGACTCAGAGCTCCCCAGGGTCACACACATGGCACCAGGCACCGTCTGGAGCCTGACGCCCTCCTCTTTAATGAAAGACCCAAGTGAAAACATGCGGGAAAGAACCCCACGTGCTTTCTCTAAAAGACGCTGCAGCTCTGACACCAGCTCTGATGGTCAAGGCATCAGCTCTAATACATTTGGGGAGTTTCCGTTGGTTAAGCTGGCGTGCTAAGTCGCTTCAGTCGTGTTCTACCCTTCGCAACCCTATGGACTGCAGCCCTCCCGGCTCCTCTGTACATGGGATTCTCCGGCAAGAACACTGGAGTGGGTTGCCAAGCCCTCTTCTAAGGGATCTTCCTGATCCAGGGGTCAAACTGGCATCTCTTACATCTCCTGCATTGGCAGGTGGGTTCTTTACCTCTAGCGCCACCTGGGAAGCCCAAGCTCTGACTTCTACATAGAAATGAGAAGGGTATTCAGTTACCCGTGGAGATTTTATGTGACAGGAAAAAATTAAACCTGAAGTTCAGATGATAACAACTAAACAACAATAACAATAGCGGTCACGGCTGCTGAAACCTTCAGGGCAGGGTGGTGCACTGAGCCCCCAGTTCCTCAAGCTGGAGTTCCCTCTCCAGGGTGGACCTGGAACCCTTGGGGACAGGTCTCATCACTAACTCTGGTCCAGGGCAGCCGGCTTGCTGGTCTACCACTGGAGTCAGGGAAAAAGCACCGTGTCCGTCCCTCTCTGACTCATGGCGTCCAGCCCTGGGCAGCGACCTTGGACAGCAGCGGCCCTGAAGCCACTCAGCCAGCTCCGACATGCGTTTCTGCACGTCTCTCAACTTTCTTCTTAGACTCTTAACGGTCGGAGCCGAGGTGTGCTCTCTGAATGTGAAATTGCCCCCGCACACTCCAAGATGTGTATGAACTGGAAAGGCGGAAAATCACCCAGGTGACTCCCACACTTCACCTACTTCATTCACCCGTTCCCAGCCGCCATAGAGGGAGCCCTCGTGGCAGCAGGACAGACGCCCCACGGGTGAAGGTCAGCTAAGAGTCATTTAGCTTCACTGCCACCACAAACCTTCCGGACACTGTCAGATGGCAAGCCTGTCCTGCTCGGAGTAACTGGCATGCACTGATCAGGAGCTCTCGCACCTTCATAACCTGCTTTTCCCATGTTTAACCTGTCTTTAATGTTTCCTTATTACTATCATTGACTATGCTGTTTCATCAAAGCTAAAGAAATCTTTTCCATACTTTCACATCTTTGCTATCAGAACATACCTTAAGGACTGCTTTCTTTCATGAGTTGACAGTATTTTTCTTTTAAATACTGGCATAGCTTATAATCAGTGGCACTACAGACTCACTGGAACCTGGTAACTCCACACCATTTTTCTGTAGAGCCACACACCCCTCAGTGTGTGGATTTTGAGTTTTAGAACTCTTAACTCTTTAACAACTCTTTAACAACCCCCATATTCAACATCATTCACTTAAATCACTAAATTTAAGTGGACTTTCTAAATGGGTAAGTTCAAGAAAGAACACCAGGGATATTTTCAATATTAAGTTTGCATTAATCAGTCTTGACTATTACTAGCCCTTACCTCCTTTAAAGTGTTTAGCTGGTAAATTATTATAGAAATAAAGCCATAAACTAGGGAGTAAACCAAAGAAAGAAAATTTTCACACTCAGGCTTTTTTTTTTTCCTCCACAATGCCCAATTTTCAAGGAACTCTCAAAGAAGTCACACCACGCTGCAGCTTCTGGTTTTCAGTGGAGAATGACCTGGGCTGTGAAGCCTGGTGGGCAGCCTGATGGTGGTGTTCAGATTTCCAATTCCACCCAGCTTTCTAAGTGACTACCCTGCTCCAGAGGAGCCGGGAGGGCGACTGTCCATGGGGTCACAAAGGGTCAGACATGGCCGCAGTGGCTTAGCGTGCTCTCGAGAGGAGACGTGAGAAAAGTGTGGGAAGCCATAGAAACTTCTAGATGCCAATGCTGCTGAGTTGACAAATCAGTGCAAAATCTGCTCTTCCTTCTTAGAAACACAAAGGGAAAATCAGCCACACAGACCAAACTGCCCCTCCAGGTTTCAGTCTGAAGGAAAAACAGAATTAGCCTCTCCCGAAAACTAGACTGCATATTAAAGCGCAGAGACATTGCCAACAAAGGTCCGTCTAGTCAAGGCTATGGTTTTTCCAGTGGTCACGTATGGATGTGAGAGGTGGACTATAAAGAAAGCTCAGTGCCGAAGAGTTGATGCTTTTGAACTGTGGTGTTGGAGAAGACTCGTGAGAGTCCCTTAGGCTGCAAGGAGATCCAACCAGTCCATTCTAAAGGAGATCAGTCCTGACTATTCATTTGAAGGACTGATGTTGAAGCTGAAACGCCAATACTTTGGCCACTTGATGTGAAGAACTGACTCACTGGAAAAGATCCAGATGCTGGGAAAGATTGAAAGCGGGAGGAGAAGGGGACAACAGAGGATGAGATGGTTGGATGGCATCACTGACTCAACGGACATGGGTTTGGGTGGACTCTGGGAGTTGGTGATAGACAGGGAGGCCTGGTGTGCTGCGGTCCGTGGGGTTGCAGAGTCGGACATGACTGAGAGACTAAACTGAAAAATCTCAGTTACAGGAAACGTTTCCAGGGGCCGCTCTCTCACCTCTTCTGTGCACACCTGTGGAGTCAGAACCTCGAGGAGCGAGAGGGGCACGCGGGTCCCCAGTGTGGGTGCTTTGCTCACCTGGGCCTCCCGGGGGGCCACCTTCATCTCGGATCAGCAGCAGGTAGCTTTGTCCGTCCACGACAATCTCTTTCTTGAACCTGCCACCTGCCACACACACACACACACACAAAATAGCTTGTTACACAGGAAAGACAGAGCTTGGGGAGGGCGAACAGACGTGGGCTTCGCTTGTGGAAAAATACGCCCTAGACTGCGGCCCTGGAGGCAGCCCTGAGTGTTTAGGAGTAGCTTCAGATCTGTCTCCAGCAACCACTGGGCTTTGGAAGGACTACTGCCACTCCAGATTCCAATAGTCGTCTTTAAGAACCCATGATCGTTTGGAGTTAACACACAGGCTCCGCGCAGGGCCAGGGTGGCTCGGGACTCAGGAGGGTGGAGCGCTCATGCGGGCTTTGTGTGTCGATTCGGGATGTCTCTCTCTCCCTGGGAACCCGGCTGATACAGAGTCCAGAAACGGAGAGCATCGAAATTCGTCATTCTCTCCTTGGGTTCAGGAAACCGAAACGAAATTTTCATGGGCTGTGAAAAGGGTGGGGGCCTGGTCTCGACCGCGTGGACAAATCCCAGGGCTGAGGACCTCTGTATTCTCCTCAAGGGAAACCCAGTTCTTGAAGGGAGACACACAACAGCATGGGGATGGCGTTTCCGTGTTCACAGGGCACAGGGAGGGGCTGCTACCACACACGGGTTAGACAGAAGCTACGGGACGACACCTGCGCGAGACACAGCGGGGCAGCTGGGACAGACAGCGTTAGAGACGGCGCGGGGCCAGCGGCCGGCGGGGGCGGCCACGTGCCGGCGCAGCGCCGAGCCCCTCCCGCCCCGCGGCGCGCGGCCGCCCGCCCGGCACCTCCCGACGGCGTCCAGGGTCGGACTGCCAGCCCTTGCCCTGGACCGCGGGAAACACGCCCACCGCCGGGCTCCTCTGCCACCTCGAGTCAGACCGCCTCTCCACTGCGCCCACCCTTTCCCCAGGCTTGGGAATTCGCGGTCTCAAAGAGAGGAACGCGTCTCAGGTCAACGACCCCGGCACAGGGGCCTTCCAGAAACACCAGCGAACCGACAACCCCGAGCAACTGGACGCCCCCGAGAAGCACGCTGCCAGCACATCTCCGGCCCCAGAGGCTGCGGGCCGGGCCCCTTGCCCGCCTGGGCCCCATCTGGCTCGGCGGCACAGGGACCCCCGGGACACGGCGGCCTTCCCTCCCAGGGTTCCGGGGTCTGGGCCACCCCAGAGAAGGGTCGGGGGCCTGCAGGTGGGCTGAGGCCCCGTGAGCCTGGGGCGGACGGCTGGGTGGGAGGGCACAGGGGTCAGTGAGCGCGCACGCACGGCCACTCCACTCAGGCCCCCTGTAACGGGCAAGACGCGCTTGCTTACACAGCAGAACTCAACCACCAAAGAAAGCCTTCCAGCATTACGATGGATAAACTCTCATTTCGGTCCGCCTCACTGTTGATAAGGGGGGAAAGAGGGAGCGTTGCATGGAGAAGCGCTGTAAGGACACAGAGGCGATGGCGCTGGGATAGCGCATGCGCGCTGGACCACAGAGCGCTGCGCGTGCGCTGCCGCCTGCGGGTGGACCCACAGCGGGGTCCCTGCGCCCCAGCAGCTCGGCAAAGGCAGGCGCCGTGAGCCCTGGCGTCTTAGCACACGTGGAGGCCGGCCCCTGCCTGGTGAACACAGTTTCCACCTCCACGAGGCCGCCTAGCTGCCCCGGGCATGCTGGGCTCAGGTGGCCAATTCCTCACCGATCTGCGCGGTCTCCGGGGGCAGTTCCCGCAGGACCAGCACTCCTCCGCTGCCAACCGCCGCCCCC
Organism: Nanger dama; assembly: GCA_917880005.1. NCBI lineage: Eukaryota > Metazoa > Chordata > Mammalia > Artiodactyla > Bovidae > Nanger > Nanger dama. Next base: position 2,139,360 of record CAKJTW010000115.1, read on the forward strand.
ACCTCGCTGGGGAGCTGGCACCCGGTGGGCGTCACCACTCGGCTCCCCAGGAGTGACGCCCGCTGTTGGCCCTGTCCCTCCCCTGGGTCTCTTTGTCCTCTGTCTCACAGGGTAAGCACCTGATGGGTCTCACGTCTACTGCCTTTCACCTTCTTTGATATGTTTTTGTAGAGTCACGTTTACGAGTTATGTGTCTACGTGATTAGATCACAATATTAACGTTAGGAAAGGTTTACTCAGAGTTCTTTCTGCTCCTCTGTTTCTCTGCTGTGTAACCACAAGCAAAGGCCTCTGGATCTAATTTGCATCAGCTCTAAAAGGGCAGGTGATTCTCTTCTGCATCCCTAAGGGCACTTCCCATTCTAAAAACCACTATATATTATTCCCCTCTAAAATATGTAGTTAGTATGTCTCTTCAATGGAGAAGGCAATGGCACCCCCACTCCAGTACTCTTGCCTGGAAATCCCATGGACGGAGGAGCCTGGTAGGCTGCAGTCCATGGGGTCGCTAAGAGTCAGACACCACTGAGTGACTTCACTTTCACGCACTGGAGAAGGAAATGGCAACCCACTCCACTGTTCTTGCCTGGAGAATCCCAGGGACGGGGGAGCCTGGTGGGCTGCCGTCTATGGGAGTCGCACGGAGTCGGACACGACTTAGCAGCAGCAGCGTGTCTCTTCAGTATTTTACAATTGCAAATATCAGACACTTGCAGTGGACTTGGGTGTGTTTTCTGGTGTTGTATGTACATCAGGAAACAAATGAAACTACTCAAATGCATTTGCCGTGAACCCAAAGGTTTAATAACTAGATAAAAATCAGCCAGGTGTTTAAGCACCCAGATTGCAAGAAAGAATATGATTAAAAAGGTTATATGTAAACAATAAATTCCTACTGCTGGTAGACTGTCAGGCTCAATGGGAACACAGACCACTGAGTACTGGAGAAACACACCCCAGCAGGTCAATAAGAGAAGACTTTAAAAGCCGTTTTCTATAGTTTACTTTAGAGACACAAAGGGAAACGGCCTTGGGATGAAGGTGTGGGCGGCAGCAAGCTGGTCTACATCCATCAGGGGCCATTGCCCTTGTTTTGTGAAATTCAAACCCACCATCTGATGCTAGCCATTGGATCTTTACCTACTGAAATATTAGAGCACACCACCAAACTCTACGTCACATTTCATTTTTAATGTAGATTTATAAATGCCTGTTTTCTAATTCAATTTCCAATAAAGTCATCCCTTGCAATCCACAGGGGCTGCTTCCAAAATCCCCTACATAAAACGGTGAAGAATTTTCACATTCCCTACGTACAGCCTCTTGTATACTTTCAGATTACTTGTAACATGTAATACAGTGTAAATGCCATGTAAAGAGCTTTAAGTACAACATAAATGCTATGTAAATAGTTGCCAGCATGAAACAAATTCAAGTTTTGCTTTTTGAAAACTTCCTGTAATTCCCCGCCCCTCTCCCCACTCCATTTCCAATCCATGGCTGACTGAATCTGTGGATACAGAACTGTCTACACAGAGAGACGGCTGTATCTCTCTGCAGGTCTGTTTGACCCCACTTTGCAACCATGGCCCCACCCTATAAACTTGCTACATGAATAACTGTCAGCCTTCTCTGACTGCCAAATACTATTACATGACACTAAATCACCCGAGGGATCATTTTATTTTTAGAGAGTGTGCCGAACCTGACCCCCGTATTGGGATCCATCGACATGCACTTGGCTCCAGCCCACCTGTGCACAGGTGTGCAGGGCCCGTGCACCGCTGTTTAACTCACCGAGTCCACGGGGGAAGCAGGGCTCTCTGTACCTGTGATGACAACTCCCTGAGAAGGGAGAACAGAAAGCACTCCTGATGGATTCCTTCCAAAGATGGCTTGTGATCAGCAGAGGCAGACAGCACCACGTTAAAGCAGGTACAGATGGGTGAGCAGAGTCCAGTTCATCTCTAGGCTTTGGTTTTCTCGAGTTTCGCTGAACAGCAAGATCGCTTGCATCTCTTGTGTACACAGAAAGGGGACATTCTTCCTGCCTAAATTCAACCTGTGCCTGTGTGTACTCAGTCGCTCAGTTGTGTCCGACTCTTTTGCAACCCCATGGACTGGTAGCCTGCCAGGCACTCTGTCTATGGGATTCTCAGGACAAGAACACTGGAGTGGGTTGACCGTTTCCTCCTCCAGGGAATCTCCCAACCTAGGGATCTAACCTGCATCTCCTGCATCGGCAGTGGATAATTTACCACTGAGCCACCTGGGAAGCCCCATGTGCAATTTTTAAAATTTCAGATTCATTCAAAGGTTAATTTTCGATTTCCACCCAGAAAACTGTCCTGGGAGCCTCTGTTGCCCTTGAGCTTGAATTCTTAGGCGGGTCAAGGTAAAGGTGGACCTGAACATCCCAGACAGAAGCAGGGATGCTGACATGGATGTGTTACGAAAGCTCACCAGAGAGAAAAGATCAGGTTTTTTAAATATCTTGAAAAAAAGACTTAAAGGAGTCCCTTACAATCCACTGTGCTATGCTTAGTCATCAGTTGTGTCTGACTCTCTGTGACCTTTTGGGAGTCTTTGAAGCCCACAAGGCTCCTCTGTCCTTGGGATTTTCCAGGCAAGAATTCTGGCATGGGTTGCCATCTCCTTCTCCGGGGTATAATCCGCTGGGGACCAATTTCTCTCAAGGTTTCAAAGTTACTCTTGAGTCCTGGTCTCATGCTGGGGGAACCAGTTTTGAATCTGGGATGCTGGTGTAGGTCAAAACAGCTGAGTTCCCTGTACTCTTTAAACTCGAGCTAGGCAGGATGGATCTACAATGGAATCTTGTTAAATGTAAGAGCTGTCTACATCAAGAGAGGTATAACCATCTCACCTGGGTTGGCATTTCTGCTTTAAAAAGGGAAAAAGAAAACCAAATTTTCCTATTACCAAAAAAAAGGTTTTGTTGGCAGTAAACACTCCAACAGATGTTTGACATTTCTATGCTCTTGGCTAACTGGACTAAAAATTATTAACATATCATTAACAGGTCTCCAAGCAACAGCAAGCCTTATACTTTATCGTTTACAAAGCACTTCTCTTCCCACTTCATCTCATCCTCCTCACACCATCTTATGGTGCAAATACCACCAGAATATCCACATCTAACTGGGTGGAAAAGAAGTTCAGACGCTGATCAATCTGCCCCCCTGCCCCCAGAAAGGAGGGGGAGAAACCCAAACCCACGCATGCTGCCTGGTTCTCACGTCTTCTCTCTTCTGTGTGGACTTCAGCTGAGACAGTTCATGGCACACACCATCCGCAAAGGAGCCTGGAAGCCTTCGTGTAATTCCCTGCACCCACAGAGCAACACCTAAAATGTGGGTGGTGGAGTGTGTCTTTTTCTCATTCCACTCTCCATCATGGAAGGGAGCTGTCTTCAGCTGCAAATGACCGTCATCCCTGTGCCTGCTTGCCAAGTCACTTACTGTCTGACTTTGTGACCCCATGGACTGTAGCCTACCAGGCTCCTCTGTCCTTTCGGGCTCTCCAGGCAAGAACACTGGCAGGGGTTGCATGCCCTCCTCCAGGGGATCTTTCCAACCTAGGGATGGAACCTTCATCTCTTATATGTCTCTTTAGCATTAACACCACCTGGGAACCCTTAGGAGACTTAGTGCTTAGGAGACTAAAAGGAATAGATCCGCCCAACACTTTTTGTGATAGGGAACTTGTATTTTGTTACAAGTTCATCATGAAAGGAATATTGCCTGTAAGATTAAATGATACAACGGCCATTTCTGGGAACCCTGCCTCCCAGGTAATGAGCATTAAGCAAAAATACTTGTGTGTAGCTCACAGGAAACATCCTGACCAGGCCCACCTGTGAATAATTGCAGATAGGAAGAAACTGACACAGCCCCTTGCAGAGGCTGATCGTTGATGTTCAGCTGCTAAGTCCTGGCCTCCAGTCCTGACACCTTCTGGGGACCCCCCAGCTCAGGAGCGCCTGATTTTCCCAGAGGGACAGTTTCAAGATTCTTGTTGTTTCTGACATCTGCCCAAAACATTCTTCTTACTTGGCCTAGTAATACAATAGAATATCTGCGGAGGGGGTTGTCTCCTAATTATTTAGGACTGGTGAGATGAGAAGAATACACTGGAGAAAACATTGAGTCTTTTCATTTCTCCCTGGGAGAACATAAAAAAATTAATCATGTGCCAAAAATTTCTTAAAATGAATTTTGCTCTTTGGTAAAAATATTGAAGCCCGATGCCTATCACTGAGGTTTTGGAGAAGTTTTGTGTCGTGATATTTAAATGAATTTTGGATCATATATTTACACTGGGCAAGATGTTTTATTGGTAACATATTCGATTACAAAATTTAAACAAATCAGACTTCATTTCCTCTGCCAATTTATTTTTAAAAACTTATTGTTTTTTAAAAAGGGGGGACGACTATAAAAATGTACTAAGAGTAAGGATCCAATTAATCCGTGGTGATTGGTAAGTTAGTTCACAGGTGAATGGCTTGCAGTTTTGACTTGAGGTGAAATGAGATTTAACACAAAGGCTACAGTCTTCAACAACTTCATTCCATCCAGACCTGAGTACAACAAAGACGAAAGATCAGGAAAGAAGTCAAAGTTCCAGGGTAAGAGGAAAGATTCAAATGTTGCTGTAACGAATTTCCCTTTCTTCCATTTCTAATAAAAGAGGCAGGGGAGGGGAGGTGGTTAAAAAACAGAAAAAATTCACCATCCACCAAGAAAAGATGCAAAGTGTCACATAAACAACCTTGAAATCACTGGCCTTAAGAATAAAAAGGGGCAGGGCCGGGGGAGAGGGAGAAGAAAAGGAGGGGATGCCCCTGGTGGTCCAGTGGTTAAGAATCCGCCTGCCAATGAGGGAGACACAGGTTCGATCCCTGGTCCCAGAAGATCCCACTGGCTGCAGAGCAACTAAGCTCTTGAGCTGCAAATACTGAAGCTGGCTCACTCGAGAGTCCATGCTCTGCAATGAGAGAAGCCACGGCAATGAGAAGCCCACACACCACACCTGGAGAGCGGCCCCAATTTCCGCAACCAGAGAAAACCCCAGTGTAGTAAAGAAGCACCCAGCACAGCCAAATAGATCAAGGAGGACCGAAAAGCCAGGTGGGGAGGGGCTCCCGGTCCCTGAAGGAGGAGGGATGCTATGGTGGGTGGGGGCAGAAGGGTCTTCCTGTCCCGGCCCCTGACCGTGAGGAGGCTCCAAGATGAGCAGCCACCAAGGCTCTCTGGAGGCAAAGTGCCTGCAACACCCAGACTGCATGGAGGGGCCCTGGGGGCCAGCACACACACCCTTCCACCGCCCACGGGGCGGGCGCCCAGCAGGCTCGTTGAGAGCAGCGGCCTGCCTGTAACAGCAGCTCCCCTTGGCCTGGAGGGGACGCCCTCAGAGGACAAAGGGCTCATGTTATACTGAGGCTCTCGGGAGGGGACACCCAGCCTCAGCCCCGCGTCCAGCACTTCCCGGCAGCGGGTGAGTATCGGAGGCCCGAGGACACGGGAGCAGGCACAGTGAGACATCCCTCTTGTCCAGAGAGGTCTCCTCTAGCCTGTTTCCCCAGCAAACCTGGTGGCAGTGGGGGCTTCCCAGACCTCACCCGGGACACGTGGCTTGCCACGAAGCCCTCCGGTGGCCCCAGCCAGCGTGAACGGCCTGACAAGTGCATGCATCCTCCCACTGGACTGCTGTCGGGACCGTGCCGATCTCAGGAAAAGGGGGGAAGAAGCTACGGAAACGGTAAAGACATCATGTGAAGACACGGCAGGAGGAAAAAAGCAGGGGATTGTGGGAGTTTCCTGCTGGCCTAGTGGTTAGAATTGTGGGCTTTCATCGCTGTGGCCAGGGTACAATCCTTGCTCAGGGAACCAAGATCCTGCAAGCTGAGTGTCATGGCCAAAAAAAAAAAAAAGAAGGTCAGCGGGGGAGAGTTGCAAAGGAGCCTGCAAAACTCAAAGGGCAGATGGAAGAGACTCAAAAGCAGAAGGAAATCCCTTTCAGTTGCTTCCCTCCCTGATGGCACTTATTAACAGGCACTTAACGAGATGAGAGCTCCAGGAGAAGAATCTGAAACAGCATCAGAAGAGATGGAAGCCTCTAGAACAGAGGACCAAACCAGCATTTTGGCACAAATGAATAAAATGTGGAAAAGTAAGGGAGAGAAGAAAACACTGCTCCAAGCTGAAATTCTGACCAGGAGGAACGGCAGGAAATAAACTCCGTCAAGGAGACGAAAAGACAGAAGTTAACTGGCAGGAAGACAAATGAAACTAAGGAAAGGAGAAATGCTGCCTCTGCCAAGAAATGCCCAACTAGAGAACTCGGGTGAAGAGTGGAGGAAGTGTCCTGAAATGCAGCAAGAGATGAACCTGCAGAGCGAAAGAGCACGCGATCTTCCAAGAGAAAACGGCAAGGACTCTCTAAGGATGAAGCCTCGGAGGCCCCGCTGAAGAGCCGTCATGCCAGTCAAGACTCTTATCCTGCAGCGGGGTTCAAGGTGCACTCCCAGGAACATTCTCCAGAGCCTCTGTAGGGGGCTGGAAAGTGGCCAGTGTAGTATTTTTTAAGAGATGTACAACTGGTTCTGAAACTGTGACAGTAACAACCAACTTGCACTGGCAAGTGTGTTACACGCTAAGCCACAGACGAAGATAGTGGCCCTGGCTGCATCAGGTAACCTCTGCAAAGGCAGAGCCGGCTGCCGGGGTGCTGGGACGGCTGCACCATCAGCCCGGCCTTCTAAAAACCAGCAACCTGCTTTGGGACACGTCCCACCTTCTTGGGAGGGACAAGCCGGGCACATGTGCGGTGACGGTGTGTTGTGTGATGCAAGTCAGGTAAGCAGCAACAATCAGTCAGTTTAACCAGCTGACTCCTGGGGATGTCACCGCGCATTTAGTGAGCACCATGGTCCACGGGGACCTGCCTGGACACCTCTAGGGAATGAGTGGCTGATTTTTATTAATTCAACCTGGCATTTCAAGAACCTCACTATTCCTACTGCCTCAACACTTCTGGATCTACTTCACGGAAGAGTGACCTTGAAATGGCAGCTGAAGTGAATATATGTTTAAGTCTCACGTGTGTACACAAGTCTCACTTGTGTACTTCAGATTTTCCTGACATCAAGTAAATACAAGCAAAAATTAACTGGATGAAAAGGCACATGTAAAATGGAAACAGGAGACCCTAAAGCCCTATTTTGTGCTCATAAAAACAGCTTCATTGCCATCCCTGATAAGCAGCGAGTCAGATTTATAAACTAGAACTTGTATGAGTTTTACTGATGGAACTGCACAAGGTATCAGAGGGCTACTGAAAGCATTTTGTAAAAATGGTACTGCTGCTCAAAAGAAATCTGAAATCAATGTTTGAGGAAGTGGTTTGTTGCTCAATAGTCATACTGAACTTCCTTATATCTTAACTTCAAGAGCTTTGAGGAAAATGTAAATTGGCAGCTTAACACGTGAAACCCGCTAAGAGCTCTCCCTCCAAATACCACCTTTTTAAGACAACAATAAACATGGAGCCCCGGGCAGGTGTAGGCTGGCTGATCACCATCAACGAAGGACAGACCCAGTTCCACCTTCATCAGGTTTTATTAGCTTTTCCTCTGTGGTAAAAGAAAGGTGGGGGCCTTTCCTGCTGGCTCAATGGTAGAGTATCCGCCTGCCAATGCAAGAGACTCGAGTTCCATTCCTGGGTCAAGAAGACCCCTTGGAGGAGGGCATGGCAACCCACTCCAGTATTTTTGCCTGCAGAATTCCATGGAGAGGGGGCCTGGCGGGCTACAGTCCATGGGGTCGCACAGTCAGCCAAACTAGCAACTAAACGACGACAAAACCACCACCTGCAAAAGTACCCCACTAAAACTGCTGTAAGATAGCATGATCACAACACGTCTCTATAATCACAGCTGCAGAATCTCAGATACTACAGAGTAAACCACGCCCTGCAGCAGCATCAATCCCAGAAGGCAGGCAGGTCCCAGAGCCTGAAGCACCCTTTCTCGTGACGGTGTCCAAGCGCTCTAAGGTGGAAAGGGACACTCGCTGCACAGACAAGCCTGGCCCTCGCCGCCCCTCAGCTCACGCTCTTAGGTGTGATGCCGACCCCTGGGCCTGCAGCCTGTTCCCTTGGGCTTGGAGCCCCAGACACACTCAGGCTACCCTGGCTCCACACCCTGGGACTCTCCTGCAGAACTGTTTTGGGAAGCTAGAACCTGCCCCCTACCCCTAAAGTCCATACACCATCATCCCTGGAACTGGGTGCTTCTCCCAACAACTCAGCGGCTGTTCCAACGGACAGACAGCCTGCACAGCCCAAACCTCAGGAGACTTGGGGTGATCAGGGGGTCTCACTGAGGCCCCTGGATCTGGCAGCTGAGCCATCAAGCTCTGCTCTCAGGACAGACACACACTCCACTGTCCCGAGAGTGGAGGTTGACAGAGAAGCCTGGCGGGCTACAGCCCATGGGGCCACAAAGAGTCGGACTGAGCAATTAACACACACACGGTGTGTTCCTAACCTTAGCTGGGGACCTCCCTGTCAGCAAGTGATGCCGGGAACAGAGTGGACAGGACTTTTTTTAAAATATATATTTTCTTGGCCACACTGCACGGTATGTGGAATCTTAGCTCCCTGACCAGGGATGGAACCCACGCCCCTTGAACTGGAAGCGTGGAGTCAACCACTGGACTGCCAGGGAAGTCCCCAGGATTTCTGACTGTCAAGGGCAGTAGGAGAAAAAGGAAAGGGATGAGGAGAGCAGACTGGGTGGGGAATGGGAGGGGACTGGGCACCAGGAACAGACACAGTCCGTGTTCCCCAGAACATACTGGGAAGCCCCTGAGCAGATGATGCAGGGGGCGTCTGGCTTTGAATCAGCCCTCTGAAGGAGAAAACAGCCATTTCTCCAAAATGATGGGCAACTCCATATATTAATAGAATCTAATATTCAAGCGCTCATCGGAGCGATTTTGTGTTCAGCTCCAGACCACAGCCATAAAATATCACAACAAAGTGAGTCACAAGAACCTGGAAGGTTCCCAGGGCATGTAAGTTACATCCTTACTGTAACGTCATAGTCTTCTAAGCATTCAACCACATGTCTAAAAACCAACATACATACCTTAATTTTAAACCTCTGCTAAAAAAAAAGGCCAACCAAATCACCTGAGCCTTCAGCCAGCCACAACCTTTTTGCTTGAAGTTTGAAATCCTGCAAGAACTATCAAAACATGAGACACGAAGGGAACACACGCTGCTGGGAAAAACAGCCAACAACTTGCTCGATGCAAGGTAGCTGCAGAACTTCAATTTTTTTTTTTTTTTAAAGGGGGCATCTGAGAAGCGTCAATACAACGAGGGATGGCTGGGTGACCGGAGAGGGAGGCTGTTGGCTGGACACCCAGTGCTCACCGCCGGGGCTGTACGCGAACGTTCCAGCATCGACTCCTGCCTCTGAAACAGTCTGGTGGTAAATGGAATATATTTAGTGGTGCACATCTGTTTCCTTGGGCAAAAACGTACTTAAGGTTATTTATTTTTAGTGCCCTGCACATTTATTTTAAGCATCAAAAAGGATAAGTTATACAAAGGCCTGAGGCTGCAGGACAGAGCCCGGCTGCCCACCCAGTGGCTTTAAACAAGGAGGCCAGGGCCCAAGGCATGTCCAGGGGCAGCGCCTCAGCAAGGGGGTGTGGGCGCGGGGGTGGGCTGGCCTGCACCCACCAGAAGCTGACCAGACGGGGCTCTCTGTCCCTCAGACGTGACCACTCCTAAACTAGTGTTTCCTGGTAAAGAACTTATTAAAAAATTTTTTTTTCTGTGTCATGTGAATTATATTTTTGAATACATTTAAAAATAAACATAGAACTGTCGGTTCACACAGTCCTCTGCATGCAACTTAGGTGTTTGTTTCGAGAAAACTAAAGGGCTGCGGCTGTGAGGTGGGATCCTGTGGAGAAACCCAGAGTCCTCTGCAGGTCACGCCTTGAAGTGTGGACACACCACAGGGCAGGGGTCGCAGACTGTCTCTGGGAGGGGCTGCCCGGACGGTCAGTAACCCAGGCCTTGCGGGCAGCAGCCTTGTTTGCGTGGGGCATTTTGGTTTTGTTTATTCTTACAAGCCTTTAGAAATGCTACAATGACCCCCCCTACCCAAGGTCTGGGCTAAGCGGCCTGGGAAGCAGCCGGCACCTCCCCCCTCCAGGCTTGCTCCCCGAGAGAGAGACTGCTCTGCGATGTTCCCATTCTTGCCTTAAAACTGGAGACAGGAATCCAGAGTTTGCACTTAGCATAAGACTTTAAAACTTAGAAAGAAAAAAAGTACACGACCTGTCACTTTGTATAAAAACAGCAAAAGGATTAGTTTATTAAATTTTTCTTTATCTTCGAGGAGAAAAAAGACATAATAGTTTAAACTATTCTGTGTCAAAGCCTGTGTATATGTAACGTGGTTGTTTTGTAAATACACGTTTGTGCAGACTGCACAGGGTGGGGGTGACCGCTGCGGGACAGCCGTCTGCCCTCGAGGTTCCTGCTGGGGACAAGGCCCTGAGCATTGGGAATGTCACGTTCCATTTCTGGGGGTGGAGCTGGAGCACTCTCAGGAATCGTCTTATTCCCCTGGAAACAGTGTCAGGACTCAGCAGACGGCGTCCGGCCGGTGTGTCTTAGGACAAACACGCTGGCGGGTGGGAGGGGCATCAGCTCAGTCAATAAAGAACCCACCTTTAATGCAGGAGACTGGGGTCAGCGTGAGGATCTCCGCCCACAGCAAAGGTCATGAGGAAGGAAGCTTGGCATACGCAAAGGCATGATCAAGCCTCAGGAAAACCCCCGATCCCGAGCATCTACCCCAAAACAAGAGTACTTTACGGAGGGCTCTCCCCCATAACCATTTCTCTCAGGGAAGGAGTTAACTTGCAGCTCCAGTTAATAAAAATTCCTGGGCATGACAAGAGTGTTTCAGCTTACGAACCCCGAAGGTTCTCTGGCCTGCCTGATCAGGTTCATCCAGCCTCATGTGATTGTTTACAGCCTCCCAACTGTGAGAGGCATGGGATGCTTTAAAACTTTCTAAATACAGACTCTTTTGAAAAGTCAGAAGATCATTAGTATAGTATGAGTGAGTTGATTAGGAATTATATTGGTGAAGGGTTTTTTCATTTGTCGTGCCAACAATTACTGCCAATTCCCTGCCCTGGGTGTGACAAGGATGTCTCAGGTCAAACCTCTCAGCTGACAGACTAGCTTGTGTGACAACTTCTCAACCATAAACAGCACAGAGAGTTTAGAGTATTTTGAAAGTCTTAATTAGCATAGGGCTTTTCTCATTGTTGAGTCAATGATTGCCGCCAGGCCTCCATATCCTTAGGCACCTGGGAATATATTAATCAATGTATTTGGAATATAGAAAAGGAAATATAGTAGTTTTTGATGTTAGCAATACTAGACTTTTTGAGTTAATAAATTTTCTATTTTGTTATAGATCACTGAACTTTGTTATAAATTACTGTGTCCTTGCTATGCAAAAATGTAACTTTATCTCTATCTTAAGACTAAATAGATTTTAAGGGAAACATTGGTAAAGGGTTTTCATTTGTTGGACTGATGTTTGCTGCTAAATCTCCATATTCCCTGCCCTTATAATGAATATAACTAGCATATAGGAGAAATACGTATTAACCTTTAAGATTAATCATGTTATCCTTAGGTTAAGTAAATTCCTTTCTTGATTGTAACTCACTACACCCTCACCCTATAGGAATGCAACTTTATTTGGAGGGTGGCGCCAGATTTAAGAAAAAAATCACCCCTGGAAAAATAAGTTTTCTGGTTAACTGACCAGTATCAGAAAGGGCCATAAAATGTCAGCAGACCTCATGGCCAGATGATGTAAAAACCCGTAAGACCTTTGTATAATTTTATATGAAGCACCTGACTGTGACAAGGGTCAGGTCTGCTGACCCAGCGTGACTCTGGATTCATCCCTATGTGTAACAAAAGGTATAAAAACAAACCTGAAAAATAAATCAATCAGTTTCTGGAAAGACTGATTCCCCCGTGTCGTTTCTTTCTTGTTCCCGCTTTCCTGGCTGAATTCCCATCTGGTATGGGGCTACTCACCAAGCCTGCTAATTCTGCCTGGGCTTCTGAGATCGGACCAGGGAGGCCTCAGTGCCTCCTCTCCTTTGGGAAAACGGAAAGACGCCTGTGGCCTACATAGGTGGTGATTGGTATTCCACATAAACCAAGTTATTCAGCTTTTTTTTCTCCAGTAATATTTTGTACTACACTATCCGTTTCTAATCTCTATATCTGTAATTAAATAGCTTTTTCTAGGACGCCTACTCCATCTCCCTTTCAAATCACCCTGGATCCACTGGGGCTGGACCCCGGCAGAGGAGGAAATGGCAACCCGCTCCAGTTTCCCTGCCTGGAGAATCTTCATGGACAAAGAAGCCTGGTGGGCTACAGGCTATGGGGCTGCTCAAGTTGGACCCGACTTAGCGACTAAACCACTACTTAAAGCTCAAAAAAACAAAACAAAAAAACCCACACCATCTTGGGGCTTAACATTTCTCTAGAGAAAATGATCTGTGATTTTGACGGTAAAACTGTCAAGACCCCAGTCTCCTTTCTCCTGTGAAGGAAGTGGTTTTGTCATCTGTGAAGTCAGGAGGTGTCTCAGGGAAGCAACAATCGTGTTCCCCAGCACACAGGCTACTACTGGGGGTCTGGGGGTCAAATGACACGACGGAGCTTGTGGACGTTTTCCGGGAGAAGCCAGCGTGTACAGCTGCTCAGCTGCTCAGGTGTAAATGACCACCTGCAACTACAGCCGTGGCCCGAAGCCTCGCCTCCGCCCGCCCGGCTGCAGGCGCCCTGCCCAGCTCTCAGCAGGCCCCTGGCTTCCCGCTGAATTAATTATAACAATACGGGACGGTGTGTTCAGAGTTCCAAACAACCGACTCAGAGACACATTTTGTCCTGCCAGTTCTGTCCATGCCAAAAACATAATCTCCTTACTCTTAATTTTACGGCCTTTTTTCTTGTTAAAAATGAAGCAGAACCTACTTTCTCTATTTCTTTGAAGTGCTAGCGATAATCTTAGTGTTCTTTGCCTGTTGTAAAGGCAACATTATCTGATCCTCAATATGGCTTAAGTGCGAGAAGACAGTTATTTAGCACGCTGTTTACACAGATCACGATGACGACAAGAGTCAGTGATATGTCTACAGTTAGAGACCGAGTTAGCATCTGCAATAATTAGAGAAGGTGGCTGAACTGACTGACTGCTGCTTTACCTACTAAGCCAAACTACCAGCAGGCTCTTCATAAGGTTTCAGATACTCATTAAAAAATTATCATGTACTTTTAATCACTTGGTTGCAAGTAACATGGTAAAATTATGTGGAAACACTGAACTGGCTAGATTTCAAAACTCCTCAAATTTTATTAGCGTTTACAGATTTTGTTCATTGGAACACTAAGCAGCACCCAAGAACGCCTTCAGAAATAGGTCTAACATCTGCTGAGCCGTGGTAGCTGACAAAAGTTTTTTTTTTTTAAGTTTATTTGATTTGGAAAGGATTTTTGGAGCTGACAATTTAAATGCATTTCATATGTCCCAGAAAATAAAGGCTGGTATTTACCACGTGGCTTGTTTCTAAGAAACTAAGCAAACATTCGTTCTAAACAGTTCATTTTTAAAAAGTGATTTAAGATACACAGGCTCCTGAGAAGGCTTTTACTGCCTGATGATACACGCATCTGTCGGGGAACAATTCCAGGGGTCCTCCAGGGACGCAGGGATTAACAGAGAGATGTCCAGCTCGAGGTGACCTGACCGCAGCAGACCCCTGCTTCCAGAGGAGGTGACCACAGCCAGCACCTGACATCCCAGCTAGGAACTGGCGGGGCATGGTGGCAAGCCCAGGGCCTGTCACCCTCGCGGGGCACCGTCGGGCTGGACACAACAGGGAGGAGGAGGCAAAGATCGGGGGCCCCTGGGGCGCTGAGGCACCTGCAACCAGAGAAGCTCCTGACCTCCCCTGCAGCCCAGACAGCAACCCCACCCCACCCCCCGCCCCCGGGCCAAGAACGAGCCCAAGGAACTCAGGCTCAACCCACACCACTGGGGATGTGGTCAACTCATTTTTTTTTTTTTTAACTACTTTTATTTTTTTATTTGGCTGTGCTGGGTCTTGGTTGTAGCAGCAGGGTCTTTGCTTGCAGTATGTGAACCCTCAGTTGTAGTACGTGGGATCTAGCTGCCTGCCTTGGACGGGGGGCGGTCAAACCTGGACCCCCAGTGCATTGGGAGCACGAAGTCCTCACCACTGGACCACCAGGAAACTCCCCAGCCCACTTTAAATTCTCTTTTCTCTCGTTTCCAGATAACCACAATGTAGGTCCCAGGCATCTCACACTGAGCTCTGCTGTCCTGAGCTGAGCTGTACTTAAAGCTGGTGGAGTAACTTCGCTGGTCACAGGAGCCTGGTCAAGGAGCAGGCTGTCTGGGGCAGGAGCAGAGGGTGGGTGGGCGGGTAGCGGGGGGGCGTCACGCTCCCTGCTCCTGGTAGTCACACCGGTGAGGAGAGCTGAGGAGGAAGGACGCTCAGCAGCAAAGGAGCAGGACCCGTACGGGCCAGCTGTGCCTCCCGGGCCCCGGCCGGCTCTGTGCCAGCACTAAGCAGAGTCGTCTACGAGTTCACCCTCTCAGTCCCCACACACGACTCTCGGAGCAGAGGGAGCAAGTCCACATTCAGGCAGCTGGCTAACTCACCCCGGGCCAGGAGGACCGAGAGCTTAAGCGGCTGAGGCAGGCTGGGAACCCAGGCTTCAGCCACAGGCAAGTGAGTCGCAGGCCTGGCACAGAGGCTCAGAGCTCCAAGGAGGAGGGCAGCACCATCCCTGGGGACACTCGGGCATCCGGGCACCCCAGCCGTGAGACCCCCACATCCCTGGATGATCTGGGGCTCCCGGGAAAGATGCTGCTGTTCCATCCCTGAAATCAGTCAGCCCCTCCTCCCCCAAACACACACACACACACACACACACGTGCGATCTGGGGCTCGATGCTGCTGTTCCATCCCTGAAATCAGTCAGCCCTCCTCCCCACACACACACACACACACACACACACACACACACACACGTGCGATCTGGGGCTCCCGGGAAAGATGCTGCTGTTCCATCAGCCCTCCTCCCCCACACACACACACACACACACACACACACACACACACACACGTGCGATCTGGGGCTCCCGGGAAAGATGCTGCTGTTCCATCAGCCCTCCTCCCCCAACACACACACACATACACACACACACACACACACACACACGTGCGATCTGGGGCTCCCGGGAAAGATGCTGCTGTTCCATCAGCCCTCCTCCCCCAACACACACACACACACACACACACACACACACGTGCGATCTGGGGCTCCCAGGAAAGATGCTGCTGTTCCATCCCTGAAATCAGTCAGCCCTCCTCCCCCACACACACACACACACACGTGTGATCTGGGGCTCCCGGGAAAGATGCTGCTGCTCCCGGGTCAGCAGCTCGCCATCCTCCTGCTCCATCCCTGAAATCAGTCAGCCCGCCCCCCACCCCCACACACACACGTGCGCACGGGGCAGGTACAGGTCCCTCTCCCAGGAAGGCAAGCCAGTTCCCTTCTTCCAGTGAAACCGCTAAGTCTATCAAACTCCATACATCCCTACCAACAAGAGAAACAGCTGCAGGCTCCTCTCAGCAAGGTTTTTAAGAGTCAAGACACACCCAGTGTACTTCCTCACACCCCGGGGCACAGTACTAAAGCACATCCCACATTCTATGACTTAGGTTCAGAAAGCCTGATTTCTCACCTTCACTTACACACATTACGTAAAGTTTTCCATGACTAGCCGTTATCTGTCCTACGCCTTTCCTTACTTCAGTGAGACATTCAGGTTTCTTCTGTCCCCCTCTTCCGTTTCAGCCCCTCCTCTTTATGCGGAAGACGGTCCCTCTCCTCCACTTGGGAAGGATGCAGGCTTCCCTCCCCACCTCCAGCACATCCCTGGGGGAAGACCCACCCTTCATTCTCTGCCTACACTCTTCCAACCATCCTAGTCTATTCTGCTCATGACAGGAAGGGGTGCAGAGCCGAAACTCCTAGACCCAAGTCCGTGCTTTCTGTTCTGGGGTGCTGGTGGGTGCCGCCACACGTGTGGGCTGGAGGGGCCTGAGAGCAGAGGTGGATGGAGGCATCGCCCCCGGCACCGTCACAGCCCACCACCCGCTAACACCTATCACTCCATCCACCGGACGGTTTGATCCGTCTCCGAGCTGATGGGCCCCTTCCTCGCTCCCCACCACCGGGAGGACAGCGGCTGGGTACCAGCCTTTCTGGGCCCCAGGTCCTCTGTGTGGCCCACGGCGGGAGACACGAGGGAGGAAGAGAGAGAGACATGCCTGAAGCTCAAAGCCCTCGGGGACACACGGCCTCCCAGCTGCAAGGGGACGTGGCTCAGGCTGCCTACGTTCTCCATCAAATCCCCACATAATACTGGGCAGCCTGAGTTTCCTTCCTTTGTCTTATCTTGAAGGGAGTTAAAAACAGCAGCAGACACATGGGGTCTGCGGGCGGGGAGATGGGGGTGCACGGTGGACATCGAGCATACACACACACACGAGCTAGAGACTCTAACTACACGCCCAGATCCTCCCTCACTAGCCTCACCAGCAGCCATCAGAGGAGTAATCTCCATCGGAAGTGAGCGACAGCTGTGAAATTCCATCATCGGTGTGAAGGGCGCATGTAAACCGACCACATCTTTCTGACGTTCCAGGAGACCAGCGTGGGCTCGGCCAGTGAGGCCTGGGGCAGCTACAAGTTCTTTGTCTCCCTAAGAAGTAACGGGGCAACTTTAACAGCTCTGCTCCAACGCCCAGGGTGTACTATACCCATACTGCTGTGGGTTAACTTTCCCTAAAAATGTGATCCATTCCAAACTCTCGGTACCTGTGGGCCAAAATCCAGAGCCGGGTGTCTTCATGACATGAAGGAAATGGGGAATCAGACACGCGGAGGTGTCCCTGGATGACAAGGCAGAGACTGCAGATGCGTCCGCAGGCCCAGGACCGCCCGGCAGTAACCAGGACCCGGACCCTCCCGAGTTCCCTCCGGCAACAGCCAGCCTGTGAAGGCCTTGCTCCCGGACTCTCGGCCTCTGGAGCCCTGAGAACACAGCTCTGGTTTCAAGCCGCCCAAACCATGGTCACTTGTCAAGGCAGCCCTAAGGACTCAGATACACACACGCTGTCTCCTCCACACACACATACATGATTAAAAACGTTATGTGCGTGCCCCCAAATTCTACTCTTTGGATTATTAACTCTTCCGTGGACTTACAGGTTCCCAGCTGAGTTACCTACTTTGGCCTTGCAAGAAGTGCTAGTCGCTTAGTCGTGTCCAATCCTGTGATCCCAGGGACTGTAGCCACCAGGCTCCTCTGGTCCATGGGATTCTCCAAGCAAGAATACTGGAGTGGATTGCCATTTCCTATTCCATGGGGAATCTTCCTGACCTGCGTCTCATTCATTGCAGGCAGATACTTTACCGTCTGAGCCACCAGGGAGCCCTGTACATTGCTCATTCACTAATTATAAAACACACATGATATTTAAATCTATTCCTTCATTTCCAATTGTATCTTTAAAATAGTCTAAAGTGGATGCGTCGGCTATCTTTGCCACAAGAATAAAGTATCAACCAAAACGGATCATCCAGTGAACACATGACGACGTCATCCTCTGACAGCGGATGCAACCTGCACTCGGGAGAAGGTTGGGGAGGTGAAAACAGAAGGCCCTGACCACCTTCTCTCTCTCAGGCACCTAGAGACACCCCCACGGGTCAGAGTGACACTAAGGGATTGCTGTGTTCTGTCGCTCAGTCGTGTCCGACCCTTTGCCACCCCGTTGCCTGCAGCACGCCAGGATTTCCTGTCCATCACCATCTTCCAGAGCTTGTTCAAACTCATGTCCACTGGGTCAATGATGCCTTCTAACCACCTCATCTTCTGTCACCCCCCTTCCCCTCCTGCCCTCAGTCTCTCCCAGCATCAGGGTCTTTTCCCATGAGTCTCTGCATTAGGTGACCAGAGTACTGGAGCTGCAGGTTAAGCATCAGTCCCTTCCAATGAATGTTCAGGGTTGACTACACTAAAGGTTTTCTACATATTAATTAAAGCTAAAGGACAGCCCTGTGCAGACAGGAGAAGCGCAGGGAAGCCCCAGCGAGCTGTGTGCACAGACAGAGCCTGCAGCAACACGCCTCCCATGGAAAGCTGCTGCCCCGTGGAGATGGCAGCGTGTCACTTTAGTCGCTGTGTAACAGGCAAGGGGATGAATCGGTAAACTTCCCCGGTGGCTCAGTGGTGAAGAATCCTCCTGCAGTGCAAGAGACCCAGGTTCAATCCCTGGGTCAGGAAGATCCCCTGGAGAAGGGACAGGCTACCCACTCCAGTATTCTTGCCTGGAGAATCCCTTGGACAGAGGAGATAGAGGGCTACCATCCATGAGGTCCCAAAGAGTCGGACACGACTGAGCGACTAACCCTTTTCACACTTTCAATATCAACAGCAAGGAAATGGGAGGGTCTCACAGCTCACTCAGAGTTCAGACCCCTCAGCCCAGCACCCACGACGTAACACCAGCAGCTGTGCTCCGACCTGACCCTTTGCTGTAGAAGTCGCTGCAGACGCAGCTGAGCTGCGGCGGCATCATGGGCTTCCGGCAGCCTCCCCCAGGAAAGGACCCCTCTGCTCCCACATTCTCCATAAACCTGGGTGGCCACACGATGCCCGAAAGCTCCAGAACATTCACTGCTGTCAAGCTTCTCAAGGAAGCAAGCGTGGGTAATTGATGGATGTTAAGGTGTCTGGCAAGGATTGAAAACACTTGGCAATTACAGGTTCCTGGACCAGGAGCAGGGACTCTTTATGTGCCAAGGCTTTTCTCATGCATTTCCTTTCAGAAACAACAAATTCTGGGCCCCTCCCGCGACCACGTGGGGCTTGTCCCAGCGCGTGGCTGTCAGTTCCCTGGTCTGGAGAAGAGATGCAAAGATGCGTCCACCCCGCCCGGCCCCTGGGGAAACAGGGGGCATCTGCTCACGGTTCTTCCAGGACCCGGAGGCCCTGACGCATATGCACGGCAGGCACCCCTGTAGGCTGCTGGCAATGCCAAGAATAATCCCCTTGACTCGGAATCAAACAATGAGAGGACAGGTGGCCAGGCGGCAGGGCCAGCCCCTGAAGGTGAGAGCAAAGATCGCGGACACTCTTTCCCCTGACCTGGGAGCACTTGGGCACCAGCCCTGCTGAGGGGTAAGACACTTGCCCGACTACAGATGGGAGAAAGGATGCCCCGAGAGTGAACTCGAGATGCTTCCCCTCTTTACAGTAGAGGTATTCTGAAAATCAGATGACACCATGAAATTCGCATCATTAAGAACTACTGCCTGAAAAGTGCAGAAAGCGGGGCTACTAAGAGGTCATGTTTAGGTGCCCCCACTGAGGATGGTTTTACTTTTGATGCACAAACACGCAAGAGAAAGGCTTCCATGTTCATAAAAATCTAAGGGTCCACCACAAAGAAAGCATAGTGAGGCCCAAGCGTGATGGCAGACACTGAAACGGCAAAAGTCACAATAACGACAGGGCAGCACCACGGACGGGGGAGGGGAAGCTGGCCACGGGCGGGGGACCTGGGGGCCCCACCAGCCACCCCAGACGTCAGGTCGGGCAGGAGAGAGGCCAGCAGGCGGCCGTGAAACCGGGGCCCAGACCATGTCACCTCTAGCGCCCCCCACCCCCGAGTGAAACCCAGGGTATCCCAGGCCCACAGGCAGCCTGACTTGAGGAGGCAGGGTCAGCAACCTACATAGCCTGCCCCGAGGAATAAGTAGAAACCCAAGAAAACTAATCTCTAAAAGACTCTTGGGCGTAATCCAGGGGACCACGCCTAAAACCCACACTCAGACACAAAGGCACCTGTACACCAGCACACCCCGAGTACAGAGTCCGGGAGAGGAGAAAGGGGGCTGCCTTCATCACCTCTCTAAAGCAGGCCACTGTCCAGCATCTGTATCCATTTTTCCATGGCTAGGCATGCCTTTCCTCCTTGACTTCCACATCCAAGCCTTCACCTCTCATCTCCCTGAAATCATCATGTCGATATGGATAACGAAAACATGGGTTTTCCCTCACGTGTCCACCGAGAATTCTGCAAAGTCAAGGCAGAGCCCCAAACAAAGGTGGCCAGAGAATTCCACCTTCTACACACTTTGCAATGATTACAAGGTGACCAGCAACGAGAGTTAAATACTAGAACAGGTGTTACAGGGAACATGGGAAGCTACTCAGAACTACTGCTAAGAAGACATCTAAGGGACAAAACAGGGTGAAATGTTTAACTTAAAACAAAAAACAAAAAAACAAAAAGGATAAGATGAGAACAAAATAGGATGGATAACACGGAACGAGGAGGCAAGGGAGGACTTCAGTACAGAGTGGGGTCTCTCCTCGCTCTTCAAACAAGACAAGCGCTGCCATGGAGGAAATGTATAGTTACCTGCATCCATATCTGCAAAGAATGGAACAGCCAGTGAGAAAAAGAAGGAACCAGAAATTCAGTGTCTCAGAGTTGGATTTTTAAAAGGTTACACGGAGAGAAAATATAATTTAGAAAACGGTGTGTGTACACCCTAGCTGGATCTGGGGGGACAACGGAAGCTACCTCGTTTCCTAGCCTTACTACCATCATTTTATTTAAAGCGAAAAACAAAACGTGGATATGTTAAACTGAAGAAGTAAAAGCCTCATGGCAAAAGAAATAGCTTATTCTCATGCAAAAATGGTTATTCATGTTTAGAATGCAATATAAAGGGGGAAACATACTCAAACGTATGGTGGTGGTCATCTCAAGTACTCGGGTCTGCGGCTATGGAACAGTCCATACAAATTACGTTATAAACTCAACATCCAAAGTGAAGACATGTCCAAGCAGTAATATTTAAAGGCATTGACACTGGACTCATATGTGAAGGGACAGAACCACCAGGTAAGAGGCATATTTAACAGTATTCATGGTTTGACTCTCTTGCTCCTAATGCCAAGATGAAGTTAACGTAACTGGCTGGCTGACAATACTACCGAGAAAGCAACATAGCTACGGATTTCTGCTGCTTCGTATTTTATTCTTTTTCTTGACACGGGATTTTTCTCGACAGTCACGATTTAGAATATGCTAACAAAAATCTCGGCCAACTAAACTCTCTGGAGCTAGAGACTGTCTGCCAAAGAGCATACCTTCGGGAGACTCCTCCTGGACATACGTGCCGGTCAGATAGCGGTGCACCAGGGCCGACTTGCCGCTGGCCAAGTTACCCACAATGCCCTGCAACACAGAAACGGACAGTCACTAAGGAGCGGTCAGTGCACCACGCTTTCAGCAACCTGCACACAGACAGGGGTGGACGGACAGCAATCTGGAACATCATCTCATTAGAGTCTTCTCCAGGAGAAAAAGGGACTTCAGCACCCTCAGTTAACATCACACATCTCTATCAGGCCCCACGGCCTGAAGCATCAACACGGTTTGGACACACGTTGGCTGTGGTGGCATTTTTCTAGATCCCATGAGCGCTGGTTACACTGGGAAGGTGCACAGTTGAGTCAGCCCGCCAACGTGCATCGGGGACCCTCAAAACTCTCAACAAGGCACGAACGAGGTTAAAGAGGACACAGCAGCAGTACTGGGCCATGAAGAGATCAGGGGACATTCTGATACATCCCATCACGACCTCAGGGCAGGATCAGGGGTCTGGGAGCAACAGTGCCCAGCGGGGACTGGAGGGGGAGGAAGCTGCACCAAGGCAGGGCGGAGGCAGCGAGCTGGCCTGGCCTCTGGACACGGGGTCCCACACTGCAGGGCCGAGACGAGGACACACCAGGGGCCCGGGGCCGAGGCGTTCATCCTCCCTGAAACAGGCTCCAGAGAGATGTGAGGGACCACCATCCCAGCAGGTAGGAATGCACCATCTCCAGGGGACAAAGCTGGCTTTATCCCACCTTCCGCCAGAGATAGCTCCCCCATAGCTGACACGCCTGGATGCAGGGACCGCCCCTCGGGACGCCCTCCCCGCTCTCGGGAGCTCACCCCTCCACCACCTTCTGTGTGAAGACCCTCCTGCGTGACAACCTCTTCCTCCCTCACTAGAACTGCACTCCCAAAGCTGCGCTGAAGCATCAAAATCAATCCCTGCTTAGGAAAAGCAGGACAAGAGCCCGCCCCATACAGTCTCCTCCCAGGAAGAGTCTGCCTCTCTCCCCCGCCAGCCAGGCCTCGGGGGCACACCTGCTCCCTCCCTGCTCACCCTGAACCACTCCCCAAAGTTTTCGATTCTATGGCTTCAAAGACACTGCTCAAGGTCACCAACAACTTTGGTTTCTGAAACCCCTCACCTTCCCCTTGCCCCGAGCCAGCCCTTCACCAGAAGCTATAGATGAGGTTCTCTGCAGCCTTCTGCCTTGGGCTTCCTCTTGGAATTCCGTCTAAGCCTCTTGGGCTCCTTCCTAGAATCCCTGGATCCTGGATTTTAAAGCCCACCCGAGGGAGCCAAGGCCACATCCCACCTCCTCGTAAGGAGCTTTGGATTCTCACTGTCATGCCTCAGCCCCACCCCCCGTTCAGGTAAACCCACACACACCCAAGGCTCCTGGTGGACACACCTGACTACTCCCACCCGCCCAGAGGACAGTTTGTGAGCATCTCCACCGCCCCACAGGACAGGCGGAGCAATCCATCCCCTGGAGCAGTCCATCCACTGGAGCTCGGGACAGCCTTTAGCTCGCCACCCTGCCTGTGAGCTTCCCCTCCTCACCCCAAGAATACCAGAGACTCTTTACGATCAACACTGCAAAAATGCGACACCCTCATTTCACAACTCCTGGGAAGCCTCTCACTCTGGCTGCAGGCTGGAGTCCAGGAATTTCATGAACAGACAACAAAGTGTCCCCTCTGCATCCTTATAATCAATCTTGTTGGAGGCACCCTGGCCAGGCAGGAACCACACCCATGCTTCACTCGCCCGGGCCCTCCTGCTCTACTTCACCCAAGAGTTTAGGCTGGTCTCCGTGCTTCTCTGCACACCCAACACATTATACACTGCTGATGTCCTTGGCTCTACCTCCCACCACATCATGTCCCCCAAGACCAAGAACTAGGTCTCGGATAGGCAAGGACACTCCTCTGTATCCCTATACTCAGGAGTTTCTGGTCCCAACAAAGTGCTGGGAAATGTGGGATGGGTGGGTGAGTGGGTGGATGGGTGTGTGGGTGAGTGGGTGGATGGGTGTGTGGGTGGGTGGATAGGTGGGTGGGTGAGTGGGTGGGTGGATGTGTGGGTGGGTGAGTGGGTGGATGGATGGGTTGATGGGTGCGTGGGTGGAGTAGATGGGTAAAGAGTTGGGTAGATGGGTGGATGGGGAGGACAGGTGGGTGAGTGGATGGACAAGTAGGTAGGAGGGAGGAAGGAGAGAGATATGTTGGCTGGTTGGATAGATGGATGATGGTGTCAATAACTAGGACAACTAACAGATGAATAAAACAGAACACATCTGACATTATTAAAATTTGACCTAAACCCCTGAACCCATCCTGTCCTTCCCACCAGTCAGGCTCCTTCCGTCCCCAACTTCCCCTTCCCTGCTTCACAGTCAGTGTGCCAGTGCCCAAGCCCCACGCTCGGCCTCACCCGACCCTGGACACCTAGACCTTTCCCCAATAATCAGTGCCCGAAACAAACCCTTATGCATGCCTTCAGCAATCACCTCCTCTGAGAAGCCTTCTTAATGCCACAGCCTAAAATAATGCTTCCTCCCAAAGCTCCTTCACCGCCCTCCTCACACAACCAGCCTGCCTCTTACCTCTGTTTTCCCAGCATTGTAGTGTTGCGGGTCTGACTCTCTCCAGTGCTGACAAGGGACTGGCTGGCTCTCAAGTGTGTCTGGTTCTCTACCTCCCAGCACTGCCCAAGGCAGACGCCTGCCCCCTGCCCCGCCCCCCACCCCACAACACTGGGCAGATAAATGAATGAATGGCTTAACACCAACGAGTAGAAATGAGATGCTTTATCACTATGGCTCCAAGCTCCAGACTATGTGGACAAAACCTAAATAAAGTTGTTTCTTTCCTGATTGGACTCCTGTCTTCCCTTTGCCATGAGCCTTTATAATCTGAGAATTTTCACCTATTAATTATTCTTTTGCTCAAGGGCACCTGCTGTTTGTCAGCTTCACACTGAGAAAATCCAAAACAGTATGCCACTGAATTGAATTTTTAATTAAGATTAGGCTGCTTCTTTCCCGAGGAGGAAAGTGCTCGAACTCAAAATCTATTCAGTCTGTGTTTTCTATGTGTGAAAACATTCTCTCCTTCTGACACGTCAACAATTTGCAAAGAATTAACTCACCCCTTGCAAGGATCAAATCGCTCGATCCTCCATACGGGGCAGGGGGAAGGTGTTTTATTTGAACTGAATGGTCACCTCAGACACCTTTTTTATGTGTGCACACCATGGGCTTTATTTTTAATTTGAAACACTGGCAGAAACTAACAACCAGCTGTGAGGAGAAAATAAAACAAGGGATAAAAATGCTCTTTAAGCTGCAAAGCTGTGCTGGGATCTGTGAACAGCTCCTGGATACAAACCAGAGAAGAGTGCAATCGAGCCAGTCTGGGTCTCCAGGCTCAGGAGGAAGCAAGGTAACACGGGTAAAGGTGCCCTGAAATTTACAGAATCATGTGTTCTGGTGGCAACACGTGACCACCGTGGGCCTGGGCATTCTTGGGGCAGAGCTGTCAGCTGTCAGGCCGCACGAGTTGTCTTTCTAAATTAATTTCTCTACTGCCCACACTCCACTGCTTACCTGCTAAACATGGAGTTGTCTGAAAAGAAAATTGAGGCTTTTGGTTTAAAATCCCAGTTGGGAATTCAACAAAAACACACGAACGGGATGTGACAAGTTGCGGACTGATGCCCTCCTCTATGAGGCCAGCGATCTCAGGAGTCCTTTCCTTTCTGCTTGGAGGTGAGCGGTCAGCACGTGCTGCCTGCAGACGTCCACAGGGACCCGAGTGTGGATCCGCAGCAGGGAGCCCCAAAGCAACCGGCCATTCATCTCCCCACTACCGACCCCACCTCAGGAAGCAGACAGCCTGGCACTGCCCGTCCAGAAAAGAAAGCCAACACTAGGGAGTTCCCTGGCAGTTGGATGGTTAGGACTTGTTACTTTCACTGCCAAGGGCCCAGGTTCAATCCCTGGTCAGGGAACTAAGGTCCTGCACGCTGGGCAATGGGGCCAGAAAGAAAGCAAGCAAACACTGACATTTTTCTCTTTGACAGATTCCAGAAGATTTATGCTCAAACACGATCTAAAGAGTCCACTTGAGGCTTGCTATTATGTCACGGACCTGCTGTATTTCTGAAACGGAGTCGGGGGATCTGAAGGGCACTGACCTAAGGGGCCTCCTGTCCTGGGGGCCGCACCCAGCAGGACACAATCACGGCCCTGTGGTCACACACAGAGGTCGCCCTTGAACAAAGGAGCGTTTCTGCAGACATTGGGAATGCCTTGGCACAGAAGGAGTCTCCCAGGGAGGCTGGGCTGCCCGCTGCTCCTCCCCCAGCAGGAGGGCGCCAGCGGGGGTCCTGGCTGGCCCCACACAGCTCGTAGCAGGGTGGGCAGACCTTCCCCAGAAGAACTCCAGAAACCTTTGCATTTATTTGTCCATGAGATGCAGTCCACCTCCCCTGTGAATTCATCCAGCTTTACGAGAGACTTCTGCTTTAGGATCGTAAATCCACCTGTTAACACGGCCACCCCACCCCTCCAGGCATTGATTCCAGAACACTGCATGCTTCGGAAACACCAGCAGAGAACAGGTCTGGGTGGGAGGCACCCTCAGTTATCATGGGCTGGTGTGTCGCTCTGGCAGAATCATCAACACCTGCAGCTCCCCAAACTGGGTCTAAACCAGAGGGTCTGATCCTCAGATGACACTTCAATCCTCCAGCTCCTCACCCGCACCGGCCACACTTCAAAGGCTCCACAGCCACACGGGGGCCCACGGCTTCCACCTCGGGCAGCAAAGAAAGAGAACCTTTCCACACTGGAGACAGTTCTGCCCACGGCACTGATGCAGACACACAAACACCGGGTTCAAATCCAGCTCCACCTTGTACTAAAGTGAAAGTCGCTCAGTCCTGTCTGACTCTTTGCAACCCCATGGACTCTCCAGGCCAGAATACTGGCGTGGGTAGCCTTTCCCTTCTCCAGGAGATCTTCCCAACCCAGGGATCGAACCCAGGTCTCCCGCATTGCAGGTGGATCCTTTACCAGCTGAGCCACCAGGAAGCCCCCTCGTACGGACTGGCGCTCTCTGGGCACCTTCTTTATCCAGCTTTTCTATGTGTATTTATTTATTTTGGCCACACTGGGTCTCAGTGGCGGCGCACAGGCTTATTTCATTTCCTCCGTGGAACGTGGGGTCTCAGTTCCTGGACCAGGCTTGAACCTGTGTCCCCTGCACCGCAAGGCAGATTCGTAACCACTGGGCCACCAGGGCAGTCTCTCTGGGCGCATCTTAACATCCGAGGCTCAGTCGTCCGCACTGCGAAGCGGGGACAGCTCTGGACCCACTCAGGACTAAAGGCGGAGGCTCCTCCAGGCAGGTGCCCCGCGCCCCACAGAGAGCGCGCCTTCCTCATCTCCTGTTTCACTCTGCTGGCAGAGCCTCACCCGCTCCGGCTGGCTCAGGAGGGCCGATCTGGAACTAGGGAAGGCTTCCTGGAAACCTCTGAGTGGCGTCCCTGGCTGCTGGCCCGAGACTGCCGACAGCACTTCCTGGCCGGGGCCGCGGGGTCGGCCCTCTGCTGGGGGCGCGTCTCAGCGCGCACGGGGCGGGGGAGGCGCTGTTCCGGGGCTGGGCCTGCGGAACCCACACGTCTGGGGCGCCCGGGGCTGGCCGGCCCCGTGGTCTCCCCAAGGAAGGCGTTAGCGGGGAGGCCCAGACCTGGAAGGAGCTCACGTGTCGTCACCACGGTCAGAGTCCACCACATGAGACGTTTCTCTCACACACACACACACACACACACACACATAAACACATTACACACACATATACACACACAAAAGCACATACACACACAAACACATACACACACAAAAAAACACATACACATAAAAACACATACACACCAAAAAAAAATACACAAATACATACACACACACAAACACACACACACGCACATGCACACAAACACACACACATAAAAACACATATACATACACACACACAACACATACACACACAAACACACATACACACAAGCACACACATAAAAACATATATACACACACAAACATACAAGCACACAAACACACACATAAACACATACACAAAAACACATACACACCAAAAAAATATACACACACAAATACATATATACACACAAATACATACACACAAACACACATATACACACACAGACACACAAAAACACATACACACAAACACATATACACACAAAAACATATATACACACAAAAACACATACACACACACAAACACATATACACACACAAAAATACACACACACAAACATATACCCACACAAACACATTTACACATAACACACACATACACAAACACATATACACACACAGACACACAAAAACACATGCACACACAAACACACATATACACACACAAACACATATACACACAAAAACACATACAAACACACACAAACACATATACACAAAAAACACATCCACACACAAACACATACACACAAACACACACACATACACACACACACATACACACACACATACATCCTCCAAATGCCACTTATTGCACAACAACGTGGTCATTTAATAGTCCTATTGGTCCTTCTTTCCAGTTTAAGGTGAGGGGTGCAAAGTGTGGAGGGGCTCAGAGGTATGACTGCAACAGACTCAAGTTGCTTCTTACTTCAGTCCATTTCTAAGCTTTAATTCTCCAAGAGATAGTGGAGGATAGAGGGGCCTGGTGGGCTACAGTCCAGAGGGTCGCTACGGTCCACAGGGTCGCCAAGATTCGGATGTGACTCAGTGACTGAACAGCAAACAAAGCTTTGAGGAGCCTCACTGAATTATTAAAGCTCGCAATGGGAACAAAGCTTTTAATTTTTCACTGCTCCTTCGTTAACAGTACATAGTCACATTTTCATAATAATGAATTACAATTATGACTTGATAGTTAGCCAGAGACTTCCACGACATCCCGCAAAGGACTAGTAAAGGTGTGGGTGTGTGAGAGACAAACTGATGAGGTCTCTCGCTCGCTCGCTCACTCTCACACACACACACACACACACACACATACACACACACAGGTATGAGACAGAATGGCACGGGGGCACACAGCCTCGCACACAGGCCATCTGCCTGGCCACCCATCAAGACCATCACAGGCACCCCTGGGCTCCAGCCCCAACCTCAGCCTCACCTGTGCCCCCCACTCCCCAGGACACACCGGACACATCTCTGGACCCCAGGGGAGGAGAAGGCCCCCGGGATGAAGACGGGGGGGTGCTCACAGGTCACAGTGCGCCTCTTCCTGGGCCCATTCCGAGACCCCCTCCTGCAGGTTGAAAAATAACCAGGCTCAAGCCCAGAGCGACCACTCACCACTTTAAGCTCCGGGACGGATCGGCTCAACGTCCACTCCTGGCTGTTCACGAAGGCATCTGTAAAACAGGAGGGTGAACACAAGTGAGACGCTGTGACTTAAAGGAGGGCAAGGTCAGTACGCCCCCAAGGTGCTAGTTTTCAAACCGGAAGGACGCGGAAGACGGTCCAGCCTCGGCCTGGGATCTCGTCCCTGAGCTGCCGCACACAGCCATTCTGACGCCAGTCTGTGTCCTGTCTGCTAAACCTCATCACACACTCCGACCCAAGACCACCAAGTCCTGCCCCAGCCCTTTAGGTTCCACGCTGCCCTGGGCGTTCAGACCTTTCTGACCCTAAGTGTGGGCCGCTTGGAGGACAATGGAGGCTCTGGGTTTTCTGAGACTGACCTTGATGCCAGGCAACTTTAAGCCTCTGGGTTTCCCCTAAAATAGTAGTAACGCTTAAAATTCCACCAACAAAGTTACAGTAGCTGATGGCTGGATTTTGAAAATTCGATTGTCTACAGCATGTCCTGGTTTAGAAGACCTTTGCGCCGGACTTGTGATCCTCAACGACACAACAGACATTGAAGATCCAGTCAGGATACTTCGGGGTGACATGAGATGTGTCGGCAAGACCGGGGGTGCCCAGCCACTGTGCGGCCCGCTGCAGGGGCCCGGCCCCCAGTCAGCACTCTTGGGGCGGCCTCCCCTGACCACCTCTGCCTGTCACCCCCAAGTGTATGGGTGGAGGTGACTGCCCCACAGGGAGGACCCCGACGACCTGATTCCCTGTGTCCCCCACATGCCATTTCCCTTCATGGCACCCCATCCAGCCACCCCCTCTGTGTACTTAGGGATGGACAGATGGAGCTGGTAACGAACACGGCAGCTGCCCCAGAGACCACCGAGCAGAGGGCATGCCTCCAAAGGGCCTTCAGTTTCCATGCCTTTTCTGAAAACCCCCAATTCCTTCATGCTGCACGATGACCAAGAAGTCAAACCATAAATGGCCTAAAAATCAAGTAATGCCAGGGTTTCAAACAGATGCTCGACTTTCCAACCCAATGGATGTAGGAACAGATGCAGCTCCACTGGGGGCATCGCAGAGAAGGACCAGAAAACACTTGGAGCAGACAGACGGTGACGTGAAAAAACAGACGCCGCCAGCCGCACGAAGACAGGGGGCTGAGGTCTGCCGGCTCAGAGGCCTTCCTCGGGGATCAGGATGGGATGGGAGGCGCCAGGCAGCTGCCAAGGGCCTCCGAGGCGCAGCTGAGAGCTGGCGGGGACCAGGGTCCCACAGCAGAGATGCTGGACTTCGGGGGACTCGACGCCCAGCCGACTGGCAGACTGAGCGGGCCCACTGGAAAGCGGCTCAGAAGGAGAGGTGCTCACCCAGCAGAGGGCAGGGGCGAGGGCCACACGGCCTCCACGGAAGGGAGCCAGCTGGGGGCCACCTGGCGAGGGCACACAGTAGCTGGGTACCTGCACACCCACTCTTTGGCCGGTGGGCACCACCCTAGTGTGTCCCAGACAAGCGGTCCCTGCAGACAAGTTAACCGTGGGGGCTCTAGTACAGGGCCTGCCTGAGCCCTTGTGCACAGCACACAGCAACCAAGCCACACCTTCCCCGCAGTGAACGGGGTGATCAGAGAGCTCACAAAACACTCACTCTCCGTCATCAGCTGATCTCTCAGGGAAACGGAAATGCAGATTGTAGGACTAGGGGTGGGGTGATTCCAACGGTCCAGGGAAGTAGATGCCAGCTGGTCCATCAACATGAAATACCTGTGCCAAGAATGTCTCCCAAAGCCGGGCTGTTGCCGTGCTTGTAACAACCCAGGGCTGGTTACAGGCACATGGACACATTCCTATGTGCTCACTCAGCCACGTCCGACTCTCTGCGACCCTGTGGACTACAACCGGCCAGGCTCCCTGTCCATGGGGTTCTCTGGGCATGAACACTGGAGTGGGCTGCCATCTCCTTCTCTGGGACACATTCCTGTAAGGAAGGCTAAGTCACCAGCGAAAGCCTCCGTGTGCCAAAGTGCAACCATCCCAAAGCCACAGTGGTGGGTGGGTGGGTGGGTGGGTGGGTGGGTGGGTGGGTGGGTGTGTGTGTGTGTGTGTGTGTGTGTGTGTGTGTGACACACACAACCCTCTCCGTGTGCCAAAGTGCAACCATCCCAAAGCCACAGTGGTGTGTGTGTGTGTGTGTGTGTGTGTGTGTGTGTGACACACACAACCCTCTCCGTGTGCCAAAGTGCAACCATCCCAAAGCCACAGTGGTGTGTGTGTGTGTGTGTGTGTGTGTGTGTGTGTGTGTGTGTGTGACACACACAACCCTGTCCATGCTGAGGACGCTTCTGGAAGCATAACTACTTCACAGTTGCTGTTTAGGGTTAAGGAACCAGCTTGGGGACAAGGTAATGAGACTTTCTCGTCTGCCACCTTTCAGTACCCCTCAAATTTTATACCATCTGGCATATAAAAAAATTCAATAACACAGCTTTAATACTCTTAATAGGAAAACAAAGAGGGTAAAGTGGGAATTAAAATGAGCTTCATTCACTAATGCTCAGCTGATTTTTAAGCACATGTCACCAAAAGATTATGTTTATCACAACAAAATTACATATTCATAATAACTTAAGCAGGGCTCCATTAAATAAAGATGTGCAATTACATAAACACTGGGACAACGTGTGCGGTGCCTTCTCGCTTGCAAATAAATTTTCCCTCGAGCGGAATACATTTGCTTGTGAGAACTAGATTAATGAAATTAATGCTTAATTTAACTGACCAGAAACAACACATCTTCCATGGTAAAAGATGCACTTTAAAAATGTCCGTCGCCTCCATCACTGCCCAATCAGGACAGAATGCCGTCTCCAAAGAGGTGAAGTGAAAAATAACAAGAGACGCAGCAACAGCGGCACCCGCCAGAGTCTTCTACACGCTCCTCCCGGGATCAGGGCCTTTCCGAGGGCTCCCCCCGTTGCAAGGGGATGATAGAGTTGACAGCACGTCACGGGGCGAGCAGGGTGGGGGCTGTAGGGGCCCAGACCGGCCAGCTGTCCTGTTTAAGGTCGTGATCTGGGCGCGTGATCTGGAGAAGAATTTCCAGACAGGAGGCAGAATGAGAGGAGAATAAAGTTCATTAGAGTGGGAGAAGCTGTTAGAACAGCAGGCCAGCTCAAGGGAGAACCAACGTTGACCACGGCTCCTCAGTCTGCTTTTACAGCCAGGGTATAAGGAGTGGGATGGGGGTCTCGCGGGTCCTTTGCTGATTGGATGAGGCACATATACTGGGTGGGGTGAAGAGTAAGGCACATACCACCTTCTCCCTGGTGGCTCAGCTGGTAAAGAATCCGCCTGCAATGCGGGAGACCTGGTTTGACCTCTGGATTGGGAAGATCCCCCAGAGAAGGGAAAGGCTAACCCACTCCAGTATTCTGGCCTGGAGAATCCCATGGACGGTATAGTCCATGGGGTCACAAAGAGTCAGACAGGACTGAGCAACCTTCACTGTGTGGTAGGAGGGGAGACGGTTATGCTGCTCAGGAGGGCCTGAAATCTGTGAAAGGTTACGACACAGGGGAGGGAAGGAAGATAAGGGTCTGGTTTTTCCCTTCCCGCATTCCAAGACCCTCCTAGGTCTTATCTGCTCTTCAGTCCCTGAGTCACCACATTTAAGTTCCAAGGTGCAGCAACCCTCCAAGGATAAACACACATGCTCCTGGAACACACGCCCTGGAAGCCCGTGTGTGCGCCTGGGAACGCCTGTGCACGTGTGTGCGTGTTCTCAGAGCAGTTAGAATCCCAAGTCACATTTCTGAGCTTCACTCAATGCCCCACTTAGAGTAGAACAATATTAAGAAAATGCATTCCCGCATGCTGATGGAAGCACGGCTGATGTTGTCATCATGACTCTTTGTGACCCCAAGGACTGCAGCCTGCCAGGCTCCTCTGTCCATGGGATTTCCCAGGCAAAGATCCTGGAGTGGGTTGCCATTTCCTTCTCCAGGGGATCTTCCGAACCCAAGGATCAAACCCACGTCTCCTGTGCCAGCAGGCGGAGTCTTTACCACTGAACCACTTTGAAAGGCCCTGGACTGGAATTTAGAATACAATACAGCTGGTGACCACTGATTGACTACATTTAATCTGTGACACTGAGGCCTCTTTAGATGATGTCACGGCGGGGCTGCCAAGTGCCCAGGCTGCAGAGGACCCTCGGTAACTGCCCAGCAGAGTTTAGGGAAAGGAAGGTGGTTCGTCATTTCTTATCATTAACACGGCTCCACTTCAGAGTCCATGTTATCTTTTCAATTTAAATCATTAACAGTGAAAAGAAATGCTCAGAGAACACCAAGATTAGAGAACTTAAAGTAAGAGGGAACTTTTGTTAGGAATGAAAAACCCGGACTATTAGCTTCTTCAGAACAGAAATCTGGAGGCAGTCAGAGAAACAAAGTGGCCTCCCTGCAGGGGGTGGTCAAAGCGACTCACAGAACAAGAGGTGTTTGCACGAAGGGGAGGGAAGTCAACATGGCTCAACACGGGGTGGGGGGCCGCTCAGCCCAGTTATGCGTGCTCAGTAGCCCAGTCGTGTCTGACTCTTTGCAACCCCATGGAGCCCACCAGGCTCCTCTGTCCATGCGGTGTTCTAGGCAAGAATACTGGAGTGGGTTTCCATTTCCTCCTCCAAAGGAATCTTCCTGACCCAGGAACCAAACCAGCATCTCCTGCGTTGGCAGGTGGGTTCTTTACCACTGAGCAATAATAACTGAAGCTGAAGGAAAAGACACCGGCTCCCCGCTGTCACCCAGTATGCCCGTGGGCCACACGCACGGCATGTTATTATTTTAGGACTTGAGAAAGGCAGTCCCTACACAGCTAAACACAGACAGCGGCAGAATTCCTGACCAGCTTAACTCTGTATTAAGACAAAGCCCAGTGAAGGTGAGACTGTGAAAGTGCACTCACTGTGTCCACACAGTGCACACTGCTGTGACGCTGCGCAAGCAGGAAGCTGCCAGATCCGCACTTTCCAAGCGAGAGGCGCTTGGCGTTCAGACGGGCAGTGCCGAGCCCCAAGAAACTCGAAATGCTCACCATCTGGGTCATCCACTTACGGCGTCATCAGCGGTTTCTCTGTTGTTTTACACGCAGCTTTCATTCGTTTTAAGTCTTTTAAAATAGACAACAGTGAGCCCTAAAGGTGGAATCCAGATCTGGGGAGACTGCGGCATGTCAGTGTAGGCCCCGCCCTGGTAGAGAGGTACCGTTCTGGGGAGTGAGTGATGCTGACGATGGGAAGGCAGGAGGATGCGGAAGAGTAAGGGAAGCTCTGTTCTTCCCGCTCGGTTTAATTGTAAACCTAAAACTACTCTGAAAAAATAAAGTCTTAAAAGACGATTTTACAAAGTACACATATATGTGTCACACACACACACACACACACACACACACACACACACACAGTAAGGGGGTGCCAAGTGTGGACATGGAAGACGGCCGCCACACTGGATTCCCTCCTGCGTTGGTCCTGGCACTGCTGACCACGTGGGTCACTGAGTAACAGGCGTTTACACACAGTGCCCAAGAGGAGGACACTGCTGGGAGCCGCTCCGGCGCCGCCTAGCCCGGGGAGCCCGAAGGGCGTCGGGCGGGGCTCCTGCCGATTCCAGCCAGCCTCCACCCACAGCAGGCCCCTTAACACATCTGGACCACTGGACCCCGACCACCTCGGTGAGGTTGGCTGCCCTTGGCGCCCGAGACTCTGCACTTACTTCCAAGGGAGGCGGCCTTGAGGCCTTCTTAGGAAATCTGAATGCCTGATGCAGGAAGAACGTATTATACAAACACTGGAGAAAACCCTTTTCCTCCGGGCTGGCTTCCCTCCTCCTCCAAGCCGGCCTCCGTCCTCCTCGCATGGGCTGCTGCTTTCCCACACCCACAGGCCCCGGCATCAGCGTGGCACCTGCACTGATGTGGCTTTGTCCGCTGCGGAGCAGGGTCCACCTGGCTGTGCCCGCTGGCCGGTGGGGCGAGGGCAAGCAGACAGCCTCCCGCAGAGGGGCTCAGACAACCTGCAGCTGGCAGCGAAAGCCGTCACCGTCCACCTGGCAGAGGAGGGACTTGGACCCCCACTGCACCCTGTCCCCCAAAACGCTTGCATGCACCCTGTCTCTGAAACAGCCTGAGCCCCCTCCAAAAGACACACACAGATCAACCTCGAGGGGTTCAGGAAGGCATCTCAAGCGTGCACCCCAAAGTCCCCTCCCTGTTCTTCTGAGGGAGACACAGCCACAAAGGACTCAGGTTTACTTCAGAGAAAAGCCTCTCTCCTTGGCAGAGGCTTTTCTGGGCCGCTGGAGAAAAGCAAAGATGGAGGGGGCTTTCCTTCAGGGCCACCTCCAGCCCCATCCTGGCTCCTCCTTCGGAAGGGACAAGACAGGACTCCACGGAAGGCTGCCGATACCCACAGAGGGGAGGACACACCTAAGAGCAGCGGGGGCAGGGAGCAGAAATAGACCCAAATCAGATTCAGCAACAAACGGCTCAGCTGTTTGTTTTCGCTCCCAGGAGAACTGCGCTGTTTCCCTTGCCTGGAACTTTCTTAAAATTCATCCTGACTCCCAACTCCTTTCAATCCCTGCTTGCTAATAGCACTTAGTTGAGGATTCAGCCCCGGGCTGTTTTCAAGATTATTCACATGCAGAACGGCGCCTTTAATCAGGAAATAAAGGCTCTCCTTACACCCCACACACATAATGGGCACCCAAGCCATAAAGGTTCCCCACTTTTAATCCTCTTGGACCAAAGAGAACACAGTGGGTGTGGGTGGGCAGGGGTAAGGACAGATTCCCAATTCACAACTTGCTGCCCATTAGGGATCTTGATCTCATCAACTAGTTCTAAGTGCTAGGAACACAGGTGAGAAATCGTCCAGCAAATAATAACCTCCTACTGGGCAGAAAGCCCACCCGTCCCCTTTTCCCCTTGCTACTATTGGACTATTGCATATTACTACGGTATCAACTCTTTCATTCTCTTTACTCGACTTGGTGGATCAAAAGTCTTAAAACCAGTTGGATTTTGCAAAGTTGCTGAAAAAAAAAAAAAGTACCTCCTGTCCAGCAATTTCTTCTAAAATCTTGGGAGTTTATTTAATTGCAGGGGATGAAGACAGCTGCAGACTGTATCAGTCTCTGGGTTCCACCAATAACCAGGAACCCTGAGTTAAGATCTGCGAGGGAGATTACCCCTTTATTACATCCATTTCCACTGAGCCTGGACCAAGCGCTTACACTCTGACACTCAGACAAGAAGCATCAAAGCTGTGGCTGGACTCCCTTCTTGTGTATTTCATGCTAAAAATGAGCACCGTGCATAATAGCCACCTGGCATAATACACACCTCGGGGAAAATGATTAGCTAGGAAGAACCATCTTAGTAGCCTATCTGGTAGGGGGACTAAAACCATAATAAAAACTCCTTCAGTTGCGTCCAACTCTTTGTGAGCCCATGGACTTGCAGCACACCAGGCTTCCGTGTCCTTTATTATCTCCCGGAGTTTGCTCAAGCTCATGTCTGTTAGGCAGGTAGGACAGGGAAACGGAGTCCAAAATGGCGGTGGCTAAAAAACAAGGAAGGTCAACAGAAGGTCCAAGGACCAGAGTGAAGACTTCACCAGAGTGAAGGCCAGGTAGAACAGACAGCACTCCTGGCTGAGCCCAGTTTGCATGGGGCAGGCCCCGGTGGAGGCAGAAACAAAAGGAAGAGCCAACACGCTTGTCTCTCTCTCTCTCTCTCCCTCCCTCCCCCACACGCTCCTCCACTCTCTTCTCTTCAAGTCTTTGGGCTGGCATGTCCTCCCGCTTCAAGGATGGATTCTCCTGCTATCTTCTAAATAAAACAGAGCTGTAACACTGATTTGCCTAAGAGCTATAACACGGTTTGTCCAAGACCTGAGAGCTGTGACGCGCCGAGGGCTTTAATGTCCGTCTCAAGCTCAGCCAAAACTACTGAAACTCAGGCCCTGATGTCTCATTGCAAAAATTCACTGAGAGACAAAGTGAAAGAGGTGGATTTGTTAGGATCCAGAGAGAAGCCACTCTTCAGGGTGTGAGCCATTGCCAAGGGCAAGGGCTGGGGCCCGGGAATTAGGCCCGGCTAGGTTTCTGAAGGGGTGGAATTCATATGCTAATGAGAGGGAGGATCACCCCTACCACTGGGGAACCACCCACTCCTCCCTCCTTCACCCTGTCCTGCCACCTCTGGGTGTGTCTGTAAGCTTACAGATTGGGGATTAAGTACTTGAATTTTACTTTTCATCTTGGACCCAAGTGATTTTAATTGGTTTACATTATACCTTTGTGCTATGTCATTCTTTCAAAGGTTGTGCTCTGCCCCCCTTCCCTCCAGTTTCTTGCTCTTTGCCTGAGCCCCATCCAGACCCACAAGGTTGCCTCTACAATCTTCTGGAGAGACAACCAGAAAATAGCTGGTCTTGGGAGGGAAATAATCTATAATTTCCACCCCCCTAATCCTACCCAGTACTGGTCACACTGGAGATCTTGGGGATGCCCAACTCTAGTCCAGGGGTCCCAGGAGGTCATCACGCCTTGACCTGCCTAGGGATCTGGTCCTCGAAAGGTTTCACGCCTCGACCTGCTCAGGGGACCCGCCAGTCCCAGGGGTCCCAGGAGGTTGTCACGCCTCGACCTGCCCGGGAGATTCAATCTCTAGGAGGCTGTCACGCCTCAGCCTGCCTGGGGATCTGCACCCCGACCTGGGGATGCCTGGCTCTCAGGTTGCAACAGTACTAGGTAGGATGAGCTTGCTGCTGCTGCTAAGTTGCTTCAATTGTGTCCAACTCTGTGCGACCCCATAGACTGCAGCCTACCAGGCTCCTCCGTTCCTGGGATTCTCCAGGCAAGAATACTGGAGTGGGTTGCCATTTCATTCTCCAATGAATGAAAGTGAAAAGGCAAAGTGAAGTCGCTCAGTCGTGCCCAACTCTCAGCGACCCCATGGACTGCAGCCCGCCAGGCTCCTCCATCCATGGGATTTTCCAGGCAAGAGTACTGGAGTGGGGTGCCAGCTTACATCATATCTATTCCTGTCCACGGTGGGCAAACTAGCAATGAGTAACAAACCCCTTAATTCTACCCAGCACTGGTCACGCTGGAGACCTTGGGACGCCCAAACTCCAGTCCGAGGGTCCCAGGAGGTCATCACGCCTTGACTTGCCTAGGGATCTGGTCCTCAAAAGGTTGTCACTCCTCAACCTGCTCGGGGATCCACCAGTCCCAGGGGTCCCAGGAGGTTGTCACGCCTTGACCTGCCCAATTGGGTCCCTACCCAATTCTCGGGAGGCCGTCACCCCTCAGCTTGCCTGGGGATCTGTACCCCTGACCCGGGGATGCCTGACTCTCAGGTTGCAACAGTTCTGGGTAGGATAAGCTTCAGAAAGACTCACCCCAAGGAAGTTCACCCATGAAAATTGAAAGAGGTCTTTTCTTTTCTCCCTGTCATGACTGTCTTTCAGATGGGAAATAACCAATCCACTTCCCGGCAGACGCCCTTGAGATGCATCCTTGATAACTGGAAGCTGTTCGACTCTCTAGCTCTAAGGAGAAGTAGCTTGAAATTCTTTTGTGCCACTGCATGGCCACAGTATCCACTGGCAGACGAGGAACACTGGCCTGAGGATGGGACTTTAAATTACAACACCATCCTGCAATTACAATTATTCTGTAAAAGACAAGGGAAATGGACAGAGATCCCCTATGTCCAAATTTTCTTCCGACTAAGGAATCACTGCAGATGGTGACTGCAGCCATGAAATTAAAAGACGCTTAGTCCTTGGAAGAAGAGTTATGACCAACCTAGATAGTATATTCAAAAGCAGACATTACTTTGCTGACTAAGGTCCGTCTAGTTAAGGCTATGGTTTTTCCTGTGGTCATGTATGGACATGACAGTTGGACTGTGAAGAAAGCTGAGCGCCGAAGAATTGATGCTTCTGAACTGTGGTGTTGGAGAAGACTCTTGAGAGTCCCTTGGACTGCAAGGAGATCCAACCAGTCCATTCTGAAGGAAATCAACCCTGGGATTTCTTTGGAAGGAATGATGCTGAAACTCTAGTACTTTGGCCACCTCATGCGAAGAGTTGACTCATTGGAAAAGACTCTGATGCTGGGAGGGATTGGGGGCAGGAGGAGAAGGGGACGACAGAGGATGAGATGGCTGGATGGCATTACGGACTCAATGGACGTGAGTCTGAGTGAACTCCGGGAGATGGTGATGGACAGGGAGGCCTGGTGTGCTGCGATTCATGGGGTCGCAAAGAGTCGGACATGACTGAGCGACTGAACTGAACTGAAGGGATATGAAGGAACTCTGTCTTAAGTATGGGATTGTTGTATGCCCTAAAAGTGAGCCCACTAGGCAAATGGTGTTAGGCACAGGCAACCCAAAAAGGAACCCCCTCGTGAAGGCTCACCTCCCACAGCTCCCGAGCCACCTGGTGCTCCTTCCTTGTATCCAAACGTGCCCCCATATCCGGAAACATCCCCTCCTCAAAAGCCAGCTCGAGTATGTCCCTTAGTTGAAACGGGAGGAGAATTCAGACCAACCCAGGTCCATAAGCCCTTCTCCCTCTTAGAACTAAGACAGATCAAACAAGACCTGGGAAGCTATACAGATGACCCAGGCAGATATAGAGATACATTCCAACATGTTACCTTGGCCTTTGACTTGACGTGGAAGGACATCGTGGTCATATTTAGTCAAGCTTTATCTGACCCTGAGCATACTGGGGTCTTAAAGGAGGCCCGGAGGTGTGCAACGGGGCTTCACACGTCCAGCGATAGATACCCAGTGGGGGAAACTGCGGTCCCCGCCTCCGGTCCTAACTGGAATTATAATCACCCTGGGCACATCTGGGAATGGGATCATTGTCTAATTTGTGTGAAGGAGAACTGAAAGCAGCCCCGCAAAAAGTAGTCAGCTACGCCCAGGTCTCAGCAATAACTCGGGAGCCCGGTGAGAACCCCACTGCCTTTCTGGAAAGGCTAAAGAGGCACTCCAAAAGTTTACCAATCTGGACTTAGACTCTTACAAGGGACAGGTGATTTTAAAGGACAAATTCCTGTCCCAGTGTGCATCAGATATCAGAATGAAGTTACAACAGCTACAGCAGGACCTGCTGCCTCTTTAGATGAGATGGTCCAGACAGCCACCGATACCTTTTAAAACAGAGAACAGGAGAAGGAGGCCAAGGCCCAGGAGAGGGAGAGAAGGAAAGAGACAAGGCATGCCCAGATGCTGGCCGCTCTCCAGAGAAGCCCTGTGGCAAACCCCGAGTCCTTGAAGGACAAGGCACGAGGCAAATGCCTGATCTGTAGACAGGCGGGACATTGGGCCAAAGAGTGTCCAAACCGCGACAAGTCTCCTAGAACGGCTTGCCACAAATGCCATCAACTGGGACATTGGGCGGCACTCTGCCCTCGGGACCCAAGAGCCTCAAGGTCAAGCACCAAGCCTACCCTCACGATGGTTCAAGAGGACTGAAGCGGCCCACTCCAGCCAGCCCGCCTGCCACAGATAATCATCACGGGGCTGGAGCCAAGGGTGCAACTGGATGTGGCAGGTAGGTCCGAGAATTTCTTGGTTGACTCAGGGGCTACCTACTCTGTCTTGATCTCCTACTCCGGAGCCTTCTCCTCCCAAACCTGTACCATTTGGGTGCTACAAGAAAAGCAACTACTGAAAAATTCACCCGAGCACTTCTTTGTTGCTGGGATGGACAAATATTTTCCCACCAGTTTCTGGTGGTCCCTGAGTGTCCTACTCCCTCACTGGGAAGAGATATACTCACTAAACTGGGGACCACTCTTGTGATGGGAAGCTTTTCAGCCCCTAGAGCCCTGCAACTCCTGGTTACTACTGAAGAACCCATTGCACCTTCAGTAGAGAGGGATCAAAATCTATGGGAAGACAAAATTCACCCCCAGGTGTGGGACCAGGGGATTCCTGGACGAGCCCACCAAGCTGAACCAGCCATCACTGTCCTCCGAGATCCCACTCGGTTCCCTAACCGGAAACAATACCCTCTCAAAAGAGAGGCTCGGGAGGAACTACAGCCTTTAATAAATAAATTCCTTGCTTATGGGCTCTTGGTCCCCACCAGTTCACCATGTAACACCCCAATCCTCTCAGTAAAGAAAAAGACGGAACCTGGCGAATGGTTCAAGATCTCCGGATCATAAATGAAGCTGTAGTCCCCATCCAGCCCACAGTACCCAATCCCTATGTAATCTTGGGAGAAATCCCACCCAGTGCCAAGTGGTTTACAGTCTTGGATCTCAAAGATGCATTTTTTGTACATCAATGGCTAAAGAATCCCAATATCTTTTGCCTTTGAGTGAGAGGACCCAGGAGAAAAACACCAACAGATGACTTGGACAGTATTACCTCAGAGGTTCAGAGATAGCCCCCACCAGTTTGGACAGGCCCTTAGCCGGGATTTCCTAGATCTGGACCTGGGTGGGACCTAATGGGAAAATATTACAATACGTAGATGACCTACTAATCTGCTCTCCAGGTGAGAAAAGTACCCAACAACATGCAATTCAGGTTCTAAACTTCTTGGCAGAAAGGGGGTATAAAGTCTCCCGTGCTAAGGCACAGATGGTAGAGACAAAGGTCATTTACCTGGGAGTTCAGATTACACACGGGTCAAGGAGGCTGTCCTCTGATTGGGTACAAGGAATCCTCCAGTTGCCCTCCCCCACGACTCAAAAACAATTGCGAGCTTTCCTGGAACTAACTGGATTTTGTAGAATCTGGATACCCAACTATGGTCTAATTGCCCAGCCCTTACATGAAAGCTTAAAGGGACGAGATGTTTCAATCCCACTGATGTGGGAAACTCCTCAAAAGAAGGCAGAGGCTACACTAAGTAAACAGGCTTTAACTCAGGCACCTGCTTTGAGGTTGCCAGACCCAGAAAAAAGCATTCCAACTTTATGTCCCTGAAAGAGACGGAATAGCCTTGGGAGTGTTAACTCAAAGGTTGGGATCTGAGCCCCAGCCTGTAGCTTACTTATCCAAAAACCTCGATCCAACTACCTGAGGCTGGCCCCCTGCCTTGGAAATCTTGCAGCTATTGCAATCATGATAGAAGATGCTTTAAAACTCTCCTTTGGGGGAAACTAACTATTTTTACCAGCCACCAAGTAAAACAATCCCTAAACGGGAGAGGCCATTTATGGATGTCTGATCAAAGAATCCTCAGGTATCAAGTAATGCTGATGGAAAATCCAGGCCTCACGATATCCCCTTGTGAGGTTCTTAACCCAGCCACCCTCCTGCCTACCTGCGAGGGCTCTCTCCCCATCTTGTCTAGAAACCTTGGACCACTGGACAAAACCCTGAGAGGGATTGTCAGAAGATCCTCTGACCACTCCTGAGGAAATCTGGTACACTGATGGAAGCAGCTTTGTCTTGGATGGAAAAAGAAGAGCGGGGTATGCAGTAGTCTCCAATTTTGAGACCATAGAGGCTAAGCCTCTGCCACCAGGTACTTCAGCCCAATTAGCTGAGCTCATAGCCCTGACTCGAGCTTTAGAGCTGGGAAAAGGAAAAACAATAGCCATTTACACTGATTCCAAGTATGCCTTTGTGGTGCTACACGCACATGCTGTTATTTGGAAAGAAAGGGGCCACTTGACCACCCAAGGGTCCCCAATCAAATATGGTGATCAGATTCTTTGACTCCTGGAGGCAGTCCATCTGCCCATTGAGGTTTCAGTCTCCCACTGTAAAGGACACCAAAAAGGGAACACAGAAGTGGCACGAGGGAACCAAGCAGCTGATCAGGCAGCTAGGAGAGCAGCATTACAGAACCATGTCCTAGTAGGGGTTGCCACCTTAGTTCCACAGACTAATTTGCCAGAAACTCCTTCCTATACTGAAGGTGAGACTCTTAAAGCTAAGAGTGAG
The DNA here is from genome assembly GCA_917880005.1 of Nanger dama. Lineage (NCBI taxonomy): Eukaryota > Metazoa > Chordata > Mammalia > Artiodactyla > Bovidae > Nanger > Nanger dama. The sequence goes on from CAKJTW010000115.1 coordinate 2,182,209, forward strand.
GGCTTTCAAGAAGATCATATGGGGTGGCTCCAAAAGGAGGGACTCCTTTTTCTGCCTGGGACCCTCCAATGGAAGTTGGTTAACTCCTCACATGCCACTACTCATTTAGGAGAAAAGGCCCTCCAAAGATTACTAGAAAGGTCCTTTAGAGGAACAGGCTTCCAAACAACTATAACACAGGTGGTCTCCTTTTGTCCCACTTGCCTTAAACAACCCCCAAGGAGCTTGAAGACCCCAGCTGGCCCAGCCCATCCAATGACATGGGGCCTACCCAGGAGAGAACTGGCAGATGGACTTCACCCAGATGCCAGTAGTCATGACAGATACATTCACAGGATGGATTGAAGGCTTTCCCCACCCGGACTGAGAAGGCTGAGGAGGTGGGGAAAAAAAAATGCTCCATGAAATCATTCCAAGATTTGGTCTGCCCAGGTCATTACAAAGCAACAATGGGACATCATTTACTTCTAAGGTCACCCAAGGGGTCATTGGGCATTACTTATTATCTCCATTGTGCCTGGAGGCCTCAACCTTGGGGAAAAGTAGAAAGAGCCAATTGATTCTTAAAATCAGCAATAAAAATGATAACCCAGGAGACCTCCCTGGGATGGAAGGAGGCTTTACCAGTAGCTCTCCTCTGCACCCGCATTGCCCTTAAGGAACAGCTGGGTCTTGGTCCTTATGAGGTGCTCTATGGGAGACCTTTTATTTATGTCAATGACCTCTTCCTAGATCCAGAGGCTCAGACCCGCCAGTCTTATACCATGGCCACTGGTCAATTCCAACAGGATATACGCTTGTGGGGCATGAGCCAGGACCCAAAAGATTCTAAGGAGTCACCATTGTATGCTCCAGGGACTCAAGTCCTAATTAAAGTCTGGAAAGATGGGTCCCCCAAAGCTCAACGCCAGCCCACATGGAAGGGCCCCTACCCTGTAATACTTTCTACCCCCACAGCAGTCAAGGTACCAGGACATGACTCCTGGATTCACTACTCACGAGTCAAGCCATGGAAGAAGACAGAAGAGGGCACTCAATACACCTGTGAGCCCCTGGGAGATCTCAGATACCTATTCAGGACTGCAAATGAGCACCATTCTGATGAACACCCCCAAAATGTGGTTTCTGGGGATAAGATTTCTCAGGATAGCTCTACACAGCCAACACAGCTTGACAAAGATTGTACTCCAAAACAGACAGGAGATAGATCTTCTGATCCCTGAACAAGGAGGGACTTGAATCATCCTGGTGATGTGAATTTAAAAATGACTAATGCCCCTACTAGTCCTTGTTCTGCTGTATTGATGACGCTTATGATTATTCCACGTACTGTCAACTGTCTAACCTGTTTTGTCTTTGCCCAGGTCAACAAGCTACAACATACAGTGCCAGTTCAACAAAGATGTAAAACTCCAGCCGACCACAAAAATATCACTCACCCTTAAATGGACACCCCTGTAAGGACTCTGAGGCCTGAGACTAGCAAGAGGGGGAGGCCCAATACCCCTCGACATCCCAGTTCAGCAGGAAGTAGCCAGAAAGACCTCGACACCCCTATTCCCAAAGAACTGGGCCTCCCATCTCTTGAAGGGGGAATGTCAGGAGTCCAAAATGGAAGTGGCTAAAAAACAAGGAAGGCCACAGGAAGGTCCGAGGACCAGAGTGAAGACTTCAGGTGGAACAAACAGCACTCCTGGCTAAGCCCAATCTGCATAGGGCGCCCCAGGTGGAAGAAAACATATAAAAGGAAGAGCCAAAGCGCGAGCGCGAGGCCCCCCACCCCCGCACGCACTTTCTCTCTCCCTCCTCCCCCCATCCCCCACGCACTCCTCCACTCTCTTCTCTTCAAGTCTTTGGGCTGGCATGTCCTCAAGCTTCAGGGATGGATTCTCCTGCTATCTTCTAAATAAAATACAGCTGCAACACTGATTTGCCTAAGAGCTATAACACGGTTTGTCCAAGACCTGAGAGCTGTGACGCGCCGAGGGCTTTGATGTCCGTCACTCCAAATCTTTGCTGTGACGAGACAAAGACCCAAGGAACATACACTCGCATGACATATCCATCCAACTATCTCATCCTCTCCTTTCCCTACAATCCCATTTGGATCCGGTGATCCAGAGATTCCAGACAAATCTTCTGAAATTATGTTCAGGGGGTTAAAAAAAAACACTCTGAAACCACAGATGACTTTTAAGAAACAACCTACTGTCATCTCCAGGATTGAGATGTTTGTCTGAAACGTTAAATTTCCAAGAATTTTTTTTTAACTCTTTTTAGCAACAGAAATGTGAGGGAGCATTTATTTTTAGCTTAAAACATTCAGAATCCCAAAATATAAAGGGAAACAAGACCAGGGAAGAGAAAGCACAGCTCCAGAGAACCCTGGTCTCCGCCAGTGCTCCACTCAGCCTCCTTTCTGAGCCGAGAGAGGAAATGCGCTTCCCTAATAAAATAAGAAATCCATGCCGGCTGCAGCAGGAAAGAGCCACACCGCAGGCTGGCTAATACATTAATACGCTGAGGACTCTCCAATGGAGGATTTAACAGAAGCTCACTAGCAACAGTTTTCCAAGGGATGATTTGACTTATTTGAAAATCCTTGAATCTCAATAATAAATGGAAAAGGCCATAAATCTCTGGGATACCAGATTCATTCTGGGATTCCCTGGAGGTTCAAGTTGCCTTCCAGGGGCCTCAAAGACCCTTGAAGTGTTAGGGAAACACACTGCCTGAAACTGCCCACCCTGGCCAGACACCACAGTGACCATTTAGGTGAGTTATTTTACAAACAGAACTAACAAGTCACCACCAACAGGAAGAATTGGAGGAAGCCAAAAGGAGACACCACGTATCTCACTACCTCCCAGAACCCTTCTTGCTGACATCCCCTTGACTGAGCAACAGGTGCACCCCCAGGAAGGACTCTGAGTAAGAAAGATCGGCCAAAGACAACTGGGAAACTGATCCCATCGCTGCAAAACCTGAGAGCGTGAGCCGCGCGGCGCAGCAGGTCTCCCACATCTCCTCACGCTCCTCTCTCCGCCCGGTGCCCCTTCCCCTATGAAGTCTATCTTTGTCAGCAAGCGTGTCTCCTTGGACAATTCCATCCCAAGTGTTAGACAACAGCCCCTCTTCCTGCAACACAAGCAGGCACTGTCTCACCCTGACTCCAAAGGCCCTTCTCAGTGCAGGGTGACCCCTGCCAGGCCACCCACACCCCCAATCCCATCATCGTGGACACGACTACGACTGAGGGTCTGCAGTCCCAAAGCATCTTTTTCTCCCCTGAGCCCTGATGTGGCTCAGAATCCTTCTCCACACAACCAGCCTTTGATAGGACCTTTTCTTTTCTCCTTAAGGAGCCCCCAAGGCAAATGCTGCCTGCCCAGGCGAGCTCCAGGGGAGTGTGCATGCCTAAGTGTCGGACGGACACCACTTTCGAACCGTGTGCTGGACAAGACTCTTGGGAGTCCCTTGGACTGCAAGGAGATCCAACCAGTCCATCCTGAAGGAGATCAGTCCTGAATATTCATTGGAAGGACTGATGCTGAAGCTGAAGCTCCAATACTTTGGCCACCTGATGTGAAGAACTGACTCACTGGAAAAGATCCTGATGCTCAGAAAGACTGAATGTGGGAGAAGAAGGGGATGACAGAGGATGAGGTGGTTGGATGGCACCACCGACTCGATGGACAGGAGCTTGAGCAAGCTCCGGGAGATGGTGATGGACAGAGAAGCCTGGCATGCTGCAATGGGGTAGCAAAGAGACACAACTGAGCGACTGAACTGCACCGTTAAGGTGGCAGAATGCAGCGTGGCCGCAGCTGTTCACTCTTCGGAGGCTTACTTCCTGGCTCTAGGGGTGGATTTGGCCACTAAATGCCCCAGGAATTTTCAGAAAGAAGAGTCACCAAGTGTGTGGAGGTCCCATTTCACCAGCATTGGAGAGGGTCACAAAACTTTGCAGAGCAGGAGAGTACATTCAACTTTAAACATATCTTAGGGTCACAAGCTACAATGTTAAGCCAACCTCTGCCACCTGAAACCTTCCTATTTTATATTTCAGTTTTGCACACCAAAGCGATCCCCAACCAGACCCTGCTGGCGTCTGCAGGGGGCCTCCCAGGACCCCAATTACCTGGCTCAGCCCCCCTGATGTCCCCAGGCCTTGGCAGTGACACCAGACCCTCCCCTACCAAGGGAAGGAAAGACGCCGAGGCGGGGAGGCACAGGTCTGAGTCTGGGGTCTCAGACACCTCGCCTAGGCCAAACTTTTCCATCTCTCCTTCCCAAACAAGCTGGGCTCCGGGTTTTATCAGATGCCCACAGCGGTTCAGGCCGCCAACACCTCCTGCCAGGCCCACAAGCCAGCCCCGGGCTCAGGCCGCCTTCAGGCTCCTGTCTGTCTCCCGGAGCACTGCCAACGAGAGCTGGATAAAGACCCAACCAGGGTCTTAGCACAGAGATGGTCAACCTGAACTGCACGGGGACTTGCAGCTGAGCCTGGGAGTAACCGCTTTTGTAAGTGGAAAGAGTAACAAGAATTTTCAAACGATAGTTGGTGTGATGAGTAACTGAGAAACCTTAATACTGGCTCCACACTAGGATCCTGAGACAAGGGCCCTAGGAACACAGAGCCCCCGTCCCACCACTAAGACACAGCTCAAGGTCAAGGACACACAGCCTCCTGCCACTGGCTCCTGGCACCTCTAAGCAGCTGCTGGCTGTTCTCCTTATTAATGTCTGAGTCGACATATATATTAAAAAGCAACTTCTACTGTGCAGCTCAGATGCTGCTGGTGGGTAACCTTCACTTTCTTTGTGAAAGTTAAGATAGAGCTGAAACAAGAAAATTTTCCTGGTTAAAATAAACCCTGGGAAAAAGAGGCATCTTGCGTGTGTGTTAAGTCGCTCAGTTGTGTCCAGCTCTTCACGACGCTATGAACCATAGCCTGCCAGGTGCCTCTGTCCATGGGATTCTCCAGGCAAGAATACCGGAGTGGGTCGCCATTTCCTCCTCCGGGGGGTTCTTCCCAGAGATGGCTTAGATGTTTACAATTCATAAGCTGCATTTCAGTCTGTCCTGTGCTGGATATAATTGAGTCTTGACAGTTTTAAATTCATAAAGAATTGTAAATAGTTTAATTCATGGTGCAATTAATGTTTATAATAAGGGGTGGACTGCTAACAGATCCAATCCAATCCAGAAGATGACTACAGAATGAGCAAGCGGAAACAACTCTTTTCCTGCGTGCATACTCTGTTGTGTCCCGCTCTTTGCCACCCCATGGACTGCAGCCCGCCAGGCTCCTCTGTCCATGGGACTCTTCAGGCAAGAATACTAGAGTAGGTTGCCATTTCCTTCTCCTGGGGATATTCCCGACCCAGGGATTAAACCTGAGTTTCCTGCGTCTTCCCCATTTGCAGGCAAATTCTTTACCAATGAGCCACCAGGGAGCCCATGAATTCTGTCCCTCCAGAAAATTATAAGGTCAGCAGAGGCGTGGAGGCCATGTGGCCAGTGGGATCCAGGACTGCACACCCCCTACAGCGGAGCAAAAGGTACAGAGCCCGCTGTGTGTCTGTTGCCGTGGCCTGCCCATCACCAGCACGGAGTCAGCTCCCACCTGGGCCTGCAGGGGACACGGGTGAGCGGGCGTGGATGTGGTGAACCCCTTCTGAGCTGCAGGAGGCTAAGCATCTGAAACAGGAGACGGTAACCAGCACTGCCCCAGCTGAAGGAGGGAATTCCTGCTTCCAGCAAGCAACTCATTTGGTCTCTTGGGGCCCCATCCCTTACCCTGGAAGACAAGAAGCCTGCACCTGGTCCCTTCAGCCTCACATCCTAGAATATTCCCTTCAAGGAAGATTCTTCCCTCCCTTGCAGACCCTCAGTACCCTGGTGCGTGGGGCAGGCCAAACTTCTCCCAACTTAATGGGTTTGCACTGGGCAAAGGTTATGGCCTTCAGCTACCATAACCCCCGATTTAACATAGATAAAAAGCAAATTAAAACAAAAGAGTTGGGATAGTTGTCTTTACAGGGTGGGAACGGGGCTCACCTCAAGTCACTGTGCATGACTTTCTCTCACAAGTAAGCCTGCCGCCCTTGCATGGGAAATAGGTAGTGATTTCAGGCTGCCCCTACCAATTCCGGGGGCTGCTTTATAAGATTAAAACAAATACTGCCAATGAGGCTGTAATGTCCAGCAAATCCAATCCTGTTCTTGCAGAAGGTCTGCTGAGTCAGCTGACAGCCACGGATCTGGGCTTCCTCCCCTGCGGGCTTGGCCTGGGGCCTCCTGTCCAATAGTCGAGGACGCAAGCTGCCGAGTGCAGAGATGAAGTCCTGCTCCGTCGTCATACCTGGGTGTCCGCCGAGCACTCCAGGGCCTGCGTGACCTCTGGGCCCCTCTGTCACTGCGTTCCAGGGTTGGTACTGGTCATGTGCAATGGATGAAAAACTGGAAGATAAAACAAGTGTGCCAAGTCCCTCCCCACTGGTAGCGCAAGAGGACTCACCCACATGGTCACCACGGTTGCAAAGGAGCAAGGCTCTGAAGGTCAGCCTCAGTATCTGAGTGCTGAATTAGGGAGGAAACACGGGAGACAGTCCCCATTGTCCCCATTGTTTGCGGACTTCTTAGTCCTCAGGCTATGACTGTCAGAGATCCTTTCAGATGGTTGTGAAATGACATGGTCCATTGAGGGAGTAAAAGAACAGACGTGAGATTTTATACGTCCCCTGGCGGCTCAGCCAGTAAAGCAGCTGCCTGCGATGCAGGAGACTTGCGTTGATCCCTGGGTCAGGAAGATCCCTTGGAGAAGGAAACGGCAACCCACTCCAGTATTCTGGCCTGGAGAATCCCTTGGGTGGAGGAGCCTGGCAGGCTACAGTCCGTGGGGTCGCAGAGTCTGACTCGACTGATCGACAGCAGCAGCCTGTGTGTTCGGCCCCCAGCTCTGGGGGACTGCCCATCACCCCACCCATCACCAATGCCCCGCTGATCACAGCTCAAAGCCTCCGCAGACACCAGGCTGCACCGGGAGGCTCCGTGTCAACCTCTTGCCAGTTAAACTGGGAGGAGGAAATCTGAGTCCCCACCCGGCCTGGCGCTGACTTACCCCTGGCAATTTGTCCTCTAGGTCTGAGCTGTGTTTGCTTTCTAATGACGCACGGCCGCCTCGGGAGGGAAGGAGTCCCATGTGGAGACAGATAAGGCAGGTGTGCAGCTGGACAGCTCCCGGAAGGGCTGGAGGAGCTGCCGAGTGAGGCTGCCAGGGCAGGTGCCCCAGGCACCCAGGAGATGCCCAGGAGGGTGCTCCCCGGGCCTTTTCATCACTAAACTTACATCCAAGTGGACGGTCGCCTTCTTAAACCAGACGTGGTTTCTGTCACTTTCTATAAAACATTGATTCTTCCATAAAATTATCAGGCATCGAAACTGCATTGCTTTCCAAATGGAAAAGCCATGACCTCCCACCTGCTAGGGAGCCGTTCACAGGACCTGCTTCTTTCTAACTTCACAGGAAAGGAGATCGTTTCTGGCAGAGAGGATTTTCTGCGTGGCGAGGAAAACCTAATTTAAGATCAGCTCTCAGGGAACTCCTCTATTTAATCTGTGTCCTCCTATATGATGCCAAGTACAACTCGGATGCCCTTTCCATGAGCATTTCCGACTGCACCTTCACACGACCATGGAGGGCGATCTGGCCCTCCCTCCAGCCCCAGGGTCAGGGTGTGGGGTGTGTTGGTGGCGGACCACGGGCTGATCCCGACGCGATGGCCAGAGAGAGTGGCCTAGCTCAAGGACTCGACCCTTGCACAGCTGACCATGGATGGGTAATGCACTTAGAAAAACTGGCCCCTCTGCCTAACCTGGACAACTCCAAGAGCTGCCCCGGCTCTGACATCCCCATCCTCCCCACCTCCTTGGGGGTGCCTGAACCCCGAGTGGGGTCCGCTCGGGAGCCTGCGGCCACCGTCCCCCAATATGCAGCCCACTCTCCTCCTCCAAGAGGGAGCCAGCGCCCGCAGCCCCAGGGGCCGGGCTGCCTGCCTTCCAGAGCCTGCAGGCGAGGAGCTGACCTCCCCCGAGGGCTGGAGAGCACAGCACAGCCCCACCAGGAAGGCCCAGACACCACCGGGCCAGAACTGGGGAGCGTTTTCTGACACCCCACACTGAGTCACGGGTAACTGTGCCCCTATGCCCACGGCACCCTGCCAGTCCCTGACCCAGCTGCCCAAGCTAGTTCATTTATCTCAAGAGCCCACAGGGCACCAAGGAGCATGCAAGACCAACTCCACACCGGCCCCACCCTTTAGAAGCAGCCTGCTAGAGCAGAAGATCAATGAGCACACAGGTCTGTAAGGCCAGCCCGGGAGGCTGTCAGGGCAGGAGCTGTGGGGACCAGGGGAACAGAGGGGAAGAGGCTGCCCGGGGGAGACAGTTGGCAAGGGGCCCAGGCATGCTGGCATTTAAGCCTGGGACCCGAGGGCTTCCCAGCGGCAAAGAATCTTCCCAGTGGCAAAGGGTCCACCGGCCAGCGCAGGAGACACAAGAGATGGAGTTTGATCCCTGGGTCTGGAAGACTCCCCTGGAGTAGGAAATGGCAACCCACTCCAGTATTCTTGCCTAGAGAATCCCATGGGCAGAGAGGCCTGGCAAGCCACAGTCCCGCGCGCACGTGCACGAGAGAGAGACAGGCTCTCCCAGGACCCCTGAAGGACCAGACTGGGGAAGGGCAGGCCAGGTGTCTGGCTGGAAGTGCAAGGCCCTAACACGGGGAAGGGGCCAGAGGCCAAGGTGTGGTCAGGGACGCACCCAGGTGGAGATGTCCACACCTGCCGGGCACAAAGGAGCCATCTCTGGCGGGTGCTTGCCAGAAAGCCCCCTCGGGTCTGGGCTGTACACACATGAAACACCATACATGAAACATCCCCAATGGAAGCCTCTACGGTGGACATGCGAGACCAAACTCACGAGGAGCTTGTGGTGTCTGAGCTCACTCTGTTTAGTTACATCCTCTGGAGATACCATCACGATTTGTGGCAACCTGCTCTACCTTAAGTGAAGTGAAGTCTCTCAGTCGCGTCTGACTCTGCGACCCCATGGGCTGTAGCCTATCAGGTTCCTCCGTCCATCGGATTTTCCAGGCAAGAATACTGGAGTGGGTTGCCATTTCCTTCTCCAGGGGATCTTCCCGACCCAGGGATCGAACCCGGGTCTCCCGCACTGCAGGCAGACGCTTTACGGTCTGAGCCACCACTGCCTGTCTATTTCCAGGAAATTTAGTTCTGCATCCCTGCCCTGCCTCCCAGGGACCCAGAAGGCATCAGCCACGTTCCCATGCTTGGCCAGGGCTGCAGCCCTTGGGGCAGGGCCCACATGATGGGGATCACAGTGAGGTCAGAGGAGAAGGAAGGAAGGGAGAGGCAGGTCCCCAAGGCATGAAGGCCCCCACAGCATCTCTCCCTCCTTGGGGTTCCTGCTTATGCGAACCCATGACAACAGGCAGACCTCACTGAGGGTTCTCCCGGAGTTTGCTTTGCAGCGCTTGCTGACACGTGACCTTCCTGTGGTCACATCCACAAGGGACAATGGTAACCTGATCATTTTACACCCAGTGTTGCCCTGTTGGGGAGGTGGGGGTGTGGAGGAGAAGGAGGTGAACCAAAGCCAGTCACAGATGCACAAGCCCCACCTGGATGCTGGCACAGCTCCAATGATTAACCTGAGGCCATAAGTAGACTTTGGAGCTGTGCTAAATTTACGCTTGCTTATAGCAGTGGAAATGTGTAAAACTTCCCACCCCTGGGAGAACATCACTGGCGAGCACAGGCTTTAAAAAGGCCCAGCTCTCTCATCCCCCTTGACGAGCGCCAGCCACCTGCAGACACTGGCCTGGCTCACAGTACAGGAGGCACCTAGCACCCAGTTCCTCAGAAAGAGACTCTAGAGGGAAGAGAATCAGACTCTGCCATCAACAGCCCCCACCCCAGGGCTGTGGTGCTCTCACTGGAGAGCTCTGAGACCCCAGCTTACAGAGCAATCACAAAAGACCCGGCAATGGGCGGCTTCCAAGAAGGCTCTTGGCATATTTAAAATAGCCACGAACCCCTGCCAAACCCCAGGCCCAGACTCCCAAGTGTTTACAGGGCTGGATTTAGAACTCTGAAAATAAAACCATTGATTTGGACTTCTCAAAACCAATACTCACACTGGACAGGACAGGGCAAAAAAACCATGAACAGACGAAAAAAAAACACAATAACTTCACCCAAAGATCCAGGGAGAGCAACACACCCACCCTGAGCTGACTCAGGTCTAGCACGTGCGGAGGCCTTGTCTCTTTCCGAGGAGCCCCAGCATCTGGCTGCCCCCAAGCACGACTGCTAGGCCAACAGGATCCCATCAGTCTCAGGTCTGCCTACAAAGATTGCAAGTGTTCACTCTGCCCATCAGGGACTAAGAATAAACTGCGCCCTGGGACTTCCCTGGCCACCCAGTGGTGACACCTCTGAGCTTCCGATGCAGGGGACACAAGTTTGATCCCTGGTTGGGGAACAGGGATCCCACAAGCCGTGTCATGCAGCCAAAACAATTAAAAATAAAAAAACAAGAATAAACCATATCCCTTCCTGGTTATCATTTTTTTCTCTTAAACTAAAATATGCTGAAAAGTTTCAAATGCAAAGCATCAAATGTTCAATTGGAGCTCTGAAATTAAATGTAACCTACAGAGCCAGGCCTGCAGGTGGGGCGGAGGGGCGTAGGAGGAAGGGGTGTGGTGCCTGTGGCCACCACAGACTCAGAAGCCCACCTGGGCCAGGCCTTTAAAAAGAATGTTCAGTTCAGTTGCTTAATCATCTCTGACCTGATGGACTGCAGCATGCCAGGCTTCCCTGTCCATCACCAACTCCCGGAGCTTGCTCAAACTCATGTCCATGGAGTCGGTGATGCCATCCAACCATCTCATCCTCTGTTGTCCCCTCTCCTCCTGCCTTCAGTCTTTCCCAGCATCAGGGTCTCTTCCAGTGAGTGAGTTCTTCGCATCCGGTGGCCAAAGTACTGGAGTTTCAGCTTCAGCATCAGTCCTTCCGATGAATATTCAGGACTGATTTCCTTTAGGATGGACTGATTGGATCTCCTTGCAGTCCAAGGGACTCTCAAGTCTTCTCCAACACCACAGTTCAAAAGCATCAATTCTTTGGTGCTCAGCTTTCTTTATAGTCCAACTCTCACATCTGTACATTACTACTAGGAAAATCATTGCTTTGACTAGACTTTTTAACTTAAAAGGTGTTTTCACCTTTAAAAGGGGTGGGGTGGGGCAGGGGTCAAAGTCCCTGTAGCTCTAACTTTGCAGGGTTCTTTGTTTCAGAAATCTGTACTTAAGCCCTGTGAGCAGTAAAAGTGAAGCAAGTGCACTGACCCCAGGCACCCGTGCATTTATTATTGTCTCACTTTCATTATTAAAGAGCACAGAGACATCCTTTCGGCAACAAAAGTCCATATAGTCAAAGCTACGGTTTTTCCAGTAGTCATTTACAGATGTGAGAGCTGAACCATAAAGGCTGAGCACCAAAGAATTGATGCTTTCACTGTGTTGCTGGAGAAGACTCTTGAGAGTCCCTTGGATGGCAAGGAAATCAAACTAGTCAATCCTAAAGGAAATCAACACTGAATATTCACTGAAAGGACTGCTGCTGAAGCTCTAATACTTTGGCCACTTGATTTGAAGAACTGACGCATCAGAAAAGACCCTGATGCTGGGAAAGATAGAAGGCAGGAGGAGAAGGGGACGACAGAGGATGAGATGGTTGGATGGCGCCATCGTCTCAATTGAGCAAACTCTGGGAGATGGTGATGGACAGGGAAGCCTGGTGTGCTGCAGTCCATGGGATCACAAAGAGTCAGACACGACTTAGCGACTGAACAGCAACACTTTTATCAAACACATGCAGCTGTTAGATAAATTTACTATCAGATAAATTCAGGCCAGGAAAAAATAGTTAATAAAAGAGATATTTTAAAACCACTGCCAACACCACAAAACATCCCCAAGTGTTTAATACAGCCTGGAAAGCAAACCAGCCAGCCCGAGGGCACCGGCAGCTGAGGGTTCAAGACCCAGCTCACTGGCCACCTGCTCGGACAGCATCAGCCTCAGTCCTGCCAGCCAAGACCCCACAGGTGTGAACACACACATACACGGCACACACACTCGCATGCTGATCTACCACCATCCCAGCTCCGAAAGCAGAAATCACAGGGGAACCCAGGAAACCACCTTAATGTTTTAAAGATGGATTTTGGTTCAGGAAGATGCCCTAGAGAAGGAATGGCAGCCCACTCCAGTATTCTCGCCTGAAGAATCCCACGACAGAGGAGCCTGGTGGGCTACAGTCCACGGGGTCATGAAGAGTTGGACAGGACTAAGCCACTAACACTTTCAACTCTGAGATGCAGGAGGCAAGGTAGGGAACTTCCCTGTTAAGGGACTGACAGCTTGAGGCCCCTGAGAAATTACATGTTCGAAATTAATGACAATAGAAAGGGGGGGGCAGTAGAACAAAGACCTGAGACCACGGGGATCTGCCCCGGCCAGAGACCACCGCCCCACGCCATCCCATCCCCGCGGCTCACAGACCCGCACGCGCTCTGCCTGACCCTCTCGGTGTGGTCCCCAAGAGTACGGTTCCCGGGGCTGCTCGGAGACACTGCCGTCGCTAAACCCTGCCTGTTCATGAAGACGCCCAGTGCTATGTCAGGGTCTAAGAGCCTAGGAAGACGAGAGCCTCTGGACCCGGCCACCCGAGGGGCTACACAGTGACAGGGAGGACAAAGCAGCCTAAGTCTTCCCAGCACGCGCCTTCCAGCCCCCAAGCCCCCGACCACCTCCATGCAGCAGGGAAGGTCATCGGAGCAGCAGCTAAGCTGGAGCCTGGGGGGCCCTGACTGATGGGGGGCTCAGGCACCCTTCCCAGTCTCCCCATCCATTGCCACAGACAGCTCCACAGACCTCCCTCCACTGATAACCCATTGGTCCTATTGATCTGCGGTTGCAGCAATCAATGAATCAAGAAAAGCAGAGCGCTCCCGACAGCCCAGCCTGGAAAACGTCACGCAGGTGTGGCGGCTGCTAATTGCCTTATTGTGACACAGCAAAAACAGTTTAAAAATAAGCATAATTGGCCTGGTCCTCAAATAGCAGAGTCTAGTGGCAGGAGCTCGCCAGGCAGGCAGGGGATGGGGGATGGCCCTGTGGTCCCCCTTGTGGTCCCAAGCGCCCGCAGCTCTGTCCCTTCACTGCACGATGCTGGGCTCTGCTGGACAGCCTCGCCCCTTGAAATAGACCACAGTTTCTATTTCAGCCACGGCAACCCCGGTCTGGGCCGTAGCAGGCACAAGCCATCGGGCGCAAGCAGGACAAAAGGAAACGACACAACAGACTCTCAAAGGGCCCGGGGTGTGAGTGGTGGGAGCTGACCTTTCTTCTGAACATGGTCTACACCTGCAGGGCACCCTGAGGACTCAGGGAGAGGCAGAAAGTTCCAGAAGTGTGTTATGGGGCAGAGGGGCTGGTGATGCAAAAGGCAACTGAGCTGTGGGGCCCTCCCTGACCCTGAGACCCAGGGGATGAAGGGACATGGCTGGGACAGGCAAAACGCGCCCCCACACCCAGGACCCCCAAAGGCATGCTGAGACCTAACACCTCACTCACAGACACCTTGACTGGCCACAGGCTCCGAAGACGGGCACAGTCCGGACCTGACTGTCCCAGGGCAGAGACCGTAAGAGAAATCCAGGGAACAGCCTTCTACGACAGAGCCTAAACTCCTGGGGATAGGTGCTTTCCCTCAAGACAGATGCTTGGTGCTGAAATCCTGCCCTCCCTCAAATCTGCTCGGATAACCTCTGGCTCTGTTCTGTGAAGCAAGAGGGCATTCCTGTTTATTCTGGAAACGGAAGAATCGAAAAGCTGACAGGTCATCTAAACAAACAAGCCGCCTTTGAAAGGCTGGCCACCAGTATAAGGGCTTTTATCTGCAAGTTTTATGAAGTTACAAGGGACACGCACCAGCAACATCTAAGCCTGGAAATTCACCTGAAATGGATTGTCAGCCGGCATCTAAGGTGAAGGGCCCTTCTAGGCTTTACCAGGCATTATGGGCACAAATCATATTATCACCCCAAAGGCAGACCTGCTACAAATAGAGGTCAGGCTTCAGAGGCAGCCGGAGGCAATCCCTGGAGATAAAAGGTGCTGGCTAACATCTGCCACCCAGGAAGCCTAGATGGAAAGCATGACTTGGCCTGATGGAGCCTGAGGGCTTAATCTCCTTCCCAGAGATCGATAATGCTCTAAAGACTAGGCAGAAGAGGAGAATGCCACAAAAGTCTCCTGCGGTGTGGAAAGCTCGTGCCTCCGGAATACAGACCTGCTCAGTACCAACTACGTGGGCTTCCCAGGCACCACAGTGGCACCGATTCTATCCGCCAACGCAGGAGATGTAAGAGACACGGTTCGATCCCTGGGTCAGGAAGATCTCCTGGAGGGGGAAGTGGCAACCCATTCCAGTATTCTTGCCTGGAGAATTCCATGGACAGAGGAGCCTGGCGGGCTACAATCCATGGGGTCACACAGAGTCAGACAAGGCTGAGTGGCAGAGAACACACACACCTGGATTCTTCAGCTGAGAATGGCACACACTTTCAGGACTGGGCTGACACTCTTAGAGCTGGGGTCCACCCCTTCCTGGCTTCCCTGGACAGAGGCTGCTACAGCCCCCACCCAGCTGACCTTTAACCTGCAACAACCCCATATGTAATAATGTCATGAGATTCATCAGGATGGAGTGGACGGGGAATTAGGGGAAGGAGGTTAAGCAAAAAGCTTTCCTCTGAACCAGAATTTGGAAGCGGCCTTTGAATCTGCCGGTCAGTGGCTGATGCCCAAACCTCCCTCAGGTGTTGCAGGCAGGCAAGTACCCTTTGCAGGGAGGTAGGAAGTGAGCTTCAAGGCTCAGCACATATAAATCTCAATCACAGCTTCCTGGCCTACCGAGTAAGGTACTCGTGAATTTAAAATTTTTAACCAACTTAAATACTAAATATCAAATGTGTTATTTTATGATTTACAAAATGTTATATATGTGTACAATGTATGAATTATAAATAGAGTAAATATTAAATATTAACCAAAATTTAAACATGTGTATTTCAGAACGATAAAAGAGGCAAGTACATTGTGGGGGAGGGAGTCAGTGGAACACAAATTTTACCTCTTTCCAAGGGGGTCATTTTTTTCACTATAAAGAAAGCACGACTTCTCACACACGCAGTGCCCCACTCGGCCCCGCTTACTGGCCAGGGAACCAGCAGCTCGGGGCAGCACCGACACCCTCACGCCCGCCTCCCACCCTCACCTCCAGCCCGGAGTTCCAGGAACACGGGGAACCGAGGCACAGGGAGGCCACAGAACGTGCCCGAGGACACACGTCCAGAAACAGGAACACCAGGCGCTGGGCGCCAGGAGCCCTGTCCCCGGCCACAAGCCGCACGGGGGCGAGACCAGCTTGAAAGGGTTTCGCAGTGAGCCTACTGGCACTCCATGAGAACACAAGGAAACCAAACTCAGCAGAGCAGCCTCACTGGGTAAAACGAGCTCACCATCAGAGCTCTGCCAGACGCCGCGTGGTGTGTCATGGGTGGGACACGACAGATCTCCCGAAGGGTCTCATGCTGATCCATCTGTGAATGATCTACTCCGAAAGGTCCCTAATACCCACCGGAGTCCTTGGATCGCGGGAGGCAGGGTGAGGACGCAGTGCTCGGAACAGCTCTTGGAAACAAACACGTTTGGCTCGTGTCAGGAACAACATGAATCCCTGTGCTGCAGATGGAGCTGAGTCTTCCAGTTACACAGTGAAGGGGATGGGGCGCTGGGGGACCACTCTGCTCTCCCCACTTAAAAACTGAAGGTACAACAGCCAGCAACTTAAAAAGCAGCAGCTAAAATGAAGGTCATCAGAAAACACAGGATGAAGCAGCGGAAACAAAATACAAGGTTGATTCATACTCGTGTTGGGACTGCATTTGCCCCACTTGGGCAAAGTTACACGTCAGAGCAACCACAAACCCAAGCATATCCACATATGTGATACGTTCTATTCTGGGGTCTTTTGCAAAAACACACACACACACAAACATAACAAGCAATTATTCTTAAGTGAAGCTGCTGGGCCACATAGCTTAGGACTCTTTTTCACACTCATTCTGACCTTCCTGAGAAGGAGAAGGGGACGACAGAGGATGAGATGGTTGGATGGCATCACTGACTTGATGGACATGAGTTTGAGCACGCTCCAGGAGATGGTGAAGGACAGGGAAGCCTGGCGTGCTACAGTCCATGGGGTCACAAGGAGTCAGACACGACTGAGCAACTGAACGACGATGACAACTGGCCTGAGAATCAGTCACAGGGGCTCTACTTAAAATCAACAAGACAGCTGGACCTCAGGGCAGTGAAATGACTTCTCAGGGCGCCTTGGGCCTAAGTTTGCAGCCAAGACCAAACGGATTCCAGTGACTCCAGAAGCTGCACCCTCTCCATGTGGCAACGGCTCCCACGATAAACAGAACATTCTTTCCTGCCACCATCATCGTGTAACTCACATACCTGAAATCAGCTCAAGGCAAGAACGCTAAGAGAAGCAAAGAAAGAAAGAAGCATTGGCTATAGGAGAACAGATTAAGGTGAGGCTGGGACAGCACCCACCACCTTGAAGCCAGAAGGACAAAGGGTGTCAGGGTCATGGGGGCTCTCAGTGGCCCAACAGGGGCCCAGGAAGCCAAGCCAGCCACTGGGGCAGCTGCCAGCTGTGGGCGCGGCCTTGGCGGGGGGGCGGGGTGGGAGCTGGCTTCCCTCGGTCCGAGACTGCTGCTGCTGTGCTCAGTTGTGTCTGACTCTCTGTGACGCTTTGGACTGCAGTCCTCCAGGCTTCTGCGTCCATGGGATTCGCCAGGCAAGAATACAGGAGTGGGTTGCCATGCCCTTCTCCACGGGATCTTCCCAACCCAGGGGTCGAACCCAGGTTCTCCTATATTGCAGGCAGACTTTTTACCATCTGAGCCACCAGAGAAGCCCAAGACCACCAATTCCAAGCCCTGAGACAATGAACAGAGGCCCCCTTTCAACATCCCGACCCTGCTGTGTGTGGAAGCCTCCGGTGACCGGGAACAAGCCGTGTAAAGAGGCAGCCAACTCCAGGTGTGAGGAATGGCTTGTTTGTGCCTTCCAAGGCCTGAGTCAACCTTTCCCTAATGCATCTCCCTCACCAGTGACTCTGGGTCTGTGCTATGTCTGCTCCTCAAAAACTGGGAGACAAGTCTCCAGGCTCCCGGGTTTCCCTTCCAAATTAAAAATCCCCTAGTGTCTTTAAATGAACTGGGCTTCCAGAGCCTTCCGTGAGCCAGATCAGGAAAGCAGATTAGGCATCTCCTTTTAAATGCAAGGGAGGACAGAGTCAAGTATGGTTGGGACTCTAGTCTGGGACCTAAAATAACCAGGAGGAGGAGATATCTGAGTGTCCAGGAGCTATGGCTAAGCCGTGGGCACCACCGAGACAGTGCTTGCCTTGCTGGGTCCACCACTCCACCAGTGACCTGGCCAGGCACCGGGGCTGCAGGAAAGCAGGTTACAAGTGTAAAATCCTGCCACACTATCTCACAGACGGACTTTTCCGCTGTTTAAAAGCCCCTGCCAATCGGAACAGGAAGGTCCCAGATGGATAAACACCCGCCATCCCCCACGCCCATCCACTGACCAAGTGGCATCTGGGCAATTCTGGTCTGAGGGCGAGAGGGCAGGAGCCGCTCCAGAGGCTGGTGGCAGCCCCCTAGGGCCAGCCCCTTGCAATGGCAGGCACAGGGGGCGAGAGGCAGCACAAGATGCCCTTTGACAAGCATCTCAAACAGATGCACGTCCGCGGCACAAGAACGTCAATCCTGACAGCACACAAACGCAGCCCTCGGAGTAAAGGGAGCGGCCGTACAGGTCGATTAAATGACCAAGTCAGGCCAAACCTCGCCCCCGCTGATTGCTCCAGAAGCAAACTCGGTCCTTGCGAAGAATTCTCAATAAGGAATGGGAAGAAAGGGACCCTCTTTTCCCCTTTCCCTCCCGCCAGCTGAAGTGTGCCTCTTCTAATTATCTTCATTGGTCAGATAAGGAGAAGCCAAATAATTGCTTCCCAAGCCTCTGGCTGGTACACTCTGGTACTGAAGGAGTGACTGGGACTCCCACCCTCCAGTCCACAAAGCTCACTTCTGTAAGCTTTCTGAACCTTCAGATCCAGGAGGGATGTCAGAACTGAAAAACCAAGGCAAAAAAATAAAGAAATCAAGGAAAAGAGATGAGAAAACAAAAGGTCAGGACGAATCTTTGAATTAAAGCCAGGCAAACCAACAGATGTGTGTGCTGACACTTTTTAAACTCTACAAGCATATACAGTTTCCGTCTTAAGCAAAATATCAATAACAAGAGAAAAGAGAACAAAAGCGAAAGCCAAAATCGGTGGAAATGTATGAGAGAGAATGTCTCAGACGGTAACCTAGACAAGGAAGTCTCATCGCCATACCACACTCTAATGTGAGCTGAACAAAACCTACATCGAAACGGTGCTGGGCAGATGGCACTTTCTCTCAAAATGATGCAAAGGCAATAATCGCCCCTCTTTGTGCTAATCTGTTGACCTTAATACCAATTCTGTTCATCACCTGGGGATATAACTGCAGCTGCACATACTTTGTCTCAATTGATGCCCTAAATAAATAAAACCTTTTTTTCATTATTTTACTGTGTCACCATTTTAAATGAATATAATTTTTCACATAATTACAGAAAAAGCATAACAATAGCCTAAAAGCAATTTCCCATCATAAACAAAAAACTCATGCCAAAAAGGAAAAAAGGATAAAATAAACCTCCTGGAAAACAAAACATTCTTTTTAATGCCTGACAATGGCATTAGTCATATAGATCAGGGAAACAGGAATTAATTTTTTTTTTAAGGAATTAATTATAGTAATCTCAACCAACTTGTTGATCGAGAATCTCCTCTTTTCTACCCGGTAAACTACAAGACCCAAATCATTTTATGCCTCTGGGAGGCCTTCATTCACTCCATCCCCTCTTTATGGACACTTGCTCCTTTTTGTGTCCTCCGGTTATTTCATTAGTTCTTCCCACAAACACTTATTAATGTCTATGTGCCAAGTCCAGAGCTCTTCATCCACATAAGGAAAAGGAACGGGGCAGCCAGACGGGGCTCACTGAGCGTTAAACCTGGCAGGATATTAGGCCTCCTGACACACTAGGACTAGTGTTTAGACACTAAAGAATCTAGCTGCAATGTGGGAGATTCAGGTTTGATCCCTGGGTCGGGAAGATACCCTGGAGAAGGGCATGGCAACCCACTCCAGTATTCATGCCTGGAGAATCCCATGGACAGAGGAGCCTGGTGGGCTAAAGTCCACGGGGTCCCAGAGAGATGGACACGACTGAGTGACTAACACTTTTTCACACTTTCGATAATCAGACCTTACTGTAACATGTTAGGGTCAGTGCTCCAATGGAGGGCTGCTGTGCAGAGAAATGCAGTCATATCTTCCCCAAAGTGCCCATGAAGCTGTGCTTCACCGGATTCACCATCTTCCCCAAAAGGCCACGGACCTTGGAAGTCAGAAACTGTGCCCTAGGAAGCCCCAGCTCTCTGCAGAGTACACGACAGAAACTCAAATGCCTCTTAACGCAACAGAACAAGAAAACAGCCAAAAATACAAACTGGTACCAGGGCTTTATAGTTGCGTCTTATACTTCAAACATTTTTAACTGTATAACCAACCAGATGGCTGCACTGGGCCCATGTTAAAACTGGAGGATTCTGCAGCAGAGGTACTTTCAAACATTCCTTTGGAGACAGAATATTCCAAGGCCAGGCTGAGATTAACAGAGACGCTGACAGGTGACTAGGATGAAAAGTGGGCTCCAACTAGAGAAAATTAACATGGCAAGACACAGCCCAAACCTCCGGTGCACACAGAGCGTCTCTCGCTGCCCTGGGAGGCTCTGCGTCCCAGGTGGGCTGTTCTGTCTCCAGGAAAACGAGTCGTCAACCTTATAAATAAAACAATGGGGATTTTCCTAAATGTGTACCTGGAATCATTAAGTTAAAAAAAAAAAGTGAATTCCACCATTGAGTATGTAATTAGTTCAAAATGTCTCAAATGAGAAACTTCGAGTGACACTTTCTTTAAAGCCCTGAATGTCCTTCTCAGCAAAAATCAAGTTTCAAAGTGTAGCATGGAAACATATACATCACCATACTGAAACAGGCAGTGGGAATTTGCTCCCTGACACAGGGAGCTCAAATCAGGTGCTCTGTAACAACCCAGAGGGAAGGGATGGGGAGGCGGCTAGGAGGGAGGTTCAAGAGGGAGGGAACAGGTGTGTATC
Organism: Nanger dama; assembly: GCA_917880005.1. Taxonomy (NCBI): domain Eukaryota; kingdom Metazoa; phylum Chordata; class Mammalia; order Artiodactyla; family Bovidae; genus Nanger; species Nanger dama. Next base: position 2,202,734 of record CAKJTW010000115.1, read on the forward strand.
TATGGCTGATTCATGGCTGATGTACGGCAGAAACCAATACAATACTGGAAGCCAGTTGTCCTCCAATTAGAAATAAATTTTAAAAAGGTACCCAAAAAATGTATCAAGTTATTTCAGTCATTTCATCGTTGCTTCACTTCTCCACTGAAGTTAAAAAAAAATTATAAAACAGTCTCTCTGCCTATACAAACTGAATGATGCAAATCAAAGAGAATCAAAAATTAAACAGCAAAGCCACTCATCACAACGTGTTGTCAAAAATCAGTTGTAAATGACTAATTTAAAGAGCAAATCTCAGTCCGGGCTATCAATGAATCACTTTATTGCTGTAATCAATCCTCCCAGACAGCAACAGAACACGCCAAAAACACGTGTGGCTCTGGCCTGGCATTGCCCACAGCTGGTCCCAAAGAGTATCTGCAGGCTGGCCAGGCCAGCGCCAGCACGTGACACCCTACAGGCTAAGGAATCATTCATCACTTGAGCTTCCTTTGTATTAAATTATACTGGTGTCAACAGACTCTGCCCCGTTACAGGCATATCAAGTGGCAGGAAGCCGCCCGGGATCTGACATCAGGCCTCTCTGAAACATCCTTTGTTGCTGTCGGTCCTCAGTCATCTCCGGTTCTTCTCAACCCCATGGACTGTAGCCCGCAGGGCTCCTCTGTCTATGGGATTCTCCAGGCAAGAATACTGGAGCAGGTTGACATTTCTTCCTCCAGGGGACTGTCCGGACCCGGGTGTCGAACCCGCATCTCCTGTGGTTCCTGCAGTAACAGGCAGGTTCTTTAGGGAAGCCGCTGAAACATTCAGGGCTCCCTAACAGCTGGGAATCTGAGGACAGAGGCCCTGGAACCCTGGGAGGCGAAGGATACACATCACTGGGGAGGAAGGGGAAGAGCTTCCTCAATGGACAAAACCATTAGGGATTAAAAACTATGAGAAATCATCCCATAACAGTAGGAGCTTTTAATCTTTAACCCTCAGTGCAGTTCAGCTGCTCAGTCGTGTCTGACTCTTTGAGGACCCCATGGACTGCAGCACACCAGGATTTCCTATCCATCACCAACTCCTGGAGCTTGCTCAAACTCAAAACTCTTTAACCCTAAAGCCTTGAAGTAAGGTTATAAGAAATCCATAGCAATGTGATACATGAACCTGTGTGCATTCTTAAAATCAGACTCTAACCATCTTACAAAGGTACCAGGTCCAAGACTACACAAATTAACTCTAAGAGGCCAGTTCCGTAATAATCAGGTCATCTTTTAAGTTCCTTTCCAAGAGTCAATTCAAAAACTTAACAGCTGAGGGATTTCCTAGGCAGTCCAGAGGTTAAGACGCTGCACTTCCGATGCAGGGGGCAGGGGTCTGATCCCTGGTCAGAAATGGCATGGCCAAATAAAAAAAAAAAAATTAACAGCTGAAAGTGTGTAACAAAAGGAAAACTTGCCCCATACGACAAATCTCCTCTAAGGCCCTTTACACTTGAAAGTACGTCAAAGTCTGACACAAAGTAGCTGAAAATTTAAAGCTAGTGACTGCTCGTCTTCAAACACGTCACATCACAGGTCTGCAACAGCTCGCCTGTAACTCAGATACACAAACAGGTCTGAAGATGGAAGCTTGACTCACAAGTGTTTAGCAGCCTCTCGGTGACAAAGCATATTTATCACGCCGAGCGTGAACATCTCCAGCTTTCCTGCACTTTGAGAGTGTCTGATTACAGGGTGCTGCCCGACCTCACAAGCCGTGTTCTGCCACACACACCACTTGACCTTCCTGAAATCCTCATCTTCCAGATCTGGCAAACTCACCTGGCTCCGTGGTTTAAGGCGCTACAGACATTCACGGGAAGACTGAGCCTGGGGTCCATGGCACAGGAATGCTACCTGAGAGAGAATTCTGACCAAAATTTAAAACCTCATTTAAACAGCACCTAAATGTTGCATAATCTATGCCACAGGAAGCAAGTATGATAAAATGAGAAGAGCAAAAAGCTGTGAGGCTGCACCTTTTCCTTGGAATTAGATACAGGCCTTACAAAAATCCTGGGGACACTTACGCTTCAAGCCTGTTTGCCAAAAGACAGGCGAAGGAAGGAGTTCTGTGATTACCTAGAATTGTGAAATAAGGCCCTAGAGTTCTGACTGCCTGTCCTCTAATCTAGTTTGCGAACATTTGTTTTCCCACACAACCCACAATGCTAGAGGGTTACTCTCAGATGAAAGTAATTCCACCCTGAGAAGGAAGGGCCACAGGGACAAAGCAACCAAGTGTGATTTTAATTATTACTATATTTTATATACTGCCCTAGAGAGAAAAAAATTTCCGATACACTTCACATCTGATACTACTCCAAACCGACTATCGATCCATTTGACCAGCTTCTAACTTGCCTGCATAGCCACGAGGAAGCTCTCGCCTCCTAAGTGGTGTGTGGGCCAGCTCCACGCCCCCCACCGCCCCACCACCCCCCCCCCCGGCCGGAGGTGTACTTATCTGCAACTCAGGCAGCTAATTACTATTTTCTACAAAGACCGTGAGGGCGAAGATGCAAGCCTGCTATCAGAGGAAGAGCTGCCTGCAGAGCAGAACTTCCCCTGAACACAAGTGACGGCAGCCGTAGCTTATTACAAACCAAGGGTCTCAACTTTCAATGAGGGCAATAACTTGCGTTGTTTTTAATATTTTAAGGGTATGTGGGAAGGGATGGGAAAATGGTGGGAGTCAAATGTGGTGCCTTCTAAAAAATTCCAGGGCAGGTTAAAACAAAAGATGTGTGCAGCAAGTTAACTACAGATGACTACAGAGAACTGCTATACCCTCATTAATCAAAAAATTCAGATTTTAACACATCGCACATTTGACTGCTTGGTTCCACACATCTTCTGTCACCTGAGGATGAACCGGAGCGGGTGGGAACATGACATCACCTGTGCTCAGTTTACCTTAAAAAGAACTTTAGTGAGGGCAGTGGTTTCTTTGTGTCGGCTGGTTTTAATATAGGGCTTGGCAACCAGCTAACCTGTGAAGTCCACTAAGGAGGAACATTGTCTCCAGGGGTGGTGAGTTAGCAGTTGAGAACCTCTAATTAAAAATCCACACTACAGTGCTTCACCCACCTCCATCTCTACCGGCAGCAGAGTTTGGTAATTAGCAGAAAGGACGTACTAACGATTTCTCGGTGGTGGAAAATGCACCCGGCCAATATTCTCATACATCGCTCACAGCCCTCCCCCGTGAGAAGACGGGAGCAACAATCCAGCCATCCCCCTGCACCTGGCCTCTTCCCTTGAGGGTGCTGCCCAGGCACGCAGAGTTTTGCTGTTTCTGGAGAATCCTGACTCCCCAACAAGTACCAGAAGGTCAGTTGGTTCTTGCAAGAGTATTACATCTGCCTACAGAACCTTCTCCGCAAGCCCTCTGGCCGAACAGAGAACTGAGATTTCAGGATAGGTTGTGAGGCTGTGGTTTTCCTGCCTGAATGCTAGCACACATTCCCAGGAATTAGAGTCGGGGCACGGAGGCGCTCTCACGTGACACCACTTGGCGGGGGAGGCCGTGGGCAGATACCCAGCTCTGACCACTGGAGTGAACCCTCTTAACCAGCAGGGCAATAGGTGAGCGAGGCCACACAGCAGCATTCGCAGACGGTGGCGTCTGCAGAGACCAGCTTGGGACGCGGGAGGAAGAAATTCCAGGGAGGAGGCCGCCTCTCCCGGCCAGGCAGCACCACCTGCGCGGTGGCGTCAGGGGCCAAGCCGGGGCCCCTGGGGCAGCCCACAGGCATCACAGGCGGCACGCGCGCAGTGCAGCCCGAGCTTATGGAGAAAGAGGGCTGCGCCAGCAACTGCGGGAGAAAAACACCGCTGGGCAAGGTGATGTCTCCGCAGACAGGCTCACAGTGCCCGGGCCCTGAGGGGCACCAACACACGCGACCGGGAGCAGGGGCAAGAACTTCCAGACCCGCAGTACCGGAGTCCACTCCTTGCACGGCCACTTGCCGTCAGTGACCCGGGAGGGTCGGGCCCTGATCATTCCTGACCAAGCCCCGGCATGTTCTACCAGGCAGGCCGCCTGCGGAGAGCCCCCCACCCCACTCCGGCCCTCCCCACTCCGGCCCTCCCTCCCCGGGCCGCGCTGCCCACCTCTGCGTGGGGACCCGTCGATGCTTTCCGCGCTGGACGAGTGCGCGTCGGCCGGGGCCCGCCGCAGGCTGCTGAAGTAGCCGCGAGACCGTGACGCGCCGCTCCGCGGAGAGGGCCCGCCGCCGGGCGCGCCGTCCTTGCGCGCGAAGATGCCGCTGAAGAAGCGCAGCAGCCGGTGCTCCGACGCCGTGCCGTGGCCCGCAGCCGCTGCCGCCCGCGCGCGCTCCAGCCGCTGCAGGTCGCTGTTGTCCAGCGTGCGGTTCTTGCTTTTGCTGCGCTCCCAGCGTTCCAGGTCCGAGAGCGCGTCGTTCTTGCTGAGCACTTCACCCACGTCCAGGGTGTTGCGCTTCTCCGAGGCGGGCTGCCCCGAGACCGCGGGCTCCAGGGCGGCCCCGGGGTCGGCCACCTCCTCCCCGCCCGGAGGCCCAGGCCAGGCTCCCGGAGCTGCTGTAGCGCCTCCCGCGGCCCAGGGTCCCTACCCCGCGGCGCCTCGGGTCGGCTCCAGTGCCTGAAGCTGAGGCTCCGCCGCAGGGGCGCGGCCCGGGCCCCCTCCACGTCCGGACTGCCCGGCGCGGGCGAGCCCGACCCCTCCTCCACCTCCTCCTCCATGGCCCGGGGCCTGCCGGTCCGGTCCTCGGGCTCCGGGCAGCGTGCGCAAGGCCGGAGCCGCCCGAGTTCCAGCTGCCCGGTGCTGCGGGTGCGGAAGGTGCGGAAGTCCCAGGCGCGCGGCGGCCGGCGGTCCTCCGGGTCCTCAGCGCCCGCCGTCTCCTCCACGAGCAGCCCGGGAGCGTCCGGGGAGCGCGCGGGCCGGGGCCTCCGAGGAGGACGCGGGTCGGGGCTGCCGGGGCCCGGCGCGCCCAGCTGCTCCCTTCTGACCATGGTCACGGAGATGCGGTAGACGGTCCTCCTGGGGGCGGCCCGCGCGGCATCGCGTCCGCGGGCGGAGACGCGGGTTCGCCGCTACCGTCCAGCAGGTACATGTCGCCTCGGGTCGCGGCCCCCGCCAGGGCTCCGCCGCATCCAGCGCGCCGCGGGCCGCCGGGCCGCGCCGGTCGGGCCCGGTCGCCGGGCGAGGCGGGGAGGGCGGGCGCGCCCAGAGAGGGTCCACGCCCCCCGCTCGCTGCGAGGCGGGGCGGAGCGCGCTCAGGCTGCGGGAACGGTGCCCCTGGCGCCCGCCAGCCCCTGCGCCGCGTGGCCCGAGTAAGGGGGTCCGGGCCCGGGGCGCCGAGCCATGGGCTGGCGGGACCCGGCGGGCGATCAGGCGCGGGGCCGAGCTCGCCGGCAGGTGCGGTCGCGGCGCGCGGGGCCCGGGGCGGGCGGCGGCGCTCGCGGCTTCATTGTCTACGGCACGGTGCCCGCCCGCATCCTCCGGCCTTGTCTGCACAGCCCGCAGCCTCCGCCACTCCCTGGGTTCGGGACGCGCGGGCAGCAGCGAGGGCCGCGGGCGAGGGGCGGCCGTTTAAAATGGAAATACGCGCCGGGGCGGGGCGGGGCGGGGCGGGCGGGGGGCGCCCGACCAGCGGGGACCGCGCGCCGCGCGCCCAGCCCGGCCGCCGAGTGCCGGGAGCGCGGCGGCGGCGGCGGCGGCGGCGGCGGGCGCGCGGATCGGGGGTAGGGCCCAAGGGCCGGGGTGGATCGCCGCCTCGCGGACCGGAGCCTGGGGTCAGATGGGGGCGGGGCGCAGATGAGTAGGGGAGGGGAGGTGAGGGCTTGTTTTGCCAAAGAAAACAAAATATGAGCCCTCTGTCACCTACTGAGGATTTTTACGAAACCCTGTCCTCATCAAGGTGCTTTAAAGAAGATACGACTCAAGAGGCTTGTTTTAAAAAGCAGTATCTTAGGTACTGGCCCTAACTTTACAAAGGAGCAATAGTGCATTCCTAGTAAGGGCCCAGGCAGGTGATGGGAGTGCGGGCCGCACCAGAGCCCTCCAAACACAGGACCCGCTGTTTCACTCCTAATTAATGTTTGGGAGTATTTTCCCAACGTGGAGGGAAACCTCCCGACAGGCAGGCACTTGCTGTCTGGGATCAGAGGCAAGAGAACACAGTGAGGAAGAGGAGAAGGAAGAAGGCTGGCCTGTCCCAGCCCTGTGAGCTCAGGGATCGGTTTTGGTTTTTACACCTGTTAAGCAGGGATGGAAAAGGGAACAAACAAAAACCCAGTGCCTAAACTCTCAGCATTCTTGTGAGGACTGAATTACCTAAGACGTACGTGCAGGCATTCTGTGTAAGCACTATTTGCCATCTTTGCCCCACCAGCTGCTTCTGGGCTTTCTAGCTACTGGTTCTCCGTCTTATCCAACACAGCACAATATTCAGTGGACTTGATCCACGTATTAGTTCTTCGTGATGTCCTGAATATAGATCTCTCCAGTTCACTTGTTTAAAAGTTTCAGAAAGAAAATTTCTCATCAAACTGGATGCTTTTCTACAGCCTTCTCTAGGCCTGAAAATGGCAAGACTGCAGAGAGGTGGTTTCTAGGAAAAGTGCTGGAGGCCAGGCCAGGTGTGACTGTGGGATTAGACAGCTGTTTGCAAATACTGATTTCCCTTCTTTAGTCTCTAGAATAATTATGGGGCACCTATTGTGTTTATGGCAGGGAAGATGCTATAAAGATGAATCGGGGTCTCTTACAAAGGAGGTTATAACCTAGGAAATCTGAATTTTACCTCAGTGAAATGAGATATTTGGACTTGATGAGATAAAAGTTGAGTTTATTTTTAAAAAGATACTTTATGGTATAGAGGATTTTAAGGGCCCTGAAAATACCCTGTACCCTGAATGATACATATGTATCACTATATATTTGTCCAAACTCATAAAATGTGAACCTAGAGACTGTTACAAAGGGTAAGTCAGAAAGAGAAACTAAATTTTGTATATTAATGCATATGCATGGAATCTAGAAAAATGACGCTGATGAACCCATCTGCAGGGCAGAAGATAGAGACACAGAGAGCTGGCTGTGGACGCAGGTGGAAAAGGAGAGGGCGGTCCGGACTGAGAGCACAGCGCTGATACACGTGCAGGGCCAGGCGCAAACAGCCAGTGAGGAGCCACGGCAAGCACAGGGGTAACGCGGGGCCCTGAACACAGACAGGGGCCCAGAGACAGCACAGACGGGGGGGCCTCCGTGACAGCAGGGGGGGCCCGTGACAGCACAGACGGGGGGTGGGGTGGGGGGGAGGGCCAGGAGGGAGAGGCATGTGTGTGCCTGTGGCTGGTTCATGTGGTTGTACAGCAGACGCCAATGCGATATTGTAAAGCAATTATCCTCCAGTTAAAAATAAATTTAAAAAATTTTTAAAGAGCGAACCCCAATGTAAACTATGGACTTTGGGGGGTGATCAAGTGTCAGTGTTGGTTCATCAGTTGTAACATACTAGCCACTCTGGTGTCGGGATGGCGGGATGCTGATGTGTGTGATGGTGGGGGTGTGTGTGTGTTTCTGTGTGTGTGTCTGTATGTGTGTGTGTGTGATAGTGAGAATGTCTATGTGTGTCTGTGTCTTTGTGTCTCTGTGTCTATGTGTGTGTGTCTGTGTCTGTCAGTCACTCAGCCGTGTCAGGCTCTTGGCGGCCTCATGGGCATGTAGCCTGCCTGGCATGGGGACAGGATAAATGGGAAGTCTCTGTGCCTTCTGTTCAATATTGCTATGAACCAAAAGCTACTCTGAAAAATAAGAACTGTTTTTTTAAAAGTACTTTATAACACATTTGACCATCTTGAGAGGCTCTACCTGGACACATAATCACCACTATCATCGACTCAAGCTCCATCCCCCTGCCCCTGGCACTCGAGGATTCTGGAGTGGTGCCTCTCACACGTCCTCACTGTGAAGATGGGGGACCCCAGGCAGATCAGTCTTGCCCCCTTTGGTAAGACCCACGAACCACAACCTCTGCCGCTAGAGCCGGGCAGGAGTCATCGACCAGAATGAGGTTTCTAGAACCCACAGGTCAGGGGAATGTAGAGGCTCAGAGAGGGAGTGTGCTTTCCCCAGGGCTGCACAGCTCATCACCGAGAGCAGCACTGGGGAGCACACTGCCCCTGCCCACTTCCACACTTCCGTGTCGCTTACTCTGTTAGCTTTCTGCTTTGTGGACATCAGAGAGAGGAATGGCGACTATTACTCAATTTGACGCTGAGTGAGTGAGTGAAAGTCACTCAGTCGTGTCCGACTCTTTGAGACCCCATGGACTACATAGTCCATGGAATTCTCCAGGCCAGAATACTGGATTGGGTAGCCTTTCCCTTCGCCACAGGATCTTCCCAACCCAGGGATCAAACTCAGGTCTCCCTCATTGCAGGCGGGTTCTTTATCAGCTGAGCCACAAGGGAAGCCCAAGTTTGACACTAACTGAACACAGATGATTCACAACCTGTCAGCAAGTCTTCATTTATTCATTGCTCCATTTGTTGAATTTATTCATCAAATATATATATTGAGTATTGACTGTGGCACTCTGCAGTGAGGAGCCAAGGTTTCTGATCTCCAGAATTCACAAACCCATGAAAAAAGGCTGTAGATCTCAAGGCCAAGTGATGGAACACACACACAGACCGGAGGCTGAAAGGACGGTACACCTGTAATGGACGAGTACCTGAAGAGACAGCTAAAGCCTCCAATCTTACAGCTGTCGAGACCCAAAGGCCCACCGGGTCTGCAAGCAGAGAAACGAAAACTCAGCAAGGCAGAGAGACCTGATCTCTGTTAGGACCAGGATCCAAGACCTGAGCTTAGCCTGGGGTCTGTTCCCACCATGACAACTTCAAAACATTGAGATGAATTTTAACATGAAATCACCTGGCCCAAAATTCAGATATAAACAATATCTTGGTATCTGGGGCATTCATAAAAGCCCAGCAGTGGGGGCGGGGGGGTGGCCAGCATTTCTTTAGAACGTGAATACTGTGCAGTTGGGCCTCCTGGTAGTTCAGCAGAAAAGGATCCAACCTGCCAAGACAGGAAACCTGGGTTCAAGCCCTGGGTTAGGGAAATCTCCCAGAGAAGGAAATGGCAACCCACTCCAGTACTCTTGCCTGGGAAATCCTACTGGACAGAGGGGCCTGGTGGGGGTCACACAGACGCGACTTCAGGACTAAACAACAAGCAACGCTGGACTGTCAGGGTCCTTCCAGTCCCTCCGTGATTGTCTGAAATCCAGCCCGGGTTTTGCACTTTGCCGCGGGAGGCCGCAGGCTGCAGAGTAGAAGATTCCATCTGATCTGCCTTAGCTGACACTGAAGGAGCGCACTGTCTCTGCTCTGGCTGGCCGGCGGGTTCACCATCTCTCGGTGCTTTCAGCCTCACCGGCAGCACCGATTTCCATGCAGTTACAGCGATTCCATGTGAGGCCCAACGGTCTGCACCGGAAAACCTGGGAGAATGGCTTCTCCCTACTGCTCTGGACACATGGGCTCTTCCGAGGCTCAGCCAGAACCTGCCACTCCAAAATCTAAATCCTCTTTCTCACAGCCAGACCTGCCTTTGAAAAATAAAAATAATTATACTATACGTGTTCAGGTGGGCATGGCGCTTTCATCTTCCTGTTGCTTTTTAAAGCAGCCCTTCTAGGCCATTATTTCTTGAATTTTTTTCCAGCCATGGAGTGTATCTGTATCACCATTTGGGCTTTAAAAAAGAGAGACTGGGGTTGATCTTAACTGCCACATCAAAACCGAGCAGCAGGCAAAGCTCTGATGCTGCAGAGATGCCGGTGTCAGAGAGGAAAGCACTACAGAGGGGGTCTGGGAGGGTGGCCGGCCCCTATCTACGGCCCCTGTCCTCCATTCATCACCCCTGACGTTGCTCTCCCAGCCCCAAGCTGATAAAGGTCCTTCAACCACCCTCCCGTGACATTCCGGTCCCGGGCCATCTCTAGCTGCCTACAAATGAAACATCCCTGCATGAAAATGCTATCTCGCAAGCCTTCCTAGAGCTGATCAGCCGTGTTTAAAGGAAGCCCCTGGTAGACCGCAGAGCCATCTGCTCCACGAGCTGCCTTCCAAATAACAGAACATGCCAGCCAGTCACCACATTTACAGCATCTTGGCAGAGCCCCATCTGTGGACCACAGAAACCGCCCACCCCCGCTGGCCTTGTCCTGGCCTCTGCACGCCCACCCCCAAGAGCCGACAAAGAGCCCTCGCCGCTGTCACGGGGCCTGTGACGGGCTCTTTTTCGCAGCAGGCTGACTAACCAATACATACAGGAAGCAAAGAAAGAGATGGCGTGTTTTCCTGAACAATTCCCTTAGCAACCTCTTTCGGCCAGAGACTCAAGTCAGACAGAGGAGAGCAGGATCTAGACCTAGGATCTGCTGCGATGCTCAGCCCCTGCCATCACCCTGCCGGGACTGACCTCATCAGGGACCTCGCTGCCCCTCATTTCCGAAACTGCAGGTCAAAGTGGGACTCGAGGGAGAGACCTCTGAGTCACAGAAGGACGAAGCTTGTGCTCAGTCCCTGAAGCAAGGATGTTCTGATCCAGCAGGATAAAGACCACGAGGGCCTCCTCTCCCCTAAGGACCGACAACGGCGCAGCCACTGCCAGCCTGGTGGCAGGACCACGCGGCCTGTCTGGACGCACAGACTTCCGAAGGCCTGTGCGCCACACCCCTCAGTTTTAACAGGAAGCCCCTGTGGCGTAACTGCAATGGGCAAGACCACCAAGCTCCAGGCTTAAGAGTGAGGAACCAGGTCACCACTACCGATCAGCAACGAGCCTGGTTTGACCACAGAAGAAAGTGTTTCTCAGTGCGCTGCCTGTCCGAAGGCATCCTCAGATCTGAGATTCGGGCAGTTCTGCCCACACGGAAGCCAGAGAGCTGGGTGCCCCTGCAGGTGGGCCAGGGCAGAGGAGGGTGGGAGAGCCACCCCCGCAGTGGCCCTGCAGCCAGGGTTTCTCTGGGGACCTTCCTGCAGATTTCAGCTGACTGTTGACTGATAAGATGTCAGCAGTCGGCACCACGCTTACGCAAAGGTGCTCACACTTGACTCGCAAAGGAGTTCGTGTTCGAGACGAATCACAAATGGCCACCCTGACAGTCACTGGACCAGGGGAAAGTGTTGAGTTAAGAAGCAGGTGGGTAAGAGAAAGGCAGAACACTAGTATTTCTACCTGAAACACTCAAGGTTTCCAAAGGGAGGTGGTATGTGGCTTTCATCCAGAGAAGGGTGCATCCACCACGGTGCTCTGGGCATCCTGGGCTGGTTCCTTCTTGGTGGGGCCCGTCCTGTGCATCGTAGAATGTTTGTTTAGCAGCATCGCTGGCCTCTACCCACCAGATGCTGGTAGCAACACACACACACAAACACACACACACACACCGCCCCCTGCAGATGCTGGCAAACGTCTCCTGGGAGCAGAATGCCCCAGGTGGGAAACCCACAAGTCCAAAGGCACAGGCCAGACACACTCACGTGGAAAGGAGACAAGGGATTCCCAGTCTTCCTGACTTTTCATTTTACCGTTTCACTCATTCAACCAGTCCCGCCTGCTTCTGCATGTAATCAAGAAAGGCTCTAGACAGCCTCTCTATAGAAAGAGAAGCAATTATTTCCAGCATATCTCTCCCAAAATGCAAAGAACAGCAGCAGTTACAGAGGAAGCCGTCTGTAATAGACACGTCATCACTTACGATTGGTTTAAATGAATAAGTATCAGGAATGTGATTAAAGTGCTGGAAAGGAAAAACATGAGGTTTCACCTATCTTAATTACTTAAAATCCAAAGCAGTGTGGTATTGTGTTTAATCAGAAAATGTCTTAAACAAGATGCTTGAAGGTTTGGACCCAGGAGTGTATTCCAGCACGGCCTAGGTGTGGAGAGAGTACCTGAGCACAGGTGGGATCTCCGCTCCCGCCATGAGCCCCTGCAGAGAGTGTGTGTAGACTGGATGGGCCACAGATCCAGGGCGGGAGATAGCTGGTCACACGGTCCCCTCCTGAACTAGCTCAGGGTGACCATCATTCCATTCTTTGCAAATGGGAACCACTGTTTAAATTACAGCAAGTGAGGGCTGGAAGAGATCTTCAGTCAGTTCAGTCACTCCGTTGTGTCCACTCTTTGCGACCCCGTGGACTGCAGCACGCCAGACTTTCCTGTCCATCACCAACTCCTGGAGCTTGCTCAATCTCATGTCCATTGAGTCAGTGATGCCATCCAACCATCTCATCCTCTGTCATCCCCTTCTCCTCCTGCCCTCAATCTTTCCCAGCATCTGGGTCTTTTCAAATGAGTCACCTCTTCACATCAGGTGGCCAAAGTATTAGAGTTTCAGCTTCAGCATCAGTCCTTTCAATGAACACCCAGGACTGATCTCCCTTAGGATAGACTGGTTGATCTCCTTGCAGTCCAAGGGATTCTCCAGAGTCTTCTCCAACACCACAGTTCAAAAGCATCAGTTCCTCGGCACTCAGCTTTCTTTATAGCCCAACTCTCACATCCATACATGACTAGTGGAAAAACCATAGCCTTGACTAGACGGACCTTTGACCCATTTCACAGATAAAGCAGCTCACTCCTTGGGAAGCCACCTGCCTGAGGCCACAGCAGTGGAGCAGAGGGCCCTGCACACAGCTGGGACAGGAGCCCCCAGGAACATCTAAAGGGAAGTGGAGACCGCAAGTCTACTTAAGCAGGCTGGTGAAGAGCAGCTTTTGATCTCAGAAATATGCCCGTGTCGGGAGGAGTCAGGTCCTCACTCTCCAATACAGGAATGTGTCACAAACGTCTTCATGGTCTTGCTAAGTGTCAGGCAAAGAGACTTAGGCTAGAATGAAAGCCAAGCCTATGAACTGTCACTTTATGGAAACAAATGCCAACCACCGCTGGAGTGACAACCACAGCGGCTCCCTCCCCACGGCCACCATGGGCTCCCAGCAAGGAGCTCCCCTTTCTTCCATCCTGCCCCCAGCTCTCTGCGGCGGTTCAGCCGAGGAGTCAGAAGGATTTATTCAAGGGCAACACACAACGGAGCACCTGTCCCTTCAACAGCTGCGAAGCAGCCCTGGAATGTGTGTGGAGCAAACCCAAGCAACTCCTGCAGATTACCTAACCCTCCCAGCCTGGGAGGGCAGAGGGGCTGAGCCCACCTGCTAACATCTTCCTATGCAGGATCCCACAGGAGGGACCCCCTCATAATAACATCTGCCCGACGGGGCAGTCCTACAGACATGGCAAGCAAAACCCCCAGCAAGAGTCTGTAGGGACCCTCCTAACAGCCTCTGCAGTGGAAACCAACGCCAGGAACTGGCAAAGACCAGCCACCTGAGCGTGTGTGACAATGGCTGGGTGTTTTCCAAGCTGCTCTTTGGACCCACAGACCCTCCTCCCAAAGAGTCGTAAAATCTAGAACTCCCATGAAAAAGTCGAGGACACAAATAATGCCCTGGGAATTACCAGCACGGTGACAAAGCTCACCTTTATGGTGAAGAAGCCTGTTTGAACAAGAGCTCTCGTGACTGCAGCTCATGTGGCATCTGGCTCAGAGGTATCTGGAAATCTTTCGTCTGTGTCCGGGGATGTAAAGGTTTGATGCGTTTTTCTCTGAATGCTGAAAACAGCATGTTTGAGATGACTGTCTGAAGCTCAGATCCACCCCCACCCCAAATCTGCGGTGGAAGACATGTGATCAGCGTCCTGTCTTCATTAGCCAAGATGTCACCAGCTCCCTGGTTCCCAGGCTGGGAGGATAAGTGCCCCACAGCGGCTGGCGACAGCAGCCACCCCCTACTCGGTAGATAACAATCTGCGTAAGAGCTCTGGGGACAGGAGAGAAGTGGGCCACCAGGATCAGTTCCAACACAGTAAGACGGAATAAAACGTCCACATCTTCACATCTGCTCGCCACGCCCTGGCCATCGGCCCCCAGCCTGCAAAGAGCAGGGGTGAGGGGGTTCCTGGAGCCGAAAGCTGAGGGGTGCGGAGGGGCACTGGGAAACACAGGGCTGCAGGTCTTGGCCCAGATGACTCCGGTGGGCTCTCAGCTTCTTTACCTGGTCATGAAGTTGTGCAAGGCGTGCCTCCTTTAAAAACAATCACCACTCACTTCCATGAAAAGAGAAGGAGCAAAGCGGGAATGATGAATAAATCAGCCGTGGGCAGGCGATCTACAGGGCCCAAAATCTGGACTGAGTCTCCCCCCTCCTATCGTCTCTGGCCCCCTAGGACTGCTGTCTAACTGTGAACGTGCCTGGTGACGGACCCGCACAAAACTTTCTAAATTTGGAAAAGGAGGTTCCACCCGCCAGCTCTGGGCACCACAGTGGGTGGGTCAAAGGTGGCCTGAGAAGCCTCTAAATGACAAAGTCTGATAACCACTGAAGCCACAACCAGCTGGCTCGGCGGCAAGAGGGGCACAGGGCAGGGGTTGGGTACCATGCCTGGGTCCCTCTTCCACTCCACTGCAGGGAGGCGGCCAGGGAAGTCCTCGGTCCATCCAGGGCACCCCCGCCTCTCACCCTCTAGGGGTCTCCTGTCCTTCACTGGCCTCCTGGGCCTCCTCCCACACGACCACACGCTGAGCTAACGCCATACTACCATCCCGACCTCGAACTTTCTCTTCCTGAAACCTCCAGGTTGGCCATCCTCTCTTAGAACTGCCACCATAGTCGTTATTTCAATACAGCCTCTCCTCCCCAGTCCTTCAGACCCTTGAATCCAGCAAAGGCCAAGAGACATCCCGCTGTCTACACCAGCCATGACCCTGCCAGCCCGCTGGTGCCTCTGAGACCCCCTTCCCCCGCCCACGGTCACCCCAACCACCAGCAGCTGGACTGATGGGCCTCACATCCTGTCCATGGGCCGGCAGCACGTGGCCCTCACCCAACCCTCCACATCTCCAAGAGGCTCTCGGTCAAGCTCAAGTGTGGGGGCCCTGGGTGCAGTGCAGACGACCACACAGTAGGCAGGGCTGGGCACCACAACCTGCAGTCCCCACTGCAGCCCTGGGCCCCACCCGCCTCTCCATGCCATGATTAGAGCTAACTGCCTCCCTGAGGACGCCTCCCAGGAAGCGTGCAGGGCAGTGGTCAGAACAGCTGGCTCTCCAGCCTCGTGACCACACCCTTCTCTCCCCTGCTCAGAGTTGGCACATCCATCACAATCGCCTCCTCGCCTCAGGCCAGGCTGGCCCATGAAACTGCTCAATCATCGCCCACTTAATGGGACATAGAAACAAGAGTCTATCTTCTGTCTGTCTGTCCTCGGCCTCTCCCAATATCCCCCCAAATGAGGACTGCCCGCCCTGTCCCCAAGCATTTCCCATCCTCACCATCTTCCCCTGGGTGCCTTGGGCAGGCAGGCCTGGCACACGACGTCCCTGGCTGAGCCCACTCTTAGGCAACCACGCTTTCTGCTGCAATCACAGACTTTTGGGGCAGAATGCCGCCCAGACCCCCAGAGACTCCCATCACCTGCAGAGTCAAATGCCCCTTCAGCACCTACGCCCCAGGCCCCGGACCCCCCCACCTACCCCCTGCAGACCCCTGCAGTGCAGAGCAGCTGGGGTGCTAGACTCCTGAGGGGTGCAAATTCTGTGTGACTTTGGGAATGTGACCTCCGATCTCCACATCAGCCTCACTGATGCCATAAGGGGACAATCACAGGGCAGATGTGAGGATCAGGTGTGATGAAGGCTGTGATGTCCTGGCTCCGGGGCTTGGAGCACACGCGTATGGGCTGTGGCATCCAAGCCTTCATCCCAACACATCTAACCGCTTACCAGTCTGGACTGGGAAGTATGGAGCCTCCCGACTGCATCCTGCAGGATCAGCCAGCTCCTCTCATTACTGGAGCCCAGGCTCAGGTGTCTGTGTCCTTCCCTACACACACACACACACACACACCTGTGCACACCCCTTCAGAGTATCAGTCACTTTCTCTGACCTGACACTTGCCACGTGCCATGGACACAACCATCTCCCCCAGAAGACCAGGGCCGGCAGCTTTCTCTCTTAAATCCCAGCCTTGATCAGCGCTCTACTGAAGAAATGCTGCCCAGGGGTTGATGCCATCGGTCCAGGGGGCTGATTCCAGCTGAGCTGGGACGGGGGGAGCAGCAGGACCTCTGTTATGTCACAAGCACCAGCAGAGGTCAGCTGACTCGCTGGGCCCTGCCCCCTCTGGGAAGCTCGGTTTACTCGGCCACACACCGGGGCCGCCCCCACCCCTTCCAAGTGTATCTAGGAAGTCTCCAGCGGTTTAGAAAGGCGCAGAGGACAGGGTGAGTCATTTTCTTCCCAGGCCACAAGAAGCCTCAGCTGCAGCGGATCTGAGGTGGCTGCCCCCTGAGAAAAGCTGCCCCCTCCTTCGGTGGAAAACAGGCAAACGTGATAGGGCGGGGGAGGGTGGAGGAGGAGACTGCCCAGAGCCTGATTGCCTGGTGGCGCCCCCGAGGCAGAAGCTTCATTTTAGGGATGAGAGAAGGACTGATGCTGAAGCTCCAATCCTTTGGCCACCTGATGCAAAGAACCGACTCACTGGAAAAAACCCTGTTGCTCGAAAAGATTGAAGGCGGCAGGAGAAGGGGGAGACAGAGGATAAGAAGGTTGGATGGCATCACCGACTCAACCGACATGAGTCTGAGTGACTCCGGGAGCTGGTGATGGACAGGGAGGCCTGGCGTGCTGCAGTCCATGGGGTCGCACAGAGTCAGACACGACTGAGCGACTGGACTGAACTGAACTGTGCGGTTCAGAGGGGAGAAAGTCTACCTGGAGAAAGCTTTCCTTGGAGGTTTCCGGGGAAGGTGATGCTCCTTCCCAGCCCACCCCAAGGGCCTGAGTCTTGGTCACGCCCACTATGCAAAACAGAGTGGATGGAAATTCACCCAGGAGTTCCCAGCCAGCCCGGGATGGGGGTGATCGGCCAGTTCACTGGGATGCTGCAAGCAGGGCCACCTGCCCAGCCCTGGGCCTTCGCTGCGTGTGCACTCTGTGCTCAGTCGTGTCCGACTCTCTGCAACCCCCTGGACTGTAGTCCGCCAGGCTCTTCTACCCCTGGGATTCTCCAGGCAAGAATACTGGAGTGGGTTGCCATTCCCTTCTCCAGGGAATCTTCCTGACTCTGGGAGCGAACCACAGCCTCCAGAATGTCTCCTGCCTTGCACGCGGATGCTTTACCGCTGAGCCACTGGGGAAAGAAGGAAATGCAGGCTGTTGGGCCAGGTACTTAGAACACCCAGGAAGAAATACAACACCTGAAATAATTCAGAAAAGAGAGGCTACTGATGAGACCTCCGCTAGAGTCAACTCAGGATCCTGTGGCTCTGAGTACCTGGCATTTCCCAAGTTCTCAGAAGAGTGGTTTTCCTCACTTTTCAAGTAGCACATTCAGGGAAGGCCTGGGAGGCTGTGGTGGGCCCACAGAGATGGCCACTGCAAACACCACCTCCCTGTACCCAAAGTGTCCAGGAATCTCCAGGAAACAACAGCTGTCACTGGACATTTCTGGGTACAAAAAAAAAATGTTTTTTAAAGTGATGCAAGGCAGGAGAATGTTCATACCAAAGGCCTTCTTCTCAGGAAGACTGCTCTCTGGAATTACAAAAGTTTATGCCCGAGATGATTTAGCCTTTGAGGTGGAGGTCCAGGAAAGCCACCAGCACACAGCCCCCCAGCATTCACAGGCTGCAGTGAAGCCAAGGGATGAACCTGGGCCTGCAGTCTGCTCACACCGCCCCTCCCCAGGCCTGCATGGGGCCCACCTCCTGTAGCCCACCTCCTGCAGCCAGGCCCAGAGTGGGTCTCACTCATGATCAAGACTGGAGAGCAGTGGTGTGGCCAGTCTTTGTAAGCCACGCTCCCAACACACTTTCAGTTTACCAGCTGGCTTACAATCAAGATATAAGAAGGTAATTCATACTGATTGACGAATCCAGGACCAAAGCCTTGTTGGGGGGGGGGGCGCCTCCCCGCCTACTAGAGGTTTTAACCCCAGGCTTTAAACCCCAGCACAGCGAGCAGGGTTGGCTGGCCCACCCCCAGACAGACCCCCAAGGAGCCAGCTTCCCACCACCTTCCTCCTGCAGCCCAGGGCCTCCAGGCTCAGCCAGACCAACCCTGGGCTGCGCCTCCCAAGAGGGCCAAGGCCAAGCTCAGCTGGGGGCCCTTCACAGATGTCAGCACAGTTCATCCCATTTGATCCCCCAAAGCCCCTGTGCCCTGGATCTCACTCCAGGTGTCCCCTGCCCCTACCCCCTCCAAAAGCACCTAGTGGACCCAAGGTGGGGGTGTGTGGCTGACCCCACTCTGGGGTCCCCCCGACTTGCAAAGGAGGCTGGAGTGGAAGCTAGGGCAGCGAGGAGACAGGATGAGAGGCCTTTTGGGAAAGCAAGTCAGAGAACATCACTTTGCTCTGCTTGGGGAGGGGGCAGGAGGTAAAGAGGTAACAGACTTTGGGAGCAAGCAGGCAGAGGAGCCAACACACACTCACAGCTTCTCACTCAGTTCCAAGCGGGGAGGGTGCACCGAACGTTCCAGGCAGTCTGGGGTAAAACAGGCTCCCATTCATCTGAATCTCCAGGGACAAGGCACCAATCCAGAAGTCAGGATTATCCCCAGGATCCCTCCATCAAGACCCAACCCCCTCCTTAAGTTCTAAGAAAGGCTGAGCAAATCTGCCTCTCCACCCCCGACTCCCCCAAACTCTGAAACTGCTTCCGCCTCCAGCCAAACTCCAGGGCATGTCTCCCCAGGAAAACTAAGTGGCCCCAAATTGCCCAGCCACTGCCCAGTCCACCTGGGTAGCCCTCTCTCACCCTCCCGGCCTGCCCCAACTCCTCTTCTCAGCCCTGGACCCCGACCCTGGAAGGCTGCAGGGGAACTCTGTGACACAGCCTTCCCTTCCCTAAAGCGGAAGTCCCCACTTATGAAGCCATCAGTTCTTAGCATCAGACACACTCCAGGTCCAATGAGATCGGGACCCAGGCCTGGGCATCAGGAAAGCTGTACATGTCCCCCGGGAGACATCCAGACCTTTCGCGGGTCTGTCAACTCACTCCCTCCAAGGGTTACAGAATCAGCAACATTACTTCTGAAGCAAAATCTCAACACTCCTAGCAACACATTTATTTTGCCCACAGGAAACGGTGGGCACGAACAAGCAGAAACGCTTCCCAAAGGAGGTCAGAGTGCATGGGAAAACGTCCACGGATGTCCAAGCGGCTGCCAAGGTTCTAATGACCTTGACGACCAAGACAGCTTGACGCGTTCATGATGGCGTGTGAAGCAGCGGGGCACCCACCTGCTCCGGCTGCCGTCTAAGGATCACAGACCAGGGGACTTAAGCCACACACGTGTGCTTTCTCGCAGCTCTGAAGGCCAAGTCTGAAGTCAGGATTTCTTCCCCCATGGCTTGCAGGCGGTGTTTTCTCCCTGGGTCTTCACAGCCTTCCCTCTGTGCCTATCTGTGTCCCAATCTCTCTTCTTATAATATCGGACGCCAGTCTTATTCGATTAGGGGCCATCTGAGAGCCCTCATTCTAACTTAATAACCTCTCTAAAGGCCCTGTCTCAAAGTGCAGCCGTACTCTGAGGGGGTAGGGCTTCAACATATAAATTCTAGAAGGGGACACAATCCAGCTCACACCCAGATGTGCCATAGTTAACAAATAGCAACGTTTCCTGCTTTTTTGTGTTTTTTTTTTTTTTTAATACGTGCTAAGCCGCTTCACTGGTGTCCGGCTCTGTGGGACCCCATCGACTGTAGCCCACCAGGCTCCTTTGTCCATGGGATCCTCCAGGCAAGAATACTGGAGTGGGTTGCCATGCCCTCCTCCAGGGGATCTTCCCACCCAGGGATCAAACCCGCGTCTCTCCACGTCTCCTGCACTGGCAGGGGGCTTCTTTACTACCAGCGCCATCATTAAATTGTCACAGCATTTTGCTTCTGTTGTTTATGTTCTGGTTTTTTTGGCCATGAGGCATGTGGGCTCTTGGCTCCCAGACCATGGATCCAACCCCCATGCCCTGCACTGGAAGGCAAAGTCTTAGCCACTGGCGCTCCAGGGATGTCCCAATGGTGATTCTTAAAGAACAGGGTGCATTCAGTGTATAAGAGTCCCGTCTGGATTCACAAAGGGCATTTTTCACGGTAAAAACTCCAGAGCAACTCTGACATCATCCAGGCACTGCCACGCTCAGCTCAGCTCCTGGCTCCTCAGACCCCAATGACAGAAACAGTCACTAGCTGGTAAAACTCTAGACAAAGAGACACACTCAGGCTCTTCCAGAGGAAGAAGAATCTCACCTCCCAGGCTCACTGCCATCATCTTGGGGAAATTAGGAAAATTCACGGCACAAGCGTGGGCTAAGATCAGTATGGACTCTCGTGTCTACCTTTCCGTGAACTCTACTACTGGATTTAAAACTAGGCATGTCTCAAATATGAAACCATAACCCACACATATGGCCAGCAATTTCAACTAAAGACCCCCGACCCAGAGCGGAATGCATTGCTCCTCCTTTTCTTTTGGAGATACTTTGTTCAGACTGCCTTGTCCACTGGGGATAAATCAAGAGTTTACACTTGAAATTCGGAGTTTTGTTGTTGCTGTTGATAAGTCATGTCCATCTGTGTCTCTGCAACCCAACCGCCTGCAGCACAGCAGGCTCCCCGTCCTTCACTGTCTCCCAGAGTTTGCACAAATTCATGTCCACTGAGTCAGTGATGCCATCCAACCATCTCATCCTCTTTCGTCCCCTTCTCCTCCCGCCTTCAATCTTCCCAGCATCAGGGTCTTTTCCAATGAGTCGGCTCTTCGCATCAGGTGGCCAAAGGATTGGAGCTTCCGCTTCAGCATCAGTCCTTCCAATGAATAATCAGGGTTGATTTCCTTTAGGATTGATGGTTTGATCTCCTGGCAGTCCAAGGGACTCTCAAGGGTCTTCTCCAGCACCACTTTTTTTTTTTAATGTAGCCCTAAAAACAAGTGTCTGGCAGGTTACAGTCCAAGGGGGTTGCAAAAGAGCTGGACATGACTTAGCAACTAAACAACCACAAGTCGTCTATGAGGTCCAGCCTGCCAAATAATTGTGTCACATTCAAACCCGGATATCTGTCTCCGCAGTGGTAATAAGGCTCCAGGATAAATGGAGGCAACACTCTCCCTACCTGGCATGCTCATGAGCCATCAGTAGCGGGCCTGACCTACCCTGGGAATGGGCTGCGATCACGCAGGAGACGGCCTTCCTGGACATGATGCGCTCTTCACTTGTCTGACTGAGCCTCTGTGACTTATTGGAAGGATCAAAGCTCCCCCTTCCTTGCCTCACTGTGTTGCTCACTCCCTCCCCTGGAAATCAGCAGGTCGTAAACCAGGGTCTGATTCCAACAGATTCGCCCACAGAACAGGACAGAGCCTGGGGGGGGATCTCCATGGAGCGAATTGAAAACAAATAAATCATACTTTGGGTGGGGGCAGAGTGTGTGTGTATTAATATATGGTTAAGGAAATGGCAAGCCAACTCCAGTATTCTTGCCTTGGAGAATCCCATGGACAGAGGAGCCTGGTAGGCTACAGTCCACGGGGTTGCAAAGAGTTGGACACGACTGAGCGACTTCACTTTCACTTTTTTCACTTTCAAAGTAGATTACTCCCCCACAAAGGAATCCTGTTCCAAGGCTCCAAGGCAATCCATAGAGCAACACGGGAGCCACCTGCTTCTTGCCAACATTTAACTGCTCTGCTTGGGGCCTGGCTCACACAAGCCTGGCCTGAGAAACACCCTGTCATGATAACTGATCAGATAAGAGCACTCAGCTCTGCCCCACCCCCATTTTGGAAGTTGAGGGCGGGGAATGTAATATTGGTAAAATAAGGGACTTGGATCAAAAGTAAGAGTGAGGTGAGACCGGGTGCTTCTGGACACATAATTAATTCCATGTTCTCAATTCCAGCATGAATGAATTTTTAAAGCATATGTCTGGTTTTAAATCTATGCTGACCTTGGGTGGAATGCACAAATGTTGCTGTTACCACACAACTAAAAATAAAAAAAAACCTAAGGATCACTCTGGAAACAGTAATTAATATTCTTTATTCATGAAAGAGCCTCGTTTGAAATATATGATCCAATCAGAAAGTCATTTTCTTTACAAGTTTGCAGCGCTTCCTATATGAATGCAAATCGTATGACAAAGACACAACATAAGGACCGAAAACCACACGGCTTGCTCCTTATAAATGTTTAACTTTGGTCCAGACAGCGCTGTGAGAAGCGACTCAGAGATTTCTGATGGAATATGTCGGATATTTTTATTCTCAGTTTCTTGAGACTATTTGCCTTCGTGAAAATAAAGCCCCATGATGGAGGCTTTTCAGATGAAATTATCGTCAAGCGCAGGTACGTGGGATGAGAGGAGGCTGTCTGTCTTTAAACAGGGGTGGGGCCTGGAGCAGGTCAGCTTGGGGACTGGCCGGGGCTGCCAACCACCAGTGTCTAGTTCCTGTCCCTCGGAAGGTGGCACTGCTCTGCGGTCACTGCACCCCACTAAGTCCGCTCTCGGGCTTCTGAGGACGGCCCTGCACTGGGCGAGCCACCCTCCACTCTGGTCTTCACCTTCGGACGGTGATGCTGCACCATCACAAGTTTCGTTTCCGGCATCATTCAATCAGCAGTACCCGGGATGCACCCGGGATGCAGGATATGGGGCCCTCTTTCAACCCATCGTGTATCAAAACATTCAATTGGAAAGTCTGTTTCCTTCGTCTCGCTATTGTTGTTACATAGTTAAGCAACCCCAGCTGTCCAGGAAATACCACCACAATGAACACATTATTGGGCAGGGAAGAATCGACTGGGGCTCCTGACAACCATTCCACCCACTACAAAGAAGCCAGGGAAAAAAAGAGCCCACGTTAAATACACAGTTATGAATAAAATGCCTCCACTGCCTTTTATCACTTCGTCACAGGCCAGATTGAAATGAGCAGTTAGAGAACACTGATTGTAATCTCCTCTCAGTAACAGTAAGATGTTTCTTCTGGTTCTTTATCTGTATTTCTCTGAAACTGACATGTTTTCCTTTGAATAAGAAAGGCTATTTTTAAATGTTAGACTTGGATATAAGCAGGATTTTTAACAATTTTGTTTATGCTCTGATCAAGATAGTGTTTTGTTTTGTTTTTTAAATCTAACTTCACATCTCTCTTCTCAAGCCAACCACCTTTAAATCCTTATTGGGATGTTCCCCCTTTACTACTCCAGTGAAAGTGAAAATGTTAGTCCCTCAGGCGTATCCAACTCTTTGTGGCCCCATGGACTGTACAGCCTGCCAGGCTCCTCTGTCCATGGAATTCTCCAGGCAAGAATACTGGAGTGGGTTGCCATTCCCGTCTCCAGGGGATCTTTCCAAACCATGTATCAAACTTAGGTCTCCCCGTACAGCAGGCAGATGCCTTAGCATCTGAGCCTCCAGGGGAGCCTACCTAATCCATCCAATAATAAAATTGGGACGGATCAGGCAGAAGTGAGCAGGGAAGCTACACCACGTTTCCTTAAGCAGCAAAGAGGGGACCCCACAGAGTGGTTGGGCACCATTCTCTCCTTCCAGAGGAGGAAAGGGGCAGGGACGTGCCCCAGGCCAGCCAGCGAGGGAGTGATGGGTGAGGGCCTTCCCTGAGGCCAGCGGACTCTAAAGCTGTGCCCCTTTCCTTCCCTGCGCTATGCTGCCTCTCTCTCCTGTTGATCACCAGGAAGAACAGGTATTGCCGTCTTTTATATTTTTGTTTGTCTCCAGCATGAAGCCCTCTTCCCTGAGGTTTCAGCAATCTTTGGGCAACAAAGTTTTGGAATCTCCTGTGTTCACACACATGCCCCAACCCCAGCTGTTCTCTTAGCTTAGTTCAGTTCAGTCACTCAGTCCAACTCTTTGTGACCCCATGGACTGCAGCATGCCAGGCCTCCCTGTCCATCACCAACTCCCGGAGTTCACTCAAACTCATGTCCATTGAGTCAGCGATGCCATCCAACCATCTCATCCTCTTTCGTCCCCTTATCCTCCCGCCTTCAATCTTTCCCAGCATCAGGGTCTTTTCAGATCACTTGGTTCTTTGCATCAGGTGGCCAAAGTACTGGAGTTTCAGCTTCAGCACCAGTCCTTCCACTGAATATTCAGGACTGATTTCCTTTAGGATGGACTAGATGGATCTCCTTACTGTCCAAGGGACTCTCAAGAGTCTTCTCCAACACCACAGTTCAAAAGCATCAATTCTTTGGCGCTGTTCTCTTAAGATGTAATCAATATTGTCACCCCACAGGCCTGTGACCAGGGAATTTGCATAGGTACTTTCTTGAGGGTGAGTGAACAGCAAGAGTGTAGGGGGCATAGTCCCAGCATGTGGGTGGGCAGAACCTCAGTGGGCGCTGGGCCGAGGCTGGAGCTGACCAGGTGGCCTGGGTGGGGCCCCTCTATGGAAAGGCTGCTCAGCTGGTCTCCCGCCAGCCAGGTGTGTGTCCAGTGAAGGCAAGCCCACCCTCTGGGATCATCTACAAGACTCCTGCTAAAGCACTGTGCTTGTGTCTGCCTCTTTGCAACCCCCTGGACTGTAGCCCACCAGGCTCCTCTGTCCACGGGATTCTCCAGGCGAGAATACGGGAGTGGGTTGCCGTTCCCTTCTCCAGGAGATCTTTCCAACCCAGGGATCGAACCCATGTCTCTTATGTCTCCTGTACTGGCAGGTGGGTTCTTTACCACTGGCACCACCTCTACAGTAGACATCACTCTGTATTTTCCCCCATTTAAATAACCATTACAAAACTGACTTCAAAAAAGAAGGTGCCCAAATCCTAGGCATTTCCTAGTAGAAGACACTTTGTGTAATGTAAGGCTTATTTTCATCAAGAGAAGACATTTTCATCGATGATGCCTTGCGTTTAATTACCCACCCATCCCTGTAGGCTTTGAAAAAATAAAAAGGGTAGATATTCAAATTAATTCATCAATCATTGTGGAAATCTCTATTTCTTTAATTCCGAGAGGCATACTTTCTGGGTCAAAGTGTACAAGTCTTTTATCCATTCACATTTCCCACCTGCTTTCTAGGAAGGGTAAACATTTCAACTCCCCATCATTACTGGGGGGGTGCTCAATGTTGCCCCACATACAATATACAGGCTTCTTTCAGTCACAGTCCAAACCACCCCCAAGGCATGATCATAGAAATGGACTTTCCTATGTCATTTTCATCACGGTGTTCACTCTCTGCTTGTTTGTTCAAACACTGGCATCTCAGATTAATTTTCTTCCTTTACCTGTGGAATCTTCATTCATGTCTGCATGAGCTCTATAAACATGAAGAACGGCCATCTGGCAGTAACAGTCGGCACAAGTGCGTTTTCTGTTGTCAAATAGAATCAGCGCACATCAAAAACAAGGGTTTTCAAGAACGCGGCTGTGCAGGCACCCCGGAGCAGTTTTCTCAATGGCACCAGCTCTCCCGCCCGGTTGGCACTGCCCACAGAGTGCCGGCCCGTCTTGTCTCTGTCTTGGCCGGTCACCAAGGATATCAACAGCCTCTGAGGCTGGCATCCTCCTGCCCCGTTTGCTAGCTCTTCTCACCGAAACATTCGCTAACAGGTCTTTCAGGACATATTATGGGGAGTGGAAGTGAAACTGACAGGTTTGTAATTTGCAGGAACCACATTTTTTTTTCCTACTGCTAAAATCGATACTTTTTCTTTTTTTTCCCACACTGAGTTTTCTGTCCCCTGTTTGGAAGGTATTCTTCAGGACAGCAGGTTGGGGGTGGAGACTAGTATCATCTGCAGGATCCTCCCGGAGCTCAGAAGACACGCCAGCTACAGTATGTGTGCCATTTCACCTTCTTTCTCCTCTGCTGTGTCTTCAGTGCCTAGAACTGCCCCCGGAGAACCACGGACACACAGCGGAGGTGGGGTGGGGGCCACGGAGACGGTGGGATGGAAGTAAGCAAATGACCCCACCCCCTGCCCCCGCAGCTTGCACAGCAGCCAGGGGCTCCCAAACAATCTCTTCACTCCTCCCAGGTCTGACTGACGCATAGTTTCATCTCTTCC
Organism: Nanger dama; assembly: GCA_917880005.1. NCBI lineage: Eukaryota > Metazoa > Chordata > Mammalia > Artiodactyla > Bovidae > Nanger > Nanger dama. The sequence continues at coordinate 2,228,929 of CAKJTW010000115.1, forward strand.
ATCCAAAGATCACTCCCCAGTTGAAAAGGTGTTTTTCTGATTGTCCACCAACATGGGTCATCATGTTTGATTTACTGAATTCTCTTGCCTCGATGGACGTGAGTCTGAGTGAATTCCGGGAGATGGTGATGGACAGGGAGGCCTGGCGTGCTGCGGTTCATGGGGTCGCAAAGAGTCGGCTGTGACTGAGCGACTGAACTGAACTGAACTGGAAGCTCCACAAATTAACCTGAGCTTGAAATTTAAAAGCCACTGCCTTTGATGTAAAAGGCACTCTGGAGTAAGTAATAAGACAAGCCAGCCCACGACCTAGATGGAAGAGCTGAAGTGCTGCTAATTGGCTTCACATTTGTCAACCCCGTGACGGCAAGGCGCAGCCCAGATGCTTAAATTAGTGACACCTGATGCACCGTCCGTTCCGTTGCTGTTCAGACACTAAGTCACGCTAAGACTCTCAGCAACAGCAGGAACTGTAGCACGCCAGGCTTCCCTGCCCTTCGTTATCTTCCGGAATTGGCTCAAACCCATGTCCATGGAGTCAGTGATGCCATCCAACCGTCTCCCCCTCTGTCGTCCCCTTCTCCTCCCACCTTCAATCTTTCCCAGCATCAGGGTCTTTTCCAACGAGTCAGCTCTTCGCATCAGGTGGCCAATGTATTGGAGTTTCAGCTTCAGCATCAGTCCTTCCAATGAACACCCAGGACTGATTTCCTTTAGGATGGACTGGTTAGATCTCCTTGCAGTCCAAGGAACTCTCAAGAGTCCTCTCTACCACCACAGTTCAGAAGCATCAGTTCTTCAATATTCAGCTTTCTTTATGGTCCAATCTGGCACCCATACTGGAAAACCACAGCTTTGACTAGACGGACCTTTATCGGCAAAGTCATGTCACTGCTTTTTAATAGGCTGTATAGGTTGGTCATAGCTTTTCTTCCAAGGAGAAAGCAGCTTTTAATTTTGTGGCTGCGGTCACTGTCCCTCATGATTTGGGAGCCCAAGAACACTCTGTGGTGCCCTTTAAAGCGCTGGAATCTCAGGGCAGTGTTCCTTGGCATGGGGCCCAACCAGCAGGATCCACAGAGAAAGCAGCAACACTAGGAATGCAGGTGCTCAGGCCCAGCCCAAACCCCTAAATCAGAGCCGCTGGGGAGGAGCCCGGGCTCCGTCTCAAGACGCCTCCAGATGCTGCTCAGGCCTCTCCCATGAGGTGTGCAGAGCACTGCTCCGGGACACGGAGGGTGGACGTCCTTCCTGCCATTTCTGATGTAACAGGCCACTTTAGATGAACACTTCAGCAAATGTCTTAAAACAACCCATTCAGTGAAGAGCCAAATGTTCTATTTTCCCCACCCTTTCTTGTTGTCCCTGAATTCTGGAAGAATGGTAGAGCATTGAAGGATCATCAAAGTCACACATTTTAAAAAGACATGTAACAAGGGTGAAAGGCTTTTAAAGTGTGGCAAAGTAAATGATGGAATAACAGAAAAATTAAAATCCCCTGGAAGAAGAGGGCAGAACTGCACCCAAAATGTTACCAGGACTGATTCTGTAACAGAAAAATAAACATCTCTGCTAGACTCAGGGGAAACTGAACTTCCCCTCTGTCCCAGAGTCCTCTGGGCCCAGAGCTCTCTGCCCAGGGAATGCACCCACCCTCCTGCTCGGGGCCACCTCCTCCAGGGACCCCCACCCACCCGTCCTAAACAGCAACACAACTAAATCCTACTGCATGTCAAGGGTTTTCTTTCCTTGGCTAGTTTTTTATTGGTTTTGGTGAGGTGGACAGGGGGGCCCTGTGTGTCATGTGGGTAGTCCTCAGACCAGGGATGGAACCCAGGCCTCCAGGACTGGAAGCGCAAAGACTTCACCACTGGACCACCGAGGAAGTCCCTCAGGGCTTTAAATAAGCTTTCTAGAAATATCTAACAGCCCTCACGAAAGCCAGACCGTTCGGAGCCCTCCAAGATCCAGAGGAGTCACTGAACTGACCGCATCGCCAGGGCGACCACAGCTGGACCCGGATACCCTTAGCCAAGGTTAATTCTGCAGGGGCTCGAAAACTCCAGGCACCTGGGCATGCGCATTTTAGAACTGATCACAGCCTCCACCCCCTTTCGGAGGTGGGTACCAGTACCCTTCTCCGTTTTCCAAATAAAGGGCCAGAGCCTTGGAGGGCATCACTCAGCTGCACAGCGGTGCAGGGGAGGAAGGCACAGAAACCTGAAGCCGTGACTCCAGAGGGCCAGCTCCTGCCTCAAGAGACGGGAAACGGCAGGAGGAGGGGAGGGTGTTTGGAGGGGGTTGCCTGGACCGACCTGTCCCTTGCCGGCTATGGCTTTAGCTCGGGGTGCCAGGGGGTGCCCCACTTTCCATGTCCTGGAACCGAGCCCCACAGCCACAGTTCTGCCATGGCCTCTGCTCCTGTCTTCACGTGGCTTTAGCTTTATGGCAACAATCATGCCAAGAGGGCACCACCCTGCAGAGGGGGAAGTGCTTTTCAGGCTGTGGCTGGATATACAATGGACAAGGAAAACCCTCTTTCCGGGCGAGAACCACTCAGGGAAAGTCACCTCACTGCTGACCTGTAAGGCACTTTAAGTGAGAGTCTGACAGTCGCCTGCAGGCTCCTCAGGGACCCTCATGAAGCAGTGTGAGGAGAGAGCAGAGCTGGACAGTCCACGGCCCATCAGCAGCCTGGATGCAGGGGCGAGAGCGTCATCACAGTTTCACGACCTGCCCTGAATGAGGGGCTGACGGTCAAAACAGGAACCAAAGCCCACTGCCCCAGCGGCGGGGTAGAGGAGGCAGGGGGCAGAGGAGGTGGGGGGATGCGGTGTGTGCACGCAGGAGGCTAGGGGCAACCAGGAAAGGAAGACGGAAGAGAAGGGGAGTAGCCCTACACCCACAGCAAAGCCTTGCCAACACTGGCCCAAAACTGCAAGGCTTTCTAAGAATAAAAGGAGGGTGAAGCTCAAGAGAAGTCACTTGTGCTCATCTCCGTCACCCCAGAGTTCCTGACCTTCTTTTATAACTGTATTTGGGGGCAGAGGAGGGGAGGCTGCATTAACTAGAGACTGAATTTTTCTGAAATGGCAACAATCTGCTCTAGACTGATGGGAAAGCAGGGGTGCATGGTCCTCGGTGAAGGAAGAGGGACCCCTATGCCCCACCTGGGCTCCCCTTGAACTGGTCAGCCATGAGCTTTGACCATAAAACGATGAGATGAAACTACAGCTTCCGTGAAAATTCATTCCAGACCTAAAATTCTACCATTAAAAAAAAGTTTATTGAAGTATATAGCTGATTTACAATGTTAATTTCTGCTGTACAGCAAAGTGATTCGGCTATACATACATGCACATTCTTTCAATATTCTTTTTCATTATGTTTATCAGGAGATATTGAATACAGTCCCCTGCGCCACACAGTAGGGCCTTGCTGACTCTATCCATCCAACATGCACCTGCTAGTTCCCAGCTCCCAGCGCTCCCCAAATTCTACCATGTTGACATCAGGAAATCAACCCTGGGCGCTCACTGGAAGGACTGAGGCTAAAGCCGACGCTCCAGTACTTTGGCCACCTGATGCTAAGAGCTGACTCACTGGAAAAGACCCTGATGCTGGGAGGGGTTGGGGGCAGGAGGAGAAGGGGACGACAGAGGATGAGATGGCTGGATGGCATCATCGACTCAATGGACATGAGTCTGGGTAAACTCCAGGAGTTGGTGATGGACAGGGAGGCCTGGCGTGCCGCAGTCATGGGGTCACAAAGAGTTGGACACAACCTAGCAAGTGAATAACAACAACATCAGGATTCCTTTCCGAGGCCATCACAACTGATTCCTCAACTGAAAGCCTCGACAGAGCAGGTTGAAACAGTCTGATCTGAAACATTCAGGCTACTGAGGTGCCCTCGGGTAGATGTTTTCTCCCTACTCAGCAAGCCACTAGAATACTCTAAGGACAGGGTAGACGGTGACTGTCATGACGGTAACCACAAACTCATTTGCATGCCGTTGTGACCAAACATTTAACCAGCATCTTCAAAACCAGCGATCTGAAAGGTGCCCTCGGGTGCTTCCCTGGTGGCCCAGAGGGAAAGAAATCTGCCTGCCAATTCAGGAGACACGGGTTCAATCCCTGATCGGGACAGCTAAGCCCGTGAGTCACAGCTACTGAGGCCCAACTGCCCTGGAGCCCACGCTCTACAAGAGAAAGCACTGCAGTGAGCAGCCCCCCACCTCTCGCCACAGCTAGAGAAAAGCCTGCGTGAGGCCACGGAGATCCACCACAGCCGTTAATAAATTAACAAACTTTTAAAATGCAATTTTAAAAAAGGTGCCCTCTGTGTTGTCACTGGGCGACACAGAGCCCCCTCCAGTCGACTTTCCGGGGCAAGGATGACCGTGCTCCCCCACCTCCCTTCACAGTAACGACATCTACCTTTGTGAGCAACCCCAGCCCACCTCTGCTTTCCTACAGAGTTAATTATCTTTCTGCTCTCCTTCTCTCTTGTCCTAGGGCAGTGGACAGGGCCACAGTCAGCAGCCCCCTCCTGGACAGGAAACCCCCCGACACTCAAAGGTGTTCTATACAAGCCATTCTTTAAAGACAGCATGCACGGCCTGCCAGGGTGTGACACCAGCCTCACGGCCACAGTCCTCTGTGCACGTGTCAGTCCAGTCTCAGATCCCGAGCCCCTTTTAGTCCAACTTCTCAGAGGCTGTCTCGTGGTCCAGTGCCAGACTTAGCGCAGCCTTGTGCTTATCTCATGTGGACGGTGTGAATGATTCCTTCCAGGTGGAGACACTGTAGGTGACCTCGAACTCAGGAGACTGAAAGTCTACAAGTGAACCGTCTGTTCAGGGCAGAGGGACGAGCTAGTAGCAGATCAACGGAGCCTCTCCTGTGGTTTCATGGGGCCGGCTCCCTGGAAAGGCCTGTGTGAGCATCAGTGAGTCCAAGAAAGAGCAGCCAGACCTAGAAAGTCCCCAGGGACGGGCGGACGAGTGCACACATCGGTGGACACGTCATGTGACCGGGATGGGAGCTCTGCTCCCCCTTTTCACTCCGCCTCCGGATTAGCTAATCGGCGAGAACTCTGGCTGCTCTTGCAGACTCTCTCCTCCCATCTTCCCATCCTGCCTCCAAGGAGCTGGTCCCGACCACCTGCAGTGGAAACAGCTGAGAATCCCTGGACGTCTGCAAGCCTGATCTTCCCAGGTCAGGGAGCTGGTCCGTTTTTGGAGCGGGGAGGCAGCCTGCAGTCCAGCACCCTGCTTTGTGGCTCAAAGAGCCCCCTTCCTGCCCGCGCCCAGCCCCCTTCCCCCGGGGGGCACTGGACAAAGGCAGCCTGCACCTCGGGGTCTGTCCCCTCTTCCTTTGATGAGATCACTGGTTCCCCCCCGCCCAAAGATCACAGGATGTGGAAGAACTCAATACAAGCACTGGCTCAGACACCGGGGACCCCTGAAGAGACAGCAGGATGGAGAAAGAAGCCGCTTTCGACAAAGTCTACTTCTGAGTTATGATTCCACCTGGGACTTGTCAACTGCTGGCTTCCCGTCCAAAGAACTGTGCTCAGACCCACATGCAAGATGATCTGATGATCTGGACCCTGCGGATGGGATTAGTAAACCCCCGGAGACGCTGTGGGTCTTCCCAGGCAGCGCTGAACAGGGGAGGGACCCCTCTGTGTCACAGAGAGGGTTCCAGTTCCCCCATTCCTGGTTCACTACGATCACCCCCAGCTGCCTTCCCCACCAACAAACACAATGAAGAGAAATGGTAAAGGGCATGAAAGAGGAAGCCTCTCCAAGCGCTTCGGGTTCACGGGCTTCCCCTCCCTAGAAGGGCAGCAGCATTGGAAGATGGTTGCTACGGTCAAGCCCAGCTCTGTGTCTTTCCCAATCTTCGGAGGAAATCTGCTGTGAAAAGTGATCCCAAGTCACTTTTTTTTTTAATCCATCTGAAAGCAAGAATCACATCTGCACTTCCTCATCAACAGAGCCCTGGGCCGCCGGGGACTTCCTGAGCCCAGAGGAGCCCCCACTTGGCCTCCCAGCACGCCGCCTTCGCGGGGGGGTCTGACTTTGCACAGCTGGGCCCTGTGGATGCCTCTGCCAATCGCTGTTAGGACCTGGGAGGGGGGAGTGGGGGGAGGGGACAGGACAAGTTCTGGCACAAGCACCTCCTGCAGTCTTGGCCAAACCAAGACCAGAAGAATCCCCATCTGGGTGCCTGAGCTATAAGGCTCTCCTGGGGGCAGCAGGGGGGTGGGGGGGTGCGGGTCATGCCTGACATAATCCCCATCTGGGTGCCTGAGCTATAGGGCTCTCCTGGGGACAGCAGGGTGGGTGGGGGTGCAGGTCATGCCTGACATAATCCCTATCTGGATGCCTGAGCTATAGGGCTCTCCTGGGGGCGGTCCTGCCTGACATCCCTGCAGGAAAATGCAGAAGGCTCCCTCTGGCCCTGACCCAGGCCTTCCTGGGTCCTGAAACCTCTCCTCCTAAGGTTATCCTGAGGTCAACTCCATCAAGCCCCTCAGTGCAGCCCAAGGGAGGTGCGGTGGGGGGGTGGTGCGGTGGGGGTCCGCACCTGCTATTTTTTAGAAATCCTCCCACCCTTTGCCCCAAACCTCAGTGATGTAAGAAACGCACACATAAGCAGCAGTCCCACCGTAAAGGCAACGGGACCTAGGCGGTAAATCCCTAGCGGGAGGAAGGCCGAGCTGAGTGGGTGAGGGCACACACCCAGTGGGTGGGGTCACTTTGAGATGATCCCCACCCTGGAAATTAACAGGAAAGCAGAGAACCTCACATCGCTCCAGCCCCAGGAACCCACTCTGGGACTTCAGGCTGAACAGAGACTCGAAGCGCAAGGAGATGAAGGAAGAGACGGCCCATCAACAGAGAACAACCGAGACGCTCACCAAAAAGGGATCGAGACAAACAGATACACAGACAGACACACCAGTGCAGCCATGTTTGAGAGAATCTTCCACCCCCTGTTAAAAGGATGACCCTGACGGCCGAGCAGGTGGGACATCCTGCAGTTCAGTTAGCTCAGTCATGTCTGACTCTTCGCGACCCCATGGATCACAGCACGCCAGGCCTCCCTGTCCATCACCAACTCTGGAGTCCACCCAAACGCATGTCCATTGAGTGGGTGATGCCATCCAGCCATCTCATCTTCTGTCGTCCCCTTCCCTCCCGCCTTCAATCCTTCCCAGCATCAAGGTCTTTTCAAATGAGACATCCCGAGGTCATCTAACCACACAGAAGAACAGGCTGGCGGAGCGCGCGGGAAATGAGCACACGCCACCTGCCAAGTGGGCGATCAGACAGGGGCCCCTGTTCCAGGACAATCATTTCCTACAGTGCAGTAACCATGTCACAGCAACAACATCATTCCTGAAAGAGGGAACACGCGTTTTATATATATGTTTTTACATTCAGAGGTCGATGCCACTGAAAGTCGGAGGAGAGAAAAGCAAGACTCTGCACGGGGACAGAAGGCAGCAGCAGGGAGACCAGCCAGCGGCCACGTGGGCAGGAGAACCCAGGCGCCCGAGAGGACGGGGTGCCACCAGCTCCAAGGCCCCAGCTCCCTGACATTCACCAAAGAGCTGCTCGAACTGCTCCCAGGAATGTTCAGGCAGGCTTTACACACACACACACACACACACACACACACACACACACACACACACACGAAAGGCATTTCTTTTCTAATTATAAGGTTCTGTAAAACACAACCAAGACATATTTAAAAAAGCAAAAAGAATTCCACATTTGGGGGCCAATCTCATACTTCTGTAGAGCTGCGTGTGTCTGAACTGGATCTGTAAGATTAGGGAGTTTTTGGGGTTTTTTAAGTTTAAAACTCCCATTATACGTTGTCTCGGGTAATGTGCAGGTCTGCGTGGCTAACGCTGGCTGGCCGAGTGGTTTATGGGAAATACTGTCCAATCATAACCCGGCTTTCCCCAGGGCAGGGGACTGTTGGCAGGCGTCAGGCTAGCCATTACAGAAAGGCCGAGACCTGATTCTTGGGCAAGAACACACGCAGGGGCAGACAGAGTTGCTTCCTAAGCCACCTCAATCCAGCTCAACAGGTTGGGGCTCTTCTCCCCAATTCTTTCTGACCCACCAAACATCACACAGTTCTTCAAGGGGAAAGATCACACCTGCCTCCCTGCTCAGTCAGGCAGGCTTCCCAAGGTGGCAAAGGGTCTGTCCTTTAGAATTCGCCCCCAAAATTTTCTTAAAAGATGATGGGGGGGTTAAAAAATAGTGGCAGGCAAGGGAACATACAAACGACTCACATATGCCAGCCTGGCGCGTTCACGGCCTCTGCGGCACACACTCCCAATCAGACAGCTTAATTACAGACCTTCACTGTTTATAAACTAGACGTGCCAGGAAGCAACCAGGAAACACCACTTGAGACTGCTCTCTCATCCAGCTGAGCCTGTCCGTCTACCAGTGGTAGAGACGGTTCTTGGGAGTTTTAGGATTTCTTGACTTCTGAGCTCTGAGATGGGAACTCCAGGGTGGGATGGAATGTGCGGCTCCTTCCTTTTCTGGAAGACAGTCCCTCTGCCCTGTGGCGGGCTGGCCTCTGCTGACCCTTGATCTCCTGAAGATTGGGGACAGACAGTACCTTCCCTCCTGGCCTGGGGCCACAAGGGCCATGGGGGTCATTTTTAACTGCGAGGGAAACCAGCTGGAATCTCGGGAGAGGGGACGGCTTCAGTCTCCATCAGAGGCAGGAAATGTTCCAGCAGCTTCAGCTCTCAGAGCATGACGTCTCCATACACCTGAGAGTCCAGCCCCTGACTGACCAGGCCCACACACCCAGGCACCTCTGGGTCAGGGGATGGCCTCTGCAGTAAGTGATGCTGTGATGCCTACCACCGGCTTGGGGGAGGGAAGGTGGGAGATGAATCGGGCTGCCCTGGAAGCTGACCGCCACTTCCCTAGGGGACACCAATAACCCGGGGGATCCTCACGCCAAGGGACACACAGGCCTTCCTCAGCAACTGTAGGCCTCCGAGCTCTTGATGGATAAGTCACAACTAGAAACGACGCAGATTTCCCCCAAAGGGAAACTGTCTACTCCGGATGACCTTATCAACTCCTGGGTCCCTCAAGACCTTGAAAATAATCTGAAAAGGAAGTTCCAGCACAGTGGCCTTTGAAGTTGTTCTTCTCCGCTCTGCAAAGCAGAAGCGGATGGTCCAGCCACACAGTGGGCTGAAAGACGGGGTTGGGGTTTGACAGACCAAGGTGCGGCAAGCCTCTCTCTGCTCTGCTGTTGTCTCCAAGTGGGAGAGACTCCCTGAGATTCTTCGGCAAACGGAACACACTTCGTGTGTGCCCAAAACACAACGGATGCCCGGCCCCTACAGGCCGGAGGGGAGCAAGGAGAGATGGACCCAGGACGCTCCACCCCGTGAGATCACCCTTGACGTGTGAACATCTGCCCTGAGCTTCACCCCCGCCCACAGCAGCCGCTGAGCCACGGCTCCAGCTGCAGAAATAAATTCCCTTCTCGGCCTCCTCCTCTCCTGCCCACCCTGGAAACACTGGGATTTCCCCACGATTCTCGTCCAGGAGGAGTTCACCCACCCCCATGGCCTGCTCTCCATCTCCGGATGACCTTTAAATGGACACCCCTGCTCAGAGCGGAGCTAGGGGGCCACTGGATCAATAACCTTTCCCACAAGCCCACTCAGCTGTCCTGTGGAAGCCCCCAGGATCAGCAGGAGCATAGCCAACTCAGAACTCAGCCCGGTCCCTCCCGAAGCCCGAGTGCCACCATGATCCACCCAGCTCCCCGCCCTTGGCCTTTCTCTGCCAGACGCAATCAACCATCAAGTCCTGGACTGGCTTGTCTGAGGTCTCTCCAGAACTGCTGCCCCGCCTCCATCCCCACTGCCATCTCCAGGCCAGTGGTTCTCAGTGGGGAACACCAGATCCGGACTGGCTGCAGACACGTCCGGTTGTCACACTTCAAAAGGGGTGCCCTGGTGCCTAATGGGTGGAGAGGCCAGGGACGCTGCTGACCACCCCGCCGTGGCCAGCAGGCCAGGTCAGCCAGCCAGGGGGAGCAGGACAGCCCCCTGCTAGTGTCAGGAGGGCTGACGGTGCAAATATCCCCATCTTGGGCCAACACCAGCCCTCTCCTGGATTATGGCCAGCTGCCCCACCGGACTCTCCCCGCCTCCAGTCCCTGCTTGCCCAGACTGTGCTCCGCAGGGAAGCCAGAGCAACCCCTGGCTCCAGGACGCACGTGACCACAGTACTGTGTGTGTGCACACAATTGTGTCCAACTCTTTGCGACCCAATGGAGCCTGCCAGGCTCCTCTGTCTGCAGAATTCTCCAGGCAAGAGTACTGGAGTGGGTAAGCCATTTCCTTCTCCAGGGGATCTTCCTGACCCAAGGATCAAACTTATGTCTCCTGAATTAAATTGGCAAGAAGGTTCTTTACCAAAGAGCTACCTGGGAACTGGATCACAGTTTTACTCTCCCTTCAATCCAGAAAGCAGGGCTAATGACAGGGAATCTCCCCCACTCACAGACAGCTGCCATTCACACCGCAGAGTTTTCTTTCTGGTCTTTTATCTGGATGGATGGATGGATGGATGGATGGATAAGATAGATTGACTGATTGACTGACTCTGGCTTGCCAGGGGCTCAGTGGTAAAGAATCTGCCTGCAAGAGACCTGGGAGACACAGGTTTGATCCCTGGGTTGGGAAGATCCCCTGGAGAAGGAAAGGGCAGTCCACTCCAGTACTCTTGTCTGCAAAATCCCATGGACAGAGGAGTCTGGTAGGTTACAGTCCATGGGGTGAAAAAGAGTCAGACATGACTTCACAACTAATCAACAATATATAGACTCTTAATGTAAGTAGGAAAAAAAAATTTTTTTGCCAAATTGAGATAGTATTCATCATACTATTTTGCAGCTTGTTTTAACTGAATAACATGGACATTCCCTCACATCATTTTGCAGTTTATCTTTTATCAGCTTATTCACAGTTGTGTAGCAGAGCACATACTCACTCTTCAGTTTTCTTCACTCTTTCAATCAATGTTTACAGGACGCCTGGACGTACAGTCAAGGGATGAGACTAAGCCAGGGACCCCCAGGGTTCCCTTCCCAGAGCTGCGGCTACAGCAGTGCCAGGCTCACCTTTCAAGGCCTTAATAGTACAGAGCCAAACGCGGGCAGCAGGTCTAACTTCCTGCTTCAGAGCCAAGGGCCCTGAGGCCCGAGGAGGCAGGAGGGTCGGCACTCAGGCGCAGAGCTGGGATGTGACCAGCGTCCTGATGCCCACCCCTTCACTCCCCTGGCTGACATCCGGAGAGGTCTGAAACAGGCCGCCCTGTGGCCTGGAGCACCCATCGTCATGTTCTCCTAAAGGCCATTCCAGTTCGTGATCCCGTGAGATGCTGTGTATCCCATGGCCCTACAAGGCAGGTCTTCTCTACATTTTACAGAGAAGGAGACCAAGATTGAGAGGAAGCGTCCCACACCAGGTGCGGAACCGCATGCTGAGTCGCCCGCATTTCCAGTTTTCCTGGGGCTGCTGTGCTGAAGCTCTTCAGCCGGGTGCTGTAAGCCACAGAAATTTACGGCCGCTCAGGCCTGGGGGCTAGGCGTCCGGCAAAGTATCTGCAGGGTGGGGGTCCCTCTGGGGGCCTGAGGGAGGACCTGACCAGGCCTCTCCCGCCTCTGGTGGGGGAGGGGGTGTCTGAGGGCCAGCCCGGGTGCTCCTTGGATGGCGGCTCTCTTGCCTTTACCTTCCTGGGGCATTCTCCCCGTGATGCACAAATCTCCCCCAGTTATTAGGACACCGGTCACGCTGGATCAGGGCCTGCCCTTTCCCGGAGGAGCTATTCTTAATGAATGACAGTGACATCTGCCGTGGCCTCATGTCCAGAGAAGACCGCATTCTGAGCTACTGGGGAGGTAGGACTTCAGCATATGGATTCTGGACGGGACACAGTCCAACCCGTAACAAGCGGTGGACACAAGATTCCATGAGGCTGACTCACCTCCCAGCCAGGGGGTTCCTGGGAAAGCCGGGTGCAGGGCCCCGAGGGATGGGTCGTCTAGCAGTGGGTGCTCCGGCCATACGGAGGCTGGGTTCCGGACAAGGCCTCTTCCACCCCAGCATTTACCCGGGAGGGCTGCACAACAACATCATTTTCCAAGATCATGACCATTCCCACAATCTTCCCCTTCTATTCCGTCTCCAGGAGTGTTGTTATTCTTTGGAACAGTCAGCCCGAGAATCACAGTGCACAGGACGCCGCCATCTCTCTGCTTGTGGCCAAAGCCCCGGAAAGGTGGTGCAAGGAGCAAAGGCCCGAAGCACTTGCCTGAGGAAAGGACAACGGAGCCGGGCGGCTCATTCTCCAGAACCCTCTGTCCGTAAGCTGGGATTTCACAGCACTGAAAGAGAATCCCCTGCACAGGAGAACGCTGCTGTCCCCACACCCCAGGAGGCCACTCCCTGGGGGACGACTCTGGTGGGGAGTGAGAAGGCGCTGGGAAAGGCCTCATCGACAGCCCTGACACCGACCCTAGAGAAGTCACTCCTCTAGTTGATTCCTCCTAAAAGGAAACCCAAGTGCACTCTTGCTCTGCCTTCTTGTGTCTCAAGGACTGAACCCACTGTGGCCAAACCATTTAAAATAATCTCAGCAGGACTCCCCTGGTAGCCCAGGGGTAAAGAATCTGCCTTGCAATAGAGAGGCAGAGAGGACTCGAGTTCGATCCCTGGTCGAGGAACGAGGATCCCACATGCCTCGGAGCAACAAAGCCCAGGCGCTGCAATTCCTGAAGCCTGTGTGCTCCGGAGCCCATGAGCCACAGCTAGTGTCTGAGTGTCCTCGTCCAAAGATCTTGCTCGATGCAACAGAGATCCTGCATGACGCAACGAACGCCCAAAGCAGCCAAATAAATAAGCTTTTAAACTAAAAAATTTTTTAAATAATCTCAGGAATTGGAATTTTTCTGAATGATGGATGAAAAAAAAGTAATCCATTTTCCACACCTGGAGACTCTCCTGAGCTTTTAGAGCAACTAGTTTTCCTAAGAAGACCACCAGGTAAGATGAAGGTCAAACCTTACCAGCAGAAAACAGGGGAACCAGAGAATACGCCCGCATCTCAGGGAACTGACCCCTCTCTCTGGATCACAGGACCCTGGGCGGGTTTCTCACTCCAGCTTCCAGAGCAGGCAGCAGAAGCTCAGAAAGACTGGATGCCTTACTCACGGCCATGCAGCTGAGCTCTGAGCTGGTTGCTGTTCAGTCGCTAAGTTGTGTCCGATCCTGCGACCCCACGGACTGCAGCACGCCAGGCTTCCCTGTTGTCGCCTGGAGCTTGCTCAAACTGAGCCCACTGAGTCGGTGATGCCACTCAACCACCTCATCCTCTGTGGTCCCCTTCTCCTCCCACCTTTAATCTTTCCCAGCATCAGGGTCTTTTCCAATGAGTTGGCTCTTTGCATCAGGTGGCCAAAGTATTGGAGTCCCAGCTTCAGCATCAGTCCTTCCAATGAATATTCAGGACTGACTTCCTTTAGGATGGATTGATTGGATCTCCTTGCAGTCCAAGGGTTTCTCAAGAGTCTTCTCCAACACCACAGCTCAAAAGCATCAATTCTTTGGCGCTCAGCTTTCTTTATGGTCCAACTCTCACATCCATACATGACTACTGGAAAAACCATAGCCTTGACTAGATGGACCTTTGTTAGCAAAGTGATGCCTCTGCTTTTTAATATGCTATCCAGGTTTGTTATAGTTTTCCTTCCAAGGAGCTCAAGGTCAGATTCAAATCCAGGACACCTGCTGCTTATATCAACAGGTGTCTCCTGACCCTGGGCAGCACAGACCCTGGGCACCAGATTGTGCAAGATTCATCATCATGGAAGAAACAGTCACGCTTCCGAGGGGGAGCTGGCCTCGACTTGAGGCCCTGAAAACCCACATGGACCTGCCAATGACAGCCGCCTACCATGTCCACACTTCAGAGGGATTGGGGAAGGCGGGGGGAAGACAGGGACCACTGCTCCATCCGTTCATTCATCCTACGAAAGGCACGAGGCCCTGACCACAAGCCAGAGCTCTTTTAGCAAAAGCTCTCTCACTAGAAATTCAACGCTCGCTTCCAACACTTTGGAAAAAGATTCCATTTTGACCCAAATAAAAACCATCATTCTCGGGTTCAACGGGATGATTAAACGGGAGAAATCCGATGAAAACACAGCCACAAAGCAAGGGGCTCGGGCTTCGCTCCGACTGGGATGCTGACAATCAAAAGTGTAGCAGAGAAGGTCCTCGACGCCCCCAAGGGGCTCACCTTTCCTGACTGTCCTCGGGGTCGGGACACAGCTGGCCCGCAGCACACGCAACGGAAAGGATTAGAGACGGGCTTCACTCATAGCCTGGGCAACTCGGCTTCGACACAAGGAATAACCTTCTGATGGACAGTTTCTCGGCTCCGGTTCCCGTGAGAAGCTGTAAACAGGCATCTTCTGGTGGCACTGGGGGTGGGGGTACCGGGGAGGAACTTCCAAGGCTGGGGCTCTCCACTGTTTCATACAGTATCACACAGAGGGGCATAATTATGAAAATGACAGTGCTGTGACCTGCGTGGAAGACTCCTAAGGATGTGAAATGAAATGTAAACACACACCCACAGTTATCTTGTTTACACATACAGCTTTCAAAAAGCAGAACTCTCATCCAGGGACAAGCCAGTGCAAACTCATCCCATAAACGACCCCCAGGACCCTAAGGAGAAGTTCCAAGGAGAAGAGACACAGTGGTGGGATGATCCAGGGAAAAGCCCCACTGTCTGTCTTCAAGTCACAGCCGCTTGCCTTCAAGTTCCAGTGTTCAGTCCCCGTGCACGGGTCTCGCCCCACACTGAAGCTTAGGGAAAAATCAGGGCCCGCCTTGCTGCTGCTTTTGTGAGAGGGGCTCAAGCGAAGCAGAATGCATAAGACCACCAAGCTCGCCCAGAGGGAGGGGGTAGGGCTGCCCGCTGGGCTGCTGACTTCAAAACAGAAATGCCTCCTACGCGAGTTAGGGCCAGGCAGATCTGCCAACCCGGCTGTCTCTGTTTTCCAGCCGCTGGGCTCTGGGACCTTCCTCTGAAACCATGATGCCCATCCCAACAGGCAAATCAAGGCCACAGCACATGCAATGACGCTCCCCTGGCACGCCATTGGGCACCACAAAAGGAAGGGTGGGCAGACGAGCAGCCTGTGGCCGACTCGCCTGCCTCCTGATTAAATCAGCGGGCTCTGTTCTGCAGCAGAAACACAACCACCTCATCAGCAAGGAGAGACGACAGAGCCTCGCTCCCCAGAGAAGCCAGGCGGAACTAGAAAAACAGAAGCATCCGGAGCTTCTTGTTTGCAGCCGTGACCTGCCCAAGCCTGCCCGATCGCAGCTCAGAAAAAAAGCCGTGTAGAACTCAGCCATCAACTGACGGTCACCTGACAGCCTCAGGTGTATCTCGGATCTGGCAGTTCACCAAAACCCAGACCGTCACATGGAGCTGGTGAGGCAGAGGGCCACCAAAGAGCATGTCCCCCAGCCCCGGAACACGGCCTACGGGTCTCAGCTTCGGCCAAGCAGCCTCTTGGAAACTCTGCTCAAGGGCTGAGAGGTTCACCTCCTGAAAGACAGGCTGTTAATTCAGCTTGAGACACTGAACTGCAGGGGCAGTCAGCCTCCCGGGTCTCCGGGACACCACATTCTCACTTTGTGTAATGAATCACAGTCCGCTGGCCACATATGCCTGGGAACCCCAACTAAGAATGGCCTAAAGCAGACAGAAGGGCAGGCCCCTCCTGTCAATGGAGTGTCCAGGTGGGCTGTCCCAGGTAAGGCTGGGAGGGTGCTCCACAAACCTGGACCCCTTCCAGTTCCAATACGGAAGGGGCTCCAGGAAAAGAGACCTGGGTTCGATCCCTGGGTTGGGAAGATCCCCTGCAAGAGGGCTTGGTGACCCACTCCAGTATTCTTGCCTGGAGCATCCCATGGACAAGGAGCCTGGTGGCTACGGTCCATGGGGTGGTAAAGAGTCACATACGACTAAGGGACTAACACAGAGAGAGAACAATCAGAAAGGAAGGGGTGAAGGGGCAAAGGTGCAAAGGGACCCCTCACACCCCCTGCTCCCCTGGAAGGAGGTCAACCAGAAGCTGCCACATAGCATCCCCAGCTGCATCTCAGGAGAGCAGCCACCCCCCACAGCAAGAGGGGAAGCGGGGGTCTCTCCTCTGGGGACACAGGTGCGGACTGGGACCAAGAACTACCTGTGCCTCATTAGCATTTCCCGCCTGCCACAGGCATGCCTACACGCTTCCATGCAGCTCTCACTGCATTTTCACTGCAGGCATGTTGCATGGATATTACCCCCGCTTTTCCAAGGCACACGGAGGCTCTAACGTCTCACCCCGAAGTCCAGCCCACGGCAGCTGCTCCTGAGAGCTGACTGTATGCCCTCCCAGAAGAAGCACAATGTTAGGAAAGGTGATCCCCAAGCCTGGGAACCTCTGTGGTGGGAAGGCAGGCCAGCCACAGCGGGCACAGTGGGGACCACACATTCTGGTTCGTGGGCACAAGGCCCCACTCGACCAACGATGCCCGGCCCGCTGGCTAACCCCACCTCACCCCCTCCCCAACCCCCTGGCTCTGGCTGGTCAGGGGTGGCCAATCCACCGTCCTTCCCGGCATCACCCCACAAGCCTCGCATGGGTTTTCAGCTCTCCTGAAGCGCCCTGTCTGAATCCTCTGTGGGATACCCTTTCATGATCCCTGTCCCCCAGGATCTGAGCATCAGGACAGATTCGGCTATTTACACATGAGAACAGAAACAGCTTTCTCCGTGTGTACTTCTCTGCAGGAGGGATGAACCCTGATGGCATGGCTGCACCCCCACCCCCACTCTGGATTCCCACTCGGGGGTCGCCCTGGGATCTGGGTCTTGCCGGCATATTTGCATAAGAAGGCGCTAGCCGGTGGGCCCTGTCAAAATATTTTGTGACGGACCAGAGATGCATTTTGATGACACGGTTCACCGTTGCCAGGGAATGTGTTCACAATATGTTTCCACAATCTGCCGCCAGCTCTCGGAGGCGGGCTCTTTGTTTTGATCGGGCTGCGCGCGGGGCTGTCCCTCGGGCTCATACATTATGCAGGCCCAGGCGGCCCACAGGCCTGGGTTCAAATAATCAGGGGAGGCGGGGCTGACCGTTGCCATGGCGGCACTCTGTGCGGATGAAGGACGGTGCCCCTCCCACCAACCCCGCACGCCGGAACCACTGGGCCGCCAAACGGCATCAAGGCAGTGAAGGAGCAGAACCACTGAGCGTGAAGACTGCAGCCTAACAGTGCCCACTGCCCCCTCCGTGCGTCCCTACGCCTTTGAGAGGCACACAGAACACGGCTGTGCCACATGATGACGTGACATGGAAGATACATCGGCCAAAAGGCTTCGAAATTCTACATCACGCGTCTCATCTCACAAGGAAGAACGCACAGAAAAACGTTTAGCAGGAAGTCCAGCCAAACATTAATGATCACGTGTAATAGGTTTTCAAAACGGTATCTTTCCTTTCACCGTGTGCTTTACTTGGCATAAAACCTCCCTACGATGCTCTCCTTTGTAGCTTCACATACATGTGTTACTACTCCACTGGGGGAAAAAAATGCGATGAAATCTTCCATACACAGCGATGGAATGGTGAATACCTGCTTCAGAAGGCCTTGGGACTCATGAGGCTTCATAAAAATCTGCTGAGTGACGAGTGACGGTCACTGGCTGCCTTCCCTGACGTCTGCTCCCTCAGGTTAGCAGCAGAGGCCCCCGTGCTGGACGCTTGGTCCCCAGCCTGGAGAAGCTCCTCCTGCGTGCCCATCGTGTTCTCCTTCTCCTGGTCTGCAGCGTCTGGCTGTGCCCGTGGCGTCCTGACCCATCCCCTGCCCGCCTTCCTTCCGCTCCTGAAGCCTCACTGCAGAGGACCCGCCAGGGCCTGCCCATCTGCACACCCAGCCTACTCCACCTCCCCTCTCTCCTCCAGGCCTCTGGGCACGTGCACCTGCTCACCCATCCCTCTGCCCAGACCACACATCCAGGCTGCCCTTCTGCCAAGCCCACCCCCAGAAACCCAGCGAAGAGCTCCTCCGTGCCGGCCCCACCTTGCCCAGGGTCCCTGACCTCTCCCCAGGGTCCTCTGGGGGATGCCAGGTGCGAGACCACAGCCACGGTCCAGCTTCCGGTCCTCTGGTCCAAGAGCAGCCCCACTGCAGCATCGGAGGTGGCGATGCTTCATGTAGTTGCCTCCATCGCGCCAACAGACTCCCCAGAGCCTTCTGAGCCCTGACTCACTGGGGTCTCACGCCCCCTCTCCTCCCACCACAGCTGCCCTGGAGGATGCCGGCCCAGCAAGTGACTGGGGACCGGGCCGTCTTCCCGCATGGACCACGCGGTGCCCATTCGGGTCCTCCCTCCCCTTCTTTTCCAGCACGCGTGTCCTTCCTAAGCCCACCCTTCCCCTCCCCAGTCAAGAAGACTCCAGGACACATTTCTCCAGTTCTGACACATCCTCATCACCCTTCAGGCAGAACTCAAAATTAACATTCAAACCACTGAGAAAAATTGTGCCGCCCCCCCGCCCCCACTGCCCAAAATTCCTGTTCTTAGCAATAAACATGAGCCCTGATGGTGTCCTGTCCCAGGGAAAACACCGCAGGGAGTGGCGGAAGCCTCAGTTGGGACACAACGTTTTAATGTGACTTTCCCGGAATGATGAGCTAGCAGGCACCACTCCGGAATGAAGACTGGAACCGGACTTGGTATCTCGAGGGCCAGCGCTGGAGGCTATGGAGATGAGCACAACCAAGAATCCGAGGACCGCACCCCTGGCCGCTGTCAAACCAAAGCAAAAGGACTCAGCTCCCCTCAGAGAAAGGCTGAGCCTTTGTCCTACAAAGTCTCCACAGCATCAAATTAAATAACAACGCACGCAGTCTAATTGGAAAGTCAACTTTATGAGAACGATGAAAATAAACTCAGTATACCTACATGGTGGTTGGGCCCCTTTCTGCTGGATTTCAACCATGAAACCCACCAGGACCTACAACAACACAGGTTATGAACGACGGCCCATGGGCTGTATCCAGCCCAGCGTGTGTTTTTGTGAATGACATTTTACCAAAACTCAGCCATGACCATTTGTTTACGCATTTTCACAAAGCAGCTGAGACGCCGCTGAAGGAGTGGACAGCCCCCAGCACCTAAAATACTCACCGTCTGGCCCTTCCCAGAAAGTGTTCGCTGCCCTCCACAGAACTTCTAACCTCAATGGTATTTTGTTTCCAAGAAAAGAAAATTTTACTGTCATTCAAGCTACTTCTTCTTATAGAACCTTCAGAAATACGTGACCCTCAAAGAAAGGAGGAGTACCTGTATAACAAAAAAATAAAAGGGGAAAACCGCCTGTAAAACCCACCATCATAACCACAGCCATCCTGGCGAACTAGCCTTCCAAACTCCCAGATGCAGCTGTCCTTTTACAAGAGGATGGCACTGAGGTCACATCACCACTCACCAAGCACCGGGGCCGTCCCGTGGGCCTTACCCGGGTCCCCCCACTAATCCATCAAACAGTCTTACAAGGGAGAGTGTGCACCTTATTCGGTTATCTCTGCTCACAGCACAGACATAAGCGTGGACACTTACATTTTCCAACGTTTTGACTCTAATAAAATGGAGCAACAAATGCTTGTGCCTTCTTTCTACAAATACCTCCAATATTCTACTTCCTGTAATACTGAGTAAAATATTCAGTAGGGAAGAGTATTCCTAATACAATATTATAGGAAAGTATACTATTCTCGAATTTCTAGACCAAATGTGTGAACATTTTGAAGGCTTCCACCCCTTGCTGTCAGGCTTCCAGATAAACTGGCCATTGTATACTCCCTGCCAGGAACATGTGACAAGACCCTGAATTATTTTATGTTAACCTTCCGTCGGGAACAGCATTAAACAATGATCACCATGAAAAGTCCCAGCCGAAGCAAAGCAAGACAGTGCTGTCCACAGTTCACACGTGTGATTATGGACAACTTCACACTAGGGCTGGGCAGACATTCTAAACACACGTGCAGACACCCTAGATACATCCTAAATACATGCCTTTATGTGTGGGCCATCTTTTAAATCTCTTTCAAGTTGAAGCTTGCAAGGAGCTAAAATTTGGTGACCAGGCTGAAAAACTAGGTATTTTGCTGGGGTAATAACAATGCATCTTCATGTAACAGCGGACACAGTCCACAGCGCACTCCCTTTCAATCAGACCACTGGCAACACACCTTCCTCATGAATCGCAGAGCCGCCCTGACCCCGGGGCACAGGGATCCCCGAGATACCCTCCTGCTGCCTCCGCCAGCTTAGCCCAGGGCCCAAGGCATGCTGGGCATCACACCTAGTCCATGGAGCCTCAGCACAACCCACCCTGCACCCCCACGACTGCAGGGGCGCCATCCCAGAGCCCGAGGTGTGGTCCTCCTGTAACACCCTGCTGCTGCTGCTGCTAAGTCTCTTCAGTCGTGTCCGACTCTGTGCAACCCCACAGACGGCAGCCCACCAGGCTCCTCTGTCCCTGGGATTCTCCAGGCAAGAACACTGGAGTGGGTTGCCATTTTCTTCTCCAGTGCATGAAAGTGAAAAGTGAAAGTGAAGTTGCTCAGTTGTGTCCGACTCTTAGTGATCCCATGGACCGCAGCCTACCAGGTTCCTCCGTCCATGAGATTTTCCAGGCAACAGTGGCTGGAATGGGGTGCCAATGCCTTCTCCGAACACCCTGCTAGGTAGGGGTAACTGCTACAGCCTCAGACGTCAAGGCTAGGGAGGAAAAGAGATGCACCTCGCCTCCTGACTCAGTAACTGGAGCCATGGCCCAATTCTCTCAGTAGGACCTGAATTCCTCTAAGCCCCTTGCCACACACACACACACACAGCTCTAACATACATGCACTCACTGTGCAGCGCACAGGAAAAACATTTCAATATTCAAAAGTCTTCATTTGTTTAAAGAAATATATAAACATTTAACCGTGGAATCAGTTCTAGCTGGAATGTCCTTTTTTATGTTTTGGCTGCACTGTGCAGCCTGCAGGATCTCAGCTCCCAGACCAGAGACTGAACTCAGAGCCCTGCCGTGTGCAAGTGTGCAGTCCTAACCCCTGGGCTGCCAGGGAACTCCCTAAACGGGATGTTCTATAGCAGGTAAAAGGAAAGAACCAGAACGACACGCATTTCTATCTGTTTATTCACTTACTTGTTGCTTTGGACGCACCAGGTCTTAGAAGCTGTATGTACGCAGTGTGTGTCCTGCATGACTGCCTGTGTATGATGTACGCAGTGTGTGTCCTGCATGTGTGTATACATACAGAAGCTGTATGCACGCAGCATACAGCACCCTCAGCGGCATCTGGGATTCAGTTCCCCGACCAGGGACTGAACTCCAGCCCCCTGCATTGGCAGAGTGGCATCTTAGCCACTGGGTCACCAGAGAAGTCCCCCAAATGATGGGCTGTTTGTTTTTTTCATTCACACTGCAGAGGGACACAGTCAGTGTGCTACCCCGGGGTTCGCACACAGAACACCATGTCCTAAAGACACACGCTCGGGCCACAGTCTAAAGGGATGCGGATGGAAGGACGCAAGCCGCTATCAACACAGACGGAGCCGGTGGTGGTGGTGGGCCTCCCTCCCTCTAATGCTTTCTTTCACAAACACAAACACAACCAAACCCCACAGAGCAAAAGCCAATGGAATTTTTACATCAAGGAGGTGCATAATCACATCAGCATGGTCTTCTCTCTGGATTTTAGAATCTGAACCGTTTAATACTTTCAGTGAGAAGGATACAAGGTTCTCTCAACGGTTAAGAGGCTGCTTTTCAACAGAGAGTCGCTTGGGACCATGGCTGCAGAGAGCTGTTCTCCGGCCACCAGCTCCAGGCTGGCTGGCCATGGCTCCAAGCTCTTCTATGAGTAATTAACGATGACCAATCCCCCTGGAGGCCCCGCTTCTGGACATAACTGGTGTGATCTAACTTATCCATGAGGCAAGCTCACACTGGAATTATCTTTCCAACGGAAACACAATATTCCTCTTGGGTACGATACCTTATTAAATCTGACCTTTTGTCATATTACAAATACTAAGTGTTTCATAAAAGCTGGAAAACACTACAATACCCAAGAAAAATCTGACATAGAAAGTTAATAACCAAGTGCAGCTGAGAGCAGAAATGTCATTCATTCAGAGAAGAACGTCTAAAGTGAAAGGAGGGGTGAACAGCCAAAATTCTAGAAATCCATCCCAACTGTGTCATTGGGAGGCATGCAGGCCTTCCACACACGCCCAGCCTTGCTGGAAGGACCACGGGACTGACAGCTGGCTGGAGAGCACCATGGGCGGTAGGAACGACCCAGCACAGGGACAGGGCGCAGGAAAGGCACTTACGGAGGCGTGAAGACAAGGCCTGACCCGGGACGGCGCATGTCGCCCTGAACTGAACCCTCCGAGCAGGCGCGCTCAAAGCCACCACGTGCCGAACAAGCAGAGGCTGATAACCCGCTATTTCCAAATGAACTAATTTTCTGTTCCCGAAACATGTTTTGCGAATGTTTACCCCAGTTGGCACGAAGCAAGGCAAATTCTGCTGTGTAGGCTGCCGCCCGGAGACTGCTGTGTTGTGAGGCATTCTCCATCAACAAGCAGAGGTCAGCCTACAGCACACGCAGAAATCCCCAGAGCAGTCGGTCAACGCGGATGCACTGTTTCCGCAGCTGCACTGGAAGTTCCAAAGGCAAGGCAAGGCCCATTTATGCACACCTCTCCTGGCCTTTGTGGCGGCCTGGAGAACAGGAGGCAATCCCCAGGAAAACGAGCTCGACTCTAGAATTCGCTCAGACGCAAACTGATGATCGCAGCAGGTAGCCACTGTCCCAGCCCCCACCACCTCGGGGAGCAGGTGGGTCCCAGCCCACAGGCGGAAGCTCCCCGTGCCTTTCCCTTTCTTGAAGCAATGCTTCCAGTGGGGCTTGAGGGAGGGGGCGGGGTGGTGGGGGGAAGTGCCTGGAGGCTCACGAGGGAGCCTCTGTTGTACTGCAGGTCGTAAAACATACCCCCTACCCCGATTACAGAGACATTTAAGCAAAAAGGAAGAATGCTGCTGGCAGAGGAGCCTGGACGCATCACAACCCTCTTCCTGCAGGGACTGTCCAGCGTGTGCCTGTGCAAGAAGCACCAGGGGGCACTTCCTGCAAAGGGAGAGTGACAGCGAAGTTGCTCCGTCCTGCTCTTTACGGTCTCGTGGACGGCAGCCCACCAGGCTCCCCTGTCCATGGGATTTCCCAGGCAAGAACACTGGAGTGGGCTGCCACTTCCTGCAATCTCTCTGTGTGTTTCAGGGGCTGGGGTAAATGGTCAGGGCTGAGAACAGAGCCTGTCCTGCAGAATCATTAACTAGTGTCATCCGAATGATCCACGAGACCTATGTGAGTGGACACAGAACTGCTTCTGTACCGGCCGGAGCTCCCAGCTTTACAGGTCTGGTTGTCAAAACCAACACTGGCCCAAGAGTCAAAGTTGACTTTGGTGGGCCTACAACTAGGACCCTGGGAGTTTAGATAAAGAAAGTATGGCCAGACCCAAGGCCATCCTCTCCCACAAGTGTCATCAGACCACACTTCCCTGGCTTTGCGGAATGGGCCCAGACACAAGATCTAATGTTCACCAACCTGAGTGCATGTGGGCACGCGGGTGAGAGGAGCGTGCCCAGAACTTAGAGGGCGAGAATGCTAGAGACGTAGGACTGGCCAAGAGTGTGAGACAGAGTTAATTTGCTCACTCCAGAGCCTGCTGACTGTCTGCGAACACTCTATAAGGCCAGCAGGGAAGTCAGGGTGGCTTAGGACACGGGCCACTCTGGAAGTTCTTATCTCAAAGGGTGAAGAGAAACCTCAGCTTTTGACCTGAGCTAATTCTGCTAAGGGACTTTCCTGGTGATGCAACAATAAAGAACCCACCTACCAATGAAAGAGACGTAGGAGATGTGGGGTCGACCCCTAGGGGAAGATCCCTGGTGAAGAAATCGGCAACCCAACTCCAGGATTCCCACTGGGATAATTCCATGGACAGAGGAGCCTGGAGGGCTATACTCAAGGGTGTAGCAGAAGAGTCGGGCACAACGGAGCACGCGCACACACATATGCTCCCACTAAACCTTATTTTGTAGCAAAACAAACCAAGAAGATCATTTTGAATGGCTTTCTGTCTATAGGCTCCACACAGAGGAGAGGTGAACAGGATTTTACGCTGGGCAGCAGCAAGCTGACCGCTGTACAAATTCAGATCCCATTCACCAACTGCAGAATCTATAAAGGGTAGCAGGGAAAAAACCTACGGATACCAAGCAGCTTCCCTGGTGGCTCGGATGGTAAAGAATCCTCCTGCAATGTGGGAGGCTCGGGTTCAACCCCTGGGCTGGGAAGAGTCCCCTGGAGAAGGAAACGGCAATCCACTCCAGTATTCTTGTCTGGGAAATCCCAAGGACAGTGGAGCTTGGCGGGCTACAGTCCATGAGGTCGCAAAGAGTCAGACACGTCTGAGCGACTAACGCACACACACATGGATACCAAGGGATATAGAGGGGGTGGGGCAAATCAGGAGACTGGGGCTGAACCACATACACGATTGATACTACGTATAAAATAGATACCTAAGGAGAACCTACCCTCAGCACAGGGAACGGGACTCAGCTCCTCTGTGGTGACCAGAATGTGAAGGAAATCCAAAAAAGAGAGGATATATGTATACATACACCTGATGCATTTTGATAGCAGAAATTAACACAACACTGCAAAGCAACTGTTCTCCAATAAAAATTAATTTAAAAAAAAAAAAGCAAAAATCTCCTGAGGGTAAAATATGTTTCTACCCAGTCCTTTACCCAGGTCACAGATAGAGGTTATATCTCAAAAGTAAATGTTCTTCACAACAGCAAAGGCAGCAGGAGTAGGAAGCGCACTCCTGATTGGGGCTTAAATATTTCAACCCTGCTCCTACCCTCCTCTTTAAACCTCAGTGATTCAAAAATGTTTGCACATGAAGAGTAACTTTCTGCGTTTTGGACAAAATAAATTCTCTGGACATTTTAACCTCATTTTTAAAAAGTATTCTGATTCCTGTTCCTCACTCATCTCTTCACGTATATTTGGCCTATAGTTTCAAGAATGTTTTTTCCTACATTACAATTAATCCTTAAAATTATAAAGTTACAGTCCCCTGGAAAGGCCACTGCAGCATGCCAAAAACAAAGGCAAATGTTTCCCTTCTTTATGACGAATTCACAAAATGTGAGCTCTGCCCAATCCCCCAGGAGCTGGTATGACTTTGACTTTTTAGTTTATCCGAAGCAAAAAAAAATTAAGATTCACATTTGTTCAGTTTACAAGCATCTTTAGGGACATTAATGATGGCGCTTATAAGCTGCACAATATATCCCCCACACTTCAAAAGCGCAGCTAAAGTGCATCTTTCCCAAGCTTTTATTAAGCTATAAAGTTTTTTTTTTAATTATTATCTTCAGGATTTTTTTTTAAATTGTTACTTTTTGAAAATTTATTCAGGACAAAAACATGTATGAAAGGTCCCCTCCATACCAGGCATCCAGTGATGTGAAGCTGAACACAGCTGGAGCGGGGTGAGGTTTTCCATAGTCTCACATGACTGCCTCATGTACTGAGCCAAACTGGAAAAAGGGTTAAGGGTCGGTAGGCAGAAGTGGAAAATGCTAGGTCAAAGGCCACGTACCTTGCTAAGGCTTTTATTCCGTTCTGTCAATTTTTTTTTTCCCCAGAAGGGCTATCCCAACACACATTCCACTCATGTAAAATGGAAATCCTACGGTCTGAATGTTCCCCTCAAAATTCACAGGTTGAGATCAACTCCCCACCAAGGTGATGGTACTAGCAGGCGGGGCCTCTGGGAGGTGACTGGTCGTGAGGGTGGAGCCCTCATGAAGGGGGTCAGCGCTCTTGTAAGAGAGACCCCAGAAAGCTACTCTGTCCCCTTCAGCCACAGGAGGACATAAGCAGAATTCAGGGACTCAGCAGACAGCCTTCAACTCACCATGCTGGCACCTGGACCTCAGACTTCCACCCTCCAGAAATATGAGCTAAAAACTGTTCTTATTTACAAGCCATCCAGTACAGAGTAGTTTGCTGGAATGGACTAAGATGAAGACCAATTTCCATATACCTTCACCAATATGGGGTCTTTGATTTTAAGACTATACTTAACTAGATTAACTAGAGGATGAGATGGTTGGATGGCATCACCAACTCAATGGTCATGAGTTTGGGTAAACTCTGGGAGTTGGTGACGGACAGGGAGGCCTGGCGTGCTGCAGTCCATGGGGTCGCAAAGAGTCGGTCACAACTGAGCAACTGAACTGAATTGAACTGACTAGACTAAAAACTCACCTCACCCAGCTAATGTCCTTTAAGTAATGCATCTAAATATATGTATATATTATTTGACCTTTTATTTCTTTTTATGAACCTGTGCCTGCTCCTTTTGTTGAGGAATTACTTTTCTTATTGTTTTACAAAAACTCTTTACATATGGAAGATAACCCTTTGCCATACGTTGTAAGTATTTTCCCAGTTTTTTATTTGACTTTGTATTTCCTTAAAGTGTCTATGATGTTCAGAAGTTGTTCACTTACTCAAATGTTATCAAGGCAAACTTCCTCTTTTTATTCTCTGCCTTTGACGGCCATCCCAAGAATATACGACTTTCAAGACCTGTTTTGGAGGAAAGGATTCTGCCTTTGGAATGGCTATAGGCAGAAAGAGAAAAACAATCATTTGACCTAGTTTCATAATAGCCCAGCTCCCCACGAGAGGCAGGATGCATAGTTATCCTGTGAAGTCAGGAGACCCGAGGAGAGCTGACCCCACTGGCTTAAAATACTTTCTCTTGGCATAAAAGTAGGCTACAATGGCTCAGAGATGAGAGTGATGCCAAACGTACATCTGACCCAGGCTTACAGATAAATTCAGGCAAAATGTATTAAGTGCTCTGCCTAGAAACACTAGCGAGATAATGCTTTGGAAAAAAATAAAAATCTCAGGCTGTGAGTAAAGAAAGGGATTGTTCCAATTTTAGGTCATTTTAGATCATTCCAATTTTAACAATACTGGCAAACTCCTCGGTGGGGCCAGTCAGGAGCGTACAGGCAGAGCAGAAAGATGAGGGATGCCGTGGTCAGATGTCCTGTGAAGTCCAGTTCTCCAACCCCCAGGCCTGGGACCCTGGGTGACCGAGTGGAGAGCCAGGGACGTGGCTCTCCACTGCCAGACCCTGGAGGTGACAACACCCGCCTCTGACCACGTGAGGAAACACAGGGCGTCACCCTCTCGCACTCTGCACGTAAGAGCTCACCTCACTCGCTTTTTAGGAGCAGAAAGACAATCCAACAGAGAAGGCACTCGGCTGGCTGGTGTGGAATTCCCTCCGTGGGCGCGCCACCCATGGGCAGAGGTTCACTGGCTGCGGGCGACTGGAAGAACTGAATCAGCTGTAGGAATATCACATTTGGCAAGCGCTCCAAGTCAAGAGAGCTATGCAGTTAACATTATTCCGCGGAGGCAAAGAAAACGGAAAGGACAGCACCCTCCGTCTGCTTCCATGTCGCACAAAGGATTCACAGTAAAGACTGAGGCTCCAGCCTCTCCCCCAACCACGTGGCCACAAGCAGGCGCCCCTGTGCCCAGCATGGCCCAGCGGTGTGGGGAGGACACAGCTAGGGACCCCTGGTGCTCCCCGCCTTAAGTGAAACTGACAAGGACTCTACACCAGAAACCTCCCATGACTTCACAGGCTTTCTGAAGACCAAGTCGGTAACCTGCCCCACGCATCTTACACCGCCACAAAGCTGCAAGGGACTTCTTCCATCTCCTCAAATACACCCTCATGCACAGGGCCCTCACACACGCTGCCCCCCCGTGTGGAAGACGTGCACTCACACTCTGAGACTGAAAGAAGAGCAGCAGCTTCCTAAGCTGGGTCAGCCCCCCACCCTCCTCAGAGACCCTCTCCTGACCCCACTGCTGGCCTGGATCCCCCCACCCCCACCCCCTGCACCATCCACTTCCCGTCAGAGCAGCACTCATTCCACTGAACCGCGTGGTCACGGGGGCGACTGTGACCCACCCCACCTTCCCTTCCAGTCTCCAAGCGCCCGCGGCTAAGGGCCCCGTGCCTTAGCTCACCAGCACCCACAGAGTGCCGAGCACATTCACAGACGCTCCATGAACATCTGGCGAGTGAACAAATGGGCAGACGTGAACGTGAAGCATTCACGCGCTCTCGTGATCATTCAGAACGCTCCTTTGTGTCCCTGTATGTGGTGTGTATAGGGGCGAGGGTCTACAATTTTAATTGAAAGAAAGATTTTTGACACAGCCGTACGTTCCTAAATGACAGAGAAGTCTTACAGGCCGCTGCTGGCCAGGTGTCACCCCGCTTCCCTGTACAGCAGATGGACGAGGACACCCGTGGTCCACACTACGCTGCAATACCTATGCTAATCCACTGTTAATTACAGCCCTTCCTCCAAACTGCGGGTGGACTGGTGGGTTCTATGGGGAGGGCTGCCCCAATCAGGCACATTCACAAAGGAATATTTTGAAATAATTAACCATTTATTTCAAAGAATGCCTTTATCAGTAGATTACCTGGAGTAAAATGCGATAAAGTAGTTCTATTTACGTGTGACGCATTTTCCTCTTTTCTAGCAGCTTTTTCCCTCTTGACAAAGGAAACGCCCAAGTGCCATGCGCGGATGCTCAGCTGTGGTCTGCCTCTTCGCCATCCTGCAGCGCGCTCAGTCGCTCAGTCATGCCCGACTCTGCAGCCCCACGGACTGTGACCCGCCAGGCTCCTCTGTCCATGAAATTCTCCCATCAAGAACACTGGAATGGGCTGCCATTTCTTCCCCTAGGGGATCTTCCTGACCCAGGTATCAAACCCAAGTCTGTCACATTTCATTCATTGGCAGGCAGATTCTTTACCGCTACCACCACCTGGAAATCCCATGGACAAGAATAGGGCTGAGCGAAAAATCCCTTCCCTAGCCGTTCTCTTTTTCAGGGGAACAGAGTGTTCTGCTAGTTCCTGAATCCATAGTTTCTATTCAAACAGATTTAATACATGTCATTAATGGAAGCTGAAAGTTTTGGGGGGACTGGGCTCCTGACATAGGCATTAAACAAGTTTAGATCATAAGGCAGAACTTGTTATACTGTAAACTTGCAAAATTATTAAGGTACTTATATCCCTAAGACTATCTGCTTCAAAATCTCGTATGAAGAGCATGAAATGCAAAGTATTTCTATACAATGTGTATTTATTTGCTCACCTTCAGCAGCAGAGCAGCCATGTACCCACCCATCTATAAAAATGCCCCTAATCGTGAATAGTGAGCAGGGCATCTAGAAGATGAAAGGGCACCAGCTGAGCACCAGAGAACTGATGCTTTTGAGCTGTGGTGCTGGAGAAGACTCTTGAGAGTCCCTTGCACTGCAAGGAGATCCAACCAGTCCATCCTAAAGGAGATCAGTCCTGGGTGTTCATTGGAGGGACTCATGCTGAAGCTGAAACTCCAATACTTTGGCCACCTGATGCGAAGAGCTGACTCATTTGAAAAGATCCTGGTACTGGGAAAGACTGGGGGCAGGAGGAGAAGGGGGCAATAGAGGATGAGATGGCTGGATGGCATCAGTGACTCAATGGACATGAATGTGAATAAACTCCAGGAGCTGGTGATGGACAGGGAGGCCTGGCGTGCTGCAGTCCATGGGGACGCAAAGAGTTGAACACACTGAACTGAACTGAACTCATGAGGAGTGAGCAGGACACCTAAAAGATGAAAGGGCACCCAGACAACCCAGGTGAGGAGTTTCACGTAGATGCAGAAGCTGGAATCCAGAGAGGTCGGCACACATGCCCACAAGGGCATGGCATCGACTAGGAAGACGAACCGGAGAGAGAAGCAACGTGGGCGGCCATGGGCACACCTGGGGCAGGAGCCTCCCAGCCCACATCTCTGTCCACGGCACAGAGAACCACCACCACACCCCTAGTCAACCCCACATACACTGCTGACGCCCCCAAACTCTGTCCCATCTGAACACGACTCCTGTTACACCCATTTCACGGATTGGCAGGTTCTCAGGAGGCAAAGGGGCTTCCCAAGTGGCTCTAGTGGTAAAGAACCCGCCTGCCAATGCAGGAGACGTAAGAGACACGGGTTCGATCCCTGGGTCGGGAAGATTCCCCTGGAGGAGGCCATGGCAACCCACTCCAGTATTCCTCCCTGGAGAATCCCCATGGACAGAAGAGCCTGGTGGCCTACAGTCCACAGGGGTCACACAGAGTCGCACACGACTAAAGCAACTCAGCATGCTCGCACGCAGGAGTCAGCAGGGAAACCCACTCGAGGCGGCCTCGTTCCTTCCCTCGGGCGAAGGGCTGCGAAGCGTGTCTCTGTCGGTCTGAATAAGCACGAAGGCAAAGACCAATCCGGAGATTGTCTGGAGGGTCCGAGCCCCCACAGCGTCGCCCCTGAGACCTCATTACTGGGGGAGGAGCCGGGCTGGCTTGAATTCTTCGCTGCAGCCCTGGCCCCCTGACGACGCACACAAGACAGCTGCAGGGCAGGCACATCTGGAGCCCTGCTCCCAGCGGGCCCCGTCCAGAGCACAGTGGAGGGTGCAGCGGGCCCCGTCCAGAGCACAGTGGAGGCGCAAGCCATCATCGAGCACCCGCAAGGCCCGCCAGGTGAGAGGACAGGAGTGCTGGGACTGCACCCGCCCAGCCCCTGCTCTGGCACAGCAAACCCGCCCCACGGGCACGAGAGACGTGGATACAGCCTTCGCTGGGGAAAGCCTGAAACAATGAGCAACCGGGAAAACAAAGCAACTGCGCTCGAATTATGATTAGAAAATAAAGCATGTCTGATTGCTCTCCAGTGAGACCGCAGGCTGCAGAGCAGAACAATTTTACATAATGATCGACATCACCGTTGACAGAGAGCGTTCTGCAAGGGAGTCCCGCTGCTGCACTGGGGCCCCTGACTGGCGGCCGGAGAGCTGGTTTCAGCCCCTGAAGACCCAGGCAACCACATGGCCTGACACTGGGACAGGAAGGTGGAAGCATTTCTCTGTCAGAAATATAAACACATTTCTGTGGAAGCTCCCACAGAGGCATGAAATTTAGACATTTATGACTGACAAATACTTTTTAAAGAAATGAAGTCTCTTAACGCCAAACCGCAATTTTAGCAGGAACTCCAGATTATACGTTTTATTCTATCCGCAGCAGAGGATGAGGTGGTTGGACAGCGTCACCAACTCACGAATGTGAATTTGAGCAAAGACCGGGAGACAGGGCAGGACAGAGGAGCCTGGCCGCTGCAGCCCACGGGGTCGCAAAGAGTTGGGCATGACTCAGCAAATGAATAACAACAAAAGGATGCAGTTATTTGTTCTTCAACAACGAGCTCAAGCTCCAGCTTATCAATGAGGAAGCCCTCCCCCCAGACACAGGTGGCGCAGTGGTGAAGATGCGCCTGCCAATGCAGGAGACTCAAGAGACGTGGGTTTGATCCCTGGGCGGGGAAGATGCCCTGGAGAAGGGCATGGCAACCCACTCCAGTATCCTGGCCTGGAGAATCCCACGGACAGAGGAGCCTGGGGGCGACAGTCCATGGGGCGGCAAAGAGTCAGATACAACTGAGCAAGTAAACAACATCACTGACTCAATGGACATGGGTTCGAGCACGCTCCGAGAGGTGGTGAAGGACGAGGAGGCCTGGCTCGCTGCACTCCGCGGGGTCGCAGAGAGTTGGACACAACGTAGAGGCTGAACGACAGCATCAAATCTCAAATAATGTCATCCCAGGTGGCCCTGGAGGGCTTCGAGCTGCCTCCCTGGCCCTCCTCCTCCTCTTCGTCCCCCATCAGCCCCATCACTTCGGGAAGGTTCCTGCTGGGAACACAACCTCACTGCTTTCTCCCAAGTACCCCAGGTCTCCCCACAGCTGATGATACGATTAAAATCAGGGCTCAAGAAAAGTGCTCAGAGAGCTGCTTCACAGCACCTGGCCACAAACTCTTCCCCACACACCAAGACAGAAAACCACCAAAAATAAGACAAAAAAGGAGGAAGGAAACCACAGAGCCCTCAGTAATAAGCACCCTTCGAAATGACGCAGCTGTGTGCAAAGCCACTCTGCAGAACTGAGGCACTGCTTCCCTCTTCCACGGGCGCCCAGGCTTGCTTCTGTTGCTGTGCAGTCACGTAGGCGCAGCCCACTCGGCAAGGCCACGGACTGCAGCACAGGGGGCTGCCTGGCCACCACCCTCTCCCAGAGCCTGCTCAAACGCATGCGCACGGAGTCTGTGGTGTCGGCCAACCACCTGGCCCTCTGTCGCCCCTTCCCCTCCTGCCCTCAGTCCTTCCCGGCATCAGGGCCTTTTCCCCGTGAGTCTGCTCTTCAGCCTCTATCCTCCCGTTTTCACCATTACGTCACCGGCTACAGCCACTGCTGCTGCTGCCGCGAGGACTAGCGTGAGAGTCGCCAGGGTCACCGGAAAACAAAGAGAAAGCCAGCGGTGCGTGACCCAGGGTGGGCGGTGCTACATCGAACCTTCCCTCGCATTCCAACTCGCCTTCACTCTTGACCCTGCTCCTCCGAGGCTTCCAGGTGGCGCTAGGGGTAAAGCAGCTGCCTGCCAACGCAGGAGACATAAGAGATGCCGGTTCGACCCCTGGGTCGGGAAGATCCCCTGCAGGAGGAAATGGCAGCCCACTCCAGCATCCTCGCCTGGAGAATCCCATGGCGGGCTACAGTTCATGGGCTCGCAGAGTCGGACACTACTGAAGCGACTGGGGATGCACGCAGGCTTCCAACATGCTGGCTCCAAGGCCCTGCACTGGGTGCCTGTCATGGCAAACTGCTCCTCCCAGCCCACTAAAAATAAATAAAAGTCAAGAGAAAGCAATCTGTTACTCCGCAGCTGAGTAGCAGTGGAGCCTCAGGAAAAGAGCAGGCCCCCATTCCTGTTCAGGCTCCACTGTTTCAGGGTCTGTGGTCTTCTGGAGGAACCATCTGACCACACAACTGACCATCCTCGCTCCACCTCCTCCCCACTCAGACGGACGGGGAGAGGCACAGGAGGCCTGGCCGCCTGCCCCCCTCCATGCTGAGCACCCCTGGTGCCCCCGGCCTGGGATGGCTCCACTTTCCAAGGAACCACACCCCACAGACTCCTCGCCAAGCCCTCTCAGCTGGGAACTCTAACGGGCAGGGTTCTGTCCCGAGCCAGATTACAAAGGGGGAGGAGGGGGGGCATAAAACACACGCCTTGGAAATTTACAAAATACAGAATCAGAGCTGGCTGGCTCTGACTGCAGCTGTCTCCCTGTGAGGATAAGCCAGGACGTTGATGGGGGCCAGGCAGAGGAGTAACCCTGTGAGAGAGTCAGGGAGGAGCTGCACCAGGCAAGTCGGCTACGAAACAGCTAAGAGCCAGAGTCTAACCCCGCCATGGCCCCCACCCACCCCCTACACAGAGCACAAAGCACAGGGTTGGGAAGTCACAGGCTGCCCCCGGCTGGGACACAGCGGGGCTCACGCGTGCATTTCTAAGTCAGGCTCAGTAGTTCCGGGCGCATTTTTGTGTCTAACATATTTTCAAAAGAACAATATTTGTTTTGGTGGAACACAACATCGAGATATTATCTGTCCCTTTAAAAATTCTAAAACCCCAACAAACCCTCAAAGAATGTTCCCACCACAGCTGTCTTGGAGCCTGGGAATCCAAGCTTCTGGCAGCAAGAATCTCCTCTCTGCCGCCCCATCTCCAGGAAGGTGCCCGGAGCTCCACAGAGTTTCGGGAGATTCCCAATCCATCCCCCTCAGTGGGCAGGGGCGCCATACAAGGCTCAGAGTCCAGCACCTTCAGGTGGGAGGAGACACACAGGCTGAGAGGGGGTCTCGAACAACACTCAATCCCCCAAGAGGGCAGAGCCAGGCTTTCGGGCTCCCAGCCTGCAGAACGCCTCCCTCCTGCACTACAGGGAGACAAGCGAGGCCAACCAGCAGTAGCTGAATTTCCACCTAAGTAGCTAGAATTCAGGAGCTCCCTGGTGGTTCAGTGGGTCAGAATCAGCCTTCCAAAGCACAGGGTTCAGGCTCCATCCCTGGTGGGAGAACCAAGATGCCACATATCGGCTGGTACGGCCAAAAATAAACACATAAATGTATTGTTTTTAATTAGCTAGAATTCATGAGTAAGAAGGTAAAGGTAATCCAAGCACCCTGTTTCCAGATGACAGCGGAATGACTGGAACCCAAGGCTACATCGTGCTTTGGTCTTCTATAAAGTCTCCCGTTTCCCACCTGAGACGCTCCCCTGCTTGCTTCTGGGAACAGGCTGGTGTCAGTGAGAGACAGCTCTGGCCTTAGAGACACTGGAGCTCAACCCTGCGGTCCCAACTCCGCTCCCTGGGGACCTGGGAAAAACCCCTCGTCCCCCTGACTCTGTTTTCCCATCCAGAGGATGCAAACAAGAACTGAACACCCACCCATTCTTCCTGCCTCCCAGCCTCACTGGGTGCATGAGATAATGCATGTGAAATAGGCTTATAAACCAGGATAATTTATAAGAGATGCTGCTCCTTGCTTTGCAGCTCCGCGCATCGGTAAGGGCGTCTGCCATTATTCTACCAGGACTGGTGTGTGACTCCTTCAGCAATGGGCATGATCTGTCATGACGCCCCGATATCGTTTCTGGGACAAGATTCACCCAGAATAGTGAGAAGACAAGCCCTGGTGACTGTTTAATTGAAGCAGGACTTGGTCTCTGAATGGTGGAGAGCAATCTCCCCATCAGTCTCGCTGTCTTGCCAGCCCTCCCCAAACCCAGGAGCAGACAGATGGGGAAACGGAGAATGACATTCACCTTGTGAAAACCAGTTCGGCTTTCATTAAAAGCTGACCCGTCAGATCTCAGCCATGTAGCAGAGAACACAGCCCTCTCCCCATCCTCCTCTCCTGCACCAGATTTGCCAAGCGGTTGAAAATGGCCATTAGCAGGGCAGCGGCACACAATTCTGGCAGGAAAGCCAAGTACGACAGATGGCAAGTAGGCAACGGGCCGCAGCAGACGCCTCGGTTCACACCTGGAAAACGCCCGATCTTGTGGTAATTAGTGATCGATACACACTAACATCCAAAGAATTCTCCTCTTCAGACAAATAAACATAGTTGCTTTACTGTTTCCATTATAAAACACATGCTTATCAGAGGAAGTCTAGAAAACTTTTACCAGTAGAAAGGAAAAAATCAGATTTGCGGCTGGCAAGCACCTCTCTGTGCCTGAGGTGTTTTGGTGGGGCTCCACGACCACTGAGCTGAAGCTGCAGGAGGAAGGAGACCCCACTGTTACCATGGTGACATGAGGCCATGGAGGCTGTGTGCGACTTGCTCTGCGCCCCTCGGATCTGGCTGAAACCCTAGGGTCTTTGACTAATTGCTGGTTGAGAAGAAATGTTACACAACAAAAAGATGCTGATGGGGCACAGCTGGCAATTTTTAGAAAGCGGCATTTCCACAACTCCCAGTTTCTGATGCAGAGTAAGTCTGAAAATTTTGGCCTTTTGTAAATGTGCTTACGTTTCTCAAAAGCTGCCTTCCTTACGTTTTTCCCTTAGGGTGTCCTGATCGTCAGTGTTTCACCTGTTATACGTCCACATTTCATTTGGCAACATGGCAAGAAGAAAATAACTAACAGCGACAAAAATAATTTGATGCCAAAGACTGGAGTGCTGAGTGTGAGCATAAAAAGGCTCTGATCAGATGCTAGGGTTAGGTCACAAGTGGCAAAGTATCATCAGGGGTTAACTGTGCAGTCCTGGGACAGTTATCAACTCCCTGAGCCTAAGTTTCCCCATCTGTAAAGTGAGGATAATAATAAGGGTATTAACGAAGATGATGGACATGAAATGCACAGCCCAGAACACGGAGAGCACTCGATATTTAGCCCCACTTATTAACTTTTATTATTACTATTATTAAATATTACCCAGAAAAGAAATATGCATGTACAAGCATGGCATAAGGTGACAGGCAATACTGCTTTTATATGTGCTGGTTAGAGAAGGAATAATAAATGTGAACTAAAAAAAATGTGGGTTTGGGGTGGGCTGAATTTTGTTTTGCTTTGCTTTGCTTTTTGGCCACATCACATGGCCTGCAGGATCCCTGACCAGGGAGTGAACTCACAACCTGCTGGCGGGCGTGTGTGCTGTGGATGCGTGTGCTGTGGACGCATGCGCTGGCGGGCACGTGTGCTGTGGACGTGTGTGCTATGGATGCGTGTGCTGTGGACGTGTGTGCTGGCGGACGTGTGTGCTGTGGACGCGTGTGCTGATGGGCGTGTGTGCTGTGGACGCGTGTGCTGGTGGACACTTGTGCTGTGGACATGTATGCTGGCGGACGTGTGCTGATGGGCGTATGTGCTGTGGACGCTGTGTGCTGTGGACACGCGTGCTGGTGGACTCGTGTGCTGGCAGATGTGTGTGCTGATGGGCATGTGTGCAGGAGGCTACACATAGCCACCTCTGGCCTGCACGTGGGCAACCAGCCCAAAGCGCTTCTTTCTAACACAATGCAATAAAAGTAATTCACTAACCATCTAGATTTCTAGGGAACTATTTCCCGTGAAATGTTTCACCTCCAAAACACTACACAAGCCGGACTTGGCAGAGAAGGAAAATACTCACATACATTGACAGATACTTTTTACTTCTTCAAAAGAAAAAAAAAACCCTGAAAGTTTCATACTTGCAGAAGCTGTTTTTAGTACACATCTGCCTACCTCCCCAGAGCACCTAAACTGCACACAGTTATTCTACGCTGAGTCTCCCCACGGGTTCAGACTGAGCGCTGCAAGGACCAACCCCCCTCCTGATCTCGGTGTTTGGGCCCAAAGAGACAAAAGCCCCGGGTCCTGAGGAGCTGACATTTCAGCGGTGGCGGTACAGGTTGAGAAACAAGTTTACATTAGCGTCAGATGGCTGACCAAGCTGGAAGAGAGAACCGGCGGGGCCGCCGGCTGGAGAGAGGCCTCAGCGCTGAGCAGCTGGCAGGCTGAGGTCTCAGCAAGGACTTGAAGGAAGTGAAAAACCCGTGAGGAAGAGCCCTCCAGGCAGAGGCCTCAGCCAGAGCCACAGTCCTGAGGTCCGCACGCGGGAGGAGACGTAGGCCGGCCAGGGCGGAGGCGGCCGCTGCGGGGCTGGTAACCCTCTCCCGCCAGGCACCAGAGAGTAAACAGTTTAGGTTTTCTGAGCCAGGAGACCATCGAGGATGTCACGGAGGTCTCCGACTCTGCCGCCGTTGTCTAAACTCGGTCCCAGAAGGTATGTAAGCAAATGACATGGCTGTGACTCACTCGGACGCAGAGACGTGAATTTCACTGGACTTCCACGGGTCCCAAAATATTTTCCTTTTGATTCTTCCTACCCCCAACCCCTGCCCCGAAGCACTCTGTAACCATAAGAACATCCTTAGAGCTCAACAGCAGGCGCAGGGGACTTCCCTGGTGGTCCAGGGGTTAAGCAGCCACCTGCCAATGCAGGGGACATGGGTTCGATCCCTGGTCTGGGAAGATCCCACGGGCTGAGGAGCAGCTGGGTACACGGGCCTCAACTACCAAAGCCCTTGTCCTGCCACAAGAGAAGCCACCGCAATGAGAGGCCCACGCACCACAACCAGAGGAGCCCCCACCTGCTGCAAGTAGAGAAAGCCCACACAGGCAGCAACGAAGGAGCAGCACAGCCAGAAATGAATGCATTAAAACACAGGGGCAGGCGCGGGGCAGACTGGCTCCTGAGACTCGGCAGGGCCTCTGGAGAGTTTGTCCCGAGTACACGGAGGCCGTGCTAAGCACACACTCTGCAGTAACACGACTGACTTGGATTCCAAGAGTCACTGAGAAGCTCCTGAGGATGGTCTCCCGGTGGGAGGGGTGGGAGGCAAGGGACTGGCCCATGGGCACTGTGACAGCCCTGGAGTGACGGGGGGCAGGGGTGGGGGGCTGCCGGCAGGACTCTTCCTGTGCCCAGGGTGCAACAGGGTTGGGGGGGTGCCAGCTAGACTGGAAGTGGGGGACAGTGAGCAAAAGAGAGGAGGTGTGGTGGATGATCCTGGGTTTAGGGTCTTAACAGCCCACGGGGGAAATGCGATGACTGCCAACTGAGGTGGCCAGGCTGCAGGCAGGACATATGGCAGGCCGGGGCCAGGGCGGGGGGGAGGGTGCTTCAGACCGGAGGCAAGGAAGCTCACGTACCCCCCCAACACCCTTAGGAGCAGCCCAGAGGCAGGCGCAGGGGAGGAGTCAGCATCCACAGCAAGGGGGAAAGACAGGGCTGTGTCGCCTCGTGTGAGGTCACTGGGTCTGGCTTTGCCATCAAGTGAGTTACAGGATATTTCCATTCTCCTGGCTTTCTGATGCAAGACCAAGGTCTTGAACCTTGACTTGCTGAATAAGTAACTGAATGACTCCAAGGCGGGGCGGGGTAGGGGGCTCCCCGAAGGCTGTTTATGTGCCTCTGAAAGTCGGCAACCTGAGGTTTGCTGTGGCTGTGATCTGTGCCGGATGGTACTGAGAGTCTGGGAGGGATGGCCTGCTTCCAAGCCTCCACTTGAAACAGGGCCTGGCCCGACTCAGCCAGAGCGACTCTCTTCACGGTCGTGGCCCAGCGTGGCCCCTGCGCCTCTGTTGCCCAGCGTCCAGGCACCGCCCTCGCCCACCAGGAAGGTCTCCCCACTCATCATCCCGGCCTCGGGTCAAGCAGGCCTGAGTGGAGGGGCCTAGCCAGCCACAGAGTGGATGCCCCTCCCTGGAAGGTCCGAGAGAGCGGGGCAGACCAATCTCACTTGAGAAGAAAACCCGTCGCCGGTCTGAGCCAAGCCAGTGGGTGGTCAAGGGGAACGAGGGAGGTCCACAAATGCCCCACGGGCGCGAGGCCCGCAAGTGGTCCTCGGCTTTCTCTCTTTCTTCCCAGCCTTGAGATGTGACTCATTGGAAAAGACCCTGCTGCTGGGAAAGATTGAGGGCAGGAGGAGAAGGGGACCACAGAGGATGAGATGGCTGGATGGCATCACCAACTCAACGGACATGAGTTTGAATAAGCTCTAGGAGCTGGTGATGGACAGGGAGGCCTGGCGTGCTGCAGTCCATGGGGTCACAGAGTCGGACACGGCTGAGTGACTGAACTAAACTGAAGAGATGTAATTGACAAATAACACGTATAAGTTCAGAGCTGACAGTATGATGATTTGACACATGTACATAATGGAAAACAATTATCACAGCAGGTGAGTTAACAACTTCACCTCATCACATAAATTACCTTTTTGGTAGCAACATTTAACATCTACTCTCTTACCAGCTTTCAAGCATATAACCTAGTACTGTTAAGGGATCCCACTGGTTAAAAAAACAAAACCCTCCTGCAATGCAGGAGACGTAGGACACTGGGTTCTATCTCTGGGTCGAGAAGATCCCCTGGAGAAGGGAATGGCAACCCACTCCAGTATTCTTGCCTGGAGAATCCCATGGACAGAGGAGCCTGGTGGGCTACAGTCCATGCGGCTGCAAAAGAGTCGGACACGAGTGAGCACCTGAGCACACACAGACGGCACTAAGCCAGCTCGCTACACGTGAGAGCTCGGAACTCACTGGACTGATGTCTCACAGTCTGCTCCCTTTCACTGTCATCCCCCGTCGCACCCTGGCACTCACCAATCTGCCCTGTTTCCAAAGTCTTTTTCCACGTGGACTTTTCTGAGTTCACATATAAGTGAAACTGGATAGTATTTGATTTAGTTCAATTAGCACAACGCCCTCAAGTTTCACCCAGGTTATCACGAAAGGCAGGACTTCCTCCTTGTTTACGGCTGGCTGTGTATACACGTTTGTTACCCATGCACCCACCCACCGACGGACACAGCTCCGGCGTGCTGGCCCACTGATGCACACAGCTCCGGCGTCCTGGCCCGCTGATGCACAAAGCTCCGGCGCGCCTGGCCCGCTGAGGCACACAGCTCCCGCGCGCTGGCCCGCTGAGGCACACAGCTCCCGCGCGCTGGCCCGCTGAGGCACACAGCTGCGGCGCGCTGGCCCGCTGAGGCACACAGCTCCCGCGCCCTGGCCCGCTGAGGCACACAGCTCCCGCGCCCTGGCCCGCTGAGGCACACAGCTGCGGCGCGCTGGCCCGCTGAGGCACACAGCTCCCGCGCCCTGGCCACCGTGAATGGTGCTGCTGTAAGCGTGGGGGCAGGGCTCTCTTTCTGCATGCTGCTTTCCTTCCCTTTGGATGGATGCCAGGAATGGGACTGTCGGGTCACACGGTGGTCCTCTTTTTGGAGGCATCTCCATACGGTTTTCCATAACGAATGCAGCAATTTCCATCCCGGCAGAGGGCACGGGACTGCCCTGTTCTCCAAATCCTCACCATCACCTGTCTCCTGTCAGTTTGATAAAAGCCATTCTATCAGGGGGCGGTGATATCTCATCGTAGTTTCTCTAGTGATGAAGGATGCTGAGCATCTTTTCATGGACCTGTTGGCCGTTTGTATGTCTTCTTTTAAACAGTCTATTCAAGTGCTTTGCCCCTTTGTTAATCAGACTGTCTGGGTTTTTGCAGGTTTCTGCTTCAGGGCTGGAGGGGGGGTGGTGTCTTAAAGCCATTTCTGGAAGGTTCTGTAGGCATCGGAGCAGTGGCTGGAGCCCTGACATCGTGTGCAGTTTTCCAAAGCTGAGTGACCGTGACCACTTCTTTAGAGGGACCCTGACTTGGTAGGGATTTTTTTCTTTGCCTTTTGTAGCCATGGAGTAAAGCTTCACATGACTCTGTAGTCATTTCTAACACATGGGGAAAAGCCATCACCAATTAACACCCTTTGTGTCTGGCTGATTAATTACAGCAAACACCCCCAAGGCCCTCCACAGTCCACCCTGCAGGGTCCACTTCTGGGCCCCCGCCCACTCCCTATACTGCGCACCAGGACAACAGGCAGAGCCCGTCTTCCCAGCCTCCTGGTCCCCAGTCCTCCCCGCTTCTCGGTCATCTGATTCCTCCTGGGCAAAACCAGGGCAGGAAGACAGAAAATAGACATGCCCCCCCACACACACAGGCTAACTCCCTCCAGCTCCCACACTCCCAGTGGCTAAAAAAAGACACACCTGCACCGGCTCTCTCGGCCTGGGGAATGGACCAGCTGTGGTACGCTGGGGTGCCCTCTTCCAGAAGTTTTTATCTTGGCTTCAAGTCAGTCCTCCAGGAGGAAAAACAGAGGAAGCATTTCAAACTGATTCAGCCCAGCATCCAAAGGCCTGGGGACACACAGTTCACCTGCTGTGCAGAGAACAATGGGCCCATCTGTGTGCAGCACCAGGAGGCCGGGTCGTGGGAGGAAGCCGCTGGCTGCACCAGCCAGACAGTTACAGGCAGCTGAGCCCCTCCACAGCCCCGAATGCTTACATCAGGGAGCCACACTTTGCTTTTTCAGTCTTTCTTATTTTGGGGGAGGCCTACATAGTACTTGTTTGGCGACATCCTATGAGGTGGCTCAGTGGTGAAGAACTCTCCTGCCATGGCAGGAGACGAGGGTTCGATCCCTGGGTCTGGAAGATCCCCTGGAGGAGGGCCTGGCAACCCACTCCAGTATCCTCGCCTGGAGAATCCCACGGACAGAGGAGCCTGGGGGCTACAGTCCATGGGGTCACAGAGAGTCGGACACAACTTGGTGACCCAACAAAAACAACAAGGGTCTCCATGGAGGCACGCGGGCTTCTCTCCAGCTGCGGTCCTGGGCTGGAGAGCACAGGCTCAGGAGTCATGGCCCACGGGCTGAGCCATCCCCTGGCTGGAAGTCGAGCTCCCTGCATCGGAAAGCGGGTTCCTAAGCACTGGACCAGCAAGGAAGCGGCTTCACACGCTTTCTGGTAAACCCCCTGCTTTCGTGTGCAGCCCCGTGGACTGTAGCCCTCCAGGGTCCTCCTTTCTAGTAAACCCCTTGCTTTCGTGTGCTGCCTTGAGGACTGTAGCCCTCCAGGCTCCTCTGTTCATGGGACGTTCCACGGAAGAATATTGGAGTGGGCTGCCGTTTCCTCCTCCAGAGGCTCCTCCCCATACCAGGGATCGAACCCACGTCCCTTGCCTCTCCTGGGTTGGCAGGCGGGTTCTTTACCACTAGCATCACCTGGGAAGCCCACGACAGCAAGTAAGAAAGGAACGGGGGCCCCGACTCTCACCTCTCTGCACGTAAATGAGAAATAACCAAACCCTCCTCTCTGCCTGGGGATGTGAGGGTCCTCTGCTGAGTCTGTCCCACCCTCCCTGGACCACGAGACCTGCCTGCCTTGGGCACCACAGAGTTCCAGAGCTCTCTGCTCCCTGACAAGAGACGGGGTGGAGGGGGCTCCGATTTCTCACGTCTGCCTGCCTGCCATGGTAACATCCTCCTGAGGCCCCCACCATCTGCCTGGGCTTCTGATGCCGTTAGTCAGAACCCCTCTGACTGCAAATCCACGTTTCCTCTAACTTACTTTTTAAACACGATGCCTTCGTGATGTCTTAGAAAGTGAAGGCTGATCAATACTGGGCAGCAACGGGACAGGGTTCCCAGCAGGTCGTCAGCAGGCTCGGTCTCAGCAACTTGCAGTTTTGGTTCAAGTATTTAAGGATTATCGTGAAAAACCGACAACTTTGCCATGAGTCCCAACAGAGGTAGGTGGGGAGCTAGGATGTCCCTTAGCCCAAGGAGGGGTAGACAGCACACACACAGATCGCGGGCCACGCCACTGACCGCAACAGTCACACGGGGTGGGGGGACTTAGTTACAGGAATAGTAGCCCATCGACAACAGAATCAGGCACAGCAGGGACAAACGAGTGTTTACGCGGGCAAGGGGCCAGGACAGGAGAGGCACAGACGACTGGGTGTCAATAATGAAACAAATAAGATACAAGACCACATTATACAGCACAGGGCAGTATAGCCGTCAGTCTGTGAGAGCAACAGCTTTAAAGGGAGCGCAATCCATACGCCGACTTACAACGCTGTCTAGTGCTGTCTGCCTGAAACCGGGCTTCCCCGGTGGCTCAGGGATAAAGAACCTGCCTGCGGTGCAGGAGGCCTGGATTCAGTCCCTGGGGGGGTTGGGGGTTGGGCAGATCCCCTGGAGGAGGGCACGGCCACCCACTCCAATACTCCCTTCTGGAGAACTCCATGGACAGAGGAGGCTGGGAGGCTACAGTCCATGGGGTGGCAAAGGGTCAGACATGACAAGCTACTCAGCATCTGAAACTAACACACCAACTACACGTCAATAAAAAAATAACACCGAATGTTCACACAGAACAAGACCCCCCCTCTGAGACATTAAGTGGTTCCCTCCTCCTGTCACTGCATTGGACCTAGTACTTTTGAACTGATGACTGGATTGTCCAAGAGCGACGAGTACAAGAAGGCGAAAGCTAGCTTTGCACACATTAAGTGACCGTGGATGAACCGGCTCCAGGTTGCAGAGCTCAGCAGTACCCCCTTTGCTGTCGAGAACGATTCTGAGCTGAGGCCCTACTCCAGGGTGTTCTGGGGCTTGGGGCTCTGGTCCCAGGAGACACAGTAACCACCCCAC
Source organism: Nanger dama (assembly GCA_917880005.1). NCBI lineage: Eukaryota > Metazoa > Chordata > Mammalia > Artiodactyla > Bovidae > Nanger > Nanger dama. The sequence continues at coordinate 2,272,825 of CAKJTW010000115.1, forward strand.
AAAAAGGAAAGGAAGAAGGAACAGCTGCAAACCAGCACGTGCCTGCTGGGTGGTCGAGGTGCGGCCCTGGGGTCTCCTCTTATAAGGAAACAAATCTCATCATCGCCAAGCAGCAGTATGCGGGGACAGGGCTCCCGCATCCGGGGGGCGGGGCCGTTCTGTCCCCAGAACTGGCCTCAGGAAGCGTTGGTTTTCTGTTTACTTTCGGCCACGCGGGGTCCTCGCTGCTGGGCGCGGACGGTCTCTAGCTGTGGCAGGCAGGGGCCACTCTGCTGCGGCGCGCAGGCTTCTCGCTGTGGTGGCTTCCCTTGTTGCAGAGCGCCAGGTCTAGAGTGCCCGGGCTCAGTAGTTGCGGCACATGGACTTAGGTGCCCTGTGCCATATGGAATCTTCCCAGACCAGGCATCGCACTCGTGACCCTTGCACTGGCAGGCAGATTCTTAACCATTGGAACACCAGGGAAGTCCCAGGAAACATTAGTTTTCTGGTCTCAAGGGTTGGGGTGGAAGAGGAAAGAAGCTTAGAGTTGATTCCCTGGAGATCTACAATTCTGTTGATTCTACAAACTGATTTAACAGTCAGTATTTAGGCGCACAATCCCATCAAAAACAGCCACGCAACACCCAGCACCCCGAAGGCCAAGAACCTCAGGGTCTCCCGGGCCCCACCTGCACCCTCCAGACCAGCAGAGGTGCTGCTGAAATGCGAGAAGAGGTGGTGCTCCTGGCTGGGTTCCACTGAACATCTCTGCTCTCCCTGCAGGCTATCTGGGCAACCTCTGTGTTTACACAGCCACATCCAAGAACACAGCCTCCTCGGCATGAGAAACGCCTGACACCCCATGTACAGCGTTCGTAAAGCAGCATGCCCTTGCTTCCCTCTGAAGAGAAAACGTTTTGACTTTGTGGTTCTCTTTAATATTTTAATAATCCGCCCTAGTTTATGCTGATTTATTCTTAAAGGGCTCCAAGGCAAATGAATGCACGTGCTTTTTTCCTTAATTTCCAAAGACGGAGAGGTTCTAAAATAGACTTCGCCACTTCACGTGACTGTCAACAGCTAGCCTTTGTTCATTTCATGTAAATCATCGATGATAAATATCTCAGCTGTATCTGCAGGGAATCTTACTAGTGAGCTTGGTGTGAGCTCGGTTTAGCAGCGGGTTTACACCAACAGGAAGTGGCAGGGCGGTCACTCCCCTTGTTTACATGTCTCACTCCCTCCATCTACTGGTGGTTGCTTGAAAATGAGTCCCAGAAAAGTCCGGGCTTAAATGTTTCCATAATGGACACTGGAGAATCTATACAGCCCTGCTCCCCCTGGTTATAAATAACAGCATAATTTAAGGCACTGTACTTCATTAAAAAAATTGAAACCATATGAGCAGACAAAATCCAGGCAACAGTGGAATAGTGTGTAAGAGGAAGGTGGATTTGAGACTTCAGTGAATTGGATATTCTGAGACTGTTTCAGTGTGTAGGCTGGATTTGGGGGGCTCAGGGTTGCTATCAGCATTTCCAGAAGTCCAGAGGGCATGTTTCTATGGGAAACCTGCTTTTCTAAGTCAGGCCCAGCAGTTGTTTGCAAGGCACTGTTACCATGCTGGAAAAGACTCTTGAGAGGCCCTTAGATTGCAAGATCAAACCAGCCAATATCAACCCTGAATATTCATTGGAAGGACTGATGCTGAAGCTCCAATACTTTGGCCACCTGATGGGAAGAGCCAACTCATTGGGAAAGACCCTGATGCTGGGAAAGATTGAAGGCAGGAGGAGAAAGGGATGGCAGAGCATGAGATGGTTAGATAACATCACCGACTCAGTGGTCACGAGTTTGAGCAAACTCCAGAAGATAATGAAGGCCAGGGAGGAGGCCTGGCTTGCTGCAGTCCATGGGGTCACAAAGAGTCAGTCATGACTTAGCGACTGGACAACCACCACCATACTCGCTGGTTCCCCAACACGCCCTTCATTTTCACCGGCTTCCCCTGGGTGCTGGGCTGAACTTTTCACTCCTCGCCTGGGGCACTTATTCAAGGCTGCACCCCTTCTCCGGGGAAATCTGAGCAAGTTCTTCAGGCCTGAAATAGACTCCTCCATGCTCCACAACCCTCTCACCTGGCCCATCTCCGGAGTCCCAGGAGCCTCAGACAAAGGGACCGCCCTCTTTCCCCTCATCCAGCCCCATCCAGGGGTCCTGACGCCAGCCACCGCCTCTCAATATGTTAAGATTAAACTTCTTTAAAAACTATTTCAGTGTGTCTGCAACTGTGTTGAGACCATTTTTTTGTTTTTAACCTAGAAAAGTACACACCATATTCTCAATCCTTTAAAATAACAATATTGCTCACGGAAGGCCAATTGTGGTTCCCAGCACACAGACATGCTCCACGTAAAGGAAGAAAACTGGTCAGGACCATACAATCATTATAAAAGCCAGAACAAAAGAGAGATCAGAGAGCTATTCCTGTGTTTATGACAGAGAGAGAGGGGCAGAAGAGACCACTGCTGATTCCAGTTTTCTTTTCCAGGTTTAATAGTAAAAATAGTATTGAAATAGAAAAAAAAAATCAAAATGCAATTTTGCAACTAAGAAGAGGCAGTATTAGAATATGTTTAATCGCCAGAAGGGGGCAGCATCTTAAAGACTACGTAAGTCCTCTGTCTTAAGTGAACTCAGACACTAAAAACACACCAGGTTTCCGTTTAAATATCTCACTCTTCGCTTCCTTTATGCCACTTAGAAATATTTTATTACATGCAAACCTACAATTAAAATAGAATTTTAATTAACATGACACAGAGTTATGATAAATCCAACCAGTCCATCCTAAAGGAAATAACCCTGAATGATCATCGGAAGGACTGATGCTGAGTCTCCAATGCCTGGGCACCTGATGTGAAGAGCCAGCTCGTTAGAAAAGAGCCTGATGCTAAGAAAGATCGAAGGTGGGAGAAGGGAACGACAGAGAATGAGATGGTTGGATGGCATCACAGACTCGATGGACAGGAGTTTGAGCAAGCTCTGGGAGATGGTGAAGGACGAGGAAACCTGATGCGCTGCAGCCCATGGGGTGGCAAAGAGTCGGACACGGCTGAGCGACTGAACAGCAGTAGGCCTGATATAGATTAATGCAGTTATTGGTGCATCCGTTTCCTTTCAGAGCGGTGGTGCCCTCTTATATTACATGGAAACATTTTCTTAAAATCTCAAAGCCACAGGTAATTCTGATGCGCCCTGCCATCTCAGGGTGGCGGACATCAATAACCGATACAGAGGTAGAGACCCGCAGCCTGGACCGCATCGTCTGCCAGCATCTCACTCCTGGCCAGGTGAGCAAAGGCCTTGGCAGGCTGGGGTGTCACCTCAGGCTTGCTCGAGTTCAGCCAGCCCTTGAGGCCCCCTCCAGGAGTCCCAGGACCCCTTCATCTGATCATCACTGACTGGAGCACTCAGACATCTCTCCTTCTATGGAGTCAAAATGTGCATTCCTGGGATCCCAATACTCATGGGGCGGCTTGCAAGGAGAAGCTGCACGCATCTCATATTCTGTTTCCCAGCTGGTCCTCCCTTCCCCAGGAAAACAGCATCCCCCTCCCCCAGTAGCTTCAGCCCTGAGAGGGCATGGATTTCCAGCGGCCACCCTCAGCCAAATTCCACATTTCATGAGCAGTTCACAGTAGCAAAGGGCACAAGGGAAGTTCTGGTTTCCCTCTGTCTCAACTCTGCAAAGATTTAACTGGCGTCAGCTCCTCCCAGGCACGCCCACCTGTGAACAAGGAGCCCTGCTTGGAACCACTGATCACACCCGCAGCAAGGAGGGCCCGAGCCATTCCCAGAGCACCCTCTGTAAGCCTGACCACCAGCCACAAGTCCCCTCCTGGGGTCCTAGTTTCAAAACTGCCAGTCTGGAACCAGTCTCTTCTGGAGCCCAACCACCCCCCCAACCACCCGCCCCCAAAAAAACCACTGGAAGACACCATCTCGTGCAAAGGAAAGGTCCCCCTCACTCGATCAGCGCCAGGCTCCTTCTATAAGCCGTGGCACGTCTCCTGGCTCAAGAGCGTGGTGCCCGTTAGCAAAGCCCACGTCTCGGTGGTCTGAGCTCTGGGGGACAAGCACCGTCCCCGTCTGGTGGGGGGAGGGGGACAGGCACAGCTCCTGGCCGCCTCACCGACCCCACTAGACACAGCTCCCCGTCCTCCCAGGCCTGGACCCCTCAGAATCTGAGCCGCTCCCACTCACTCCATCTCAGACTTGAGGGAAACAGATGCACACAGCACACAGATGCTGACTCCTTGGGGCAGACACGCCACTGAGAAAAGGCGTGGCTGGCTCTCTGAACCCAAGCCCGTCGGCCTTCAGGACCCGTTCCACCAAGGACTGCGGTCAGGGCTTCTAGATCCGAGACCAAGTGAAAGTCGCTCAGTTCAGTTCAGTTGCTCAGTCGTGTCCAACTCTTTGCGACCCCATGAATCGCAGCACGCCAGGCCTCCCTGTCCATCACCATCTCCCCGGAGTTCACTCAGACTCACGTCCATTGAGTCAGTGAAGCCATCCAGCCATCTCATCCTCGGTCGTCCCCTTCTCCTTCTGTCCCCAATCCCTCCCAGCATCAGAGTTTTTCCAATGAGTCAACTCTTCTCACGAGGTGGCCAAAGTACTGGAGTTTCAGCTTTAGCATCATTCCCTCCAAAGAAATCCCAGGGCTGATCTCCTTCAGAATGGACTGGTTGGATCTCCTCGCAGTCCTCAGTCGTGTCCAACTCTTTGCGACCCCATGGACTATGCAGGCCATGGAATTTTCCAGGCCAGAATATCGGAGTGGGTAGCCTTTCCCTTCTCCAGGGGATCTTCCCAACCCTGGGATCAAATCCAAGTCTCTCACATTGCAAGCAAATTCTTTACCAGCTGAGCCACAAGGGAAGCTCAAAAATTCTGGAGTGGGTAGCTTATCCCTTCTCCAGGGGATCCTCCCGACCCAGGAATCGAACTGGGGTCTCCTGCATTGCAGGTGAATTCTTTACCAACTGAGCTATGCCCAAGACATCACGTTATTTCCTGCTCAAGTCCTTCGCATCGAGTCAGTTCATTCCTATCATGTGCATAGACTTTTCAAAAAATGTTTCTGATCTTTACCTTTGGATCTGATGGACCGGCTGAAGCTGAGGGTGCAATCGGGGGCTATGCTGGTCATGATCTTTGGGGAAGCCCACCTCTGCTTGGTCCCTGTCCCAGGATCATCTCCCAGGGAGAAAGGAGACTGTAGCAGGGAGGGGAGCACTCTGCCATGACCCCATCCATCAGCAGCCCTGCGTAGAGGGCAAGCCCCTTTCTTCACATCTTATCCCAAAATAACAGATAAGGTCCTTCTAAGAGCCTTTTATAATCGTGGCCGGGCTCAGCTTCTCCGACACTTTTCTCCCAGCTCAGCACTCATGTTTATCCACCAGCAGCCTCGTACCAGTCATCACACACACACCCGGACACAGGGAGCCTCCTTGCCCACCACTAGATCACGCACACAAGCACAGCCCCGCAAGACGCAGCATCCGCAAGAACAGGGAGGACGCGCACTGAAGTGTTAATAACATTCATCTTTGTGGGAGAAACTACGGTTGCTTTCTGTTTATGTTTGCATGATAAAAAAATAAATAGAACTAGTTTTAAACATCCGAACCATAAAGAAGTTCTCATTGAGTAAAAATCGGGATAGATGCGACAGCAAAAGAAAACACACTTTCTAACCCTTTTCAAACCTCCTCCCACAGGATCTCGCCTCTTCCTTCCCCCGGACTCTGGAATCCCGTGTCCCTTCACCCAGATCATCCCCACTTGAGCCCGCCCTCTCCCTCCTGGAAAGACGTGATGACAAGAACGCCGAGGTGCCCATCACTTCCCTAGATCGTCGTCACTCCCAAGGCAGGCATCCCAAGGGGGCACGGCGCCTGCCGCTGGCCAGGCCCTCATCACCACGAAGAGCCAGTAGCGACATTTGGAGGCTTCAGCTGGCGTGAAAACTCACATCAGACACTGGAAGAAAGGAATCTCTCAAAGCGTAAGGGTGAACAGCATCCTTTAATTAATCAGGGCTGGATCCAGGAGGAACCAGGGAAGGGCGTCCGCAGAATTCCTGGGGAAAGGAGAGCTCGGAAAATGTGGCAGAGAGACTCTTCTAGACTGAATGTCTGGGGCCACCCCCATCTCCCAAATTCACGTGTTGAAACCTAACCCCCAAGGTGATGGTATTAGGAGGCAGGATGTTTGGGAGGCCATTAGGTCGTGAGGGTGGAGCTCTCATGAAAGGGATTCAGTGAAAGTGTCAGTGGCTCAGTGTCTGACTCTTTGAGACCCTGTGGACTGCAGCCCGCCAGGCTCCTCCGTCCATGGGATTCTCCAGACAAGAATACTGGAGTGGGATGCCACTTCCTCCTCTAGGGGATCTTCCCGACCCAGGGATAGAACCTGGGTCTCCTACATTAGCAGGCAGGCATGAAACAGATTAATGCCTTTATAAAAGGGGCTCCAGAGAGCTCCCTGGCCCCTCTGCCACAGAAGGACACGGTGAGAGGACGGCCATTTGGGAAGCACGGACCCGCAGGGAACCAAGTCCGCGGGTGCCCTGCCCTTGGACTTCCGGCCTCCAGAAGCACGAGATAGCAACGCTTGGCGCTTCAGCCCCTCGGCGCGTGGCACTGTCGTTACACAAGTCCCGACTGACTGATGCAGACACAGTCCAGGTAAAGCAAGGACAGTCGTATTTCAATACGGAGACAACCCAGGAAGCCCCAAGCATGCAGGAAAGCAGGAAATCCAAACTGCGGCTAACCTTAGGGGCTAGTTAAAGTTCTGAAACAAGCGCGGAGAACAAGCCACGTGGGACCCACCTGTGCTGGAAGAGTCTTGAAAGAGTCCCATCAGTAACAACAATCCCCCACGCAACCTATAAAGGGATCCCAGCTGTAGTCACTGAGCCCCGGGATAAAGTTTAGTTAAGTCAAGACGTTTCTGGCATTCTTGGTCTGTAATTTACACTAATAACCCCCAAGTTTTAAAAAAAAAAGATGTAAAAGGAATAGAAAGAACAATGTGTATCCCTCTGTGAATTTTGGGAAATCTAGACATTTTCCCAAAAGGAATTGAGGCATTTAAACAGATAGAGTGTAACTTTTTAACGACGCATCTCTGGAGGCCTGTTAATAGCTCTCCTAAAAGCCAATTACTATCCTAAATCAGGATTTCACTATGTGGAGGAGCTAAACGTCATCAGAGGCCAGACTTGACCCAGCGTGCAGGCAGTTACGGCAAGTCTCGGGTTCTAAAGAAATCTGCCCATCTCAGCAGCGAGGACAAGCACCAGGGTAGGGGGTGGAAATGAGGGGGAGGGACCCTAGGGGGTGATCGTGGAAGGCTGCTAGAAGGAGAAAGAACCACAGCTTTCCCTGCATTCTAAGATACCTGATCCATAATAAGCTCTGAGAACTACCCTCCCCCATGACAATTTTCATTTAGCAGGGGCTTGAACAAAATCCTCCAGGTAAAGTGATCAAGTTCCTTACACTCAGCAAAGGACTGGACTTCAGCTCCTGGGAAGCTATACAGGAGCCGCAGAACCTAGGGCTTCCCACTGGGTCCCCACCTCCACGGAGGCGACTCCATTCACGACCACCCCTGCCCTGAGCATCCTTCCAATACAAGAGATCCCTGTGCCACAAAGGAAACACAGTCCTGCCCGTCCTTCAAGGAAAGTAAGGCCCCTGGTGAGCTCAAGTCAAGGCACACCTCCGATCGTCACCAGGAAGATGCAGAAATCAAAGACAAGTGCCGTCTCTAATTCCCTCCTAACTCTCCAGCTGCCTCTGTCTCCGTCTGCACTCGGTTCTGCTTTGATTGGGACTCCTTCCCATGTTTCCACTTGCTGATCCCTAGGAGAAAGCTCGTCACATAATGAGGAGATAAGAGGTGTCTGTGTAATTAATCAGTGACATCAATAAAAAGGGTTTTATTATTACAGCCATGTTTATATTTGGGTAAGACCTCCGTACAAACAATTCAAAAATTATTCAACTCAAGGCACTGATTCATCCGTTCAAATAAGGATTTAGGGAGTGGTTCCTCACTAACCGGCACAAGAATGAACCACGGAGTCAGAGACAGTGTCTGTTTGCAGGGGACTGAAAGCCGCCGCCTCAGTCATTTTCTGTGTCTGGACAGGGTTGCCAGTGACACACACAGATTCTCCTGGTGGAAATTCTTCAAGCTGAATGGCACTCCAGTGAAACGTGCACAAGACAGCCGCCAAGCGAGCACCCTCCCCAGGCCACTGCCCCGCACCCGGTGGATCCCACCACATCCAGAACACCCTTGCGAAGGGAGCTGAGCTGGCAGCGGTCAGCCTGGGTGGTCCGCCAAGCGGTGGATCAGCGGCTCCTACTTCGTGTGTGTGCGTGTGTGTGCGTGCGTGTGTGTGTGTGTGTGTGTGTGTGTATACACACACAAGTGCTCCCACGCCACAGAGTTGAGTCACACTCAGCCCAGAGTCGACGAACATCCTCACACCTACTGTTTAAACAGGAGGCATCACTTTTCCGCCTCACTTCCCGGATCTGCACCTGACCAGCTGATGAGCCCATCTCCCCTTGCCCCCACCCACATCTAATCTATAGTCAGAACCCGTCTGGACATGCCCGGCGGTGTCCGCTGTGATCCGTAACCTTAGTGGTTAAGCGGTTCCTCCATTTAGCTCTGCTTGGCGCAAACCCCGGCAGCATGTGGCTACGGCTTTCCACCACCACCCCGCCATCTCAGGAACTTCTCCAACTAAACAGAAGTGGCCAGATCAGCTTCATTTGGGGGGTCTGCACAAAACAAGGAGCTGACCACCCACAGAAGAAATTAAGATGATGGTAGATACCAGTGGGTGAGAACATGATGTGTAATAGATCTGAATGTACCTATTAACTTTCGAGTTTTTAGAAAGGAAAAAAACATATTTAGTAAAAATAGACTCACTTCTGTAAGATCTTTTTTTTAAGGGTCCCCTCCAAACCTACCTATGGCCTCCAGCCTCCACAAGACAGTTGGGGACCCTCCTTCCACAGACTCAAGTGTGCCCTCTTCCCAGCAGACAACTACTGACCTTAGACAGTCACTTGGGTCCAAACACCCTCCTTTAGGAACATGCCCGTGGCCGTGGTCCTCCAACAGTGATGGCCACGCGAGGGTGGCCTGCCCAACCTCGGCCTCCTCCAAGCTGCGCCGGGACCTTGGCGTTGGCCTTTCGCCTCTACCGGTCAGGGAGAAGTAAGGGTTATCCTGGAAAATGTGTACAGGGGTCTGGGGATGGCCAGTTTACTAGGGAACCATTTCAACTTTAAAACACAGTGAACATTCTCCCCCAGCTCCAGAAACACATTTCATCCAAAAAAAAAAAAACCAGTTCTGTAAATTCTCGCCGAATAGTCTGGCCGGGTCGGAATGTTAGAAAGGAAACACAGGACCCGGCGCAGCACGCTGGCTCTCCTGGGAGGCTGGGAGGAGGGGCGCTGGACCCAAACTCTGGTTCCCAGCAATGGAGAGACGGGCTTGGTCCCTGGGTACCCGAGTTCTGGCAGATTCTAGGCTCCCTCGGGCCACCACTCTGGCAGCAAAAACCCTTGATGTCTGTTCCATGCTTGGATCCAAGTCCCTGCTGAGAAACACGTTTGCACATCCTTCTAAAGAAATCCTGCCCTTCAGTGTGAGAAGCCCAACTCTGAGGTTGCCCTTGAAACCTGACCACATAACTATGCGCTGAGCCCATGACCCAGCAGCGGGGGTTCTGTGGGAGCAAGTCTAAGGGGGCCCGCGTGGTTCTCAAGGGGCCATTGGGGACACCTGCAGCAAGACCAGTCTCCAGAGCGCAGGCTGGCCAGCACACGGACAGGGCGGGAGTCCTGGCCTCGGGGCACTGAAAGCTGTGGTGTGACACCCAATCAGCCACGAAACACGGTCACACTGGAGCCCGGAAGCGCCGCCAGCATGGCACGCTCACACAGCCGCCAAGGCCAGGCCAGCCCGGGGCCAAGTGCCCTGAAACCACCACTGGAGCCCTGGGGCCACCGCTGGGACCAGGCGCCTCCCCTCCTTCTGTGGGGCTGGCGTCACCTCCTGACTCCTGCAGCCTAGGTCCAGCATCACCCCGTCACCTCCTGACTCCAGCAGCCTGTATCCAGCATCACCCCAGCATCGCCCCGTCACCTCCTGACTCCTGCAGCCTGTGTCCAGCATCATCCATCACCTCCGGACTCCTGCAGCCTAGGTCCAGCATCGCCCGTCACCTCCTGACTCCTGCAGCCTGGTCCACCATTACCCGTCACCTCCTGACTCCTCCAGCCTGTGTCCAGCATCACTCCAGCATCGCCCCGTCACCTCCTGACTCCTGCAGCCTGAGTCCAGCATCACCCGTCACTTCCTGCAGCCTGTGTCCAGCATCACCCGTCACCTCCTGACTCCTGCAGCCTAGGTCCAGCATCGCCCGTCACCTCCTGACTCCTGCAGCCTGGTCCACCATCACCCGTCACCTCCTGACTCCTCCAGCCTGTGTCCAGCATCACCCCAGCATCGCCCCGTCACCTCCTGACTCCTCCAGCCTGTGTCCAGCATCACTCCAGCATCGCCCCGTCACCTCCTGACTCCTGCAGCCTGAGTCCAGCATCACCCGTCACCTCCTCAGCCTGTGTCCAGCATCACCCGTCACCTCCTGACTCCTGCAGCCTCTGTCCACAATCACCCGTCACCTCCTGCAGCCTGAGTCCAGCATCACCCGTCACCTCCTGACTCCTGCAGCCTGTGTCCACCACCACCCGTCACCTGACTCCTCCAGTGTGTCCACCATCACCTCGTCACCTCCTGACTCCTCCAGCCTGTGTCCAGCATCACCCGTCACCTCCTGACTCCTGCAGCCTGTGTCCACCACCACCCGTCACCTCCTGACTCCTCCAGCCTGTGTCCAGCATCACCTGTCACCTCCTGACTCCTGCAGCCTGTGTCCAGCATCACCCCCGTCCCTCCCAGGCACTCTCCGCAACAATACCATCTTCTCCGGATGTACAAACAGCTGTCATTCCTGAAAGGCTGCTGTAACCCCTGAGGTTCTTTCTTGAAAGCCTTCGAGATCTTCCAGGGTAAACACAGAACAATAAAACCTTCCTGCTCACTCTTCAAACAACCACATCACACAGCTTTCTTCTTACAGGTTTCAAGGTTTGCCACCAACTGTGGTCATACTTCAGGATGTCCCTGCGGCTGAAGGATATCCATGGTAATAACGTCATTAGGGTTTTGGGTTTTGTTTTCTTTTTAAATGGCTTCCATTTATATATTTCCATCAGTTTCACACTCAGTCCTTTAAAAACTGAGCATCACAGATAATCACCCTATTTTAGCGTTGAAGAACAAGGTTGGAGTCTCAGCACCCCCGGTTCCAGTGTACAGTTTTAAAGCATCAATCTCTTTGAGCTTCAGTTTCTCGGTAAGAAAACCCCGCTCCATACCTCACACGCTCATCAGACAGTGCAACAAGCTCTGCAGCAGCGGTGTGAGCTGGGAAGTCACGGTGCAGGGCGGCGGGCAGCAGCTGTCCTTCACCATCACTGTGGCAGGGCCGCGCCATGACAGCCGAAAGCCTCCAGCATCCCCTCCCCACGGCTCAGAAACAGAGCGAGCGCCTCTCCCAGAGCCCAGTTCCGAGATTCTCTCTTGGCTTTTTTTTTTTCACTGTCTGAGCCACCAGGGTGGAAGGGGAAGAACCTGCCTGCAATGCAGGAGACTCAGGTTCGATCCCTGGGTCGGGAAGATCCCCTGGAGGAGAAAATGGCAACCCATTCCAGTACTCCTGCCTGGGGAATTCCATGGACAGAGGAGTCGAGTGGGCTTCAGTCCACGGGGTCACAAACAGTCTGACACGACTGAGCGACTAACACTTTTCACACTCATTCCCGAAGCCTCGCTGGGCAGACTTATCCGGATGTGCAGCACACTCTTACCTTTCCTAAAAGCCATAATCTGGCCAACAGACCCTGAAAGCGGGACGGAAGCGGAGGACACCAGCACTTTGCTTCCTGGAGTTTCTTGCCAAGGTGGTTGAACTGGGCGTCTTTCAACTGCAACGGGTGGCAGCAAAACTCTTAATTCTTCTAAGACTTGAACTATCAAAAGAAAACAATTCTAAGATCCATATTTATACATCTAAACAGATGCCTAAGAAAGATGCACGATTTGTACGACAGGCATGTAGACAGGAATACACTTTAGAAGGGTAACTTTCACCTTAAAACTGGGAAACTGTCAAGCTTTAACACAAATATTTAAATAGTGCATTGTGATTTTTTTAACCCTGGTGAAAATATACACAACATAAAATTCACCACCCTACACACGTTACCCACGGAATTCAGTGGCGCCAAGAATACCCATTATCACCTTTACGGTCTCCAGCCTCTCACTGTGTGTGTCAGTCTCTCAGTCATGGCCAGCTTCCTGTGACCCCGTGGACTGCAGCCCTCCGTCCACGGGATTCTCCAGGCAAGAATACTGGAGTGGGATGCCATTCCCTTCTCCAGGGGATCCTCTGTCTATGGGATTCTCCAGGCAAGAATACTGGAGTGGGGTGCCATTCCCTTCTCCAGGGGATCCTCCGTCCACGGGATTCTCCAGGCAAGAATACTGGAGTGGGGTGCCATTCCCTTCTCCAGGGGATCCTCCGTCCACGGGATTCTCCAGGCAAGAATACTGGAGTGGGGTGCCATTCCCTTCTCCAGGGGATCCTCCGTCCACAGGATTCTCCAGGCAACAATACTGGAGTGGGGTGCCGTTCCCTTCTCCAGGGCATCTTCTGAGCCCAGGCATCAAACGTGGTCTCCCATACTGCGGGCAGGCTCTTCACGGTCTGAGGCACCAGGGAAGCCCACCATGTCACGGCCCGCCCTCCTTACTACCCCTGGCATCTTGGTGAGAAGACATGATCATTGCTGGTTTCTCACAAAGATGCCGGGAGCAGTAAGGCGGGCAGGGCACGGGACCCACGGGGAGGGTGCCCAGCGGGTCCTGGGCCCAGGCCTAGCTCCAGGCTCCACGCCCACTGTGCTCCGGCCCTCAGAGTCCAGTCCAGATATGGGGTGCCCTGCCTCTCATGACGGGTGGGCCTGACGAACGCCCCATCACCGCTGACCCCGGGTCGGGCCCCTGTGAGCACCGCCCCCTACCCCCCAACCCTGGTCACACCAGGCCCAGCTTGGGGTTTTTCAATCAGCACAAAGGCCATCTATCAGCTCAGAGCCGCAGACATGAGGCTTTTGTGCAGCGCTGACAGAGGGTGACATTTCAGGGACGGCCAGCCCGCCCTGCCTCCCAGAGGAGGGGGTGGACAAGCCTGTGATGAAGGCCCTTTTTGTTTAGGGCTCAATTAGCCCAGAAGCCATCGCAGGGTGAAGACCACACACTCCATGCTCGGAAGAGTCACCTAAGATCACCCCCTGCGCCGGCCTGCCCACCGACCACACAGTCATGTGCAGCGAGGACTCTGGGCCACCACCGACCCAGCAGGTGACCTGAGCACGTTCCATGGCTTCCAGACACACACGGGAGTCCATTCCCAGCAGGAAGTCAGCGAGGCATCACCCAGCCCGGCCAAGGCTCCAGGCAGAGGGTCAAGACAGCTGGGATTCAATCAAAGCTGTCCAGCAGAGGCCACCGGCCACGGCAGCTGAAACGAGGCGGGTTCAACCCAAATGTGCCGTGAGCGGACAGCGCCCCACAGTCCAAAGGATGGAACCCACCCTCCCCCAGTAAATGCCAGACTGCGTGGATGGGCAGGATGGGACTGGGGGTGTGCTGGTTTACATACCACGTGTTCACGTCTCGGGAAAAGTCACTCCACCTGCTCCCTTTCAGCTTTTATGTGGCTACGTGAGAATTTCAGAGGACTCGAGGTTCACGTTCTGTTTCCACTGGGCAGATCTGCTAGGGGACCACAAGAAAATGGCCTGCAGAGAGACTGTAGAGGTGGAGGGTGGCAGGCACGGTGTGGATGGCGGATGGACGTCTGTGAGGGCGGGGAGAAGCAGGGCTGACCAGAGGGAGAAGCCAAGGACAGCTCTGCCAGCCCCCAGGGAGCCCAGGAGAGCATGCAGGCTGTTGGCATCGCCCGACTGGGCTGACACGGCCAGACCGCCATGCCAGGCAGCCCACTGGAGGAGGGTCCAAACGGACGCGCCTCTGTGGTGCTCACAGCGGCCACGAACACATAGCATGCCTGCTGGTGAACATCCCAGAGACACACACAACGGAGTTCTCAAGACCAGACGGTGGGCCAACTCATCACAAAGAGGAGAAGGCCCCAGGCCCCAGAGAGCGCAAATGTTCCCTGAGCACCACCTGCGTCCCTGGCTCGAATACACCACACAAACCTCGGTGCAGCTGGAGCCTGCGCTGATGACCACACACACACACACACACACACACACACACACACACACACCCTAAGTGCACAAGTCACACCCAGGGTACCACACACACACACCCTAAGTGCACAAGTCACACCCAGGGTACCACACATACACACACACCCCTAAGTGCACAAGTCACACCCAGGGTAACACACACACACACACACACACACCCCTAAGTGCACAAGTCACACCCAGGGTACCACACACACACACACACACACACCCCTAAGTGCACAAGTCACACCCAGGGTACCACACACACCCCCACTAAGTGCACAAGTCACACCCAGGGTACCACACACACACACACACACACACACCCTAAGTGCACAAGTCACACCCAGGGTACCACACACACACACACCCTAAGTGCACAAGTCACACCCAGGGTACCACACATACACACACACACCCTAAGTGCACAAGTCACACCCAGGGTAACACACACACACACACACACACACACACACACACCCTAAGTGCACAAGTCACACCCAGGGTACCACACACACACACATCCTAAGTGCACAAGTCACACCCAGGGTAACACACACACACACACACACACACACACACACACCCCTAAGTGCACAAGTCACACCCAGGGTAACACACACACACCCCCTAAGTGCACAAGTCACACCCAGGGTAACACACACACACACCCTAAGTGCACAAGTCACACCCAGGGTAACACACACACACACCCTAGTGCACAAGTCACACCCAGGGTACACACACACACACACACACACACACACACACCCTAAGTGCACAAGTCATACCCAGGGTACCACACACACACACACACACACACACACACACCCTAAGTGCACAAGTCACACCCAGGGTACCCACACACACACACATCCTAAGTGCACAAGTCACACCCAGGGTAACACACACACACACACACACACACCCTAAGTGCACAAGTCACACCCAGGGTAACACACACACACACCCTAGTGCACAAGTCACACCCAGGGTAACACACACACACACACACACACACACACACCCTAAGTGCACAAGTCATACCCAGGGTACCACACACACACACACACACACACACACACACACCCTAAGTGCACAAGTCACACCCAGGGTACCACACACACACACATCCTAAGTGCACAAGTCACACCCAGGGTAACACACACACACACACACACACACCCTAAGTGCACAAGTCACACCTAGAGTACCACACACACACACACACCCCCTAAGTGCACAAGTCACACCCAGGGTACCACCACACACACACCCTAAGTGCACAAGTCACACCCAGGGTAACACACACACATACCCTAGTGCACAAGTCACACCCAGGGTAACACACACACACACACACACACACACACCCTAAGTGCACAAGTCACACCCAGGGTACCACACACACACACACACACACACCCTAAGTGCACAAGTCACACCCAGGGTAACACACACACACACACACACTCACACACACCCTAAGTGCACAAGTCACACCCAGGGTAACACACACACACACACACACACACACACACACACCCTAAGTGCACAAGTCACATCCAGGGTTACACACACACACACACACACACACCCTAAGTGCACAAGTCACACCCAGGGTACCACACACACACACACACACACCCCCTAAGTGCACAAGTCACACCCAGGGTTACACACACACACACACACACACACACCCTAAGTGCACAAGTCACACCCAGGGTACCACCGCCCGAACAGCAGCCCAATTTTAAAAGCCTAGAGAATGAGACGAGTGTCAAGATAGATGGTTTGCATGCAGACCCAAGGCACACAGGTAAACAATGCCCGAACCCTCTCTGCTGCAGACAGCACCCCTCCTGTATTATCAGGAACAAAATGGAGGGTCCATAAGAAGCAGCTTTAAATGCCATCCCCAAGCAGAGAGAGGAGGACATGTCCATGTGTGCTGGAGCAGTCAAGATGTCAAGGGAGTACCAGGAAGACATCCCTTATTCTACCTGACGCTACTAAATAAGAAATACACACAGATATAAAATGTACTTAAGACCTCCTAAACTTCAAGCTGCCCCAGGAACCCCACGTGACCCTGAGCTCACTCACAAGCCGCCCCTCTTCGCTGTCACACGCACAACGTAGGGAAATGCACTAGCTGCCTCCACTAAGCTGACCTGTGATTGGACAACGGCACTGGACCGGCTGGGAGCAGGGGCGGGCGGTGTGGCTGGACCAGTCGTCCATCAGATGCCAATCAGTCTCTGCTGCCAAGCATGGGGGGATGACTCACCCCCAGGGGCCCGCAGCCCTGACGAGAGAGTGTAACAGTACCTGGGGGTCAGACAATGGGCACAAACCTGCTGTGCGGATTTCAGAGTCTGTGGCTCCTTCTGCTCTGGGCCCTTCAGCATCACTGACTGAGACATTCTCCATCCACAACAGTTCTGACACCAAACGTGTGAGTTTCCTCCACACCAACAACTGGTGGAAAAGTTCCAACTACCGGTCCTCCACGTGGTGCCTGAGATTCAGCACACTCTCCCATCCAAGTACTAACCAGGCCAGGCCCTGCTTGGCTTCCAAGATCAGAGGAGACCGGGCGCGTTCAGGGGTGGTATGGCTGCGGGCTTAGATTCAGGCATCCTGTGACACTACCCAGAACCGGTGTCAGGCCCTAGAGGCCAAGGGCCTGGACCCACAAGCTCGGCCCACCTCGGATGGCAACGAGGATCAGTCAGGCGCCTGCCATCCTCGGCACGGCCAGCTCTGATCCAGGGGTCCCCACTTCCCCTCCTTGGGTTCCATAATTTACCAGAAAGGCTCACAGACTCTGGAACAGTCCACTTAACCGTTTATTATAAAGGACACAAGTGAGGAGGCGCCAGATGGGGGCCACGTGAAGGCAAGTCATGCGGAAGGTGGAGCTCCAGATGTTCACTGCTCAGGAGTTCTATTTACAGAGATTACTCTCCAGCTCCTCTTCCCTCCCCAGAGGTCAGAGGAGGAGGGAAGTTCCAGCTCTGTTTACTTGATTGGTCTGATGACCACTCACTCCGTCCCAGGGCTACCCAGCTGCTGCTGCTGCTGCTGCTGCTGCTGAGTCGCTTCAGTCATGTTCCAATTTGTGCGACCCCACAGACAGCAGCCCACCAGGCTCCCCCGTCCTTGGGATTCTCCAGGCAAGAACACTGGAGTGGGTTGCCATTTCCTTCTCCAGTGCGTGCAAGAGAAAAGTGAAAGTGATGTCGCTCAGTCGTGTCCGACTCTGTGTGACCCCATGGACTGCAGCCCACCAGGCTCCTCGGTCCATGGGATTTGCCAGGCAAGAGTACTGGAGTGGGGTGCCATTGCCTCCTCCAAGGCTACCCAGGGCCTCCTCCTAAGTCACCCTGTCAGCACCAGCTCAGCTGTGATTCAAGGGGCTCAGGAGTAACCAAGGGCACTCCTATCACCCAGGAAATGCCAAGGGTTTTTAGCAGATCAGTGGCAGGAACTGGGGACAAGACCACATACATTTCTTCTTAAGAGACCGTACTGGAAAAATAAGCCAGTGATGGCCTCCAGGGCCCAAGTCACTTAAGCCGCTGGCCCCTAAGAAGGAAGGAGCGTGCTCTGTAAGGAGCCCAAGTGGGGACATGGAAGGTGGCCGTCCAGAGCGCGAGGAGCAGAGCCAGCTACGAGGTTTCAGGGAGCAGAGCAGGGGAGGAAGGAGCAGGCGGGAACTTTTGCTTTCCATCACAAGCCCTGTCTGTCCCCGTCACACCAAGAATAGGAAGAATGAGCCACAACCGAAGTGGCAAAAGCATCAACCGAGAGAGGAGGAAGAGCCAGTGGAGCCCCATCGCAGGGGGACAGGCAGCTGCGCTGAGCTAGGGCAGCCTCTGTGGGCTCCCTCCCACGCCACCTCATCCCCCGGGGTCACGCCCCCTGCCCTCCAGCCTGCTTCTAAGCTACGGAAATGCCCGGCCCCGGGAGCGAAAGGCACCCTCTTGTCCAGACAGGTTCTTAACAGCTTGGCTCACCTGCTTCTCCGCACCCCACCCAAGCACACACAGCTCCACACTCACTGGTGACAACGTGCATGGGGCAGGGAGGCGGCCCCCAAGACCCTCCTCACACTCCTGAGCAAGGCCTCTTCAGAGGGAAGGAAGAGGCGTTTCCGCTCTTGGCAGATTCCCAGCTCCTTTTCTGTTTTTTAAAATTATTTCTTTTTAATTGGAGGATAACTGCTTTACAAATATTGTGTGGGTTTCTACTAGGAATCAACAGGAATCAGCCACAGGTCCCTCCCTCTCGAACATCTGTCCCATCGCCCACCCTATCCTGTTCTGATTAATCTGCAAGATTTTTTTTTTATGAACCCTTTTAAAGTCTTTACTGAATCTGTCACAATATTGTTTCTGTTCTACGTTTTGGTGTTTTGGCCACAAAGCCAGTGGGATCTCTGCTCTCTAACCAGGGATGGATCCCGCACCCCTTGCGATGGAAGAAGTAACTACGGGGCGCGTGCCCGCTGCCAAGACGCTGAGAGCCGTACAGCCTCGCAATCGCCCCACAGCGCCCCACACAAAGACGCGCTGTCGGCGGCCGTGCTTTGAAACCTGACGCTCTTTTACGTGACTAAGCGACCCTTCCGCTCCCCATGCCCCGGCACGTGCGCACCCCCTCACCTCGGGGAGGTCTGAGGCACCGGGCTGGTCACTTTCCCAGGCTAACCAGATACCGCTGCGGTCCTACGGAATGTCCAGGGGTCAGCCACGAGCAGCCGATGGCAGGAGCCAGAGCCTGTGCTGGCCTCCTTTAACCTCTCCCTGCTTTGCCGGCCTGTGCCCGTGTTCCCACCGTTGGGCTTGATGTGGTCCTCGCCCCGCTGTTTTGCACGTAGGTACTCAACCACACTCAGCCCCTCGGGCAGCCAGCGTGAGCTGAGCCCTTCCGAGACCCCTTCCCGGCCGTCTGCATGCACTTTCCCCAGAGCCGCCTCTTCTGCCTCCCAACTTGGTCCCGAGCGCCATGCCTGCTGGACCGTCGCCCCCACACCGGCGGTGGCTGTAGGCATCACCCATCAGGGAAAACCCCAGCCGAAGTCCAGCACAGACGGGCGGTCCCGGGAGCCCCGCTGGGACGCCCAGACACACAGGCCTCCAGGAAGAGGTGCACCTCACGCTACTGGCCCCTCCGCCTTCCCAGGGGCCACCGCAGGCCGGGCAGTATTGACCAGGGAGGGCGGGGGTCCTGAGGACACAGGGAAGGCCCCTGTGGGAGGGTACAGCTTTCTCAGAAGGAAAACCTCTCTCTCCCACATCTTCTTCTCTTTTGAAAAGAAGGGACTTCTTCCCCTGAAGTCAACAGGAGATGGTTGAAAAGAGACAAGCCTCCCTCTCCCATCTCAGGAAAACATAGTGACTTTACAGAAAAAGAAAAGGACACGAGGAACAGAGAAAAGTCAAGATAAAAGAAAAGACGACTCTTTCCAATAAAGCAAACATCTAGAATATTAACCATGCAAATCTGTGCGTTAATACTTTTCCCCAAGGCAGCCCCTTCTCCCAGGTTACAGGAATGCGGAAGGGGCGCGGGGATGGGCAAGCCTGTGGGTCACCTGGGCCAAGCACTCGGCCCACCAGGGCGTGGACTGTGCTGCTCACAAAGCCAGACAGGTGACAGAGTGGGGGAGGCGGGGTCAAGGGCGAGGTGGCCGCCCGCTGACACTTTCCGCAAGAGCTCACCATCAGATCGGCTCCTCCAAGCTCCAGCCTCAGTTGCCTGGCCGCTGCCCAAGCTCCAAGCCTCACGTCCCATCTGCACGGTTCGCTGCCACCTTCAGGCCCCACATGACGCTGTCACTTACTCCTCTTCAATCAACTTAAACCTTATATAGAGTACGTGTAGCCCAAGTAATATACTACTTATGCTGCAGAAGACTCAAGACCCTTGAACTGCAAGGAGATCCAACCAGTCCGTCCTAAAGGAGATCAGTCCTAAATATTCACTGGAAGGACTGATGCTGAAGCAGAAACTCCAATCCTTCGGTCACCTGATGTGAAGAACTGACTCATTGGAAAAGATCCTGATGCTGGGAAAGATTGAGGGCGGGAGAAGGGGAAGACAGAGGGGGAGACGGTTGGATCGCATCACCAACTCGATGGATCTGAGTTTGAGCAGCTCTGGGAAACAGTGAAGGGCAGGGAGGCCTGGTGTGCTGCAGTCCATGGGGTCACCAAGAGTTGGACAGGACTACGCAACTGAATAACAACATTACTCATGAACTAAAGTCTAGGTTTCTTTTTAATACATACTGAAAGATAAACATAATCAACCAACGTGGCACCCAACACAGTGAGGAAGTACTCGATCATACCAGCTGTGATGGGCTCACCCACACCCGGAGCCCCCACTGCGGGCGGAGAGCTTGGTCTTCAAGTGCCTGCACTGTTTCCAAACCTCCTTACAGCGGCTGTACTTATAACTAATTACATCACTTAATTAAATATTACACAAATCGATTAAACGGAAGTTTTAATAAGAGTAGCCATAATTACATCATTTGATTAAACATTATACAAATTGATTAAATGGGAAATTCAATAAGAGGAATTTCTTTTTGCTTTGAAAATGACAGAGAACGTTTTGGGAAGATTCCATGAAGATGAGCTGCTTCTTTAAAAGAAAACATTGTTTAAGTAAATGTGCTCAAGTGAAAGAGAAGAAAATGAAGTCGCTCAGTCGTGTCCGACTCTCTGCGACTCCATGCACTGCAGCCTGCCAGGCTTCTCCATCCACGGATTTCTCCAGGCGAGAATACTGGAGTAGGTTGCCATTTCCTTTTCCAGGGGATCTTCCTAACCCAGGGATCGAACTTGGGTCTCCCGCACGGCAGGTGGACTCTTTTCCATCTGAGCCATCTGATACCTTTAAAGACAGGCAGGAGGTGGCAAAAGCGATCAGAGGCCACGATGCTGCTTCTCGTTTAGCCACGTGCATCCGCGCACGCTCCACAGGGGCCTCGGGACGACACTGGCTGCCCGCCGCTCCCCACCGGTGCCCTGGGAGCCCCTGAGGCCTCGGTCGGCCTCCAGCACATGCTTATTAGCACACAGCAGGTTCTCAACAGCTTGACTAAAGGCAGTGAAGTCATGCACGCACACATGCACGGGAGCCCTCAGCGGCAGCTGTGCAGCAAAATGCAGTGACGTTCAAATTCAAACCATGGCTGAGCCCAGGCCAGCGCCGGAGCAGAGAGCTGACCGTGGTCTCTGGACCTCCAGGACAGGGAGGAGGGGGTGGCCGCCATTCCCTGCCCGAGTGACCACGCCACTCTTGGACCCTGTTGGCCTCTTTCCATAAGCCAATCCGTCCTTCTGTTTCCTGGGAGAGCTGCCATTACGACAGCCACAATTTCCCTACTGTACCAAACGCCCAGTAAAATACACATCAGAAAAGGGCCTGGGAAATGGATTTCTATACAAGGAGGCACAGGGGGTCAACATTTTAACCTTCACCACAGACAGTGGACCAGAGTGACGGAAACAACCCTCACCCTCAGGGTCCAGCGTGGGAGCCACCAGCCACAGGAGGAACTGGACTTCTCATTTAACTGACATTTAAACAGTCACTCAAGGCTCTCAGTGGCCCCACCGGAGGGCGAGGCGCTAGATAATACATTCGTATTTAAAGTAGGTTATTGTGAAGAGGAAGACACCTGAGGCTCCCGGAGTCACTGTCCTAAATAACCACCTACAAGCACCATCATGCTTACTCCTGATAAAAGTGTTATCATAATGAAACACGGTGAAAAAAAAAAAAAACAGTTCAGCAGCAGAATATCCTTTGAAGATTTTTGGATATCCATGACATGAGCAGCTCTGGGTAGATACACACCTCACAGCGGCCTCTCAGGAATCCTTTCATCACAAAAAGACAAAGCAAGTGCATCTCCGTAACATCACTGGAATACAAGAGCCTGGGAGGTTCCTCTAAGAGTCCCCTCCCACATGTCACACCGGTAGGCAGGCAACCTCGAGGTACGGACAACGCAGGCTACTACAGTGAGTTCACTTCAGTTCAGTCACTCAGTCGTGTCCGACTCTTTGTGACCCCATGAACCGCAGCCCACCAGGCCTCCCTGTCCATCACCATCTCCCGGAGCTCACTCAGACTCACGTCCATCAGGTCAGTGATGCCATCCAGCCATCTCATCCTCCATCGTCCCATTCTCCTCCTGCCCCCAATCCCTCCCAGCATCAGGATCTTTTCAAATGAGTCAGCTCATTTGAAAAGGTGGCCAATGTATTGGAGTTTCAGCTTCAACATCAGTCCTTTCAATGAACACCCAGGACTGATCTCCTTTAGGACGGACTGGTTGGATCTTGCAGTCCAAGGGACTCCCAAGAGTCTTCTTCAACACCACAGTTCAAAAGCATCAATTCTTCGGTGCTCAGCTTTCTTTATAATCCAACTCTCACATCCATACATGACCACTGGAAAAACCACAGCCTTGACTAGACAGACCTTTGTTGACAAAGTAATGTCTCTGTTTTTTAATACGCTGTCTAGGTTGGTCATAACTTTCCTTTCAAGGAGTAAGCATCTTTTAATTTCATAGCTGCAATCACCATTGGAGCCCAGAAAAATAAAGTCAGCCATTGTTTCCACTGTTTCTTCATCTATTTGCCACGAAGTGATGGGACCAGAAGCCATGATCTTAGTTTGCTGAATGTTGAGCTTTAAGAGAGAGGACACTAAATGATGAACCTTGTGAGAGCACTCCTTTAATGCCCTTCAAATAGATACTGCAAAGCTCAGCACGGCTCCCTCACCTTGGCTTACAGCACTGTCGACAGGGCAGAGCCCCGCAGGAGGGGGCTGGTGCCAGGATCCAGGTGATGAAGATGCAAGGATGCAGGCTGACACCTGGCCCCAGGCGCGGCTCATGGCCGGCAGGCCCCCACCGTGTTCAACGGATGGACGATGTGTCAAAACCCAACGTTTAGGAGAGGAAAGCGCACATATTTCCGCAGAAGGAGCAGAAAGCTGGTCTCAGGTATTTAGCCTGGAGCAAGCAGACTGAAATCCTCTCCCGCTGTGCCACCCAAGAAGGCCTCCTGTATGTCAGACAAGACTGTATGTCTTGACAAGACTGATCTCTGAAGACCACGCTCAGAGTAACACAAGCCCCTCCTCACCCCAGAGGGTCTGACTGCTTGAAAGCAAGGCTCAGGGCTGCCATTTACCCCTGGCTCCTTGGTCCAAGGAAAGCATCCTATGAGGCCATGTCTTGGTCATTAGGAGCTTGAGCACTTTAAGATTCTATGGGAAGAGGTCGGGGTCATGATCACAAAGAGGCTTTAAAAGGTTGTGCAGGCTGAAAAGCTGTGCAGGATGAACTGCCAAGGAAAGCCTCCTGAACTCAGAGCTCATGCCCCGCAGTGGGGACGCGTGACCAACAGCAGCACATTCTGCAAAATCGAGGGGGCGGTTCTGGGTGCGCACAGCACCCGACCTGGGAACAAGAGGCCCGCATGCGTGACCTTCTCACTACGGCCACGTGACCCGGAGCAAGTGCCCCAACCTGCCCAGCCTGTTTCCTTATCCGTGACGGACAGGTGATACCACCCCCCTTCACGGGGATTTTGACAAGGATTAAAGCAAACAGCATCTTCAAAGAGCCGGCACCCCACCACCCATGAGACACTCAGTAAATGTTGGTTCCTTTTCTCCTCTTGCAGGGCCCCTTCCCAAGCCCTAGCAAAGCTAACTAGGATCAAGAAAATGCAGGGACTTCCTAGAATTTACCCAGAAATTAAAAAAAAAAAAATCACCCTACCAAAAACAGGATGATAACTCATTATAGCAAGCCAAGTCCCCGAGGGTTGTAATCTAAGGAGTTCTAAAATGACAACAACTTCCTGTCTGACTGTAAAAATAGAACAGTGTTTGTCAAAGACCCTGGATCCAATTAACGTGTTCATTTTCTCCACTGAAGGAGCCACAGCATCTCAGTCTGAGCCTGTGGGGAAGGAAATCGGGGCTGATGAGGGGGTGCGGGAAGCTTCTGGGGGACATGGCTGTCTACCTGGATAAAAGTGAACACAGGCATGGACCAACACAGCCCCCAGGAGGAAGGCGTGCGGCAGAGACCAGAGCATGGGTGGGATGAGGCAACCCCAGGACAGACAGTCAGACTAGCCATCCCGAGGGGGCGGGGGCATGGAGCAGGCCTAGAGCTCAGAGGTGTGGTCCAGGCCGGGCATGGTCTGGGTTTGCAGGCAGGGGCTGGGAGGAGACCCTGCAGTGTCCCCAGCCCCACACCAGGCAGGAGGTGCAGACGATTCCTGTGACCTGCAAGGCAGCCCAGGAGGTAAAGACAGCTCCCCACGACCCACACTCACACCGCAGACGGGGAAGCGGAGCGGCTGACTTGCCCTCGCATGTCACCCATCTAGAAGGCGCAGAGCCAGGACGGGAGCCCGGGGCAGCCAGGGACTCTACAACAGAAGCTACAGGGCTGGAAGGGTTCTAGAAAAAGACGGAAAGAAAGCCCCTGGTCTGGACACTAGCAGGCCTCTCCCTGCAAAGCTCCAGGAATGGGGAGAGAGGCCCACACTGGCTGGGGGTTGCAGAAGGAATCGGGGGGCTTGGGGGCTCACAGGCTGGAGGAGCCCGGGGACCCACATGTTCAAGAGCAGAGGCTCCAAAACACAGGGAAGAGGCCACGTTCCCCCAACTGTCCTGGAGGACCCGCCATCGGCCATGTCCCCCTCCCCCCAACTGTCCTGGAGGACCCGCCATCAGCCACGCCCCCCAACTGTCCTGGAGGACCCGCCATCGGTCACGTTTCCCCCTCAACTGTCCTGGAGGACCCGCCATTGGCCACGCCCCCCAGCTGTCCTGGAGGACCCACCATCAGCCACGCCCCCCAACTGTCCTGGAGGACCCGCCATTGACCACGTCCCCCCAACTGTCCTGGAGGACCTGCCATTGGCCACGCCCCCCCAGCTGTCCTGGAGGACCTACCATCAGCCACGTCCCCCCCACCTGTCCTGGAGGACCCGCCATCGGTCACGTCCGCCCCCACAACTGTCCTGGAGGACCCGCCATCAGCCACGTCCCCCCTCCCCCCCCAACTGTCCTGGAGGACCCGCCATCGGCCACGTCCCCCCACCTGTCCTGGAGGACCCGCCATCAGCCACTCCCCCACCTGTCCTGGAGGACCCGCCATCAGCCACTCCCCCCACCTGTCCTGGAGGACCCGCCATCAGCCACTCCCCCCCACCTGTCCTGGAGGACCCGCCATCGGCCACGTCTGCCCCCACAACTATCCTGGAGGACCCACCATCGGCCACGTCCCCCTCTCCCCACAACTGTCCTGGAGGACCCACCATTGGCCACGCCCCCCCAACTGTCCCGGAGGACTCGCCATCAGCCACGCCCCCCCCACCTGTCCTGGAGGACCCGCCATCGGCCACGTCCGCCCCCACAACTATCCTGGAGGACCCGCCGTCGGCCACGTCCCCCCCTCTCCCCACAACTGTCCTGGAGGACCCACCATTGGCCACGTACCAGCCCCCCCCAACTGTCCTGGAGGACCCGCCATCTCCTTATTCCTCAACCCCACAGCGGCAAAACATGCACTCGCCCAGTATGATCACTTGATTACAGCCATAATCTGGTACGATCTGACTACACTGCTGGCTTATTACAGTGCAAGGAAATACAGGAAACGTTTCAATTACGCCTCGTGTAACTGATGTATAAAGGAATCGCTGTCCATCGTGGTGAACCTTAAACGCCTATTTCTTTTAAGATAAGCTTGCGACGTCTTTGACTTGCAGAGACTTAAAGACTATACACACCCCGAACTCTTAAGCACTCAGATGCGGTCTTCATGTGTTAGGAGCTCTGAGTTTGCTCATCTCGACAGTGTCCCAGAACCAGCTAGTTTGCTCGGGGAAAAAACCTCAAGCTGGTTCACGAAGAGCCCCGTGGGTGAGTGAACATGTACAGCCTTGCATTTCATGAAACGGGAGAGAAGTCAAGCTCAGAGGACATTAAGAGAAGGTGCCTTTCAGCCTGGACTGGCAGGCAGCCCCTTCCTCTGCAAGGAGAAGCAGCTTAGGTTCAAATCTGTCAACAGTTTTTAAGTCAAAGGCCTTTGTTTCCGCCTTAATCGCTAAGTCAATTACAGCTCTAATCCAAAAAGGTATTTAATGGGCCTTTATTTAAGTTCACAGATACTCTCCCCAATTACTGAATTAGCAGTGTAATCTTTTTGTATCCTGACCAGACAGGCAGACGGCAAGGGCCTCAGAAACTGCCCGGGGCAGCTGACGAGGGTCAAGGCTGGCGAGCAGGGAGCCTGGCCCTCCGCTCGCAACCCCAGGTCAGTGGGGGGGAAGCCCAAGATAAGGGGTACCTCACTCTACAGCTGGATCCACTAGGGGGAGTTCAAAGCAACCCCAACATGTCAGCCACCCCCACTGCCCCGAATCAGTGCAGGAGATCTGTAAGCCCCCCTCACTGACCCCCAATGGCTCCTGCCATACCCCAACCCCCAGGAGTTCTCAAAGTCACTGCTGAGAGTTCAGAATTCAAGACACACAGAAATAACACCAGAAACGGTGGCTAGGACCCCAACCAGCTTACAGAGGCCTCTCTGGCCCAAAAGGACGTGGAAAAGACTGTGTCCACCCCAAGAAAACAAACTAGAAAGTGGAGCCAAGGTTAAGGCGATGACGAGGGTGGCCCGGCGGCACCCAGCCTGGGGACAGCTCACCTTGGAGGCCCCTCCCTCCCGTGGCCTCTCCACCGGGCCTGGACACCAGGAACAGCACATCCTTCCTTCAAGGAAGCACTCAAATCCTCTGTGTGCGGTGAGTCTGATCCATAACTTCTGTGACCCTTCCAACAAGACACAGGAACTCTGAGCAGAGTAGGGGCACGCTCAGCAGTGGCCTGAGCGTCCCAGAGCAGCACGTGGTCCAGCAGAGACCGAAGCACCTGAGGCCTACTCACAGCCTGCGGAAAGGCGGGGGCACGTTCATCAGAAGAATGCCACCGCAAGGAACAGCCACAAACTCGGACTGTGGGCTAGATGCCTAGTTTGCAAGCTGGGAGCCCACGGGACATGGAGAACCAAGCCCACTTGCCTCAGCTAGAGCCTGTGGGCCACAACAAAGACCCAGTGCAGGCAAAAAAAAAGTCACAAAACAAAACCATAACATGAACTGGCCGCCTTCCCATTCTGGAGGCCAGAGCCTGACCTGGGTCTCACAGGGCTGAAATCAAGGCCCCAGGGAAGAGCTCTCTCCTCGCCTTCTCCAAAAGCTTTCAGAATCCATGTACATTCGCGGTCCTGCTTCTGGCATCAGAGCCAGCACCCAGCATCGTGAGCTGGCCTTTTCCTGCTCACACCTCCCTCCCTGACCCGCCTGTCTCCCTCCTTCACCTTTGGATACCCCTATGATTATGCTGGGCCTACCAGGTGATCCAGAATCATCCCCCATCTCAAAACCGTATCTACCAGGTCCCTTGTGCCCTTTCAGGTAAATACAGCCATGGGTTGTGGGGATCAAGGCACGGATCTCTGGGGGTCGTTACTCTGCCCACACCATGGGGGAGAGAGAAAGGCAGAAGCACATTACCCTTGGGCTTAACCTGCTTCTCCACACATGCTCCAGAGCGGGCCCTGGAGCACTGCCTGTAACTGGGGGCAACAGAGAACAGGCCACGCAGCACCTAACAGGGGTCCAGTGAAATGAGTGACGGCACCAAGGCCAACAACAGGACCACGGAGGACCTGCGAGAGAGACAGCGCTCTACACGCTGACGTCCAAGCGGACCAAGACGGCAAAAAGGCAAACTGCACCACAGGACTTAGGGGCTCCGTGTATCTTTCCAAAAGAGAAGAACCAATGCCATCTTACGTCATACGCAGAAATTAACTCGGAGCAGATCAAAGACCTAACGGTAAGAGGCAGACCCATATAACTCTTGGCGGGAAACACAGGATTGAATTTCCAGGGGGCAGTTACTTCTTAAACGTAACACCAAAGCCCCTCTGACCAAGGGTAAAAACAGACAAACAGGACTTCATTAAAAACTTTCGCTGATCAAAAGACACCATCGTGAAAATGGGAGAAAACATTTGCAAATCCTGTATCTGATAAGGGCTCAGTATTCAGAATACACCGAGAACTCTTAGAACTCAACCACAAAAAGACAAATAACGGAATTAAAATGTGGACAAAAGACCTGAATGGACATTCCTCCCAAGATCCGCAAATGGCCAGCAAGCGCGTGAAAAGGCGTCCGGTACTACCAGTCATTAGGGAAATGCAAACCAAAGCCACCAGGAGCTGCGGCTTCACACCCACAGGAGGACAGGTAACAGCAAGTTATCGGCAAGGGTGTGCAGAAACTGGCGCCCAGAGATAGCTCAGTGCAGCTCAGTCACTCAGTCGTGTCCGACTCTTTGCGACCCCATGGACGGCAGCACGCCAGCGACCCCATGGACTGCAGCACGCCAGTGCTGTCCATCACCTCCTGTCCATCACCAACTCCCAGAGTCCACCCAAACCTATGTCCATTGAGTCGGTGATGCCATCCAGCCATCTCATCCTCTGTCATCCCCTTCAGTCTTTCCCAGGATCAGGGTCTTCTCCAGTGAGTCAGCTCTCCGCATCCCAGTTAGTAGTGGGAGTAGCAGAAGCTTACTCACAGTGACCGAAAGGTGGAAGCAACACCAGTGTCTACCCACGGATGAGTCCACAAACAAAACACAACACACGCACATGCAATGGAAAGTGAGAGTGAAGGTGAAGCCGCTCAGTCACGTCCGACTCTTTGCGACCCGTGGACTGTAGCCCACCAGGCTCCTCCATCCATGGGATGCAACGGAAGTCAGTCTTAGGAGGAGATTCTTTTTATTTTATTGGAATATAATTGAGCTACAGTGTTGTGAGTTTCTGCTGAGCAGCAAAGTCAAACAGTTACACATTTCGTTCATCTGCTCTTGTTTAGATCCTCTTGCCATGTGGGGCATTACAGAGGATTGAGTAGAGTTCCCTGTGCTATGCCTCCTTATTCCTTCTCCATTTTATATACAGTAGTGTGTACACATCAGTGAAAAGGGAGGGAATTCTGATACACGCTACAACAGGGATGAAACCTGAAAGCATCAGGCTAAGTGAAAGAAGCCTGCCACAGAAGACAGCAACTTCTATGACTCTTATTCCACGGAATGTCCAGATTAAGCAGAATCCACACACAGATTAGAGAGCATCTGCTAGTGTGGACCAGGGGTCTTCTGGAGTGACAAAAACATTCTGGAATTAGATAGTAGTGGATGGCTGGACGACTCTGGGAACACACAGAACCCCACCGCAGCGTACAATTACAAGTGAAGAATCTCATGGTAGGTGAGTTACACTTCGATAAAGCTGTTATTTTTTTAAACTAAGAAAACATACCAGATATCATGGGCATAGAATATACCTCAGGAAGCCTCTCCAAGCAATAACAGTAGTAACTTACTCTGGGAACTCAGATCCTGGATATCCTTCAACTTGTAATATCTTCTGTAGTTTCTCCAACAGCAAGCATACACCACTCTCATGACAAAAAACGTATTAAAAACTTCGAGAACACTTCTTACAGTCAAAGAATCTTCCATCAACACCAGCTTCAATCGCCCCTGCTCAGTGCGAGACGTGCTATGGACAAGGCCCCACCACCTACCACAGAGAAGGTCGCCAAGACCCAAGACGACATCGACACTGAGCTGCCTGGATGATTACCGTCCCAGGACATGCAAATCACCCCCATCATCCTATCTCGTGCATTCTAAGCTGGCACATATTTTAAACAGTCTTCAATGAAATGTGCAATGAATTTTCCCCCTTAATTATAAATAGACCCGTCTGAAGCTACAGTAACGTGTTCACAAGCACCATTCTGCATATACTGAACTCCACCCCATAGTACGTCGGGGCTCCTCGTGGAATCATCCTAGACAACACCTGTGGCTGAGAGTGCAACGGTGGTGTTATACACTGGAGCGGTTGAACATTGCTGCAGCTTCTAATCAAGCCTTCCAAGGCTGCGTCCTTCATGGGGAACGCGGCCCCATCCCCAGGGAACACTGATCCTCTGGGAAACACAGACAAGGCTTCCTGGGAGGCAGGGCGAGGGAGGGTAGGCTGCACTCTCGCGGGCCCTTGTGCTCCTGAGGCCAGGACTGGAGGTTGCTGGGTTCAAGCAGAGCAAAAGGACAAAGATGGAGCCGGGAGAACATTCTGGAAGGGCTCTGAATATTTTCCAGGGCTTAGGAGGTCAGGTTTCAACACATGTGCTTTTCCCGGTCACACTCTATTCTTAGAGTCCATCATGCACATCAAAGGTGCCGGGAGGCAGAGACACACAGGGGCCCCGGGGGCAGAGCCAGTCAGACGTGGACACATGTCCATGGGGGACGAGGAGCGGGTGCTGGGGGGAATTTAGGGAGGGAAGTGGCTCAAAATACGGGGGGAAACAGGTGGCTAATGTCGACGAGGGAAATACGCAACAGGACAACAAAGTTAAATAAAGAATAAATAACGGAAGGAGGGAAACGAGGAACCTGCGTCCAGAAGAGCTGAACACTCGGGACTCCTCACCCCGAGAACGTGGCTGTACAGGCACACTCACACAACACACACAGACACACACACACAGAGACACACACACACAGAGACACACAGCAGAGAGAAACACACACAGAGACACACAATCAGAGGAGGAGAATGTGCGGCGCGGCTGTACACTCACACAGCACAGAGACACACAACACAGAGACACACACACACACAGCAGAGAGAAACACACAAAGACAGACACACACACAGAGACAGAGACACACAGCAAAGAGAAACACACACAGAGAGACACACAGAGACACACACACGCTCAGAGGAGAAGAATGTGGGGCACGGCAGCACAGGCACACTCACACAACGCAGAGACACACAGCTCAGAGATACACAGCACAGAGACACACAGCTCAGAGACACACTCACACACAGACACACGGTAGAGAGAAACACACATAGAGACGCACAACACAGAGACACACACACAGAGACAGACACACAACAAAACACACAGAAACATACAAGCATATGTGCACACACAGAGACACAGACACACACACACAGAGACACACAAAGGGAGACACACAAGTATGCATGCACACACACACGAGACAGACACACAGAGACACAACACAAAGACTCAGAAACATACAAGCATGCAGCGCACACACACACACACACAACACAGAGACACACATACACAGACCATGCAAGCACACACACACAGACAGACACACAAAACAGAGACACATATACACACACAGGCTTACACAGACACACACAGAGACACACACAGGCCCCACGAGGAGCTGAACAACCTCTGGGAATGCACAGGTTCGCCACGTGCCTGGAGTACAGAGTGACACCCTCTCCCAGGCAGAGGGTCTCACCCCCCATGCAGCGCCCCGGCCGGGTGCCTGGTACTCCTGCTGCTTCCAGACGGGGCCTGAGGCTCGGGGGCAGACCGCCAGGCCCCGGGCACAGGGATGTCAGTTCCCACAGCCCCTGCTCTCAGGCCAAACCCACCCCGGTACTGCCAGGGGAGCGAACCCGTCAGGGACCAAAGCCTCCACCCTCGAGGCAGACCTGCCGGAAGCACCCACGTGTCACTCACAGTTCAGGGCAAATCGAAAACACCTCCGCGGCCGGGCTAAACGGCCACCTTCACACACGGGGCCAGACACACAGGCAGGAGGCGCTCTGGGCCAGGTGGTCTGGGTGGGCTCTGGCCCCCGTGTCCATGCTGTGGCCCACAACAAGACCAGGAGGCCAGCCCTAGTCGTGGGCTGGTGGGAGGACTGAGCAGGCCCCTCCGGGTTACACTACCAAAGAGCCCTCAGCACAGAAAAAGCCAATAAACTTCAATAGCTGGACCGCCATCATCATCACCTCTGGTTTTCCATGTTTCATCAGTTCTCGAAAGCCGGCATCTCTAGGACAAGTTCAGACTCCATTCCTTTCACCAAATCAGGACAACCCCGAGCCTCCGCCTGCACCGCCGTCTCGCAGCGTTCTTTGCAGGCTCCACAGCGCTGGCCCTCAGGAGGGCAGGAACCCAGCCCTGAAGAAACAGCACGGCGCGAGGCACAGCTTCCAAGAGGAAAGACGTTTGTGAATCGCGGGGAAGGAGCGAGTGCCTGAGAGGGGGTAGGCAGCCCAGGTGCCCACCCTCCCTCCCCGGGAGTGGGACCCAGCCTCCAGGCTCCGCTCTGAATGCCAGCAGGAAGCAGAGCTGTTGACAAGGCCACAGACCCACGGGCTCCAGCGGCCTTCCCAGACCAAACCGCAGACCCCAAGGCCCTGCCTGCTGGGAAACCCGGTACCACCTTTCGAGTTTCCACCTCCAATCTCCAGAAAGCCAAGGGGCCACAACGGTACCTGCTAAAGACTGGGGTCCTCGGAAAAGGATCCAGCCCGGCTCCAAAAACAGTCTTCAGTTCACACCTGACTTCCACTTGGCCCGTGAGAAAGAAGAAGACTGCCCATGTTTGTGTTCAAAACACAAGTCCACACACAGTCCCAAGGGTGAGTGCACGCTGACACCAGACCCCCTCTTACTAGGCCCAATACACCAAAATGACCTTACACTCCTGACTTCGTGGCTTGTTAGAGAAAAAGGTTAAATGTAGCTTCCTGCACTTGCTAAGGCAGCTAGGAAGATTAACACATGTTGGTTTGGATTAAGTATTCATACGAGTTTACTCCAGGCTTCCCTTGTGGCTCAGCTGGTAAAGAATACACCCTCAATGCGGGAGACCTGGGCTCGATGCTTGGGTTGGGAAGATCCCCTGGAGAAGAGAAAGGCTACCACTCCAGTATTCTGGCCTGGAGAACTCCATGGACTGTATAGCCTACAGGGTTGCAAAGAGTTGGACACGACTGAGCGACTTTTTCACGAGTTTACTCCAACGTGCACTCGTGGAGGCAGGGGACTCCCAGAGGACGGAGCCCCCATACGCCCTCCCTGCCCGGCCGGGGATCACTCACAGGTGCCGACATCCCAGCCAGTCTGAGCGCTGAAAGGGTGAGGGTGAGGGCACTTGTGGCCTCTCTACTGACAGGCACCCCCAGATGCCCACGTGGCTCACCCACAAGAGGACAAGGGGCCAGGAGCCGCGCCCAATCCCCAGATGGCCTAGGGTGGGCATCTGGGACAAGTCTGGCTTGAGCCGTGGGGCAGGTCCTCCTGTCTGTGGCCGAGCCCTAGAAGACGGAGGTAGGGACTTGAGGGGTCCCAGGCCTGTTCCTGAAGCAGGGTCGGTGGGCAGTGTGGGCACAGGGAGCTGTGACCCCCAAGCTCCCCAGGGTACAGCTCCCAGAAGCCCAGGCCGCCTCTGCTGGCCAGCGGCAGGTGACCATGCACACAGCCCCTCTCCATCTCAGCAGCCCCCCTCTCCTCCCCGAGAACCACCCGCCACGGTTCTCCCCTGAGGCTCCTCCAGGAGCAGACCCCATGCAGCCTGCAGACAAACTCAAGGTCAGCCAGCAGGTGGGCTTGCTTTCCAACCTGAGGGGCCTCGCCTGGCTATACATGGCAGAGTATGTGCCCTAGAGCTCAAACCAATCTCCTTCTTGCTGCAGGCCACTGGGCAGCCTCTGATCCAGCCTCCCTACTGTGGAGCTTTTTTAAGCCCGAGATACTCAGAAACAGGCCGCGACCCCCAGGCCTTTCTCTGGAGCATCTCCGGCCTCCGCTCAGGTGGGAACCTCAGAGCAGGCGGCCAAGGTCAAAGGCAGGGGTCACACTGTGCTTCCGAGTGACATCCTCCCACCATGCCCAAAGCAACTAGATGGAAAGACACAAGGGCAGACCCAGCGGGGAACACCCAGCCTGCTCTCCCTGCTGTCCACCCGGGGGTGGGCGGGGCCTGCACACCAGGATGCGTGCGCCCTCCTGGGAGGCGCAGGGCATCTGCGGGTCGGGTGAACATCCCCCTGGGTCCACAGGCAGACATCGGGCACTGCACTGGGGCCAGGCTCCATCCACAGACTGGATCCTGAGGCCGACAGGATGGGCACGAGTGACCAGGGAGGCCCCTCCCGGGGGTCTCAGCTGGGCAGAGCCACCCTGCTGGCCACAGGGCCCACAGGACAGGACCCCCAGGCTCTCAAGGGGAGGTACAGCTACAGGAGGGGCATTAAGAGCAGGCAGACCTCTGGCCCCTTTAAGAAGTCACGCTTCCCTCCACAACCCAGATTCCTGGGAAGACGATCCAGCTGGAAGAAAAGACCCACTGAGCCCACGGCAGCTCTGCCTGGGGGCACCGGGGCCCCTCCAGGCTGCCCCAGGTTCTGGGACACTGAGAACCAACTGCTCACCACCACCCTGGAAAACCACCTCCCCGCACCTCTATCTACGCTTTTATGGGCTGGAGGGAAAGTTTGTTTGACAAGCGCAAAAGAATATTTTCAAACGGCCTCAAGGCTCTCAGGAGGGCCTCCCACCCACAGGCGTGTGGATGGAAGCCTCTTTCCTCCCTGATCAGAGCTGGGGGGTGCCCTGTTGGTGTCCCGAGAGGCTGGCAGCAGGGGGGACCCCAGAGGCAGCAGGGCTCTTGTTACAGGCCTAGAAGGGCGGCCAGGACCTCCATCCCTATCTCACCAGGGAAGCTCCAAGCACTGCCTGGGTGCCCTGGAGATGCTGGCCCACTCCCCAGCTAGGGGCTGGCAACCCAGAGTCCCAACCCTGCTGCAAACCTGCCACTGAGGAAACCCAAGTCAGCCACGAGGTTGGCAAAGCAGGGCCACGCACTCTGCTGCTGCAATGGCAGGGACTCCACCGGGCAGAGCAGGCTAATTAAAACGGGCTGGTCGAGACGAGGGCTCCCATTGACCTGCCAATTAACGCGCTGCCTCGCAGACTCCCAAGCTCTCCGTCCTCAAAGCCTAACTGGAGTAAACCTTTCTGTTCCTGAAGATTGCGCTCCCTGGAGCCCTTCTGCAGGCCTCCCATCCAGGCGCCACCTCCGGTACAAAGAAGCTTCCCTGGACTTCTGGCTGGAAGGAGATGAAGCCTCTGTGCACCCAGGAACGGAACCCAGGGGAGCAGACAGCAGCTCGGGGCCTCATCAGCTGGGATGGAGGCAGAGGAGACAGAGGTTCTGGGGGTCCCTAGCGCAGGTTCTGTCACGCATCAATCAAAGCTCAGTGAAGCCACTTTCGAGAGGCGGAAAGAGCACCACTGAGGAGGGCCTCACAGGCTGACAGGTGCCCTGGGTAGCTCCTCTCCCCCAGGGCTGGAGGCCCGGCCCTCTGCTCACTCCAGACCCAAAGCCCTGCCAGGTGGGAGCCCAACCCACGGCCTCACTGAGACTCCAGACGGACGCTGTTAACTTGAGTCACAGGGACCAGGCACCTCTTAGCATGCAGACTCGCAGCCACCAGTGGCCAGCCAGCCAGCAGGGAGGTGGGCCGACCAAGACTCGACCCGCCCTCGGGACTGAGTCAAGGACTCCGCAGCAGCAGCCCCTCACTGATACTGACCTCGGGCCCGCGCCCGGAATCTGCTCTCCTTAACGAATCCGAGCAACAGCCCTGTGGGAAAAGACCCTGATGCTGAGAAAGATGGAGGGCAGGAAGGGAAGGGGGCGACAGAGGATGAGATGCTTAGAGTACTGACAGAGTCATTTCCTAGGCAGGTTGATAAGAAGTCTAGGGGTCCCCAAGGAGAGAGGGGTCTGGAATTCTCAAGGAGGAAGAAAGGACAAACTTTTTTTCCTTCTCTACATTCCTTAGCATTATATAACAACAATGTACTCTGCCTGAGGACAGTCTCTGGATTAAACATTCTGGCTAATTCTGTTACCTTAAAATGTAAATTATGGGAGTAGGTCTGGTGAGGTTTTTACAACCTCCAGACATTCTTTGGATTCACTGGAGAGTATATAACTTCATTGCTAACACTAACAAAGGGGTATTCTTTCTGCCCCCTTCTGCTGTCTATGTCAGAAGCTTTCTCTATCTCCTTTATACTTTAATAAAACTTTATTACACAACAGCTCTGAGCGATCAAGCCTTGTCTCTGGCCCCGAATTGAATTCTTCTCCTCCGGGGAGAATTCCAGCATCCTGATTCAACAACAATCTTTCAGTATCACGGATCCAATGGACATGAACCTGAGCACACTCCAGGAGGTAATGAAGGACAGAGAAGCCTGGAGCACCGCAGTGCCTGGGGGCAGAAAGACACTGGACAGAGCAACAGCAACGCAGCAGAGGCGTGAGCGCTCCTCACGGAGAAGAGAAAACCGAGGCACACTAGGAGGCCATCACACTCACACCCAGACACCCACAGAGAGTGTGTGTGTGTGAGTGGCAGGGGAGTGGGCTAGGACCATGGCAGGCACTGTCTCGGGGGTGTGTGTGTGTGTGTGTGTGTGTGTGTGTGTGTGTGGCGGGGGAGTGGGGAGGTCATCACATTTACACTCGGACACCCACTGTGTGTGTGTGTGTGTGACTGTGTATCTGTGTGCGCGTCTGTGCATGTCTGTGTGCGCGCGTGCACGCAGCCCCCTGAACACAGCCTGTCACTCGCTGCAGTCCGCAGTGGACTTCTGAAACCCAGCTCCCTGATGGCAGCCAGCGCTCCCACCTGGTTCTTCCCCACCTCTCTGAACCCTCCTTGTCGCCCCTGCCTCCACCCTCTGGGTTCAACCCTCTCTGCAACCACAGCAGCTCCGGGTACCTCGGCCACACGTGGCTGCAGACCTCCTGACAGGTGTGTGCACCTGCCCACCACTGCCTCCCCGCCACCTGACATGTGGGCGCTGCTCTCCTGACGTTCCGGGTGAAGGGGAGACGGAAGAAACCCCCCTCTTCCCAGAACATCCAGCCCCTGGGGCTCTGGACTTTCTCCAAACAGCCAACGGTGTTACCTGACCAAGCGGCTCCCCGGGCCTCCTGCCTCCACCAGCAGCCGGCGCCCAACACGGCGTGGAAATCCCACTCACGCTGTGAGCTCACCAGGGAAGTGTCCCAAACCTGGTTTCCGACACCATTTCCACTTAAAGATCGTTCCCTTGATAGAATTTCTTGGCGCTGACTTCTCTCTCTCTCCCCTGCAATAACTATTATTTTCAACGCCGGCCCTGTGCAGAATTGGAAGTGGATTGGAGCAGACACCAGCGATGAATGTGGCGGAGAGGAGATTCAACCACCGTTGAGACGATGCTCCAAGTCATCCACTGAATGCTTCTCCCAAGTCCTACTCCAGGGGGGTGGCAGGGATTGGATCCAAACCGTCTGCACCTTAACTCCACACCAGAGTGCTTCGAGGCACTCTGTGAACTTTCTGCATCTTTGCAAAATAGTTTGGGGAGGTTTGACGTAAGCACCCTCTCACCCCGCTCACTCAGGTCAGCATCCCTGAAATGCCAGCATACAGCTCCCCGCTGTCCTGCACACAGGAGCCCCTGCTTCACCTCCCAAACCTGCTAGTCGAGGGAAGGTCAGAGATGAGCCCCTCTCTACATCCCAGAGAAAACCCCGGCTTGTCCTTGAGTCTCTAAAGGTGCCCCTCAGCACGTGCCCCCAAGAACACGTCTGGGAAAGGAAGAGGATTCAAGTGGGCTCACTAAGGAGCCTGAGACTCTGCCTAGCTTCTCCCTCCCCACCTGCTCGGAATCAAGTCTGGAGACACGGAGGCCTAGAAATCCCACTCCTGGAAAATGGACAGGCAGGCATCCGGGAGCCGGGTACAGCTCCTGAGAGACACAGAGACACGCTACCCTTCCCGGCTGGTCCCACCTGTGCAGAGCGGGGGTCCCACCTGTGCAGAGCGTGGGTCGCAGCTGACGCTCCCCGTGCCCTCCCCCAGGGATCGAGCATCGGCTGCCGAGCCGGGTCCCGCTAAGCCTCTGGCCTCTCTCCTCTGGTGGTAATTCACTACTGATGAAGGCTGTTCCATCAGCAGAGCGTGTGCTCATGGCTCCGCCACAGGAAGATTGGAGGCTCCCACCGCCCAGGGGTGGTGTCTGCAGCGCCCGCCTCTCAGTGGGGAGAAAAGAAGATGCTTCGATCCAAGTCCTCCAGACAGTCAGCACCACCAAGGCAGACGCCCGCCTGCACCGCCAAACGGGAGCCCACGACATTTCCCAGGTCAGCGGGTCAGAGGGGGCAGGGAGGCCAAGAACTGGCATTGCTGATAGCTCTTGGGGGCACCACACTGGTATTTGAGGGTGAAGAAGGAAAGGGCTGGACCACAAACCGAGGAGCCACCCTGCCTGCCAGGAGGAGCTGAGCTCTGTGGGAGGAAAGGCAAGGGAGCCCAGAGGGCTTCCATTTTACAGAGAGCTGGGAAGGGGAAGGCAGGGAAAGGGCCCCAGAGGAGACTCCAGCCGCTGGCCCCCGAGTGGCCGAGAGCCGCCCGCCTGCAGCTCGCTGGGCACTAGCCTTGGTGCCCTTCTTACGGCCTGCAGTCCCAGCGCCCACCCTGCCCAGCACTCCTAACCCGGAAGGGACGTGTGCCAGTCTGACCAGCCCTTGCTCAAACCCGCCCAGCCTCTTGAGGACAAATACTGACACCAGGACAGTCCGCATGTTAAACAGCAGGCACCAGCGCAGAGGCAGCTGAGTTCCCCGAGCGGAGGGCTGACCCCACCTGGCTCCTCCCTCCCGCACACCTGAGCTGCAGCCCCCTGGGAGAACCCAGGGCCCCCTCCTGGCCCCCCACCTGGGTGTTCCCATCCCCCACTCACTCCGGCAGCTCCCCCCCTTCCTGCGTGACAGGTGGGGCCACCAAAGCAGCCACGGGGACACCCCCAGGCCAGCCC
Source organism: Nanger dama (assembly GCA_917880005.1). Lineage (NCBI taxonomy): Eukaryota > Metazoa > Chordata > Mammalia > Artiodactyla > Bovidae > Nanger > Nanger dama. Next base: position 2,312,208 of record CAKJTW010000115.1, read on the forward strand.
CGCCCACACCAGGTGGGCTGAAAGCTGGGCAACAGAGGCGGGGGTGCCACCACCACGGATCAAGGGGCCTGCTGACACCGGCACCCGCCACAGGCCCGGGGCAGCGGGTGTCTGGGTCCCTCTGCACAAAGGCTCGCGGGCGGAGCCCCTGGGTGACAACAGCGGGGACCCGGGAGGGTGGCCGTCCCTCTTTCCTGATGGCGGCCCTGAGCGGCCAGGGGTCCCTGTGACGAGACCCCAGGCCAGGTGGGAGGAGCTGCCGACTCCTGGACCACTGTGCCTCCCTGGGCGGTGCCCCCACCATGCCGGCTGGCACAAGGGACACGAAACTTTTGGGGGACCATACCAGGGCCAGAGGGCCCAGTGGGGCTGCCCTGGCCCCCTCCCTGCCTGCTCCACGCAGAGAACAAAAGGCTGACGGATGAGAGGGGCAGACCAGAGAGTCCCAAACTGTCCCCTGGGGGTCGGAACGCAGCTACAGCTCGGGCACCACCCATCCCGTCGGGGGTGGGAATGGAGCCACAGCTCTGGCACTCGTCCTGTCAGCGTGCCCACCCGTTCCATCGGGGTCGGAACACAGCCACAGCCCGGGCCCTCGTGCCACTTCTGTGACGTGGTCCCGGTGGATGGTGGGCGCTGCCTTCCAACTGCCCACATGTCCTGCCTTGCGTCTTGAATGAACAATTCTGAGCGGTTCAAAGCAGTGGTCCCCAACCCTTGTGGCACCAGAGAGGCTGGTTCTGCAGGAGACAATTTTTCCTCAAAGCACGGGGTAGAGGCAGGTGGGAGGAGGAGGTCTCAGGATGATTCAAGGGCATGACCTTTCTTGTGCGCTTTGCATCTAGCCTAATGCATGTGGCCCCTCAGGAGGTAAAAGTGCTCGGCCCAGAGGCTGGGGCCCAGGTCTAAACGGTTCCCCGATAAAGACCGAAACAGGCACTCCTAAAACACCCCCAGGGGCGGTCGGAACAATCGAGACTGCCCTCGCCCTAACCAGACATGCGGATGACTCCACGGCCAACCACAAGTGCCTTCAGGCGCAGGGACCCAGAAAGAACCCAGGCAGGCTTCCGGATTTCTTAGATTTCCCAAATCCAGGTGAGGGGCTGTGGGCCCTGAAGAAGAAGTCACTCAGTCTCATCCAACTCTTTGCAACCATGGACTGTACCCTGCCAGTCTCCTCTATCCATGGGATTCTCCAGGTAAGAATACTGGAGTACGTTGCCATTTCCTTCTCCAGGGGATCTTCCCAACCCAGGGATTGAACCAAGGTCTCCCGCATTACAGGCAGACTCCTTAACATCTGAGCCACCAGGGAAGTAAGTTGGGGGAGGTGAAAGATTCAAGAGGATGAAACAAGGAGGAGAGAGATGAGGCCACGAGCACCGTCTTTCAGCTCATCTCAGCACGTGGATCCTGCAATGGAACACAGAGACGGACACAGGGAGGGGGCAGGTCCCCAGGACGCCGGGGTCAGGGTGCCATCGGGTCAGGGAGCCGCCGCCCCTCGAGGCGCACAGTAGCCTATCAGCTGAGCTCTCAGGGCCCGGAGCGCTGGACTTCACTCTGGAACTAAGAGGACTCTCACAGCTAGCACGCTGTTTCACCTTCTCACTCAAAAAGGACATGACTGCTTCCTGTGGACGTTTGCAAAGAACCAGCAGCTGAAGGCGAACGTCCTGAGGCCTGGCTCACAGACACCCGCTGCACCCGTCACACCTGCACACATTTTCACAAAGCCGCCGTCCGCCGGGATTGGCCCAGGCCCTCTTCTCCTCGATGCACAGACACCAAGCACCTGCCTGGCCCCCGTGACTCCCCCAGTCACTGCAACCCCTCAAGGGGACAATGTGAGATAAGGTCCCCCAACAGGCTAAAGGACTCTCACAGGCTAGGATGCGGTTTTCTCGGAGGCTGACATCGTGGGGCACTGGGTACGTCCTGGGAGAAACACACTCCTTTCCACACTGCACACGAGATGTATGTTCACCATGCCATCACTGCACACAAGCCCCAGGGTGAGTCTGCAATGCTGGCGGGGGCGCGGGAGAGATGCGTGAATCTCACCAAGGAAGGCCACGGGGACCCAGCAGCCAGGAACGGTCCACCCCCTCCCATCCGATGTGCTCACCTCAGCTTCACTAACCTTTATGTTAATGGATTTCACAGCACCTGCTGGTTTGGCCTGTGCCAGGCTGGAAGCGCGGCTCCACCATTCATCTCCGTGTAGTTTCCCTACCATTATTACTGTTCAGCCGTTCAGTCGTGTCTGACTCTTTGCGACCCCATGGAGGGAGGCACACCAGGCTGCCCTGTCCTTCACCATCTCCTGGAGTCTGCTCAAACTCAAGTCCACTGCAAAGGGCTGGAAGAATGTGGCTCTTTTCTCTCGCTATGTTATAGATGTGCTGAGCAGTAAAGTGATGTTCACAGAAGCTGGACCAGGAGGAGCCAAGGGAATTTGGAAAGTCGTTAGAAAAGTCGATACGGCAGCCTGGAGCTTTGCTCAGAAGTTGGGAAGAGAATGACAGATAAGACACGAGGGCAAAGGTTTGCTGAAAGATTTCTTAAAGCCTCTGAACCATAAGAGAAAGCACGTAACTTCAACTTCGGCAGGGTGGGTACCACGTGGCATCCCCAGGGTGATGACACCTCCAAGTGTACTGCCTCGCTGCTCTCTGACGGGAAGCAGAGAGCACCTGTCTACGCCCCATCCTAAACAGGCGTGTCCTCTGTTACAGTGCCGAGTGTCTCTCTGTGCCCACATGGTCCACCCCTGCACAGCGTTCTGGGCAGCAGCAGGCCCCACCCTGACCACGCGTCGTGCACCCAGTGGCCTGCTTCCACCAACTGCTTGGCTCCCCTCAGCCTTCCTTCATCTGCTTCCAGGGGAACAGAACACAGCGTTGCAGAAACCAGCACAGCACTGTAAAGCTATTATCCTCCAATTTAATATGGAGGAAAGAGAAGTCGCTCAGTTGTGTCCAGCTCTTTGCGACCCCATAGACTGTAGCCCGCCACGCTCCTCTGTCCTTCTGATTCTCCAGGCAAGAATACTGGAGTGGGTTGCCATTTCCTCCTCCAGGGGATCTTTCCAACCCAGAGGATCAAACCCAGGTCTCCCTCATTGTAGGCAGATGCTTTAGTGTCTAAGCCACCAGGAAGATATGTATACACATATAACATTTCAAAATAAATGGCAAGGGTTGTTGACATAAAAAAAGATTCATGGCAGCCTCTAAATAAAATCTTTTCAATTCTGTCACAGGAGAAACTGAAGCCCACAGAGCCAAAGGTCACTGGGGCTCCGGGAAGCACACGCGGTTCCGGGCCAGCAGCTCCTTGTTCTGGCTCACAGGCGGGCGCCCATGTGTGCCAGACTCAAGGACTGCCGGTGAGATCAGACAAGCCAGCGCCAGCACCTCCAGCACCCACCCACCCCCAGCTCCCAGCCCGGCACCATCAGCTGCGAAATAACCTCCATCTTTGCTGGGAACCGGCGGCATCTTGGAAAGACCCCAGCCCTGTTTGTCGACCAGGACCCATGACAGATGCGCTGAGGGTAGGCACGGTTTTGAGAACAGAAACTCCTCCTCCTGGCGGGATGCCGGGAACCAGCAGGAGTTCAACCTGGTTAATCTACAACCAGGCTACTTCCAGACTACAACCTCCACTCTTCCTATCCCTGATGTTCCTGAAAATCAAGACCCCTATCCAGCAACGCTGGCCCCACTGTTGGGGGGTGGCAGAGGCCTGCAGGGCACCCAGCCGTGCACTGCCCCCTCAGCTCCACTCCTGGCTCCAATGAGCGACATCACACACGCGGCAAAAATCCAACTGAGCTGCCAGATCGGTCTGGCGTGCCTTAGTGACAGCTGTCCCCATGTCCCTGAAATTCTGCCCCTGACCCCCTCCTCACAGACAGACCCTTACAGCCCAGCATGGAGAAATGCTCCCCACGCAAGGCAAAGCTGGGCCACACCCTGAAGAATAGGGAGGGTCCAGCCACGACCCTGGGGGTGTGGACGCTGACATTCAGGCAGGGGAGGACCCCTGGAGGCATCTCATGTGATAGAGCGAGCGTGCTTCTTAATCCATGTCTCATTACTGAGTGAGGTCACTCAGTTACATCGGACTCTTTGCAACCCCGTGGACTGTAGCCCACCAGGCTCCTCTGTCCATGGGATTCTCCAGGCAAGAATACTGGAGTGGGTTGCTAATTCCTTCTCCAGGGCATCTTCCCGACCCAGGGACTGAACAGGGGTCTCCTACACTGCAGGCGGATTCTTTTACCGTCTGAGTCAACAGGGAAGCTTACTATTAAGAGACATTTCTAAGTATAGACAGGTCAACTTAAAAAGTATCAGCAGATACATGCTTGACTTTACCTTATACTCTACAGATAAGACATTACAATATGTAATGAATCCATACCCCTTTTCTAAAGGAACACCCAAGACAGAAGGAGCAATCAAGTTACCAATAACAATCGTCAATCAGATGGATAACTGAGATGACCCTTATCTCTCTCGAAGAGATGGGGACTGGGCAAGTGGTCAGGAAGGAAATACAATGCGCTTTTAACTTTGCGTGAAAACAGTTCCATGTTGCTAAACATACTTCTGCATTTGCCAAATAAATCCTCTACTTCAAATTACTGTCCGAATGCTTAATAAACTCTGCTTCTGGCCTTTGTTTTGGAATCTGTCACTTTTGTTTCACTATTTTCTGCCCTAAAATACTGTTTCAAGTTTGTTTGTTTTTTTTCCCTAATCACTCTCCCTCATGAAACCTGAACGGCAGAGATAGATCTGTTTACATCCTGTGGCCCACCACAACCACTGTCATATCTAGGATTTCTTTTCCTCCTCCCAAGACTGAGAACGCATGGTATAAAGGGATTACAAACAGCTTGGCCTGCTTTGTTTTCTTTAACTTATTTGACTGCACCAGGTCTCAGCACACGGGATCCTTAGTTGGGGCATGCCAACTCCTATGTAGACCCTAGTTCCCCCACTAAAGACTGGACATGGGCTCCCTCCATTGGGAGCACCGAGTCTTATCCACTGGACCCACAGGGAAGTCCCCAGCTTGGGCTGTTTACGGAAGAAGCATGGACCTTGCTCTGCCAGCTAGTGGATGCCTGCCGTCTGTGGCCCACCCTGTTCCCCAGGGTCAGAGGAGGGAGAGAGTCCCCTTCTGGGTCCTGACTGCCCCCCCCGTCCTGAAGCCCCAACCTCGATCACGCTCTATATCCAACAAGTACTCAGCAAGCACTGACCGATGCTCGGTGCTCTGCCAGATAAGAGCATGCGTGAATGGTGGTTCTGGCCCCTGGCACTATGGGAACCAGCAGAGCCAAAACAGAGTCCAGCCTGTCCATCACAAAGCAACATCCTATGGGGCCAGAATTAAACTGTGTCTCTGTCTATTTAGTCAAAGCTACGGTTTTTCGAGTAGTCATGTACAGATGTCAGAGCTGGACCATAAAGAAAGCTGAGCGCCAAAGAATTTGCTTTTGAACTGTGGTATTGGAGAAGACTCTTGAGAATCCCCTGGAGTGCAAGGACATCCAACAAGTCTATCCTAAAGGAGATCAGTTCTGAATATTCATTGGAAGGACTGATACTGAAGCTGAAGCGCCAGTACTTTGCCACCTGATGCAAAGCACTAACTCACTGGAAAAGATCCTGATGCTGGGAAAGATTGAAGGTGGGAGGGGAAGGTGACGACAGAGGATGAGATGGTTGGATGGCATCACCGACTCAATGGACATGGGTTTAAGTGAGCTCTGGGAGCTGGTGATGGACAGGGAGGCCTGGTGTGCTGCAGTCCATGGGGTCACCGAGTCGGACACAACTGAGCGACTGAACTGCAGGAGACAAGGCTGGAGCCGTCAGGGCCAGCTCCCTCGAGGTGCACCGGAGCTGCGAGGTGTTGATTTCCACAAGTAGAATCCACAGGAGAGCTGCGACCAACCCTAGTGACCCGGGCTCCCCACAGCCAAACTCCCGACATCTTCAGGAAGCAAATGGCTCCAGGAGACAGTTACTGAGTTTGACCACACGTTAGAAGCAAAAAACTCCACCCACCTCTTCCCCTGCTTCATCGTCAGCAGTTACAAGGGACCCAGAAAGGTTTCAGCTCAGTCTCAGATTTCCTCCAAACCAACCTCACACTAAGGTTTCCCTGGTGGCAGACACAGTAGCGGTCCGCCTGCAATGCGGGAGATCTGGGTTCTATCCCTGGTCGGGAAGACGCCCTAGAGAAGGAAATGGCAACCCATACCAGTGTTCGTGCTTGGAGCCTAGTGGGCTGCAGCCCACGGGGTCGCAGAGAGTCAGACACGACCGGGCGGCTAACACTTTAAGGTTTCACACACTGGCCCTAAAGGACTGCAGCTACGATGGATGTGCAGGTTCCAGGAAACTCCAAGTCTTTGGATAATCATCCTGTTCTTCCAAAAGCAAAACGCTCGTGCTCAGCTGCACAGGTGCGTGAAGCTGTGTTTCACTAACAGCACTCTGGAATGCTTACACTATTTTCGACAGGACAAGGAAGTGAGGGTCATAATGATTTTCACCTCCAGCACTATTATTAACAAGCCCTTTGAAAGGAGGTGGGGCATTCGGGAGTGCTGGCCTCACTGAGAACACAGTGTCTCATTTTCCCCCACAGTAGATGATCTAAGGAAGAAAATGGCAATAACCAGGGTGAGAGAGAGGAGGCTGAGTAAACACTGTAATTCTGCTACATAGGATGCAGAAGATATTTACATCCACACGTTGAAACGACTGCTCATCTCATCAGAATATGTTTTAACTCAAGCCGAAATTTTAGAACTATTGAAAACATCTAACCCCAGACTCCAGGACCACTGAGAAGATGGTAACATGACCCTGGACCAGTCCCAACCAGGAAGAAACAAAAGGAATTCTGAAACCTGACACAGAAGGTTCTCCAGAGTCAACATTCCAGCAGGAAGGCAGATTTTCCTGGTTAGTCAACTAGAAATTCAAGTCTGACAGCCACAGGGGGTGGGAGGGTGTATGTCCAACAGACCTCTGCACTTTCAGCAGGCCAGGAACACACGGCCCCACCCTGGCGGCGGCAGGCGGCAGACCACACACATCTGGGCTACTCTGCTGTAACTTATGGGGAAGGGGGCTCAGGAGCTCAGCTCCCACCCTTTGAGAGCCTGACTTTCACGAAGCCTGCTTCCAGCCCCACTGACTATGAAAAGGATCCTATTTCTACTCCAAGAAGGCTGGTGATCACCCAAAGAGCATCCTTCTTTGGAAATCTTACCTAATACAAGCTAAACACAGATACACACAGAAAAGAAACAAAACACAGACCCATCTAGAGCGAGGAGTCAATCCTCGTAGAACTCGGGACCTTGTAAGTGATCCTGAGGCGCGTGAGGCTTTTCACAGAGGTAAACAACCACACGGTCCGCGTCTCCGTGGGCTCCGCTCCATCCTGCCTGAACACCTGATGGCCCACTGATGGGAGACCTCTGCCACTCATTTCCATCAAGTTCCTAGAGCCAGTGTCACCCATGCCTGCGTCATCAATCACCTCACCCAGACGGCCACCCATGTGTTTGTTAAGCATCTGTTCACCTTCAAGGGCTTGCCAGTAAAGAATCCCCCTGCAATGCAGGAGACCTGGGTTCGATCCCTGGGTTAGGAAGATCCCCTGGAGAACGGAGAGGCTACCCACTCCAGTATTCTGGCCTGGAGAATTCCATGGACTATATAGTCCATAGGGTCGCAAAGGGTTGGACACAACTGAGCGACCTTCACTTCACTTCACCTTCAAGGTCAGCTTTATAAAAATGTCCCACCGGGGACTTCCCGGTAGCTCAGTGGTGAAGTATCCACCTGCCAGTGCAGGAGACATGAGTTCAATCCCTGGTCCAGAGAGATCCCACGCGCCGCGGCAATTATGCCCATGAGCTGCAGCTACTGAGCCTCCGTCCCAGAGCCCAGGAACCACAGGAACTGCTAAAGCCTGCGTGCCCAGAGCCTGTGCTCCTCAGAAAGAGCGGCCGCCGCAGCGAGAAGCCCCGGGCGCCCCAGCTAGAGCGCGGCCCCCGCTCCCCGCAGCTAGAGAAAAGCCCTCCCGGCAACAAAGACCCAGCCCGGCCAAAAATAAAAGTAAGTGGAACTATTTTTAAAAAGAAAATGGCCCACCCAGCTCACTCTGTATTCAAACACACTTCCTCGAATGGGGGAGAGAGGTGACAAGGAGCAGCCAGCACCTGAGAACAGGGCATGGCCTCAGGCACCCAGGCCCCAGCGGCGCCCGAGGCGCGGGCAGAACACGCGGGCACTGTTGGAAGAAAGCCTGCCAGGCCCTGGGCGGGATGTCATCTCAGATGCATCCTGTGACCTCCCCCCGCAAGTCCATGCATTTAGAGGGCACATGCCACCCCGGGCGCCCCAAAGCACAGCTGCAGGGACATTAGGGCTCAGAGCAGCCACGGCTCCTGCACGCGGGTACGACCCAAGCTCACGGCGGGGTCATGGCTGGGATCATTCTGTAGGCCCACGAGTGACTAAGGAGCCAAAGAAAACCGGTCCAGGCTCGATCTCGGCTCCCACGAGCAGAGCCTCAAAGCTGCCGACTTCCTGCTCTTCCTAGGAGCCCTCACCCTGCTGAAAAGTGTTTAAGAAACTGCTAGAAAAAGGTGCAGAAGATAGGATCACTGTTCTTTGGTGGGGCTGGGCGGGGGAGCGGTAGGGAGGGAGGCGACTGTGTGGCTGTGTGGGATGTTAGCTGCCTGACCAGGGACTGAACCCGAGCCCCCTGCACTGGGAGCTCCGCGTCCTAACCACTGGACCAGCAGGGAAGCCCCGACCCTGGTCTTTTCCGGCTCAGTCTGTTCAGAACCAGATGTCAAGCCACACCATCTAACCTCACCCAGGAGGAAGCCACATCTGTGGGAGAAGGTGCTGGCGACGCTCTGAAAGTCTCCGGGTGAAGATGCAAAGCTAAAAATTCTTCCCCCGGCACAGTGAGCATTCAAAACGTCAGCCAGAGACCCAGACTTGGATTTAACAATCGCCCACTGCACGTGCTCTGCAGGAGTAGAAACTTCATAGCAACGAAGCGTATACCCTGCATCCTGAAGAGGGGCTACACTGTAACTGGGAGGTGCTTGCTACTGATGCCTCAGCACCTCCCCCCCAGTCTCCTCCCCCCATCCCCTCCCCTACCAGGAACTGCCAGTGACACTGAGCTCCTTTAGCTGGAGCCACAGCCAGCCCTCCTCCTCAGAGCCCAGCCTGTCCACCTCGCCGGCAGGGAGGAGGGGGCGGTGCAGGCTGGAGAAGGGGATTCAGCTGGCCCATCACAGTGGGGTGGGGCCACACTGCCGGGGAAGGACAGGGCCTTGACTCGCCCCCTGGCTTCTGAAGAAAAGCCAGCAAATGGGTGTACAGGGTACACTGGATCAGATCATCCCCAAGTCCTGAGAAAGAAGGACAGACTCTCAGCTATGGCAGGATCTGATGCTGCAACGTCAGGGTGTCTACAACGCAGCCTCAAAGGTCCGGTAAAAACAAAGACAAAACCAAAATTTACATAGGTGGTGGCTGTGGTTTAATCTCTAAGTCTTATCTGACTCCTGTGACCCACCAGGCTCCTCTGTCCATGGGATTCTCCAGGCAAGAAGACTGCAGTGGGTTATCACGCCCTCCTCCTCAGGGGATCTTCCCAACTCAGGGATCGAACTCACATCTCCTGCACTAGCAGACAGATTGTTTACCACTGAGCCATCTAGGAAGCCCAAGAATTTTCGTTTACATAAAGCAAATGTGGCAAACCATTTTTTTTTAAGTCTCAAAGAAAGTCAACTTTCTTTTTAAGATCATCTGCATGTAAAATGTATATAGTTTATAAGCACTTCTATAGACACATCAAACTCATGTATTACTATCTGATAGGTGATGAGGATTTATGGATTTTTTTCCTGGCAGTATTTGATTTTTTTTTTTTAAACAGTGAACAGGTATTTATCAGAAAGAAAATGAGATTTTTATTTTTCAGTGATAGAGGCTGGGAACTGATGGACTCTTTGATCTGATAGAGAAAGTGCTGCCCGAAACCACAGGAGGAAACAAAGTCCATTGATTGCTTCCTTTTCATCTGAGAATTCACTTCCACCCTCCTGTGTGCAGACAAGAAAAGGCTCCCCGAAGCCAAGGTCGAGGCTCCGACCCCGGGCCTGGCCCCTGCGCTCAGGGTGGGTTTCTGCTCTCCGGCTTCCAATACCTGACACCTCGGCTTCTGGCAATGGACCCACAGGAACCCACTCTTTGAACTGCACTTTGCTCCCTGGGTCCCCAACTCTAGAGATTTGTTGCAATAAATGAAAGTGAGAGATACACAAACAGTTCCAGCCTGAAGAGCAGTAACCCTGCTTCCACAAAGAGTATCAACTTCATTCCTGGAACAAAGGGATCATTCACAATCCGAGCCCTTATCCGTTTTCTAAAAATGTCAGATAGACACTGAGTGTCAGCAGGGACAAATGGTGCAGCTGTTAGAAGGAATAGGACAGAACCACAGCGGCAGCCTCGCCGTGTAACTCTTCGTGGGCATTCTACACAGCAGTGAATATGAAAGCAGATTTCATTTTCAGCAGCCAGAATTTTCAGTAGCTGACTCAGTAACCAAAACCACGCACAGCCAAGAGCAGCAAGTCAGAGAGGCACACACAGGTAAACGACATGTAAGTAGCTCAGTGGCAAAGAATCCACCTGCAGTGCAGGAGACCCAGCAGTTGTGGGTTCAGTCTCTGGGCTGGGAAGATTCCCTGGAGGAGGGCACGGCAACCACTCCAGTATCCTTGCCTGGAGAATCCCATGGACAGAGGAGCCTGGCAGGCTACAGTCCACGGAGTCGCACAGAGTCGGACACGACTGAAGTGACAGACAGACAGACACACACACACACACAATCTGTGAACACCCCTCTGAGAGATACACAAACAGTTCCAGCCCGAAGAGCAGTAACCGTGCTCCCACAAAGAGTACCAGCTTCATTCATTTCTGTCTATGTGAGGCAGATCCACGCGTCCTGCTGCAGGACTGTGTCCAGCAGTCATTTGTCAGATAAAGCAAACGTGTTTGGCTGTTTCAAAGCAAGAGATCCATGCTTACATAAGATGAGAACATTTCTTGAATAGTGCAAAAAATATTCATCATAACTACTTTAATATCCATATTCCTTTTCCCCCATTTGTGAGCAAGTATTACTTTATGAAGAAAAAATTCTCTTCAAATCTAGGTCTATCTAGACTTTGCTCAAGCAACTGAATGACCACATGGAGAACCATGCTGGGGAAATGATGGCTACAAACATCCCTTCAAACTCACACTTTTTTATTCCGTGCCCCCAAGTATCAAAAATCCTTTATTTCTCCATGAAGCTGAGTGCCTCCTTCTCACTTCCCGCACAGACTCCAATGAAACATGTTTTGCACTGAAACATCTTTTGTCAAAGCTTCTCTTCTCAGAAACAAGTGGCTTGTGGAAGGAGGACTCGGTGACCTTTGCCCCACAGCGGGGTACCTCCAGGACCACCCTCACATCTCAGTCTCCTCCCTTCCATCTGATGGGGGAAACAGGGGACAGAGGCTGGAAAGAAAAATTACAGAAGTACGTCCAGGACTTCCCGGTTCACTGTAAGTGGACACAGGTTCGATTCCTGGGAAACTAAAAATCCCATGTGCCTCTTGAGATTTAAAAAAACAAGTAGGTTCAACATGAAAAATAACTACTCACAGTGGAGCCAGCGCGGATCCTGAAAAGCACCTAGAGTTGGAGGCAGGAGGCCAGCGTCCTTCAACTGAGTGAGAAGGCCCTCCCCAGGAAGCCCCGGGCAGGGATAAGACCCATCCTCATATCTCAAGAGCATGGGGTTAAATTTAAAAGGCCCCTAACAAAGCAAACGCATGGCACAGTTTAAGATTCCAAAGCAGTTCTGTGCTCCGCATTCTCGACGCTAACCTCTTTAGGCAAAACCAACGCAATGTGTCAAAAAATTTCAGCCACAGTGGGGACATTCCTAACACTTTCTCCCAGGAGAAGCTGTGCAAAGTGTAAGTTATGAGATGTGGCCAGGTGTCTGCACACCCACTGCTGCAATGCCACGTCGAGCCTTCCAGACCAAGGGAAGTCAGCAGATTCGATAAGGAAAAGGCAGGCGTGCATAAGAAGGTTCGCTGTGCTTTCTCACGATCTCAGAAAGCTGGCACGTAAGAATGTAGCTCCTCCTTCTCTGTGAGCCATACATAAATGCAAAACTCACACTTTAATAAGTGGTTGATGAGACCTGACCAACTTTTTCTTTCTGCTTCCCACTAGGGAAAAAAAAATTTTAAATGCTATAATGAAGTCCTTGCTGCTAGCAAGGACTTCCCAGTTGGTCCAGTGGTTAGGACTCTGTGTTCCCAATCAGGGAGCCAGATCCCACATGTCACAACTTTAAAGACCCTGCATGGTGCAATTAAGAATCCATGCAGCCAAATAAATTTTTTTTTAAGAAACAGCCAAGGTCAAAAACCAGTGTCCACTGACTTTTTAAATGGTGTTAAAATGCTATAATAAAGCAATAGTGTGTTTTAAAACCATCTTTCCTCTTTTTCCCATATGGTAATCTGACTCTCCCCCACCGGTATTCCCTGTCCAGTGCTTCCCGCATGACACACTTCAAAAGCGTCCTCCACAAGGCAAACTCACCCAAAGGTGAGGAGGTTGGGAGGGAAGCCATTCGCAGAGGGGCTGATGACCTGAGATGCTTCGGTCTGAACCAGAGGGGCGGACGGCAGCTCCCGCGGTGGAGGGATCATGGGTGTTAGTCTGCTCCAGGCACAGGCCATGGTGCCAGCGAGGGGCACAAACCTGTGCAGGGAGAACTTTCCAGAGAAGAGGATCCTGGGCTAGGAGCAAGCCCCTATCCTCCATGCTGCAGTGTGCAAGCACACACACACTCATGTGTACACACACACGTACACATACACACACATATGTGCACACGCACAAACATACAGATGTGTGTACACGTGTGGGCACACATACACACGTAATGTACACATGCACATACATAACACACATACACATATAACAAAAGCGTGTAGAACATACATGCACACATGTACAAATACTTGTGTGCACACATAACATACACATAATATGCACGTGTGAGTACATTTACACACACGTACACACATAACGTACATATACACATGCACACACACCAGCTGGGGTTTTTCGTCCAAAGCCTGGGAATGCAGTCGGCACATCCTGGGACAGCCACTGTGTGTGTGCCATCCAATGCATTCTGGGACCAAATGAGGCTTAAGAGATAAAAATAAGATGCTGGCCCATCACAGGCATGGTGCGTGTCAGCCAGAAACCGCTCTGGTCCCTGCCCTGGAAATTCAGATTTTACACTGTAAGTCACGAACACCCAGTCTGCACAACCAGAAACACTCAAAGACTCCGAATAAGCTTATAACCCTATTTTCTTTTCAACAACATCACAATATGGATCAGGCTTCGTAGCTGTCCTCCGAATTTCTCCTGGGAGGCAGGGGATAAGCCGAAGTTTAGCTTTTATCTCAAATGTGCAACAATTATGACTACCGGGCATATTAGCAGCTGCAGAAAATACAAATTAAGAGCTAACCTGAAGCCACTCCGTGTGGCTGGTGCAATACATTAGAAAAAGCCTTCCAGCCTGTCCTTCAGGGGAAAGCACGCTAGCTTTTCCAATGATGGAGGCACAACATTTTTAATGTGGCTGACAAAGCAATGCAGAAAAAAAGGAGGGCAAGAGAAAAACCAAAAAAAAAAAAGCAAGTGATTTCCAGCAGCGAAGCCCCAGATCACTAGGTGACTCTGGCCTTAAACCATCCATGACCCACAGCCCGTGGTATCTCGATTGCTGAGATAATTACTGGATCGGATTCAGGATTCAATCATTTGAACTTGAAAGCTCCCACAGGTTCAGCACTGTTAATATTAGAAGTGATAATTAGATTCAAAGTGACAGTGTTCATATGGAGGGCTGCAGGCTCCTAGGATTTCTGTTTTACTCATGGCAGGCAATGGGGGAGAGAGGGGAGATGCTGGACCCCAGGCCGTGGGTCCCTGAACTGATACCCGCCTCCCAAGGCTCAGACACCCTCTTCTCTCTGCTGCTATTTGGTCCACACAGGCCCTCTAAATCTGGGCCAAATTGTTTCTCTGAGCTCTGCTGGCCCTCTCCTCTGCCCTCCTGTGTCCCCAAAGCGTCAGGGCCCCGCCCCGCTCCCGGCTCTGCCCTCCCAAAAGGACAGCTCCATGCACCCTCCCCGCAGGGCTGTGACAAGCGTGCCGCTCAGCAAGGCCCTCCCTGAGGCCACTACCGCTTCAGCACCCCCACCTCAAGGGTCCCCACTCCAGTATTCAAGCCTGGAGAATTCCCTGGACCGTCTAGTTCATGGGGTCGCCAAGAGTCAGACACAACTCAGCAACCTAAAAGAGAAGAAAAAAAAATAACCTCACACAAACTCACACCCCTTCCCTGCTGTGTGCTTCCCCTTGTCATTCCTCCCTAGCTGCACACGCACACTTTACTAGCATTTCAGTGACCTCTGTTTGTCTGTAGCCTCCATCTACCTCGAAAACACTCGCTCCAGGAAGCTGAGCTTGCGCCTGGTCGTCCACTATTGACCCCCAACGCCTGTGACCGCACACTCAGTTTAAACACTTCTGTGTGAGATTCTGGCTAGAGTCTGCCTCTCGGGGGACCCAGCTCCCACCACCCATCCCCACACACAGATGCTGAGCCCTGCACGCAACAAGCACCGAGGTGCTCAGCATGGGCACAAGCAGGACGGGACACGGGGCCCCGCCTGAAGGACACTCGTGCACACACATGTGCCAGGCTCCACGTGTCTGTGCCACAGGCAAACAAGACGACACCACAAAGGCAGCACACAGCCCCTCCCCACAGAGGGTAATGAAAGCGTTAGGCACTCAGTCATGTCCAACTCTTCGAGACCCCATGGACTGTAGCCCTCCAGGCTCCTCTGTCCATGGAATTCTCCAGCCCAGAATACTGGAGTGGGTAGCCATTCCCTTCTCCGGGGGTCTTCCGGACCCAGGGATCGAAGCAGGGTCTCCTGCATTGCAGGCAGATTCTTTACTGAGCCACCAGGGGGCCCCATGGAGGGAAGGAAAATAATTTTCATAGGCAACTGGACAGTTGAGCTGTCCTTGATAGATTATTAAGCTTTCCACTAATGGAAAAGGGGATTGTCCCAGATGGGGGAAAAAACTCACAGTGATGGGAAATGCAAAGAGCTCTAGAATGACAAGCTCTAAAATTAAAAGCTGAGGCTCCTCGGAAGACAAGCAAAGAACGTGCATGAGGCAGGGGTCCAAGTCATACAGGACTTGAAAGCCAGAAATCCTGGAGAGCTAGAAGGTAGCCCAGCCAGGGCCCTGGGCTACAAATGCATGTTCACCATGGGAAGAAGGTTCCAGAAAGCGGATCCACTGCCTGCAGGAGTGCATGGCACCAGGTCCCATCCTGTCCTCCCAGCAAACTTGCCTGCAAGTTCATCGCATGCAGCCCGGCTCACTCATCAGGCGTGAAAATGCCAGTATGGTCAAGGATGCGGTTAAGTCTTTTCTTCCGAAATGCAAGCGGCCGGCCTGGGAGAACTGGACTCACGAAAGCACCGCACCTCTGAGTCAGTGAGCACCCCACAGCCCGGCAGCCCCAGCTCAGGGTCTTTGAGGACACGTTTCACCACGACCTACCTCCTACCCGCTGCGCAGAACAGAGAGAGGGGAGGATAAAGCGGAGAGACGGCCGTTTCAAGTGGCATCTCCGTGACCAGGATGCTATTCTGAGATCCATTCATCCCGCAGGGGAAGGGGCGGTCACGTTCTCATTTCATCTGCAGTGAGGACATAATGAGGGTCGGCACCAGCGACCCCCGGGGCCTCTTCAGTGATCTTGGCTCCGCACACACAGTCCCTCCTTTCTTGCACTTGGCTCAGCCAGAGCCCAGGGTTCGCAGGGACCGTCGGGGCAGCACTGGAGGTGCCAGACCCTCCCCAGCTCCCTGCCAACACCTCGGCTCCCCAGAAAACTCTTGGCTGCAGAAAGCTGCTCAAACGGATGGCTGATCTCCCAAATTCTAGCTCAGGAGGATGGGGAAGCGGGCAGGAGTTCCCTGCAGGGGAAAGAGCATCCTCTTAGCTGACCCATGGCCCCGGCCGTCACTTGCCTGGGCTCCGTGGCACCATTTTGTAAGAAAGGTCAGTACTATGGCTCAGAACTCATCGGAGGAGCCCCACACAGGGCTGGATGAGGTTTAAAAACACAATGCCTCAGCCACATGAGAAAGAGGGAGGAGCCTGCCGCTGTTCCTAGGCGTGGGCTGATCTGCGCAGGGGGCTGCGGTGAACACACACACGTCCACAGTCACTGTACTTGAACTTCCAGACGGACGCTGCTCGAAGGAGGTAACACCACCATCCCTGGTGTCCCGAGATGAGGAAACGGAGGCAGAGCACACCCCCGGGGTTTAAGGAGGCCATCTGCAGAGGGCGTGGGCTATGATCAAGTTGAACAACGTAATTCACACGCACGTGGACATGTGGCTTCCCTGGTAGCTCAGAAGGGTCAAGAATCTGCCTGCAATGCAGGAGACCAGGGTTCAACCCTGGGTCGGGAAGAGGCCCTGGAGGAGGGTTAGGCTACCTGCAGTATTCTTGGGCTTCCCTGGTGGCTCACACGGTAAAGAATCCGCCTGCAATGCAGGAGACTGGAGTTCGATCCCTGGGTCGGGAAGATCCCCTGGAGAAGGGGATGGCAACCCACTCCTGTATTCTTGCCTGGAGAATCCCATGGACAGAGGAGTCTAGTGGGCTATACAGTCCACTGGGTCCCAAACAGACATGACTGAGTGACTTAACTTTCACTTTCACGCATGTATCAATAAGCTTCTCCTTTGACTACATATCTTGGAGCAACTGAGCCCGTGCGCCACAGCCACGGAGAGCCTGTGTCCTAGAGTCCACGCTGCAACCACGGAAGCCCCCGCCCTAGAGACCATGCTCAGCAACCAGAGAGGCCACCGGGACGAGAAGACCACACACCACACCCGGAGGAAGCCCGTGTGGAGTGGCTGAGACCCAGTGAAGCCAAAAGTCAACAAGACACTTTAAAAATTTTTTAATTTAAAAAAAATTTTTTTTTTAATTTTTAAAAAGAGCAGAGAGGAGGAATCACTGGGGCCAATCAGTTCCCACGTGAGAAAGTCCCACAGCGGCCTCCGTGCCGGCCTCCCAGGGCCATCCTCTGAGCTTCTCTTTCGAGCAAAAGACAAAAGAACAAAGACCCAAAAATATACCAAAGCCTGCCTGATGATTTTTAACAACTGGAGTAGGATGCTTGCCGTGTGTTTCATCTCAGCCAGGGCGTCCTTCTGCTCAACAATCCAAGCAGAACCTTTGACGTGATGCTCAGCACAAATTGCCACCCAGTTTCTAATCACCTGCCGTGCTTCCACACAATGGTAATCACAGCAGAGTAAACTGATGAGGAGTGGGTGCACACACCTCCCGGGAGACCATTCTCCACTCGGGCGGACCCAGAAAGAAAAAACAGGCATGAAGCTTTCTTACATAATTTCCTATCAAAATCTGCCTGGCTTCCTGCCTGCCACAAAGTTTTGGATCTTCATTAGCTCTAAGAGGAAGATCTCATCAGCGTGTAACTTGACGGTGGTTTTTAACAAGCTTGACCATTTCCGATATTTAATGGACTATTACTGGATGGAAAAACAAGTCTTTCAAAGCAAAGACATCCAAAGTAAGGCTGTGACTCCATTTGCTTGATGCTCCCTTTTTTTAATATATGTTTCTTTATTTGGCTGTGCCCAGGTCTTAGTTGCCACATATAGCATCGTTAGCCGCGGCATGCAGAGTCCAGTTCCCTGACAGGAGGTCAGACCTGGGCCCTCTGTACCGGCAGCGCAGAATCCTGGCTCCTGGAAGGAGGGAGGAGCCAGTCCCTGGCTCCTGCACCAGGGAAGTCCTGCCTCTGGTGCTCACTCACTGCTCATCTGTGTCTCCCTGCATTCTCACTACACGGGTGCCTCACAAACATTTTTTGTTCGGTTTTGTTCTCCTTTCTGAAATCAGTAGCCAGAGATGTTTCTCCCGCCCCACCCCCTCCCTTTCCCCACGACCAACCTGCAGCACCGATGACCAAGTTGCACCAAGAACGCGACGTGTGTTTGTCAACTAACAGGAGCGCTCCCAGTGGCAGGCAGAGCCCGCCGCCCACACGCCACGCTGAGGACTGCGGCTCCCTGTCCACTCATCAGGGCCAGCAGGGAGCAGCCGGGCCCCCGCAGACAGGCAGGCAAACAGAGGCAGGGGCTCCGGGGCTTCTCTTTACCTGATTTAAAATATTAATTGTTGTGATTTTCACTTAACACACTCGAAACTTTTTTAAGCTACTTTGGGATGAGTGAGTGAGTGAGTGAAAGTCGCTCGGTTGTGTCTGACTCTTTGCGACCCCATGGGCTGTAGCCTACCAGGCTCTCCTCTGTCCATGGGACTCTCCAGGCAAGAACTGGAGTGATTGCCATTCCCTTCTCCAGGGGATCTTCCCAAACCAGGGATCAAACCCAGCTCTCTGGGAGGAACTTTGGGATGAGTCAATTCCAATATATCCATGTACTTAAATATTAGGCAGACATGAAAAGATTGTTTTAGAAAAGGCGAGGACACGGCAAAATGTCATCGTAACAAAGATTCCTGGACATGCCACTGTGCGGGCGACACATACCAACCCCCAAGGCGGGCAAAAGGGAAACATCCCCAGAGGAACGGCAGCCGCCTCACATGGAGGGGTCATGGGCCGTTTCTCTCCTTTTTCATCATGTCCCCATTTTCCACACTGAGCGTGTAACACACCAATAGTCAGAAAAGGGGTTGGTCCATTCATGCAAACTCTCCTCTTGGAGATCAGCTCTGTCTTTTCCACTTTCCCCTCTTCCTGTTGAAAAGTCTAAAACCCAGGCAAGCATCCGCCAGGTGAGCAATGTACCCAAGGTACCATTTCCCAGGGTCAGGGCTCCTGCGTACCTTACCTAGAGGCAAAGGTGGGCATAGGACCTAGGTCCCCCTGCTAGAACCAAGGTCTCTAACCCTGTCCCACCCAGGAAGACACTTGAAGGAGTTATTATGCATCTCAGAGCAGAAAGTGGCCAAGTGGAGAGGATCAGTCACAAGCAACAGGACTTGAGAAGAGAAGACCATCCAGGAGATGAAGACACACAGTCCCTGTGGCTGAGGCCGAAAGGATAAGAGATGCTCCTGCAAGGGTGGGGGAGGGATGGGAGCACATCCAGAGTCCTGGGCCCTAGGGACCAGGGGAGGGGCTCACAAGAGGGTCTCTTCACACTGAGGAGCTGGGGGCGAGCCCCTGCAAGACAAACGCTGTCGCCCCAGCAAAAGGGGAGCCCCCAGTGAGTGCAGGACAGTCAGAGGCTTCCAGTCTGGACGACGACGACAAGTTCGGGTTCCAAAACCAGCCTCTTTCACGCTGAGTCCAGGTATGTGGCCCCCACTTGCTCACAGGTCCTCACGGCTGCCCAGAACGCTTGTCTTCTAACCCTGCCTCCAAAGCTGAAGTGAAAGCTGGCAGAGAGAGCCAGGAAGCCTGACACTCACCAGCGCCCTCACCCACCCTGTGTGAACAGCAGAGCCCCAGGGGGGCTGAGTCCTGCGATGCCCCGTCTGCACAACGGGGGGAAGAATCACCTGCAGCAACGCTGACCCTGGTGGGAAACAGCAGGGGCTGTGGTGGGCAGGAAAACGCCCCTACCTCCCAGAGACACCCTCATCCTGAGACTGTCGCCTGACAGGGCCAGGGCGACTCTGCAGACGTAATTAAGAATCGTACGGCAGGGGATTGTTTTGGATTACTCAGACGAGCCCAAAGTGACCATGCGGGTCCTGAGGATTCGGCAAAGGCAGAGAAGAGGTGACGTGAGATGGAAGAGGGGGGTCAGAGAGAGATCTGAAGGTTTTTACACGGCTGGCTTCCAGGATGGAGGGAGGAGCCAGGAGCCAGCAGTGCGGGCAGCCTGGAGGAGCTAGCAGTGCGGGCAGCCTGGAGGAGCTGGAGAAGACCAGGGGACGAATTCTCCTCTAGAGCCTCGGACGGGGCACAGCCTGCCGACACCTTAATCTGGGACTTCCGACTTCCAGAACTGTAAGAGGATAAACCTGTGTGGTCAAGGCATTAAGTTAGGGGTGACTTGTCACTGCAGCACCAGGAAACTAATACCAAGATCACGAGGGCCCATCAGAGTCCTGGCAACGACTCGCTCCATGCAGTAAAGAGCAACGTGACGTTGCAGAAGACCTCAGTCATGAAGACTGATAGACCAGCTCTGAGAACCGGCCCCACAACTGCATCTTTCAGACGCTACTGCGTCTTCCAGACGGACCTGCGTCTTCTGGACACCCCCTCCAGCAGCACCTCATGTCCCACTCTGGGACCCCCTGGACTGTAGTTCACCAAGCCCCTCTGTCCGTGGAATTCCCCAGGCAAGAATGCTGGAGTGGGCCGCCACTTCCTTCTCCAGGGGATCTTCCCAACCCAGGGACTGAACCTGTGTCTCCTGCATCGCAGGCAGATTCTCTCCCGTCTGAGCCACTAGGGAAGCCTCGGCAGTGCTTCAGTGAGATTTATGTCAGAGGTATTTTACAGCTCACATCCTTTCTCCGACACAAACTTCAAGGCTTCCGGCTCTGCCCACTTCAGAGAGAAGCGATAAATGACTGGACAGAGAGAAAACCTGAGTGCCTCACACAGGGGATCCCAGGTGGAGACAGGTTAGCACAATAATGGGAACAAGCTGAACGCGGAGGGTCATCATTCCCTTCCAGCCCTGGGACACGAGGGCTCAACTCGAGCTCTCAAACATAAGGCGCCCACTGCCCGGAGCTGCCGAGTGGGATGCCGGCTGTGCCATCCCTGCCCTGGGCCCCACGGGGACCATCTGCAGTGGACCCCGTGGGCTCTGGGGTCAGGCACACCCAGACACCAAGCCTGGTTTCTCCATCGACATGAGTCTCCTCTGAGTCTCTTAATCCTTACCTGCCACGAGAGCAGGGATTCTATGGATCATTCTAATAGGCAGCCCATGTTCACAGAATTCCTGGCACACAGCAGATGCCCACTGAATTGCAGCTACTGCAAGCACCAGCACAGAGCCAGCGCCAGCATGAGGTACCGAAACACGAGGTCCCCGGAGAGGACTCACAGCAATCGCTTCCCACGACATAAAAGGACCAGTGTTCCAACTGTGACACGGCAACAGAGGGGCTTTCTCACAACCCGGCTAGAAACCTTACCAGGCCCCAAAGGCGGGGCTTGGAGCCACTCCCCACACCGAGTCAGATTCCCGAGCAAGGGGCTTGGAAACCATCGGCGCGGCCGACGAGGAAGAGACCAGGAAAACGCAGAGGAGGACAGTCATGTAACCGAGAGACAAGCGGCGATCGAAACTGCTCATCACACACAAGGGGCCTGCACACACCGAAGCACTCAGAGGACGGAGAGGCGCGCTCCCAAGGCTCCTGTGAGAAGCCAGCCGGGGGAAGACGACAGCGGCCGCCAGCTGCGTGGCGGGGCAGTCTCAACCAAGTCTCCGCAGCCAACTCCCAGCTGCTCTGCTTCCCCATCCCACTCTCAAGCTCCAGACCTAAAAGGAGAAGTCGCTGATCAGCGCCATTATTGCAGGATATACAGAATTAATTAGGGATATAATTATGATATCCACAGCTAACGGAGTGCACGCTCAGTCGCTCAGTCGTGTCCACCTCTTTGCTGCCCGTGGACTGCAGCCCACCAGGCTCCTCTGTCCATGGAATTTTCTAGGCAAGAATACCAGAGCAGGTTGTCATTTCCTGCTCCAGAGGATCTTCCTGACCCAGGGATCAAACCCAGGTCTCTTAGGTCTCTTGCATAGGCAGACAGTTTCTTTATGAAGCCGAAGAAATCACAAAACACCAGTGGAACGACCTGTGTGTGGAGGTGGCCGTCTGTCCCTGGGGCCTGCTGGGCGAAAGGACAGTCTCGGTCCAGCCACTGGGCTGGCAAAGACCCCGCTTTCCACCTCCTCCCTCTAGAGTGCGTTGCCCGGACGTCAGAGGATACATTGGTGCAAATGTATCCTTTCTGGAATCAGTGCAACAATAAATTATTCTCATTAAAGAAAAAACCACTTTGATACAACAATTACCCATCAAAGACGACATCACAAAGAAATAAATGCTCAGTGCTGTTATTAAGAAAACATCCTTTATTGCATTGTTTAGAACAGCAAAACTAAGAAGCAACTTTAGTACCCAACAATCTGTGGCTAATTCTCAAAAAGTCCGTTCACTTGAAAGGGTGATAACCCATGCAATCGGGTAAAGATGGTCTAAGTTTTATTACCAGATATTAAAAGCAGGGTGTGAGGCTCTAAACACTGGAAGAGCCTCTGTTCTAAGAAGTGAGTGGAAGCAAAGACCATCTGAAACGCACATGAAAACACCTAAACACGGCATCCTGAAATGCCTGCTTATAGACTTTTTTCCCCCCGTCCCTACCTACTTTGAATAACCCTACAATGAACACAGATTACATATGTCTAAATAGTCTACTTAATGGTCTATTTAAAAATAACAGGATGGGGACTGCCTAGCGGTCAATGGGTTCCACTGGACTCTGGGCTTCCGCTGCAGGGAGTGAAGATTCAACGTCTAGTCAGGGAACTACGAGCCCACATGCCGAACAGCACAGCCCAAAGAACAAATAAATCAAGTCTGAAAAATAAATGAAGAATAAAACTAACAAGACGGCCATATTTCAGGCATTCTCCCCACTTACTATTAACTTCCAGACTTGAGTAGGTTTAAAGGCGTCCCAGGCCAGACCTCCACATTGATAATCATGCCTGGCCAGTGGCTGGACAAACCAGATCCTCCTCCTAAAATCACACACTGTCCCCCACTACCAGTTTCGTGGGGATCTTGCAGCTTTCCTATCCCACACCACTTCCTGCGGATCGCTGCTGGCACAGAAGCACGACGACTTTCCTTCCCCTGCTTCCCTGGCAGCTCAGATGGTAGAGAATCTGCCCTCAGTGCAGGAGACCTAGACTGATACAGTTTCACGGAAGACTCCAGCCTGACAGTATTTTCATTTCAGACGAAAAACAAGACAAGACCACCATCATCCCAAAAGTATGGAGAGGAACACTTCCCAGAACATCTCACTCTTTTATCGGTTTCACAGTTTCATCCCATCAGTGGAAGTCTGACTGCACAGTTCTGGGATAAACGCTACCAGAACTCATCCAGGCTCATTCACAATCTGCGAGGAAGACAGCGGTCCCTTCCTTTTCAGGTGTCTTACGCAGCATCACTTTTCTCAACCCAAAGAAGCATCAGGGGCCTCCAATTTCCAACCACAGGATGGTGGTGAACTTCCTCGCATCTTCCCCATAATTCACACCCCGTAATGCACCTCCCTTTTGACTTTAATTTATGTACAACAATCTTGCCAAGTTGCTACTGCTGGTAGGTATGTGTTTTTTAAAGGTGTGTTTTTCTTCTCCAAAGAATTCATTCCTTGTTACTATAAATTATTCACAAAATGCTTTTGTGCAATGTAAATCATTTTCTATCCTAGGATTACAAGGGTGATCTTCTACATTTTCAAATGATTTTCTTGCTGCAAAAATAAAAATCTAACTCCCAGCCTCCGAGTAAACAGAGATGAATTATAAGCAGAGGCAACAGCCATGCAGAGCCTTCCCTTGTGAGGAGACAGGCCAGGACATCTGTGCTGCAGCAAAGGTCTTCCCACGGGGCTGCTCTGGGGATGCCCGCCACAGCTGCTCCCAAGGTTTGCATCGACGGGAACATCCCATCCCTCTGGATCTGTAGCTGAGTGGCCTTGACTTTGAAAAACAGCCATCAGATAGAACACCCACAAAGCCTACCCACTTCATAAACCAGTCCCCTCTCTCGTGATGGAGACATTCCCTTAAGACCACATCAACATCTCCAGTTTCAAAGCAGACATCAACACGAAACAGGAATTCACGTTCAACAGTTACCACCCCCAAAATGGAGACAAAGATCATTAAAGTGATCACTCTCAATTTTCTTTACTAAATTTCACAGATGCCCCATCTCTTCACCTTAAGAAAGGTAACCCTGACATTTTAAAATGGCATTCACACTGTGTGGACTCAGGAGGAACACATTTTCAAGACGTTTATTTAAATTAAAAAAAAATCGTATTTTGCAATGGAGACGTTTCACCTAGAATTTGCACACGGAATTAGCTTAACGAGAAGGTAATACCTAGTTAGCAGGCACTATCCAAGAATCGCCCCAAGAAGAAACCTGAGCCCTAAAGAGGCCCCCTCCCCTCATCATTCTCTTGGATGTGCGCCCCTACCCCCAGACCCCCAATCAGGGAGCAGAGCCTTGCTGGGCAGGCTCTCCTGTACAACCTTCCATTTTCCCGCTTTGTGTGATGAGCAAGTCTCCCCGGAGGGGAGGGGGGGTGCACGGCTACCTCGGGCTTTGGGGCAAAGCCTGGGGAATGTGGTGGAGGGGGGTGGGGGGTCACACGGACTGGCGGGTGGAAGCACCGTCCTCAGACCTTGGTTGCAGCCGCCTTCCACCAGCACCCTCTCCTCCAAGGACCCTCACCTCGAGGGCTCCACGCTTCAGCCTCCATCACTCACCCACCCCAGAGCCTCGCTACAAAGTAGACTGTGAGCTTCCACCCTGTCCTGTTCCGGGTTACATCCTGGGCCCGTGCCACCCCTCCCCGACCCCGGCTCACCCCCATGTGACCCGCTCGCTCGGAGCAGGGCTTCTTATCAGTGTGCGTGGGTGTCACTGGGCCGCACAGGGCCCACCGCCCTAGCAGTGGGGAGCCAAGTATAGCCGACTGTCACGAGACCACAGTGAGCCCCTCACCCCCACTACTATGACCCTGATGCTCATCACCGGAAACAAGATTAACAGGGCCTACACTGTCCCAGGAGGAGGAAGTGGCAACTCACGCCAGCATTCCTGCCTGGAGAATCCCATGGACAGGGGAGCCTGGCGGGCTTCGCCCACGGTGTCGCAAAGAGGTGCACGCGACTGGGCACACAGCACACAGTGTCCCAGGCGCTGTGCTCAGCGCTGGCGTGAACCACTCTTCCAACATCACCCCTTCCCACACTCAGCACACAGCTGGGAGAGGAGAGAAGGGACAGCATCGTCCCCGCTGGACAGAAGGCGGTGGGGGGGCGGGGGGGGGGACAGAGCCACCAGCTGCTGAGGACAGAGGGTGCTCCAAGCTCAAACCGAGGCCATCTGGCCACTGCCCACCACCGCCACGCCCTCCCTCTTGGTGTCTGCCCGCAGGCACCCAGCCCGGCCAGCTCTGTCCCTGGGCACACACTCGCTGCTTTGTCCCCGGATGCCATAAAGCACAGGGCTTCCCTGACGGCTCAGTGGGAAAGAATCCACCTGAAATGCAAGATACAGGTTTGATCCCTGGGTCGAGAAGATTCCTTGGAGGAAGAAATGGCAACCCACTCCAGGATTTTTGCTGGGGGTATTCCCAAGGACAGAGGAGCCTGGCGGGCTACAGTCCAGGGAGTCGCAGAGTTGGACACCACTGAGCACACAGGCACACGCACACACGCGCCATGAAACACAGCTCACAGCCTATCCCTGGCAGGCGGTCACTTGGTGGACCCTGGTGGGGGTCACTGGACCGCACTCCCAGAAGCTAGCGCCATCTGAGCAAGCCTGCATCTCTCGTCCTAGGCACTGATAAACCCGGCGTGGGGAGGCTGCTTTCTCCCGCTGCGAGGCATCGGCGGTCACCATGCCCCAGAGATGAGCAGAGACCAGGTCTGCCCAGGGAAAGAAACACTGCCTCCCCAAAGGCTTCCCAACAACTCGAAAAGAAGGAATTTCAGAATCATAAAGTCTCCCGTTGCAACCGCCAAGCAGGAACACACCCAAAGGACCACCTAGATGAACAGCACATCAAAGAAAGACAACTCAAAAGTCAGCCCCCGATGAAGCCCAGCCTCCACCCAGGAAGTCATCTGGCCAGACAAAACCAGAAAGAGCCCAGCCGCCAGCCTCCGCAACCACCGATTTATAGGAAAACACAGCGGCGGCACGCTCAAGAATTCCTACGGGGCTGTGGTCCCCCAAATTCCAGACCAAGTAAGTGTCACCAGGCGCTGCAGTTCCGTTACGAAATCAACTCCATGAGAAGAGAAGGAAGACAGCTGTGGGGCCCACCCATCGGAAGGGACAGGGGAGATGCTCTGACCACCTTCACTGTGTGGACATCATTCAGATCCTGCTTCACAGAAACAAAAAAATATCATGAGAGTCCCGAGACAATCGGAGATTTGGACACCAACTGGGCATGTCATGATAAGAAGACACTGTTCTCTTTTTTTTGACTGAGAGGTGTAGCTTACGGGATCTTAGTTCCCCAGGGATCAAACCTGAGCCCTCTGCAGAGGAAGCTCAGAGTCTTAACCACTGGACAACCAGGGAAGTCCAACTGTTGGATTTTATTTTAAGTGTGAAAATGGTGATGTGGTCACACGTACTTTTTTTTTTTTTTTAAGAGTTCTCTTTTGGAGGTGATACTGAAATATTTATGGATGAAATGATAGGATGGCTTGGACTTGCTGCAAAACAATACTGATGGGTAGCAGTGTAGATAGAGCAAAGAAGGCTGGCTACTGGGTTGACAGCTACTGAAGCTGGCCGAAGAGTGCCTGGGAGGTAGTTCTGTTATGCTATGCACATTTTACATGTTTGAATTGTTTTGTAAGTTTGCAACATTTCACTCAAAAAGTTCACGCCTAGACTTTCTTCTAGCTTGAGTCACTACGCACACACAGCATTTGTACACATGAAAACACACCACACACACAACTCTCTATTTTCTATGCATACATGAATGAGTATTCCACTCTGAGCCTCATGTTCCCACATCTACAAACCGAGAATCCTATCTGTGTCTTGGAGTTGCTGAGGACTAAACAGGTCAATAAACATAAGCTGATTAGCATGACTCATGTCCAGTAATCTGCAAATTGTTATCATTAACAGAGCCAGTTTCAAACATGCCAAGGGTGTCCGCTCTGACAGTTCTGCCCTCCCGGAAGGTGTGGGGAGGCCACCTAGCCATGGCCTCCTGCTGCTGCAAGAGTGACGAGGCCCACGTTATGCTGAGGATTTAAAAGTGAATAACCCTTCCTTTGTATTCCGTGGTTTGCGTGTGGCTTGGAGGTTGTTTTTTTCCAATGAAAACGTCCAGAGCTTGACCTCTCTCTCTCTCTCTCTCTCTCTCTCTGGACGACAGGAGGAAAACACCAGCTGAAGCCCAGCACCACTCCCCAAGGGTCACTGTGGATGGCTGAGCGCACTGACCCGCAACAGCCACCCTGGCTTCTGGGTCAGGACCCAAGGGGATCAAAGTCAATTCCAGGAAGCCAAGGGGGGAGGGGCATGACACAAAAATGTCTTTGGGAAGACGTAATTTAGTGGGTGTGGAGGTTGGGCTGACGGCCAGCTTTATGTCTGTCACCTTTAAAACTGTTTAAAAAAGTATTCCAAGAGACTAGGTGAAAGAAAAATCAAAGTCCTGAAACTGTCCAGTGCTAGGTTCAGAGACTTGTGATAAACTCAATGAAATCAATCCACGATCCAGCGGTATCAACGTGTTCATGGTTCTTAGCTGGATCAAGAGCCAGAGCTCCAGAAAGAGCTGAACATGGCAGGAGGCAGAACCATCATCTTCAGACAAAGGGAAGACAGCCAGCCCCACACTCTCTTCTGGACGCTGTCTCTGGGCCAAACTTGAAGGATGAGCTGCTGGGCTCACCCCCGGGGCACGGGAGCTTGGAGCCCCCCCTCCCCGGGCAATAACCCTCCCCATGGGGACCCAGGGGGCAAGTAGGGACTGATGTCTCAGTGCCAACAATTATTTCTACTTTTCACTAGGCTTCTCTCTTTAACTAAATTTTATATTTTTTATAATTTTACATTTTTAAAAACTGCTTTGATCTAAACACATACTCTGTTGAGTTTTTATAAAGCCGTAACCTCACAGCCAGTATTTTTTTCCCCGGTACAAATTAGTCTCTGAAATCTCAATGAAGACAGAATTATAATGAACATATAAAAATACAGACACATAAATATAATTAAGAATAATGTAAGTAAAGATATTAATGGGGGCTTCCCTTGGAGAAGGGTATCCCAACCCACTCCAGTATCCTTGCCTAGAGAATCCCATGGACAGAGAAAGGAGCCTGGCAGGTTACAGTCCACGGGGCCGCCAACAGTCAGACATGATTGAGTGACTAACACTTCCACTTAAAAAGCACTACCAAAGGCGTAACGACATTATAAGAATAAGCTGTAATAAAGAGAGAAAATACACAGCTGTGTTCAGGTTTGGAAAGTCACTGTCTCCTGGTCCTGCTCACTTTGGAAATCAAGGACTGGCTGGCCCCACACCTGCAGTATCAGAGCCCTGCCTGATCTGGAGTAGGTGACGAAACCCCTGTGATGCTGTAGAAACAACAAATCCTCGGGTACAACATACGGGTGATACGGGGGAGGCCAGGGCAGGGCAGGACACTGTTAACCTCCACCACCTCCAAATTCCTGTGCTGAAGCCCTGCCCCCCCAGTGTGGCTGTATTTGCAGATGAGGCCTTAAAGGAAATAAACAGGGCTAAATGAGGTCATCAATCCAATAGGACCGGTGTCCTCATAAGAGAGAGACACCAGGAGATGCACACAGAAAAGGCCACATGGGGACACAGGGAAAAAGGTGTCCATCTGTAATTAAGCCAAGGAGAGAGGCCTCAGGAGAAACCAACCCGCCCGACACCCTGATCTCACAGTTCTAGCCTCAAAGCTGTGAGACAATCAACGTCCATTTCTTCAGCCTCCCAGTTTGTGATGGCTTGTTAGGACAGCCCCGCAGATGGACGCTGACACAAGTCCTTCCAATTGGCCCCAGCGTCCCCAGGCAATCAGATCTTCCCCTGCAGGACCAAGGATGCTTCTGCCTGCATCCGTCCATCAACAGCAGCTGCATGGCTGGCTTCTGGGTCAACCGCATTAGGGAGGGTGACTCCCACTGAAGAGACCCGGCTGGCAGGGGAGGCCCCTCATGGTGCACCCTCACCAGCTGAGGATCTGCACCGCTGACCCTCAGGACATGGAGAAGATCTGAAGTCTCCTGAGGGGTCCAATGAATGTGTATCCACTCAGCAGACCTCCGTCTGAGCTGAGACAGGGGCGGGAAGGAAGCTGGCAGGAAGACAAGCCAAGGGTACCAGGTGCGGACACCCACTTCCTCCAAGAAAAGGAGGAGAAAACAGAGGCTCAGGTTTTCAAACAGCTTCCCCAAAGGCACACAGACAGAAAGAGCAGGGCCAGACATCAAAGACTCTCCTTTAGACACTACCATATATGCCTCGCACAGTCAAAAGTTACACGACGGAGCAAAAACACAAGTGTGTGCTTAGTCACTCAGTCACATCCAGCTCTTTGTGGCCCCGTGGACTGCAGCCCTCCAGGCTCTTCTGTCCCTGGGATTCTCCAGCCAAGAATATGGAAGTGGGTTGCCATGCCCTCCTTCCGGGGATCTCCCCCAACCCAGGGCCTGAACCCAGGTCTCCCGCATTGCAGGTGGATTCTTTACCGTCTGAGCCCCCAGGGAAGCCCAGAAAATGCCAGTGCTGTGCTTGGCCGCTCAGTCATGTTCGACTCTTTGCAACCCCGTGGACTTGCAGCCCACCAGGCTCCTCTGTCCATGGGGATTCTCCAGGCAAGAATACTGGAGTGGGCTGCCATGCTCTCCTCCAGAGGATCTTCCCAACCCAGGGATCAAACCCAGGTCTCCTGCACTGCAGGTGGATTTTTTTTTTTACAGCCTGAGCCACCAGGGAAGGCCAGAGGAGGTTCAGCTGAAAATGTGCCGGGCATGAGAGAAGGAAAGGAAGGGCACAGCATTTCTGCTTTATTCCCAGGCCTGGAGCGCAAAGCAGAACAGTCAGGAAGGGTCCCTCCCCCGAGCATTCACGGGGCGTCTACTGCTGTCAGGCATGCGTGCAGCTGGGGTGCCGGTGGCCCGGGAGGGACAGGAAGACAAGAGGATACAAGCGTACAGGCTAGGCCAGGAAGGAAGCCGGGCAATGTGTGCCCGCGGGAACCACCTGGCCCGCAGGAGCAGCAGCCAAGTCCGGGGTGGAGGGAGGGGGAGCCAGGGGAGGGGGCCCGGGCCCTGAGGCAGCCCAACCATCTGTCACCACGGGAGCCCACAGTCAGCTCAGCGACCCCTCCCTGCGCCCGCAGGCCGAGCACCGTCACTCAGCCACCCCTCTCTGAAACGTCTCACCCCCATGAAGCCCGAGGCAGCCCTGTACTAGGACCTCCCACCTGCCCAGTGGTTAACACTCTGCCTCCCAGTGCAGGGGCGCGGGTGCGATCCCTGGTCAGGGAACCTGAGGTCTCACAAGCCATAGGGTGGGGCCAAAAATGTTAGGAAAGGAAAAAAAAAAAAGCCTGCCCCTTGACCCTCCTCGGCAGCCCTGGTTCAGTCCATCACCAGGAGCCTGGTTCTCAGGCTGGCTGCCCAGGCTCAGAATCACCACCCGCCATCCTTCTGGTAAATTCATCTGCTGGAATCTGCTAGAATGGGATTCTGATGTTTTCAACCAAGAACCCAAATAGACCAATTTACCAGGCTCCCCCGCTTAAAGGATGAGAAAATTCTATTCTCAAAGGCAAAGGCCACTGCTGAGGGCAAAGACTGCCTGAATTGAGGAGCCTTTTTAGTGCCCAGAACGGCAGCCGCGGGAACTGCAGTCCTGGGTACCCGCCTCGCCGACCGGTTACTAGGGCTGCAGGCCTCTTGTCTGAGGTGCGTCAGCCTTGACTCCCGTGCTCATCAGGCATGTTCCCCGGGGCCACACATGGCCTCACCCAGGGAAGGCACCGTCAGGAGCTTGGTCCTTTCCCTCTCATGCAGTCATGCTCCACGGAGCTACGGCCACAGGGCGGGTCCTGCATGGGACACTGGGGTCTGGTCCGTGACCACAGTCCCGGAGCACCTGGAGCCCACACTGGGGAGAGATGTCGGGGGGAGGGTGGGCATGATCAAGGCTCAGAGCACAGGCTGCCTGCCTGGCACCACAGCCAGGAGACATCTGAATATCCTCTGGGGAACAGTGACAGGAGCTAAACAGTGAGGACGTCAACCAGGTTAAGGAAAGGGAAGGCACGCCTGCCCGGGGCCAGAACCCGGACGTATCTGCAGAGGGGCCAGACCGGGCAGGCCCATGGCCAAGGGCCCCGGATGCTAAGAGAAGCAACTCTGGTTTCCTTTCTTCACTTACCCTGTGACTTGTTCTAAAAAGGCTCAGGGTGGGGTGAGGCCAGGAATTCCGCCTTCATTCTGAAAGCCCTGGTGAGCCATTAAAGGCTTTTAAGCAAGGCAAGGCCTGGCCAGATTTGTTTTGGAAATCTATTTATGGGTGAGCTAAGCTGTCAAACACGAATTACCACATCGAAGTTACTGGGCCATCTGAGCGCAGAAGCAGGAGATAGGCCTGCCCGCATCGAGGGAGTCTGGGAAGGGCCGCCCTCCTGCGCCTCGTCAGTATAAACACATGTTGACCGTTTACTCATCAGAGATCCGGAGACAGCACTACCTGTGAAGCAGACCCGAACGCATCTCGGCAGCCGCCCGGGGGTTACCACACTGTGAAAACTTGAAGCTATGTATGAAGTCCTCATTTATATGGAACAGCTCAGTAATTCCTCCGGCAGGTTTACTGCGTGGGGTGGGGCGGGGAGTCATTATGTTGTTGGGCCTTTCCGCTTTTAACTGAGAGAGGCCAGTGACAGGGTGCAAACTCAGGGTGTCCCTTGACAGCACACTGGTTTGCATCTTGACTCCACTGGGCCCCCCACCCACCTATGAGGCCTGGGGCCATGGGGACTTGCCACACCTGGTATCCTGACACCAGGACTGGGTCACGTGCAGCAGCAGCGCCCGGAGTGCCATCCGGCGGTGGCAGGGGCACCCTGGGAACCTGTCAAAGAAGCAGCATCCCAGGCCCACCCCCAGCTCCAGCGCCTCCCGGGCGGGCCCGGGGCTCACCCGCAGTCGCGTGACCCTAGGCCTCCTGCCACCAGAGGATCTCTGCCCTCAAGGCCTCCAGCCCTACGGCCAGGCCCCAGGCTGGGTCCAACCAGCCAGGACCTGTGCGGGGAGGGAAGAGAGAAGGGGCAGGGCAACGTGGGGAAAGGTGGGGACGCCTTACAAACCTGCAGGAGCAACACAGCAGCTCCTGAACGAGTGATGAGGCCCCCCGGGCAGGGCACAGACCACCGAGGCTATGTCATCCAGTTTCATGATCTCAACCCTTTAAGACAGTCTGGTGTCAAGGAGAAGCTCATGAAACCACGTTTTGAACTAGAAAAGCAAAACAGGCTCAAGGAGGCTGTAAACCAGACTTGGAGGGACGTGGCCTAACCTGACAAGGGCTGGCCTGTGAAACGACCCTGAGCAGACACGGAAGGTCGGACTCCAGACACCGCTCAGGGATCAAAACCCCAGCTCCACAGAGGGGCGCGGACCAGCCAGGGCCCCTGCTCTGAGGAGCAGACAGCGCCGCTGCTGCTGACATCCCAGGCACTTGATAATATTCTCACTCATGAATCTTCTCATTTCCTGGAGAAAGAGGCCAAAGGCAAGGTCCTCTGGCTGGTGCAGAAGTTCAACGTGGCCCTCGAGGGGTCATGAGGCTGCTGGGCAGTGGTGGGAGCCCCCCCCACCAGAGACGTCAGGGTCTGCTTCCAGGTCAGAAGTCAAGATCAACTTCCAGTTTAGAGGTCAGGGTCAACTTCCAGTTCAGAGATGTCAGTCCAGTTATGGGCACACAGCATACACTTCCCAACAGAGAAAATGAGGCAGGAATGGGGAAGGAAGTGCAGGGATGATTTTCTTACTTCTGTGTCCAAAAAAAAGGCGTTTCTCATCCGTGCTATTATCCCTCCAAAGTAAAAAAAAAAAAAAAGAATAAATAACACCGGAACTCCCAAACAGGTAAGTCAGCGCACAGCACTTTGCTGTGAGAAGGAAATGACAGCTGAGTAGACAAGGGCTGTCACCTCCCTGACACAAACACACACACACACACACACACACACACACACACACACACACACACACACGGAGCCCCACCAAGAACACATCTGCGGAAGCTTCACAGGAGCTAAATCCATGACTGGAGGAAAGTACACGGAGTCTTCTCCCCACTCCTCCAAGGAAAAGGACTGCCAAGGGGACTCTCCAGAAGGTAGAGTTGTCAAAAAGATTCACATAGCGAAGTTTCCAGGAGGTTTACTCTTGGCCAGAGGACAAGAGGGTAATTTCCTGAGCCAAGCAAAGGTTAATAATCAAAGGAGTCCGTTAAGCCCGCCCTGAGCGTGGGCTGCCAGGGGGTTAGTCATAAAGCGCTGGATGGAATCTGCCTACTCAAGCAGTTGGAGGAGGGGCAGGAGAGACGGGAACATCCTCACCGGGAGCCAGTTTCCTAGAAGACTTCCGGGAGGAGGCTTCCCGGCGGCATCGTTGCGGGGTGGGGGCGGGGGGCACAAGGCCAGCCTCCCCAGCTGCACGGCGCTTGATCCCAGTGAGCCGCAGGTCCATGCACCCCACCGGGCAAGCCTGCCTGAGAAAGCAGCGTGTTCCAGGGTGACCCTTGGCCAGCACAGAGCTGTGCATGGAAGCCTGGAGCTGGGCAGGGACCACAGAGGCCGGGCCAGCAGACCTCAGCCCAGCACGACTGAGCTTCTAGCCACCCTGTGCTGCCACCCAAGGTCACCACCCACCAGACGACACCCGCCTCCTCAAAGTGGGAACCACCAAAAGTAGTCCTGCAGACATTGCCAAATGTCCTCTGGGGGATAAATGTGCCCCCTCCCTTCCTTCAGCACTGCAGATCTTAGCCAAGCACTCGGATTTTGGAGAGAAACGGAGGTCTGGGCTCACAAAGTCCGAGATACCTCCCAACCCAGAAGACATCGTCTTGCTCAAGGACAGGTGCAGTCCTCAAAGAGCCCACCAACCTGACCCCCGGAGAACACACGCGCTGACTCCCAGCGAGGGTAGAAGCCAGCAGCTGATCTGGGGAACAGCTTGGCAGCGTTTTTAAAGTTTAACTACGCACCCACCATATCTCCCAGCCACTCCACCGCTAGGTATTCACCCAAGAGAAACGAACATGCGTGCCCCTAGGAAGAAGCGTATGTGAGTGTTCACATCACCTTATTTGTAAGAGTCAAACTCTGGAAACAGCTCCATCAAGATCCAACAACAGGATAAGCTGGGGTGAGCGCACACCATAGAATACAATTCAGCAATAAAAAAAAAAAAAGAGCAAGTGACGGATACACTGGATGGATTTCAAAATCCTGATGCTGAGTGAAGGAAGCTGGGTGAAGAAAGGGTCCACTACCGCATGATTCCATTTCTGCTAAATTAGAAACTGCAAACGAATCCACAGTGACAGGTGATCCCGTGAGCAGACGGGGTGGGGGGAGGGGGGGGTGGCTGGGGCAATGCCTCAGGAGGTGAGAACACCCAGCATCTTGAGGGTGGTTCCGGGGTGGTCTGTTAACACCCCTCAAATGGAAACCTTCTGGTGTGTGCAATTTCTCTTACAGAAACTGTAGGTCCGTAACGCTGTGAAACAGAAGGAGTGCACAAAGAGCACTGTAGCCATAAAATCCACCTCTGAGAGCAACTGTTCCATCGGCCCCACAGGAAAGTGCTGCCCGGGCAGGTGGGGACTGTCAGCAGCAGAACTGCGCTCCCCTCCCCGCCAGCACCTTCTCGGGGATGTCAGGAGGATGGGGGCACGGCCTCCACCCGTGCTTCCCTCTCCTTGCTTCCCTCTCCTTCCCCAGCACCCGGGGCCTCTGCCCACCACCCCGCCCCCAGTCTGCCCCCCAGCGCAGATGGGGAAGTGGGATTTAGCCACGCCTGCAGGCGAGTCTGGCCTAGAACCAAACAAGAACACAGACCGGCACCCAACGCCTTGGAAGGGACACTGCGGACAGAGCACACTGGACGGAGCTCAGAGAACCGCCAGCCTGGCAGAGGCAAGCACTGGACGAGCCCGGGTGAGCCTCCTCCCTTCTCTGCCCCCAGCACCACTCTCGGAAACAGAGACGGAGCCGTCTGAGCCACTGACCATGCCCGCGGTGGAAGGCAGAACCCGGGTCGAGGCCCACACAGAAATGTGGCCCTGCTCTCCCACAGACCAGCACTAGACGAGCACTGGACTTGGCCGCTCCGGCTCTGCAACCTGGCTCCGCATGCCTTCAGGCCAATCACACTGACTTTGGGGGGCATCAATTCCTCCCCTATTAAGTTAATCACAGCTCAGAGGAAGAGCAACTTCTATTGGCACATGTTGAAAATGAACTGCCGACAAAGGTCTAGTCAAAGCTATGGTTTTTCCAGCAGTCACGTACAGATGTGAGAGTTGGACCACAAAGAAGGCTGAGTGCTGAAGAACTGATGCTTTCGAACTGTGGTGTTGGAGAAGACTCTTGAGAGTCCCTTGGACTGCAAGGAGATCAAACCAGTCAACCCTAAAGGAAATCAGTCCTGAGTGTTCAATCGAAGGAATGATGCTGAAGCTGAAGCTCCAATACTTTGACCCACCTGATGCGAAGAACTGACTCATTGGAAAAGACCCTGATGCTGGGAAAGACTGAAGGTAGGAGGAGAAGGGGACAACAGAGGATGAGATGGTTAGATAGAATCACTGACTCAATGGTCATGAGTTTGAGCAAATTCCAGGAGATAGGGAAAGACAGGTAAGCCTGGCATGCTGCAGTCCAAGAGATTGCAGAGAGATGGATATGACGAGCAACTGAGCAACAAGGTGAATGGCTTGCTAGCATCTTTACTGTTAAAATGGCACATAATTCATGTGCCTTAAATTTAAGAGCCTGGAATCAAGGTGTCTCAGATCTCATTTACTCTGGTGGAATTTTCATAACCATGCTGTTTGGAATCTCTCCCTCCTCCCGCCTGGGAACTTGTCACCACAGGCCACCAGCGGGAGCTCTGTGTCCTCCCACCATGGTCCATGCCACCAACCATAGCAAAGGGGTAAAGCAGGCTGGCAGGTGCAATGTCCTCTGCAGCCATTTTCAGGAGAAGCGCACAGACCACGGGGGAACTCCTGGCTCCCGAACAGAACCTGGGCGGCTCTGAGAGGTTTCCTTCTGCATCATTAAAACATCCCAGAACTTCCCTGAGCTGGTCCAGCAGCTAAGACGCTGGACTCTCAATGCAGGGCCCAAGCCTCAATCCCTGGTCAAAGAACTAGATCTCACAGGCCGCAACTGAGAGTTTGGTGTTGCGCTAAAGATTCTGTGTGCTGCAAGTAAGACCTGGCACAACCTAATTAATTAGTTTAAAAACTTTTTAAACAAAAAATCGTAAGAGGAGGGAGCAGGTCATGTTAGTGTATGAGTCCCAAGTTCAAACCTGGACTCAGACACCTTTAGGCGTGGATGGATCTGGGGCAAAGCTTTAAACCCCAGGCCTCAGGCTCCTGGCTATAAATGGGGGTTTGGAGCATCTCTATCCTAAAGAACACACTGCATGTTAAGTCCTCAACTGGGGGCGGAGGGGGTTCCCCGTGCAATAAACAGCTGGTGTTAGGATGGATTTTCTTAAGGAAGGGAAAGAGGAGAAGCCAGGAGGGTGCTCATGAATGTTTCATAGAAATTTCTGGAATCCAGAGCAGGCGTGGCTGTCAAGGAGGCGTCTGGGCAATGGTGTCCCTTACAAGGCAAAGCCACGCCAGAGCAGAGCTGTGCCCCCAGGCTCACAGACTGAGCCAGACCCCTCCACCTGGACGCCCACTGAGCATCCACCACCCCAGGCTGGCTTCTCCCGAACGTCCCCGCTGTGCAGGGCATTTTTAAGTACCTGTTGATGTCCTCTGTCCCCCCCAAAACTAATCCATAACTCGAGTCTGAAATGGAGCCACTGGGGCCGGGTAAGGTGGGGGCGGAGGGGTGCAGAGTCCAGGCCAGCTGGCCTGGGTGTGAGCCTGGCCGTCCACCACCCAAGTGACAGATCCCAGACAGCTGCCTCCCCCGCCCGGGGAGGCTTTCCAGGCACAGGAGCCAGGCCCAGAGGACCACGCGTGATCACAAACAGTCCCCCGACAGAAGAGCAAGAAGTTCTGGGGAAGGGCTCGGCTCCAAAGGGGTCGGCCCAGCACAAGCGTGGCCTGGCTGCCCAGGGAGGGGGCGCTTTAGGAGAAGACTCAGCAGGACGCTGCTCCCTTCCAAACTCAGAGGAAGGGACGGAACCTAAACAGCAGGGATTGTAACACACAGAGCAGAGACTGAGGAGACAAAGTGAGCTGACGGCCAGGGGTTGGTGGGGGTCTCTGTCCACTGCGCCCAGGCCGGCCACCAGCCCCGTTTCCTGCCCCTCTCTGCACAGTGAGAGCGGCAGAAAGAGGACCACGTGGGCTTCGGTCATGGAAAACATGAGGAGGCCCTGGGCCTTCAAGGGGCTTCGAGTCTCAGGGACCTCGCTCATGTGGACGCAGCTCCTCCCGGCTCCTAACCAAGAACAGTCCCAGCA
Source organism: Nanger dama (assembly GCA_917880005.1). Classification (NCBI taxonomy): domain Eukaryota; kingdom Metazoa; phylum Chordata; class Mammalia; order Artiodactyla; family Bovidae; genus Nanger; species Nanger dama. The sequence goes on from CAKJTW010000115.1 coordinate 2,350,049, forward strand.
ACAAGACGTCTTCAAGCCTAGAGAGAAACTCGTGGTCAAATAAACTTAAGTTTCTGATGAAAAGTTTCATTTCCAGAAAGCTCCAAAAGGCAATCTCAAAGTCATCACTCTTCAAGTCATGGGTTGTTTTTTCTTTTTTTCCCAATACTGGAACCCAGGCTTAAAAAAAAAATCCCTGTATCTGAATCTAAAAGGAGTTACGTAACAACAGCCAGTGTAACAGTAACCATGGAAAATGGATCTTCCAGACACAAGTTTCTGGAAAAGTTCTCTGCAACTGGCTTGTACACAGTATCTTCCTATAGGATTCCCAGGCAGCGGTTGCTGAAGAATCAACGTGTGGTCACAGCAGTCTGGAGAGTCCTGTCCCAAGGCTTCAAGACACGAATGCCAGTTTAGACAGTCCTTGTGTTTAACCAGCGATTGCCACGGCTGCCAGGGGTGACTCTGGGAATAAAACAGAACTGGACCACATGCTCCTGTCCTCTCGGGAAAAGACACCCTAACACTCCCACACAAACACCACACTCACAAATGTAGTTATGAATCGCATCACGTTTCTGTGCGAGAGGCATCCCAGGAAAAGGGGAGGGGGACCAACAGGGAGCTCGGCTACCAGGGGTGAGTAAAGTGACCTCCCCAGGTCCCTGGGGTTTAAGGTAAGGTCACACAAACAAGTGGCATATTTTTTACGCGTAATTTTATCTACGTGTCTGCTTCTGGTTGCACTGGGCCTGCGTTGCTGCGTGCAGGCTTTCTCTGGCTGTGCTGAGTGGAGGCTACCCTCTAGCTGTGTCTCTCAGGCGCTAGAGCACAGGCGCAGCAGCTGTCGCACACGGGCGCAGGTGCTCCATGGCACGTGGGATCTTCCTGGACCAGGGATCGGACCCAGCTCTCCTGCACTGGCAGGTGGACTCTACCACCGAGCCACCAGGGAAGCCCCTGCAAGCGGCTTTCTAACACGTAGAGGAGCCAAGCCCTAAGGAGAATTCTGGTAGCCTGTTGTTGACATGGACAAGCAGGACATCTGAAATCTTCCACCGTGAAAATGCATGAGGGAGACTGGGCTTCTTTTAACCTAAACTGTTAGACCAAGAGGACTCCCACCCCATCAGCAGGTGACATGATGGACTACTAAGCTTTCTACCACTTTGCAGGGAGAGGCGGTCCCCGTGAGCAAGTGAGACGAGAAGGGGGAGGAAAGGGCGGACACTCAGGGGGTGTGGAAGGTCACCCCCACCCAGACGAGCAACACGTGAGCAGGTGGCCATCAGGTTCACCCTGCAGCGAGCTCCCCCCCCTAAAAAGCCTGCCTGGACTCTGAGAAGTTGAGGCTGACAAAGTGGAGATTAAAGGCCACAGCTCTGGCTGGGTATTTGAGACCCCACAGGCTCAGCACGTGGAAGTCTGGCTTGGAAGCAATGACAGGGCGGTGGGCTAAGACGGCCTGAAAGCCCAAGTCAGGGGAGAACAAAGTCTGACCAGCCGGTCCAACGTGCAGGCATTCTGGAGTCAGTCTGCGCTGTGCAGACAGCGGCCGTGGGGAAGACGGCGAGAGGGACTTTCCTGGGGTTCCAGAGGTTAGGACTCCATGCTCTCACCATCGAGGCCCTGAGATCCGTCCCTGGTCAGGGAACTGTGATCCCCCCACAAGCCTCACAGCACGTCCCAAAAAGGGAAAAAAAAAAAAAGGAGGTGAGGGAGAGATGCTGAGAGACGATACAGGGACAGAATATGCTGACTCAATTCCTGGAAAGGCTGTGTGGTCACAGGCCAGCTCTGGGCAGGATGTGGAGAGAGCTGCAGGGGGTCAGACAAGGAGGAGAAGGAGGAGGCTGGGACAGCTGGCCCTCTGTGAGGTCATCGCTGGCTCAAGGGCAGCCCAGAAGACACGCCCCACTTGGGCCAAGTCTGGGGAACAGGAACTCGGGGGCCTAATCAGGTTCTGTAATTAACACTGCTAAGTCAGGAACCACGGGGCCATTCAGTTCCCAGTTCAACCTGGGATGTACTTGGAACTCTTGCAGCAGAGAGGTGATGAGAGCTGAACTAGACACCCAGCACACAGGCCATGCACACGCGCGCGCACACACACACACTCAGGTGCACGACTCATACATGCAGCACTGACCGTGTGCTCACAGTGACGCTGGTGTGCCCTCTGGATGAAGGACAGCTCCACACCTGCTTTCACTCTCCTGGCCGAGTCGGGGGAACGAGAGACAGATGTTGGAGGTTATCCTCACGGATGGGGTTCCCCCTGCTGCCCCCTGCACACCCCCAGATGTCATAACAAGGCCTTCAAGGCTGTGACCCTGCACAACGTCATTCTGCGTCCAGGAAGTGTTCACGGTGCACCAGGATCCAGCAAGAAAACGCCTGTGCTCCACAGCGACACAGGGGCTGCTGCGAAAACCGAAGTCCTGGACACAGAGGAGGGCAGGCCATCCCCGCAGCCAGAGCCAGCCCGGCCCAAAGAGGGGCTGCTCTCCCAAACACACACGTGGCCGGCCACAGGATTCAAGTCAGAGCTCAATCCGAAGCTTCCCTTTGGGTTCAAGGTTGAACTGTATCAAGATTAACAACAGAGACTGCAGAGATTATGTAGAGATTAACTCTACATAAAATAGACAGGCAACAAGGAACCACTGCCTAGCACAGGGAACGACACTCAATATTCCCTAATAATCTATAAGGAAAAAAGATATGAAAAAGATTACATATATACATACATGCATATAAATGAACCACTGCGCCGTATACCTGAAATTAAGACAACACTGTACATCAACTATACTTCAATAAAACAAAAAATAAATTAAAATAGAAAAAGATTAACAGCAAAAACCATGCTTCCAAAACATAAGTCAAACCAACTGCTCCAGCAGAAGATCCTTCGCATTTTGTTGCTTTTGTTCAGACGCTCAGTTGTGTCTGGATCTCTGCGACAACTTGGACTGCAGCACGCCAGGCCTCCCTGTCCTTCACTATATCCTGGAGTGTGCTCAAACTCATGTCCATCGAGTCGGTGATGCCACCCAGCCATCGCACCCTCTGTCATCCCCTTCTCCTCCTGCCCTCAATCTTTCCCAGCATCAGGGTTTTTCCAATGAGTCAGCTCTTCGCATCAGGTGGCCAAAGTATTGGAGCTTCAGCTTCAGCATCAGTCCTTCCAGTGAATAGTCAGGGCTGATTTTCTTTAGGGTGGACTGGCTGGATCTCCTTGCAGTCCAAGGGACTTCGTATCTGATGCACAAGTAATAAACACCTTGTTCCTGCTGGGTCTGCACCGCACCTGGAATCTGACACCACGACATCAGGATGGTGCCGCCTCCAGAAATCCTCTGGATCCCAAACCAACCTGGACCTAGCCTAGGAAGGCTCTGCATTCTGTTACAAATGCCAGCTGAACGGTCATGCTCTGGATGGAGAGAGATACAACGCAAGCAGAGAAGCAAAGCGATGGGTATGTAAGACTTTACCCTGAACATTCTTTCAACTCTTCCATATGTTTGCAATTTTTCAACACAATATGTTGAGCAAAAGAGATCCTCCCTGACTTGTAAACATGACTTTCATCTCTCTTAATAGCAAACGTCTTGTTCACACAAATCCCAGACCCCAGGCTGTGGGACACAGACACCCAGAGTGGGTGCCCACAGCCCACCCAGTGGGTAAGGGCTCCGCAGACTCAGGTGCAGGGTCTCCCTTGCCGTGCCCTGAGCTACACCCAGCGCCCGGGTGTCTCCAGCAGTGCGTGCAAGGTCCCACCGTTCCAGACCACCCAGAGATTCTTTAATATCCAAGAAGGTGATCTGGAAACTGAAAATCCTGAGCGTGACCCTCCTCAACCTGCATACCTCACCAGAAGCAGAAGTTCGAACTCTAGGAAAACAAAACAAAAACAAAACACAGGCTCTGAAGTCGAAGTCTAGCACTCTGAGCCATTCTCAGAAAAGCAGCACTCCCACATGTCCAGACCCCGCTCACCGACCAGGCAGGGTCACCACGACTCTTAGAAGCACATGACCCAACTGTCCCCCATTGCAAGATTCTCCTGCCAAGCCAGTTGAGCGAAAGCACTTGGGGGCTTGGGATGTTTGAAGGGGAAATTCTAGATTTAGGCAGTAGGCAGAAAGAGATATATAATTTTCTTATACCCCAATATAAGATGATCAGAAAAGCAGGTCCAAATTGAGAAACCAGGGTAAAACTGGGAAATTTTTTTAAGTGGGGGGGAGTTTTTGTGTGAAGACAGGGAGATTTCTTTGGGCAGAGATGAGTTTTCCAAAGTTTCCTTGGGAGGTAAGAGATCAAGGTGTCCTATCAATGACCTCTCCCACTCCACCCCACCCCCAGTGGCATGAGCTTCCCATCTTCTGGGGCCCAAATGAGGCTTCCTCCAGGAGCTCCTAGAGCTCCAGGAGCTCCTGGAGCTCCTTCCCTTGTGGCTCAGATGATAAAGAGTCTGCCTGCAGTGCGGGAGACCTGTGTTCAATCCTGGGTCAGGAAGATCCCCTGGAGAAGGAAATGGCAACCCACTCCAGTACTCTTGCCTGGAGAATCCCATATACAGAGGAGCCTGGTGGGCTACAGTCCAGGGGGTTGCAAAGAGTCGGACACGACTGAGCGACCTCACTTCCCCAGGAGCCCCATCCAGCCTTCCCAGCCCAGTGCACACCCGGCCTGAAGCCCGCACCCGCCCCTGACTCACAGCAAGCAGCCTGCTCACCTCTGCACTGCCAGCACGTGACCTCTGCCCGTCTGTGGACTCGAGCCGCCAAGTGAGAAGATCAACACCCAACAGGCCAAGTCAGAGGTGGAGACAGGCACCAGCAGAGTGCCAGGGACACCTGTCCAGAAGACTAACGGCGGGGTGAACAGGACCTGAGGGGCCGCCACGGCCCAGGCTCAACCACACAGGCCCCTCCCACCGGGAAACAATCCAGCCCCTGGCGAGAGACACTCCCCAGGGGGCTGTCGTGCCCCTGACACCCACCGAAGAATCTGCAGGGGGGAACTGGCAGCCCGTGAGGTCCAGATGCCGGCCCCCCAGCCGGGGCGACAGGCAGGGTGCCTCCCGAAACCACCCATCGGAGCCCCCTGCAGGGGCTGCGTGCTTCCTCTCCAAATCCCAGTGCCTGGGGAACCGCCCCTGGTAGCTGAGCACCCCTCCCGCCCAAACCTCGGGCCCTTCAGGGCATCTGGAGGGGGAGCCCTCCTGCCCCAACACGGTCCCACTCCTGCGTTCCCAGGGTCAGACTTTGCTCCCTCCACCTGGCGAGCCGTAGGCCCCTTCACGCCTGCATCTGCCTCTTCGGGGGGTGCATCTCTGTTTCCCTCCTTGCTCCCCCGCCCCGACCCCCACCTTCCCTCACAGCAGCCCAGTTCTGAACCTGCTGGCCACTCCCCCCCACGACCGCAGCCACAGCAACATTTCTGTTCTGCCCATCAAGCCCCGAGCACCACCACTCCCCGCCCTGTCCAAACAGAAATCCATAATCAGTATTTTCCCACGGCCCAACACATAAGAGCGCTCCCAGCCTGCTCTCTGGGGCTCACGAGGCTCTTCTCCATCCGCCCCGCCCTCCCCAGGTCCCTGCTGGCTGCGGAGATGGGGTTCCGGATGGTCCATTCCTACGACCCACCCTCCCAGAGAGCCTCAGCCATCTGTCCGTGTCCCACCAGCCTCCCTGTCTGGTAACCTCTCTGTCCCCATCTGTGTACCCCAGTCTGGACTAGTGTGGCCTCCTGGGCTAGTTCCCACTGCCCTGGGAGAGGCACTCCGGGGGCTCCTGTCTGCCTGCACCCCAGAAGCAAAAGACAGCGCCCCGCCCACGGTCCACACGCGATAGCATCTCACCGCCCAGACTCCTCACACGGGCCGCTTCCCACGCTTGCTGAACAAAGTGAGGGGAAGCCCGGCCCTCCCAGCCCCCATCCCTCAAAATAAATATTTGCCTTGGTACTGCCACTGGAGACTTCTCAAGGCACACGCCCTCTCTCTCCAGCCCCAGGGTCCTTACATGCTTCCTGGGTTGAGTGTGGCCTTTTGGGGAGTTGGGGGGCAGTGCAGGACAGCTCCCAGGACACAGTCAGAGGAACAAAGAAAACAACCCCTTGAGAGTAAGAGAGCTGGCAACACACAGCTTTTTTCCCTTTGTGTCTCCACATAATTTGCACAAACAGCAGAGACTGATGAGGCCAATATGTAACCATTCAGACCGCAGGTCGGTCTGAACCCAGAGCTGCAGAAGGCGTTTCCCTTCAGACAGCAGCATGGACAGGCAGGCACAGGGGTGTGAGATGGACTCTGGGGCAGGAGGGGCGGTCTGGACTCAGCCAAGAGAGCCCCCACTGACCACTGAGGTCAAGCAAGAGCCCAGGAGAGCCGCGGGGACCCCGGGGTTGCTCTGCATTTTCAAGGAAACCATTTCCTGCTAAAGAGCTGTACCCTCACCACTCTGTGTATAAAGCTGCAATTATTCCACTAACCAGGAATGAAGAGCCCACAGACACCCTAACTCTAAAATCTAACGTCTGAGACAGTGCGGGAAACGTATCAGGCACTTGACTGTTTCTGGACAAACAGCTGGAAAGAAGGCACGGCAGGGAGGCAGGCAGGAGGCAGCCTCCATCCTGAGGGTCTGCGGTGTAAACCCTGCACAGCAAGGAAAGGTCCCTCCAGACAGGGCCGCCGACAGAGCGGGTTCAGGAGCAGCCTCGCTGACCTGGGGGAGGGCTGACAGGACACTAACCACCCCTCACCACCAGGAACGGGGCACCAGAGGTGTCCTGCATTAGGCGCCCTAATAGGCAGGCCTGTTCCCACAGCCCCGAACAGGAAGCCGCCCAGATGCCCATCGCTGGGAGCAGACGAGCAAGCAGAAGCAGCCACCTCCAACCACACACACACAGAGGGGCCTTGCCCTGCGCTGGCCAACTTCGCTGTTCTGATCTGGATGCTGGATGTAGCCACGTGGTCAGTTTGTCAAAACACCCTCCCTTAGGACCTGGGCATCCTTCTAGATCTACGATCTATGCTCCCCACCCCACCCCCCCAAAAAGAGTCCCAAAAAGCTACCGCATCTAAAGTGGCCTCAATACCTCCAACCCCTAAATTCCTAATGGTGCAATAATATACAGAAAATCGGAAATCCAGGCTTGACGGTCCACAGTAAAACTGAAACAACTGTTTGTCTGTCTGAGACCAGGTTCACCAGCCTGAACTAACAGGAGCGGAGTCGGGACAGGAGGAGACCGAGGCGCTGCTCACGGCAGCATCCAGATCCGTAGAAACTGCAGCGAAGGGCAGGGCGGGCGGGCAGGCTGGCCCACGGGAAGTGCCCTCCCTGGAAAATGGGCCAATCTTCCCCTCCAGACAAGGATCCCTGAAAACACAAACAGCAGAGTTTCAGCCCACTCCACTCTCTCCAGCTGCTGCTGCTGCTGCTGCTGCTGCTGCTAAGTCACTTCAGTTGTGTCCGACTCTGTGCCACCCCATAGACGGCAGCCCACCGGGCTCACCCATCCCTGGGATTCTCCAGGCAAGAACACTGGAGTGGGTTGCCATTTCCTTCTCCAATGCATGAAAGTGAAAAGTGAAAGTGAAGTCGCTTCGCTCAGTCGTGTCCGACTCTTAGCGACCCCATGGACTGCAGCCCACCAGGCTCCTCCATCCATTGGATTTTCCAGGCAAGAGTACTGGGGTGGGGTGCCACTGATTTCCCCGCTCTCTGCAGACCCACTTCTATTTATCTCATTACAAAAGCGTGCCCAGAGTCACCACATCTATAGCATCAACTCTTGCTGCTGCAGCAGTCACGTGGAGAAGGTAAAGAAATAAACTCAGGAAGCTAAGGGATGCCTTGCTTTGCTGCAGGCACTCATGCAAAAAAATTTTCTAACTCCTTCAAGTATCCTCAGTAGACCTGGTATAGCGCGTCCATATTAACTAAAAATGCACTTGAATTAAGGCTAAACCCACTTCCTAAAAGATCCTGTACCCTCTTTAAGACTATTATCTGAGAATCTGTTAACAGGAGCCTTGTGTGCTAGGCTGGAAAGCAACATGGTTCTATTTGCAAGAGCCTGCTGGATGTTGACATTTCTAAGACCAAACATAAATCGTTTGTGAACATGGCCAGTAATTATTTGGAATTCTTCTCCCAGAACCATAAAAAGTGTTTCCCACCCTTTCAAAAATAAATAAATAAATAAATAAAAGGCAGCTTTGAAGCATGCTGTTAATGACAAGCAGACAGCGTGAGCAGTTTTTAAGATTACACAGTTGCTTGTGTAGAAACACTGCACAAATACTCCAACACTGCAGCCCAAAAAAGACAATCCGAATCAAACAGCGAGAAAAGTGTGAAAATTGCAAATGAGCCCCTGGTTAAACAAACACACCAATCTGTTCCCGGAGAGCTCAGGGTGGCCACCTGTTCCGGCTGGTGGCGAGTTCTGATTACCAGTGGAAGAAACAAAATGAGAGTGATGACAGCGGCCCCCCACCCAGCTCAGGCCCTGGGCCCCACCCTCCAGCCTATATTTAGTCTGCTCTTTACGGAAAATGTCCCAACCTCGCCCACAGACAGCTATCTGGCTGGTTACTCAAAGGGTCCATTAACAGGCCTCTTCTGCTGGCGCTGGTGTCTTCTCTCCTTCCCTCCTTAGCACCCAGGTGCAAGTAAGCCCCTCCTGGCCTGGGCCAGTCATGGGCACAGGCACAGGGGAGGGACGGGACCCACCACAATGCCAACCCTGCCCCTGGACAGGTCATCCCTGCAGCCACATGTGCAGGCTTCCCAGACCACAAAACAGGAGAGTGAAAGTGCCCCCTTGGCCCTCAGAGGCAAAGAGCTCCGGGAAGGACGTGGCACGAAGGAGGCCCGCTGCTCAGACACCCAGGACAGTCACAGATGCTGCAGAGATTGGAGACAAACATCTGCAGGGTGCACGTTCCTTCTCAGGGCAAGGTGCTTAACAGAGCGGAGGAATTACGCGGCTAAGCACCGATCAGAACCCTGAACCCTGGATTTTAAAAATAACTAAGCCTGATCGGCTTTGCCAAACTCAATCACTTAGGCCTCAAAGAATCCACAATGTTGTTGGGCCGGGGGTGGGAGGCAGGGGACAGGGGTTTGCTTGAACGCTGAGAAACCAAGAGACAGGACCAAATCAGTAGTTAAAACCAGCCCCTGTGTCACCAAAGATAAACACCTGCAGGGCCCACGGGGAAAAAAAAGGATGCAGAATAGGGATTTCAGTCTTAACAAAATAAAAAGCAGCTTTGGACAAAAAACAGAGGCAGCAGTAAACAGGGCTCCAGGCTCCTCCGTGGAGGCCGCAGCTCCCTCCTGAGTCACTTCCTCCAGGGCCCCCAACAGCCCTCTTAAGCTGCTAATAACAGATGCTCTCCTTCTTAGGGAAACGCCCTTTTAGCAGCAAAAGAACAAACACAAGGATGTTTCACCTGCCAAATCATCACAACAAGTGAATACGGAAGAATCTCGCCGAAACATACAGGAGATTTCCTAAAAATCCACCATCGAGAGACAGGAAGGCGAAGTCCAGGAACCCTGACGGGACTTAGTCCTCAGGGACTAAGGGGGCGTGTGGTTTAGACACCAAGTCTTTTCCAACTTCTTGGAACCCGCCAGGCTCCTCTGTCCATGGAATTCTCCAGGCAAGAATACTGGAGCGGGTTGCCATGCCCTCCTCCAGGGGATCTTCCAGGAATCAGACCCACATCGCTTCTGTCTCCAGCACTGCAGGTGGATTCTTTATCATAAGCCAAAGGGGAAGTCCCGCCCTTGGCAATACCCATCGTCCACCCACCACATTCCTTGCAGTGGAGGCGAAGTGAACATGGACTTGAACCCATTCAAACCTGGGCTTCAATCGCTCCTCCACTGTGTTTAAGCTGAGCCACCAGAAGCAATGGCCAGGGGCTGCTGGCCCCCACCGGCTCCCCACAGGGGAGGATGAGAGGACACCTCCTCCACTAATTGAGAGCGACGCCCAGGAAGATGCCCAGTCCACTGCTGGACTGCCTTCCCCTCCCTGACCTTGCTTCTCAAAGTACAGACCCGCAAGCCAGCATCCTCTGGAAACTTGTCAACAGCACGCTCTCTGGCCTGCTCCAAACCTACAGAAGGAGTAACTCTGCTTTCCCAAGCCCTCCATGTGACCTGACTGCACAATGAACTTCAAGAATCAAGACTCTCAATGTTCCATTGAAGATACCACACTGTCAGCCACCCAGACCTGTCACTCATTCGTCCCTATCAATGACACAGACTCTGCACCTGAAACTCACTTACACCGGCAGAAAAAGCACCACCCTTCTGCAGACAGCTGGGCTGAAAAAGGTGCCAGGCTTCAGCAAGGAAATCTTTCTCTTCCCCTACATGCACTAGAAAAACCTCACTGCTACCCAAACAGCACACCCAGGTTAACCACCACTGCCTGACCGCAAGGCACCCCAGTCCAAGCATCTGTGCTCTCGCGACAGGTTTCAGAACACCCTCTCTGCACGATCAACACCGATCAGATCACCAGTGAGGAGCAAGAGGCCCCAAAAGCCAGAAAAACGTGAGTCCCTCCGGCAAGTCACACCCTCGACAATTCCTGGGCGTCCTCCAAGGGCCAGACAAGACACACAGCACCGCTGAGGAGATAAAAACGTGCATGCCTTGATTTCCTCAAAGAAACCCCAGGCCTCAGGCTGGACTGGTAGAAGGAGATGAGCTTTGTTCAGAGAGCTGGGACAGAGCCTGGGAGGGCCAGGAACATGCTGACCCAAGCCAGGGGAAAGGACGCCTGGATTCTAGAAGGGGAAGCCATTAAGGTATGAAATTTAATTCAGATGGGACAAACAGCCACCTGAGAATTAATTTTAAGGAGGAGACTGTGATACTCATATCAATAACTAGATGTCCCCATGGCTATAACTTTGATGAAGCCTGAAATATTATGAATACAGTCAATAGTATTGAAGAAGAATTATGCTCACCTAACGGCAGGGGAGAAGGTATTTGTTCCCTAATCCTGCAACAACCAGATTAAATAAATTTCCATAGGAAAACAGGCTCTTACAACAGTTTTGCTGAGGTAAGCAACTTCATAGAGAACATAAGACCTCCAGCCACTGGCAGTGTCCGCAAACCCTTCTTCTCTTGGATAAAGGAGGCGGTGGGGGGCACAGGCTCAGATGGTTTGTACATTCGACTTGTAGGAACTGTGAGTAATCAGGAGTCCCGTCACTCACTCAGAAAGGGCTGGAGAGTCAGCCCTGAGGATGACCAGCCCTGCTCATCTCTTTCGAGCAAGTTTCCTACCCTTTCTGACTCAAAGTAAAGAGTGAAAAGTCGCTCAGTCGTGTCCGACTCTTTGCAACCCCATGGACTATACAGTCCGTGGAACTCTCCAGGCCAGAATACTGGAGTGGGTAGCCTTTTCCTTCTCCAGGGGGATCTTCCCAACCCAGGGATCAAACCCAGATCTCCCATATTGCAGGAGGATTCTTTACTAACTGAGCTGTGAGGGAAGCCCTCTGGGCCTCAAAGGTGGCATCAACGTCACGGGATCATCACAAGACGGGTGGAGATATGCAGGTCAAGAGCTTAGCTCTCTGCTGTACACGATGCTCAACAGAGCAGCTGCACCATGGGAGGAAGGGGGGCCCCATCCCATCTTCCCAGGTCCCCCACGTGCCAGAGTTCTGCCCTTGAACGCCCCCCGTGAGTGCCCTGACCTGGCATGTCAGGCACAGTTCTGTCGAACACCAGCCGGTGCTTCTCCAAACCCTCAGAGGAAGCCACACAAACCACCAATGGGGCCAGCAGGGCACTCGGTTCCCCCTAAGCTGCTGCCTGGTGGATGTGGAGACATGAGACCAGTTAGCGGCTCAGCCGTGGCCCGGCTGAATAAGCTGGCTGGGTTGTCATCCGCATCAGTGTTCAGCTGCTGGCAAGCTGAATTACAACATGCAATCGGTAATAGAGGCTTTACCCGTGCAAGAAGAGCAAGCTTTTTATCTAACAAGAAAGGCAGCTGATGCGTTTACCTCAACCTCATCAACTCCAGATGGGCGTTTTCAAGAAGAACCGGAGTGGGGACCCTAGGCAGGATGCTCACCCTGGAGACAGCTGGTCCCGGCTCGCTTCCAGGCATGGAGGACACCTGGGGTGCCAGCCACACCTCTGGGGTCACCCCAGAAAACTGATGGGGTAAATCTGAAAACAATGGGCAATGCCTCCTTAAGACTCCAGATACTGGAGGAAAAAAATACATCTCTGTCTCAAGTAAATATTGAAAAAACTCTTCCTTTCTTCTTTTGGCAAGTAAATGGCAACCCACTCCAGTATTCCTGCCTGGAGAATCCCAGGGACAGAGGAGCCTAGTGGGCTGCCATCTATGGGGTAGCGCAGAGTCGGACACGACTGAAGTGACTTAACAGCAGCAATGTTTCAAAATAAGACTAAGCATTAAATCACACTTCCCGAGCCTTCAAACAGGGTCACAGACTCGACTCAGGGTTGGGATTCTTGGCGAAAGCCCTTTCAACTAAAATCTATACAACTTGGTCCATCATTAAGAGATTTTCCAATCCAGACTCTCTGGGAATCACTTTGAAAACAAGCACGTGCTGAAACTTCCTTCCCTTTGACGAGCCCGCTCCTCTCTTCCACAGCAAAAATGCTTCAAAGTGCCAGAAAACAGTAAAAGTTTCTGTAAATTATGACACAGTCAAATGCTGGAATGTTACGCCAAGGTGAAAAATCGTTATCCTCAAAATTTGTCATAACATGGAAAAGTGCTCACATTGCACCAATCAAGTAGCTTTGTAAGTCTGACTCCAATTCTGTGCATATACTCACAGAGACAGAAAATAAAGCCTGGCTGGATATCCTCTAAAATGCAGAATGACGCGCACAGACTTTAAAATTCTAGGAGGTGTACATCGTGCCACGGCGCCATCCTCACCTCCCAGGTTCACAGGCAAGGGCAGATATGTGTGTGCCCCTCAGGGCTCCTGGGATGCCCCGGAGCGCAAGCTCGGTTACGGCACAGAGTTCTGACAAGCACGCCTACAGTCTGCGCACCCCAGGGCCATGCTCCCCCATCTGGGGTGAGGCAAGAACCCATAACCCATGCCCTGCACAACTGCACCAAACTGCTTCTGCGCACTTCTCCTGTCCCAGGAAACACGTCGTCCTGCCACAACTGAGCAATCTTCTCGGCTTCCAAAATATCAATGGCACAGATATAAATCACAACTGCATCTTAAAGCTAGCACAGAGTGGGGGAACAGTTCACTGTAACAATGAGCTTCATTAGGAGGAGCAGTGGCAGAAGATGGCCGGGGAGTGGGGGAAGCCTGCAGACCTGGGTTCCAAGGATCCTTTGGTTCAGACTCACCTCTGACCTCAGTCAAATGTTCAGGGAGGTCATTAACCTTCCCTGAAGCTCCATCCTCTAGAAAATGAATCTGGCCCACACTCTCCCCCAGGGTCGGGACCGCCACACAACGAGCTTATGAATATAAGAGCATACTTGCTGAAGTTCTTCTGTACAAATGAAAGGTGCAATCATTGTTAATAACGCAAAGAAGGGAGGCATATCTAAATGATTCTTAGAGCCCCATGAAATAAACCACAGCCCTGACACAACACAGACATTCCTTTTTTTTTAAACAGAAAAATAATAGCCTTGTCAAAGTCCCAAGCAGGATTCATCACTGATTCTCAGTCTCATCAACAAACGACAAGGCTTCCGGCCAAGGAGCCTAAAGTCTCAGTGTGTACAGGCAGACAGACATCGAGCTACCAGAAACCACCATCGAGGAACCACATGGGTTTTTGTTTTTGTTTTTTCCAAAAAAAGAAGAATGAAACCACATCCGCTTGCTAGAAAGTCAAATTGTTGCGTGGGGAGCACCTGAGACCCCAGAGCTGGACTTCGAGATGAGAAATGGACCCGAGGCAGCAGGAAGGACGCTCCGATGAGGTCTTTGCACGAAGACTAGGTGCTCTCGGCCAGGTGCATCCAGCTTTCTAAGAGTTTCATCAGACTCCTGTGGATGCTGCCAGGAAAGAGCGAGAGGAGCAGGGGGCCTTTCACGTGAGTGGCCACCGCGCTGGAGCCCAGACCCTGGAGGCACGTTCCTGCCAGCTCGCCCAGCATCAGCAGGCGTTCCTGCCAGCTCACCCAGCATCAGCGGCCCTGAGCTGGTCCCTCGGGCCTCCCACAAGTCCTGCCAGAGGCCCACAGGAGCCTCTGCCTCTCGAGGAATCTGGAAGCATCTTAAATGGCCAGCGGGGCAGCAGGTGTTCTGACAGCCAGGCCTGCAGAAGGCTGGAGCACCATCCAGATCCTTCCCGGAATTAGTAAGTCCCCTATGGAGACAGGACACGGATCGGGCAGCCAAGCTGGGACGCAGTTCAAGTCCGTGGGGCCACCAGATGCCAAGAGCATCCACACCGCCTTCTCCATCTAACCGGCCAGGCATCAAGCCCAGCCACTCTGGGGTGAGCCGTGCAGGCTGCACAGCACTCAGGCAAAGTTCCCCCGGCCCCAAAGCCAATGCCCCCTGCTTGCAGATGGACCGAAGCTGGGTGATGCCTAAGGTGGGCTTCGGACACACTCCTGGCCAGGCCTCGAAACATCCTCAGCATTCCCCAACAGCGGCCAGAGGGACTCTTGCTTGGGACAATTCTATATTACAGACAACTCACCCTTCAGACCTTTTACCATCACTGGCCAACAGCAAGAAGATGGGGAAGCAAGGGGATAAGCTGGAAGCTCAGTAGCGGAGAAATAAGAACCATAAGGATCCAGAGAAAACACTGGCCCCAGAGAGGCAGAGAGGCAGAACTCCACGGCACCTCCCCTGAGGACCTCTGCCTCACCCGACTTGCAGGAAGGGTGGGTGGCATCCCAGTGTCAGGCGTGTGAAAGTGACACCCCCACCCCCACCCCCCACCCAAGGGAGCGTTCTTCTCATCCGATGCAGGATGTCGGTAGGAAACACTGTAGAGGAAACCAGCCTCTCTGCGCAGAAGCAGGTGGGTCGGACCTGAGGTGCTGTCCGTACCCGGGGCTGGTTCTCCGCTGGGGCCAAGTTCCGTTGCCTCCACTGTGCCCCCCAAAATGGGCAAACACACCAAAGGGGTTGGCCCTACCCTGCGGAGGAGACCCGCCAACCAGAGCCTCGCCCCCAGCAGCAGCACTTTTTCAAAGACCTCTTCAACGCCCAGCAAGACGCTCGGCCCTGGCCTAGTAATCTGTCACACGGTCCGGGGGCGCCAACCGCTCCAGCCGCCCCGGGGGCTTATGGCTGGGCCGGGTCACTCGGGTGGCCCAGGACACGGCCGCACAGTCACTTTCTCAGCGGAGACTCTACAGCCCATTAGCACATTATCGCCGGCGATCCATCTCTGGCGGCGCGCTCGCCGGCCCTCTCGACCTCCCCCCTCCGCTTTCGCCCGGCTTTGCGGAGTGAGAAGCACCGCAGTGCCCACTCGGCGGGGCAGCCGCGTGCCACGGCCCGGCGCGTGTGTACACACGCACGCAGACACACGCTCGCGCGAGCGCGCGCCCGCCCTCCAGAAGCCCCACGGCGGCCCGGCCCTCACCTTCGATGGCGATGACGTGCTCCCGGATTTGGTTCTGCAGCACCGGCTCCTCCACGCGCTCCAGCAGCTCGTAGATGGAGTAGATATTGGGGTGGACCGACTCGAAGCGCTGGATCTCGGCCCGGATGGCAGCCGAGTTGGCCAGCTGCTGCTGGTAGTTCATGGTGCAGGCGCCGCGCCCGGAGCCGCGCGCCCCCCGCCGCCGCCCCGCGCCCCGGGGCCCGCGGGCCGCCGAGCCCCGGGCGCCGCAGCCCCAGGGGAGCCGGGCCCGCCGGGCGGCGGGCGGAGGAGGCGCAAGAAGAAAGGAGCGGGCGGAGCAGGCGCGGGGCCGGCCCGCCGACTCAGTTCATGGCCGGGACGCGCGCCCGGCGGGCGGGCGGTAGGGCAAGCGAGCGGGCCCCGGCGCCCCGGGTCAGCGGGCCCCCATGGAGCGCGCCGCGGCGGGCGCGGCCGGCCCCCGGAGGACGCTCGATCGGGCGCCTTCCTGTGCCGCAGTCGCCTTCCACCCCTAGGCGCTGCCCCGCCGAGCAGCCATTAAAGCCCAGGCGGCCGCCGCGCTCCGAGCGCCGGGGCCGAGAGCCGGCCCGGGGGCAGTGGCCGCTCCGCTCGGGGCGCCCCGGCCGCGGCGTAAGTCCGCGCGCTGCGTCCTGCGCCGCCCGGCGCGCCGGGGCCGCCCGCGCCGAGCCTGCCGTGCGCCGCCCGCCGAGCCGGGACCGAGCCGCAGGCGCCGTGCAAGCCGCGGAGCCCGCTCCGAGCGCCGCCCGCCGCCTGCCCGGCCAGCCCCCTCCCTGGCACGCAGGGCTCCGGCCCACGTCGGCCCCGCCCCCGCCCGCGCCCGCGCCCCGCCCGCCCGCGCGCCCGCCGCCCGCCGCCGCTGCGTCCTCCGCGGCGCTTCCCAGCGCGCCGGATCCCGGGGAATTGCGCCAGGCCCCGCCCCGCGCCTGCCTCTGGGCTTCCTGGGACTTGTAGTCCGCGCTGCGTCGGGGCCCCGCCGGGACCGCGGGGAGGGCGCGCGCAAGACGCCCCCGGGCCGACGCGCGGCCGGGGCCCGGGCCGAGGGGCGGGGCTCTCCGACTCGCGGAGCCGCGCGCGGCCCCGGCTCTAGCCCAGGGTCCCGGCGCTGCCCCGCGCGCGTCCCGGCGCCTCGGCACCCGGGAGGCGGTGCGCGACCCCTCCCGCGTTTTTGTTTGTCTCTGACTGCCTGGCTGGAGGAGCCTCTGCCGCTCGCCTTGGCCCCCCGACCGCGCTTTGTTACCTCGCCTACCCCCACCCCCATTTTTAAACTTTCTGTCTCCTTTTGCGAAAGTGACACGAGTGCTTTCTCCATAATAAACTTAAATTTCTTTCCAAAGGCGAAGAGCCTCCTTAGCCGTGACGGCGCGGGCCGTCACACTCCACGAGTGTACTTTGGACCGGCACGCGGCGAGGTGCGGTGACACACCATGGAGGGTCTCTAGGCGTCCTTTTTCTTTAAAAAGAAAAATATATATTTTTTTAAATTGAGATGTACGTCTGGAACTGCAGCCTGCTCTGCGTGGGTCCCCAGGCTGCGCACCCACCCAAGTCCCCGCGTCAATTCGTCAAGCCGGCGGCGTCCCGGGCGGGCGGGCGGGGGGGGCGGGGGCGGACCGCATTGCTGCAGGGGCCCCAGCGCGCAGGGGGCTAATCCCAAAGGTTTGAGGCAAACCGGATTGTTGCAGACGTGCTGAGCTCCGGGGCCAGGTTTGTGCGCACCTACAGGCCTGGTCCCCGCCCCCCGCCCCTCCAGGTGGCCTTTTGGAACTGGACTCTGCTGCCTGGCGTCCCTGATGAGAGCGCACTGGACCTTCAGCTGGTTCAGTTGCAGCCTGTGTGGCTTCTGCACCAGCGTCCTTGAGTTACACTCTCTGGGCTCACAGTTCCCCCAGATGAATGTGCCGTCTCCCTTCAGCCCTCGCAGCCTTTGCTCACCCCCTGTTCCCTCACCCCAATCCCTCTGGGGGTACCTGGCGCACTGAGGCACAGTTGATGGCTCCCTCTGTGGTCCGCCTCTGGCTAACCTCGCATCCGCAGTAACTGTGGTAACGCACACGCACACGCGGACAGTGTGGCTTCCTCTTTCTTAACCTTTCCGCAGTCAGCCCTCCCCTCCTTGAACCCCTCTTCTGCTGGCTGCTGGGACAACGAGTTCACCAGACTTTCCTACCATCTTCCTGGCTTGTCAGCCCTCTTACTCTCTTAAATGCAGAGAGCCGCTGAGTCTCTGGGTCTCTTCTCTTTTATGTACGCAGGGATTTCTGTCTTTGGGCTTTGAATGTCCTATACAGGTTCAGTTCGGTTTAGCCGCTCAGTCGTGTAGGGGTGGGGCAGTGGGGTGGTGCCCCACCACCCCATGGACTGCAGCACGCCAGGCCTCCCTGTCCATCACCAATCCCCTGAGTTTATGCAAATTCATGTCCATTAAGTCGGTGATGCCATCCAGCCATCTCATCCTCTGTTGTCCCCTTCTCCCGCCTTCAGTCTTTCCCAGCGAAGGGTCTTACGCAAGTTAGTGAACCTCAAACTCATGTCCAACTGTCGCTTCAGCATCTGTTGGATGCTTGCTGACAGAGTCAGTCAGACTTGTCTCAAGCTGATCTCTTGCTGTGCCTGTCCCCTGCTCCTCCTGAAATCATCTCCATCCTAGTTACGGATGGCTCGGATGGTAAAGTGTCTGCCTGCAATGTGGAGGACCCTGGCTCAATCCCTGGGTGGGGACGATCCCCTGGGAGAAAGAAATGGCAACACACTCCAGTACTTTTACCTGGAAAATTCCATGAACAGAGGAGCCTGGTAAGCCACAGTCCATGGGGTCAAAAAGAGTCGGACACAACTGAGTGACTTCACTTTCACTTTTCAGGCCTCTTTTTGCTGGGGCTGACCACCTCGTACCATCCTTGGTGCTTCTATTTCCCACATTCCAAATAGCGTCCGCTCGACCTTCCGAGACCTAGAATCTCCAGCTTCTCACCACCCCACTGCCCCTGCCCTGCTGAACCTGCGCTCTTCTTGCCTCTGGGTTATTGCTAGGAAATGAATCTAGCAGTTTGTCTCCTTGCTTCTTACCTTGTACCTTACCATTTATTCTCCAGAAGGCAGTCCTGGTGACCTTTATAAAACCCAAGTTAGGTCATGTTAAGCCTCTGCTCAGAACCCTCCGGTAACTCCTGTCCCACTCAGAGTAAAATCCAGCTCCTTCCTCTGGTCTCCAAAGCCATACATGCACTTGTTGTTCAGCCACTAAGTCATGTCTGCCTCTTTGCGACCCCATGGACTGTATAGCCTGCCAGGCTTCTCTCTCCATGGAATTTTGCAGGCAGGAATACTTCAGTGGGTTGCCACTTCCTACTCCAGGGGATCTTCCCGATGCATGGGTCAAACTTGAGTCTCCTTCACTGGCAGTTGCATTCTTTACCACCGGCGCCACGTGGGACACCTCCTCTGATAACCTGTCTAAAATGGCATCCTTCTTCCCCAGCAATGCATGTCTTCCTTCCTTGATGTGGCAGCAAAAATAATGGCCCCCAAAGATGACCACATCCTAATCTCTGAAAGGAGTAAATGCATTCTCTTACATGGCTTTGCAGATGGAATAAAATTAATGATGTTGAGATGAGGTTATTTTGGGTCCAATATTATCACAAGGGACCTTATAAGAGGGGAGGCATCGGGGTCACAGTCAGAGGAGGAGTTGGAAGACAGATGCATGTTTGAGAGAGAGAAGTTGGAGGATGCTCCACTTCTGACCTTGAAGACAGAATGAAGCAGTCATGAGCCGTAACACAGGTGGCCTCTGGAAGCTGCAAAAGGCAAGAAAATGAATTCACCTAATGGTTCCCCTGCTATTGCTCAGTCAGGAAAGAAACTGCCCGCAATGCGGAAGATCCAGGTTCGATTCCTGGGTCGGGAAGATCCACTGGAGGAGGAAATGGCAACCCACTCCAGTATTCTTGCCTGGAGAATCCCATGGACAGAGGAGCCTGGGAGGCTACAGCCCATGGGGTTGCAAGAGTTGGACACGACTTAGCAACTAAATCACCACCAATGGTTCCAGAAGGAACCCGGTTCTATCAGCTCATTTCTGACATGTTACCTTCAGAATGATAAAATAATAAACTTGTGTTGTTTACACCACTCATCTTGTGCTAATCTTTTACAGCAATGATAGGAAGTTAATACACTTGCTTAGTTTAGGTATGGACCTAACAGAAGCAGAAGATATTAAGAAGAGGTGGCAAGAATACACAGAGGAACTGTACAAAAGGGATCTTCATGACCCAGATGATCACGATGGTGTGGTCACTCACCCAGAGCGAGACATCCTGGAATGTGAAGTCAAGTGGGCCTTAGGAAGCATCACTATGAACAAAGCTAGTGGAGGTGATGGAATTCCAGTCGAACTATTTCAAATCCTAAAAGATGATGCTGTGAAAGTGTTGCACTCAATATGCCAGAAAATTTGGAAAACTCAGCAGTGGCCACAGGACTGGAAAAGGTCCATTTTCATTTCAATCCCAAAGAAAGGCAATGCCAAAGAATGCTCAAACTACTGCACAATTGCACTCATCTCACACACTAGTAAAGTAATGCTCAAAATTCTCCAAGTCAGGCTTCAACAATACATGAACCATGAACTTCCAGATGTTCAGGCTGGTTTTAGGAAAGGCAGAGGAACCAGAGATCAAATTGCAAACATCTGCTGGATCATCAACAAAGCAAGAGAGTTCCAGAAAAACAACTACTTCTGCTTTATTGACTATGCCAAAGCCTTTGACTGTGTGGATCACAATAAACTGTGGAAAATTCTGAAAGAGGTGGGAATACCAGACCACCTGACCTGCCTCTTGAGAAGATGTGCATACAGATATGCAGGTCAGGAAGCAACAGTTAGAACTGGACATGAAACAACAGACTGGTTCCAAATAGGAAAAGGAGTACGTCAAGGCTGTATATTGTCACCTGCTTATTTAACTTCTATGCAGAGTACAACATGAGAAATGCCAGGCTGGAAGAAGCACAAGCTGGAATCAAGATTTCGAAGAGAAATAAAGGCCTCAGATATGCAGATGGCACCACGCTTATGGCAGAAAGTGAAGAAGAACTAAAAAGCCTCTTGATGAAAGTGAAAGAGGAGAGTGAAAAAAGTTGGCTTAAAGCTCAACATTCAGAAAACGAAGATCATAGCATCTGGTCCCATCACTTCATGGGAAATAGATGGGGAAACAGTGGAAACAGTAACAGACTTTATTTGGGGGGCTCCAAAATCACTGCAGATGGTGACTGCAGCCATGAAATTAAAAGACACTTACTTCTTGGAAGAAAAATTATGACCAACCTAGACAGCACATTAAAAAGCAGAGACATTTCTTTGCTGACAAAGGTCCATTTAGTCCAAGCTATGATTTTTCCAGTAGTCATATATGGATGTGAGAGTTGGACTATAAAGAAAGCTGAGCAATGAAGAATTACGGATTTTGAACTGTGGTGTTGGAGAAGACTCTCGAGAGTCCCTTGGACAGCAAAGAGATCAAACCAGTCCTTCCTAAAGGAAATCAGTCCTGAGTGTCCGTTGGAAGGACTGATGTTGATGCTGAAATGCCAATCCTTTGCACAGAGCTGGGAAAGATTGAGGGCAGGAGGAGAAGGGGACGACAGAGGATGAGATGGTTGGATGGCATCACTGACTCAATGGACATGGGTTTGAGCAAGCTCTGGGAGTTGGTGATGGACAGGGAGGCTTGGCGTGCTGCAGTCCATTGGGTCACAAAGAGTTGGACACAACTGAGTGACTGAACTGAACTAAATTTCTCTTAATGCTTATCCCATTCTGATACAGTACATACTTTCTTTACTTCTCATGGGTGTATTCTGTGTTCCTCACTAGAACACAAACTCTATGAGGGCCAGCATTCCTATCTGCTTTGTTCCCTGTTCTATCTCCAGCACCTTGAAGTGCCCGACACATGGTAGGTGCAGAATAAACGCTTATCAGATTAATGGCTTCCCCCGTCATTTTGTGATTTCCGTGCAGACTAGGACCGTTTCCCTTCTGCATAGTCCTGGAATATTTATTCATGAATATTCAACAAGTTAACCAATGAGCAGCTACCTCTTCTACTGCAAATGTTCACTTCTCATCATACTGAGCACATAGTAGACGTTCAATAAATATTAGCTGAATTTAAATGAAAGTTAGGGGCCTTCCTCAGGGCTCCAGTGGCCAGGATTCCACAGTCCCAAGGCAGGGGTCCAGGTTCCATCCCTGGCCAGAGAACTAGACCCCACATGCCACACGTAATTGGGAGTTCCCGTGCTACAACTAGGATCCCACATGTGGCAACAAAGGTCCCGCACGCCTCAGTGAAGACCTGACGCGGCCAAATAAGTAATTTCTAACAGAAACCCTGAGAGATGCTACATGATTCTTGTTGTAAGCCACTCAGTTTGGGAGTGACTTGATCTACAGGAAGAGACACTAATGCAGCGGGAAATACTGGAAGCTGTGACAATGTATGAGAATCGTGATGTATGTGAAAACACATGACGTTTTTGTTTCTTGGCCCATCTTTTGTTGAACAAATAAGAGGCCCCCTGAGAGAGACTCCGGCTCCTCCATCAGCTCTGCTTGTCGTCCCAGGCAGCCCTTACCCGTGCCCACGGCCCACCTTCCAAGACAGGTCACAGCTTTTCTGTTGCTGCCACCAACAACACAGCTGTGTTATCCTCTGGCTCTATAGACTGGAAGTCTGACACGGGTCTCCACAGGCTAAAAATTAAGGTATCAGAGGTCATGTTCTTTTCTGTGGCGTCTGTTTCTGTGCCTTTTCCTGCTTCTGGAGGCTGCCTGCACTCCCTGGCTCCGTGGCCTCTTCCTCCATCAATTTCACAGTCAGCAAAGGTGAGTTGAATTGTTCTCACATCATATCAGTCTGACCCCCTCCTTTGCCTCCTCCCACTTCCCAGGACCTTTATGACTGTATTGATCCCACCTGATAATCCAGGCTCATTTGCCAGTTTCAAGATCATATGATTGGTAACCTTAGTTCCATGCAACCCTGATTCCCCTTTGCCATGTGGGGTAATGTATCTGTAGCTTCCAAGCATCATGATATATTCTTCCTGTAGCATGTTAATAGACTCTACCACTGTTCAGTATGCGTTTGCTGTTGACTATTTGGGGTTGTCAGGTGTAACAGGAATTGCCTTTGAATCTACCTATGTGTAGCTATCAGGGTTTTCAAAAGAAATATTCAGTTCAGTTCAGTTCAGTCACTCAGTCGTGTCCGACTCTTTGCAACCCCATGAATCGCAGCACGCCAGGCCTCCCTGTCCATCACCAACTCCCAGAGTTCGTTCACTCAGACTCACGTCCATCGAGTCCGTGATGCCATCCAGCCATCTCATCCTCGGTCGTCCCCTTCTCCTCCTGCCCCCAATTCCTCCCAGCATCAGAGTCTTTTCCAATGAGTCAGCTCTTCGCATGAGGTGGCCAGAGTACTGGAGTTTCAGCTTCAGCATCATTCCTTCCAAAGAAATCCCAGAGCTGATCTCCATCAGAATGGACTGGTTGGATCTCCTTGCAGTCCAAGGGACTCTCAAGAGTCTTCTCCAACACCACAGTTCAAAAGCATCAATTCTTTGGCACTCAGCCTTCTTCACAGTCCAACTCTCACATCCATACATGACCACAGGAAAAACCATAGCCTTGACTAGACGGACCTTAGTCGGCAAAGTAATGTCTCTGTTTTTGAATATACTATCTAGGTTGGTCATAACTTTTCTCCCAAGGAGTAAGCACCTTCTAATTTCATGGCTGCAATCACCATCTGCAGTGATTTTGGAGCCCCCAAAATAAAGTCTGGCATTGTTTCCACTGTTTCCCCATCTATTTCCCATGGTGTGATGGGACCGGATGCCATGATCTTCGTTTTCTGAATGTTGAGCTTTAAGCCAACTTTTTCACTCTCCTCTTTCACTATCATCAAGAGGCTTTTGAGCTCCTCTTCACTTTCTGCCATAAGGGTGGTGTCATCTGCATATCTGAGGTTATTGATATTTCTCCGGGCAATCTTGATTCCAGTTTGTGTTTCTTCCAGTCCAGCGTTTCTCATGATGTACTCTGCATATAAGTTAAATAAGCAGGGTGACAATATACAGTTTTGACGTACTCCTTTTCCTATCTGGAACCAGTCTGTTGTTCCATGTCCAGTTCTAACTGTTGCTTCCTGGCCTGCACACAGATTTCTCAAGAGGCAAAGAAATATTGGGTTGCCAAAGAAATATTGAGTTGCCAGAATCAGCCTTGGACCTACCCATCCCCACACCCTCAGTGCCAAGTAGCCTTTGAAACTCATGAGATTTGTGTAACCTAAGTCCCCTACCACTAACAAGCTCAGAATTCCCCATAGGAACCCATGGCCCCATTGCAAAGGAATGGAAAACAGAAACACGGATGAAACACTCTTCAAAGACTTCATTTCTTTTGCACTTATATTTTTAGGTTATTCACAAGGTTAAAAAATATCTTTCTAATATGCAGCATAAACAAGGTGAGCAGTAGTACCATTTAGTCCAAGGTCATTTTAAAAGATTTTCATGTTTATGGTATAGCTTAAATTTAATAATGGATGATATATAGGTTTTATCAAGATTTTCAAAATACCGCTGAAGATGCAAACAGTTCCTGTGTGAAGCACACGTGCTTTGCCTCCTGCTGTCACTCAGCTGGCAGTGCGGCTCCTGAGGGCTCTTGGGAAGCTTGGGGCCACAGAAAGTGGGACTGGGTGAAGTCGGAGTTCAGGGTGGATGAGAGTAAACTGAAGCTGAGCCTCTAGTGTCATGCTTCCGGAAAGCGTCTTGACTCTTCCGTGGGGCGCTGTCACTCCTGACCTTTCTTCTCCTTGTGCCTGAGACCAGTTGCTCCTTTCCTCACAGCCCCAGTTACCCTGAGTCACCAGGAAGGAATTTGCCCCAGACCAAGAGAGTTGTTGCTGTTACTCAGTCGCTAAGTGGTGTCTGACTCTTTGACCCCATGGACTTCAGGTTCCTCTGTCTTCTACCATCTCCTGGAATTTGCTCAAATTCATTATCTATTGACTTGGTGATGTTATCTAACCATTTCATCATCAAAGTTTCCCAACATCAGGGTCTTCTCATCAGGTTGCCAAAGTATTGGAGCTTCAGCTTCAGCATTAGTACTTCCAGTGAATATTCAGGGTTGCTTTCCTTTAGGATTGACTGGTTTGATCTCCTTACTGTCCAAAGGCCTCTTAAGAGTCTTCTCCATCACCATAATTTGAAAGCATCAGTTCTTTAGTGCTAAGCCTTTATGGTCCACCTCTCACATCCATACATGACTACTGGAAAAACCATAGTTTTGATTATATGGACGTTTGTGGGCAAGGTGATGTCTTTGCTTTTTAAGAAATCTGTATGCAGGTCAGGAAACAACAGTTAGAACTGGACAAGAAAAAATAGACTGGTTCCAAATAGGAAATAGTACATCAAGGCTGTATATTGTCACCCTGCTTATTTAACTTCTATGCAGAGTACATCATGAGAAAGGCTGGGCTGGAAGAAGCACAAGCTGGAATCAACATTGGCAGGAGAAATATCAATAACCTCAGATATGCAGGTGACACCACCCTTATGGCAGAAAGTGAAGAGGAACTAAAAAGCCTCTTGATGAAAGTGAAAGAAAGAGGAGAGCGAAGAAGTTAGCTTAAAGCTCAACATTCAGAAAACAAAGATCATGGCATCCGGTCCCATCACACCATGGGAAATAGATGGGGAAACAGTGAAAACAGTGTCAGACTTTATTTTGAGGGACTCCAAAATCACTGCAGATGTTGATTGCAGCCATGAAATTAACAGACACTTAGTCCTTGGAAGAAAAGTTATGACCAACCTAGATAGCATATTCAAAAGCAGAGACATTACTTTGCCAACTAAGGTCCGTCTAGTCAAGGCTATGGTTTTTCCTGTGGTCATGTATGGATGTGAGAGTTGGACTGTGAAGAAGGCTGAGCGCCGAAGAATTGATGCTTTTGAACTGTGGTGCTGGAGAGAGTCCCTTGGACTGCAAGGCAATCCAACCAGTCCATTCTGAAGGAGATCAGCCCTGGGATTTCTTTGGAAGGAATGATGCTAAAGCTGAAACTCCAGTACTTTGGCCACTTCATGTGAAGAGTTGACTCATTGGAAAAGACTCTGATGCTGGGAGGACTGAGGGCAGGAGGAGAAGGGGACGACCGAGGATGAGATGGCTGGATGGCATCACGGACTCAATGAATGTGAGTCTGAGTGAACTCCGGGAGTTGGTGATGGACAGGGAGGCCTGGTGTGCTCTGATTCATGGGGTCGCAAAGAGTCACACATGACCGAGCGACTGAACTGAACTGATGCTGTCCAGGGTTGTCATAGCTTCCTTCCAAGGAGCAAGCGTCTTTTCACTTCATGGCTATAGTCACTGTCTGCAGTCAATTTGGAGCCCAGGAAAACGAAATCTGTCACTGCTTCCAGTTTTTCCCTTTCTATTTGGCGTGAGGAGAAGGCAATGGCACCCCACTCCAGTACTCTTGCCTGGAAAATCCCATGGATGGAGGAGCCTGGAGGGCTGGTCCATGGGGTCGCTGAGGCTCAGACACGACTAAGTGACTTCCGTTTCACTTTTCACTTTCATGCATTGGAGAAGGAAATGGCAACCCACTCCTGTGTTCTTGCCTGGAGAATCCCAGGGACGGGGGAGCCTGGTGGGCTGCCGTCTGTGGGGTCGCACAGAGTCGGACACAACTGAAGCGACTTAGCAGCAGCAGCAGCAGCAGCAGCAGCAGCAGCATTTGGCATGAAGTGATGAGGCCAGATGCCATGATAGTTTATGACCCTTTAAGCCAAAAACAACAACAACAAATCACTGTATTTTCTCCAATTAAGGAGTAATTGTTATTCAGAGATTCTATGAGTCACAATTCTTTGTGTTGTATTTAGTCACTCAGTCGTGTCTGAGTATCCCACCAGGCTCCTCAGTCCTTGGGGATTCTCCAGGCAAGAATACTGAAGTGAGTTGCCATTTCCTTCCACAGTTCTTTAAGAGGTTGCAAAACCAATCTTATCAGCAAATAGAATAGAATAAATAGTAGAATATCAATGTCTCATAGATAGTGGGTGTGAGTATTTGTTTAAAGGAACAATTATTCTGTGAAACTTTTGCTGATTTGTGAAGACAATAAGGAAATGCTGCTTCTCAGAGGACAAAGTGAAAGCGAAAGTTGCTCAGTCGTGCCTGACTCTTTACAACTCCATGGACTATACAGTCCATGGAATTCTCCAGGTCAGAATACTGGAGTGGGTAGCCTTTCCCTTCTCCAGGGAATCTTCCCCAACCCAGAGATTGATCCCAGGTCTTCAGCATTGCAGGTGGATTCTTTACCAGCTGAGCCACAAGGGAAACCCAAGAATACTGGAGTTGGTGGCCTCTCCCTTCTCCAGCAGATCTTCCCAACCCAGGAATGGAACCCTGGTCTCCTGCATTACAGACAGATTCTTTACTAGCTGAGCCACGAGAGAAGCCCTTTCAGAGGACAAAGGTATAAGCAAACCCTCAGCCTCACCCCTGCCTTCTCTCTGGGTCTTTGCTAAGTGTAACTTGACTGCAGTTTCCATGGTGTTTCCAGTTCCAATGCTCCTATAACAAATTACTGCAAACTTACTGGCTGAAAATAGCACATATTTATTATTGCATTTCTGGAAGACAGAAGCCTAAATGGGTGTCATGGGGTAAAAGTCAAAGTGTTGGCAGGCCTGCCTGCCTTCCCAAGGCTCCAGGGCAGGGTCTGTTTCCTGGCCTTGTCTAGCATCGGGAGGCTGCCTTCCGCCCCTTGGCTTACAGCCCCTTCCTCCTTCTTCAGAGCCCATGTCATCGCATCTTGGAATTTTTCTCCCACCCTTCAGCCTCCCCCTTTAAAGGAACTTGTGATTACATTGAGCCCACTGATGACCCAGGAGAATGTCCCCAACCCCAGATCCTTACGTTAATACATCTAAAAAATCCCTTTTGCCACATAAGGTAGTGTCTTCACAGACTCCAGCGTTAGGACTCAGGTGCCTTGCCAGGCCTTGAATCTGCCCGCCATTGATGCCGACCTTGCAGTGGAAATAGACGTGGGCTTTGCATATTTCACTGAGATATATCACGGGCTGTTCCTTGGCTATATCCACATCAACAGAGATCTAGTGACCACCCTCACAACTAAAGGAAAAACCCAGCCTCTCTGTGGAAAATCCGAGCACTGCCAGCTCTTCTCATGCTTACCTAAATTTAATATTCTAACATCCATTCAATAACATGCATAGGATTATGAAGGGAATCCAATTATTTTAGAGTTATCAAGATATTTCATAAGTTATTATTAGGAATATATGTTCTTTATTAACATTAATTTACAAGGTGTAGCAGTCAGTCTACAAGCAGAACTTTGAATTGCTGATAAACTTAAACAATATTTTAAGAAATTTATGGTATTTGTGATAGGAAGATGTCTGATTTTTCTCACTGACAAAGTCTCAGATATTGGTAATACTTCTGTGAGTTATTATTTACATCTAAAATGGAAGAGAAGAAAATGGTAACTCACTCTAGTGTTCTTGCTTAGGAAATCCCGTGGACAGAGGAGCCTGGTGGGCTGCAGTCCATGGGGTTGCAAAGAGTCAGACATGACTTAGCAACTAAACAACAATTAAAACCTAGTGAAATTAAAGATGTAAATACTTTCCCACGGGAGTTCATAGACCCACTGTTTAAGGACAGAACAAAGTGGGCAAGACAAGGTCCCCAACCCAGGAAGAGGGTTAGGGTCTTCTAAGGCAAGTCTTCTTTTTTTTTTTCATTGTGATAAAATACACATAGCATAAAATTTACCATCATAACCAATTTCAAGTACACAATTCAGTAGTGTTAAGTATACTCACATTTTTAGGCATTCAACCTCCAGAACTCTTTTCGCCTTGCTAAACTGAAACAGTAAATAAATTCAACAACAACCTTCCCCCAGCTTCCGGCAACCACATTTCTGCCCTTTGTCTCTGTGAATCTGACTACTCTAGGTGTCTCCCATAAGTGAAATCATGCAAGTTTTGTCTTTTTGTGACTGTTTTCAGTTCAGTTGCGTCCAGCTCTTTGTGGCCCCAGGGACTGCAGCACACCAGGCCTCCCTGTCCATCAGCAACTCCCAGAGCTTACTCAAACTCATGTCCATCAAGTCGATGATGCCATCCAACCATCTCATCCTCTTTCGTTCCCTTCTCCTCCCACCTTCAATCTTTCCCAGCATCAGGGTCTTTCCCAAGGAGTCAGCTCTTCATATCAGGTGGTCAAAGTATTGGAGTTTCAGCTTCAGCATCAGTCCTTCCAATGAATATTCAGGACTGATTTCCTTTAGGATGGACCGGTTGGATCTCTCGATGTCCAAGGAACTCTCAAGAGTCTTCTCCAACACCACAGTTCAAAACCATCAATTCTTCGGCACACAGCTTTCTTTATGTTGCAATATGTGTCAGAATTTCCCTTTCTTTATAGGGCAGAATGATATGCATATGTATACATATGCTATATGTATATATTCCCCTGTGGCTTGGTGGTAAACAATCCACCTGCCAGTGCAGTAGACCCAGGTTTGATCTCTGGGTCAGGAATATCCGCTGGAGAAGAAAATGGCAACTCACTCCAGTATACTTGCCTGGAGAATTCCATTGACTGAAGAGCCTGGTGGGCTACAGCCTATAGGGTCAACAAGAGTCAGACATGACTTAGCAACTAGACAGTAAATATATACATACGTATATGTGAATGTATATTACATTTTCTTTACGCATTCATCCACTGACTGACATTTCAGTTGCTCCCATCTTTTGGCAATAGTGAATAACACCGCTGTGAACATGAGTGAGCAAATATCTCTTGGAGATCCTGATTTCCTCTCTTCAGGGCTTATACCCAGTGTGGGGTCCTTAGACAAGGCAAGTCCTTTTCATGGTTGTCAGAGTGATACTCAACTCTACCAGGTTCAGTCTGTTTCCAGATCAGGATTCCAGCTCCTAAGGTTCGTGCCAGAGAAAAGCAGTTAGAAGTCTGGACTCAGGGACTTCCCTGGGGGTCCAGTGGTTAAGAAGTCTCCTTTCAAAGCAGAGGACACCAGTTCGATTCCTAGTCAGGGAACTAAGATCTCACATGCTGGGTGGTGCAGCCAAAAGAAAATTAAAAAAAAAAGAAATCTAGTCTCAGATTGTCATGGAATAGACACCACAGAACAGACCTCAGAGTCCCTTTCTTTTTATCTTTTAATTTTTATTTTTACTTTATTTTGCTTTACAGTACTATATTGGTTTTGCCATACATTGACATGAATCCACCACAGGTGTACATGAGTTCCCAATCCTGAACCACCCTCCCACCTCCCACCCCATATCATCTCTCTTGATCATCCCCATGCACCAGCCCCAAGCATCCTGTATCCCGTATTGAACATAGACTGGTGATTCATTTCTTACATGATAGTATACATGTTTCAATGCCATTCTCCCACATCATCCCGCCCTCTCCCTCTCCCTCAGAGGCCAAAAGTCCATTCTATAACTCTGTGTCACTTTTGTTGTCTCACATAGAGGGTCATCATTACTATCTTTCTAAATTCCATATATATGTGTCAGTATACTGTATTGGTGTTTTTCTTTCTGGCTTACTTCACTCTGTATAATCGGCTCCAATTTCATCCATCTCATTAGAACTGAGTCAAATTTATTCTTTTTAAGGGCTGAGTAGTACTCCATTGTGTATATGTACCACAGCTTTCTTATCCATTCATCTGCTGATGGACATCTAGGTTGCTTCCATGTCCTGGCTATTATAAACAGTGCTGCGATGAACACTGAGGTACACATGTCTCTTTCAATTCTGGTTTCCTCTGTGTGTATGCCCAGCAGTGGGATTGCTGGGTCTAAGGCAGTGCTATTTGAAATTTTTAAGGAATCTCCACACTCTTCTCCATAGTGGCTGTACTAGTTTGCATTCTCACCAACAGTGTAAGAGGGTTCCCTTTTCTCCACACCCTCTCTAGCATTTATCGCTTGCAGACTTTTGGATCGCAGCCATTCTGACTGGTGTGAAATGGTACCTCATTGTGGTCTTGATTTGCATTTCTCCTCAGAGTCCCTTTCACACACCAATAAACTGAGGTGCCTGTGGGTGAAGTCACTTCCTGCCCTACTTGTTAGAAACAGACGCAGGAGCAGGGTTGACCCTGTCAAAGTCACCAAGCCCTGAACTCACACAGGGTGGGCGGGAACCAGCGTGGCTGAGACTCGGCGGCCAGACCAGAGGTGGTGCTGGCCCCAGTGCAGACACTCCAGGGCTCCCCTGGAGACGCCCTTCCCCTTGCCTGCTAGGAAAACTGTCACCCAAGAGCGGTGTCTCTAGAATTTTCCCGCCGAGCCATTGCAGTTTCTTCCTTTTTTCCAAATGAAGATGAGAGGCAGAGAAGCCTCATTCTCCTAGCAACCCGCTCCAGCCCTCTTCTGCGGGTGCCTCACAGAAGACTGCTCCGTGTTCCTGTCAGCCCTTGGGGGGGTGAGAACGCAGGACGCCCAGCTTGGGTGTGCAGCAGGTTTTAAACTGGATATTTCTAGAGGCACAAGCTAACACACGTGTGTAAATCATTCCTCTGTGTACCTGAGTGCAAAATGCATAATCATTCTGAGTACAAGAATTCTTCTCCCATAAAATGGAAGATTAATGTGCTTCTATACACTCTGTGAGCTGATTAAAAAGCTAGTTTTATACACATAGCTGTGGCTGATGAACAAATTAGACATTGAGAAATCAGATGAAAATGAGTAGTTTACAGACAGTTTTGAAATTATATAATCTTCTTCTGGATCATATGAAAACCAAGAACGGATTTAGAAAGGATCTGTTCAGGCGTCTGCAAGGAGGGTTTCCGTAATGTTTACCAACTTGTTTTCCTCTCATCACATTTGCCATGTATTTTCGCAAGCGTCTCTGCACTTGTGCTTTGCGTCTGTTTGTTTTATAGATTATTTGCTACAATATCTTCAAGGGTTTCTGTTAAACTTTAGGATTGAATCCAGTTGGCAAACTGTGCCCTTTGCTGTCCCCTCTGAATATACACAAAGCAACAGCCCCCAGAAGGACTGCTTTTCTGTTCTTCAGTTTTCACTTGGTTTCCAAATATAGATTCAGCTTAAATATTTATCAACTGGCTGCTAAGTCCTTGGCTGGGCACCTGTCAACGTCATCTTATTTAACCTCTTAAGATATAGCAGGGAAGCGAATGCTGTCTACCAAAGAGGCCCGAGGCTCAGGAAGGAGGGGACTGCCCAAGGCCACAGCCAGACTCGACACCTGGAGTGTGAAGCCCAGTTTTATGGATGTGAGCGCACGTACCTTCCCTTTGTCAACTAAAAAAATGCGCAACATGAGAACTGCGAGTGAAGTTGTATTTGGGACACTATGAGGAGTGCCGTCCGGGAGACAGCAGCTCAGACAGCTCTGAGAGACTGCTGCAAAGAGGCAGGGGATGGACAAATGTATGTGATTTTGGTGAAGGGGGGTCCATGCAGCCAAGCGCATATTTTTCTGCAAGGTCTCTCCTGGTCTCGTGAAGCCTCTCTTAGTCACGAGAAACAGTCATCACTGTGAAGGATTTCAGTGCTTTTTGGATATGAGGAGCTATAAGAGCTGGGCCCATAAAATCAGCTCCTGAGACGATCTACCTACCTAAAGACCTGTCCTGCCAGTTTCCTGGAGCACAGAGGGCCTCATTTCTGCCCTCCACCCTGAACTCCTTCAGGGGCGTTGGAGCTCATCAGCTGCAGTGGCTCATGGCTTAACCCTCATCGAGGTAGATGGCAAGCCCACGGCAAGTGCCAATTCATGGTTGACACCTTCTAAGCACATCAGATCTCCTAACATGAGGGGGAAATTCCCTGGCGGTCTAGTAGTTATTACTCAGCGCTTTCACTGCCTTAGCCTGGGTTCCATCCTTGGTTGGGGGAACTAAGATCCTGCAAGTGGTGCCATGCAGGCAAATGGGGGAAAAAAAAACAAAAAAAAACTAAGGGAATGTTTCATCAGTGTGATCACAGGGATCAGCCTGTTGTAAAACATATCTAGGTCAATAGGCATGGTTTCCGTGGAAGAGAAGAGCAGTTTCCGGCCCTAACCTCACTCTGTTCTGTTCTCACCAGACTGCATGTTTTGACACAGATTGATGCTTTTCTTGGAGAAGGCAATGGCAACCCACTCCAGTGTTCTTGCCTGGAGAATCCCAGGGACGGGCAGCCTGGTGGGCTGCCATCTATGGGGTCACACAGAGTCAGACACGACTGAAGCGGCTTAGCAGCAGATGCTTTTAAGCTGTGACCTACCCATCTCAACACACCGCCTGACAGTCACCCCCTTCCCGCGTATCACCCTCTGCCCCCAGTGTGAGCCCGCCCTGCAGGGGAGTCATGTGCTCAGGTGGGGTCCAGGGTATCCAGCATCCCGCGCACCTGACAGCTTTCTGCGTGAATCCCAGGAACACGAGGCTGCCTTTGGGAAAGCAGCGGTGACCATGTGCTCAGACGCACTCCCTCTTCTCAGGACTCTTCTCCAAGCTGTGTTCCTTGGAGCTCCCTCAGGAAGCCTACTTGCCAAGGGGATGAGAAGTGAGTATGTGAGGTTCTCCCTCACCCCCAACACAGGCTCCACTTTTTAAATGTTTTTCAATATGTAATAGGCAAGATTCCCCATTATATTCACTTCAAGGCAGTGGAGTTAGTTAATATGCAAGACACATCAGTGTTATTCTTGTTGTTCAGTTGCTCAGTCGTGTCCAGCTCTGTGACCCCATGCACTGTAGCCCACCCAGCTTTGCTGTCCTTCACCATCTCCCAGAGTTTGCTCAAACTCATGTCCGTGGAGTTGGTGACGCCATCCAGCCATCTCATCCTCTGTTGTCCCCTCCTCCTCCTGCCTTCAGTCTTTCCCAGCATCAGGGTCTTTTCTAATGAGTCGGCTCTCAGCATCAGGTGGCCAAAGTTTTGGAGCTTCAGCTTCAGCATCAGTGCTGCCAATGAATATTCAGTTGATTTCTTTTAAGATGACTTTTTGATGTCCTTGCAGTCCAAGGGACTCTCAAGAGTCTTCTCCAACACCACAGTTCAAAAGCATCAATTCTTCAGTGCTCAGCCTTCTTTATGATGCAACTTTCACATCCATACATGACTATTGGAAAAACTATATTTAAGTGATATTTTAAAAGTCAAAAGAAGACAGGTTTCTAACATTTGGAAATTAATAGAATCCAAATTTTGGTGTCTAAATAAAGTTTTATTAGCACACACGTGCCCCTGTTTTTGCCCATTGTCACTGGCTGCTTGCTTTCACAACACAGAGTTGACTGGTCATGACGGAGACCCCGTGGTCTATAAAGTCTAAAATACTGCTGGGCCCCTTGCAGGAAGAGTTTGCTGAGCCCTGAGCAAATTTCAGAGGGTCCTGACTAGTTTTAGAGGGGTTTCTGGAAGTTATTGCCTTAACAACTGACTTTTTTTTCCTAATTAAAAAAATTAATCATCTTATCCCATTGACCTTTCTCTTGCTTGAAGAAAATCTGAAAAAATGTTGTTTGCACAGCTGCCTTCTAGCTACCCAAGTGGGTCAACAGCAGAAATTTAGTAGTAACAGAGCAGGGGAAATCCTGAGAAAATGCCAGGGAGTCCTTACTCTGGACTCCTTGTAGCCACAGCAGTTCTGTGGGCATCCTATGAATACATAATAAAGGAGTAGCACAGTGAATACAGAGCCTTTATTTTGAGGCCCATGGGACTGAGTGCGCAGGAATTTTATAAATATTCTAACAGTATTCACCAACCTCAGGCAACTCATTTCTCAGTTTCATCAGTTATATTGTACCAACCAGGTCTCTGAAGCAGTTATGTAATAATAATAATAAAAACTTACTGAGTATCACACAAAGCTGGGTAGAGCTTTGTTGGTGACTTGGAAGGAGAATAATGTGGTGTTCATCAAACCAGTATTCACTGAATAGTTAGTGGATGTAACAGTGGATGTACCTTTCTTGGCTATTCCAGGAAAGTAAAAAGAAAAGTATCTTGGAGTATCGTTAGCCAGCTCTGGTCCCTCTTCTCCACTGCAGTTCAGCTCTGCCCCAAACCTGCATCCCTTATTCAGAGAAGCAAAGCTCTGGAGGAAACCGGAGCCCCCTGCCCTACAGCGCCTTGAGCTTCTCGACTCCTTCTGGTTGGATTCCTTCAGAAGCCGGCTCTGAGAAGGTTCGAGGGCACAGGGTTGATTTGGGAGGCGACCTCAGGAAGCCTCAGGAGCGGGGGGTTGGGAAATATGATAAGGACAGGAAGGACGCCCGCTTAGGACGGGATCCTGAGAAGGGTATTGCTGGAGGCAACTGGGCCTCCATCTCCCAGGTCCTCTGGAAGAACACACGGGGGTCACCTCTGACAGATACGGAAGCCCCGGTACTGGCGTCCACTGATTCACTCACGAAGGGCTCTCCTCAGGCATCAGTTCCCTGAGGTTTTGAACCTAGCTCATTTCTGTAGTCCAAGAGATCTCAGGTTCCCACAGGGAAAAATCCACGTGTGGGTTTGGAAGGTGTGCCTAGGGTGTAGGGAAGGGCACCAGCTGTGATCCCCACACCCCGTCTTCCCAAGCTCTGTGCTCTGGGAAGCACGCATCCCCCCGGCGCAGTTCTCTCGCAGGCGTGCTATGCGGCTCTGGCTGTCTGCTGCTGAAGAGACCACACAGCTGGCCCGTCCTCTCCCCATCGCTGGGGCTACAGGATGGAGAACAGAGTCAGATAACTGGGGGTTGGGGCTGGGGCAGAAGAAGGAGCAGAGATGAGCCTCAGTTGGCTGTGGGGGTTGGGGGGACTCCTTTGCCATAGCTACCTCTTTCCTGTCACCTGGAGTAAAGACTTCCTCTCCCGGACTTCTGTTTCCTTGCTTGAAAAATGTCAGGTGGACCAGAGGACTACAGGCCGGTGCCTGTCAAACTTTCATGTACACACAGGTGACGTGTGTGTGTGTGTGTTAGTCCCTCAGTCGTGTCCGACTCTTTGCGACCCCACAGACTGTAGCCTGCCAGGCTCCTCCGTCCATGGAGTTCTCCAGGTGAGAATACTCGAGTGGGTTGCCATTCTCTTCTCCATTGTACATCACCTGGAGTCTCACTGAAACTGAAGGTCCTGACTCAGTAGATCTCAGGTAAGGCCTGAGATCCTGCGCTTAGAAGGTCCAGGTGAAGCCGTCGGTCTCATCTGCTGATCTCATCTAGTGTAGACAGCCTGCAGTGCACCCGGTTCATCAAAAATCTCTGGTTGGGCTTCTCTGGTGGCTCAGTGGTCAAGAATCTGCCTGCCGAGGTGGGAGACACGGGTTCATATTCCTGATCCTGGAAGATCCCCCATACCAAGGGGAACTAAGCCCAGGCACCGCAGCCACTGAGCCTGTGCTCTGGAGCCAGAAGTCTCAGCCCCCGAGACCACGTGCTACCACTCCGCATGCTCTGGAGCCCGTGCTCCCAACAAGAGGAGTCCCCACGATGAGAAGCCTGCACACTGCCACGCAGGGCAGCCCCCTCTTGCCACACCCAGAGAAAGCCTGTGCAGTGACGTAGACCCAGTATAGCCAAAAATAAAAATAAATACAATTTAAAAATCTCTGGTTAACCAAGATGGTTACAGAAATGGGGTCTTTCAACTTCACAGCTGTAAATGGAAACATTTTTGTGGTTGCTGTTCTAATCCTGGCAATTAAGCCTCTCTCTGAAGTATTTTAGACTGCAGACCTGTTTTTGGAAGCTCACAGTATTTGTAAAAACCAAAGAAGCTTCTAGAAGTTTCTGAGACATGAATGCCATCCCTTTGTCTTTCCCTCAGAAAGCTAACTTCTCTGGGACTCCAAAGTGCCTGCTGGGCCATCAGCCCACTTATCACCTTCCTGGTTACTAGAGGCACACAGTCAGTGCCAGCTTCACAAGGTCATGTATGCTAAGCAGGGGGAGCTGGGTGTTCTAGCCAGTTCTTCTCCAGAGACCTGGAGTGGGACCTCATGATCCTTGGCTTCTGGCTGCAACTCCGGGCAGGGCAGTTCACCCACCTCTGCCTTGCCAGTGGACTGGACCATGGGCTGGCTCGCTCTCTGCTAAGCCACCCTTCCTGGAAGTGATGCTCAGCTCGACCAGTCCTGTGCTTGTCCCCATGCCAGACCCCTGCGCAGCACCTCCAGATGGCTCTTAATTATGGATGAGGAAACAGAGGCTTGAAGCTAGCTTCAAGTCACCCAGAGCAGAAGGAGCAGTGGGACCAAGTGTCTGGTCCAGCGATCTACCCAGGGAGCCACTCCATCTAACTGCAAACGGAACCTGCAATACCAGTCCACGTGACTCAAACCACAGCTACTATTAACCACGTGACTTGGGTGAATTCATTACTGTTGTTGGGGCTTGGTGTCCCCATCTGTAAAATGGAGCCACTAAAACGCCTGCTGCACGCAGCATTATGATTATGTTTCTGGGGACCTTAGTAGTAACACTGGCAATCTTATTAGTCACACCAGCTGTTAATTCAAATTACACATATGCAATTATGTTATTTATTGGAATAGGAAATGGCAACGCACTCCAGGACTCGCCTGGAAAATCCTGTGACAGAGGAACCTGGTGGGCTACAGTTCACGCAGTCCCAAAGAGTCGGACATGACTGAGCGACACAGTTACAATGTTTAAGGCCCTTTTACATTTGTTTTCAAACTCAGAATACGTCTGAATTAGGTTATGCGTGCCCTCTGAAATCTTGCTTCATTTTGAAGACACATACAGGCATAGACTGTGCTGGGGTCAGCATAGACGGGGACCGGTCCACCAGCTAGTGTTTACTGGGTGCCTGCTCTGTGCGAGGCAGTCAGTGCTCTGGAGACTTGGTGAACAAAAACTGAGCCACTTCTGTCTCAGCGCCGTCGGCGGGGATGGAGGTAAGCAAATACTCTCTCGTCACTAATTAACTCATTTCAAGTGTGGCTCGGGGGACTTGAGATGAAGCACTCTCTGTATCAGCTTCAGTGTCTTCTTTGGCCCAATTGTCCAGGCCAGATTTCTGTTTTCCTTTCTTCCACATAAATGTATCGATTAAAAAAAAATGTATCGATTACCCTGGAGCCCCTGACCTTCCCTTTGACCTTGACCATCATGGGAAAGATGAGTTGAAGGTCTAGGCTCAAGGAGCAGAATCTGGTCGAGTTTTGGCAGAGGACTGGGTTATTTGTTTGAAAGAGAGGAAGCAAGTGTTTGCAGAAGAATAGTTGAAAAGCCTTGGATGGTAGAAGGTGATTTCAAGGCTCTGTGGGAAGAGAGGGGGAGAGTGAGAGGCTCAGCGATAAATAATTTGGTCTAAAATCTAGAGAGAAAATTAATATGGCTAATGGGGAAATTGCATTCCATTTTACTATACGACATGTTCTTTTCTTTCCATGGAAGTCAGTGAATCCCGCGTTATGCGCTCACAGGTGGGGCCCAGATGTGGATTCCCTTCCTGGGTGGAGGGAGTGTTGAGACTGGGTCGGGGATGGTGCAGCATCACTCAGGGTCCCTACAGGCACGGGTTTGTGGATGGGGCAGGAGCGGGGTTC
This sequence comes from Nanger dama, assembly GCA_917880005.1. NCBI lineage: Eukaryota > Metazoa > Chordata > Mammalia > Artiodactyla > Bovidae > Nanger > Nanger dama. The sequence continues at coordinate 2,388,427 of CAKJTW010000115.1, forward strand.
CTGGCCTTGCATTCTGCTCATGTAGTCGCATCTTTCAGTTCTGGGTTTAGGGGCAGAAGAACTCCTGTGGCCAAAATGATCCACACAGTGCATCCCAGTGGTGACTGGCCAGGATATACAGAGCGTTCAGCAGGGGATGGGAGGTGGTAAGGGACACCTTTGCAGCACACTTCATCTTGCCTGCTTGTGTGGGATGTTTTATCGTGATGATGGAGTAGCAGGGTGGTACATAGGGACTGAATTGGGTGGAGTCTGGGAAAGCTGATGTAATGTGAACTAATCTTTGTGAAGCTGACTCCTCTGAGTTCAGCCCAAGCTCTTGTATCACCTGCTCCAAGATGCTGGAGCTCTCTGGAGGCCAAAAGGCTTTTAGAAATTCTCTAACCAAACACCCTTGTCTTCATGACAATCTCCCAGGGTCCCAGGGAAGTGGGGAAGGTCCTGGTGGTGGTATTAAATCAACCTAAGGTCTGAAACGATTGGAGATGGGAGAACTCGAGCGCGGATTGTTGAGAGTCAGATTCACTCTGGAAAGTCGAAAGCTCATTCCAAATTTGCTTCAGCTGAGCTCGCATCTGATGATCGTCTATCACAAGCAAAGCAGGTTGGAATCAGTTTCCAGGCTTCAGTATGGAAATGTAGCCTTCCCCGCCTCTGTTTTGTGGACTGTCCCCAAAGCTCTGTTAAAGGCGGAGAGTGCTTGGTTTCTTCTCACACATGATACTCTGGCTTTTCCCCAGAGAAAGGGCTGTTGTGGTCGTATATCCTTAGATGGAGCTGGGCTCAAATGGTCCAGGAACTTCCTTAGGGGGCAGGTCTGATGCTACCCCAAAATTCATAAGCTAAAGCCCTAACTCCCAGTGCAACTGTATCTGCAGATAAGGCTTTTAGGAAGTTCAGGGTTAAATGAGGTCATAAGGGTGCAGTCCTAATCCAAAAGGATTGGTGGTCTTATAAGAGATGGGGAGATCCTGCCCACCTCTCTCCACTGTATATGGACACAGAAAAAAAAGTGGCCACGATCAAGCCAAGGAAAGAGCTCTCCCCAGAACTCAACCGTGCCGGCCCTGTGATCTCCAACTTTCGGCCTCCACAACTGTGAGAGTGTTTCTGTTTTTCAAGCCACCCAGTCTGTGGTGTTTTATGACAACAGCCCCATGTGAGACAGCCACTAGCCTCCTGGCTTCGTGGTTCCCTCCCTGCCAGCAGCTTACAGGCAGTGAATACTGTCATATCCCTCCGTTCACTGGAGTAGTATCTTTCAGGTTCTGAAAGCAGAAGTATACCGCCATATGATCCAGCAATCCCACTACTGGGCTTGTACCCAGAGAAAACCGTGATTCCAAAGGATGTGTGCACCCCAATGTTTATTGCAGCACTGTTTCCCTCAGCCAGGATGGGGAAGCCACCAAATGTCCTTGGGCAGCTGTGTGGATAAAGAAGATGCGGTATATACGTATAATATAACGGAATATTTACTCAGCCATACAAAGGAACAAAACTGGGTCATTGGTAGAGATGTGGATGGACCTCGAGACTGTCATACAGAAGGAAATCAGAAAGGAAAAAACAAATATCATATATTTACACATATATGTGGAATCTAGAAACATGATATGTTAACTTATTTGCAAAGCAGTAATAAAACCACAGACAAAGGACAAACATGGATATAGAGGGGGAAGAGGCGCGGGATGAATTGAGAGATCGGGACTGACTCCTATATACTGCTGCGTGTAAAACAGATAACTAACGAGAACCCACTGTAGAGCGCAGAGAACTCTACTCAGCGTTCTGCGTGACTGAGATGGGAAGGAAATCCAAAAGAGAGGGGGTTATACGTACATGTACTGGTGATTCACTCTGCCGTACAGCAGAAGCTAAAACAACATTGTAAAGCAAGAATACTCAAATAACAATTATTTCTAAAACATCAGAAGTATCCCACAGTATAGACCAGGCACCAGCAGGACAGGGTGTCAACTAGTGCAACATAGAGATGTGGAAAACACGTTTTTATATCATATGGTTTAGAAAGGGAAAATGATACGTTTTGCATAGGTTTTAGTTAGAAATGTGAAACTTTTGAATCCATGTGCAGGAAGAGAGAAAAAGGGTATGTCAAAATCGAAGGAGTTAGTTTAGAGGCGTGGGATGTTAGGGAATGTGAAAAATCTAGACATTTTCCCTTTATTGACGTTTCATTGTTTCAACAGAGAACAAAGCAAGGCTTATGCTGGTCTGCTTGCGTCCTGGGCAGTGGCTCTTCCCAGCCTGTTTGTCCCCTCCAGGCTGTTTCCAGACCCACAGGAGGCCTTCCCTGCCACGCCAGGGGCTCTGTTTCGTAAAGGAGCATCCGCTTGCCACAGGCACTGCGTCCTCCTTGCTGTGTGATCTGGGCCCTTAGTCCTCGATGGCCTCTTCTGCGTCTTTCCAGTAACCTCGCACCCGGGCTCACCTCTGGTTAATGGAAAAAACCTCCGTGGAGCCCAGAGCCAAGACCAATTTCACTTTTCCACAGCTTTACCCTGGCCGGCCGTTTCTCTCTCTGGGATGCCAGCTGATTTGCTCCCGATGACAAAGTCCCCTGGAACCGGACCCTTGTCTGTCAGAGCTGGGTGCTCCTGCTGAGTGTCCCTTAGTGGAGTCGGGTGATAGCTCGCCTGGCCTTTTGACACCAAGACAGCAGGCCTGGGTGCTCCTGCCCCTGCTTTCAGCGCGTGTGGGGGCCGAGCTCGGCTCACAGCCTCGAAACTCACCCCGGTGACTTTGTCTGCATGACTGGGGTAAATACTACCTCTCCAGAATTCACTTTAGCTGAAAAGTGATGACTGTTTTCCATTTGTGCAGAACTTTTATCAAGTTTTGAAATGATGTCTTTTCTAATGTAAACAAATGAATGCAAATAAGAAAACAGCCACAAAAAGTCAAAAGAGAAAACAAAACTCCGCCTCCTCTACTAGTTTCACTGAGAGTGATTGTTAGCAGATTCTTGTGTACTCTTGTGTCTGTGCACATTCCCATATATGCATCTACATGTATATTCTGAATATCTTCAAGCCAAACCGAACTAGGATCATACTGTGCACCGTCCTAACTATGTAACTTGGGGATCTTTATCAGCACATGGGTTTCTTTGGGGGTGGTTGTTTGTTTTTAACCTCTTAAAAAAAAAAACCTTTCAATTTTGTATTGGAGTATAGCTGATTAACAATGTGATATTTCGGGTGGACAGCAAAGGGACACAGACATGTATACACATGTACCCATTCTCCTCCAAACTCTGCTCCCACCCTGGTGGCCATGTAACACTGAGCAGAGGTCCTTGTTCGTTGTACTTCTAAAATACGGTAGTGTATCAGCACAGGTTTTAACAGGTGCTGTGGTACCTCGCTGCATGACGACAGCATGATTTAGACTGTTTAATAAGCCATTTGATAGATACTCAGGTTTGTTTTGCTGTAATAAATAATGCTGCAACTGACTGTTTTGTGCACATAACTCTGTGCACATTAGCAAGGTTATTTGTAGGGTACATTTTTAAAGATGGAAATGCTAGGTCAAAGGTAACATGCATTTTAAATTTAGATTTCCACTGACGAACAGCCTCCAAAGAGGTTGCTCTGTTTTATTCTTCTGCTGACAATGCATGAGCCCACTACACTCTAGCTCACAACGCATGCAAACTTTAAATTTTTTTGCCAATGATAGTTGAAATGTGGGCTCCTCCATTATTTAATAATGGCTTCATTATTTAATTTGCATTTCCTTCATTATGAGTGAGGTTAAACATCTTTTCACATATTGGTCGGCCATTTATATCTTTGGTTCTGTGAAATGCCTGGCCCTTATTCTACTGGGTATTTGTCTTTTATTATTTTATTAAGGAAATTAGCCCTTTATCTGCTTAAGGATTATAAATCTTTCTCTGGTTTTTCAGTAATGTTGGTTTATGAGGTTATTTTTCATGCAGAGAGCATTTAAAATTTTTACTTAGCAATTGGAGCCATTTTTCTCCAGTCTCTAAGTTTTAGGGTTGAATTTAGATGATACTTCTTCTTCTTCTTCTTTTTTTTTTTTTTTGCCACTCTGCACAGCCTGTGGGGTCTTAGTTCCCTGACCAGGGATTGAACCCTTGCCCCGCTGCAGTGGAAACTCAGCGTCTTAACCGTGTAACTGCCAAGGAATTCTTGATTTCAAGATTATAAAATTTGTGTTAATTTTTCCTCTAGGGTTTTAACATAGGGTAAGTTTTTACATTTAAACTTTTGAACCATTTAAAAGCCTTGTTCAACAACTTTCCGGGATGATTAATATGGCCTGTGTTGTCCAGTGGTGGGCACTAACCGTATAGGGTTCTAGAGCACTTGAAATGGGGCTAATATGATTGAATAAATGAGTCTTTACTTAGTCAGTCAGTCACGCCCAACTCTTTGTGACCCTTTGAACTGTAGCCAGCCCAGGATCCTCTGGTCATGGAAATTTTCAGGCGAGAGTACTAGAGTGGGTTGCCATTTTCCTCCTCCAGGGGATCTTCCTGACCCAGGGATCAAACCCATGTCTCCAGCCTTGCAGGCAGATTGTTTACCTGCTGAGCCATCACGGAAACCCAAATGAGTCTTTACCCTTATTTACTTTTAATTAATTTAGATTTAAATAGCCACACACGGCCAGTGGCTACCACATTGCATGCCACACACCTAGAATTGGGCTTCCCTGATAACTCAGTTGGTAAAGAATCCACCTGTAATGCAGGAGATCCTGGTTTGATTCCTGGGTCAGGAAGATCCACTGGAGAAGGGATAGGCTACCTACTCTAGTATTCTTGGGCTTCTCTTGTGGCTCAGCTGGTAAAGAATCTGCCTGCAATGTGGGTGACCTGGGTTCGATCCCTGGGTTGGGAAGATTCCTCTGGAGAAGGGAAACGCTACCCATTCTAGTATTCTGGCCTGGAGAATTCCATGGACTGTATAGTCCATGGAGTTGCAAAGAGTCGAACACGATTGAGTGACTCACTTTCACTTACCTAGAATTTATTTGGGTGTTAAGATTGCAGGAAGAATCTCTTCCCCTCTCCTCCTGAAAGCTCTAAATAGGGGCGTCTCAGGGGTGTTTGGGTTTGGGGGTCATGAGAAATGCTTTACACCCCCTCCCTACCGGCCAGCTCTGCTCCTGTGCTACCTATGACCTCCCGTGAGCTGTCTCTGCCGAGACAGCCTGCTAGTGGGATTTTGAGAATCACAGAGCCTGCTGGGTCAACTCAGGGCAGGTCCCCAGGGGGATGTGTCTTACTCTCTATATCAGAACCTGAAGTTGGTTATTTCCTACAGTCCTGATGAGGCCTTCCCTGAAATTCCAAGGTAACACAGAAAAAACATTATGGGTCTAGCACATAGCACCCACTCCACTGCTTTGACTCTTTCCTGATTTTCTTCTCCCTCCCTCTCAACCCTAGTTCTTTTCTCAGAGCTCCTAAGGTTATTTTACTTTTAATTTAAAAAGTTTTTATACAAATTTTAGAGGCTACTTTTCATTTTTAGTTGTTACTAACCATCAGATTGGAGAAGGCAATGGCATCCCACTCCAGTACTCTTGCCTGGAAAATCTCATGGATGGAGGAGCCTGCTGGGCTGCAGTCCATGGGGTTGCTAAGAGTCGGACACGACTGAAGCGACTTAGCAGCACCATCGGATATTGAATGGTTTGCCTTTGAAATGAACAGAGATCATTCTGTCATTTTTGAGATTATATCCAAGTGCTGCATTTCAGACTCTTTTGTTGACCATGATGGCTACTCCATTTCTTCTAAGGAATTCCTGCCCACAGTAGTAGGTATAATGGTCATCTGAGTTAAATTCACTCATTCCAGTCCATTTTAGTTCCCTGATTCCTAGAATGTTGACGTTCACTCTTGCCATCTCCTGTCTGACCACTTCCAATTTGCCTTGATTCATGGACCTAACATTCCAGGTTCCTATGCAATATTGCTCTTTACAGCATCAGACCTTGCTTCTATCAACAGTCACATCCACAACTAAGTATTATTTTTGCTTTGGCTCCATCCCTTCATACTTTCTGGAGTTATTTCTCCACTGATCTCTAGTAGCATATTGGGCACCTACCAACCTGGGGAGTTCCTCTTTCAGTAACTATCGTTTTGCCTTTTCATACTGTTCATGGCATTCTCAAGGCAAGCATACTGAAGTGGTTTGCCATTCCCTTCTCCAGTGGACCATATTCTGTCAGAACCGTACAAAAAGATCTTCATGACCAAGATAATCATGATGGTATGATCACTTACTTAGAGCCAGACATCTTGGAATGTGAAGTCAAGTGGGCCTTAGAAAGCATCACTACGAACAAAGCTAGTGGAGGTGATGGAATTCCAGTTGAGCTGTTTCAAATCCTGAAAGATGATGCTGTGAAAGTGCTGCACTCAATATGCCAGCAAATTTGGAAAACTCAGCAGTGGCCACAGGACTGGAAAAGGTCCATTTTCATTTCAATCCCAAAGAAAGGCAATGCCAAAGAATGCTCACAATTGCACTCATCTCACATGCTAGTAAAGTAATGCTCAAAATTCTCCAAGCCAGGCTACAGCAATCCGTGAACCATGAACTTCCTGATATTCAAGCTGGTTTTAGAAACGGCAGAGGAATCAGAGATCAAATTGCCAATAGCCGCTGGATCATCGAAAAAGCAAGAGAGCTCCAGAAAAACATTTATTTCTGCTTTATTGACTATGCCAAAGCCTTTGACTGTGTGGATCACAATCAACTGTGGAAAATTCTGAAAGAGATGGGAATACCAGACCATCTGTCCTGCCTCTTGAGAAATCTGTATGCAGGTCAGGAAGCAACAGTTAGAACTGGACACGGAACAACAGACTGGTCCCAAATAGGAAAAGAAGTACGTCAGGCCTATATATTGTCACTCTGCTTATTTAACTTCTATGCAGAGTACATCATGAGAAAGGCTGGGCTGGAAGAAGCACAAGCTGGGATCAAGATTGCCGGGAGACATATCAATAACCTCAGATATGCAGATGACACTACCCTTATGGCAGAAAGTGAAGAAGAACTAAAAAGCCTCTTGATGAAAGTGAAAGAGGAGAGTGAAAAAGTTGGCTTAAAGCTCAACATTCAGAAAAGAAGATCACGGCATCTGGTCCCATCACTTGATGGCAAATAGATGGGGAAACAGTGGAAACAGTGTCAGACTTCATTTTGGGGGTCTCCAAATCACTGCAGATGGTGACTGCAGCCATGAAATTAAAAGACACTTACTCCTTTGAAGGAAAGCTATGACCAACCTAGATAGCATATTCAAAAGCAGAGACATTACTTTGCCAACTAAGGTCCATCTAGTCAAGGCTATGGTTTTTCCAGTGGAGGTATAGATGTGAGAGTTGGACTGTGAAGAAGGCTGAGTGCCAAAGAATTGATGCTTTTGAACTGTGGTGTTGGAGAAGACTCTTGAGAGTCCCTTGGACTGCAAGGAGATCCAACCAGTCCATTCTGAAGGAGATCAGTCCTGGGTGTTCATTGGAAGGACTGACGCTAAAGCTGAAACTCCAGTACTTTGGCCACCTCATGTGAAGAGTTGACTCATTGGAAAAGAGTCTGATGCTGGGAGGGATTGGGGCCAGGAGGAGGAGGGGACGATAGAGGATGAGATGGCTGGATGGCACCACTGACTTGATGGACATGAGCCTGAGTGAATTCCGGGATTTGGTGATGGACAGGGAGGCCTGGTGTGCTGCGATTCATGGGGTTGCAAAGAGTGGACTCGAGTGAGTGACTGAACTGAAGTGAATGATCAGATGTATTCCCCGTGTTGCACAGCATGCTTTTGAGCCCCTCTCACACCCAGTGGGTTGCACCTCCCCCCAACTCCTGCACAGCCCCCCACACTGGTGACCCCTAGTCTGTTCTCTGTATTTGGGGGTCTGCTTCTTTTCTGTCACATTCACTAGTTTGCCATAATTTTTGGATTTCACATATAAGTGATACCACAGAGTATTTATCCTAAGATTATTTTAGGACAAAGTACAAGGACAATGTGCTAGTCACTCAGTAGTATCCAACTTTTTGCGACCCATGGACTGTAGCATGCCAGGCCTCCCTGTCCATCCCTAACTCCCGAGTTCACTCGAACTCATGTCCATTCAGTTGGTGATGTCATCCAATCATCTCATCCTCTGTCTTCCCCTTCTCCTCCTGCCCTCAATCTTTCCCAGGGTCAGGGTCTTTTCCAATGAGTCAGTTCTTCGCATCAGGTGGCCAAAGTATTGGAGTTTCAGCTTCAACATCAGTCCTTCCAATGAATATTCAGGGTTGATTCTTTTAGGATGGACTGGTTGGATCTCCTTGCAGTCCAAGGGACTCTCAAGAGTCTTCTCAACACCACAGTTCAAAATCCTCAGTTCTTCAGTGATCAGCTTTCTTTATAGTCCAACTCTAATATCCATACCTGACTACTGGAAAAAACCATAGTCTTAACTAGATGGACCTTTGTTGTCAAAGTAATGTCTCTGCTTTTTAATATGCTATCTAGGTTGGTCATAACTGTTTTTCCAAGGAGCAAGTGTCTTTTAATTTCATGGCTGCAATCACCATCTGCAGTGATTTTGGAGCCCCCAAATAAAGTCTGTTACTATTTCCATTGTTTCCCCATCTATTTGCCATCAAGTGATGGGACCAGATGCCATGATCTTGGTGTTCTGAATGTTGAATTTTAAGCCAACTTTTTCACTCTCCTCTTTCACTTTCATCAAGAAGCTCTTTAGTTCATCTTCACTTTCTGCCATAAGGGTGGTGTCATCTGCATATGTGAGGTTATTGATATTTCTCCCGGCAATCTTGATTCCAGCTTGTGCTTCATCCAGTCCAGGGTTTCTCATGATGTACTCTGTATATAAGTTAAATAAGCAGAGTGACAATATAGAGCCTTGACATACTCTTTTCCTGATTTGGAACCAGTCTGTTGTTCTATGTCCAGTTCTAACTGTTGCTTCTTGACCTGCATATAGATATCTTAGGAGTCAAGTTAGGTGATCTGGTATTCCTTTCTCTTAAAGGATTTTCCATAGTTTGTTGTGAGGTACACAAAGGCTTTGGCATAGTCAATAAAGCAGTAGTTGTTTTTCTGGAACTCTCTTGCTTTTTCCATGATCCAGCAGATGATCTCTGGTTCCTCTGCTCTTCTAAAACCAGCTTGAACATCAGGAAGTTCATGGTTCACATACGTTGAAGCCTGTCTTGGAGAGTTTTGAGCATTAGTTTACTAGCGTGTGAGATGAGTGCAATTGTGCAATAGTCTGAGCATTCTTTGGCATTGCCTTTCTTTGGGATTGGAATGAAAACTGACCTTTTCCAGTCCTGTGGCCACTGCTGAGTTTCCAAATTTGCTGGCATATTGAATGCAGCATTTTCACAGCATCTTTTTTAGGATTTGAAATAGCTCAACTGGAATTCCATCACCTCCACTAGCTTTGTTTGTACTGATACTTCCTAAGGCCAGCTTGACTTCACATTCCAGGATGTCTGGCTCTAGCTGAGTGATCACACCATCATGATTATCTTGGTCATAAAGATATTTTTTGTATAGTTCTGTGTAATCTTGCCACTTCTTCTTAATATCTTCTGTTTCTGTTAGGTCCATATCATTTCTGTCCTTTATTCTCTCCATGTTTGCATGAAAGATTCCCTTGGTATCTGTAATTTTCTTGAAGAGCTCTCTAGTCTTTCCCATTGTATTGTTTTCCTTTTTTTCTTTGCATTGATCACTGAGGAAGGCTTTCTTATCTCTTCTTGCTATTCTTCGGAACTCTGCATTCAGATGGAATTTCTGCTTTTCTTCATTTCCTTTCCTCCGTTGCCTTTCTCTTCTCTTCTTTGCATAGCTGTCTTCATCCAGGTTGCTGCAGATGGCATTGCTGCATTCTTTGTATGGCTGGGTGGTATTCCAGTATGCACACGCAACACATCCTGGTCATCTTCTTTCCTCTCTCGCCACTGGCTGTGTCTTGGCTGCTGTGAATGGTGCTGCTCTGCACGGACAGGTGTGTGTGTCTTTTGATTTAGAGTTTGGCCTGGATATAAGCCCAGGAGTGGGACTGCTGGATCACATGAGGATGCTATATTTAGTTTTCTGAGGCGCCCTCCATACTATTTTCATAGTGGCTACATCAATCTACATGCCCACCAACACATTGCTGTACAGCAGACGTGAAGATAACTTTGTAAAAATAAAGTTCTTTCTGTTTTTGGTGCCTCTGGGGAGGCTTTTCCCTCTCTGGCAGAATTAGCTTCCATTCCAGCACCTCAGGGGGCAGGTAAAAAACCCGCCTGCCAATGCAGGAGACCCAGGTTCAATCCCTGGGTTGGGAAGATCCCCTGGAGACAGTGGAATTTTTGCCTGGAGAATCCCATGGCCAGAGGAGCCTGGTGGGCTACAGACCATGGGGTCACAGAGAGACAGACACGACTGAAGTGACAGAACGTAGCCAGTTCCCCAGTGAGCACGTGGTGGCGGCGTCCCACCGGCCAGGAGCTGCAGCTGGCGGGAGCCAGCCCCGGGGATCTGGTGTAGCAGAGGCGCCCGGCCACGCTCAGTGCAGCCATAGGGTCTCCCCTTGGGAACAGGCAGAAATCATGCTGCGCTCAAATAAGAGGTCTCTAATTAATAAGAAGTTTAAAGAAGACCAATCTGTGCTTCACGGCACACAAATTCCAGAGGCCCGTGGCTACTTAGGGACCACAAAGCTGTAATGGGCCTAATCGTCCTTTACTGAGGAACGGTAAGGCACAGCTAAGAGGCAGGAAAGGGGCTCTGGGAAATAGGTATCATCTGGTCCCACATCCATTTTCTTCAATTGCTCGCGAGCAGAGAGATTTTCCTCGCCAATGAAAAGCACAGTCTTGTTTTCCTTGGTGCCAGTACTGAATCTTGGAAACCAGGTTGGAGGGCTTTGGGTCTTGTGTTTAAGCACCGGGAGTCTAGAGCTGCACTCCTGACGGGCTTGTCAGTGCTGGAACACCAGAGCATGGTCCCATGTATACGCAATTCTCTACATCCTTGTATCTCCGGAAAATTGTCTCATACTGATAAGGAGCTCCCGGGTGAGCAGAGGCAGGAGGAGAGAAGTGGGTCGGGAGATGTTCTAATCTGGGTTCTGCGTGCACCTCTGAACCCCTTCGTCTCAGAGTCCTGGGGCTGCTGAAGCATTAGCCCCTCAAACTGGGAGGCTGGAAACCAGAGTCCTTCTCTCCCGCTTCCGGATGTCAGAAGTCCCAGATCAAAGGTGTCAGCAGGGTCGGGCCCTTCCAGAGGCCCGAGGTCTGCTCTGTAGCCGTCTCTCAGCTCTGCCAGGGTCCGCGGTGTTCGTTGGTTTGGGGAGGCATCGCTGCATCTCTGTCTCTGTCGACACCTGGCTTTCTTGAGTATGTCTCTTTGCCTCTTACCCTCTTTACTTTGTTTAAGATTTTTTTTTGGATGTGGATCATTTTCAAAGTCTTTATTGAAGTTGTTACAATATTGCTTCTGTTGCTTTTGTTATGGTTTTGGCTCTGA